>JAJTIY010000007.1:1317632-2635264 GCA_021365275.1 Xylariales sp. PMI_506
GGTTTCCCTTTCAATGTTACCGACGCCCCAATGTACTGGGGGAGCACGTGCAGCTTTTTGGGCACCGCTATCCTCTATGGCAAACCTGCCGGCTTCGTCCTGACCGCCTGGGTGTGGGTCGTGTACAAGATTGCGTTGGCATACGAGAATCCCTTCACGGCCGGCATATACGCCAAGAGGGATGCCGAGAGAAAGGCGGGCAAGAAGGCGCAATAGTGGTGATATTGACCAGCCATATATCGTCGTCTTGGCGATTGAGAAGCCAAGATGCTTTGCTTGCAACTAGAAAGCTGCGCCGCTACTTGGAGGTTCCACGGTGGCGTGCTTTGGCAGTTCCATGGCGGCGTGTTTTGGCAAGTTAGCTGCCCATCCCCAATGAGAAGTGATATTCCAAGAATTGAGAGGACTGGGCAGTCTTTTGTTTTATGAGGTATCTCCCGATTTGGGAGGGCATTTGGTATTGAGAAGTGAGTTAGAGCCAAGGGATGGCAGAGGCGGTGTGTTCAACGACATCAATTAGCCAGGCGTTTTGTTTTGGTGGGATTACATATGATTTCTTTTCGGGAGCTTGGCTAGCTATGTACACATAGAAGCTGGCGACAGCTCATGAGAAGGCTGAGCTCAGTAGCGCATGAAACGTTAGATGTATAAAAAAGTAGGAAAAACACTAATAAATAAAGACAAGTTCAACACTTGAAGATGCGATCTACCACCAGTGGCATAGTAAAGTGCTCAATTCTAACATACTAATACTTTACAATTGACATCCGATGTTTCGTCTCTTGTGTATGGGAGATGACAGGTCGAGTCTTGGGAGATGAGCCCAGGCCCAGGTTGACACCCCGTGACACTTATTCTGATAACGTAACCCTGGTGGCTTTGCGCATCAGGGAGAGTCTGACAAGAATGCCAAGGCCGAAAAGAGGCGATCCACAACGGCACAACAAGAACGGCAAGATTGGGGAAGTTTTTAGACGGTGTAGTCTTCACCGGATTTCTGATGCGCAGGTGGCGTAAAAGTTCCAAAGAATGAAACCATCACAATTGGTATTGTGCTGAGGTCATCCAGGCGAAGAGAGCATCAGCAGAGGAGGAGGTACTTGTATGAAAGCTCCCGGGCAATTTTGTAAGTGACAATCGGTGGTGGGTTTCGTTTGATTAGACCACGAATGGTTTATTTCCGCCCCCATGGCCACGACCAGACCACTATCAATACCGGCGCAATCAGCAGCAGCATTAAAACCTACTGCCCACCCCGCGCCGATGACTCTGCAATAGCCTTCCCCGAGTCCCTCAATGCCGAGGACAAACGCATCCTGGAGAGGCTTAGAGCGGCTAGAGAGCAGATCTCACGGTTTGTGATGCGTCATGCGCCGGGTGAGATCGGAGGCGCACGGAGTGCCGCAACCAACCAACCCGAACCACTCGCCCCATTGCACAGGGAACGGAGAGCCTTCCAAGGCCTAGCCAGGGTGTGGACCACTCATACTAAGCCGACTCATCCCCCCTGCGCTCCCACTCCGCAACTTCTCGAAGTCTTCGATTCTGGATCTCACAAAGTCGTCCTGGTGCTGGACGTTTCATCGACCGGGTTCCTCCTCCTTCAGCACGCGAGTTTTTCATTCCAGCAATCTACCAAAGGATTATGCAATATCGAAGCGCAACAGAGTCTTCCTCGCCGTGGTAACAAAGACCCAAACAGTGGCCGATCTCCCATTGACGAATCATCGGCCACGTAATGACACTCTGGGTCCAGATTTAGCATAGCAAATTGCACCCATTGCCGCTAGTCCCTTTCCCCAGACCCAAAAATTCCCGTCGGGTGACTCGCCCCTGCAGCAGCACGCGACAGTCTCAGCAAAGCATTGGGTTCATTGACGTACATCACTACTCTACGCCCAATTTGACTTCTGGGACATAACGATTAGTCTTTCAGTCTGTACCACGCCATAACTGGCATACCTGCCACTGCATCTCTACACCCGGAGAATAGGGGTTTGCCCTCAGGTGGAACACCCGCCGTTTCGCTAGGCCTTGCAGATTAAAGACCAGGGATTAGAGGTGCCGTGCCTTCAGGGGCCGCTGAAAAGTCGTGCGAAGATGAACAAGACATCACGAACTGATGAGCCTTATGAAGGAGATGACGGCCATAACCAGAGCCCGAATCCGCTCTCTAACGACCTGACTACAAATCAAGACCTCAATGGCATCGCTAATTCTCGCACCCGGAACTCTGGAAGTGGATCCAGGATAATAGACAACTCTGGGCAGGTTATCATTGAAGTCGACAAGCCCATACTAGACCCGGATAGAAGTGGTGCGAAGGCACCGAACCCGGCCGGCGTGCTCATTGCTGCCGGCCAACCGCCTGGGAAGAGGGGTACCGACGCCCAGGTTCTTTTTGAGGACGACTTTCCTGCGCCGAGCCGCGAGGTCGTGAAGAGATCTTCAGGACCCTTTGCATCGGGCATAGGGGGAAGTCCTCTGCAGAGGGTCGCACGGGTCGTAGTCACGTTTGGCAAGTTTGTCGGACCCGGGTTTCTAGTATCGGTGGCTTACAGTAAGTCTCCTTGCTTTTTCTGAAATCCATCTCCGGATGCTATTAAGCCTGAGAGAGCATTCGAGCACTGGTCATCGACATCCTAACTTGTACTGCAGTTGACCCTGGTAATTACGCCACCGACATCTCAGCCGGAGCTTCCTATCAGTTCCGGTTGCTTTTCGTTGTTCTTATGAGCAATTTGTTTGCCATACTGCTGCAGAGCTTGTCCGTGAAGCTGGGAACTGTCACAGGACTTAACCTCGCTGAGGCAAACCGAGCTTTTTTGCCTAGATGGCTAAACTTCTTCCTCTACGGCCTAGCAGAGATTGCTATCATTGCTACCGACATCGCCGAGGTAGGTCTATCTTTGTTAGGATTTTAGCAAGATGTTGAGTTCTACGTTGGTTGTTGCTGAAGGTTTGCTAACAGTCCTCAGGTTATTGGTACAGCTATAGCCTTGAATTTACTCATCCCTCAGCTCCCTTTGGTCGGGGGTTGCGCCATCTCAATTGCCGATGTCATCTTCATCCTCTTCTTTTACCGACCTAAAGGATCCATGAAGGCCTTGCGATCTTTTGAGATCTTCGTTATGCTTCTCGTACTGGCGGTGGTCGTATGCTTCTGTGTGGAACTGACCCATATCGAAAACACCACGGCGAGCGATGTCATGAAGGGGTACTTACCCAATAACTCCATCATCCAAGGCGATGGTCTTTATCAGGCTTGCGGCATCCTCGGCGCCACAGTCATGCCTCATTCGCTTTACCTTGGGTCGGGTCTGCCCCAACGGCGCTTAATGGATTATGATGCACGAAACGGGCTTCTTCCTCCGAATGCTTCCTTGTCTGATACTGAGGACAATGGCAAGGGTGACGACAAGGCTTTCTACGTCCCCAGCATGAGGGCTATCAATCATTGTCTCAAGTACTCGTACGCCGAGCTCGCTATCTCACTTTTCACCTTTGCACTCTTTGTGAACAGTGCCATTCTTGTGGTTGCAGGCGCTAGCTTGTACCAGAATCCCGATGCTCTCGACGCCGATATCTTTGGTATTCACGACCTGCTCTCCTCGAGCCTCAGCCCTGCGGCTGGCACTGTCTTTGCGCTCGCTCTTCTCTTTTCCGGCATCTCGGCAGGTATTGTCTGCACCATATCGGGCCAGATGGTATGCGAAGGGGCCATGAACTGGCACATGAAGCCTTGGCTTCGCCGCCTTGTGACTCGTAGCGTCAGCATTACACCTAGCATTATCATTGCCGGCGCTGCAGGGCGTGACAAGCTCAGTGCGGCGCTGAATGGCAGCCAGGTAGTCCTCAGCGTTGTACTGCCCTTTGTAAGCGCCCCTCTTATCTACTATACTTGTGCCAACAAGTTTATGACTGTGCGGCCGGGGGCGGCGCGGTTCTGTACTCCTGGCGGGAGCGAGGACTCCCTCGAACCCGTGCGCAGAGCAGCATCCGGGGATGCTGACGAGCGCGGCGAAGAGCTGCCGGATGATAGCCTAGGTTTGGTAAAGATGGGCAATTCGTGGTGGGTATGCGCGCTGGCGGTGCTCATCTGGGTTGTTATCGCGGTTATGAATATCGCAAACCTGGTCCTGTTGGGCTTGGGGAAATAGGCGAACGGTAGAAGCACAAATATCATGCACATACAAATTTTGCACGAGAGTCTTCCTTTTAATCGTTCACAGATCTCTCCACCACGCAAGAATTTCGGGGAAACAAAATACTCGGAATATCAGGCATGGCAGCGCAGTTGGGAGTTACTTCCACAGACTGGGAGGAAGAAAAAATGCATTCAACCCGGGGTTGGCCATTTTCATAAGCGAAATCATTTAGAGTCGCCCTCATTCCCTGGCTGTGGTTTTGGGAAAGCAGTTGATATAGCGAAGCAATTGACTTATAATGAAGTTATGTCTTATCCCATTATTGAAACATCCGAGCATACTTTGTAAGCTACGATTATCTGGAGACTTATTTAAAGAAAAACCTGGGGACGTGGAACGTCTCACGCTAAGGGAATTCTCCCAGGTCGAGGTGTGAAGCAAAAGACAGCCGATTCAACGCTTGCCTCGTGTGGACAGAGAGACCTAACTGCATATGCAGTGTGCACTAGCCGCACTAGCAATGACACCCGTGATCTCTCTCATACATGTGTTTAATTCACGGAGATTTTCATCGTAGAATAATATGGTTCATTGAGGTTCTCGAGGAGATCCAACTTCTTCCGCTGAAGCAGCAAGGATCCATCAAATGATATTGCCGCACGACCAAGAACGATATAGACGCCAAGTGTTTTAAAATAAAATAAAAAATTTGGCAGAGGCCGCAGACCTTGTAAATCCCGATTCTGGAGATTCTGGAGGTGGTGTGTCTCCCAGATGAACCATGCAGTTCGGATTCATCCAGAACGTGAGAGCAGCAAACACAGCAAAAGAAATTTAGACTATGTATCACTTGGAACTTGGAACAAGTGCGTTTCGGGAGAAAGGGGGGAGCGGGGGATCGTTCCTGAACGTTGGGTGCCCAAACATGGGGCTCTTATATCAGCCGGAAGTGGAGCAGGGAGGAGAAAAAAACGGAGGACAGAAAAGAATGAGGAGCAGGAGAGTGGGAAACGGGAACCACACAATCAGAGCTTATGTCCAGGAGGCTTGACCTAGATGGAGAAACCATCTCGTAAATGCATACTCCCGTGCTGGGCCCCTCTGCGGAAAGCTGGCTAAAGTTTCCCTGCGGGAAGGTGGATCCAAGGAGTAATTTTACCTACTGTTGTTTTGTGGGGGTGGTGAGAGAAAAAAAAAAGTAATGCATGGACTAATGAGGCTCTGTAATCATCCAACACATGATTTTGTGAAAATCATTTCCGCTTCTCTCATCGAGTCGGCAAAGTGAAAGAGAGGAGAGCATGATACCACGGTCACGGGGGGCGGATGAGTTCCCGGAGGAGTGCCTCTTTTACCAATCTGTGGAGGATGTGATCGATTGCGTGCGTGATCCTTTTGACAGCGGGCAATACGGGCATTGATCGACGCGACCAAGAGTCCAGTGCGCGCACTACCAAATTCTCGCTGTCGTACCACCCAGCAGTGCTGCTGCTTGGGCCGGTACATGAGTTCGCCGCCCTGTTTCCGAGCATCGGCGGGAGCAACAACCCTCGGGATACTCTTTATATCGTGCACAGAAGAGGAAATCGAAGAAACTCGGCAAGGGCATCGGGCCAAAGCCACTAGTCGTCAGAATTGAGGGGCGGCATGCCGCTATAATAATACTAGGCCGGATGCAAGCGGCTCCGGACCGGACGGATGTTAGAGGCACTTGGGGGGCGGTGTTCAGTTAAGGCCCGCAAAATGGGGGGTTCTAGTTAGGGGCATGCAGCTGTTCCATGCAGCCTTCTTTCTAAAAATGGTATGAAGCAGCTGCACGCTTCGAGTCGTTTGAGGTCCAGGCTCAGGCACAACTGCTTGGCCTGGAAATCTTGGGTTGTCTGAAATGAAACACAAAATGAATAGTATAGCTAGGCAAGCCGTTAGTTTCGAAAGAGGAAAAGGGATTTATTCCACCAATGGGAAGCTTCAAGACTGCCGACAGGTTTAGGTCGAAAAGTGGATTGGCAGCTCGGGAGGGCACTATTACTAACTGAACTAATAAGTAGTATAAAGCGAAAGGGGAAAAGAAAGAAGAAGAAGAAGAGGAAAGGACTATGTAAAAGCGGAACGGGATTTGTGTGGTGTCAGCCAGAGCAGTTCCACATGGTGGCGTTATGATGAGGCGTCGACGATACATTTTTCAATGATGCAATGGAGATAACAAAGACGTGTTTTGCATATGCCTTGGAAAGTAGCATTGTGGTTGCGTCAGGCTCAATGCTGTTACATCATACACTTTCAATTGTCGTGGTGGAGGGCGTTGGCTAGTCGCCTTGCGGATTTCATTAGTTATCTATGAGCGGAGAGCTATGATCCTTGGCTATGGGGGTCGATCGTCTCAACGTGACCTGGAGCTTGCCCCATATAAGTGGGAGCCCAGATAGTCAGAGCGACGAGGTCGACAAAACTCCGCAATTGGCAAGTCGAGGCAGCAAAGGGGCCAATCAGCAGCGGGCGCACAGAGCTGGGCTCTGCCAGCACCGAGTAATCTCCAGTGCGGTGGGCCAGCTGTTAGTAAACTCCCCCACAAGTCGTGAGTGGTGGATTTTGCCATCGGCGCATCGGTCAGCAATTTCACCACCAATGTGGATGATGTCAGGTCTGGACCTCTGGCTGTCAACCCCAAGTTCCACCAGGCCCCGCAACAGAGGTGTAATGCAATCTGTGCTAGCGCATTCCCCAGCTTGCGACCGCCGCATGACCGTATCGACTTTTTTTTTTTCTCTTGGGCACGCGCAATCGTGATACGCGCCGTCGGACCCCCTTGCCCACACAAGCCTACCAGCCAGCCAGCTTCTGCTACAACTCACAACCAACAAGGTCCTCTTTTTTCTGTCAGTCTCTGTCGCATGTGCTACCTGCTAGCCAGCCCACTGCCAGCACAGCAAAAGCCCATCCGCAAACCGCAGCTCGTACTACCGCACCGCGCTGCACTATCCCGGGCCAGCGAAACCGCTCCGTCCTGCTACTGCTCTCCACCCCCACCCTCTCTCACCTTCGCCTTCACCCTCACTCGCACTCTCGCTTGTTCTCCCACCCCCTCTCCTCTCCCCCCCTACCCTAACTGCCCCCTCTGATTCGGCAATGCGCCTAGGACGGTGACATAGGGGCCAAGCCGTTAAAGGTACCTACTTAGCTAGCAACGATGCCGTCTCCCTCTTCCCTCCTTTCCTTCATGTTCTATTACTCTCACCACCAACCAGCTCGTAGCTCTCTGTATTCTGCCGTGAGGTCCCTTGCCGCATCCAGTCCCAAACAGCTCGCTTGCTGCCACTGCTCCTTCTATTCTACCTCGCCTGCTCATCTCCCCCAAACCCACCGTAAGAGCAGGCGACTGCCGTTCAGTCCAACCCCGGCCACACCAACGAGGTTGAACCTTCGCCGTTCCCATTTTCACCCCGCCGCTGCTCGCTTGTGCTTCGGCCACGCCACCTTGAGCCGGCCTGCTGCTTGCTAGGGCCACGCCCGACTGCCTCGAGACCGTCGCTGCTCCTCCTCTTTTTCCTCACCTGCACCCTGCCCACCTGGTCCTCTCTCGCTCCTAGCTCTTGAAGGCAGGGAGTATAATTACTGCTGTCCCCACCAAGTAAGGAAGGACAGCACCACCACCACTACCACCATCACCACATCGCCGCGGGAACCACCGCGACAGGGAATGTCCCCGGATCTCCGCGAGCGCAAGCGCGCGCGCACCAACGAGCACATGTCTACTCCTGACGACAACCTTGACCACGGTCACTCCAATGGAGTGGCCCCTCATGATGAGTGGTTCGTGGGCAGTATAGACCAGGGAACCACATCTTCGCGCTTCATTATCTTCAACAGCCAAGCCGATGTAATAGCAAGTCACCAGATCGAGTTTGAGAATCTCTATCCAGAGTCGGGGTACGTTATATCTAAAGCCCATATCTGCCTATGTGTAGATGGTTTTCCTTCTTTCTCTTGCTTTCTCGTCTTTCTTGATATTTATGTACATGTATATATACATGTATCTATTTGTTTGTGTGCGTACTGGAAAAGTTGCTAACGCTTCCTCGTTCTTATGAATAGATGGCATGAGCACGACCCCTTAGAGCTTATCGGTACAGTTCGGGAGTGCATAGAAAAGGCTGTGGAGGATTTCGTCTCCAAGGGCTATTCCAAATCGCGCATAAGGGCCATCGGCATCACCAATCAGCGTGAAACCACGGTGTGCTGGGACAAGAACACCGGCGAACCGCTGTGTAATGCAGTTGTCTGGCCAGACACGAGAACGAAAGATATCGTTAGGGAACTCAAAGCTAAAGATGGTGCGGAGAAGCTGCAGGACCTCTGCGGTCTGCCTTTGAGCACTTACCCCTCTAGTGTGAAGCTTCTGTGGCTACTGCGTCACGAGGAGAATGTCAAACAGGCCTACGAGGAAGGCCGATTGGCCTTCGGTACAGTCGACACCTGGTTGATCTACCAGCTCAATACTCCTGAGAGAAATATTCATGTCACCGACAGCACAAACGCCAGCCGCACCATGTTCATGAATCTGCGAACGCGGCAGTATGATGATGAGCTGATCTCCTTCTTTGGCATTGACCGAACAAAGATTGCCTTTCCCAAGATAGTCCCGTCTTCCTGCCCAGAGTCGTTCGGCATCATATCCAAGGGTGCTCTAGCAGGAGTTAAAATAGCCGGCTGTCTGGGTGATCAATCTAGTGCTCTTGTCGGCCAATGCGGGTTCCATCCTGGTCAGGCGAAGAACACGTACGGCACTGGCTGTTTCCTACTCTACAATGTAGGAGCGGAACCCGTGATTTCCAAGTACGGGTTGCTGAGCACCATCGCATTTGACTTTGGACGCGACACCCAGCCAGCCTACGCCCTTGAAGGCAGCATCGCTGTCGGAGGGTCAGGTGTGAAATTCCTGCTTCACAACTTGGGCTTCGAAAGGGACTCAAAGAGGATCACGGCACTTGCCGAGAGCGTCAAGGACAATGGTGGTGTGGTTTTCGTCACAGCCTTCAGTGGCTTGTTTGCACCATATTGGATTGACGACGCGAAAGGCACCTTGTGTAAGTACTCTTGCCAGCCTTGGATCTCGTAAGATTTGCTAATCTTCAATTTAGTTGGCATAACCCAGCACACCCAGAAGGGTCATATTGCCCGTGCCACCCTTGAAGCCACCTGCTTCCAAACTCGAGCAATTCTCGATGCTATGGAAAAGGACTCGAACCACAAGCTTGAATCTCTCGCGGTCGATGGCGGTATGTCTAACTCGGACCTGACCATGCAAACCCAGGCCGATCTCTCAGGTATTAGAGTTGAGCGTCCCGCCATGCACGAGACCACCGCTTTAGGCGCTGCCATCGCAGCCGGCCTGGCCGTAGAGGGCTGCTGGGGCAGTCTGAAAGAGCTTGAGACATTAATGCGAGCTAAGAAGGGACGCACCACGTTTGTGCCTGAGATGGATAAGCGCCGCGCCACCAAGATGTACGCCAAGTGGGAGCGAGCAGTGGAGATGAGTCGGGGCTGGGTCATTGATGAGACCGATGATGAAGGCGACGAATAAGTCGTGAAGAAGTAGGGCGAGCAGCTGCAAGGATAAACAAAACATAGACGGGACGGGTGGGATCATATACGGTCGTGGATTCTTCCCGTCATAACGAAGGCTGATGACACGCATGGACAAGCGACAGAAGGAGTGGGCAGTTCACCACACAGGCTCAATCTGCTATTAGCAAATGATGAGAAGCGTGTTGATACTGTGAGATGATATCCATTCAACATCATTCCACCACCACTCGGGAAGCCAGCAAAAGCAGGCTGTCCTTTGTATTTTTAGCTAGCGACTCCTTGGCGTGGTTTATAGTTGTACAAACGCAACCGTCAAGATGCAGACACTTTTGATATACATATATATTTATAGATTAAACCTAATTGAACCAAATTGTCCTCTGGGACATTTCAAAAGAACGACTAATTATTTGGCTTGAGAGAATAGAAGATTAATGATCCGTGAAAAAGGCTCGATATCCAAAGCACTCTACGTTTTTACGCCTAGATAATAATCCCAGATTAGTACCTTCCCGTTTGGGGAAACTTAAGCCCCCTTCAAAAGAAAAATGGGACGGGGAACTAGGAGTTGAACATCATACAAAGAGAGACAAGTATACACATTGGTCACGTTATTGCAATAAGAAAGAAACAAAATATGGGAAGGCAAATGCAAAGCAAAAAGCATTTTTGATGAATTGCAGTCAGCGGGACGAGCTACCTGCACTTTATGCCACAAAAGTTCCGTACCAACACCTCACTCCAAGAGCAGCAAAACCTTCAATCTCTATACGGACTCTGCGTGGGGGTTGGGGGGGTATGTATGTATAGGACGAGGAGGAATCGCTCCCAAGAGAAGCGTGATCGTGCGTGTGTGAACTCGATGACGAAGCTATTATTCCTGTCGAGCCAGTCTCATAAACTTGAAAGAGCACCCCTTTCATGTACGTATTGAGCCAACGCATACCATGCAACCCAAAACACATGCAAATCATCTAGTCATACCACGCGCTTAGGCGTGCAACGCTGACATGTATGCACACGTCGACGACTTCTGGTGGATGGGCCGAATCCGAACCTTGTGTCCTGTCTTTGTGCGTTTTTCCTTCAAAATGAGCCTCCAAAATTGAAACCCAAAGCCATCACGCTGATAATTTTTTTTCTTCCCCTCTAAATGGCAACATCCCACTGTGAATTATTGCTTGGCATCTCGAATCCCACCGTGTATTCGGGCTCATGGCAAAAACAAGATCCGCCCCAGGGTCCTCAATCATAGTCGAAAATAGTTAAGTTGGGAATTGAGAGGAGAAGGTTTCGTTCACTCGAACGTGTAGTAGTGGTCAAAATATTAAGAAGTTGTAGAAGAGGTCGCAACGACATTGCCAGATGTACGTCGAGAGGCATAGAAAATGGCAAATTAAGACCTCCAACGGTGCCAGATGCAGCGCAACGCTGCTTACATGATAATGGCGGGGACGTCAACGTTCGCCTTGATGCTCTTGTGGGGAAGAATGCTGCCGCCATTGACGTAAATCTCATCGCCAATGGTAACATCGTCACCGAGGACAGTTACGTTCTCAAGACGCGCCCACTTGCCGACGATGCTGTTCCAGCCAACAATGGTGCTCTTGACCCAGGCATGGTCCTTGACCTTGGAACCTGGCAACAAGGTGCATCGCTGCAGGCGGACACCATCACCAATAACGACATCCTTGCCAATGACCACGTTGGGTCCAATACGGCAGTTCTTGCCAATCTTCGCGGTAGGGTCAATCATGACGTTGCCGCCGTGGACATAGGGCTCAGATGTAGGGGTGAGCAGCTTAGAGCCCTTCTTGGTGAGAGACGACAAGTACAAACAAGTACCAGTCAAGAAGTCTTTGGGCTGGCCAACGTCCATCCAGAAACCCTCGAGGTCGAAGGAGTGGAGAAGTCCGTCGCGGACAATGGCAGGGAAGGTCTCTTGCTCGATGGAGGTGGGTCGGTTCTTCTCGATGCGGTTCAGCACCGAAGTGTTCAAGATGTAGAGACCAGCGTTGATGCGGTTGCCGACGAACTCAACAGGCTTCTCCACGAAGCGGTCGATACGCGAAGGGTGGTTAGGCTTGTGGACAATGACACCATACTTAGAGGGCTCCTCGACCTTAGTGACAACAATGGTGCCCTCATCGCCGTGTGCCTTGTGGAACTCGACCAACTTCTTGAAGGGGAACTCGCAAGTAACGTCGGAGTTGAGAACGAAGAAGGGGGTGTCATCCTTGGCAAGGATGTGCTCTGCAAGCTTCAAAGGGCCAGCAGTACCGAGTGGTTCCGACTCGACCGAGAAGACAATGTTGACGCCATATTTGTCCGCGTACTATATCAAATTGGTCTCCAGTTAGCTAATTGTATATGGCAATGCGCAATTTGCAGCTTGCGAATACGGAAAGCTTCAAGGGTTGGTGGGGTTTTGAGCATACCTCCTTAAGGCGGTTCTCCATGATTTCAGGGCGATAGTTGACGGCAAGGACGATGTCTGTGACACCGACGGCAGCCAATGCCTCGATCTGGTGCAGAATCATAGGTTTATTGGCGAATTCAACCAGCGGCTTAGGGAGGGTGAGGGTCTAGCACATCGCAATAAATGTCAGCTCCATGGGTTCGCCCCCTTTTCATCCTGCGACCAGTGGGTTATGTTATATCTAGAGGCTCACGTACGAGAGGGCGAAGGCGAGTGCCAAAACCGCCGACGAGAATAAGAGCTATATCGAGAGGGCTAACGTCAGTGCTATCTTCTTCGTGTGGTCGCGGAGCTGGAGAATCGCAAAGTTCACATACCCTTCATTTTGGAAGATGGTCTTGGATTTACCGCTTAGAGGCAGAGAAACTTCAACTGAAGCGTTGAACTAAGAAACAAAAATGGAGTGTGACAGCGAGTGTAAGAATTAAAAAAAATAGTGACAGATCCACGCGCAAAAGACGTTGTGCAGGAACAAGAAAAATGTTGCGATGAGTTGGAAAAAAGCACCCGTTGCTGGAGGTCTAAGATTTAGGAGTAGGTGATTGCGGAGAAGGGGGGTTGATGTCGAAAATCGTTAGGCTGCTTTTTTCAGCGATGGATTGCTTTCCGCAAGCCAGGGGGTGGAGGCAACGATTTCGTGGCACTGCTAGTGAGCTCGCCTAAACGAGCCCGGGCTATAGCTAACCTCAAGATTCTGTGTTTCAATTCGCTTCAGCAACGGTGCTCGCCTCCTATTTGATGGTTCAATGTGCTCTACAGGCGTGGCGATGGCGCAGAGAAAGCTCCTCGTTTTTCTTACTGAGGGGTAAGGGAATAAGAAAAGTTCACAGTTGCTGCATGAATCACGGCTGTTGCTCAACCTATCCCACCGCTTTATTAACAGAGCATCAACTGACAGCCACCTCGTACAGCGACTCTTGTTGTCTCCCCTTGCCCTCTTTACGCCGCTTAGCCCACCCCTACGCAATCATTTTTTAAGGACACTCTGTTAAGAAACAGGTAGAGAAATGAACCCAAGCCAGCTGGTGTTGCATGGAATCCCTGCGGTTCCCGAGTTTGGTGCCAAGTCCCCGCTATAAAATCCACCAAATTTGAGCGCCAGCGCTGGCTCCCGTGCCATGAACAGCCATACGATCTGCAAGTCCCCGTCGAGGCTGTGGCGTGGGATCCCGGCAGCTATCTGATTGGGCAAATTCCCATATAGTCCCTCAGGTCGCTCTCAACCTTCAATTTCCCTAGCCCGCTCAGAGAAATTGGCATTCTCTTTTGGCTTTCCTAAAGTATTTTCCGCACTTGGAGAACAATGTTCTGTTTGCTGGACACCATTCCTAAGCATCAAAGGTTGGAATAGGAGCATCAACGGCCACTTTTACTTTTTGGGCAACGGTGCGCAGTAGTGCCGCACGATTTGCGAAAGCCCGATCTTCTGGCTGTTATGGTGGCTATGTTCGAAGGTGTACGCATGTCATTCGAAGCGAGTGCCCATAGCTGAAGCTCCTAATAAGTTAAGATCCCTCAAGGCAGCTCAGCACAACCTCAATATTGGAGTAGCTCATCTTACGCGTCACGTCACGGAAATACCATGCACCTGGGTTTACGTGGGTGTGTTCGTGTTTGAGACAAATATGTATCTGCGACAGTTTCCATGAAAAGCATGCCAGCCGTGCCACTGGCTCTCGTTTTGCTGCCCATGTGACCAGCCAATTCAGGGGCTCAGAGTTCGTATTTGGTGAACCGGGATTTCCCCGGATGACAAGAAAAAATAATTTCGAGTTATCGCCTCTAGCAACATGAATGCTACCAAAAACAGATGCAGCAAGAAACCTGCTCTAAAACCTGGCTATTCTTATAAGTGACGTAGTGACTTACTATGAGTCTTCTTCCTCTCGAAGCATGCATAGCATTCGGTTGGTTCAATTGCCAGGTCTACACACTTCTTCTCGTGCCCAGGCCGCTTTCATTTGTCCATCAAGTCCTGATAAAGACACTACTACGTATTAGGCATCGTCATCAAAAACTGGATCCCTCACCCAATATCCCAGCATGTATCTGAAAGAGGTATCGAATACCTTCAATTATTGTATTTGTATTTTGCACGTACAGCGCAGCCCACTCTGTCTCGCTGTCCTTCTAGAACATCCGCTTTTGGACAACCCAGGGATCTGCAGCGCCGCCGAGGATCCCCGGGGCCCCGGAAAGCCTGACCTAACCGCAAAGCACAGCTCGCTCGGTGACTTTGGTAAGCTCCTATTGCTCCAATAGGATTATTGCGCTTCACCTCAACCGGCCAATCACCGCACAGCTCTCAAGACGACACCATCACGGTGTGGTCAATCTTACACCGAGCTGAGCAGTGTCTGGCCAACTATATGGGTATGAAGCGCGCGCGTCGGCCGCCCACCCGGCCCCGGTCATTACCTAAGCCGTTCGACCCAGCTATACTCGCATGGCCCTCTTTGCCGGGGACAAGTTCCTGTTGGTTGGAAATCCCTGCCAATGTGACAAGTCATCCATCTGTCCTACGTCGCCATCTTCACTCGATGGACCACTTTTCTAAACAACAGCGGGCCCCTTTCCCCTCCTTTTCCTCAGAGCCTCCCTTCCGGATATCTGTCGGTTATAGTCATTTGCACGGGTTTGTCCGATTCGAGCTTTGTTCTGATACCATATACGACATCTAAGATAAGATTTTGGCGCCTAAGACCTGGATCCGCTGCCATCTTTGCGACTCGCCACTACCACTAACCACTGCAAAACTTGGAATATGCAAGCCTAGTGGACACACTCACATTCATCTGAAAACGAATAAGAGGAGAAAAGCCAATTGGCGCAACTGATGTTGTCATTCCTTGATTGTGATTGGAGATGAATGAGATGAAGTAAGAATTAGTTCTTCATGAGCATCGTCCAACAGAGTCGTCATAATCATATTTCCTCCGTCGAGCTACCAGGGGTGTCAGAGAAGGAAAAAAAAAAGAATAAGCCAGATTTCTCCCTTAGCCAATCATCGTACGAAGTCTTTCCTGTAAACGTAAACCTGACCCTACAATATCGCACTCGTCAAGAATGGCGGGTAACAATCCTGGTTCCTTCCCCTCCCCATTTGATCGTAGCCGTCATGAATAACACAAAATCACCCGTTTGCACCCAGCAGTCTAGAATTGAGAGCTCCGATTATCATTTGTCCAATGGTAGAATGAAACGACTCCTACGCCGAATGTAAATCATCCATAATAGAGAAGCCAAATCAATCGCTATGAGGAGAATAAGAGAAAAATGTCCAGTAACCAAGGCACGGAGATGAGTATACGTATTCCAGTCTCCGGTCCTTTCTTCTGTCATGTCGTAACTTAAAAATGTCCGAGGTGGTCCTGTCTAGCCAGTGCAATGAATGACCTTGCGCCAAGTCATCCTCGCTGTGGAAACGCCTTTCCTTCATGATATGGAAATGCTTGGTCATTTATGCGTGGGGGCTGGGAGAGGAAGGCAGTTCCGGCTTAAGCATTGCCTGGTTCGGTAATATTCGTATGCAAGAAGAACCGGCCTGGTTCTGTAATCCCGGGCCGATGAGGGAGAAAGAAAGAAAATCCAAATTTGCTCCAAAGTCTTTTTTTGTTTCAAAAAGGAAGCACGCAGAAAGAAGTATGAGAGATACCTCGGGCCTGAAAGTAGAAATCCAAGGAGGGAAAATGACCGCCCCGTAAAAAATAGTCTCGTTGGTCATCAAGGGTCGTGTCGTCTGAGTCATTTCAAAAGATGTCTTTCTTTTTGGTAATTGTCATCAAGTCGTTATGGTCGTAGATTTATGCAGTTTTCTTCTTTTCCCTCAAGTTCTTCCCGTCATACACACTCTCTTGGCAAAGGCTTGCCTTGGAGGGATGTACTCCAATCCGTGGATCATCGCAGCTGTGAAGCTTTCATCGTTTGTATATCTCAGGCTATCCCCCCAGAAAAATGCGGTCCTTTCGCTGGCCACTCCAAGAATTTGTAATCCATCCATTGGTCGGAAACCTCCCCGAAACGGTGACTGCAGCTAGCAAGAGCTGCAGGAGATAGGAACCTCCTCACTCGAAGGAGGCAGTCGAGCTGCTGCTCGAATGATGCCCAGTACGTCCATGGCTCCCGTGGCTCCTGTGGCCACCAGACGAGCTGTGGCGAGACTTCTTGGAGGACCGAGGGTGTTTGCCAGACTCACCAGCTGGGAGGCCTTGGACAATGCCATTCCGAGCAAGCATGCCCCCATTGACGGAGAAATTGCGACACACCATGAAGGCTCTCATGGCGGCATTCTCCTGCGCGAGGGTGCCCGATTCGTATGCCAGATCTGTTTGGTACTCGCGTCCATTGACCAGGACCAGGCAGGTGTAGCCATTGGTGTCCCGGAAGCACTCGTACGAAGGGTCTCGCCACCCTCTTCGCCGGCAAAGGCCTATGGGATTCCACGTCAGCGTCTGATCCAGCAGGGAATTCTGATCCTCGGACGCCATTCTTAGGGCTGCATGGCTACCGAGACAATGGGAAGCACATCACGGACGTATGCATGAGAGCCCGACGGCGAACACCCCATTTGCTCGCCTTGCTTTCGTGATGAACACTATTCTAGGAAAATGGGGCTTGAGAATACCACGACATTCCATCGATCAGGCGCAGGAACACGATGGTAACCTGCACGTAAATTTTGTGTGATGCAGGGGTTGTTGGTACATGTCAGACGAACTTCCATGGCTGCCAGCAAAGCCCCACACCAAAACATCGCGAGATTCAGGTGGCCAGACAAGAGAAACAACCACCAAATAATGAATCGAATAAGATGGACAAGTTTTCCGGGTTTAAAGTTGCTAGATTTCTCAATGAAAACACTCACTCTCAAGATATTGCATATAAAAGCCGCCCATGGTGCTGGTGACTTCCCAATGGCTTGGTCAATTCACCTTGTGTAAGAGGAGAATAAAAAAAAAGATACACCCAGGCGGTGTCGGTAGACCCTCGTATCGACCAGGGAAGCAAACAGGCTATGGCAGGCACAGAGAAGAAAACCAGGCGGTGGGAATATGCAACGAAGCCCAACCGCGGGGATCGCAAGAAGGACAGGGAACTTTTCTTGTCTTGAACAATGATCGGGCAGCGGTCTTGACAAGCTTGTACCACGGGGCGGAGGAGGTGTGATGAGGTGTCGAGAAGGGAGGTGCGGCTACGTATTAAGGCTGATATGTATGAAGTCGTGCCAGCAACGGCGAGACATGTGTTTGATTTTATTGCAGAAATAAATTGAAATTAGTGCGGGGGGCTCTCGGATTCTAAAGACGGAAACAAAAGCAACAGGACCGAAAAGGCTGTGGGATGGCAAAAAGGGAACGAGGTCTAACGGCGCATGTCGAGATGCGGCTCTCGAACAGAGTGTGACCCATCTTGATGTGTTGGCGCGTCTCCTTGCCAGTTAAAACAATAGGGGACTAAACAACTCCACCAGAAGACACATGGGGTATGCATAACCTAGACGATCATCTTTCGATAAAAGTCCCGAAGTATACTTTTGGAAGAGTCCGGCGCTGCATGTCGGGTGTGTAGCTTTTTTTCCCTCCCAATCCTTCATTTCCTTCTTCCAATCCCCTGCCTAGTACCGGGTTCTACGGTAGTCGAGGGGGAAATAACGAGACAAAAAAAACCGACTGCGGTATATGCAGTAGTAGGCATAGTGAAGTGGCAAAGGGAAATCCGAGCCAGTCCTGCGGCCAACCTGCACCACGAATGGACTTATGGCGATTGGAGAAAAGGAAAGAGGGTCAAGGAAAAGCAGAGAGACGCTGGTCTGAGGTGTCCAATGGCCCAGCCACCAGTCATGTCACCACCTCCGATTTCCTGGACAAGAGCCGGGAGGGATGTGCCTGGTTCATGCCTGGAGGGGCTTTCGACGAAAAGGAAGGCGAATCAACTCGAGAGAAGTCTTCTGGCGACGACTAACGCACTAGCCATCCCATCCAGTATCGAAGGGGTAAGTCACTGGTACCAGGGCCATGTTGAATCTCGGAGGGCGACAACAAAACACAGACTATACATCCTCCCCACGTACATGCATAACCCACCTGCCACAGTGCTAGTTAACATGCATGGCCGCGCCAATACGCCCGTACGTAGTTACAATGGACTCGACCACCCCATACCCATGACAGGACAGGGTCATTCCAGGGTCCTATTCTAGAAAGAGCGCGAACGGAAACAAGAGAGGGGTTGCCCGGCGTTACTTGATAAGATGGAGAGCGCGAGGACGCCATCTCACTGGATTGGGAACAGCGAAGGCGCTGTAATAGTGGGCCACGCGTAGGCAAGGAAGCAAAAGGAAGAAAAAAAAAATTTGAGCGATTCGCACACACTCCTAATTGAGAATAAGCTGGGCAATTGGACAAATCAGACCGGGGAAAAGCCCGCGTCCTGTACCTCAGCAAGTCAACTAAAATAGACAGAGAGAGGGAGAACGGCCTGGGTCAGTGGAATCAATAAGTGAACGGCGCTTGTCAATGAACATGGGCCTTTCTCCTCGCTGCTCCACGGAGCCAGGGTTGACCAAGACTTGAACGACTGGCCTTAGCCGGAACCACGCTCGAAGTCGGTGAACAGGAATGAACTGCATGAACACTGACTGGCCTTCCTTGGCGACCCCAGTCAACCCTGCAAGGGCCGGCAGCAGCCAGAAGTAGCCATTGACAGCCCAGAGCCGAACGGCGATTCTGAATGGAGGAGGCGAGGCAAGGCAACTAGGCGAAAGACCAGATGCTTTACACCTCATGCATTGATGAGTTGGCATTGCCGCTTGATATTAAAAACAAGAAAGCGCGATATGTATGGGAGCTCTCGCCAAACCACTGGTATGGAGTACATATCCAAACGGACCAAAATCACGCCATGGCCCCGTACTGATACTGGAGTATGTTTAGAGGTACGGAGCTATCAGTAGCGGACGGGCCATTTTCTTGCATGTGGGGGGTGGAATTGTGAGAAGAGCAATGGGGGGGCTAAAACCCCCCTCCAACATGAGCCTAGGAGGCCACTATCACCAAGCCGTGTTTGGCTACCTAGAAACAGTACAGGCAAAGAAGCTGCAGAAAAACTGTAATCATGGTGGCGTAAAGAGGCGGTTGCAGAAGCGAGCCCGGATTGATCGACCAGAGATTGGTGAAGTACGGCCTTGATGATGAACGATGAAGCGCCCGGGTCGGCAGTAAGAAGGTTGATCCATCCGTTCATCAGATGCAGCCAACCCGTCCGATGCAAGACCAAAACAATCCCAGGCATCTTCGATACCGAGCCTGTCTATCATCTCCTCTGGATTTTCCTCCGGGGTCGCCGTTTTTGGAACCGCTTGCGTTGTGACGAGGAGCACCTCTCTCCACCCTTTGGCGGTAACCCAACAGTAACCTAGCAGAAGGTGCATGGCACGAGTGGTTTATACACGAAATGCCATACAGCAAGCCGGCATAAGCTCAAAACTAGTGTCCAACAGCATCCTTGATATATACCGAGACGGACCATAATATAACCACGGCTCTCTTTTTCTACCCCCCCAGTGTTACACCCTTTTGCAGCATCTGTGCGAGAAATACTTTCGCTCATCCCCCTTCTCTTCTTCTAACCGCCGGAAAGGACGGGATAGCATTACTCTACAAGGTTAGCCAGATAATGATATGCAGAACAGACAGCCCCCACAATCGAAGCGATGTCGTGCATACATGGCCCTAAGAGTTGACCAGCTCATCAGTCGGCCTCGATTCGAGAGCGGCAAAAGGACGAACCTATGGTAACTTAGGGTAAGTAATTGGCAGCCCCGTCGAGTCAGGCATACCTGGAAAGGTGACATAATAGTACTGCCGCCCCCTTCCCAAACACACTTTCGTGGGCGTCTAATTATGCATACTTCATGATAGCTGGAATTAATAATAGTACCAGCACGCTGGCCGTACTGGATTATCTCTCCAATATTATACAGCCATGCTGCCCCGAATATGGCATGAAGCAAAAGGAGCTCCCCTTGTCCAGTAGCTGAAGATGAAGGAATAGCCACTTTGAATCCGAAAAGAAGCCGTTTCGCATAGCAACATATAGTACCATACCCGAAGTCGTCTATTATGAACCGGCGACATCTTCAGATGGCAGATTGAATGTTGCCTCCGGAACGGTGTGGTGCGAGCTCGTTTAGGTGGCGAAAGGAAACGCATTTTGTACATTGAGACCCCCCGGGGGTTGTAGATATCTCAATATGCTACACCGGATTTCTCAATGCTAAGAGAGGGAATGACGACAACAAAATTTCTGCTGCTGTTCTCGTCTCAAGTCATTGGAGTATTTCCAACCCCTCCTTCGCCCACCTAAAAGACCTACCCCGCCCCCTCTCGAGTTTACGTACGTTTCCTGTGGATACTGATATCTTTGTAACTCAACACCAGCAAAATTTATTACCCAGGAGAGGCCCTCTTATGCTGGCAAATGGGGCATAATATGCAATAGTATACGTTAGTCGTACTAGCTACAGGAACCATGGCTAAAATGCCAGTTCCTCTGGTTCAATGAAACCAGTGGGCGCCCCGCTTAGGATCGTTTCACGGCTCGGCCGCCCAGAGACAAAGCATCCCGCTTCTTTATCTTGCCCGGTTACGAAAAACGGTCCCCCCCCCGGGTCATGTCGGATCTGAAATACTCAAGTACACATATATGCCCAGTGATGATTTCGTTTGTGCTTGAGCCCTTGGGTATGACCAGGCTGACGAACGCGTCAGTCAAGCCTGTCAAACTTGGAGCCCAAAAAGGGCCGCCGGCGACGGATGCAAGGCGCGCCACGTCAAAAGAACCGCCCCTCGATGATAATGAGGGGAGGAGGAGTGCGTTGTGGTGGAGTCTGGTACACCCTCCCCCTGGCGCGCATGCCCCCCCCCCCCTCCCTCTCCCCTCTCGCAGCACCAAGCACCGGACGGTCCTCCGTAGCTCTAGCCGTCATACAAATATAAATGAAATACATCGTCTAGGAAGAGGGAGTGAATGCAGGGGCAACGGCCACAAGAGCCCAGGGGCCCGAATCGGTACGAGTAAATCCAGACCGCCCGGTCGACTAATGTAAAACTACGGCATATTTGAATGCAGATTCTCTAGTTTACCTAGGTAGTCTCTTCTAGCCCATGTTCAAAGTTCCCAATGAGAAAAGCGTGGGGCGGCCAGGTTTGAAAGAGACCAGGGAATTTACAAATGTCTATTATGGAGCCCTACGTACCGAGCAGCAAGGAGCTGCAGGTCTCGCTCCTCGCGTTAAAGAATGTTGGGTCCTGGTAGAGCTCCGCATACCTGCCGTATTCGGAGAGGACGCAGATTGGCGAGTGAGAGCAGAGCAGCACAGGCCCATCAATTCCCTCCGTCGCCTGTTTGTATAGAAGGGAAGGAGAGTAGTCGTTGCCGTTGGTGTTGTCGTCGTTAATGTTGCGCACTGAAACCGGGCGAACCTCCAACTCTAGCTTATTTCACTACTTTCGTGTTCTTTTCAAGAGGGGCATTGCTATTATTGACTGCATCTGCATACATGATGCTGGCTGTCCGTGTGTATACCAGCGGAAAAGGCTTGGGTGTGGAAACAGGCAACCCTTCTCATCACGATCGAGCCAATCTACGACGGCATTTCTCAACGATGCGCTGTCCTACATGTAGCTTCGGCCTATGACAGCGAAGCAAACCAGCCAGATACATACCTTCAGCTCCGGTATCTTAAATCTCGGCGACTGGCCGGGTCTTCCCGTTCCCTTCTAACCCCAGCAGCGGGAGAGGATATCGGGCTCCTAATCCGTAAAGAATACGTAAATAGCAAACGCACGTGATAGTACTTCGGTCTATGCAGCCAACTCATCAAATTCATTGACATCCTTCAAATTGGCATAGTCCTTTTAGAAGGTGGCCGCATCATATGCGGCCACAAGTGGGTCAGAAGCCGTGCTTTGAGGAGAAATATGTTGTAATATCCTCGCGTTTCTGCTGTGGGATGGCGAACACGGGATCTGTGGGCTGTAGGAGGTCTTGTTCGTCGAATATCTGCTCGTCAGGGTGCGGCAATACGCTCCAAGTAACGTTCGCCACTTCTTGCCCCTCTGGTGATAGAATAGCACTTGCAATGTATTGCGCCGATGAGAGTCCGCTGAGTACATAGCATGTATGGTACCCATCCGAACGACTAAACCCAAAATTAGTACTGGCACCGCAATGCTGTGAGAAGTTGAGTCAATTCAGCTTACCGGCCCGGCTTGTCCCTCATGCCTCCTCGGGGGGAGTGATCCTGCCCGCACGATAGAATATAGCGAATCAAGCCTTCGCGGTCGTAGAAACTGTGGGATGCAGCAAGCTCATCCACTGCCGGGGTAGCCGCTAAAGGGCCTGCTTGACTTGCTTGCAGAAGAGGCCAGCATGCTCCCACCCAATGGCTATAGCAGCCGTCGACAAGCTTATTTGTGCGACCGGAAAACCCGCCCTCTGGAGCATACTGACGTGCAGAGAGCCACGAGATAAGTCGTGGAACGTCAAGAGCTCTACCCCGACATCCAGGTTAGAAATGCTCTGTCTTCGTTGTCACACTCTGAATGGAGGGATCTCAAGGGGGTGCATACCTAGGGATGATGCGATGGGGAGCGTCCAGGATGGCGAGACATCCAAGTGCGCACATCGCATATGCACCATGTGCCTCAGCGTCCGGCTTCCCGGAAATTCCACCCTCATAAGTTTGACCTCGGAGGGCGTTAGTATTTGCTCATAAAGGGCAGTTGATGTATCGCTTACATCTCCGCACATAACCCTCCAACCCGGTGAATAAGTCTGTTAGGCCAGCCGATCTAGAAGGTGCGTCTACTGATAGATCCAGTGGAAGATCCAATAGAGAGATAATGACAGCTGCGCAATATGCACCTCTGTCGGGCGTTAGGGGCCATTGCACATCCATAAGGGGGAAGAAAAAGCAATGCTTGCAAGCTCACCGAATGTCAGACTCGCCCCCGATGGACATCTGAAAACAACCGTCAGGTTCTTTCAGCTGGCATAACCATCTCCACATAGACCTCCTGTCAATGACCTCATACGCCTCTTCTCCTCCCACTATAGCTAGGGCTAAGACCATGGCGTAAGTGGTCGCGAGGTGGGATAGCTGGCCAAAGCCACCGCCAAAGCCGCCGGTATCGTTTTGCAGATGGCGGGCCGTCGTGATAACGCCCTCACGGTAGCTGGAGACGTCTGCACCCAGCAGCGACAGCCCATTCATAGCCCAGTATAAGGCCCATGGTTTGCTCGCGTCAGCCGCGACAAATGGTGCAGGAAGTTTTCCTAGAGTGGTGTTTAAATATTGAATAATCTTTTCACGGCGAAGGTGTGGGACGCCGTTGGCGTTATAGTCAATACTGCTGTCTTGTGCCGCAAGCAAGGGTATGCACGAGTCCATCGTGTTCTCCTGTGCACTGGATGTCACTGTCACCAGATCGTCAATGATAGGTGGCTCTCTAGTGTAGAGAGGGTCTATGGGAAGACGGGCACTCTTCCTGAATGCCATGCCTGCCATGTGCGAAACAAATTCTCCGTCGACCTGGCTGGGGCTGCCTGCTCTGGCAGATTTCAAAGCTGCACCAGACATGGCTTTTCTTTTACGAGTAACTCGCTGGCGCGCGCGTGCAAGGCTGGTTTTAACAGGCATGAAGAGGATGGGCTCCTCGAAAAGGTTTTCGCTTGAGCGCGCCGTACCTCTCTGCTACCTCGGCAATATGCGCGGAAACTATCGCAGGGCCATAAGAGTTTGACACAACGTGTCCTTGGCTGTTGTTCTGCCTGAATAAAAAAAAATCCCACGGAATAGTCGCGGATTTGGCTGAGTGGGATGATGTCCGTGAGGCTCAGAATGGAGGTCGTAATTGCTCACGGCTATTCTCCGGCCACTCCTATTAACCCTCTAAATCCGACTGTGACTTTCAAAATGCGTGCTACTGTATCATCCCGATACTTTTCATGATAGCTCAATGCTTTCTATTCTTCACTCGAACTCCAACATCTCTCACAGGGGTCATTTGCTTTATTTTAAATAATTGTATTTATCATTTCCACTTGACCTGCGGCTCAGAATAGGTTGGACATATCCGATATGGAATTCCCCCGTACACTAGCAATTATCTCACACGAAATGGAAATTGTTGCAACTATCTCCTCGCCATGATATAGAGACTTTGTGCTAGTGATTCATATTATCCACACAGTGACCAGAGACGTTGCGATGCAGAGTTTATACAGAGATGAAGTGAAGTCATCTAGCAAACCATTCGAGGCCCAAACAGGTCGCTTAAATTCATCACCTAGCAAAAACATTGCAAGAGAGTTGCAAGAGAGAAGCTAAGTTGAGCTGGCCAATTCTAGGGAAGGATCTAAGTTGAACGATGATTGCGATAAGTATGAAAGCTAGCTCAATGCCTCGTTTACCAACCCTCCAGTCTCAAGGGTGCTGGGCTTCTCTGTTTTGTCTAGCTTATCCAACCGGCGTTATCGAAGAGCTTGTCGAAATATCCAGGGAGAATCAGTTGACATGTCAGAATACTATACGGGAAGAGATAAAACTGCTCTCAAGTTGCTTTTTATCCTGCAGATGTGTTCAAGGTTTTGCATTAGGGTTAGGTTCGACAGGTATATCCTTTACCGCCCGTGGTGAAGCGGTTTCTTTGCATGAAGCTGGATCCTGCGTGCCATCTGCAACCACGCACAAGACCGCATTAATAAACGGCATGGATCTTCCATATGGCCTCGTTCTGTGTCGGCAAAGAAAAGCAAGCCGTACACATGATCAAGATTGTGTCTTTACTTCTTAGTGGTCCGTCTTTGTTACAGCGAAATGAATTCCTCTCCCTATATAAACGCTTACAAGGACAATACACACACGAGATCCTCTGATGTGGGCAGACCTATAGCAACAATGAGGATTTAATGCAGATATCGAAGAAACTCAACCGGGTTTGCCGTCGCCAGCTCGTGGCTTTCTAATGTCGCCTTCAGCTTTTCCAGCCCAACCTCACAGTGCAGCGGTACTCTACGCCATCGTGGGAAAGTTTTGTCGTTTAGTTGCAGACTACACCACACTAGGTGAGCGCCAAACGAAAAACGCATAAGCGGCCTAGAATTCGCACAATTGGTCATTCAGCATCGCTTCCCTGAAAACCGATCTGCGTTGCGGGCCGCACGTATAATATGGTTAGACCATTTAGTGATACGTGCGTTGAGAGCAATTGGAAAGGAGGCTGGGTATCAGTGCCTCTGCCGGCAAGTTTGAGGGACTTGGGTTCAGGTGCCTGCAAAGCACGCTCAGAATGATGTGTCGCCTAGGAATATGAGGGGCCTATTAGCACCTCGAATCCTGCAGCAACGACTGGAAGGCCATTCCAGGCGTGGGTTTTCCTTGGCTGATCATCCATAGATTCGATGAACGGCAACACTCAATACACTCATCGTCGTTTGCAGTGCATAAACTAAATGTGAACACCAACCGTAGGCCCAAAACTTGCCGTAGAGACCAACAGACGGACAGTGCGTTCTAAATACATCCCAGCCACTTTTCATGGGGGTTGTTTTCTGCGTTTTGAGGGACAGAGGTTTTTTTCTATATTTTTCTTTTTAGAAATTGAATGAATAGACTGTCCTCAAGTTTATCTGGGTTAGATGAGGCTGAGCCTTCTTCAAACATCTCCTTGCGAGAAACAACGAATGGCCCAGCAAAGGAAAGGTTCTGTCAATGACCTGTGCTAAAGTACTTTGTAATGTAACTGCCGACGGGCGCGTGCAAGCTCCTCAGGTGGCGGGACGTAGCTTGGCTCGGAAGATCACACCGGGATCAGGGTTCTACAAACTCCTTGCTTTGGGTCACTAACTTAGAACTTTTAGTAATATACGAAAGAGTCCAGATGGGCTGTCAATATCGATGAAATAATAACGGAGTACTGAGTTGGCGAAATAACCGGCCTTATCAAAGTAATGACGTACGAACGTCGCTGTCTCCGGAAACAGACCTAAGCAGTTTGCAAGGTCCACCAACGGTTCACTCTCTGGCGATGTTCGCAATTGCAAATCTGGCGCTCTTGCCGTGTGGTACGGTCAGGCAATAATATTGGTGGGCAGCTCGTATAACCTTGAACCATGACTTATGACACTGCATGACCTGCGTATAGTCAATGGGGCAGGGCAAAATAGCCTCGCTTGCAGGCCGCTGGCGCGAAGAACGGGGCCGATACGGCCGACACGGCCTGGGGACAATCCATTCCAACCCCCGTGACCAAGTTGGTTCATTGTGAGGCTCCGTCGTGAAGATTTGAAACTGGGCTCTGTCTCACGATGCTGTAGGTTAGATGACGGATATTAGGCTAGATAAGACATTTCCTAGAGGGTACAAAGCCTGGGATGCATGCAAAGTACGGAGTATGGTGGTGCTGGTGAATGGAAGGTTGCACTGGCTGAATCCTTCCTGCGGAATACAGTGAGGAATCTAGGAGGGCGACTATGTGGGGTACCTAGAGACAGCGAACTCCAGATGTGTCGCCTCGGGCGCGTTAGAAATGGCTGAATGTCTGCGCACTAAACCAACTAGCGATAGCGTTGTTGAGAACCTGGATTTTACAAGCTTAGGAGAGAAGTGGGAAAATCAGATAGAGGCTGTGGACTAGGGGACGCCCCCATGGGAACTGCGACTAATCCGGAAGGATCCTGAGGAGCTGTTGAATCAATAGCTCCCCTCTTTGTGTGTATAGTACGTTCCGACTAAACCCCGAGAGAACTTTGAACTGGGATTGCGAGTAGTATTCCGTAGTTGCTGTGGGGGGTTCGTCGTCCAGGGCTGGACAATACGTACATAGGTATGTACTATGGTGCACATCTTGGAGCTGCCGCAGCAGGTAGAGCGAAAAAGCTGGTGATGAGTCGGATAAGAGCTGAGACAGCAAAGTGCTTGACCTGAACGTTTTGTCGTTTTGAGACTCCACGAGCACCACATGACGCACTTTTGTCTTAAATTCCATGTGGTTGGGAGTTAGGAGGGAGGAGAGCTGTGGCGTTTCGAACGGTCCCCTCGTGCTGTCCGATGGCATTCCAATCCGCCTCCTCGCCACGGGTTCAACTTATAACCTAACTGTCGACAGGTTTCAGAGCGACCGAAGGCGTGACTAGGGCCCATCCTGCCCAGCGCGACAGGATCTCAACAAAGACCAGGAAACCCTGCAATGAACCAGGAGCAGATCTCGGGGCGTCCAGCATGATTTACCGCGAAGTACAGACCTATGCAGCTTATAGGCAGCTTAAAACCATTAGAGGTCTAGTAAGCTCGCCAAGTGGTCTGGCTGGAGGGAGGTTGCTCGTGAGGCGGGGCGGCAAGGTACCGCGTTCTCCGTTAATGATGAAGTAGAGTAACAGTGCCAAAACGGCGTCCGGCTACAGGGTCCCAAAACCGCCCACTAAACCCCCGGCTCCGGGTTCTCATTGGCGGGGGGGTGCAGTGGAGTGCAGCTGGTGTCCCACATGGTTCTGCATATCCTCAGCGCCCATTGGTCACTGCCCAGCCCCATCCCGAGAAGCCAACGCTCGCTCTTCACCGCCATTCCTCGCCCACAATCTCACCCACTTTCAAGCCCGCATCCCCTCGATATTCTCGATCTGGCTCGAGACTTGCACCTCTCCTGCGTCTCTCTCCCCATCCTCTTCCCCTTCGACACCCAGGGGATTCTCACCGTTCGACCTTGAAAGAGCGGTGTCGTGACTGTCCGATTACAATACCAATCATCCGTCCATCCAGCCGAGTCCTGCTCTCTCCTCTTTTCTGCCCTCCGATCATGAGTCTCGACTTCAACCAGCCTACGGGGGATGCGTTGCTGGACCTGACATCTTTCAACCAGCGGAATCGTTATCCGTACACCACGACTACCCCAACCGCCAATCCCGCCATCTCGGCAACCGCAATGGCCGCTCCTCCAACGAGACCGCCAGGGGGATGGCCGATACATCTGGATATGGCAGCTGGGCCCAATGTCTCTACCAACTCCACCGCTGTGTCGTCGCCCGAGGAGTCCCAACACTCGCAGTCACAGTCGCCATCACCCACGCAGCACAGCGTGAGCCCCTTACAACAGTCACCCACCTTCCCGGGCGTGGCTCATGTCCACTCGCCTGCGCTCCTGACGGACTGGACCCTGCTCCAGCACCAGCAGCAACATCCGGCTGCGACCCATGACATAGCCCAGTTCATTCAGGACAACGCCTTGATGCCATTCAACCCCTTTCCGGGTGGCTTCCAGACCAATGCTCTTGGGTACTTGCCTGCCACAACGCAAGCCGCATTAGATCAGGTTTCAGTTCAGGCCTTTAACGCCATGTCCCCGATCGAGGACCCCCAGGCGATGCAGCAACAATGGGAGGGGAGCATGGGAATGGCGAACTGGCAAGATTTTGGTGCTTCGTTACAATTTCCCGCCGATGGCATGCCCCGTTTTGGCAGCTTGGGGAGCCAATCCCCCACGGGAACCTACCTCGAGGTTCTATCACTAGGCTCCAGTGACAACGGGTGGACCCAAGTCGATATGTACCAAAACTACGACCAGTACCAGCAGGTACACGCTCAAGCCCAAGCTCAAAGTGCAGCCATTTTTAACCCCGGCCAAACATTGCACCTCCGGACAAACTCGGACGCTTCCCACTCTGATGGCAGCGCACAACCCCTCGATTTCAGCAGTAGCTACGAAGAGATTGCCCCATTCAACTACTCGCCATTCTCCCCTGAATCAGATACTTACTCGGACCCTTCGAGTCACAGAAATTGTTTCCATGGTGAAATCCACCATGCCGCTGAGACCATCAGCCCCGCTGCGGCTGTCGCTCCTATACCGATCAAATCCTCAACCTCTTCGCCGTCGTCAAGCCGGCCCAGCCCTGGATCTGGAGTTACATCACCGCCTTCCCAGCCTACCATTCGCAGGAATTCGGGCCCAAGGAAGAGCCCCATCGCTAAAGCAACCAAATCTGTTACCCGCAGAATATCCAACGGCAAGAAGGATGGCACGGTAGAGAAAAAGGTCGGCCGTAGAAAGGGACCTCTCCTACCTGAGCAGCGTAAACAGGCGAGCGAGATCAGAAAACTCCGTGCCTGTTTGCGATGCAAGTTCCTCAAGAAGACCTGTGATACTGGTGAGCCCTGTGGTGGGTGCCAACCTTCGCACGCTCGTCTCTGGCAAGTTCCTTGCACACGCATTGATATCAAGGATATTGGGTACTTCATGAAGGACTGGAAAGCGGACTACGAGCGCCACCTTGTTCGCGGTGTTTCTGTGTATAATGTTAAGGGCTTCTCTCCCAAGGAATCCCTTATGTGGATCACCCACGGCTATGGTTTCTGCTTGCCTGTTATGGTCCGCGAAGTCTACGTTCGAGATGAGAGCTGTTTTGCTATCGATTGGGTAGAGTCGTACCAGCAAGATCAAGAGCCCATTGAGTTTGATATCAAGACGGAGAAGCTTGATGTGGGTGCCAAGGGCATCAGCACCGAGGCTTTGGCCGAGTATCTTGATAAGCATATTGACGGTGCCTTTGAAACCTTCATCGACGATCACTTTGAGGGAACTCCATTTGTTACCGAGATTCTCAAGACTGCCCATCGATTCTACGTGAAGGAGAAGCTCCCCATCCTCCGCAAGGCGCTCAAGCTGGTGCTGGCTTACAACTTGACCATGCATATTACCCTAGTCGAGCAGCAAGGCTCGGAGCAGCTCATCGAAGGCCAGATCGACGATGAGGACTCCAAGTTCTACGGAAAGTACGTGGCACCGGTTTTGATCAACTTCCAGATCAAGTGTGCCATGGCAGACATGTGGCGAGAGCTCCAGAAGGACATCCTGGAGGAACTCTCTGCCCTTTACTCCAGCGTCTATAGTGGAGACCGCCTAAAGAACTGGCCTACCATCTTCATGCTGGCAAGCATTCTTCTCGCGGTTTGGGAAGAGATGCAATTTGACTGCCACTACAGGGTCCTCGATCCTGTGGCGGTTGAGAAGTTTTGCAGTGATATGGAGACTGTTCCTGTGGGTGTCATTACCGGATTGTTCCATGCCATCTCTCAGAAACTGCCCGCCCTCACCGATTGGGATACTCAAAGGCACGGCCAACTTCTGAACAACAACGTTGCGGTGTGCGAGGCCATGACCGAAGTGCGGCAGCACGTTCTCAACCATGGTGAGTCGAACCCGTATATTTGTGCTAATTGCTAGGTTGGGATCTCTTGCTAACCTACATTTTGCAGAATCGTACCTGCGTACTCGAAACAACACCAAGTTTGACAGATACGACTTTGATTCGTTATCGAACAAGTTCCTGTCAAAGTTGGTTATCAAGGCCAACTAAACGGCACTGTTTCCTGTAATGCCAGGCGATCATGACATGTGTCATGCTTGTCCGTGTAGTCACCTCCAGGTCCGGGAGTGGCACTTGGCGCTTTGGTCTGTTTTCTTTCTTTTGTTTGACATTTGTCTATCAAGGAGACATATAGCGACGGCGTTTGATTGAGGATACGATTTGTGTTTTTTTGTTTTCCTTTCTCTCTTACAATTGCCCTACCACACACACACACGCTCAACCGAACAACCTTATCATTCTCATACTCTCATTTCTCGGCTGGTCACCGCCACACTCGAATCATTCATTGGATGCAATGATGATGACAAGATATGCCCGTCTCTGCTACGCCATATTGAACGAACTTTTAACGACCATTTTTTAACGACTTTTTCAACGAAGTGTATGACTTTTCTCTTCGGAAATCATTTTCAGGCATCGCGCAAGAGCCAAAAGCGGGTTTCCGATGATTTAGCATTTTTCTTTTTCAAGGTCTGGGCCTCTATTTTTCATAGAGAGCAATCATGTTTATGATAGTATGGCTCATGGGATAAAATATTATTACACGCTCATATGATGGATGGACGTACGATCGTACAGAGCATAGACGATATGCATTGTTACTGCATTGGATGGCGGTTTCCAACCCTTCCCCAAGCTGAATCTTTTATAGCGCCGCTCTCCCTGGCTGCTGCTATTGTCATCCTCCAAATAAAAACCCCCCAAAAAATTATGAGATCTGGCGTGGCATTTCTGAAAGTCAACCCCTGGTCTAAGAGGAGTGTAGGATGCAATAGGATACAAACAAGAGTAGTAATACTACAGATTCCATCTCACTTACCTGAACCATGGGTGAAAAATACTCAAAATTGATATGAGCAGTGGTGCAAGTTGAGGCGATTTTCCTCTGGTTTGCACATGCAGTCAGCTGGCCACATCCCCAATCTTCTGTGTTACTCGAGATGCACGTAAGCCACCATGTTTTCAACAAGTGCTATATGGTGTGCCACCGTTTCGGAATCTGCTAGCCAAATTGCGCGTTAGATGCAACTGATTGCTTTATCTTTGGTATGTGGGCGTCGAGCAGTGATAGTAGTGGTCGTTTTTTCGCACGGCCACGATACACGGGCAGAACCGCACACAATGCATCGATTTATGTAGGTGGCGATATATATATAACCCCCCATGCAGTAAGAACAGGCTACATGCCGCTGTGCATCGCCCCCATTGACTAATGCTTTGCTAACACTGCTGTGTTTGCCATTTTCTTCTCTCAATACTAGTATACTGTCGCTCCGACTTTCTTAGACATGAAGGCGTGTTTATTTTTTTATTTTTCGGCTACTTCCCCATTTCCAGACGTTTAGTCCCAGTTCGAACACTTTCGATATTGCAACTTGAGGATAATGACATCTCATCGATGTTATGTTCAGTATTCCGTCGACTTGCTCCGCCATCAGAATCGAACGGGTCGGCTCTTTTCAAAGCTGGCCATCTGGTGTTAATATTTAGTACCGAGGAAGAAAAACTCAAGGCATTGATGACTATAAGAGATTGATCTATTATTTCAAGGATGTCAAAAGACACTAGAGGCTTTGTTCTTAGGAGGAGGAAAATAGGGCCCAAAGAGTGATATCCTATACATACTCTTGAGCTAACGGCGATCTCGAATAGGGATTCCCGATCCCTCAGGCAAAAAATCTTTATAGCTTTGAACCCAGGAAATCCAACACCCTCCCGTCATTCTCCTTACTTAATAACCAGGTTATAGGAGCATCCGTAAAATTACTGTATTCCCAGCAATCCATACTCCGATGGAAGGTGGCATTATTCAATCCTTCTTCCTCTTCTCGGTTTGCAGGGATCCAAAGGCTCCCATAATGTCAGCGGCCGGTTGAAGTGGAGATAGACGTTGGCGCCGACTTCCCCCGGATCAAGCCCGCCACGTTCCAGAAGCAAGCGTCCCGGCGATCGTGATATATACCCACATTCAATATTGTAAGCTACTTATCAGACCTCAACTGCACTCGCCTGGGTGAATTGAGATCAAAAGATGATGTAAATGGAAAGGGGGAATGCAGTATATAACAATGCGGGCTCGATCACTCCGAATATGATCAACGATCACGTTGGGAGACAAGTAACAGACATGATGATGCTTGGAGTCAGCCCCAAGTATACCTAAGCAGGTTATCAATTGATCGAGACGCAACGCTACAGACTTACTCTAATGTCAATCGATTTGTTTGGAGGTATATGCTGGACGAGAGAATTAAGAATAATTTTTAGAAAAATGATCATTCGGCATCGAAAAAGAACCCTCTGCCAGCCTATGTTGGCATAGCATCCCTTAGGGGCCGCCGTATCATTCATATGATTGTAGAACATAGGAAAGATCAACGTGCTGAATAGACCCTGTCTGACAAAGCCATAAACGTATATACATCTACTTTGAACTTAGTAGACCTGGTGCCGAAACAATTTTAGGAACATAGATTGGCTAGTCAACTTTACCACATTGGCTATGTGCTTCAAGTTAAGCCTTAAATCTATTCCAGAAATCTGCACAGCTCGCCAGGTTTTTTCCAGCTGGACAACGTGATAGCCCAACAAATTTCAGGCTGCCGTAAGATTTCGAATACATCCAGGCTTTGTCATTTCATGGCGATATTTACAATGGATCATAAGAGATGCACAGAGTCCTTTTCGTCAAATCGTGCTATGACGTAGTATGGCACAAGGTGAGCTATCTAAGATGAATATCGACAACGCGAGGCTGCAGAGCATAAGTTGTTTAAAGCTGAGAAATCTTGCGGTGAAACATAGGCCCTGGTCTACTAAGGACGGATGGCCCCAGTTAAACAAATCCTGACCCGCAATCTCCCGCACATTAGCTACGGAAAACAAACAGGGTGCTAGTCGCGTAGGGGAACGGTATCACCGACCTTGTCCCTTATCAACTGAAGGAAATTTGCAGACTATTGTTTTGAAGAAAAAAAAAACCCCCCTCCTTCATGCGCTTAATCATCAATCCCATGTGGATATGATACGATGACGAAAGTGTTGCATCTTGTATGCCATAATCGGAAGCTGGGGAAGCGATGTATTGCGCACCGACGTGTTTTCGACCTGTCCAGAGCATAAGCAGCTATGACGTCGTCTCGGGATTCTTTGATCCATCGGAGCTGCCGTGCCAAACCCCACAATTACCAAGATTACAGTATTGGCACATTTTGTATGATGCTCAAGAAAATTACTCACAGCACAGATACCAGACTGCCAGATTAATGGCTGAACTAGAGCTGTCCGATATCCAGGAACAAAACAATAATAGCATCTTTAAAGATCGGCGTAGTTGACGCTCGGTGCCTGGACGTGCGTAGAACTCTAGACTGCTGGGAGGGGCAAACGTGGAAACTTCGCCACCCTGAAGCGCGGAGGCGGGAGAGCCAGATGGACCTGGAGGGGCGCCATGGTATCATTCGGCGGGAGAGCCCAGATTAGAACAGATAGTCACTAAGCCCATCGGTCCTAAATAGGAAATGAAAAAATATCTTTCAACTAATTCGAGGTGCATATTTTATTAGTCAACTGCTACTAACATGGGGCTTTCAAACCGTGTTTGTTTCGCTTCTCGTCAGGATTCGGAGCTGAACGCTCGGTCTGAGTCGGGAACCATTGAGGCTTGGCCTCTTATCGGTGCAGATTGCACCACATGACGTGAGGTTGGACCCGCTTTCGCGACTCGCAGCAGATGATACAGGTGCATGAGATAAGGGATAGCATCAAGCAACCGCCTTTGAACACACCACCAAGCGGCCCAACTCACGACAGATGAGAGTGGGAAAAATTTGCCCCCTTCCTCCTTGTAAAACCTTTGTGCTTTTGTACGAATATACCATCTTGAGATCATTTGTAAGAGAACCCGTGTAACCTACTGCGTAAATCCTCTGGTAAGGCCTAGAAACAGGCGTGCCTGGAAACCAGCCTTGTCCAGCCCCTTCCAGTGGGTTCCCCGCGCTCTGCTAATGGCTGGAATGGGCGCCTTGCCTGTTCTTCCAGTACGCTAGGCTGGCGCTGATTCGATGAGTCCTTCACCTTCGGGCGCTACGTAATTGGCCAACACACTTCACCCTTCCCAGCATAACAAGGTTGCCAGGATATCCCCCGCCCCTTCTGTTGCCTTCCATTCACTGCGCCCGCTCGTACCTTCCGAGCGTTTGCCTCAGATGACTCCCTCCCCGAACACCCGCCCCAATATATAAAACCTGCCTCTCAGCCATTTCATGCCTTCCCCCCTTTCAACTCATTACTTCATCTCTTCTTCCGCGAGCATTCACGACTTACGGTTTCGTGCCTTGCGTTAATCATCAACATCTTACAACCACCCAGTCACATATCTAGGACAACCGCCATCATGCAGATCTTTGTTAAAACCCTCACTGGCAAGACCATCACTCTTGAGGTCGAGTCCAGCGACACTATCGACAATGTCAAGTCCAAGATCCAGGACAAGGAGGGTATCCCTCCGGACCAACAGCGATTGATTTTCGCTGGTAAGCAGCTTGAGGATGGCCGTACCCTCTCCGACTACAACATCCAGAAGGAGAGCACTCTCCACCTCGTCCTCCGCCTTCGTGGTGGTATGCAGATCTTCGTCAAGACCCTCACTGGCAAGACCATCACTCTTGAGGTTGAGTCCAGTGACACCATCGACAACGTCAAGTCTAAGATTCAAGATAAGGAGGGTATTCCTCCGGACCAACAGCGATTGATTTTCGCTGGTAAGCAGCTTGAGGATGGTCGTACCCTTTCTGACTACAACATTCAGAAGGAGAGCACCCTCCACCTCGTCCTCCGCCTTCGTGGTGGTATGCAGATCTTCGTGAAGACCCTCACTGGCAAGACCATCACTCTCGAAGTCGAATCGTCAGATACCATTGACAACGTCAAATCCAAGATCCAAGACAAGGAGGGTATCCCTCCGGACCAGCAGCGTCTTATCTTTGCTGGCAAGCAGCTTGAGGATGGCCGCACTCTGAGCGACTACAACATTCAGAAGGAGTCGACCCTGCACTTGGTGCTGCGTCTTCGTGGTGGTATGCAGATCTTTGTCAAGACCTTGACTGGAAAGACGATTACTCTTGAGGTCGAGTCCTCGGACACCATCGACAACGTCAAGTCCAAGATTCAAGACAAGGAGGGTATCCCTCCGGACCAGCAGCGTCTTATCTTTGCTGGCAAGCAGCTTGAGGATGGCCGCACTCTGAGCGACTACAACATTCAGAAGGAGTCGACCTTGCACCTGGTTCTCCGTCTCCGTGGTGGTCAGTAAATAGTGTAGTGATTTTCTGGATTTGTGTATACCCTCGCACAACAAGGCGTTATTGGTTTGGACTCCTGGGATAGGAGCCATTTTATGGATTTAGCATTAAGCACCGCTCCATAAGTGAGCACAGCGTTGACGATAAGTTGATGCGAACTGAATGAATTGAGAAATGAATTCATTACAATCAGAAGCGTTGATTCCTCGTGACAATGACAAAAGAACATACTTCACACACTGGGCAAGCCTGGGAAACAAATGGAATGGTTGGTTTGCTTCTCATGAACTGTAAGAGCGGCCGCGTTTGCGGAACACTATCTATGCATGTCACGCCAGTAGCGCGTATTGGGATAGCACGATCACGGCCCCGCTTGTAGCCAAGTAATAGAGTGCCTTTTGATCGAGACTGCTTGTAACACTGTCATCTTCGCTTTCTGTAATGTCTAAGTCGACCTACTGAAATGCTGTTTTGGCTTCTTCTAGGGCTTTCTCGCGGTAGCTAGGCACGTGCTGTGCCTGAACAGCTTGAAATACAGTCGCCACCTCCAGATCCCTATCGACTCGCTTGACGCACGAAATTTGCATCGAGTCCATGCCACCTTTGGCGCCGTCCACTTCTCAGTGTGATTTACGAAACGACCCTAGGATATGCCTTCGTATTTCTATCACTTGAAATTCGAGCTGTACCCCACGTCTGCGCCAGATTTGAAAGCAACCAGTGGAACAAAAACTTCTAGCAGCGCTACTGCCGACAGCACCCTGGTCTGGTTGCCACCCAAAAGTTGCAGTGTCTTCGACGACCTACCCGCTCATTCTCGAGACCACCATACTGCAGTGTCAGGACTTCCGCGAAAAGAATCGAGTCTCCAGAACATATATCCGCTCGAGCACAGGCTGCAGCCTATCGTGATCGACTGTGGGGATCCCCGACCAACCTCGATCGAAGACGAGCGGAAAATAGTGGTTCTGAGTGAGAGGCAGCTGCGGCAGCGGACCTTGAGTTTTCCACCTCCAGATTCATATGTTGCCATTAAACCAGAGACGGCAGTGAGGGATTGGCGTTTCAATCGGTTGCGAATCGAGAGCTTGGACGTAGGTGCGACAAAAGAAGCAGAGTATGCGGATATGGCAGGAAACGGGAGCTCGGCGTCATCAGCGGCTGCTTCTTCCATGGGACCGTCCATGAGCAGGGCTGGCAAAGCTACCAAGGCGAGATATGTTCCTTTCAAGACCAAAAATACTGAGATTGGATGGGGCATCGTACACTTATACCGCGAAGCCGAAGAGACTCCAGAGCTGGATGTGCTGCCAGAGGGCCTAGCCGAGAATGAGAATGACGAAGATCCGCTACGAAATGTCGACTGCACGACGCTATGCATACCAGCTGTGCCCAGCTATTTGTCACCCAGTGATTTCCTTGGTTTTATTGGCGAGCGATGGAGGGATCACATTAGCCATTATAGAATGGTCATGACAGCGCGCATGAACAGATACTTGGTGCTTCTCAAATTCCGCGACAGCAAACAGGCGCAACGTTTTAGGCGAGAGTTTGACGGCAGAGTCTTCAACGATATAGAGCCGGAGACTTGCAACGTGGCAGTCATAAGATCTATCACCTTCGAAACACCAACGCAGCCGAATACTAGCTTTCCCGACTTAAGTCATGACCCTTTCACCCCTCCAGCGCCTACCGCATCCGCCGGATCTTTGAAGCCATTCCCTCCCCCGACGCCGAGTCTCATTGAGCTACCGACGTGTCCCGTATGCTTAGAGCGCATGGATGATACCACGGGACTTCTAACTATTCCTTGCCAACATGTTTTCCACTGTTCGTGCTTGCAGAAATGGAAGGGCTCTGGATGTCCTGTCTGTCGGCATTCAAACCCTTCCTTAGCCATGCCATCTGAGGTGGATAAATCCAGTGGCTCACAACATGATCCCTCCAACCCATTTTCAAAGCCATTTGGTTCCCACGTGTCAAATATGTGCTCCATCTGCGACTCGGCAGACGATCTTTGGATCTGCCTAGTCTGTGGCAACGTAGGCTGCGGACGATACAAGGGCGGACATGCGAAGGAGCACTGGAAAGAAACTGCACATACATTTGCCTTGGAATTAGATACCCAGCATGTTTGGGACTATGCTGGAGACATGTGGGTTCATCGCTTGATCCGAGACAAGGGCGACGGCAAGGTCGTCGAGGTTCCTGGGCACCACAACACGAGCCAGTACAGGCATAGAGCAGATGAAGATGTTGTACCACGAGCAAAACTCGATAGCATTGGTATGGAGTATACTCACCTCTTGACGAGCCAGTTGGAGAGTCAGCGCGTCTACTTCGAGGAAATGTTATCCAAAGCTGCAGATAAAGCTGCAAAAGCCTCGGCTGCTGCGGAGAAAGCTGCAGCCAAAGCCACCGAGGCATTGGAGGAGCTACGTGCGTTGAAGGACAACCATCAGGCCATGGCAAACGACACAATACCGTCACTGGAGAAAGATCTTGCTCGCGAGCGTGGGCGGGCGACGAAGTCGACAGATCTTGCTCGCAACCTCAGCAAGAATTTACAAGAGGAGAAGAAGGTTAGCGAAGGTCTAATGAAACGGGTTGAGCACGTCAATAAGGAACTCGAGAATTTGGCAGAGCGGGTCAAGGCCCTGGAGGTTGAGAATGCAGATCTCAAGGACCAGAACCACGATCTAACCATGTTCATTAGTGGGCAGGAGAAATTGAAAGAGATGGAAGCTGAAGGGCAAGTCGACGCCCAAGAACTCGAAGAAGGAACCGCCGGAGTTCCAGAAAGCAAGCGGAGGAAAGGCAAGGGGAGAGCGAAATAATCAAATCTAGAGCCGCGAAGGCATCAACAGTTTAGATAACATCACCGTGCCATGATAATGATGAGAAATGACAAAAATATCATCCAGGGGAGGCCCGACTTTGGCTATGCATCGCCCTTCCTAGCAGGTAGTTATATGTTATGTTGCCCAGGCAGAATTTGTGATGCCATGCGCAATCGTTGCTTCGTAATCTCCTTCCAGTGGCGTGTACTCTGGTAGCACTTCCCCAATCATATTGAGACTTTGACTAAATTGAGGCTGGAAGCATTTTGCCATATGCACACTTCAAAGCATTGTAAATCTTTCTTTTTTTCCGGGAGGGGGTGTTTCTTGTCTTTATTGCTTCTTCCTCTTATTTTTTGTTTTTCTATTTTAAAAAAGCTTTCTATTTTACCCGTCTTTATTTCGCGTCCTGGATCAGAGTGTGGTTTCACTCCTGACACGTGCTCGGGGAGATTGGCTCTTACGATCACAAGCCGGGACCCATCAGAAGAATTGATTCTGTTTCCGGAGTGGGAATACCTGCCTGCCTAAGCGGTGACCTCCGGGGAGCGTCTTCCGGAATTTCCAAAAGCTCCTCTCTTTGTCCACAGTGTCCATCTACCTGCAAGCCGAGCCCAGTGCATAGATTAAAGTGTTCCGTAAACCCCGATTGGATAGATATTCCAACTGGTTTTGTTGGGAGAGGGGGAGAGGGGGGGGGCGAGAGCACTCAATGCAGGAAAAGTGTTGACCAAATCATGCATGAGGCAAAGCTCTGCACGATGCGAACGGGTTTGAACCAAAAGCCAGTTTTTCTGAGCTACCTAATTGAGGAGAAGGCCAAGCTAGTTAGCGAATGAGGGGTAGGCTTAGGGTCGAAATCAACCTCTAGCATCTATGGCCGTGGGCAAGAGGCTGGCCATGGGCATGGGATGGATGTTTTTCTGATTCAATGCCCCTCGAAATCAGGTGCCATTGGACGAGAGACCCACTGCAGTCCCGCTGGAAACAAGCTTGGGGCACTGAGAAGCCCGTGGAATCAGCTGCCAGAAACATGAGCACGACCGGGGGTCGGGATTTTTAGCTACTGTCCTGCTCTCCAACAATTTTCTTTTTTCGGGGTAATGTAATGACGCTCATGATTGTACCGTGATCAACATCAGATATCTCTTCTTCTCTTCGCATCGTCCGGCTCGACTGGAAGGAAGGCGTATTGTTTGCTACGACTCGCCCTAATATCACCTCTAGTCTACCTCCCGTCCTACCTGAACAGTAAGTAGGGATACGGCTGCTTACTGTAGGTAGTAATTTGGTTGTCTGCACCCAAGAGCACGAACCAATGCCTAGCTTCTGAACCAACGGCGATCACCTACGTCCTTAGTGCCTTTAAGATACGGCGCACGTTATCATCGCAGCCCGACTTAGCATGCCCTAAAGCTCTCGTTCTGCATGCGTTGGTATTTTCCAGCATACAGACTACGATTTGCTTCTCGTCTGCTCCTTGCACGCCGTCCGCGAGGCTCCGGAACTCCCGGCCGATGATATCTCGAACCGATACTTCCTCAAATTCCTCGAAGGCTACAGCTCAAATCTGAATAATTGCGAAAGTCGCCACCTTATCTTGCTGCATAGGTAACGATTCCGACCACCGCGCAATCGCCTGCCGGCGCTGGCTTCTGTGTTTGAACTTGCGAGGAAACCCCAACGATGTCGGACGTCAAATCTAAACAAGGCCAGCAGCTACCTGCTGAAGGCCAGCAGGACAAGAAACCACCCAAGGATCTTTATCCTATGAGCAACTGGAAGTATGACGTCTTTGGCTGGTTCATGTCCGTCCTTATCGACCTCTTCTTCCGAGAAGTCTCGCATAGGGGTTCGTGGTATGTGCCGAGGAAAGGACCGGTGCTTTTCATCGCAGCGCCGCACCATAACCAATTCGTTGATGGCATTGTCCTGCAGAGGACACTGCGAAATGAAGCTCAGCGTCGTGTATCTCTTCTCATTGCTCAAAAATCGGTCCACGGATTTGTGGGTTGGGGTTCGCGCCAGACCGGTTCCGTTCCCGTCGGACGAGCTCAAGATTCAGCGAAGCCCGCCAAAGGCATGATATATATGCCTGATCCCATAAACGACCCCTACTTGATCAGAGGTGTCGGTACGAACTTTGAGAAGGACGCCGAGGTGGGTGGCATGATATTCTTGCCTTCTGTCAAGGGGATGTCTGGATCTAGTGTTGATATTGCCCAAATCCTCGGCCCTGAAGAAATTCGAACCAAGCGCCCGTTTAAGGGAACAGTCCCTCTGCGCCAATTGACTGGTCGTGATGACATCGATGAAAGCGGCAATTTCACTAGCAAAACCGTCAAAGGGCCCAAAGATGGATATCCAGGAACCAAGTTCAAGCTTGCTCCCCACATCGACCAGACCCTGGTTTACCAGGCGGTATTCGATCGTCTCAAGTCTGGCGGTTGCGTGGGCATCTTCCCTGAAGGTGGAAGCCATGACCGGACCGAGTTGCTCCCTTTGAAAGCTGGTGTCGCGATTATGGCCCTCGGTACTCTTGCCCAGGACCCAGACTGCGGGCTGACCATCGTACCCGTTGGGATGAACTATTTCCATGCACACAAATTCCGGTCGCGAGCCGTTGTGGAGTTTGGCGCCCCCTTTGAAGTACCTCGAGATCTTCTTCATAAGTACCAGAACAACGAGCGCCGTGAGGCCATTGGAACTTTGTTGGATATGTGCACCGTTGCCTTGACTTCTGTAACGGTATCGGCCCCCGATTACGACACTTTAATGTCCATTCAGACAGCCAGGCGATTATACACCACTGGCAAAAAGCTCCCGTTGACTCATGTTGTCGAGTTGAACCGCAAGCTGTCCAAGGGCTTTTCCAAATTCAAAGACGACCCCCGCATAATCAGCGTTTTGGATAATACTAAGGAGTACAATAAGCAGCTTCGCTATTTGAATATCAAAGACCATCAGCTCGAATCTGCCAAGCGTTCTCTACCTACCGTCATCTTCCTTCTGCTCGTTCGGGTCGTTAAGCTATCCGTGCTCTCCATCGGAGTCATTCCTGGTCTCATACTCTTTGCACCTGTTTTTATTGTGGCCAAGGTCATTAGCGTCCAGAAAGCAAAGACCGCTCTTGCCGGTTCCTCAGTCAAAATCGCGGGTCGAGATGTGATGGCGACTTGGAAACTACTGGTCGCTATGGGGTTCGCTCCTATCCTCTACAACTTCTACTGCGTTCTCCTGGCTTACACGAGGGCTTGGGGGTATGCACCGGATTGGCTACCTTGGTATGCTATATTCCCTTTGGGCTGGATTATATTCCCTGCTATTACTTTCGCGGCCCTCCGTTTTGGTGAGATTGGAATGGATATAGTCAAATCCCTACGCCCACTCGTGTTATGTCTCAGTCCAACCTCCAACTATAACATTCAGAAGCTGCGCGAGAAGCGTGCAATTTTAGCCAATCAAGTTGTGGAAGTGATCAATGAGCTGGGACCTGACATGTACGACGACTTTGAGAGGTCTCGTATGGTCAAAGACCCAGCTTTCCCCGGTGGTGCTACGAGTATCCCGGATCTTGCGGGCTTTGGCAGCGAGCCAGGATCTCCAGACAGCTACGACCATCCCTCGCTACTACGTAAGAATACAACGGCATCGAGTCGAGCTATCCCCCGCAATGAGTCATTTTCAAACATCGGTTCCATCGGCCTGTTTGCTACTCGTCCTCCTTCACGTTCTAGGAGCAGAAGCAGTTCTAGCGGAGGTGGTTTCGGTTCGGCTGGGTTCCCTGTCAGTGGATTCACCACATTAGATTCCAAGGAAGGTTTCGACGAGGCCAGCAGCAAGATTAGGCAAGCCATGATGGAGAGAGGCCAAATGAGGCGTCGCAAGAGTGGCGGACAACTTAGTGAGCCCGACTCCGTCAGTAGCAGCCAAGAGGGATCCTGGGAAGAGGTTAAAAAGTCCGCCTAGGTTGACGACCGAGGCTTGCATGAGTTATCGGTTGACAAAAACCAAATCGGATTAAAACAAACGAGGAAAAGGAAGGAGACGGAGGAGAGAAAGGAAATAAGTCTTCGTTGTTTGTCTTACAGAGTTGGGCTCGGACGCGACGATCTCCTCGAACTGGAGTCAAACTATTGGCCACTTACCCCATACACTTCGGGTATTGGATTACTGTTATACATTTTCATTGCAATATGGCACTCGGCGGGAAAGGGGTCGAATTGAGGTCGCCACTAATGGATGCCGCGGCTGAGGGATAGAGGAAAGAATGCGGAAGCACCAAGTTATGCTACTTTGTCTTTTTGTTTTGTTTTTTTGGAACCTTTCAGTCGGTAGTATATACCCCTCTAAACATGAGTTATTAGTTGGTTGAATTGGAACTCTCTCACAAGTAGTTCGCCTTTGCTGCTAATGCCATGATAATATAAATCGGCGGGGATTCTCCTCGTATCTGCAAGGCCTCTAGCTTTTTTGTTATCTCCGATAACCGCGACGCCCAACAGATGCTCGGCCGGTGGCTGATTCATTGTATGCATAATCAGATTGAACCTGTGCCAAGCAAATAAGCCACTAACAAGACGGCTTATTAGTCTCTGGATCGCTCCGCCCATCATTCTGCAAGGCTTCGTGTCAAAGTCGGACATAGGTGTCGGTATGCATGAGGGCAGATGCCTTGATGATGTCGGCATATCTCAAATAGGGAAATTAGAGGCTACTCAGGTCACTATCCTGTAGGAGGAGGAGGCATCTCAGCCTGAATTGCCGAGTAGCATGCCAGATGCCAAAGAATAAGGCTGATGTAGCTATACCTCACATGGTAGCAAAGGCAAGCCAATGCGAGATAGCGGCCTCGATAAGTTAGTCGACGAGCCCGAATAACCCGTACGGGAGCGTTCTCCGAGCGAGAGTCCGGGCCAATTGAGTAAGGGCCGAGCGCCTAAAATCCGAACAACTTCTTTTGCTTTTCAATACAATATGCGATCTCCGAGCATAGGTGAGGATACAAATACTGCCACACCTCCGAGAACTTTTGCGGTGGGTTGGCCGGACGGTTTCGACTTATCGTTCAGTTAGGCAATAGTACAACAATATCGCACTATAAGAACTTCTTTGAACCCCTTGTTAACACTCGCTCGGCGAACCACCTGTCGCCCTTGCACTCCCCAGACGTCCCAGTTACAGTCCAGAACAGCTCAGAGTGGAGCCCGGTTCCGGGTGGACGGGTGAGTGGACAAAAATATTTTATTTTTATACCTATCCGCAGGAGACGGCAGCTTTTCAGCCGCCATTGCAATATCTTTTCTTTTCTTTTCTTTCTCAACCGCAGAAGCCACTTGGACAGAAGCGGCAGGCATTACTGCAACACCACAACCGAGACTTAGACCAAGTCATAGATAGCTAGAACGGGGTACGCAGCGACCTACTTGCCGGCCCAATCTGGGTGCGTCAGTGTGTACCTAGCATCACGTCAGTGGTCGGTTTCCGACGCTGGCGGCACCCACTTTGCCTTTGTGCACCCGTGGTCATCGGCCGAGCTTCTCCAGTGTGGAGCGAGCCAACTCTCGGGGATGACGACGACCCATATTAATTTTTCGGCATAGGCGAATCCGTACATATCTATTTGAGGGAGACTGCCCCCCACCGCGCGCCCCCCTCCCCCTCCTTCTCGATGTCTGCCGTCTCGCCGCCGCCGTCGCACAACCCGCGCTCTCTCCCACCACCCCCTATAAAGCAGAAAATGGCCCTCGGCTTTCGCTCCCTCGTTGACACCGCCCGGCGCTTCGCCAGTCTGCCGGGCACGCCACAGAACGAAAAGACGCCGTTCGCCAGCCTGTTCTCCGTGACCACCCCGGAGGTTGACGGCGACGATTGCAGCCACGACTGCGAGAGCTGCCACGTCTCCTACCCGCGCGGCTTCAAGATTGACGAGTCCGATGTTCTGTACGGACATGTCAAGGGGTGGAGCACGCACGTACTGGTCGCGACTGGCAAGTCGGACTGGGTCCGCGATGTTGAGGATGAAAAGGGCTCCGTTATGCAGGCTTTCGGCAGAGCGGACAAGCCCAGCAATGGCCGCATGATGCTAAGCGCCAGTAACATCCCCACCCCGAACCACACCTCCGACTACAGCGAGCCGACCACCGTGCTCCTCCTGCCCGCCTTCCGCATCGTTGAGGGCGTGACCCCGCCATCAGTGCCCGCCCTCGTGGAATGGATCGACCAGGCGCCCACATCGACCATGCCCATCGACGCCCCTGTGACCCTGCCCCGCACTGTGAGCCTCCCGGGCCCCGATCTCCAGCAGCTCACGACGCGGCCCAGCCCGCACGCCGCGCTGATCCTGCTCTGCTCGCAGAAAACCCGCGATGCTCGCTGCGGTCAGAGCGCCCCGCTGCTACGCAAGGAGCTCGAGCGCCATCTGCGACCTCTGGGCCTCTTTCGCGACCTCGACGACGAGCGGCCCGGCGGCGTTGGCATCTACTTCATCAGCCACGTCGGTGGTCACAAGTACTCGGCCAATGTCATGGTGTACCGCCGGCCAGACGCCTTCGGCGTCGACGCGGTCGAGAGGGCCAAGCTCCCTGCGGGCGAGGAGCTCAAGCCCGTCAAGAAGGAGAAAGAAGGAGAGGACGAGCAGGATCCTGGCGCCGCGCAGTGTATATGGCTTGCTAGGGTCATGCCTGAGGACTGCGAGAATCTGGTGCGCTACACGGTGCTTCAGGGCAAGGTGGTCAAGCCCGAGACACAGCTGCGCGGAGGGTTTGATCGGGCTAAAGGTCTATTGAGTTGGTGATTTACGTCTGCCGCCGTGCAGATATATACAACGAGAAAGGAAGAATGACAAGAAGCAAGGACGAAAGAGATCATGCGTTGGTTTCCTGGTCGGCTGGGTTAGCATGCTGAGTGTGCGATCAAGCCCCGGTGTTCTACGCTGGTGCGTAGAGCCTCACGAAGGACTGTTCTGGCGCTTTCCCCGAAAGGTGGGTTTTGTTTTGTAGATTTTGGGCGAAAATGCATCATCATCTAGACGGAGATAGCGCACAACCGCAATTAGATATCATGCCATATAGAAGGGGAGTGTAGCGCGCGACGTCAGCGTAGGTTACTCCTATTTATTGATGAGGAGATAAGTATAGTCTGGTAGTCTGGTAAATCAGTACATCCTAATCTAGAAATATATTCCAGAGCAACATATTGGTCATCGTGTTCCTAATCAAAGTGTCCGGACGGGTTCTTTCAGAGTGTTTCGTCTACAAGTTGCCAGCCTCGGCATGTTCCAGTGGTGGTAAACCATACGAGGTCATCATGAACCGCAAAGACATCAAGCTTACTTATATCATAAGATACATGTATGCACAACTGAGCACTAGCTAGCTGCCCACTAATGAGCGGATACGAGATTGCCAGCTAAACATTGGCCATCTCTATCTATAGCCTGCCCCAAGCTGAAAAGCTGCACCATCGATGATCTCTTCGGGAATGACGGGGCTGACGTGTGTGTTTGGGTTAGATAATTAGTTACATGTGAGGCGGTCGCTAGGACACTGTCTACTTGGATGCGCTGGGGAAAAAAAAAGAATGACAAAAAACACAAAGAATAAGAAAATAAGTATCAACTCATGACGCCCACGTAGTATGCATGGTGACTTGTATTACATGGATCATAGCAACCTTGTTATTTGCTTGCTCTGGGTAAAGTGGAAGCGACGGGGATCTTATAACGGTGTGGCTTTGGTTGCCTGGCAACGGGCTCATTGTTTACCGGTTACGTCGGGATCTCTCTAAGCGAGGGCGATCTAACCCCGGAATTTGGGTGCACGCAGGGGCGCCAGCTGTAGTTTAGACCCAAATGGACGTGTCGAATGCGTCAAGTCCTCCTTATCCTCAAATCTCGTTGCTTTCCTCGGACGATTTGGCAGTGTAGTCCTTTTTTCACTATTTTCATTCTCCAGGTTAACCCCATTGCGAGGAAGGTCGTGGGCCATGCTCTGACGACACCTCCGCTTTGCTCTCCTGCATTGATATTCTTTCCCGGCAATTCATTCATGCTTGTCGGAACAGGACTTTTCTTTCTGGGGGGCAGTTCTCTTTTGGGTAGTCGCTTTACTGTTGCCATCCCGGCCTCTTCTTCTCATGAAACATTCCTAAGCTCTCGCCCACCATTCCAAGCGCACACGTGAAAGCTATTGCCTTGTGCCATCTGGAACCATGGCTTCAGCTCTCGACCACCAACCTCAAAGTGATACGCAAACCCAACCGCCCGAGACCCCACGAAATGGTCATGGACACCAGCGAGCAAAGTCGGGCGTGCTCAAGTCGTTCATACACCGCCGCAACAACTCCGATGGCTCAGGTCTTCCCACTGCACTGCTTAGCCCACCTAGCTTCGCTCCGTCTCCCGGTCGGGCCTCGGTAGACGTCACGACTTCGAATATGTATGCTCGCACCACGGACTTTTCCCGACCTTCTGCGGCTCTGGCTGAGATCCAGAACACAAGAGTCGGCGGTCCTGTCCCTCGCTCCCCTTCCAAGCAACATGAGCCATCCGGACGTCTGTCGCCTAGTAAGACCTTCAGCACGTTCTCGCTCAAGCAAGCGACCACGGCCAAGGACAAGACCAAGGACAAACAGAGCGCCTCCCTTCACAAGCCTAAGAAGACCAAGTCTATAACAAACCTGGCCACATTTCTCAGCCGCCCCAAGAGCTCCAAGGATCTGCAGAAGTTGGCCATCGAGGATGAAGCTCGGGCGAGAAAGGACAAGGAGAACAGAACGCCCCCAAGCTCGCTGAATACGCCAGGGGATATGGAGCGGCCACCAATATACGCGCAGTTCTCCAGCGGAGCTCTAGAGAAGCAAGGGCTCACGAGTGGTTTTACTCGCACGAGCTATGAGGGTAGTCGTGGATCGTACAGTGATAACTCCAACCCCTCCAGCAAGAAGCCTCGCCCCAAGTCTTACCATGCCCAATACACATCAAAGCAGACGTCGGATACCAGCTCGAGGAACAACAACGGCGCGATTTCGCCATCGAAGACGCAGCGCGGCTTGAAATTGTTCACAAAGGGCCTAGCGGGATCCAAAGCAGAGGAGTCGCCTGCCGAGTCGTCCGAATTCACAATAGACCCCAGGGATATCGACAAGCACCTAGAAGCCATGTTGGACCGACGCAACATTCCAGAGAACCAGCGTTACAAGATGAGGAGTTTAGCAGACAGTATCAAAATGGAGTTTATTCGACAAGACTGGGCTGAGAGTAACCTGACGGCCGGCCCGGTTATTTCGAACGACAGTGACACTAGCTTAGCAGAAGTCCAAGAAAAGGACGGCAGCAAAACGAAGAAGTCTTGGGTTTTTACTCTTTCAAAGAACAGCGGCAAGAAATCGGAGCCCAACTCGCCCAACAAGAAGAAGAGCGAAGGAACCATAGGACGACACTTCCGGAGCAGATCGACGGATAGCGTAGTTAGTGACAGACCTCCATCATCAGGTTCGGGATCCATTGGGGGCGGCTTTTTGTCCAAGATCAAGCTACAGCAGACACCCGCAGACTTTGTGGCATACCTGCGTAAGGTTCAAAAGCCGGAGCTCGTCGAGGTCGGCAAGCTTCACAAACTACGGCTCTTGTTGCGAAACGAGACAGTAGCCTGGACGGATGATTTTGTACGTCAGGGTGGCATGGAGGAGATCGTTGGACTACTGAATAGAATCATGGAAGTTGAGTGGAGGTAAGTTATAGGTGTTTGTGGGTTAAGAATATCGAGCCATGTTGCTAATGATCCGGTCTAGGGAGGAACATGAGGACGCGCTTCTCCATGAGAACCTCTTGTGTCTCAAAGCCCTTTGCACGACAGGTCTCGCGATGGAGTATCTTCACTCGATCCAAGCAACTCTTTTCCCCTCTCTATTACATCTCATCTTCGATCCTGAGAAGAAAGGCCCGAGCGAGTTTACTACCCGCAACATTATCACCTCGATCCTGTTCACATATATCCAATCAGCACCGCCTCAAGACCGTATGATTCGGGCACGAACAGTGCTTGGTCACCTACGTGACCCAGAGCCTAAGGAGGAAGATCGACCACTAGGTTTCGTTCTGGAAATGCGTCGTGACCGACCTTACCGAATATGGTGCAAGGAGGTGATGGGCGTTACTAAAGAGGTCTTTTGGATCTTCTTGCATAACTTGAATGTCGTGTTTCTGCCTCGAGATGCGGAGCACTCTAAGACAGCTACAGCAGATGCGATGAACAATCCTTTGGCATACCTCCAATCTCACTTCCCCCAGGAACGCCCTCCCGTTCCGGCAGCGCCTTATGTAGGTGGAGTAGAATGGGATGCCACCAACTACTTGACTTCACACCTCGACCTCCTCAACGCTATCATAGCTTGCACCCCAACGCTCGCCGAACGTAACACCCTGCGGGATCTACTTCGCATCTCTGGCTGGGAACGTTGCATGGGCGGTTCGCTCCGTCTCTGTAAGGAAAAGTTCTACCCAGGTGTTCATGATGCCCTACGCACTTGGGTTGCGGCAGCTGCAGAAGATGGTTGGGAGGTACGTGATGTACGATATGGACCGCCCCCCGAGGCAAAGAGCCCGGTCAGGGGTGGTGGTGGCGCGAATAGAGAGGCCAAAAAGAAGGCCGAGGAATTGCCGCCACCAAAACTCGAGATGCCCAAGCTGGACTTCGGCCTAGACGGTGTTCCTAGGAAGACCAGCGGTCTTAGTGGAAACTGGCTCTCGTAAACCTCAGCGGCGAAATATGCCAGCTGGAGTATCTAACGAGGTTCTCCGGGCTCAAGAAGAGCCAATGAACCTGATATACGAAGGAAGAAGATTCGGACGTGGCATGGTCGAGTCCGGATGGAAGTGGCTTCAAGCTCTTCCGTCGTCATGTCGTGTATGGCCTCTGACGCTGTAACTGGACCACAGATTGGTTCATCAATGCACTCCCTGCTCTGAATTTATGGTGTGTCAGATGTCAATTAGGGTAAACGGTGTTTATGCATGGAAGGAAACTGTTTTTGTCTTTGGAGCTTTTTCATTTTCTTTTTCCTTCCCAGTCCAGACTGGGCCTCCCCCAAACGTCCGCTCCCTTGGGTCTGATCTATTGTGGGCTGGATTGACTTGCCATTAATGATGATGACTGCGGTTCACGGTATCACACAAGAATGAAGAGTAGAGACAAGTAAAGAAAGCAAAGGAGACATGGAAGCTTGGGCTATACGCATGTTGATGCTGCCATAATGACTGCACGAATTGGTACAATGAAAAAAAATATATATGGGTTTAAATTGGCCTTTGATTCGGTGCTGAGCTTCAATACTGAGTTAGTCTCCTCTAGGAGAGTTAAGTTCATCTATCTCGCTTCATCGTGCCTAGCCTCGGGGTTCTGGGGTATAGGTCCTGTTCAGTGCCGCCGAGTCATACCAAACGCTATCCTTTCTTTTCCAAGTTCATGTCTCCTGAAGGCCACCTTCTAAGGACTGTGAGAGAAGGAAGACAGAAACGCCAGCCTGATGGCTTATTGCCTTCAGGGAGGAGGGAGTGAGTCATGCGGGTGGGCCAGAATAGGGCTATAGCGGCTTACGGTGATACATCGAGAGCAAATCTAGTCCTTGCCATCGTCGTTATCCTTTTTTTTTTGTGGCTGTTGCCGCTCTCCTCTCTTTGTCGCTGGTTATAACACGTGCGCAGCTACTGCATTGCAGCCTATTTACCGGTTGATATCATTACGATTACTCTGCAAGAGAGCGGAGGAGAAATAAAACTGAAAAAAAAGGGGGGGGCGGGGGACGAAGGCGGAGATTCCGATGACTTGTCAAGCGGCCCCCAGTCGCTTAAGTCCCCGAGCCTGCCGAGTGAATGTCTGTTCGCTGGCCCGCCGCTGGCCCGCGGGCTATCTATCTATGTCGTGCTCTCTTCCTCTTTTTCTACGGAACTGTTCCTGACTGGTGGCGATGGGAAACTATGCATCTGGCGTACACATAACACCATGCTATGGCGCCAGCGGGCTCGCTACGATCTGAGGAGCTGTAAGCTGGGTCCCATCTGGAGTCGCTGCGTCCTGTGATGAATAGCATCACCAGGGCCGGGATGTCACAGGGTGCGAGTGGAATTGAGAATTATCTGTACAGGCAATATTCCAATAGAGACAAATCCACTCAGGGTTTGACTGTACCTACACTCCCCCCTCTTTTTCTCTGCCATGATTAGAGGTGATATCAAAGAAGTTTAAGTCACTAGAGAGGCGCATGCTATTTCGTTGGAGATCTTGGTTGTACTTCTGGCATCCTGCTATCCGGTGGTGTCAGTATGCCATCACACTGTCTATGGAAAAGTCTTTCCCGGTTCGTAGCAATATCAGTGATCATCATTTCGGAGTGGAGACCTTCAGAGCCGCTGGACTACATAGTATATTTCACGTCATGGAATGGGAGCCCCCAGGTGTTTGCCTGCTCTGGGCTCGATAGTTTGTCACATTATGTCTGCATGAACCGGCAAATTATCCGTTCGGGTCGGTTCCAGAGTATATTGATGTATGGAACGGCGACTCTGAGGGGGACATTTGTCTGCTGACTCGACCGCTTCCTGGAATCCGGGCTCCTGCAGTTTATTTTCCGACGCAGAATATGGTCGGCTGGTTGAAACTGACCCTCCTTAACCCCCCCGGGTAATATTCTTTGCGGTCCACTCTTTACGTGTAGTGTATATGTGAATTGGCCCCAAGACGGCAAGTCATCATGAGGATGATGTACGAAAGGGGCATGGGAAAGACAGAGTGCGGGAGAGTGGCCCCCCGGAACAATCAAATCTAGAGAGACAGGAGAGGAGATGGTCAAAATCCGAGCCCGCATAGCGGTCCTTGCGCAGCCATGATTCCAAAGCTGGCTGGTCATACTCTCTCTTCTCTGTCGAACTTCGACTGAGTCAACGTCTCTTATGGTTGGGAAAGGAAAATCACCATCATGGAGATTCTTTGGCCCAACAACACTCTGGCCAACTAGATGACATGTAAATGTAAACTCGGAGGCACATTTATTTTTCATTGCTATCAGCATGACCCGCAGCCAAATTACATTAATAGGACAGCTTATGAGAAGTTTGCAGAAGAGCACATCGAATCGTCACCCCCCGTCACAATAGATGGCAGAGAACCATGTACGTAGATTGATGTGCGTCTACTAATAAGGAATGAGGTAGCGCAGTAAGGGTGGAGTTTGGGAATATGGCCGTCATGAGCCGAACAGGCCTACTACTTGGCTCATGAACAAGAGCTGCAACGTGTGATATCTAACTTAAGCCCTGCATATGGTTTACTTTGAAGAGCTTTGTGCCCCATAGGGGCTCATAACCTCTCCCCTAGGGTGTCTTTAAAGGGGCGGAGTTTTTCCATATCGGCTATGTACAACAAGCCCTGGCATGCTTCATTAGACCGTCGACTATGCTAGAAGAAGCATTTCTAGGGTCTGGAAAAGGTTATAGCCGCTCTTCGGCCCATCGGCATGATCCCATCGTCTTCCCCCCTCCCCGCCCTTTTCTCCTCGGGCTCTACCTAGTGATATGCCCTTTCCGGAACTCCACGTGTAGACCAATTGGCCACTTCCTCGCTACGAGCTGTTTGCGCACAGGTCAAAGCTGCCTTGATGTATGAGCTTGCGGCACCCAAATCACACGTAATGACCCTGGTGGTTTCCGCTATCATGCATGAATAGGTCGACGCTGTTGATAAGAGAGGGGCTCCTTGGTAACCCTGCTTCATGAGCGGGCTGTCAATAGTCGTGATTCTGTAAAAGGTCACCGAGCAAATCAATTCGTCAGGGCATCGTTACAATAAGTTTTGTTACTAGCCACCCTATCGCTTTCACGACGTCCTCCGCTCCAAGTGCCAATGACTCTATCATCTGTATTCCAGTTACGCATTCGAATATGTTAGGCAACTGGGATGCGAATCAGTGACGAATGAAATTATCTGGCGTGATTGACCGATCGCCATCGTTAGTCAAAATACTAGGGTCCAAGCTTGCATAGTCGTTCGATTTGTAAATACATTAATAAACGCGAGAGAGACACCAACAGAAGTGAAGTAGAGCTTCAATATTCAGAGCAAGTGTACGACCAGCTACCCATAGGGGCAAGTCTGGGAAAGTCTAGCTAAACTATAACGGGTTCAAATACCAAACTCATGCACGGCTATTCTGCCGCTTGATTAAAATGGTTGCTGCCCGAGATTTTGGGAACTGTGGTCCTGTACCAAATCTTTACTTACTCTACCACTTGAAGCGACGTTAGGAGCTTTTCTTGGCCCATAGCTTGACCAATAGGAGGACAACTCCCGGGGGTAGGGACCCAGAGGTTTGTCAAGACCCTGGGCTCAGGCTGTAAGCACCGGCTGTCTGTGCAAGAGAAAGTGGGGGATCGTTCTTCGAAGAGGAACCAGAGCGGTCAAGGGGGAAAATAGTGCGCATGTGGCGAGGAGAGCGAGTATGATGTTGACGCACGGGAGAGGAATGAGGTCAGTAAGCCTGCGCCGCCCCAATTGTGCCAACAGCCCCGAGGCCGGTCACGTAGCTGTTTTCTTCTTCTTGTTCCTTTTGATAGCCGATGAGTTGCCCCAGTGAACCGAGACGGTCGAGGTAATCACTATTCTTGATTATGATCTCTTGCATGGTGGCTCTCTGCGCCCTATGTACGCATCGATTGTCACAGGGGCTTTGCTATGAATACGGCCAAACTTAACAGAGGCGATGCGATCCTTCGTCCACAATCTCACATGAGCAAGCAGGGGTTTTAGGGTCATCCGGCAGGGTGCCCCCCAAAATCTGCAGAGGCCAATATGTACTGCTCGGAGGCTTGGGCCAGCGCGCGGTTTAGGCGGCGGATGGGTGAACACCATGTCTCGCGGAAGCAATTTAATTCTATCCTGGTTTGGTTGAAGTCCCCTCGAACGCTGGGTTGTCTCCTCATTAAACCAAACCTACGACAACATGACGTCCTATACATATATGCAGGCAAGGCACTGGCCGTATAGAACTTTCGGAGGGCGTGATGAGGCGCCGCATTAGTGGCAAGACATCGAGATCCGACTGGCAGAAGTAAAAGCGGCCTGGGATAGTTATCTATCAGTAAGAAATGTAAGACAGATCTCGCGGGCGGGCAGCGGGCAGGCTCCCGACGGCCGGGTTGATGCCTAGGGGTGCTTTTTAGGGATGCAGGGGGTTTGGGTCATTGCAAGCAACCCTAGGTTTTCTGTAAACAAAGGCACTTGACGTGCGGGCGGAATTGTGAAAATGTGGTCAAAATATGAAATCTTGTCCATGTATGCACGGTCACTAGGTATGTAGTTGTGTAAGTCGCAGGAGAGTGCGGTCACGTGCAAAGTTGGATCCTCCTTGCGTGGTAGCATTGAAAGTGTTGGTAAGAGGTTCGCGTGCTTGTAGCGAGTACAGTATATGAATATCAGGTGAGCCTCCGATGCAGTCGGTCAAGGATAGAGTGTGTGCGAGAAAGAGAGAGCAGCCTCCATATCTTAGCCAGGGAGCCTAAACGGAAGCTTTGTCCAACAGTACGGGTTGGTGTTGCGTTCCAACATAATATCCCCCCCCTCATGCATGGAAGCAGCACAACCAGCCAGACGGTCGTGGTAGGTCATCCAGGACTATGTTGCTCTGCAAGGGACTTGCTTTTATAGTGGTTGCAACACGAGTCAAGCCCTGCAGTTGAGTGCAGCGGCGGGCGCGCAAGCCAGAGACCATGAATAATGCCACCCGCAACTGCGGCTGCCGGGACTGACTCTGGGGCGCGGCCATGATCTTCCTTCATAGAGAACCACCGCAATTTCAAGGCGTAGCAGGCAGGTTTTTACGCCAGCGATAAGGGGATCACTGAAGTTACTTTGTGCTTGCTCTTCTTGTACTAACTGCATATCCCATGGATTGATTATAGGCACTCCAGCTTATGCAAAACGAGTGTTTGGTACCCCAAAAGACAGAGCCCCCCGGTACAGCTCATTTGTCAGCCTGCACTAGTTAGTTGCACATGTAGCCGGTCTGGCGGATGTCTCGGTGGCCACTTTAGGCCAATATCTGCTGGGGAAGCTGATTCGACATGCATGGCTGGGTTTTTGCTGCGCCTAAGCGTGTAGGTCGTCCATGTCGCTAGACGTTGCAAGCAGTTCATCGGCGCCAGGGTCCAGGCTTCCAGCTTCAGGGCCTCCCGCCCTCTCGACGCGGTAGTACAGTGCAGTAGTTGAACGACGTGCGTTAGATAATCTCCCATGCCATACCGCAATCTAACCTGCATTTGGGTGATCTACTTCCCTCCCAAGTCATGGATCCCAACCCACCAGAATCGATAGCCAGCTGAATGATTTACAGCTGGCTGTTCAACCTTCTGCAGACAAACTAACCAGTTAACTAGTTGGCCTGGGCTATTAGTTAAACCCCCCCCCTCTTTGAGCTTGTTCCACGTACTTGGTTTTGAATGCTGGTTGCATCTGCATCTGCCCCTCCTTCCCCCCACCCTCCGTCGGGTGTGCGTGAGCCTCGCAGAACCACAAAAACGAACGCTTTAAACTACCGAGCAGTCATCATCACCACCACCACCACCACGACGCCCCTCTCCGCGTTAAACCACCCCCCCGTTTCTTCTCACAGACGCCTCCACACCACACTTTGCGAGCCCAGGTATCCTTCCATCAGAGCGACCAACCTCGGGGGGCAGGCAAAGCGGCTACAGTTCTAGCGGCCCACTTATATCGTCCAAGATCTCCGTTACTGCAAGCCGTGCCGCTCCGAGAGTAGGTCTGACTGACTAGAGGGACCCGAACCCTGCTCGCATCGTCTGAGAAACAAGTCTAGAAGCTGCATGCAAATTTGACAGGACCACTGCACCCAAGGAAGACTTGAATAAAAAAATTTGTGGCCACTCCACAATGTCCATAAAGTAAGTTCTCCTTCTTCTATTGCCAAACGCCTCGTCCTCGTACCTCGCCCCCCCCACCTCTCCTCGCATACTCGCCTTATGTACGATGTGAGATACTTTCAGTGCGAGCGGTACTCGTGTGTGTTGCGTATCCCACATCCCCTGTTGTCAGCCTATATCGCTCTCGCCTTTCCTCCTCCGCTTCATCGCTCCTAGCCATGGACTACGGGAATCAGGAAACATATCACGGCATTTTAGCCCAGAACACGAGTGACGGGGATGATGGCAATTACCACGATAGTGAGACACAAAGATTCTGACCTGAATATAGCTGGGTTATGCTAAGAAGGTCAGGGGAACTGGAACCACTTCCGGGGGAGAGTATACTGCATAAGACGACTGGCCGGGTGGCCTTTGACTTATCAGCACCATCGTCAACCCGAGCCCCCGCGTACTCAGTGCGTACCGAACGGGGCGTGGCGTATATAACGACGCGTAGAGTGAGCAGCCTGTTCTCCGTCGTCAACCCCCTCGCAAGAGCCAACGCAGCTAATCTCTGTTCTCAGTTGGTATTCCTGGCATCCCAACCAATAGACCAGTTCAAATCATTCTCCACTCTCATTCTGACAACAGAGAATTCTCACGTAGTATGTTAAAGAAAACTTCCTATCTATACACCATTGCTCCTAGTCTCTTTGCCTGAGCGCTGCTGACAGTCCACACAGAGTACTCAATCCTGCTAACGCTGGGACCTCCAATTTTTTTTTGTTTGAAAAAGACCCCGGCCTTGAGGTTTCCATGTTCCACTACGTGCCCCTTGGATGTCAGAAGTGGCCTGGGTTGTTCATCTCTACATAATTCTAATACTCACTCTAGGTCGGCTCTACATGGGGTGGTTTCGGCGCGAATTGGTGGGCGGCAGAGGTTAGACCAGAGCCTGACGGCAATATCCCCGCAGCATACACGCGAGTTACCATGAGGTTGACCTTCAATGACGGTGGCCACAGCAACTGGGCTCTCAAATACGAGGAGATTCGAGGAAGACTACTGCATGCTGCACAACTCGCCAGAGACACGGGCGATAGTCGAGCCCTCAACACAATTCATGGTGAACAGCTTCCAGGATACTCACCCCCAACGGGGACTGATTCTATGGGTCAAACTGAGGAGAATCAAGCGCAAATGCAGCAAGAGGCTGAAGACGCCGCCAGGGAACGAGAACATCACCAGGGCGTTCCTGATGAACCACCGCCGGATTATGACGAAGCTCAGGCTCAGGCAGTTGCAATGCAGTTTGATCAACGGGAGAGAGAAGAGAACGAGAGAGAGTGACATCACATCACGAATCTACTGTTAGCAGCAATGTGGTGGTTATGTAGAAAGCTGGCATCGGTGGCACTTGATTTGTCTTTGGCCTGTTTAAATGCTCTGAATGTTCGGCCGGTCGCCGCTCGGAAAGAAGCGGAGAAACAATGATACCTTATCTGGCCATCTACCGCACTTTCCCGAAGAGTGTATGTCAAGCAGAAGTCTAGTTCATTAATGAGACTGACGATGATGTCTTGGTAAATGTCAAGCCGAGATAGAGTTGCCCATGGAGCAAGCATTGAAAGCTATTTTGGAGCACCATGCCAGAGCCAGAGAGAAGTGCATCGCATTCAGCAAACAAGATAACGATTTAACTTGCAGCTAATCTTCCTGATTGAGAATGTACGACTCCGGTCCTGATCCGAGGCGAAAGAACCACGGAGACTAACGAAAAGAATTAAAGGGTGCATCAATACAGTGTAACTACACTGTGAAAGCTCAAGGAGGAAATGAGGGTTAAATGGTGCTCGCGTCTTGCCTCACAGCATTTTAAATACAAAGAAAGCCTATGAACGAGAACTAGACGGCGTCCTGACACACACGCATCAAGTGCAATCCTATTGATGCGATCGTACCATTATTGCCCACACCAGCCAGCAGGAAGAAACGTTCATGCTTTCGCTCTGGATCCGGGTGGAGCCACTTATTAAATCACGTGACTTTCCTACCCAACCCGCGGCCAACCAAATGCCTCAATTTCTCAGCATCAACATTTTCCGGGTCGAGCGAGATTCGCAAGTGTCATCCACATCACCAAACAGCTCAATCTCCTGCAAGCAGCCATTGGGTCTATTGCACCGACAGATCTGACCAAAATGGGTTTCTGGGACACTATCACCGACCTGGTCGAGGCTGCCACGCCTTGGTCCACCGCTGAAGCCGAAGCTCCTGCTGCTCCCGAAGAACAGGTACGACCATTTTTGAACCTCCCAAGCCTTTGCCCAATATTCGCATACTTGGCATTGGTGCCTTAGGATGTCACCGATGGAAATCAAACGAATTCATCGTTTCCTTCGATATTCAGTGTTTTGTGGCTTCAAAATGATCTTCAATTGCGAATTTGTTGAGCTAACCTGATGAGCTTTAGGAGACTAAGGAAGAGCCCAAGGCTGAAGAATCCGAGGAGTCCGAGGACGCTCCTGCCGAGGAGGAAGCAGAGGAGGAAGAGGAAGAAGAGGAGGAGGAGGAGGAGGAGGAGGAAGAGCTTGTTGATCCTAAGGAGAAGTTCGAGGAAGGTTTGTCATCTCGTGCCCTTCCACAAGCCAGTTGCAAACTGGTTCACAACCATCCGGCTCGCAACCATTGAGTTCCAAAATGAACTATAGCACACTGAGACTGGTTGTTACTGATCCGCTAACGAATTCACTTTAACAGAGTGCAAAAACTCTTCGCAATGCGCACCGGCCAAGCACCACTTCGATGAATGCGTTGAGCGTGTTACCAAGGCTGAGGAAGAGGGCTCTGGCGGCAAGGAGGACTGTGTTGAAGAGTGTAAGTATACAAAGCCCCTGCTACTGTTTCTCTTTGTGCTGTGCTTACACAACCTTGTCTTGAAATTATAGTCTTCCACCTTGCCCACTGCGCCACCCAATGCGCTGCTCCTAAGCTCTGGTCGGCCCTCAAATAAGCAACATTACTTGACGGCCCTCCTCGGACGTAAACGCCGGTCCCTCCGACAGACTTTCTACTACGATACACAGGCTGTAGGGGTTGGACGAGATCTTGGGTACTGGCCATCACCTATCCGCCTTTGTGTGTGGTGACTTTGTAACATGAGTTGCAGCTGCTCAGATTGACGGCAATCTGGCTAGTGAGCTGGAGCATAGCCTGCCCTGTACCATAAAACTGCAAGCAAACCCACGAATTCTAGATTTCACTTTTCCCCAATTTCGAAGTGTGGTAATATTAGTTGATCTCTACCATTAATGACACTAGTGCCATGATTGAGTTAAAGCTGGGATCATTCTAGATTCCAGTCTTATTATCAACAGAACGACTTGTGGCAAACTGTGATGGCCGGGTATCAGATCTTAAGTTGTTGTGTGAGAGTAATGTCGATATAATGACAAAAGTGCAGTCAAGGGACCTGTTGCATATTCGAAAATCCCGCGGTAGAGACAGTATTAGTATCTGTGATCAAAATACAGTCGGGCAGGTTCCCTTGGGGCTTTGACATGACCCCAAATTGGTATTAAACATATGTGATAGCTCGACTCACGACTGTCCGAAGCCGTGTGGGTTGACCCAGAAATGCTCATCGGAAGCAGCTACAGCTTTCCCCATCTACCGATAAGAGCCTGGCAGGGATTGGTAGGAGAGCATGTCTGCATGTCTTCAAATTATCTAGGGAGAAAAACAGGTGGAAATGTTGACAGGATCAAGGCAATTCACGCTAAGGGAAAAGTGATTGTAGTAGGAAGATATTTGGCCTAGTGGGCTATATAAATACTCCCTGTAAACTCCGTTGACACAGATATCTAATAATAGACTGGCCTCACTGGATCGGTGGATTTGCCAGGGAAGTCACGAAAAGAAGAAGGATTGAGATTATCGGTAAGGAGCTCAATTAGGCGATCCTAATAAGTTACCTATTTTGACTTCACGTAGAAAAGTGCAACTCAGTACTGAGGTTGTGGCTGGAAAGTGGCTGGGCTGTCAATCTGCCACTAATAGATACTTGAAGAGTCTAAGGATAAAATATTCGTCTGGTATTGGCCTTGCTCCGGGACTACGGACGTCGTTCCGGCTCATCTACTAGTATTCAGATACGTGCATACATCCTCCCCGTAGTAAAAAAAAACAAGAGACAAATCAAAAGGACCCCTGCTTCCCTGCGCTGCATTGTACGTAGTTAGAGTACGTCCAGCTCGCGCTCACATGCAATAACCTACTGATTCTGCCCAAACATCGGGTAGCCTATCAGCCTATCAATAACTAACTGTCCAATTTGGGTTGCATCCGAGGTACTTCGGATGATGGTGGCGGCGGTCTTTGTGATTGTGTGTAGCCCAAGCTCTGGGGGGGTTGCGTTCCTCCAATTGTCTTTCGATTTAGCATCGGATCATCTATGAATCTGGGCGGGTGATGTCGGCCGAACCACCCGAAAGGCGAGAGCCCACGGTGGGAGCAGGTCGGCTCGACCAGGCAGGGTTGTTGCTAGCTAGCTGGTGGTAGGAGCTGGAGCATGTGTACTGCGATAGCACGAGCTTGAGATGGTGCTTTCAATCTCCCTGGACAGCTTATCTGGGGGAACTACGGTAGTACATGGCCAGGAAACGACAATTCCGCACGTTTGGCGTTACAAGATCTCCAGGGTCTCGGCGAACCCAATTCGACAGCGCTTGCTTGCTAGACCTCCGCATGAATGCACCAGTTTGGACACCTGGCTAGCGGGTTTCCGACCAAGTTAGACTTTCTCGCCCAGCTAACAATGCTCCTGGTTTTACCACGAGAAATAAAGTAGATCCTGTTCTTTTGGTCACGAACGGAGTGGTTGCAGCAGGCTAATTAGAACTGCATTGTGCACGTAGCACGTCTGACCCTTAAGAGCAAGGTGCCGTAGCTGGTTGACAAATATTCCCCATTTCGCTTAGGTGCAGCCAGGAAATCAAAGCAAATGTAGTATCGAGTCCTGGCTTTCGCTTGGTGGCTGCAGGAAAGACCCTGGGACCTGCTCGAAATCCGGCCCAAATTGGAGGGCGGCTGGCACCATGCGATTGAAAACATGGGGGATCAGTTAATCGAGACCACTAGGGGCCCGGTTCTTTAACCGAGAGGAGCAGAGGATGCTATGAGTGAGGCACAGTAGCTCTGCTGGCTTCTCGAAGGAAAAAGGGATCATGCGCTTGGATGCTTTTATCTTTTTGAGCCCTTTTCTTCGATGCCATGCGGATAGTATTCGCTATCTTCGCTCCTGACGACTGCGATTTTGTTTCTTTTTTCCAATCGTAGCCTTCGCGCCCAGCCATACTAGAAAAGGGAAATTGCGAAACTTGGCGGAAATTGCTGCTTAGCTGCTCGTCGCGGTCAGATTGACCAACTTTTCGTCTTCGATTAATCTCGAGTTCAGGGTGGGAACGACAACGACGGCCTTCTCCCCATTTGCTTCCCACGTTCGCGAGCTCTGCGGGTTCGAGCTTTTGTGTGGCATCTTCTTCCGTCGACGTCGCAGGCGACGCCTATCACAGCTCCCTATCTCTCCCGGTGCAAATGGTCGCAAAGCGGGACGGAGGCGGGACGCCACCCCACCACGACGACGAGATGCTGATTGACGACAAAGCGCAGACGGGTTATGCTCTTGACACAATGCGTAGCGGATCGTCAGGCAAGAAGGAAGAGTTGGGAGACGGCGTGGCTATTACGGCCGAGGCGGCGAGTCCTTCAGTGGGCATAGCAGACGAGCCGGGCGCCGCGGCCGGGACGCATAGCGCCGAAGACTATCGCACCTATAAGCGCAGGTGGTTTGGGCTTATAATTCTTACGCTATTCAATATTATCATCAGCTGGGATGTAAGTTTATTCGAGTTTTTTTTTCCTTCTTCTCATTCCTCTTTGAGCCAGCTCTCACGCTCCTGGCCTCTTCCCGCCCCCTTCTCCCCCGTATTTGATACGTCAGGCAAGGCCGACTTGAAAAAAAGAGGCGCGCATTACTGCCAGCTAGCCATGCAAGAATAGAGATCCACAAGCGATCGATGGCAATACACCAATACCTGCTTACCTGCAGTGCAATACGCCTCTGCATGGACTTGCCTGGCATAGCTGAATAAGTATGGTTGACGCGGGTTGGCGGCCCATTACCCACGCCACCAGCTCTGACAATTCCAAGGATCTAAACCATCCACTGTCCTACAGAATTATAATCACTGAAAATGGCTGAGACTGACCAATATCTTCCTACTAGTGGCTCACCTTTTCTCCGGTGTCCCAATTTGCGGCAACTTATTATGGGACTGATGAAACTACGATCAATTGGCTGTCCACGGCCTTCCTCTTCAGTTTTGTGGTCGCCAGTCCTGTTGCCATCTACCTGCTGCACTTCGGGGTCCGGTTGACCTTCATGACAGCCGCAGCCCTGCTGCTCGTGGGCAACTGGATTCGCTACGCTGGATCCCACTCGCCCGATTCAAGCAACTTTGGTGTAGTCATGTTTGGCCAACTATTGCTTGGCTTCGCGCAGTCATTCATGTTGTCCGCCCCTACCCGGTACACCGACCTGTGGTTTACATCCCGTGGCCGTGTAGCCGCCACCGCCCTTCCGAGTCTGGCCAACCCCTTCGGCGCTGCCCTGGGTGAGCTGATCATACCTTTCATGGTCTATCAGCCAAGCGACATGCCGACCGCTGTGCTCTACGTCTCCATCATCTCCACCGTTATCGCTATCCCGGCGTTTTTCGTGCCTGGCGCCCCTCCTACGCCACCGGCCCCATCTTGCGAAACCCCTAAAGAGCCAGTGTTGACCTCCCTTCGTACGCTCGCTGGTTCTCTGGAGTGCTGGTTGATTATGATTCCGTTTGCTGTCTATGTCGGTTTCTTCAACAACATCTCATCGCTACTGAACCAGATGATGCTACCCTACGGCTTCAGTTCGAATGATGCTGGTATTGCCGGTGCCGTCCTCATCGTTGTCGGTCTGGTCGCCGCCGCAATCAGTTCGCCAATCATCGATCGCACCAAGAGTTATCTGTTGGCTATCCGTATCTTTGTGCCCCTTATCGCTCTCATGTACCTCGTTTTCATATGGATGCCCGCTACACGCAGCGATCCTGGGCCCTATGTTGTGCTCGCGATCCTCGGCGCCGCGTCTTTCGCCCTCGTGCCTGTTGCCCTGGAGTTCTTGATCGAGCTGAGCCACCCCTGCAGCCCCGAGGTCTCCAGCACAATTGGCTGGGGTGGCGGTCAGCTACTCGGCGCGCTCTTCATCATCATATGTAACGCCCTCAAGAGTGGAGAAGATGCCAACCCACCGAACAACATGTCCCGCGCTCTCATCTTCCAGGCTGTCATCTCCATCGCCGTCCTGCCGCTGCCCTTGTGCCTAGGGCTCTTTGGCCGCAAGGACAATGTGCGACTTCGCAGAGTAGCGAGTGACAATAGGGTTCTGCATCCCGGCCAGATTTAATTTGTGTTGAATTCCTACCGCACTGCTCTTAGTTACTTATTTCATATATGCAAAGCCACCAGCGTGGCACCATGGCTTTTCTACATCATTTCTTAGTCTTTGAATCTATTTCCTTTAACTCAACCTACAAAAAAGTGAATCATGGTCGTTTGGAATATCGGGGCTTAGATACCTTGCTTAGGAAAAAGGGGAAAGGGGAAGGGTATACAAAGGCGGAAGGGGCGCAAGAGATATCTACTTTTATTTTTTTTTGCGTCGTGTATCCTTTCTTAGACTACTGTCCCATAATTTACACAAAACACCATTTCACTAAAACATACTGTATATCTGGTACGTGGAGAGTAACACGTTTGTATGTATTTCTCCTGTCCATGTTGTTCCTTGTTCTACCATCGATAGCCTATACTCGAATATACCCACAATGATTGCTTGCGTATCCCCTGTCTCCTGCTCCTGCTCCACCGTTGATAATCACGACAACCCTCGCCACGGAACTTCTGTAAATAAACTGTCATTATCGCCATTTATGACCTTGTAAGAATCGCCCCACGGCGAGCCCGTTTATATCTAGCGGGGGTCACGACTTGTGACTTGTCAACAGCCCTCAGGCAGTGTCTATTCCTAATATCTCATCTCACAGCGAACTGCCCCTGGCCCAATATTTCCTCCCACTGCATCCGTAAAGCTTCTAGCTCTCTCCAGGTGTCTCTGCTCTTCTCTTCAAACTTAATCCTATCCTCCTCCGTCAGCCACTTGGCGTCCCACTTTCGGCCCTTCAGTTTGCTCAAGATTCCTTTACCCTTCTCCGTCTCCATCAGAGTTTCCGGATCCTCAATCTTGCCCTCCCATCCCCACCCATCTACTTCGGTCGGCTTACACGCGTCAACTGGCCTTGAGTCACAGGCACTGCCCCATTTGATGTGCTGGGCATTCGCCGCGTCGAGCTCATCCTGGCTGGCGAGCGCTAGCCACACGGAGGCGCAGGCGGCGACGTAGGGCACAGCCGTGTGCCAAGGTGAGCCAAGATAGCGGCAAAAGAACATGGCCCAATAGAACAAGAAGAAGATGGCGGCGGGCAGCGGGAATATAGGAGTGGCGACAATGCCCGGGTGGTTGACATAGAATAGCGGCCTCCGGGATTGAGACGAAACCGCAGGATGTGAAAAATACGTGCTTGAGACCCTCCTGACCCCAGGTAGGTTGACGGATAGGCTTATGAGGTCGGTGATGCGCTTACTGCTCTCATACGGATAAAGACTATGTATTGCCTGGAAGTCGTCCATGTCCAGATAACAATCCTCACTGTCAGGGCTTGACCCCCATATTACGCGGCCCAGAGGTATTTGTTCTGATGAGGATGGACGACTCATGAGCGGAAGCAGCTCGTGCGCTAAGATATAGTGACCAAATACATTCGAAGTGAAAACTTTGGCCATTAGCGGCTGCGGCTTGTCGCTCTGTACATTCTGGGGTGGAAGTGTGTTGTTTTTGTCAGCTATCTTGAATGTTGGCCACGTGAAGGCCTGCGCTGGGCCAACCCGAAGGACTTGGACAACCAATCCGAGCCAGTCCAAAGCCGTCCAGCCACCGACCCCGGCATTCAGAATGAGGGCATCAAGCCGTGGGATAGACAGGGGCCGTCCGCCCGCGACTATGCCCGTGGGGTCAGTTACCTCCCCCTTGGTCACCTTCTCGGCTGCGGCATAGACGGAGGGGATATCGCATAGGTCGAGCTGGATGGATAATATGTGTACCCGTTCCAGAGCTTGCTGGCGGCTGCGGCTCGAGTTCAGGCAGGAGCTGAGCTTCTTGGAATTCACAGTAGTGCTCAGATACGCACGAAGCGTCCTTATAGTCTCGGAAGACTTCTTCGTAGTGCGGGTGGTGGGAATGAGGATGAGATGGGAGGAGAGGGAACGAGTGACAAGAAAATCATCAATGAGGCGCTGAAGTATACCGAGACCAATGCCACTATAAAGTCATTCTAGCTTGGGACCCGAGCTCAATCAAGGTAAGTGTCTGCCTTACCTGTTGGCCCCGGTGACCATAATGAAGACCTGCTCATGACTCGACACGATATTCCAGGGAGCAGGAACCATGGCGATAAAATTGGGTCTTGGATCATCTAAGAGACAGGGGGTTTGTAAGTTAATCTGCAGTGGTGGTCTAATAAGTTGGCATTCCTTCGCGGCTCGAATTGCTTATCGTGTCGGTTTCTCTGGGTCACAGTTGCCAGGCGAGGCTTGCAATGGTTCATCTATTCCAATGGAGCGTTAAACATAGTAAGAGGGGTCATTGCGCAGGATGACCAAGTACTCCGCCGGAATTCCAAGGTATTTGATCACTCTCTGAATCCAGTAGCAGCAGTAGAGATCGATCGCAAATGAGAGTGTAGAAGGACGGCCAGGGTGCACGGCAGTGCTTTCGCCTAAACTTGTTCCAGCATCGCAAACCAAACCGTTGCGAGTAGTGGAGCCAGAGGTTCTGACTCCGGGTAGCTGAATCCGAGAAATTAGGCTAACTAGGCTATGCTGCCAGACTACTATGTAGATGGTGGGGAGCTCGAGTGGAGCGTGGGTAGTCTGCACAGCAAAATCTACGGCTTGTTCCGTTCTAAAAGCTGGCAAAATGGTTTGGGACATAAAGTCACACGAGCTATCACAGTTGAAGAAATGTAAAGTTATTTATCCTTCCAAGTCAAATTGAATCCCCATCGACTCTGCCTTATCTCTCCTTCACATATGGAGGGTGTGCGATGATGGTGGTGGGAGCGAGGAGGGAAGAGGGCGGCGAGACTGGAGCTGCAAACAGCCACTTGACCAATAACCAACTCGATATCGGAATATAGCTTGCCCTGTACGTAGCGTGCTGGGCGAGCCGTTCAATTTCAATTTTTATACTTTACTTAAGAAGTATATACAATTGCTTTGAACCTCTTCAAGCGACAGGCAAAGTTGGTAAGTTAATGCTCGCATTATGATACGGCAAGTCTCACTTCAGGCATATAACGTCATTTTGGTCCCCCTTCCGATCGTCTTCAGGTCACACCGTCGCCGTGACAGTAGCGTAAGGCTATTGTTTGTGCTGTAACTCATCTTGCACTTGGCGCGCTATTGCCCAAATAATTAGTTCAATAATTGTAAATGTCTGCTTGCACCTTTTCGACCGAGAAAGAATGCCAGGTTTGTAGTATACCAGCCATCCGCGATGCTAGAACGCGTAAATCCCGAGTCATTCTGGCGTGGTTTGCGCCTGTCTCACCCATATATTGCGCTCGATGGAAGCATGGAGGAGCCGATCAGTTGGCCTACTCCCCGGTATGCCCTGCAGTCGCGCTACAAGGTATGCTAGTAACAGCTCACATAGCCACTGCTAAGTGGGCTGCCTGATCTTCAGGGGACAAGGCGCGCCTCCCTCAAGATTAGCCCACCTCGGCCATCCAAACTAAGAAAGATGTCCAAAGTTTCCAGCGGGGCAAGAGCTTGGCTTTCTTTGCCAACCTCCCTTGCTCTCCGATAATTAGCAATATTCCAAGAACAAGAATAGCGCAAGAACTCCCCACGAAGAGTTCAAAATCGAGGGGATCTGGTTGCACTCAGTGCTGTCCCGTTCCTAATCCAAGGCGGCGAGAGATGACGGCAAGACGGCCGGTTCAATCGTTATCGCATTTTGCGCCTTGCCTTTATTGCACTAATTACTAGACTGGGATTTATTACGTCGTCCCTGCCCATCCGAGCTTCAGGTTTCTCCCTCCTGCGTACGGAATCCGTCCCGAAAACCGTGCCACGATTTGCTTGCCCTCGCAATGAACAAGGACATTGCTACTATGGATTGGTACAGCAGTGTTGTCCCTATCGCCCCAGAGGTATGGAGTTTCGTGGGCTGGATAGCATTTTTCTTCGTGAGTGACGTCTTGTTCAATGTCGGCTCAGTCGGCTTTTGGGGGTGGCGCATCTCTAACGACCAAGTCGTAGAAATTGGTCAGCCTAGCATTTTTCCTACCTATTGCCGGCCTTATAGTATTTGACTTTTGCCTCTGGGTCTGGAGATTGAATCGTCGCCCGCCAGTCATGCGACCGCACAGGAGTTCCAAGGCTTCTGAACAGACAGACGTTCCCGGAGCCCCGCCCGCAGCCCGAACTACGTCGGCAGATACAGCACCCGCCTGCGCCGATGTTAACTCGGGATTGGAGAAACGGTCTACCTTTACAACCAATATTGCCAGATGATTCCACCCTCAAAGGGAGAGCACAGTGATAGTAGTATTGTGAAGCACGCGAGACTGTCTATTTTTTGTAATCCCCTTTTCAGCAATTACCTATTTGAAGCGTTTACGTTTACTCGGTCTTTTAACCACTCGGATATATGGTTATCAATGGTTAGATCTGGGAGATCACCTTAATTAGATCGCTGGTGACGCCCATGGCCGTCACATCACCACCAGCACCGGCACCCTGGATGATGAGGGGGTTGTTTCCATATCGCTTGGTGTAGAAGCTAATGATGTTGTCGCTTCCCTTGAGGGCGGCAATGGGATGCGAGCGGTCGAACATCTCCAAACCAACCTTGACTGACTTGCTAGCCATATCAATGCTGCCTACAAACCTCACCACCTTGCCCTGGTTCTCAGCAGCGGCCTTGGTTCCTTCCATTTCAGAGTCAAATTCTGGCAACTTCTCGAGAAACTCATCGCCACTTGACACCGACTCCAGCTGCTGGGGGATCAAACTTTGCACGGGGAATGAAGTGGGAGACTCGACGGGCAAGCCAGCCAGGCGAGCAAGAATCGTCAACTTCCTAGCCACATCAAGGCCGTTCAAGTCATCTCTGGGATCAGGCTCTGTGTATCCCAGCTCCTTGGCTTTCTTCACTTCGGCAGACCACTTGCCTCCAGAACCCTCCAGGGGAGCAAAAGAGTTGAAGAGGAAAGACATTGTGCCGCTGAAGACGCCCTCGATCTTGGTGACTTCGTCTCCGGTATCTACCAGATCTTTGAGAGTGGAAATTACGGGCAAGCCAGCACCGACAGAGGACTCGTGGTAGATTTTAGCACCAGATGTGGCAGCTGCTGTGAAGATGTCCTGCCAGAGCTTGTACGAGCCAGAGAAAGCCTTCTTGTTGGGGGTGACAATGCTGATGCCGCGACTCAGGAACAGGGGGTATGTGTCCGCAACATCCTGGGAGCTGGTGTTATCGACCAACACGACCTTGGCAGGGGCGGCGGCAAGGAAATCGACGACCCCGGGCAAGGCGAGGGGTGCAGTGGACGAGGCGGCGAGTTCGGTAAGAGCGCTGTCCAGAGCAATAGGGCTGTAATCGGCCTTGAACAGAGCCTTCTTGCTTGTAGATATGTAGCACAGGTTGAGCCTAGGGGAGGGACGGCGTATCGCCAACGCCTGCAGCTGGGACAGGAAGCATTTGCCAACACCGCCGGCGCCTGATGAGAACCCATGTGTATATTAGTAGCCAGCTCGATCACGGAAGAGAAGCCCGGTTTGAAACCTGTTATTCAGGCGCGTGCTTTATGGAATTGCTCACCAATAATGGCAATGAAGACCTGGTTTGTGGCGGACATGGTAATCGGAGCTTGTATCGTCTGTATTGTTCCGGCGTGTTGGTATCTATGGCTATCGTGGTGTTGAACAAGCTGCGCAAGTCTCGTTTCAACGTGGGGTAAACGATAAATTCCTCGTAGCTCTGCTGCGAGTTACGCAGGCCGATCGCGGGGCAACCTGGGAATTTTCAGGGACCCCTCTTCAGGTCTCCCTGGTTGGCTGAAGCGGCCTGCACAAAGTTGAGCTAGGTCGCCCGACCGGGAGTGCGAGCTTTTTAGTGGGGCAGCCATCCCATGAGATGACACTAGCTAACCTCCCATCACCCTTAGCGCTCAGATATGACGGCGAGAATGCACATGCACGCAGCCCTCTCGACTCATTTCAGCCTTGCTGCCATCGTTGAACCACGGCTCCCTATTCTCCACCTCCCAGACGCCCCAGCTGACCGTTGGGAGCAGCTGTAATGCCACAAGATCCAAACCTTTACGGGCAGCGGCCTGTCAAGAAGCAGAAGAAGGAGATCCCTCTATCCAGTTCTGTTACTTTTACCTCACAACTGACATCTCTCCTCTCGACACCATCCACCAGCGCTGCTGGTGGTGGAGCTTCGACCACCACTGCGCGAGCCCGTCCCTCTAAAACGAAAGACGACATTTTCAACGTCAGGGCAAAACGAAAAGCACCTGCCTCAACCGGCAAGCATGACGGCGACGCGTTGGATAGGCTTACGCTAAAGGATGTCCGCGGCACGGAGGAAGAGAAGCAAGAGCTGGCCAGAACGAAGCGAAAGATGGAGGAGAAGGCACGTTTATATGCTGCAATGAAACGGGGCGACTATATCGCCAAGGAAGGGGAGGCAGCGCCACTGGTGGACTTTGATGCCAAATGGGCAGCCACTCATCCGGATGATCATGAACAGGACCGGCATTCCACTTCCGGGTCTGACCATTCTGACGATAGCGACGGTGGCCTTGGTTCAAATGAAATCATTGAATACAAGGATGAGTTCGGCCGTACCAGGCGTGGCACGCGGGCTGATCTCGCCCGGCAGCAGCGTCGGGAGATGCGTCAGGCTCTCGGGGCGGAGGAGCTGGAGCGCATGAGCGCGCGCCCACGAGCACCCGAGAAGATCATTTACGGTGACGCGATCCAGAGTCAGGCGTTCAACCCGGAAGACGAGAAACTGGACCAGATGGCGACGCTGGCGGCGAAGCGAGACCGGAGCCCAACACCGCCCGAGGACACCCACTACGATGGCAACCACGAGATCCGGACTAAGGGTGTAGGCTTCTACCACTTTAGCCGCGACGGGGCGACCCGCAAGGTCGAGATGGAGGGTCTGGCGCAGGAACGCGAGAACACGGAGAGGCTCCGACGGGAGCGGGAGGCGGAGAAGGATCGGCGACGGCGAGAGCTCGAGGAGCGGCGCCGCAAAATTGGCGAAAAGAGGGCTGGGAAGATTGCTGACAACTTTCTTGAGGGATTGGGTATGGAGCTGGCTGCTCGTGACGCGGATGAAAAGAAGCAGTCGAGTGATAATCAAGGCCATGATGGATAAAAGCGATACGGTAGCGGCATCGCTTGATCTTGTTCGCTTGCATGGTATTAGGCATGAATGGTTTATAAAGGGTCTTCCATCCTTTCGGACGAGGCGCTGTACGGTGTTTTTGGGACATGATATTGCTTGCTATATACCCCAGTTGAATTTCAATATAGACAATTTGAACGATATCGTCTTTTGCAGGTCGCCTAGCCGACAGTTGGTATGCGCTTTCCTTGTCTTTCAATGCACTTACAAATATCGAAGCTTCCATTAGCCAAGTGAGTTATTTCTTTACTATATAGACTAGAACAAAGATATACAAAATTCTCTTGGAATATATGATGAGATTATCTTCAATTCCATACATTCACTAACTGTCGAGGAAGCATTTGGAGTACTCCAGTACGAGGCAGAGGTTGTGTCACGCCAACACGCTTGAGCAAGACCATGAAATCATTACACAGTTAGAAGAGCTAACTGGGCTGTTTCTTTAGGACGTCCATTTGGAGTCCTTGCTGACAGTAGGCATCAATAGATATGATGGAAGGGCAGAGAAGGCAAAGATATTACTTTATCGGTCTCCGGGTACCAGCATGTTCAATGACACACCTTGTCAGTCTGACTACAGAGAAGGGATACAGCTTAGAGTTTCTTTGTCGTGTTCATTACTGGACCGGCATCCACACAAGATATCCAGCCTTTGATGCAAACCAAGTCTCAGGAGTACATTACATATTGATATAATATCACTTGTCTAGATCCTTACGCGAAGTCCTCACAGGTTTCGCATCTAGTCTATCTGGCACAGGCTCTCCTGATTCTATCAATGCCGTACTGTTCACAAGAAGAAAACACGGTATTCACCTGATCTTGGTCATGAAGAGTACGTCACGGGATATCATATGTAAGAAGAATATGCCGTCACTCCCCGCCAAGGTGCAGAAGGAAACAGTAGTCAGAGCAAAGCCACGTCAGCAAGGAACTCTGCAGGAATCCTCCATAGCCGACCGTTGACTCGCACAGGAGGTCTCAAGAGCATTGGAGACACCTCGGCCATTGATGTCTCCGGTTATCCTGAGTAGTTTGAAATGAGTTCTCTTAAGAGTATTTGCGATTAATGTTGGAGCTGATCATCTCGGTTAGGCGCTCAAGTCTCACAATTCTGGATCTGGTTGGAGGAGTATCTGCCTCCGCTGTCCCCCAAACCTTTCGTGGGTTATGTTTGGAGACTCAATCCGGGACAATGCGACTTAATCCCAAAGCAGAAGTTTGACAACCCGGCAGTTGATGTGCTCAAGATCGTTTTAAGCATCAACGATGGATTTTCGTGTGAGAACTGCCACCAAGAATAGAGCCATCTATAACTGAAGCACGCCGAGTTTCACAATCACTACCTGGTTATAGATCCCCCTCAATATCAATTTAGCGATCAACCTTCTTTTACCCTGAGGTCGAGTAGAGCCTCATAAAAAGCTTTAGAAATACTGCTTAGCACGTCAGGATTTCAGTAGTTCCGGGAGTTACCCGCCGGACCTACGTGATACATTGATTACCGCATTACACCGCCGGACCAGCACCCACAATACCCTCCGGAGGCGAAGCTAAAGACGTCACGGCGATAGGATGGTTTAAGCACTGGCAGATCTACATCTAACCCATAGCCGCGCAACTATACCAAACTAAGGGGTTCCATGACGTGACACTGCCATCTAATTTGTTACTAAACAACACAAACAACAAACTTTCCACCACGGCTGGGGTGTGCTAGATTGGTTGCAGAGTGATCACTGAGGCGCCAATGACCCCTCAAAGCTCATCGAGCCGTCGCAGGTACATTGTCAAGATCGTTTCGTAGTCTAGCCAGTGGATGTCGCGGCTGATATTGAGCCACTATTTGGGAAGGTGTCCTGAGGTGTTGGCATACACTGACGTGAATATACGCCATAATTCTGCACCAGTTTCAAGTTAGTTGGTGGAATACACTCTACGCGGACCTGTATCTAATCCGGCTGCAATGATTTGGCGTGACCAAGGCAAAGTCGAGCACTTCTGCATGCTCATTCACAAGACCAAATTGTTAGAGTTGCATTCGCACACATTCTGAGCAAGCACGTAACTTTCATTTGGTCGGCGACCTGCCCGGATTCACTGACCGACAGAATTGGCTCATCTAGTACCTCACATCAAACATTAGATAGTCATGAACAGTAGAACAATTTTGCCAGATCGATGTTTTCTGGCCGTCTGATGTTGGAAGATGATCTCCCGGCACTGCGAGATACCCTCTCATGCACGATGCAAGGAAGGACGGGGCGATGGGACGATCTGTTTTGGTATGGTATAGTATAGTATGGAAAGGGGTGCAAGTGCATCCATATGCCTCACGGCTGCCTTGTGAGAGGATAGCACTAAGTCCGCTCCCGCGCCCCATATCGCATAAAAGGCCGTTAAGGTTTAGGTTTCGTTCTTCCGCCTGCTCTCCCTGTCAAGTTTTCCGCGCCCACCTATACGGAACCAAGAATAAGGCAGGCTATTGAAATGCACTGCTATTCAACAAAGAATGAATGGGTGGAGCGGAGTTAGAAAAAAAAAAAAAAAAAAAACCCCCCCCGGCCCTTTTTAAGTGGGGCATTAAAGGCAAGCTTAAAACCCAAATGAACAAATACCAAGCGCTCTTAGTGGCTGCTTGGGTAACAGCCCGAAACGCGTGTTACAACCGCCTCAGGTATCACGTTGCGCTTGGCGATTCAGTTCTCTTACAACCGGTTTTTGGTCTCCCAAGCAGCCATTTGGTAAATTAGAAATATAGTGTCCCCTTTCTTGTGGATAGCGACAGAACGACAGAATGCCTGTCGACCAGCTGAGGGTTTTGAGGCACAATGCAGCGTCATGGGCCTTATGCCAATAAGTTTAATTTTAGGTTTAGACAGGGCTCCCTTTTAGGGGGAAACTTTACTTCAGGTCGGTTCAGCTGGCCCGCCGAGCAGCCCGAGATTACCGCCATGCTCGCACGATTCAGCTTCACATCGTCATCCTTGTACGACCAGGACAAATAAAGCAAAAATCAGGACCCGAATTCGGACAAGCCAACGATTATTGACCAGCTACAGACGAGGTGATCTGCAATTTTTCAATGTATTGCAGATTCTATTTTCACGTATGCGCAGCACTTAATTGGCAATAATAGTGCATATGTGCGCTTTAGGGGGGGGATTGGGATTACTTTTTTGGTTGCACAAAGAGCCAAAGCTTACCACCACCACACCACCACACCACCCTTTGGCTCCTGGCCGAGAAATCCGATTCACCCCGTGCGAATCCATGGCCGTCGACAAACAGCGCTTGACCCAACAAGGCATTCCATTCCCTGCTGGGAGACAGTGCACGAGATACTGCACACTGTACGTATCAGGTATGGCGCGCTAGTTTTCCAGGTTCTATTATTGTGGCCGCCCTTTTCACCACGCACAGTCCGCCTGCCCAGCAGGGCCTAGCCGTACTTGCATATGTACGTACCGTACAGTACGAAGGATGTATGTATCGCGTCCAGCACCACACAAAGACGAGCTACGTACTGAATAATGGCGGCCGGCTAAAATCTCGCCGACCAACCGGCCGATTCTATTAGTCTTGCCACAACTTTGAAACAGAGCTCTGACTTGCAGCAGCAGGCTGCTAACTTCAAGCCTCCTAAGCCGTCGGAAATGCTGGCGGTGGTCATCCTTCGGGTTTTCTGCGAATCTTCTTTTGCCTGTCACATCATACCAACATGCAGCCCGCTCGAGCCCGAAGGTGGGATTGCGAAAGATGCTAAATTAAAAAAAAAAAAAAATTCAAGATCGGAGTTGCACTCGCTGGATTTCGTCACCGGCTACTCCATCAATGAACCCCTCTTGGGCCATCTCTCCCTCGTGGTATGAAGGTTGCATGACATGGGACGCTAGTCCTAAAGGGTCTAAAAATGTACAGTAACTCCGCCAAGGAACAGCAGAATCTCAAATGCATTTCACACTAGCGGAAGACCAGGGCAAACCCGGCAGGTAGGCGAGGCAGGCTGGCCAGGGTTTGGATACTTGCCGTGTTTGTTCAATTCCCGCCAAGGCCCGCTCCCCATGGAACGCCGTGCTTCCGCCTGTACGAGGTACTTTTCGTATTCACCCTCCCTCGCCCGCGCTCACTCTTTTCCTTGCTGGTGCAGTCTCTCGCTTCTGATAGCGCTCGCCCCAGTCCAGCAAGTGCTTTCTGGTGCCCGCAACCCCACCCGGAGGTCGACTCTTGTCTCGGCAGAAGGACTTTCCTGATGCCTGAAAGCCTAGAGGGCCGCTGCTGCCGCTTTAGATTGAGTCCCAACGTGAAGGGGATAGATGTACATAGTAATTTGATTTGATCCTGTTTATTTTCTATTTCAATTGGATTTTCTTGTTATCCCGTATCGATTCCATCTTGGATGGGGGTGCCGTCTTGAGTCGTGTTCCCTCGTCTTATGTAACTTATCACAAAGAGGAGGGCGGCGGCGACGACGAGAATGAAAACGATGGAAGAGTGCTATTCGGCGAAGAGAAAGGATACAAGAAAACAGTACAGTACTTTGAAAAATGGTGTGCTCAGGTACGGTGGTATTGACCTGTGATGTGTGTGCCTTTGCGCAGCGTCTCGAACCGGCCAAAAGAGAAAAAGGGACGGACGTAGCAGCACAAAGGCAAAGTACCTCAGCGAAGTGTTGGAAGCGGTTGATCGACAAGCCTAGACAAGAGACTCCAATTTTTTTGCAACCAGGGGAGTCTGGACACCCCGGTCAATATTGAAGCCCCCGGGGCAAGCCACCAATTAAAAAAGTATGGGTGGTGTCGGGCCCAACCCCAATCGAGTCCGAAACCCACCAAGCGGAGGGCTTGTCCCTGATGGGTGTCAGACCTGGTCCAACCGCTCATTATGGGGTAGGGTGTCCCACGTTAGTTGGCAGCGCTGGCTCTCTTCTCACTCAGCCATCTCTCTTCTACACCACATTCCACTACCCATCATCCACCGACGACCAACCCGGCATCTCCAGATCTCCCTAGACACGGCAGCGCTGAGGTATAGACGATTATCGAATTGGCCGCACCAAAGGAAAACCACAGTTATTCAATGATCCTCTAGGGGACTCGAGAAGATCGGCAATTTTGCTGCGAGAAGCCACTGATGCTGCGGAGTGGCCCTGCTCTGTGAGCAGTAGCAACACTACCCAGTCGAGTCGGCCCTCCTTACCCGCCAGCGTCTCTTAATAGTCGATCGAACGACAACACACTTTGAACCATGAGCGGAACCAACAGCAAAGCGGTCGAGCTCGACCAGAGGTTATCTAGGAGGACATCAGTGAGGATGTCCGTGCATGCTGGCGATGACAATGACTACGATCTGCAGGCAGTAGGGGTTTTCGATGGATTCCGACCTGGTGCCGGTGCACAAAATCAGATTCCTCTTGTACCGGATGGATTCCGACCTGGTGCCAGTGCACAAAATCAGATTCCTCTTGTCCCGGCCACAACATCGACGCCACCGCCCGCGCCTTCATCATCAACACCTGATCAATCAAAACAGCGGCCCTCTAGCATCGCGAAGCCGCCCATGCCGCGAGAATCCCTTTCGTTACGGCACGATGGCGGGATGGGATTAATCGACCGGTCTGGGCCTACAGCAGGCTCCTCGAGCAACGCAGGACCCTCTGCGATTGTGAGAGCTGAGAGCCCCTACCGAGGCCCTTCGGGCCCGTCATTCCCGTATCAGATGTATACCCAGGACGTTAGGCCAACACGCACAGCTAGCATGGCAACTACTGCCACCGTGCCGGTGTCTGAACGTTCATATCATGGGCCGAGTGGTCCAACGCACCCATACCAGATGTACCCTCAGAACACCACCCCTGGGACGGACGACGACGACGAATCCGTAGCACCAGCAGTCATTCCCGTCGGATTTCTTGGGTCGACAGATAACTACCAGCGGAGGATTGGCCCGGAAGGCGAAGAGATCGCAGATATGATCGGGCCCGATGGCCACACAGAACAGCTCCCTCCTTACACACGGTATCCCGACGAAGCCTACCAGAGAAAGATTGCAGGCATTCAAACGCATGACACGGGCTCATCAACCTCGGCAGGAGCAACTATTGCTCCCGCAGTTGTACGTTCAGAGAACATCCCAGGAGCCGGTGGCATCGGGCTTGCCACTCGAAACCCGGAGTTTGGGTCAACAGAAGATCTCCATTATGGCGCCGTTTCACCGCAGTCCCGCCAATCCATGAGGAGCCTGCAAAGCGAGGTCAGCCAGTACGGCATCAACACAGCCGCCGGAGCCGTCGCCAGCGAGAAACCTCTGAAGAAATGGCAGATCATGGCTAAGAAGAAAGTATGGGGTGTTGTCCCATGCTGGGCTCTCACCCTGACTATCATCATTGTCGTCATGTTGGCTGCCGTGCTCAGTGCGATCCTAGCTACGATATTGCACAAGCCACATGGTCCCCCTCCTAACTCTGGCAATGGGAGGTTAGTCGATTCTTATTAATTATCTATCTCTTTCCTTTACTCTTCCGACAAAACGCGAAAGCCGCGGGCGGCTGACAAGATATTATAGCAACTCATATTCCAATGACACGACTCCTCTGTCATCGGTCCCTACAGATTTACCTGCGCTACCAAGCGGCAGCTTTGCCTTGCTATTGGCTCAGGAGCCATCAGCCTCTACATGTTTCAATGACAGCACACAGACACAGGCGTGGAACTGCGATACAATATTCGCTCAGCTCACCCTGAATATTGCACAACTAAACAATCAGCCTCTGACCTCACAATACGCAGTGGAGGTTGATTACAACCACTCTTACACCATGGATGAACACGTGTACTCTTATGGTATGCAACCACCATCCATCCAAGACGCTCAGATGTCGCTCGTCAGCGATCTCAGTGAACCCACACGTGGACCGGCCTGGAATGTGCTAGTTATATATGACAAAACTGTCATCATTCCTGAAAGTGCACTTACCTATACCTCTGCCACTCCTACTGCTACTGCGGCGAATAAACAGCGACGCCAGGCCAGGAGTAGCACCGGTTTCCCTCCCCCACCAAAGCCCTCAATATCTTACCCCCCATATCCCCAAGGTCCACCCGGGCCTCCATTTGGGCCCCCGCCGGGTGGGCCTCCGGGCCCTCCCCCCATATTTACTGGTGGACCATCCGGGACAGGAGGCTTCAAGAGGAAAGGACTTGCAACCGACGGCGATAAGCCCTGGTTCTGCTACTGGAATGGGACTATCTTGGAGCTTTCTATCTACGCGAGACAAAACTCCAGCGAGCAGTCTTTAGTTTTATCTGGCAACGGTTCTGGGGATCATTCCAGCTCAAGTACGAGTTCAAGCGCATTGCCATATACCACATCCGGTTCGACATCGTCGACGGTGGCGAGAAACTCCGCGCGTGGCCTTGCCACCTCATCAACAACGAGCCAGACCACCTCGACGAGTTCGGCTGCCAGTGTCTACGACACGAATGTACCGAGTGCCGATGAATTCCCCGTACCTGTCTTCCCACGTGTTGTGAAGATGGAGGAGCGCCGCGTATCTGGAGCGCCAGCTGTTCAGCCATATTGCCGTCAGTTTGAGGTTGGCTTGGATGGTGTACCTGCTCAGCCAGTGAAGGATTCGTCTGGCAATTATATTGATGTTCTCATCGTGGAGAACGAACCAACTGACAACTTTTACGGGACATCAAAGACTGTCAAGCGCAGTGATATCGAACAGTACCTTAATCACGGCATCGAAGCGCGAGATGGAAGCTCGAGTTCAAATGGTTGTGGTTGCTCGTGGATAGCAACATGAACAACGATATGAGGCACAAAAAACTGTACTCAATTCGTGTGATCACTTTACGAAATTCTTCCTTTGTATGATTTACCTGCGAGTCTGGGTTAACTGACGACTTGAATTATGGTTATGGCGTTTGGGGAACGACTGTATGTGCTGGCGCTCTGTGAAAAGGAAGGTTTCGTTTGATTAGGGACCGGCTATCAGAGACGACCATTATAGTAGCATGTGCCGCAGATCAATATTCTGCACGAATATACTCAACATTTATTTCGGGGAAGGGAAGGCAAGGGATAACCAGGGTATCCTGTGGATTTGGCAGGATCAAGGCGCTCGGATCTATTGTATACCTTTTGGGCAATAAAAGCGAGAAGGACGGCGCGAAGGAGAAAGCACATAGTATACACCATCTTTTTATTTATCAAACAGCTCTGTCCGAGATGATAATAATCTTGGACCATCGCTCCCTGTATAGCGGGAGTTTGATGGGCACACCTGATATAGAGGCGCCTTGCTATAATATAAAAAATATTTTTAGTGAGAAAGATTAGTATCATTCCCTTCATGTGACTACCCTTTGCCTATGGGATTTCTAAAACGTCAATTCGTTGCCTGGGGGTTTTATCTGTCATTTCTTAAGCCGCGTGTCCCACAACGTTCATCCATCACTAGATATGAAGGAACTACAGCAGTCGGTTATAAGATCAGCGTGATCCATAGATCTCGCACGGATTGTCCGTTATCCCGAACTTGATCCTTATGTTGGTTAGGCGTGGCCAAGCATCTAGAATGCTCTAAAATGTCTTACAGTATGGGAAATACCCCAACTCAAGAGGGCCTGGATGCCGCAGGCAGCTTAGGTTCCCACAGGTTTAGGGGGGGGGCGTGATTGGGCCTCCTCATACCATTGAGGCCTCAGAGGAGGCCCCGTTGCCCCATCCAAGGCTGACCAGTCGCCCTGTCAGTGTATGCCCTGCAACGAAGCTGGGCGACGTACCCCGCACGTCTATTGCTTTTTTTCGGACGCCTAGTAGGATTGGAGGGGGGGGAATTGCATAGACAATCATACTCGGCATGTAGGCAACCACTCTAGATGGAGATGTGGGCTGAGCAATTCCATTGTCCAATGCCTGGATTTTCTTGGACGCCTTGCGCCCTGGATCTTAATGGGCCTGCAGAAGCTTTTGCAGCATATGTCTCTCGTGTAAGGGCCCAGAAGAGGCTCTCTGGGTTATCGACTTATATTTAGGTGAAGAGGTCCCCGCCCCGGAAACAAGAGGTCTTTATTTTCCGACATCAAGTTCTTTTCTCACTCTCACATCCATGCTTTGCTAAATATCATGATCAATACAAGGCGCTTCCTTGAATAGTCGTAACCAAGCAAGTTCAGAGACTCGAGCTGTTGTTAAGCATTGAGCCATTGCCACCAATCAGCAACCGTCAACAACTTCCTTGAATCCCCGGCCTTCCTTCCACATAATATATATATATATATATATACATATCATTACCATTGTAATGCTAGGGAGTTCCGATCAGTAAAACACCACACTTTACCAAGGATACCACCATTACTGCTTTCACCTTCGTCTACTCTTCAACGGCCCACAATGAGCCGCTCCAGCAGATCGCCAGATCGCTCCACCATATACTCTACCTCCACCGGCTCAGGCCGTACGAGACGGTCGTCCTTCTCCACCTGGTCTGGGGCCTCGACTGAGGGGTCCGTGACGCGCCGCATCAGCCACCGTGACAATCTAGGCATCAAGGTCGCCAACCATATCCTCCAGGGCCCCTTTGCGCAGGAATCATCACATAAGCACGGGCACCACCATGGGCACCACCACTCGAAGAGGCACAGCGACTACGACTCCGCGTCATCCTCCTCCTCCCGCTCCCACTCTTACACGGGGCAGCACAACCACCACCAACACGGCGGTCACCACCACCAACATCACTATAGCCAGCCACAGTACCCCGCACAGCCGCGCGTGGTAAGCGGCATCGCGGGAGGCGGACCCTACGGACCCTACGGTCCAGGACCGCAGAGGTTCGGCCCCCAGCCGGGCCAGCAGAGCTTCGTTCAGCTCAATGGGCCGGGATATCCGGCAGCCGGTCCGGCACCCCACGGCGCCCGTGTGGTCTCCGTGGATCCCCTGTGGGACCGTCCAGAGTACCAGCCTGTCCGGCATGGTAGACACGGCCGGGGTCCGAACATTGTGGAACTGGTAAATGAGTGAGAAGGCGGCTATCAGTTGAGTTGGAAGGGAGAAAATGTGTGTGTGTGTGTGTGTGCGTGTGTAAGAGCGATACATTGGGAAGATCTATGCTTGTCTTTTCCTGGCTGTAAACTGATTCTTGGTCTGGGTATACTTCTTTGTGTGGTATGTTCAAGGAATGATTGACACGATAGGCTTCAGGACTAGAGTTTTGGGAGTTGGGAGTTGGGAGTTTGTGGGTCGGCGTTTTACTATTACGGAAAACAGGACACGAAGATCAACAGCATCTCTTTTGTGACTCTGGGTGGGGTGGCATGACATTATGTTCGATACTTTATGACTAGATATCTATTTCCGACGAATGTTGTCTATAGCGGCAATGACATTTACTTTTTCTTCTTCTTGATGGAGAGGAATGCTAAAACAATCCAAACAGAACACAATGATATTGGTTCCAAGATGTATCAGACCGAAGGTCTATTATGTGAGACTGCTTGAGACGACGGCATTGTTTCCTAGGTCTACTGGTTTCTGGTTATATTTTCTAATAAAACGGCAAATATCTGCCGAGGCAAGGTCGAAAATTCACTGTTATTCTAATCTAGAAGTACCACAGAGTGCGTACCTCACATGAAATTACAACAGCATACATGCCTTCGGCTCACCTCGATCCGGAAAACGGGACAGGTCAACTGCACTTTTCGTTGGACACTGCTGCAGGTTCTGCGGCGGCCAAGGTACACAGTCTGTCGCTCAAAGGCGTGGAAAAAATCAATAACACATAAATAATTCCAAAAATGCTGTTCTATGCGATTGAGAGAATTGTTCGACCGGGACTATAGAATAATATATAATCTACATAGTTTATATCTTAGCTACTATGCTATGTAGAATTAAAACATGGCCAGGGTATCCTGGGGACAATTGGTGACCCCATGCTCACCACGAGTATACATAGTCAGCTAAATCCTATCCACCGATCTAAGTTAGGCAGATAAAGGCAAATTGAGGCCTGGTTTAAGCGGCGAGAGCTGACTCATCACGAAAAAAGGGCTGTTTTTCCATATCGATGCTCCAGCAAATATTCTTGACTAATGGAGTAGTGCTTAAGTCAGCTACTAAGTGGCATTGTAAACGAAACTACATCACCAGCAAGCACAAAGTGCAGGGGGCACACAAATGGGAAAAGACCCAGTGGGAGTGAAATGGAATGGTTGTACCTCTCCTCATTGGCTGGGGGGTACGATGCTGTAACTTCTTTGTCCGTCCCTGGTTGCAGCGACTCTCAGCTGGACAAGGAGCGCTTTTGGACCGCGCCAGGCTAGTTGACTCACTCGGTCGTTTGGAGAGATCGAATTGGATGCTGTTGCAGTGGTCGTGCACGCCACCACGGAGCACTTGGAGAGCAGCCCGTCTCTCCCAGGAGACTAATGACTTTTGACGTCATTGGGGCAGCGAGAGAGAATTACTACTTTCTGCTGCCGGCAAGTCCGCTGGGGTACAGCGATATGGGGCATCCGGGGAGAGAGACAAAGAGAGTCTTGAGGAGGCTGAGCGGCGGCCAATCTGCACGAGGAAAAAAAGCTGGTCTAAGCCCACCGACAACTCACAGCACAGCGCGATGAAACCCCCCCCCCCACACTGTGCTTTTGCTGCCTTAGGTTCCCTCCCTCGCCGCGGTCAGCACGACTAGGCAAAGAAGGCAAACCATCATTGGGCTTCCACACTCCAATGTCATGGCACACGTGCACAAATGAATGCACAAAGCATGCGCTCGTGCAGCACGCATCAGGTTGCACGCCGAGGAGGAGCCCTCTCTCTTGCCCTCTGTCTTGCCTTCCTTTTTGCCTGCCCCATCTAACCATAGTTCAGGAGGCATAGTTTGGGAGGCGAGCAAGAGACTGCTGCTTGTGCACGTCTTGACGCTTGGGCAAGCAACATCTAGTTGATGACAATTAGCAGCAGCAAACACACCCCGCCCCTGGCAATGGCCGATACAGTCACGCGGCCGAGGCAGACTCTTCTCCAGACAGTTGCTAGAGTGGTTTGGCGCTGAAGACACTAGCATATTTGGCCCTGACCGTTGTGACTAACATGGCATCCCATTTGTTGCGCTGGTGGAGGCTGCCTGGCAATACCAACTAGGGTCCACCATGCATTGCTATCTATGCAGGTAAACCTTCCCATCTCACCCAATCGCACAATGTGATTGGCCAAGGTGCGGCCTCTGAACTACCGCGCTGCCTTATAGGACTTGCCGGGGGGTCTGGGTCTAGGCTATGTAGGCTATGTAGAGGCAGAAGCGACCCATGTGGACGGGTTAATCTCTACCAACTACGTCACGGAGCTCTCCTCCTGCCTTGAGGCCATCTTCTATAAGAATGATGATGTGCCCTCGTAGCCTGAAAGTGGTCCTCAAAACACACAACTCGCACCTTCAACCTGAGGCCTTCCGGGTGGTACTGAGTGTATCCCTCCCATCTGGTCTGTTTGCTTGGCTCGAATGGCATCCCTATACCTACTTGCCAACCTGATCAGCGCAACTGCAAGCCCAACTAATTCCACCAACACCAATATGGACTCTTCTGAAATCCCCGAGGGCGTGCCCCAGGCCCCCCAACTAGTACTCTTGGATATGTTCTTTCCGGGATTCTCGGTCTTCGCTTCTGCCGTTCACAAGTATCTACACATCGATCTGAACCTGTATATTCCCATGGTCCTCCTGATCGGAGCCTTGACGGTGGTCTGGAACTATTCTAGCCAGTACTTCTGGGACCAGCTCGAGACCCATTTCATGTCCAGCGTGGATATCCGTACTGATGATGAGATCTACAATATCATCATGACCTGGGTTGCCGGGCAGCGGTTCTCCCAGGGCGCTCGCCGTTTTGTTGTCAACACGAATGTCAACTCGAGATCCTGGAATCTGTGGCGGTGGGATACCGAGGACGAGGATGAGGAATCCAGCGATCAGAACAGCGAGGTCCAGAAGAAGAAGGCATTGAGTTACACCCCATCGTTCGGCACTCATTACTTCTGGTACCGGGGGCGGCTGCTACTCTTCAAGCGAAATTCTAAGGAGCAGAACAACTTCATGGCGGTGAGCGAACGCGAGGAGATTTCTGTCTGTTGCTTTGGTCGCGATCCTTGGATTCTGAAGGAGCTCATCCTGGAAGCACGCTCCCTCCACATCGAGAAGGATCAGCAGAAAACTCTCATCTACCGTGGTACCAGCCGCTCGGGATCCGCGGAGCCTACTTGGCAGCGCTGCATGGCGCGGGCTCCTCGTCCGTTTTCCACCGTGATTCTCAACGAGTTAACCAAGAAGGCTCTGATCGACGATGTCACTGACTATCTCAACCCGGCCACTCAGCGCTGGTACTCTAACCGAGGAATTCCCTATCGCCGTGGCTATCTGCTTCACGGACCTCCTGGCACGGGAAAATCGTCACTGTCCTTGGCACTGGCTGGATTCTTCAAGATGCGCATCTACATTGTCTCGCTGAGCTCTGTCACTGCCAATGAGGAGAACTTGGCGACGCTGTTTGCTGAGCTACCTCGGCGCTGTGTAGTGCTGCTGGAGGATATTGATACTGCTGGCTTGACGCACACCCGTGACAACAACCAGCCCGCTAGTGCCGACATCCCAAGTGCCCCCGAACCTCTTGAGCCAGGTCAGCTAACTCCTGGAAATGGAAACACCATCAACAACAACAACCAACAATCAGGTCGACTTTCTCTCTCGGGACTTTTGAACATCCTCGATGGTGTCGCCTCGCAGGAGGGACGAGTGCTCATCATGACCACGAACCATGTGGAGAAGCTGGACAAGGCTCTCATTCGCCCCGGCCGGGTTGACATGATCGTCGAGTTTGGCCGCGCTGACTCTGAGATGACCGCTGCAATCTTCAGCGCGATCTTCGCCCACCTGGAGGGCGATGACGGTGTCAAGCCTGATGATGAAGACACGCTCAGCCCAGAGGCGCGCGATAAGCTGCGGCTGGAGAGGGAACAGAAGCGGAAGGAGGACGACGCTCGCGTCCAGGCCCTGTCCCTCGAGTTCGCGACCAAGATCCCCGCTCACGAGTTCAGCCCCGCTGAGCTCCAGGGCCACCTGATGAGGCACAAGCGCGACCCCCGCAAGGCTATCGACACGGCCGAGGAGTTTGTGGAGCAGACCCGGAAGGACAGGAAGGAGAAGGAGATGAAGGAGGCCGAGGACAAGCGCAAGGCTGAAGAGAAGAAGAAGGAGGAGGCGGCCAAGAAGCAGAAGGAGGAGGAAGAGAAGAAAAAGGAGGAGGAAGAGAAGAAGAAGAAAGAGGAAGAGGAGAAGGTCAAAGAGCAGAAGAAGGAGCAGAGGAAGAAGGCCAAGGAGGAGAAGCGCAGCAAGAAGATGGCCCGCGAATCCAGTGATACCGACTCTTCGTCTTCTGATTCATCTTCTGACTCTGAGGCTGAAAAGGAGGCAGCTAAGAAGAAGAGGACAAAGGAGCGAGCTGCGAAGAGCAGCAAGTCAACCGCGATCTCCGAAACCCTGGATGTATCGAACGCTAAGACATCTGGGCACGAAAGGAAGGATTCTGGTTATGGAACGCCGGCGAGCGTGGAGGCATAGAACGGACAGCATGGAGCGGACAAGCATATTTTTGGCGTTTTGGGGTGTACAATATCATCTTCTGGTTTTTAGAGAAGTCCACGTCTCACGATAGTATGACAAGATTGGCATCGGCAGATATCGCTTCCTTTTTCAATTTTCATTAATCATCTGTCTAGAAATCGAAACTATCAAAATAATTTCGTTAAAACAAGTTCTCTATGAGTTGAAGCGATAGTCACATAATTATAGTACAGCTATTGATTTATGTAATGCTATGCGTGATGGGCCGACGCTTGACCAATGTAACGAGCCCCTTTGTCCTACATGCAGGGATACATATAGTAAGAAATCTTATCTGTTTTTATGTCTTTATATATCATTATATAGTTGTGCGGTCATCGTCATGTTTCAATTTCTCCAGATCCTGGATTTCTAGCGTTCCCCTTCGGGCACTCTGGTTGAACGATCAGAGTTAAGCTAGTCCTAAAATTTCCCCCTTTTTATCCATGCCAAAAGCTTATATACTTCAAGAACTGCGAGAATCCCTCTATATCGCGTCTTGATTCTTTCTTTTAGATAAGACTGAAGACCTCCACAGGGACCCCGCGCGCCTTCAGCGCCTCCGGGGCCAGTCTGGGGTCTGAGTTGATCACCTCCCCGGTGTCACGGTTGCGGTACCAGCAGCAGAGCACTGGGTCTTCCCTCTGACGCTGCGGCACCGGCGCCGCCTCCCATCCGTCTGGTAGCGGTATTTCATCGAGCCGTGGGTCTTGGGCTTGGGGCTTAACCGTACCGATGCCGGCCGTATTGTTATCGCCCTCGCTACCCGTGTCTCTGTGATAGTACTCGGGGCTGCGCCCGCCGCGGTCTGCCGACAGAGGGTAGCGCACAGCCCAAGGCTCACTCAAGGGGCCAATAAGGGCTTCACCATCCATGAATCCGTGGACATAACAAGGCCCGATGATCTCGTAAGATCCATCAACGGTGGCGGCGCTTGGTCGGAGACACATGGGGTAGCTACAACCCAGAATAATGGATATAATATCGCCTGGGATGGAAGATTAAGTCAGGTTGAGAATGTTTCTGGCATGTATTTCCATGAGCGTCGCACTGTCATACATACCTGCACGCATGTTGGTATGGCCTGCTACCAGGTAGCCGTGCTCTGTCTTGGCTAGACCGCTTGCCCATTGAGTGTCGTCAACCAAGCTGTATTCGAACCTGTGACCCATGGTATGCTTATTCAAATCGCCCGCGGCGACTGATTGCCAGGGACTCGGCTGCCATGAGCCCTTTTCAGAGTACATCGGTTCCTGCTGGATTCGTCGTCCTGAGCGAACAATCTCGTAGACTTCTTGTCGCCACTGTTTGAGGGTTGGATATGCAGGATCAGACCACCGATCCTGAAGATAACCAATCGCCATTGTCTGCAGATACGCATCCAGCAGCGTCTCACCGGTAAAATACTTGGCTTTACCAAGTCCTTCAAGCCCCAAGCCCTCCAAGTACGCTGCAACTTCTAATACGCGCCCACTGTTAGAGCCCGGCCGGCTGATCTTGAAAGCCTTTCCCATGAGATTCTCAACCGATGAGATTGTTGTGAGGTGAACCCCAGACACTTCAAGAACTCCAGGGACACGATAATGAAAGTGTCCTGCAGAGAAACTGCTAGCACTAGCTACTGGGTGGGTTGGAAACCGAGGTCGCTCCGAGTAGACCCAATCAGGTATCCATGTCGACCATTTCGTCTGCCAATCTTCGGTCCCTTCGTTTGAGTGATATCTCAGGTGATAGCAGCATTGGAGAAGACTCAAGCGCTTTTCCATGTTGGAGTATGCAAGAAAGACGTCCTTGAAGACACTCATTGTTGTCAGCGATTTTTTACCTGCCGGTACTTCTACCGGTACCAGTTTCGCTACACATGGAGATGCCAGATTAAGCAAACCGTAGATCTTATCCTTCGGCTCTGTGCAATGGCAAGAGGCAATCGTGGAAACCAGCCTTTCAAAGCGATAACTCGAAAGATCCTGAACAGCGCGTGATGCCCAAATAAGATGGTTTTGGAGGCGGGCGAGAGTGCCCATTTTCCTGCTGTTGATGAAATAAACGGCGTTCCGGAAACGTTGCCAGGGCATCTCATCGTGGCCCCATCTCAACGTGGCCCTGGAGCCGCCTAGATGTATTTCTTGTAGGACCCATACCCTTGAGAACCAAGGCTGGTCGAACAGTTGAGCCAGCGTCATGAAGACTTGCCTGTCACAGGGGACTTCCGCATTTTGGCTCACCCATGTCGGCTGTTGGCAGCCCGGAGCTCGCAAGATGTGGCCGTCTTGGGTGACCTCCACTTGCTGGCCAATATAGTCGATAATGGAGAATGCGGACAATCCAAAATCCCTGAATGGCCTCCCAAGCCAAGCTATGACCCGAGTTGCAAGTCCATATGTCTCTCCCATCCGCACCACTTGCTTTCCACGCTCCTTCTCATCATCCTGATTAATACATATAGAATCGATCCACATTGTCCGGCTCTCATCAGCGTATCGGAGATATCTTATTGCCTGAGCAAGACTACCCCTTAGCTCAAAACTCGCATTCGGGCAGCCCTCTTTAATCACTTTTGCGATTTCGGTTTTTGAGTTTATCCCCCAACACCATGAGAGCGCTTCGTACTGAGGTAAGTGGTTATTTTTATCTTGTATGCTGGATACTGCACCCGGGTCCCATTGCTTATCAGTAGGATGATCCCAGGTGGAATTACCCTCGTTGTCGCAAAATAGTAGGCGATTGGTAATAGTCTGATGAACACGCCATCCGTGAGGGAGAGTTCTTCTCACCTCATCGATGGTATGTGATCCCTCAGGATGAGAAACTTTGGAACTCGGATCGCCATGCACACTTGCGATGTTGAGGGATATATGATCAATTTGCAGTTGGATAGGATCCTGATACTCCCCAGGTAGTATAGTGACGACTCTAATTTGATGATCCTCCTCCACCAGGGGTTCATATGTGAAAGGAATGGATGTGATGGGTACTAGGGCTTTTCTTCCTAATCGACCTGTAAACCCCAGGAAGCAGAGCATCATCAAATCTCTAAGATGGAAACTACTACATTTCATGTTCACGCTCGAAGCATCAATTGCTTTTATACGGGTCCGCCGCCTGTAACCCCTGACAGGGCTGTGTTGGCATCCTGCATGCAGGCGCTTAATGCTGGATCTTATTGGAAGTACCGCCTGACAAGGCCTTGCTGTCGGCGCCTGGCTCGCTTCACCCCAAGAATACCAGCTGCCCGGTGAAAATTGGCATTCTAGATTTCAAACCTCATTCTGGTCGGCTGGTTTATGCAGGTTATGGCACCTCAAAGCCGAACGAGTGAGCAAGACGGCTTGCGAAGAACGCAAATCCTCTACTATACTCACCAGGGACCTACCGCATTATGGCTATAATGGTTGTGAGTGACTTTGGTCTTTCAGTATTCCGATTGAGTGCATTCGTCTACTCATCAGCAGACCATTTACTCGGAGCTTATGTTTGCATATCTTACCTCTTTCTCCGTCGTTACATTGAAGGCAGCATTTTTAGAAAGGATTTTATTGTCGTCAAAACGAATGATGCTGTTATTACCTTCTGCTCTATGGATATTAGGCTAAGACCAGCTATACACCTTGATGCTTATGACCTTATCTGCCGCAAAAGTTTATCGTCTTGTTCCTAAATGCGTGAGTGAGGAGATGTCAACCCCAAAGTGACCATTTCTAATCAAGCAACAGCTTAGATTGTGTGGCCATGCAATGAACCAGAATATTTCAAGTTCTCTGATGAAGTGTTCTTCAAATGATATTCAATCGTCCCATTTAACAGCCAAGCCGGTTATATACTTATTCGTTTAGTCCTGTGTTGTCCCCAAATCCTTGATGGCACGGCCCTTTGGACGCCGATGGATTTTCTGCTCATCTGTCTAGGAATAGTAGTGGTAGCTACCCGGGTATCATAATCTCCAAACTTCGTCCCATGATCGCACATAGGCATTGATAAAAAACGGAACCAATATTGGGCATGGGCTTACTGGCCTTCATATCCCTCTCATCATGCGCCCGCCCATGCTCCATGTCAGGCGTATTCGTAACCATGGAGTTTCGCATAATGGCTTTATCGACCGTATCCGCCAGCTGGCAGAGTAGGTTGATGGGAGGGTAGGAAGATGCGAAGCCGCTTGTGTATATATGTGTGTGTGTGTGTGTGTATGTGTGTTAGGTTAGTCTGTAGCTTGTGTGTTGTAATGTCGTCGACATTGACTTTGTACGACACAATTTCAGCCAATGATTGTTCGAGCGCCCTCTTTCCCAAGAACTCCTCTCTCCTTGGGTTTGGGACTGTGACCTCTTCCCTTCTTTCGACCAAATATACCAAAAACACCACCGCTAGCAGCACCCTTATCATCATTCACAGCATTCGCATCGGTTGGTAGGGTAGCATCTTGACGTGCTAATTGCGACCAGCTGCCTCCACCATCAATCGTAACCTGGACGCCACCAGTTGGTGATTCAACTCGCATTCCTGCGCCTTGCGTGGTTCGATTCGTGTATGATGTGGCATATGGAGGTAGAGGCGGGGGCCGTCCGGGAGGTGCCCGTCCCTGACGATGGTTTTCATCACGAACATGTTCTGAGATCTGTCGTTGCATAGAATCGGAGTGGTAACCATGACCACCATTCGATGAAGGTGGTATAATAGCTGTGTTCACGCTAATGGCCTGTCCATGATATTGTTCAGCACCGGGGCCACCAAGATGTTGTCCCTCATTCTGCATCGCCGTGATTCTATGGAGTGTTAGCCAAGACAAAATGGTGAAAAGGGTGGGTGGGCTGCCTTACTTGTTATAGGCGGCTATGGTATAGTCGAAAGGCTGGAAATCACGTTCGATGGTTCGGTAGAGCTCCTCCTCGCGGATTTCTTTGTCGGTCGCATCGTCTTTTAGTTTCTCACGTGGCTTCTGTCTTCGAGCTCTTGCCTCTAGCGGTGCCTCTTCAAGGAGTAGCTCCTCTAGGTCGTAGGTAGCATCAAAATTTGTCTTATCGGCCGAAGGAACAAACACTGGATCTATTTGCTTCGCTTCCAACTGGTCGAAGTTGAGAACCTCAAAGAAGCGGTTTTGTGTGAAGCTTTCCCATGTATTTCCCATGCGGTTGGACGGATCTGGATTTAAAGCAGCGCGAATGGCGTTCATACAAGTAATGGAGACCGGTGGCGACGTGATATGATACTTGGGGTTGGCGGCCTGTATCACGCTGGACAAAGAAGACTCCGAATTGCCCTCAAAAGGTCGCTGACACAATAATGCTTAGCACAACCATCTAGTATTATACGAAGCGGATTTACCAACCTTATTGTATATGCATTCGTAGAAGAGAACTCCCAGTGACCACCAATCGGCTACAACGGTATATCCTTTGCCGCTGTAGACTTCAGGGGCCAGGTATGCGAGTGTACCGGACTTGCTGGTCAAAGTCTTTCCGGGTATTACATCAGATGCAACATTCTTGAGGACAAAGAAGTTAGCAACCTATATAACACGTGCGTTAGATTTTCATCGCGATCGAAAAACTTACAAAATCCGTAAGATGGACATGGCCATCCGCATCAAGCAAGACATTATCAGGTTTTACATCACGATGTATAATGCCCTGGGTATGAACGTATCGCAGTGCACAGCCGAGCTCCGCAATCCAGAACCGGACGGCGTCTTCTGTGAATGTTTTCCGGGAGATGTGGAATCGCAAGTCGCCGCCAGTCATCAGATCTACCACCAAGTACCTGTTCCACGTCTTAGCAAAAGGGAAGGGGCCGCGAATTCTCAAAATTGCATCACACACATGTATTCTATATCCTGGAAGCTGTAACGCAAGTTACAAATAAAGGGGTGGTTCACATGCTCGAGCATGCGCCGCTCTCGTATAATGTTACGGACGCTTTCCGATCGGACGACTGTGGCAACGACGAATTTAGCCACCAGCAAGAGGCTTTGGATTGTTAAAGGTGCACATACCCTCATCTTTCCTGATGTACTTGAGGGCGAATGAGAGGCCCGTATCTTTTCTCTCGACGATTCGAACTTTGCCAAAGGCACCACGGCCGACGACTCGGAGGAGTCGAAAGTGGTTCAAGTTCACTAATGACGCAACAGAGCAAAGTGCGATCGGTTAGCCAAGGAGACCAGACAGAAAGAGCCATAGACCTGGATTAAGAGCTCAAAGCTTGAAGCTGGAGAGTTGTCCCCGTGGATATTCAAGCTGAGCACAGCACAAAAGAGAAGGGGGGTTCCTCCCGCCATCGCCATCACGCTCGGTATGGCTAGCGGGGGGGAAATTGGAGTAATCCGACGACATACCTTCGCCGTTGAGATCAACGGGCTTGCCCTGACTGTTGCCCATGGCTGCAGGACAGGATTGATGGTCTTCTTGCCGTCGTTGATGTGGTGGCCAAAGGAGACCGTGAGTGGCAGGCTTGGAGTCGGCAAGATGGTAGGGTGAAGGGAGGCAAAAGGAGCAATCCCCATTGATATTCCCCTACTGTCTGGAACTGGTTTGGGCCCTGATAAAGGATCGGCGGCTGAGGAGACGGGGGTAATTGCGGTTTTGTATCATAGTGGCTTTTCGAGGGTGGAGACGCCGGCGGTCGCCCACTGGGAGCTGGTCGAATTAGGGCCACGCTCAGCGCATCTGCCAGAAAACTGCAGGCCCCGGATGCATGCCAGAGACTGCCGTTACATCACGGGGGGCCTACGTGTACATGCTGCGCTTCTGCGATGCACTGCGCTGCACATTGCCTGCGCTCTTGCGGTTCGCCGCTGTGCTCTAGTCTGCTGTATGTTTTCTCCTACCGGGCCTGCTGCTGTGGGCGGCGTTTCTTCTGACCCTTGAAAAAGGGTGTCGACCCTGCTCCCCATGGCGCCGTTTTGGATTTCCGGGCCTCTAGTTTCCAATGGGGCCGCAGAGCATTGAGCGACCAGCTTTACGGCTAAACCTATATGCAATACTGGCATCCCTACAGTAGGTACCCATGACACACCTACCATCACAAGGCTGGGGGAAGGGGGAAGTGCCACGGCACCAGCAATGAGCGGTCGACTTCTTCGCCCGGCAAAGCGGCGGGCCCTTGTTATCGTTGGCCCTACGGCCTGAGCCCAATGAGAAGATGCTCGTCCTAATTAGGGAGGGGGGAGCCATCCCCTCGTACAATCTGAGGGTTGAACAAACAAGTTCATAAAACGGGAGATCTCCCACGCCCAAGGAAACCCGCGCCCACGTCCACGCCTACGTTCATGCCCGTATGGAAGCCCAGAAGGTGCACAGCTGCCGGCTGACTGTCGGCTACGTATGTAGTACATTAATTGCAAGTCAGGGACCGTGGACTAGGGCCATGGCCGATCCCTCAAGTGCTTTCGCCCCCCCTCCCCCCAAAACTATCCCTCCAACTTGGACAAGCATCGGAGGACTGATGCCGCATTAGGCTTAATGCGCCCCCTCGAGCCTTGGAAAACAGGGCCTATCGCTGCCGTTCGTCGCTGGGTCATCATGGTAGCAAACCTAGCGTGGGCCATTATCAGCACGACCGCTAATTTTCGCCATACTTCGTGCTGAATGGATATTCACTGCCATTCGGTAGAAGCCGTTCCAGAGCTGGGTGGTACGGTACTTTGCGCACTTCCTAGCGGACCAAGGGACACGCGGGTAGCACGGTACATGGGCATCCAGGTCAGCTCTCCCTGTCTAGAGGTGCCGAAACAGAACCGCCAGATGACGCAGGCTTCTTGCTCCCTCCTACGTACTTCCGGACGTGCTTGTACAGTAGTACGTAAACTGGGATCCTAGCCCTGGATGGCCGTCAATCGCTTGGCACCTGTCTGTGAACTGCTCACATAATCCCGTACGGAGCTAGGTGAAGATCCTCTGTGGATTTGGTTGTGTTTTTTTTCTCCTTAGTGCGCTCTGGGGAAGCCTAGATCACTGGAGAATAGACCGAGGAAGCTGTTTCCTTGTTCAATTGCATAGCTCTAAGCAAGGTTACCACATGGAGAAATGCACTGGGAATAGGAAACCAATCCAAGAAAAGAAATTGGGTTTTTTTTATTAAAAAAAATCAACTAAAATCAAATCAGGTATGCGAGCTATGAAACGAATCTGCAAGCCATTTGCTCCGTAGACTCAGGCAGACCTCGGAACCCTCTTCGGTGCATACGACAAACTGATTAACTTAGTGGGTGATGTTTGCCAGCTGTTTTACGGAATTAGGGGATCTTCAGTTGCTCTCATGACTCAGACACCATGTGCCAAGGGCGACCAGCTTCGCTGCGAAGCTGATAACTACATCTCTCTACGGCATTTGCTTCTCTGTCCTTCACGTAGCTGGTCATGACCGGCAGATTGCGTTCATGATGCATCGAGAGCAAATAATTGGTGAAAATAAGTATACTTTGCGCAAGCACGAAGGTGAAATTAGGGTACGGTGGGAATCAGCTGCAGGGTGCAGGGTGCCAGGGTACAGGTTGCAGTACGGCAAATGAACATCGCCAATCCTTCCAGGAGTAGTGAGATAGCCAAGGTTCCGGGGACGAATCTTGGAACCCTTTCATACAAAAAAGACGGATTTCCCGAGAGAAGTCTTTCACATCGCCGTACGCGTAACATGACTTATATAGAATGGTCACAATTAAGTGTTTCAGGCATATTCAAACATAATCATATCTGCCCATCTTATACCTACTGTACCTGGGCGGCCGCGATCAGTTCCAGCAAGTCCAAAAGGACGCTGAGGACCGACCGGTTTTGGACAGCGTGCGCGCCATCGGCTTCGCAGCCGTTCATGTGACCCCGATAGCCCCGGACTCTCCCGGTGGGTGTATGCGTACGTCAGAAGCGAGAGGATAAGGAAATGCACACTGCACAATATGGACATCGTGTGGCCTAGATCCATCCCAGGCAAGGAGGACGAGCATGCAGTATATAATTTCTTATTGTTATTAGATGATGCGGGCGGTTTTCTGTCCCTTCTGCGTGTGTCTCATCCACTCATCATGCTCGTGGCGATTGCGTCGCACTCCTTCTTGAGTCCCAGGCATGTGCAAAGTGCATCTTTAAACGGTTTAGCTGCTTTCTTTTTTAGTTTTTACTTTAGTTTTTACTAACGCTGCACCTAGCTCGCCCAGTGGAATTTTGCCGTGGCGCTGGCCCAGCCTCCGTCTTACTGACCCCCTGGTTGGCAGAAGACGTAGAGAGAGAGAGTGCCCAGAGGTTGCGTGGGTGGGTGTGTGGGTGTGTGAATGTGCCCTCGGAAGAGCAGCCGGACTTTCTTGGTAAGTTCCGAAAATAGAGGCAGAGTAGTCTCAATAGCCATTGTAATGTTTCGCTTCCTAAGTTAACGACTCTATGAAACGAGTTGCATTGTTATGGACTCCCAGAATTCCACAAAGGGAAAGATAACAAATACTCGGTACTCATGAATTAAGCCAGCTACTGTAGCAATCCCTACTCGTCCTGCAGTTTCTGCCCCCGGAGAATACATCCTTGCTCTTACCACGTGCGATTGATTGCCCGTTGGGTGGTATCAGATTTGCAGACCAATTTCCATCCCTCCAAACCGAGCATATTGTTATATGCGCGTCTCAATAGAGGATAGACCTGACAAATCTCATGCGGCACGCTCTTTTCTGCAACTGCGTCATATGAAAACGACTTTATAATTTCTTCTAGAACCAGACAGGCAGCGTCCCATCACTCCATCCTCCAGGCTCATCCATCGTCTATATCGCCCTCTCTGTAACAAGACTAATGCACCGCGCGCGCACATGTCACTCTCACTTACACGCACCCACAACGCTCTCACAAACGCGGCGCACATAACACACCATAAGACACTTCGTTCAAGTTACACCGGCAGCTGACATTTAAAGGTATAAGCCAAAGGGGGCGGCACAGGAGCAAAGCACCGTAAGCGTTGGTCATCTACATTTACAGAATCCTTCGATTCCTGGTAACCAAAGTTCATCTTCTGGCGGTTGGAAATGAACCTGCTGCAGGCGCATCACTATTGCATTAGGGCAGGGGACACAACATAAGAGACCACCCATCAATCACTCAGCCACGGCAGGTTTTTCTCGTATCCCAAGGCAGTTACATACGCACATATACACGTAATGTACGAACGCCGGCTACACAGACAAGAGAATTCGCGATATTACAGCAAGACGCAGGGGCAGAAGAGGCAGACGCATATGCATCCGAGAAAAACGTGGGATCATCGAGCACCGGACCAATGGTGATGTGGCCTTGGCCTAGTGCTGAGCAGTCTTGTGCAATGGGAGGATTCCCCGCAACCTCGCTTACCCTAGGCCCTTTTATTATCAGGTTCCTTCGCTTGTCGCATCGTTCTGGAACATTGCCCTTTTCGCCGAGAAGCCCATTAACTTACTGTAATATGTCATAGCGATGCACCCACATTCTCCACTCTCCACTCCCACACGCCCATACACTCGCTCTCACACATCACAAAGCCCACAGCGCGCCCCCCCCAGGCCAAACATCCCAGCCCCCCAGCCCCTCTCACCTTCTCTTGAGGTCCACTAAAATTCCTTTCCGGTGCACTCACCCTCGTTTCCAGTCTGCATTTTGACAGGGAAAGAGGGAGGGTTTAAGTTGAGATTGGACTAAAAGCTCCCTGACACACACACACACACACACACACACACATACACATATACACACACGCGCGCGCGCACACACACACTCATACGGGACACCACCTTCCAGAAACCACCTGTCAGGGGTACGAAACCGAGCAGCGCTGAAACTGTCAATATATTAATCTGACTAGTAACTCTAACCTTGCCATCCAAGGGTGCTGTAGGGTTGCTAGGCACGGCACCGCGAGGAAATCTCATCCCTGCTAACACCGTTTGGGATGGGTCCTGCTGTTGCTGATGGTTTTTTTGCGGGAAAGCTTGTCTCATCGGCGTGCCCGTTAGGCCCCCTTATAGGCACTTCCAGCAACGGGAGTAGCTCTACCTGGGCCCCCACTGACTAATCTCGTTAGCTGAGCTACTCGCGGTACATACTGCAGGGGAACCAAGAATACACAATTCACCTTTAGGAGAGTGTTTCATCGAATGAGATCACTGTCGGCCTCGCACGTTGCCGACAACAGTCCAATGTCCTTCTGGTGGTTCGTTCATTTCTTTCTTATTTTACTCCCTTACGGAGTACGGATTACGATGCCATCAAATAACACACTTACGTATGTAGCAGTCATTGGTACGGCCCATTCCCACCCTGGATTAGATCAGATGTAATATCTGCAATTTCTATTCGCAGACATATGGTGGTGATCGTAGATGTTTCATCGCACCTTCATTCAATCCATGCAAACCGGGACATTGTAGACATCATGGAACTTTACGTAGGCCAGCTGGGAACGCAGAGAGGGTGGTCACCGATGCGCTGTCATTGGAGACCGGGGGCAATCCGGGGGCCGATCACAGAATGACCTGGCGCGCTCGGCTTGCCTATGAGGCATCGAAGGGCCTCTGCCACGATATACAAGCCAATGCATGCGTTTGATCTCATGTGTTGGGATGATAAGTGTGGCGTCTCACAAATCAGATCGTTGGTGATTGCCACAGGTGGCCAGCGAGCAAGCCGTTTCCCATCGGCCGATCCACCGCTGGAGCGTGCTCATCTGGAGACCAACGTGTGGGGGGGAAGGGGAGGCCATTCCTTCATTCTAAAGCAGCGAGCTTCCAAATCTGAAATGCCAATTCCTCAAAAAGTAGCCTCAAATTTAGATATTGACACAGGGGGGGCTCGTGGGTAACCAGCAGCCGTGGGGAAATGTTTCAATGTTGTTGTAACATTGCAGCACCTCCAGCAGCATCACCGTATCTGGGTTAGAAGGTGTACGCAGTGCTTGCCAGTTGACCGCGTCACTTTGCCTCTCTCTCTCATCTCGCCTAGTTTGAAAATGAGTACTGTTGCAGAACTAAGAACACAGTCTACAAATTAGCTGAATTCCTTCACCAGCTATCTGTACAGGCCATAATCTCTACAAAAGCAAAGTCATCATCCTCCATGTATGAGAAGGTTACTTGAAGGGGCTGGGGATCCGCGACCGCATGATGGGCAGACAAAACTCCGCCATCTATGAGCACCACGCGCCAGAGGGCTTCAAGTCGAAGTAGCCTCCTTCTTAATGAGGTACTAGTCGCCTAAGGACTTCTCCCATCCTATAGTGTCTCGGGTCACGCAAGCCTGTTCCGAACCATGTGAGCTCCCCGAGTAGAGGAGTTGTCCAGTTTGTAATATTACGTTAGCATGACCTGAACTTCATCAGGAAAGGTGCCATGAATTGGTTAACGGGGTATCACGTTACGGCCCTGCTCTAGGCATGATGCACACCGATTTATGCGGAAAGTAGAGCTTATGCCATATGGAAGACTTTACCCAGGTTTTGAAATACTCAAGAGGCTTTTCCAGGTATCTCATCAACGGAAACGAAAGAGGGGCAGGGAAACTGTTCCCGCTCGAAATTGAGCATAAACCGGTCTCGGATGCCCTTCGGCAAGAAAATATGCGGTGTTGCAATGCTGGACACTGCAGGAAGCCTAGAAAGCTACTCTGTAGAAGTGGATGATCCCCTTCGAGTGCTACGTTCGGTGCAAGTTGATAGTCAACCATATTTGTTGCCACAATATGGATGCTGTACTGGCCAAGCGTGGAAGTTGTGAGCGAGGTTCACTCATCTCTGTGCTTCCATATATATGTATGTATGGTGGAAAATTGAGCTGGAGTTGATATGACGACTCCGAATGAGGGCTTGGAAGCTTACTATAGATAATACTATGCGACATCAATCTGGCGATAGTTTCACAAGATTCAGGCCCATATTTGTGAGAGTGTTGACTATTATTTAAAGTAGATTACATGTACTTGTGTCATTACCCGCTATCTAGAGCATTCGATATATGGTCGGATGCTAACTGACTAATAGAGACGAGTTCGAACCAAGTCAGTTGGAATGAACCAAAGATACACGCGTAAGCCTGGGAAGAGATGAGAAGCCTAACATCCATGGGGGTCTATACTTTCAATGCGTTACTGGATCATTGCTAATGGCCTTTACAACATACAGACTCATGTCCTTGTCAACAAAATCACTCACTCTACTCACCACTCGCTAACCCTCGAGTCCCGATCGGTGGCTCCTCCTCCTCCTCCTCCTCCTCCTCCTCCTCCTCCTCCATAAGACCCCCTCTTAGTTGCAACGCATGTCACTATCTCTTTTAGTTTTGAATTTATCCTTTCGCCCTCCTTGACCTCAAGAAATCTCCACCGAGCTTCTCCCGTTCCCTCTCAATCAATGTGCAACCCCCCGCTGGCGACGAGGTGCAGGCCGTTGATCCAGCTGGCCCTCGGTTCGCAGAGGAACCCGACGGCGAAGGCGATCTCCTCGGGCCGCGCGAACCGCGGCCCCACGGGCGTCTGCTCGATGACCGGCCGCATCGCGCTCATGAACTCCTCGCCCGCGGCCGCGAAGCCCTCGGTCATGGTGGGGCCGGGGGACACGGCGTTGACGGTGCAGCCGTACTTGGGCGGAAGCTCCTTGGCCCACACGCGCGTGAAGCTGTCCACCATGCCCTTGGTCCCCGCGTAGATGGTCTGCAGGGGCGGCGCCGCCCGCGCCGAGATGGAGCAGATGTTGACAATGCGTCCCCCGCCGCCGCTGGCACGGTCTTCTTCGCTCGGCTTGGGAAGGTGCGGCAGCACGGCCTGCGTGGCGAGGAAGGTGCCGCGGGCGTTGAGGTTGACGAGGGTGTTCCAGTCCTGGAGGCCCTGCTCCTCGAACTGCTTGTTGACGGCGAGCCCCGCGTTGTTGACGAGGATGTCTACGCGACCGTACTTGGCGACGGCGGCGTCGACCAGGGCCTGGGGCCCCGTATCGGTGCCGAGGTCGGCCTCGACAACGGTAGAGCTCGGCGCCGTGGGCAGGGCTGCGAGCACCTTCTCCGCCGCGGGCAGCAGATCCGGGAAGGGGTAGTTGACGACTACCGAGGCACCACGGGCGGATAGCTCCTGGGCGATGGCGGCCCCGATTCCCGTGTTAGAGCCAGTGACGATAGCCACCTTGCCTTCAAGGGTCTGGTCCGGCATTTCTTTCTTATTGGTGCGATAGAGCTGCGCGTTCTGTCTAGCGATGAAACAAGGTACTATAGTGCTAGCAAAGTATCTAGATGAGACTGAAGTTAAAAGGTGTTATAGCTTTTTTGTAGCAGCGATGATCCCAGAGAGGGGCCGACCTTGGTTGGTTTCGCGGCGCCGGTGCGGGATCACAATTCACGAACGGTTCCGGAAATGTGGGGGTGGGTTTCCGCTTCCGGGGCTGCGTGACGTCTCCCTCCACGCGGTATACCTGCCAGAATTCGTCCAAATCCGTCGATGCCATCCCATGGGCGACAGCGAGTTTTTGCAATGGGTATCGGATGATGCGGGGTGTGTGTATGTGGACCGTGGCCTCCTCGAGTAGCTGGCCAGGGATGTACCCTGTAGTTGGTGCTTGAGGAGGTTATCGCTGCGCTATTCAGAAATGTTAATTTCAAACATGTCACATCATTTGTAAGAGATCATATAGTTGAAGCAAGATTTTTGCGAGGAGTCTGACTGCTTTTAACCATTATGACAAGGGCCACTGTCTACTACGTTGTAACAGATATTAGGCATGATACTAACTGGACATTGGCCAGCTACATTGATATCGAACATGGGATAGACATCCACTAACTTAAGTACCTGTCATGGTCGACCCCTCTCCTGACTCAAGCACTACCACCCGCGCGATGAGGTGAGGATAACATGCCGGAATAGACCTAAGTTGAGATACAATCGCAAGAAGGACATAGAATAAAACACATTGTCAACGCTTTGCCGGAAGCACTCCATGGGCTATTACGGGGATTGCGCATTCAAGAATTGTTTCTGTAGCGGCCGAGGCATCGCTGACGTCTTGACCTATATTATTCCAAGGGCAAATGCTGATTAAGACTGAAGTCTTGTCGTAATATACGCTAAGAACAATGAACCGTACATAGTAGTTTTTGACCTGAGCTGTGACTGAAATTGGTGATCTGTAAGTTGAGCCATCAAAGTGTCTTGTCTGCAAGCATCAAGTCCCTTATCCGGGTATGCGAGTCTTGGTAAGCATATAAATCTGTGTCTGTAGTGCCATCAACACGTGTAACCCGTATTCACACACAAACCACGGCGCTACAACTATATAATGCAAGTAGACCGTCGAGACTTAGGGATACGAACATCTCTGGCTAGATTATCGGACAATCTTGGGCACGTGTGGCTCTGAGTAGTTACGGATGTGATCTAATGTCGGTCTCAGGCCGTTTCACTATATTGGAGAAGCTCTTTCGCAGATTCCCGAGTGAAGCGTAGCAATATATAAGCATATTCCAGAGCCCAAGGGGTCTGATGACCCTTGAGAGCTTCATTGGCAACATCATCCAGTCCACAACACCAATATGAAGTGCATGTAAGAGAGACTGTTGAAGGTCCATACATAATACGGCGACAGAGATAGTACGTGCTGAACAATGAATGCAACTGGTATATAGCAGCAGGATTGGCCATAATGATATCAGGCTGTCTTGTGGTGTGAAGGTGTCAAGCAATAGATACCAAAGGAGAGCGTGACTATTGATAGAAGTTCAAATCCCACTGAGAGTATTTTTTTCGGTTTGATCGTGTAGTGTTGCTTCAAGTCAGAAAAGATTAAGGATGCTAAAATTACGAGCTTCCAGGAGATTTTGAACTTTCAGAATGTCCAAGTTACGATCCTTCATAAAGGATAACTTAGTAATTCGTATAATCTAACTTAAGTGAGATACGAACGCACGATGTTTTTATGCTATGCAATTTATTCCCCCTTTCCGCTACTGCGTCTAGTTAGTTAAGCATACGACAAAAACCAAACTTGCCGCAGAGGAGGGGGGAGAAAACCAGTCCCCCTCATAGATAGAATAAGACAAGGAGAGAGATGGGAACACATCGAGGAGACAGGAGTCTTTCCAAACGAGCACCTTCAGCCAGCGCCTACACTTATCATCCCACATCGTCGCTGCATTGGTTGCCTTTCTCCGCGGGTGTTCCTGTTGCGGGTCCGGGTCCGTTATCTGTAGGGAGAGATCCGCTGTGATTGGTCGCCGCGGAGCGTCCCTTATCAAGCCCCATCCATTATCTATGCAGCTGCCCAGATACCCCGTGGAAATACTCCCTTTCACTCTGCATTCCCTCCGTTCATATTCTTTTAGTCTTTGCCAGACAATGCTTCCGGAAATCCTCGATTTGACCAGAGAAGCCAAGCCTGATGTTAGTCTACGGTTCCCATCATCCAATAGACAGCTCTCTTTTTCGGTATCGTCAGCCTTTACCTAGCGTTGTGGCCCCCCCCTTTGAGCATACATCACCCTTCTGCCGGAGATGCAGAACTCCCGCCATGGGAATCGTTGTTAGATAGCAATTAGTTCATGGAGTCTAGGTTTTACGGATTTTTAAAACAAAAATATGACCGCACCCCCCTGCCTGAACTCGATCTCTTCCGTGCCTGCTTTATAATTCCAGATATTCAATGCATTCAGTGACTATCGGCCGGTTATTGCTCTGCTAAGCCAGTAGCAAACAGTAAATGCTTCACCCCTCCCTGGCTTACGTCCTCACTATTACTCGACATAACGACAGTTTTGGAGCTTTCTTTTCCCATCACTAGCTAGACGCCAAAATGGCGAATAGCCAACGCCAACGGCTGGTCGTCATCGGCCTCGGCATGGTCGGCATCGCCTTCATGTAAGCCTCTGCGGATGGGTCGGGCATGGTGACATTCGTGAAATTACTGAATCCTTTCTAACTATTCCCTAAGTGAGAAATTGTTGAAACTCGATGCGAGAAACCGTGAATACGATATAATAGTTATCGGTGAAGAACCGCATCTGGCCTACAACCGTGTTGGCTTGACGAGTTTCTTTGAGCACCGCAGGGTTGAGAACTTATACCTAAATTCTCAAGACTGGGTAAGCGCGTTTGGGGGTTACCCCCTCTTTCCCCCCTTTTAGACATTTCTTTATCCTTGGACAAACACGAGATCTGACCAATGTACAGTATGAGTCGCATGCTCCAGAGAGCAGGTTGGGTTACCACTTGAACACCCTCGTCACCAGTATCGATTCAGACAAGAAGAATGTCGCGTGCTCAGGTGGTCAGGTGATCCCCTACGACATACTGGTCCTTGCCACCGGCTCGGACGCCGTGCTTCCAAGTCATACCCCGGGCCATGATGCCAATGGCGTCTTTGTTTACCGCACGATCGATGACCTTGAGAGGCTGATCGCTTTTGGCAAGCACCGCAAGGGCACAGTGGGCGCCGTGGTTGGCGGCGGCCTGCTGGGCCTCGAAGCCGCGAAGGCCATGATGGATCTGGAGTGCTACGAGAAGATCAGGCTTATCGAGAGGAACCGCTGGGTTCTGAGCCGACAGCTAGACGAAGACGCTGGCGGGTTGGTTGTGGAGAAAGTAAGAGATCTTGGTGTTGACATATTGCTCAGCAAGAGAGTGGGCAAGATAAAAACGGACGCGGAAAATAACGTAACCGGCGTTGTATTTGAGGACGGCGAAGAGATGGATTGCTCGACCCTCTGTTTTGCTATTGGAGTTCGACCTCGTGATAGCTTGGCCAAGAGTGCTGGAATTAAATGTGCCGATCGAGGCGGCGGCATCATTGTCAACGACGATCTCAGCACCAGTGTCCCGGATATCTACGCCATCGGAGAATGTGCGAGCTGGCAGAACCAGACTTTTGGCCTGATCGCCCCTGGAGTAGAGATGGCGGACGTGCTCTCTTTCAACCTCACGCAGGCCAAGTTACATCAGCCGCGAGTGTTCAAGCGCCCGGATCTGAGCACAAAGCTTAAGCTCCTGGGGGTTGAGGTCGCCAGCTTTGGCGACTTCTTCGCGGACCGGGATGGTCCCAGCAGCCTCCCGGCGAGAGTGGCCAAGAAACGATCAGAAGCACAGAGCGCAGTCAAAGCAGTCGTCAACGGCCCCCTTGCACCACCGGTCAAGGCCCTTACCTACAGAGACCCGTTCCAGCACGTCTACAAGAAGTACTTATTCACCACCGACGGGAAGTACCTCCTGGGCGGCATGATGATCGGCGACACCAGTGACTACATCAAGCTGGTGCCCATGGTCAAGAGCCAGAAGGAACTTGAGGTGCCGCCGGCACAGCTGATCCTCGGCGCCCGGAGGGAGGGCGAGGATGACGGCGCCGACCTGGACGACGACACGCAGATTTGCTCCTGTCACAACGTCACCAAGGGCGACGTCGTCAGGACCGTCAAGGACGGCACGTGCAAGACCCTGGGCGACGTCAAGGCGTGCACGAAGGCGGGCACGGGCTGCGGAGGGTGCATGCCGCTCGTGACGACCATCTTCAACAAGACCATGAAAGACATGGGCGCCGAGGTCACCAACCACCTGTGCTCGCACTTCGGCTACTCACGGGCGGAGCTGTACCACATCGTCATGGTCAAGGGTCTCCGGACGCTGACCGAGGTGATGCGCGCGGCGGGCCGCGACCCGGAGTCGGACGGCTGCGAGGCGTGCAAGCCAGCGGTGGCGAGCATCTTCGCGTCGCTGTGGAACAAGCACGTCATGGGACGCGGGCAGCACGGCCTGCAGGACACCAACGACCGGTTTTTGGGAAACATCCAGCGCGACGGCACCTTCTCCGTGGTGCCACGCATGTCGGGCGGCGAGGTGACACCGGAGAAGCTCATCGTCATTGGCGAGGTCGCCCGCGACTTCGGCCTGTACACCAAGGTCACCGGCGGCCAGCGCATCGACATGTTCGGCGCTCGCAAGCAGGATCTGCCCGCCATCTGGAAGCGCCTCATCGATGCAGGTATGGAGAGCGGCCACGCCTATGCTAAATCGCTGCGCACCGTCAAGAGCTGCGTAGGGTCTACCTGGTGCCGATTCGGCATCGGCGATAGTGTGGGCATGGCGGTGCGCCTCGAAGAGCGGTATAAGAGCGTGCGGGCACCGCACAAGATCAAGGGAGGAGTGAGCGGTTGCGTTCGAGAGTGCGCCGAAGCGCAGAGCAAGGAGTAAGTATATCATCCCCCATTCCCTTTTTCTGCTTCATTGCCACGGTGGAAACCCAGCAGCAGAGTTTCTTTTTTTTTCCCCTCGGTTTAAAAGGGTCATATCGAGGCTGACCATTTTTCTTCTTCCCCTACAGCTTCGGCCTCATCGCCACTGAAAAGGGCTTCAACATCTTCGTCGCTGGCAACGGCGGTGCCAAGCCGCGGCACGCCGAGCTTCTGGCCAAGGACGTGCCGCCCGCCGAGGTGGTGCCCATCCTGGACCGGTACCTGATGTTCTACATCCGCACGGCGGACAAGCTGCAGCGAACGGCGCGGTGGATCGAGAGCCTGCCCGGCGGGCTCCGGTACCTGCAGGAGGTGATCCTCGAGGACAAGCTGGGCATATGCGCGAGCCTGGAGGCGCAGATGCAGGAGCTCGTCGACTCCTTCTTCGACGAGTGGGCCGAGGCCATCCGGGACCCGGCCATCGCGTCCCAGTTCCGCCAGTTCGCCAACGCGGATGAGGGGCTCGAGGGCGTCGAGAAGGAGCGAGAGCGCGACCAGGCGCGGCCAGCCATGTGGGCCAAGACGCCCGCCGCAACCGACTTCAGCGGCCTGCGGTCCCGCTGGTCGACCACCTCGTGGCAACCCGTCATCGCCGCCAGCTACTTCGCCGGCGCCGACCGGGTACCCAACGGCATATCGGCCAACATCAAGCGCGGCGACACCCAGCTGGCGCTCTGGCGGATCCGCGGCAGGTACTATGCGACGCAGCAGATGTGCCCCCACAAGCGCGCCTTCGTGCTCAGCGACGGCCTGATCGGGCACGACGTCTCCTCATCTTCTGCCAACCCTTCACCGTGTGGTGGTGGTGGCGGCGACAACGACAACGAGGATGCCAAGAAGACCAGCCCCTGGGTCTCCTGCCCGCACCACAAGCGCAACTTCGACCTTTCTTCGGGCTCGTGCAAGTCGGACACCGACCTCTCCATCGCCACTTTCGAAGTCGAGGAGCGCGGCGACGGCCTCATCTACCTGAAGCTGCCACCCGTCGAAGAGCTCGACCGCGAACTCGGCACTGCGCGCTGGAAAGTCAAGAAAGGCGAGGCTGGCGAGCCCCAGCTCCAGGAGCTTGACCGCAGGATCAGCTTCAAGGGCATCCGCGCCAAGCGAGCCGGTGTGCAGCCCACCACCACTGCTGCCGACCGCAAAGAGCTTTTGGCAAGGAGGCCTGTGGAGATCCTTGCTGGGCCTGTAGGTGGTTGCGGTGGTGGTGGTGCTATGGATTGGTGAAATGGGTTAAAAGAAGGATATACCGGCGGAATGATAGAAGGGAGATATAAAACCCGGAAGCAAGAGGACAAACATCGTTGATGACCGGAGTTGAGAGGTTGTGGTAGGCTCTGTGGCATGTATCCTTAAATCACGATATGACATAGCCGTTGATCAGCATTGTAAAGAAATAAGTAAATAAAGGGAGCTTACTCAATAACAAATTATTCAAAGGTCTCATTAGCATCAGATCTTGCATCTTTGGCCTATAACAAGGTCTGGAGGGGACTTCGTTTGATATAGACCCAGGCGCTGAAGTCGGAAAGACACCACAAGGTTTGAGTATTCTCACTACTTTCTACGACTTCGTCCCAAGGCATTACTATGAATTTTCAATTAAATTGGTGCAAGAAAGTGTATTTATTTTTCTTGTCACTACTAGGGCAATGAATATAATCTCCTTCTATCTTCCCGGCCTGTGCTTGGGCACGCACATCAAGAGGCACATTAGTAATAATAAACACCTCAAAATCTCCTCTTACTCAAGAAGCTTGATCAGGTAATCCAGCCGAGACTGAAATATGATTTGGAAGGTTGACCGTGCGGGAGGAATAAGAAGTCTGCTCTGAGTTTCGGCTGGCAAAGACAACGATTGAATAGGGACGATAAAGCAATGGCTATTTCACCCCGGGTATCAGGAACTGATGGAGTGGTAAAAATTTACTCCTCCTCAGGAAGAGGGTCCTCATCGTACTCCTCCTCCTCCTCATCGACACCGGCATCCTGGTACTGCTGGTACTCACTGACCAAGTCGTTCATATTGGACTCAGCCTCAGTGAACTCCATCTCGTCCATACCCTCACCAGTGTACCAATGCAAGAAAGCCTTGCGACGGAACATAGCAGTGAACTGCTCGCCAACACGCTTGAACAGCTCCTGGATAGCAGTGGAGTTACCAACGAAGGTAGACGACATCTTGAGGCCACGGGGAGGAATGGAGCAGAGGGCGGTCTGCACGTTGTTGGGGATCCACTCAACGAAGTAGGAGGAGTTCTTGTTCTGGACGTTGCGCATCTGCTCCTCAACCTCCTTCATGGCGACCTTTCCACGGCTATTGACAAAGTTTTGTGAGCATTCAACATCGGGGGGGTGCAATGGGAGCGGAGCGGAGCGGAGCGCGGGAGCTACGGGGGACTTACAAGATGGCAGAGCAGGTCAGGTAACGACCGTTACGGAAGTCAGAAGCAGCCATCATGTTCTTGGGGTCGAACATCTGCTGGGTCAACTCGGGAACAGTGACGGCACGGAAAGAGTAAGCACCACGAGCGGTTAGAGGGGCGAAGCCGACCATGAAGAAGTGGAGACGGGGGAAGGGCACCATGTTCACGGCGAGCTTGCGAAGGTCAGAGTTGAGCTGACCGGGGAAACGCAAGCAAGTGGTGACACCGGACATGACGGCGGAGACGAGGTGGTTCAGGTCACCGTACGAGGGGTTGGGCAGCTTCAGGGTGCGCATGCAGATATCGTAGAGAGCCTCATTGTCAATGCAGAAGGTCTCATCAGAGTTCTCGACCAGCTGGTGGACGGAAAGCGTGGCGTTGTAGGGCTCGACAACGGTGTCGGAGACCTTGGGGGAGGGCACGACGGAGAAAGTGGCCATCATGCGGTCGGGGAACTCCTCGCGGATCTTGGAGATCAACAAAGTACCCATACCGGCACCGGTACCACCACCCAGGGAGTGGGTGATCTGGAAACCCTGCAGGCAGTCGCAAGCCTCAGCCTCGCGGCGGACGACGTCGAGAACCTGGTCGACAAGCTCAGCACCCTCGGTGTAGTGACCCTTGGCCCAGTTGTTGCCAGCACCGGACTGACCGAAAACGAAGTTGTCGGGACGGAAGAGCTGGCCGAAGGGACCGGCACGAACGGCATCCATGGTACCGGGCTCGAGATCGACGAGGACGGCACGGGGGACGTACTTGTTGCCAGATGCCTCGTTGAAGTAGACATTCATGCGCTCGAGCTGAAGCTCAGAAGTGCCGTTGTAGCTGTACAGCGGAAACCCAAGATCAGTTCAAGGTCTAATTAGGGGTGCTACTCCTGGACGCAGCAGACGAACGGGAAAGGGAACACCTACACGCCATTGCTGTCAAGACCGTGCTCGCCAGAGATGGTTTGCCTAGATATGGAGCGCGCCGAGGTCAGTATGCAATGTCCAAAACAAACCCAACAAAAAATATGTTCAATTCCCTCGACAACCGTGACTACGCCGTAACGCGATATCCAGATAGCCAGTTCTTTCGTTCCATCACGTTCGGGTCGAGATCGAGGAGGTAGAGCACATACCAAAAGGCAGCACCAATTTGGTTACCCTGTTGTTGAGACAGATATTAGCACCCTCGCCGCGATGTATATTTTTCGGGGTACTTGGGAGCTACTTACGCACTGACCGGTCTGAAGGTGAACCTATAGAGAGCAACAAAAAACAGAGATTAGCCAATATCCCCATATTGCATTTATCATTCAATTTCTGCATATTGAGGCAGGGGATGTGTCGTAGATGGCGCGCCGGGCTGGACGCTGCTGGACCCCTTTCGGCGACCCTCGGGCAGCAGGCAGTACCAGCGTGGTGCATCTTTTGCTTTTGGGTGGTGGTGGTGGGGTAGCCGGAAATCAGGGGCAGTTGGACGGGGAGGGGACGCGTCCAGGTTCACGCGGCAAGACTGGCTGAGGGGATGTGAACTTACAATCTCACGCATGTTGGCGGTGGTTTATGGTGGACTAGAGAACACTCGAGGGTTTTGGGGGGAGGAGCTTGAGGCAAGCAGGAAGGTTGTGCTGGGAAGGTCGCGGGAGGAAAAGGGCGAGTGGATTGTGTGTTTTGGGCAAAAAATGGTCCCAGATGGGTTGGGAGAGGGAGATTGTTGATTGATTGATTTTTGGGTCCTGGCGGTGAAGGGAAAGATTGGGGATGGGGCCCTGGCAGCTGCAGAGCTGTGCTCGGGTTGGCTGGCGTCGCTGCTAGTTGCGGACTAGCTAAGGGGGGTGCGTGGTGAATGGACGGCCAGAAAACAAGAAACCGTGGGGCAAGCCTGGGACACCCGTTCTTTCTCCCTCCCTTCAGTCTCGCTTTTGTGTGGTGAGGGTGGTGAGGGTGTGTTTACTTCTGGGCTGGCTCCCCCGCTTTGGGTCTAGCGTCGGCTAGTGGCGTGGGCGTGTGTTCATAGTGTTGTCAATTGATCCACAGACTCGAGTGCCAGAGTGGACAATCCAGGTCTGAAGGACCAGGCACCCGTAATTCTACTCTACACCCGTTCCAAACTGCTCGCCGGCCATGGCAACGACATGTCCAGATGCAGGGTAATTGGATGTCAATTTAGGCAGTCAAGATACATCGATAGTCCAATAAGCTTCAGCCTAAAGCCTCGCTATAGAGTCTCGTTGTTGCGAAGTGATTGTAGTATGTCTGTTATTTTAGTCTATTTTTTATGTTCTTTTTATTTTATTTTCCCCCGGTACTGGAACCCTGAACCCCCTTACCATCCGACCTACGCCTATCGCAGTCCAGCACGGGCCAACTGTCAATGTTAGAACTCGGCAAGGATCAGCATCAACTCACGAGAAACCCGTGCGCAGCTTAGCATGCAGGATGATTAAACCCTCTTTCCATACCAAGAGTCACGTCGATAAAATCACTTTTAACTCGTGCTCGTCCTCTCCTATGCTATACTTGCCTTCTGTGTGATTATCAACGCCTACATCCCCCCAGTGCTAAATTCATCTGTCTGCGTACCCGAAGCGGCTCCTCTTATGTATCAGTGAATAGTGAATTGAACAGCGAAAAAGCACGTCAACCTCATCGCTGGTTTATGTCCACCTTGATTCGACAGCGCTGAACTGGTCCAATTATTGATATCAGAGCAGAGAGGCGGAGTTTCTTGAATGTTTTCCCTCATAGCTTACCTGGGTTCATAAAAAACATTTATATAGACCGCGCTCGCCCGATAGCTGGTTTCGCTTGTTCTACGTGAACCGTAGATGTCTGACATCTCGCCACAGAGCTCTTCTCTATATCATCCATGATAACTTCTTCTCTGTGTGGTTCTTGTCCAGGATTTGTAACCATCGTGAATCTTTCTTGCCGTAGAAGCGCACGGGGGACAAAGTTTGCGATAACTTCCCGGCCGTACTTCCCTCTGCATCTGTGGAAGCTGTGTCGTTTGTGTGCTATGGATTCCATGCGTTGATGTTGTTCACCCTTCTTCCTAATGCTTCTTTTCAGCATCTTGCCACATCTTTCGGCTGCATAGCCGCTTGCAGCACAATGCTCCCAAGACTGGCGTGAAGAGCATGGTCAGCCCAACAACTATTACCCACATGGTAGTCACAAAATCGAGGCTTTCCGGCTGAATGCTTGTGGTTATGTCAGCACTGGAGCTGCGACAGGGTAGAGGTGGAAGAGTTGGCATGTTAACACGGTAACCTGTGTAAGCTCTGTTGTGGGAAATGGCAGAAGCTCTAGAGACACGGATGAATATGAGTTTTAAGGGCCATAGATCCAACACGCGTGGGGACATACGCCCCTTCTTGAATCATATCTATTAATTTCCACTGCTTGCCGTGCTCCTGATATCGACACGAGGGAATGTGCTCCTGACATTGACTGTTGCCAGGCCTTCACCTGGACAAACTACTCACTACTGCGACAGAAGTCCGCCCTGCTAGTATGCATTGAATATTAAAGCTATCGCATTGGGGGCGTGCACAAAAGTACTCTGACGTGCCTTGACCACGATACAGGGTTTGATGATTTCTCCCGGTGATGGTTGGCTACATATGTAGCCATAGAGTGGAAGCCCAAGAGGAGAAAGAAAGTGCGATCTACCTAGGTACAGCGCCAAAAGGTGGTCCTCCTTCATTTGTGGATGCAGATGAGTGATGGACTGAAGCAAACGACATTCATCTGTTGTTACGTCTACTTGTAGCTCCCAGTTGAGTGTTTCTAACTCAGCGGCAAGCACGTAACTTGAATGTAGTGGCACATACTTACTCTGTCACGTCTATGGACCACTCTTGGACATAAGCAGCTATATAAACTTTCCGAGTCGCAAATTCTTGAAAGAAAACAACAAAAATCTACGGCCGAGATGATAAGTTAAGATGAGACCATGGGACTACTACATTACTTGCTCGGAATTGGTTATCCCCAATCACTCAACGACTCAACTAAAGTGTCTGAGATTCTGCAACCTGGGTTCGGGTGTCCTGCTTTGGTGATTAGGGGCCCAAGGTTGACAGGATGTCCGGTCTGGCCGTTGGATTGACTTACAGCCAGACCATCTCATTATACCTGTAACTGCCAGTCAATCATCAGGAAACCATCCACATCCCGCAACAATTAGTTTCACAAAGCCCAGAGAATATTCATGTTTCCAATGAAATGCGTACCATTTGGCCGCCAGACATTTTTGGTCCTTATTATCTCTTTTAACCTAACCTGATCCTAGAACCTGTTCCGTGCAAAGCCAGCAATCCCATGCCAGAGTGTCTCAACCGAAAAATTGTACAATGCTCTCCGAGCCCTGATGCCATGCCGCTTGTGCCCTTTGAAACCCCCTGACCCTTACTTGATAACAGATGAAACATTAAAAAATAACCATGTCCAGACAACTCCATTTCTCAACCATCATAGGTAGCTGCAGTAGCTCCATAGTGGCTGTGTACGGGACTACTATAGTCTGCACACTCCTATTGTATGTATATTAGTGGGACTGATTAGACCTCTAACCACCAGAAGGTAAGGTCTAAAGGTGATCCAGGTCGGGCAATGCAATGCAAATGCAAGATGCTACTCATATCTGAGTCTCCCTCCCCCACGACATTTGTATTCGGCGTTTCTTTTCTCTTCTGCTGCATAATATGCGTACATCCCACATCATATCATTTGCATGGGCGACGTGCTTACTGTCTCCCAGTGCGATCTTCGTCTCCGTCTATTGTTTCGTGGGAATATGACGATCATAACCCGGAAAAAGTGTTTCGAAATCATGACAAACCATGAAGACAGGCAAAAGAAAAAGTCGTTATTCGTGCTCAATTTCACCCTCTAAAAAAATAGATGGGGAAGCCATAAACTGGCATACAGGTAGTTTATGATTTTGATTCGGCATAAACATCATAAGTGAGATGACTGGTTTGTTGCTCGTAGCTAGCCGCCTCCACATGTCTTTCCCGATGTGAACGACGTCAAGACGACGTGGTATAGGTATCGCCAATCTTCCTTTCCGGTGGATGGAACTCAATAGTTGTGTTCAACCAGCAATAATTGGCCTGGCCAACCGCATCTGGTGTATTTATATATTTATTTCTGACTGGATAGCCTCGAGTCTCGATGTGCTCTCATTGCAACGATATGCCGTGTTGGAAGCACACACGATGTGTGATGGGCTTTGGTGGTCCTGTTTCTGATAGGGGTATGGCAAGATCTTTGCGTGTGGTTCATCTTTTTCCAAGTCGCATCACCCTAATACCCATTCAGCTGACAGTCATCATCTGGATTCGCTGGTTTAGGGCGTTCGAGGGAGATGCGCTGATGGCAGAACCATTTAATACCGAGTTGCTACTACGGCTCTGCACTAGCGGTCGAGATGGGCTTGAGGCCGGATCGTCGAAGACACGTGTGAACGCCGGGCTACCGTCTTCATTCTTGATAGGTCGCTCTCGCCTTGGGGTTCGGTTTGGACTTTGAATTATCTGCTCGGCCCTGCAGACAAGATCGGCCAAGGCGTGCCGCAAGTCTCCCGCTCGTTTAACCAGTTCCTTAAGACTATTTGTGTCAAAGTTGAGTTTACCCGCCGCCCCAGCTTGTTTATGTTCGGTATCAAGATCCTGGCGCCGTCGAAGATGCATAGACTCCATAAGCGACTTTGCAATGACAGATGAAGGGTTGTGTAGAGTGCCAGGTAGCTTGGGCTCGGGAGTCTTGGGACGCTGAGAAGCACACTCGTCCTCAGCCTGAGCCCAGCTTCCAAAAATATCGTCATCTGGCAAGAAAACAGAGCGGCGTCTAACTGTGGGTCGTTCTTTGATGACCGCGGTCTTGATTAGACCATCGACTTTGCTCACGGGTTCCGCCATTTCCAAAGCTCGACCTTCAAATCCCTCATCCAAGAAACGCTCGTCGATTAAAGAGGTATTGAAGTCATCTGTGTCTGAGCTGGAAACCGTGTTCACCAATGAGTCCTCGTCAGGTGATGCAAGTGCGATGATGCCATCAGCTTCTCGCCAGAGTTCTGCGTATGTGCCGTTCAACATATCCATTTCTCGGCCCAGGCGGGAGAGACGCTTCAGATCATTCACGAGGAGTGAAAGTTCGCGAATCTGCTCAGAGTGTGCTTTCACCGTCGGCTGGGTGGCCTGAATTGATGCGGGCACCACCATTGACAGGCGGTTTTCCACTTTCTTGCCTTCTGAGCGGCTGACATCTCCCTCCTCTTCGAACACAAAATCCGAATCCCAGTCTTCACTGACGTTTTTCGAGCTTAAACCCCATGTGCCAAATTTAGGGGTTGACTTTGAGCTATCCGCCGGGTCGGGGACGACGGGAACGCTTTGACTCCGCACATGAGCAACGGCAGGGCGCTTTCGGCTGTTTGATCGTCCGCCGCGTAAGTCGATCTCCTGCTTTCCATGGACGGTTTTTGGCCGCAGATAATGGCTTTCTCCTTCCAGCTTATCATGGTGGGGTACTTCAGACCAGTCGAAGAGGTTGCTTCGGGGCCGCTGACTACTCGAGTCTGTATGCAGGTCATGGTTCCCATTGCCGCTAATGCTGGCTAATGCACTACGTTGGTTCGGGCTCCCCCTTCGTGAGTTCATCGAACTCGGGGGTGAGAGGTGGTTGTATATAACATCCTCATCATCCCTAGCCCAGCCTAGGTCGTCGTCGTCATCTAGTGAGGCTCGTCCGAAGTCTTTGCTTGCAAGTGAAAACCCAGATGAATCCCGGGGATACGAGAACCCTTCGTTTTCACCAAACTTGGCAAGTCGAAAATTTACTTCTGCATCATCATACACTCCGCGGACGGGTGTTGTGAGTGTCTCATCCTCTTCCATAATCTTATTACCCCCATCATATGATGGGCCTAAGATTTCTTGTATGGAGAGCCGTTTTGGCTGCTTATTATTCCCAGCTGTGCTTGGTGGTGATTCGTCAAACATGGATTCGAGTGGCGAGTCGAGAGCTCCTCGGCGTCCAGAGGCCACGGTTCGAAGGGAATCGAATGGGGTGTCCGTTTTGAAGTCAGTATCATCGTCATCTCCGGATGTAAAGCCACGGTGATAGTCAGAGCTTCCCACCGTGGATACGCGGTCTAATGTTCGAGTTTGTGACGATTGGGATGTAATCCGTATGTTGGTTGCATTATTGGTGGCAGCCAACGGCTCATCAGGTTTAGCCTGAACACTTGAGGATGACCCAAGACGGTTCAGGTCCATATGAAAACTGGATAGACGCGAAAGCGGCGGCAGCGGCGATGATGAGTCCCGGCTACGACTGTGGGGTGGCTGGAATATTGCTGCTAGACCTGCCTCTGCATTATTCGGATTATCCTGTAAGGCCATGCCGTGAGTGGCCGTACCATCATCTGCTGAAAATGGCTTCGTCAGCACGCCGGGCGTTGGTACCGGATCAGAAACGTTGCGTCTCTGGGAGTCGCCGGCGTCAGGCTCATCTCCGCCTCCCCTCTTCCGCCGCCGTATGCTGCCCGTTTTTGATATCCAGCTCGAAGGCGAGCCGAACTGCATCGATATTGATCGCCGAGGCGTCTTGGAGGGCGTAGCGCCTGCAGGAGAGCCTGTCTTGTGGGAACTGTGGGGGCTGCTCTCTTCCACTTCTGCACTTGGCTCAACTTCTGGTTCAATAGTAGGATATATTTCCTCTGTAGTCGGATTCGCCATCACTGATCGGGGTGCAATGAGGTAAGGTCTTATGTAAGATCCTTGGTCAACACAGATTCGCTTTGCACTCGGTTGAGCACTGCTATCGCCTTTCTTTGGCGATGATTTGTTAACAATCCTAGCAATCCTCGCGTGGAAGAACGATTTCCAGTTCAAGTTATAAGTCGATGGAACTTCAACAACCGGGCTGCGCTGGGGAACTCCCACAGTTTGCGCCCTGGGTCTTGAAGGTTGGTTGAAGGAATATTCGGGGACTGGCGGCACAGCTTCTACTGCGAGTTGATGAAGTGTAGCCGATCTTTGATGACTAGTCGCTGGTCGTCGTAATGTGGGCAATTGTGATCTGGAGCTCCTTTGAATTACAGGGCCAGGACTTGTGCCATTGCTGGCTGATGACCGCTTCACTAACTTATTGGGCGGCAGTTGAGGTATGGCGGGCAGCAGGATCGGGGCAGCAGAACCATGAGAGAACATGGACTGATTGTCCGGGCCGCTGCTTGACTTCAGGCTCTCGTGCTGCGACAGAGGACGAAGCGAGAGTCGTCGAATCCAAGAACCGTTGGAGGAAAAGGAATCTCGCGGGTTCTCTGGTATGGGCGCCGTTGAGTCAACTTGTTTAACATATGAGTGTCGCCAGTTTGCCGTTCTCGGGGATGTGATTTGAGTCTGAGAAGACCGTCGAGGGATTCGAGGTTGAGTTGGGGAAGGTAGTGAAAAGATAGACTGAGTAAAGATATCTGCTACGCCCGCAGCTGAATCTGTCGTGTCTGGCCTCGAGGCGACAGCATTCCTATTCAACTCCTGCTCAGGCCCAGCGATCTCACTCGGGTAGCTCGAATCTGGTCGCGGTGACGGCGGAGGTAATTGGCCCTCAGGCAACTGGCCAAAAATGAGCCCAGTGGATGCCGCAGCGACGGCAGTGCCAGTGCCGACAAGCTATTTTAGGCGAGCGAAATTAGCAGTCAATTACGGGAATATCTAGACACTCCCACCAAACACACAAGCATGAAGCGTGGTGCGCGGGGAAGAAGGGGGGGTTTAAACTCGATGTGGGAATACAAGAGATGATAACATCGTGTGGACAAGCAAAACAGCTAATAACTCCGAGGAGAATAGAGATAAATGAAAAGTAAAAAAAGAGAGCAACATGGAAGGAAATGCAGTTGCAAGGACAATTGACCGGCAGGAAGTGAGGAGAAGAATGCAGTCCAGCATCTTCGCGTCATCCTGTCAGTCTCATCCCCTGCGAGTACTGTCTGTGTGTAGAAGGTCAATGTGTGGAGGGGGGGTTTGTAGTAGGACTTACACTGGGGACCGTCTGCATCTTTGCGGAGACGGGTCTCAGCGCGACAAGGAGGAAAAGGAAGAGGCCTTCGAATTCGAGGCAGAAGAAAGAGAAACCCGAGCTCTCTTAGACGTTCTTGTGACCATTGTTCGTTAAGGCATGGCACGCTTGTAAAGGCTGTGTCTGAGGAATGCGAGTAAATCAGCCGTGGGGTTAAACTCTAGGAGTGCCGGTGTAGCGTGGTAGCAGCAGCAGCCCCAGTTGCAGCAGTAGCGGTGGGCTGGTTGGCGAATTGCTGGACGGGGGGCGCAGGCGTCGTGGGTGGTGCGCGCGCAACCGCGGAGGTACGAGGTCCCGGCTTGGATCAAAAAAAAAAGATGGGATGGCGATAGAGATTGGGTACCCCAGATGCGAGCCTGCAGCGTCTAGTTCACACACCTCTGCTGGGGATCGAAAGTGACGCGTTTCAGTTCGTCAATGCTGGCCTGGGTTGATCGGGAGTCAAGGAAGGTGAGAAGAGTAACGCTCCTCTGTTGTGAGCTCTGGGTCAGATTGCCAAAATAAACGAGAGTCGGGAATTGGTGCTAGCCGTTGGTGAATTGCCCCAGAACCACCCTGCCTTAGGCGAAATCGAAATTAGAGTTTTGGGAAGAATGGACGAGAGAGAGAGAAAAGGTTCAGTCCTTGGCCTTGTCCTCGGAAGGGAAGAAAAAATAACCAACCGTGCTTCACGCCCACAGACAGGCGGGATGGATGCACTTCGAAAATTGTCGATAACTCGGTACAGGACTTGGGAAAGGCTTTTTCCCCTTGTGTTAGCACGGAGAGAACGCGAGAGCAGTAGCGCTACAGCACAGCACAAATTACAGTGCAAATTGGTTTGTTGCTTTTCAGCTGCCCCAAGTCAGACTAAGGCCGAGCAAAGCATTGGCAACAAGCGAAGCAACAGTTCGGGCCCAAGGATTAGCATGCCTTGTTTTGACTCGTTGATATTGTTTACAGCGGGCGGAGCTGGCTGCTGCAAGCGGTTTGGACTACGACGTACTTTTAAGATTACAGTAAATGGGGGTAAATCATTGGCAAGGGCCCATTCGATGCTCAGCCTGTGCGCGCGCAACTCTGACTTCCATGCTTCCTTTTTATTTTGTCACTGGCACACGGTACGGTACGTATCCACGCCGGCCGTCGCCCAAGGTCAGACCTTGCTCGCATTGAGAAAGGATTACAACGTAAGAATGGGGCCACAAGTCGGCACTACCATGATTCTGAACCGGGTCTTGGCACGGGAAATTTAAAAAGATTGACGTGATTTGGGCTACAGTACAAAGTGTGTGAAGTAGCTCTGCCCGTTTGCCAGCCTGTCTGTCTCTCTCTAGTATTCCTGTGACCCCCAGGTGCGTTCCGCGATTTAGAGCCATGCGCCCCTGTGGGTTTTGGAGCATCGGTGGAGACTTGGCACCGTATCTTCTTGTTTATCCCCGTCCCCTGCCCCAAATCCTGAGGTTCTGAAACTAACTGGCCCGCCTTTCATGGCACTAGCTTGCTTGGAGCCGAAACATGAATTGGGGAAGGGCAGATGTGAGGATCAACATGAACGAGGAGGAGCAGCGAAGTGAACTACCGCCTGGTGTTGCTTTCGCCTCTTCCCCATGCTTTCTCGTTCTGAGAAACCCGGCTTCCCGGAATGTTGCCCTCGTCTAGGTTGGAAAGCCCTATTTGGCGGATGCAATGTTACTTCAATTCCCGAAAAGGCAAAATTCCATTGGGGTTATTTCCACGCATAATGGAATACAGTACGTACAGTACCGTGATCCCTGTCGCGGTTACGCCGTACATTGCGCCGTGCGGACGAGGAGTGTACCCAGTTATGGAGATAGGCACTTGGCACATCGTTGACGCATTCTGATCTGAGCGCTCATGGCGCCATTGCCACAAAGAGAATGAGACCTATCATTTGAACGACCGGAGCCCTGAAATCTTACGGCCCCCTAGAACAGCCTCTTTCCTGCTTACGCCACTTTCATAGTAGGCTTGCTAATAGCCGGCTCCGAAAGCCTCCGCTAGAACCGGCCTGGAACTTCCCAGTGAAATCTAGGTGTCTTGTTCCGTGTTAGTGCTCAGCGGACTCTGAGAGGCTATCCGGTTCAGACAACACTAAAATACCAATAGCGGAACCATCTGCAAGGATCCCCTCCTTAGACCTTGCCTCCATTTCATCAGATCATCGTTCGGCAACGTCGCAGGGCTGTGAGGCCCGATCTTGAATGCTCCGTCTGTTACAAAATGCCACTGATGATTTTGAGTTTGATCTTCACCACGAGGCGATGCACTATTTTACCTCCCAAAGACGTTAGCTAACAGGAGAGAGCGACGTTGTCGTTCAGGACGACGGGGCTCGCCGGCAAGAATAAAACCGACTAACATATTCGGCAGACACTTGCCGCCCTGCACCCTACCTCCTCGCGCTACCACACGTAGCGATGATGTTAATATCCTGCACTTCCTGCAGCCGTGCCTTGATTTCTCGAGCTGGAATTGCACTCGCATGGCTAACTGACTGAATCTGGTCCCAAATTGCCACCATCTGTTCCTCTGAAACTTGGCCGCGGCGCCAAATAATACCAAATTCGGTCTCTTCTACCGTTTAGTTGCTCCCAAACTGTTTCAACTATTGCCATCCGGCTGAACACTCGGAAGAGACGAGGCGGCTGCTGACATGAGAGGGAAGAGACACTGCGTGCTAAATTAATGGCTGCGTCTCGCTTCTGCCGGGTCTGCAGCAAGCCATGGGTTTATGTCTTGGACCCCTTTCTTTCAACACGAGGTCAAAAGACAATCTTATTTTGTGGGAAGTAGACATCTCTAATTTGATGAGCTATACGGCATAGTCGCGTATAGAGTCTCAGAGGATGGTTTCCAAGACCTGCAGATGTCAATCATTCGCGTGTCGGCCAGTCCAGCCCTTCTATACGTCGATATACTGGTAATTTCATTTGACACAATGCAGCAATATCTCGGGATCGGGTGGTGATAACCCTATAACATGTATTCATTTAAACTCGTTGGCTCTGAGACTTTCCAGTCAATGACATAGCCACTAATCAGCCTCCTCACGCTAACTATGGTAGTCCATCAGGAACTCGGACGAGATATCATATCTCCTGTTGCTCAACGGCATCTAGAGATCTGTGATCTGGTAACCCAAATCGGATCCTGCGTAACATACGTAGGGCGGCGGCACCATGGCGGAGTTTGCGCTTCAGCTATCCGGTTTTACAATCTAGCCGCGCTCGGCTTTGCTGACACGAATCAGATCCGAGCAAGTCATACCCAAAAGACCAAACAATTTGCGGCTATCTCAATAATACATAGTACCTTCGGAAGAAAAGCCACGCCAACATTGAAGACAAGCACGCAGAGCAGCAGTCTTGCATAACATCTTCTCAGTTTGTTACACGCCTGCTGCTCCAGACCTTCACAGTACGAGCTCGGCCTTAACCCCTCACCAGACTTAATCATTCTGCTAAAGCAAGGTTAGGATATTGATGACGAGGCATTTGAACAACCCGGTAGAAATGCTCCCTCATCCCCCTGCCAATCCTCCCGGGTCTTATAACCCCGGGATTACTAAATCGAGCTCCAGAACTCCACTAGAACTGGAGCATCCGCAGGGAAGTTAGAGATGCACGCTGGTTAGTTAGGTAACTATCTACTTTGCACAGTACGTTCAGGTTTGTAAACGGTACGAACCGCAGTGCAGGCCCGCTTTTCAAAAATCAAAGCGCCTGTGGGACTTCTTCGCCTGCTCGAGTTAACTCTACCCTGCATGTTGCTTGCTTCTCCAGTTCGATAGTTCGATGGGAACTTCTTTTTTCTTGCCTCCTCAATCATGTACACTCTGATATGAATTCCATGTACCGGCTCTCAAGAAGAAAAGGAATACACCAGCAGTTTATCCGTGGTTCTACTTTTCTCACCGCTGCCGTGCGCTGTCATTATAAGATGATGTCTTGGCTACCGGGTTTGTTCTTGATCGGTTGAAACCAGGAAAGATGGGTCTATACGCACTTCTTATCAGCATCTCCCTTTTCCATCCCAATTACGTGTGTAGCTGGTTCTGTCACGAGCTGTGCTGTTGATATCCCCATTGCGGTATGCGTGAGCAAATTTTCATTTTTCGAATGGCTTCGGATGATTTCTATAAGATCTAGCAGCGTACTAAATCGTCGCTTGTGAGGATCATCCTAGTCAGTAAGCAAACAGTTTCATATCCCGCTCGCATTGCGTAGGAGGCTAAGCTGCGGAGTTGCTTTTCGCCAATTCGTCATCCCCCTCAATGCAGCGGGATGTTCACATGCTCGAGTCTACACAATCAATCTGTGAAGATATTGAGAGCGGTACCGCATCCAGCTTCTTGAGTGAGTGAACCCTCGCAGTTTCAGGCGGCTCAGTCGATGAGAGTCGTAGCACATGTTTTCAGCTGGGAGAATAACAACCTTCTCATTACTCAGTACTAAAGGAGCCTCCACCACGGACTCGCCGTTTGTGACGTAACCAGGAGAAGATCGATTTGTAGATCGCCATCCGCGATCCATTCAAGAGATTTAACTCTATGGGCAATCCCCGATCTCACTCGCGCCAGGATACTGCTTCTAATAAACAACGGAACTGCTACGTAGAGCTAGCCAGCTAGCTACCAACCCACAAAAGATCCTGGGAAGGTTCAGCATACTAACGGTCAACGGCACGAAAATAATTTCCAAGGTTTTCAACCGATCCATACTTCGCTGAGATGTGCAACAGTCTAGTAGCCTGTGCGTAGATTACGACTATGGCCCCGCCAGCAGCTGACGAATGGTTGGCTCGGTCCTTCAGGAATAACCTTGGATTTCACGGACCAGTCGGCAAGGCCCATTTCCCGAGCTGAAGGTCGCCAATGGCAACATCTGGGGATAGATTACGATTAACCAATGCGATTCATTGATAGTTCGACAACACAGTTATAAATTGATACTGATCATAATCCCATCAGCATCTCTATTAATCTGTAAATATGTTCTATTACAGCCAAAACGAAAACTACTAGACTGATGAGCCATAAATCCCAATTTATTGCAGGGCAATGACGACTTCCCGTACTGGATAGGATAACCAAGCAGTTTTAGACTGACTCAACTGCACCCATTTAATTCGTGGTGCCGCTTCCAGTAAGGTAGCATTTTGATTCCGCGATAAGATTTGTGGCTTGCTATCGCTTCATGGGCTATCCGAAGTATGTTTCTTTACTATTAGTTGGGCTACTCACGAGATTTCCTGTTTCATGAGACTTCTTGTTGGCTACGATATGCCACGGATGTGCAGCGCCGAATTTCTTTCCGACGGTTTCCTGGCCTACCATGGAGTATCTCACTTCAGCTGCGGTTACCTCTCAGCCAGGTCGGTTTACAGACCCCCCTGGCTCGCTAGCTCTCACCCGTTGATAGCTAGCACTAATGGGAACATACGATGCTTGACAGCCTTACATACCGGGGAACGGCAACCGGAGTACTTTTTCGGAACCTCAGGTTTCTACATTCGTCAAGCGAGGAGTTCGATCCTATGTGAATTACGTGAGACTCACATCCCTACTGGTCAAGCATGATGATTAGGGGTAGCGTAGCAGATCATCTGCTCTTTTGCCAGCGTTTCCAGCCCAGTAAAGTGCTTTTTATGTGGCAGCCCAGGGTATGGAGCCTCGGCAGAAGCACTCAGGCTAGGTGCGAGTTTCATCATGTACTTGGCAATGAATGGAAACAAGGGCCTTTTTAAAGGTCGATCATTGCAGGAGACAAGTCTGTCATGTAAAATCTGCGCAAAGGTTTGCAATCCTGATGTTGTATCCGCTCCTATTCTGATGACATTCAGGTGAAAGGGGAAAGAGTGGGCGGTGGCTGCTCTATTCCGGCTGAAACAAGGACCCGGTTGGTGGCAGTGTGAGCAGCTTCCTCGTTAGGAGTCTCCATGCGGATCTCATTCAGGGCGCCGTCGAAACTTTGACAATACGAATATGTATATTCATACAGACCCTGGCCAAACCCCGTATCCAGGAGCCAGTCAGAAGAAGCAGACAAAGACTCAGATAGGTTGGCCAACGTGATTTGGGGTCAATTGGGCGATGCCGATTGGCCCGAGTCAGTGTCGCTATCCCGGGGGGAAGACGAATGGGAGCGCGTGCTTGTTAACGCGTTGCCGGGGGCCTGAGCAACACGCCACTCAGCCAAGCACCGTGTTTCTCCTCACAGGAAGCCTCGTCATAGGCCAGCATTGGCGCGGGGATCCTGGTCTTAGTGGAACGGCGCGTCTATCGAATCGCGTTTTCCCCCACCCTCCTATCGGCGCCATTGGGCTGGAACCGTGGTACGGCGAAAACACTAATTCTGATAATAGTGTAACTTAAGTTATCCTAAAGCCGGCGAACACTCCCACCACCACCACCACAACAAAGAAAAAATAATAAGAAATACTTCGCTAAACCTCTAGGTATCTCCTAACCATTGGGCCGACAGAGTCTGACAATCAGAAGAGGGAAGAAAAAGGCTAGGAAAACAAGGAACCATCGCCAAAGCAATAAACGAGAATGCCTGCATCGGAGTTTCAGAGAAATGCAACTATGTTTCCGTAATGATGCGCTCATCCAACCACAATCTGCGGGGTGTGCACTGTTTTAATTATCATGACGAGTTTCGTGACCTGACGTGTACCCTTAAAGTTTCCCATGGTTGCCGTTAGCTTCAGTCTCAGATACCCAAGATGGGTAAAGTGGAAACGCTCTGTAAGATCTGTTGAGCCATTCGGCATAATTTAGTCTTGCTGTATGCAAAACACGCGATGCGGCTGAGGCAGAGTAATACGAAGCACTGAACCATGAGGGATTTCACACTCTGCCCCCTCTTTTGCGTGTACACTGTTGCACGTACACAAACTTGCCGTGCATGCACACAATATTCAGCTAGGGCTGCTTACGCCACGTTGGACAGAGGCCATCCACTTATCTCCATCGTAGACAAACAATACTGAGGAAAGAGAAACACTAGACATACCAAGAGTACACAAAATATGAACTGTCTACTTCGTACTTCGCAGCTACTCTACTCGGTACATTTTGTATGACCCATCTATGGGTAAAATTTGGCCCAATAATGTGGGCGGAATCGGACCAATCAAATGGGCCCAGATGCCCCGCTTTCAACGACGTTCCATTCAATTTTTTGTGCTGGCCTAGGGATGTGGGTGTGCGGAGGCTGTACAACCAGTGGACAAACATAGCTCTGAGTAATCTCAAGTAGTGTAAACTTGTACTTGAGAAGCAAAAAGTCGGCAGAATATCACTCTCTCGTGTGAATCTCTGCAGTGGTCTTGTACCTAGAACCCTGCCCAAAGCCACTCTGCGGAGGCACAAAACGTCTTGTTAAGTGGCGCAAGTCCCATCGACTCTTCGAGTTTCCCACTTTTCGAATCTCTGGAGGACAAAAATGGAGGCTGATATCAGAGCTGTCCTCCCGGATATTGACCCGGTCATCTCAGAGTATTCGGTTGGATATCTGAGACACGCATCTACCGCTTGGAATGATGACGAGGAGTCGGCCGGGTTGTCTCCTCTAGCCGAGGCAGCTGCAGCAATCACGGAGCTCTTGCTCTCTGCTTCTGGAAATACAGGGGATTCTGAGTTGGGAAAGATCCGCGCCCTCGTCACAAAATGGGTTGAGAAGTACGAGGCAGCGAACAGCGAGAATGGTGAGCGAAGAGGCCCTTCGGCCGTGAAGCGTTTGGACCAGGCCATTCAGGTCGGAGCCCAACGCAACATATCTTCAACCCTCGCAGTGGCTACCGGAAGTGTTGACCTGGAATCTGCCAACGCTCGAAAGGTCGAATCCAAGGTTGACCGGAAGAAGCTTGAGAAGGCTGAGCGCAAGATCGCCGCGAAGCAGAGCAAGAAGCAGTTCAAGAATGTAGAGTACGAGGCTTCTAAGCTCCTAAACCAGCCAGAGAGCACACAATCGTACGAAGAGTTCTATATGGCTGTCAACCCACTTCAACTCGGTATTGGTGGTGGACAGAGCAAGTCGAAGGATATTAAGATTGAAAACGCAGATGTCTCGATCGGAGGACAAAGAATCCTGACAGATACCAGCTTGACTTTGGCATACGGACATCGTTATGGTTTGGTCGGTAACAACGGTGTCGGTAAATCTACTCTCTTGCGGGCATTGTCGAGGAGAGACTTGCCCATCCCTACTCATATCTCAATTTTGCACGTTGAGCAAGAAGTGAGTTCTTTCTTGTCTATCCTGGCCTTTTTTGGTCGCTGGTTGAAAGCGATACTAACATGAACCTAGCTTTCCGGAGATGATACGCCGGCTATTCAGGCTGTTCTAGATGCCGATGTTTGGCGGAAGGTTCTTTTGAGGGAGCAAACAGTGAGTTGACATTTTAACGCCCAATGGGATTGAGATAATTTTCTAACCGATCGGCTGTGCAGGAAATTACCGCGAAGCTTGCGAATATCGAATCTCAGCGAGCCTCCATGGCCGATACTTCTACTGATGCCGCTAAACTGGACCGAGAGCGCGAAGCTCTTGACCAGAAGCTAGGCGAAATCCAAGATAAGTTGGCAGAGATGGAATCCGACAAGGCAGAATCCCGAGCAGCAAGTATCCTTGCAGGTCTTGGTTTCTCACCGGAACGCCAGCAGTTTGCTACCAAGACTTTCTCTGGTGGTTGGCGTATGCGTCTTGCCTTGGCCCGAGCCCTGTTCTGTGAGCCTGATCTACTACTTCTTGACGAACCGTCCAACATGTTGGATGTTCCCTCTATCACTTTCCTTTCCAATTACCTGCAGACATATCCAAGCACCGTGTTGGTAGTCAGTCACGACAGAGCATTCTTGAACGAGGTTGCAACAGATATCATCCACCAACACTCCGAAAGGCTCGACTACTACAGGGGAGCCAACTTCGAGTCCTTCTATGCCACCAAGGAAGAGCGCAAGAAGGTGTATCAGCGAGAGTACGAGAACAATGTGGCTCAGCGAGCCCATCTGCAGGCCTTCATTGATAAATTCCGTTACAATGCTGGAAAAGCTGCCGAAGCTCAATCACGAATCAAGAAGCTTGAGCGTATGCCAATTTTGGCCCCACCAGAGACAGAGTACAGCGTCAAGTTCAAGTTTCCCGATGTGGAGAAGCTGTCACCTCCTATCGTTCAGATGACTGGTGTTACATTTGGATATTCTCCAGACAAGATATTACTGAAGAATGTTGATCTCGACGTCCAACTTGACTCCAGAATTGGTATTGTCGGCCCCAACGGTGCCGGTAAAACTACGATCCTCAAGCTTCTAATCGGCAAACTTTCTGCCACGCAAGGTCTAATATCCCAACATTCCCGGTTGCGTATTGGATTCTTTGCCCAGCACCATGTTGATGCCCTGGACCTCACTATGAGTGCAGTCAGCTTCATGGCGAAGACGTACCCAGGCCGCACCGAGGAGGAGTACCGCCGCCAACTGGGTGCTTTCGGTATCACCGGAACGACTGGTCTCCAGAAGATGGCCGTGCTCTCCGGAGGTCAGAAGTCCCGTGTAGCATTCGCCTGTCTCGCTCTCACGAACCCGCACATCCTGGTGTTGGATGAACCGTCTAACCATTTAGATATCGAAGCCATGGACGCGCTATCCGAAGCTCTGCAGCAGTTCCAAGGTGGTGTACTCATGGTATCTCACGATGTCACCATGTTGCAGACCGTATGTACGAGCTTGTGGGTATGCGAGAACGGCACAGTTTGGAAGTTCCCTGGCGATGTTCAGCAGTACAAGAAGAGGATCACAGCGCAAGCTGACGCTGCTGGAGTAGTCAAGGCTCACTAGATACTATTATGGTAGACAGAAAATGCGTGCCTAATCAAGGAAGCAAACCTCCGACATGAGTGGAGGCTCATTCATAAATAATATATCCCTCCCTTTAGTACAAAATTTGCTCAGCAAGTTCCTTTTTGTCTCCTTCGGATGATTCATGATGCTCTCAGTTTCCAACATGTCCTGAACCATGATAAAGTGTTGGATGGAACTAAAACGCTGGATTCAGACTCTGTGTCAAGCAGCTCGCAATGATCAATATCATAGCTGTGTATCTCCCAAACCCCCTACCAACTACCACCGTTGCCGCCGAGGTTGGTGCCACACTAAACCTCATATCCAACACAATGAAAACACGGTGCTTTGGATTCACCACGAACCCTCCGGCACTTACAAGCCACGCATTGGGAGCTGGCTGAGCCTTCTTGACCCGTGGGCATCAAGTTTGGTGGCGCATGAAACCCACTCAACTATTTTCGACAGCCAGTTCCCTCCTAGAGGGTATCATGGTAACCCATGATTAGGATGTCTGATGACATACTACGCTGGGAGATATACTAGGGGTTTGTTTCTCTTGCGCATTATCAACGATCCTATTTGCGGGTTTCCGAGATTTGAATAGAACATTTCATTGGGTTGCGGTTAATCGAAGTGGCTTGTCCGGGGTGCTCCTCACGTCGCAAATTCCGAAGATGGGCAGGGCAAACAAGTTTGGAAGAGAATATAACTACGAATGACTGGATTGTCGCTGACTCCTGACAATAAACCTTGGAATCGTCGCAACAGGGGTGTTGCGTAGCTGCAGTGGCTGACCATGTCGCTTACAGTCAAAAACGCCAGGGGAAGCGCAACACCGCGAACTCATTTCCCATTCAAAATTGTGGCATCACTCCTACAACGACAGTTCAATGCAGAGGTCACAGCAATAGAGGCATGGTGGCGGAATAACTAGAAACAAATGATATCATTGACATTAACTGTCCGTGTGTTGACTGATATAACTAGAACACGTCGAGCGCCGTAGCGCGACCAAGGAAACCATAGGAAATCCTAACCTATAACACACCGAATTTTGTTGTCGAGCCCGAAAGGCGACTGTAAAATATTCCTAGAAACAACACGAAAGAAATGATGAAAAGACATTCCACAACAAGCAGCGTCATTGTTCTACACGCCAGTAGTGCGGAACTGGTACTGCTGTCTCCTACGAACGAGGCGACGAGGCCGCCGAGGGCCTGTCCCTCCAGTTCTTCCATTTGACGACTATACCGCAAAATTACCAAAAAGCGGGTCACGAGCCGGGGCGGCCCAAGGCGATCTGCTTCCAGTGATCACGTTCAGCTTCGAGCTTTGCGATCTTAGCCTCAAGATCCTCAAAGCGCTGGGCCTTACGCTCACGCGACTTTCGGGCAGCAAGGGTATTGCGTGCTCGCTTCATAGCAACGACATCACTGGGATCTTCGATGACAATGGGAGGAAGAGGCTTGTCACGTCGTCGAGAGTTAACGCCGGAAACAGACGAGTGGCGGCCGTGACCTCCACCGGGAGAGGTAGAGGTACCAGACTTGCGACGAGGCTGCGAAGTGGTCTCAACGTCCAGGTCCTCTGATTCCATAACAGGAGAGACGTCCTCAGCCGAGAGCTGGGGAACGGCGCTCTCCGGGGGGAAGAGAGGATACCAAGGGTCGTTGGTACCAGCGTCAAAGTCGTGGCTGCCAAAGTTCGGAGAGACATCGAAGTTGTCATGGAACTCAGGGGACTCGTTGTAAATGGACGGCGAAGTCAAGTTTGTGAATGCAGTAGAATTCGGCGCAGAGAAAGGCTCCCGGATAAGCAGGTCTTGAGGAGAGACGGTGCCTATGTTGGTGACGGAGCTCGAAGCAGAGCTGACGTTCAAGTCGTAACCAGCAACAGCCGGGGAGGAGAAGGCTGTAGAGGCCCCGCCGTCTAGGACGGCGAAGTCCTCGAAGTTGCTAAGGGCGTCTGATTTATGTGAGCCCTTGATCACGGCAGAGGCAGGAGACGAAGAATTACCTTGAAGATCCATCTTGCTCGCAGTGCGATTGCTAGTACCCTGCGTAAACAACGGAACAGGAGGACGAGCAGATCGGTTCTGCTGATTCAAAGTGACACTAGACGTTGGAGCAGATAACGAAGCGTAAAACTGTTGAGTCTGGTTTTGCGCTTGAGAGTTGAACCGGTTGGTAAATGCCGAAGAAGAGGTTTGATGGCCTGTTGCTTGGATGATGTGGGCCACTCGCTGGTTCTGGAGAGAAGGGGAACCGTTGCTATGCGACGAGTGACGGCGATTGCTCAGAGATCCAAATGATGCTGCAGCTGCTGATGTAGCAGGCGATGAGGCAGTGCGATTAACGCTCGTTCTGGCAGGTTGATCGAACAAGACAAAGTCCTGCTGAGGGGGCGGCTGAAAGTTCGGTTGCGCGGATGTTGCCGGCAGGCTGGAGGAACTGGAGGGAAGCCATGTTGACTGTTGGGAATCCGTGTTGAAGACTGTGAAGTCTTGAGGGGAAATGGTTGCGGTGTTGAGAGAACTTGCGTGAGAGCTGGAAATAGCTTCGTTAAAGTTCAGTTCGACCTGGGAAGGAGGAGCTGAAGGGGAAGGGTGAGTGGAGTAAATGTTGTTGTTAGTTGAAGACGGAATTTTGACTGAGGCTACGGAGAGCACGGGAGAGACGCTGGGACGAGGGCGTATTTAACGCATCTTGATGAATGCCTGAATCTGTGTTTGTTATGTATGGAGAAATTGTTCGGGGTTGGAAGAGGAAAGAAGAGAGGGGAGCCTGACCCAGCAGGCAGAAAAATGCTGCTTCTTATGGATTGGAACATCCAGCCTGACTGGGACCCACTCAAACCAATCAGCGCAAGCAAAAAAGTGTGAGTCATACTTATCCCTGCTTAAAAAGCTAGCGCGCTTTCTTGCGAAATGTCCCTAAACCTGCCGTAGAGCGATCCCTGCAACGCCTGCAATGCCTGCAACGCCCGCGTTTAGCATTGCTGGGCTTGCTGACCCTCCCTCTCAAACCCAGTAATAATTGTACGACCGGCTACCTGGGGGAGGGGGGTTTAGTGCTACTTGTCGGAATGGCTTCTGTTATAGTACGTAGACGCTACTTCTGCTCCCCTCCATGAGTTTGCGTCCAATTTCCCCAAAGTTCGAGTTGATCCTTCCAGCTGATTTCTCTCTTTTCCTCTTCGCTTGGGGTGCTGCCTGCTACGCACGAAACGGACTTCAGTCCCCGGTTGTCGTCTCGGATCAGCGCCAGACTGCTGAGAGGCCCACTTTTAACTCTATCGGGCGGACTGTCTATTGGCCACAGCCGGCGAAGACGTTTTGGGAAACCTCTGTTATGGAACCGTCCAATGTCGAAGGGCGTGAGGCATGTCAACTAGTGATCACTAGGGCAGAACTTACCGAGATGCCGTAGGTCGTAGGTAAGCCGAACGTACCGTAGAGGGGAAAGAGCTCGCGAATCAAAGAGCATGTTCAGCCCTCCACTCCAAGGACTATGCCAATATCATCGTAATCATCCTTCATTATTAATCCCTCGTGTACCCTCACGCCAACGGGCTGCAGGAACTAACTTAAGTATTTTACAACCTGCCAAAATACAGCCATTCAAGTTATGGCTCAGGACTCCGACTCTCAATTGCGTGAGATTTCTCAGGTGCTCTTGGCCTATAAAAGAGAAGATTGGAAGCCTCAACAGAGGGCTGTGTTGCGCATGTGCCAGCCTTCGTACTCCCTCTAACTATCGTATGGGACATCCTCCTGGACCCAACCCAGGTACACAATAAACGGCGCACAGCCCCAATGTAATATCACCATGCCTTGTTAGTCCTATGCCAAGAGCGCCGTCCTCCGGCACCCAAGGCACTAGATTCCGCACCGTGATCTAGAGAAATTGCCTATGGAGATTCCCAATGCCAACTTGCGTGTCTGCTTATCTGTTAGCCGAAAAAAAAAATCTAACAACCGCCCATCGACTTGGGCGGCTTTCGTGTCAATGCAGCCCTCTTCATGAACAATGCAGATAGAGTACCACTAGGCACTGCACTTACAGGTAACAAAAGTTCCTACCTCCAATAACAGCACGGAACATTGTAGGTAAGATGTAGGCATCCCGCGTAGTTGTTAACCCACAAACTCATATTTGGCCGGCTCCCGGATTTTCTAAGTATTTTTTTTTGTTTATGAAATATTACCACATGGAGAGCATTCATCAAATCAGGATTGCCAATCCGGATAAATTGCCTCAGGAACAAAAATTCCCAATTCAATTCACTATGACTCATTCAGCGCCAAAGCACCTAGAAATTTAATTGCCCTGCATGCTGTCTCACAAGGGGCTCAGGACACGGAGGCTGAACCGCCAAGTGCTGGCTTTGTACCGAGCCTAGCTGAGTTCAAGAAATTCCGTCGCAATTGTCTAGGCCCCCAGGATGTCCTATTCGCTGGCCGACCGACTAGTAACGCACAAGACCGGAGACCTTCTGAGGGGTGATATGTACTATGTACTATGTATACTTCAATTTGAAGTTATGTAGCTTTCAGCAACCCGCCAAAGTTGAAACCCCCCCTCCTGTCCCATATCGAGCACTTCTGTGGATTAGCGATTGGCAGGCGAATTCCAATGCATCAAGTCGTAAATGCTGACGAAAACGTGCAAACCCATCTCGTACTCTGTAAGCACGTACTAATGAATACCCCAAACAATACCTATTTACTGGGTGCGAAACGCAAGATGCGTTTAAAGGGAAAGAAAAGGAAGAAGAAAAAAAGAGAGAAATGGCCCACGGCGGAATCTTTCCACACAATGGCCAAGCTACAAGCTACAAGGTCTGAGCCCCGACTTGTCCAAGTCTGCCCGTAGTCAAAAGCGCACCTTCCCAAATACGAACGCCGGCCAAGGTGTCCAGGCAGCTAATTCTTCAAACCTGGCTTGCGTACGTACATGCGCAAGTGTATATATTGTATATTACACATGTATGTGGGGAGAGAGAGCCAGTTACGTAGTAGTGCCTCAGCCTGGAACACGAATCCCAGCCATTTCACAAAGTTCCTCCGTAGCTTACGCCCTTCGACGTGCTTTACAACGTTGCTTTGCGTCGCAAGTCACATGGGTAGACTACCCGAGGCCCTGGCCAATCCTAGGCTCTTCACGAGTGTTCCAACGAAGCATTTGGTTTTTTTTTTAGTGGTTGCATACAGGATCTTGGCTGAGCGCTCTGACTGGTGAATCTGCCATGGTATTGTCTTGGCCAGATTGAAGCCCATTTGTAAGCCTTGCGTTGCGCCGTTTGCCCTCTTGAAACTCATATCTATCTCCGGCCACTACGTCCGCTATCCACTACTCTGCTCTTCATTTCAAAATTGCATGCCTTCAGGTTACTAATTCACATGTGATACTACTGAAGAGGTTTGAACTCTATAACTTGTCATATTTCGAACACCGTCACTGATATCACACTTGAGCTGAGCTATTGGTAGGAAAGGTAGGTCGGCTTCTGGGCAGAGTACCTTTCCATACATAAGGTCTAATGTATACACAAGGCTGGCCAAGACGAATTTGGCCCCCAACCACATAGCCCCCCCCCCCACATTACTGCTTGCCGGGCCTCCTCCGTAATCTCCGCATGGATTGTTCGGGTCATGTGGATGTGCTCCCCTACCGGGCCATTGCCGTGTGCGCCGGCAATGTCCGGTGAAGGTGATTTACCACAGGTTGGCAGACTGGCCAACTGACCAGAAGCAGATTTAGTGTTTAGGACTGCGATTGTTTCTTGGTCGTTAATTTGCTGTATGCAGCCTGGATCGGGGTGGGGGTCCAATAAAGACGATGCCTTTGAAGTACCTTGCACAACAGCCTAACTTAAGTACTGTGCATTTCGTCTGACATCTCTGCGCTCCGAGGTCCGAAAGCCGACTGTACCTCTCATCCCTTGCCCGAAGCCGAGAGGCGCTGTCTTTGTCGGTTTCCCTCTCGTATTAATTAACCTTTACCACGGGAGAAGTCGGCTTTCACAAAACGATCTACAATACAATGCAACGCAACTCATCAGCAACTTTTCATATTCCTGTTGGCCAAGATCTTGTGCAGCGCCCAATCCCGTCGCACCAATCCCGTCGCACCTATCGCCGTTCGGTGAAAGGAATCGGTGAACCGGCGTCAGCGGATTCACACATGAATATACCTCATACTCTAACCAATACAAGGGCATCGGGTAGAAGCGAGGATGGAGTTGCCACCTTTATGATGAACTTTGTCACGTATATGGCGGTATAGCCGGCAGCTTCCCCCCCAGAAGGAACCGCGACCTTCGTCTTTTGGACCAGGATGAATTACAAAGCACCTGGTGTCGACACCCTCCTCTAGGATAATATCATTTCTATTGTCTATGCCGAAATCTGAATGTAAACGATCTTATGTCGTAGACCATTTTGAATGAGCGCTCTGCAAACACCGAAGAAAATGCCCGTTCCTTGCTTCTGTTTGATAGGTACCCCTAGGTATATCATTGTAGACACGTGTAAGTATTGAACGCTTAATTGAATGACTATATATGGTTAAGCGGTATGAATAAACTGAACCCAAAACATACCTTAGCAGTGTGATCTCAACCTCAAATCTGGGGTACTAATATGCCTCAACATTTTATAGGGATAACGTAGATTGTCCTATGACTGACTTTACACGTTTGAGGCTCTTAGTCCTGATTCTATATTGAGATAAACCGGGACTATGGTAAGCACTTGCGGACACGAGCATAGAGTTGTAAACTTTTTAACATTCATTCATGTTTGATGCCTGGATCTAAACGCTCTGATCTTACACCATACAACACGAACAAGTGCCATCTCAGAGACCATGACAATGGTAGATGGTTTCACCTGAGTTTCTATCGACCAACCATTAAACGCCGCACGCCTTTTGCGCCTTTGCTGCCTTCTTCACCCTGAGTGTGATCTCAAGGAATGTTTTGGAAGCTATGATACAAGAAGTTGTTGGGCCTCAATTGCCTAATGATAATAAAACAAAGAGCCTCTAGATGTGCCCATTAGTGATTCACCACAAGTCTTCATATTCTCGCAGTGAATTTTATCCGCCAAGGTGAACGGCAAACATATGCGCCGTGCTGTCTGTGAAGTCCCCGCAGCATGTAGGTAGGTGCTACAAAGACAGTATGTATGCGCCGATACGGACTCATAATTATCATGACCCACGACAAGGTGTGGTGCGGCCATAGACAACTCCAGGAGCCGTAATAAGTGGGGATCTATTCCTTCGCCTTGCCCTTATCAGTCTCAGGGGCGGCGGCAGCGTCAGTCTTGGGTTGGGTGGTATCAACGAGGTTATTGCCCTCCACGACGACCTGACCTCCTGCGATGCGACGCATCATCTCGAGGAAGTTTGAATTTTTGAATTTTTCGGACGTATCGTTTGAGACCGAGTCAACAAGCTGCTGTGCAACACGCGCCAGCTCAGTGTCGTTTTTGTCCTGGCCCTGAACAGGCTCCGTGGCTTGGGGCGTTTCAGCTGGAAGAGTAGCTTGGTCTGCTGGCTTCTCACCAAGCTCCGGCTCGGGGACCTGAGCATCCAGCCAAGCGTTCATCTCAGCTTCGAAATCGGCCTCGTATGCGTTGCTGATCTCCTGGTGGCTGTGCTGTTGTCCGGCTAAATGGGTTTAATCAGCGTTTGTCCGGTTTTTTTTTGCTAGGGATATCATAGGAAAGTACTAACAGAAATTGGCAGTTTCAAATCCAGAATGTCCCATTCCGGCCATGTACGGATTTGTGAAGTTGGGTGCCCAGGATTGTGGCTGAAATGCCATGGGAGAAGGCATGAAAGGGACGCCAGGCATCATGGACATCGGCTGGGCTATGGGCGCCATGGAGGCAGGATGACCGAAGTGGACAGCCGATCTGTTGTCAAGTTGTCCAGCAGAGCCTGCTATAGTCTGAGGATTGATGCTCATATCTCTGAACTCATTGATCCAGTTATTGTTGAGCTGCTGCTGTCCAGCCAAGGGCGATGGGGAAAATTGAGGTTGGGAGACCGGAATACCACCAGGGTGGTGTATGGGAGTGTTCAAGAGACCACCGAAAGGCAGCGGAGCGAAGGGAAGACCGGAGTTGGCATTCTGGAATTCCTGGAACTCGTTGTTCGCATTCGCAGCGTGAGCACCGAGTGATCGGAAATTCTGGCAATAACGGTCAGCTGGAGCGCAGACCAAGCGTAGAATTAACTAGAAAACTGTTCTTTACATACCTGAGGTCCTTGTTGAGGGGTCGATCGCATGCGATCCTGCTGACGGGAATGATCTTGATCGAGCAGTCTTGTCAGGCCCTTGGTGGGCGCTGACGGGCCGCACATACTGTCCGCCATGGTGTTCGTTGTGCAAAAGTAGACAATGATTCAGAGATTCACCAGGTCAGGATGAATGAAAATTAACGTGTATAGGTCCAGCTCGTTGCCGTCTTTGTCGCGAGATCGAAGGGAGCAGTCGCAGCACTTAGATCAGCACTGAAGTTAAGGTGCTGATTGGGGCTGAAACTTTGCCACAGCTTGAAGAGATTGCGCGAAAAAGAAATGAATGCTAAAGAAAACTTGTCCGTGTGGGTTGTATTTACGAAGTTGTAGCTGATTGCCCTTGGGAAATAGAGTTATATATCACTGCCTGGAAGTGAGAGCGGCAGCTTCATGTGAATTGAAGATGATGGTTCGCGGGGCAAACGAGCTAAAGCTCAAGCCTCGGGCTGTCGCACGGCTTAATCAGGAGACTTTATTGAATGTATCGGGCTTCTATTGTTCTCCAAGAAGCATATAATCGCCCACACGGCGGGAGGAGATGACAGATGAAGTCTTATATGTCCCCTAATTGTTCATGGCCGGCGAAAAACATGAGTCAAGCAAGTGAAAGTGATGAAAGCACGGCGATCTGGGGATGAAATTCTGCTCTAACCGTTGAGCCGAGACATCGTCACATGCGGGGGATCCGCAGGGATCTTGTACCGAGCTTGGTCCCTATCGCGCTGCCATTGGCCCACCCCAGGGAAAGATCTAGTTTCTGGGGTTCAGCCTCGCCCGACGTCGGAAATACAGTAACTCACTACCACGTTTCTTGGATATGGATGAAGAAATTCCATGGCGCCAGGATGATCTAGTCTATTTGTTTAATGGGAACACTTTCAGTTCTTAGGTAACCATTTTTGATTATTTCCATCGGAGTTCCACGCTGTTCGCCCGTGGCGAGGTCGGGATAGTGAAATTCTTGGTATATGGCAAATGAGAAAAGTTATGTTACTCTGGCACCATGTAATCTCTCATTCTCCTTCAAATAAGTCCAACTTGTACTCAACTAAAGGGTGGCAACCCATATCCCGAGGCTGACTTGCATGTCATCGTGGTAAGATGACTTTCCAGTAAAAAGACTCCTCGGCGCGGGGTGATACGGAAAAGAATACCTCATGGCATCCCATGTGTATCCAGGTTTACATGTAGTTATTTACACTCGCCTCCATGCAAATGTTCAAAGCTCGAGTTGTGAATGTAGGCGTGGACCTTGGCACTGGAGTTGACTGCGCCACATAAAATCCCTCTACAGTGGCTGAAAGGTGGAGCGGCGCGAGCTCTGAAGTGGGCTGTGTGGCGTTTACCTAATTGCTGTCCTCAGTGAACGCACTGCTCCTATCCGTGAGGCATGTCTGTTAGTTTTCCTGAGAACAGATAGACCGACTGCTTCGACACCCTGTTGTCGCGTTGTTTCCCCGGTGTCCCCAGACGGCATATTGTACATTTGACATCTTCCCTTACGCTTCCTCCACCTCCTACTTTCCAGGGCGCACTGCACATTTCTCACGATGGTATGTGGCACTCACGACCCACCACGAGACAGCCTGACACTGTATGCATTGGTACATCTGCTGACATAGAGAACTCGATAGGCGCAAGTCATTTCAAATTCCGGTCACGATGACATGATTGTACGTACACTGATAGAAGCTCCATTATTCTCGTCATGCTCTGCTGCGACAGCCGGCGTTGAAGCTCCGCTTGGGCAGCTTTTTCTGGCGGGCATCTTGCTGACCGACGGATACAGCACGATGCCGTTCTCGACTACTACGGCCGAAGGCTTGCGACCTGCTCCTCCGACAAAACAATAAAGATTTTTGAAATCGAGGGCGAATCGCAACGACTTACCGAGACGTTGAAGGGACACGAGGGGGCAGTCTGGTGTGTATCCTGGGCACATCCCAAGTACGGCAATATCCTTGCATCTGCGGGTTATGATGGCAAGGTTTTCATCTGGCGCGAGCAGGCAAACCAATGGCAGAAGATTTTCGACTTCGCACTGCACAAGGCTTCCGTGAACATGGTGTCGTGGTCGCCGCATGAATCTGGCTGCCTTCTCGCTTGCGCCTCTTCGGATGGCCACGTCTCTGTCCTAGAGTTCAAAGACAACAATTTTCAGCACGTTACATTCCCTGCACATGGCCTCGGTGTTAACTCAGTATCTTGGGCGCCGGCAACGACTCCGGGCAGCATTGTTTCCTCCGCAGCTCCCGGTCAAGGAGCCATCAGCCAGCGTCGATTCGTCACTGGTGGATGTGACAACGTCTTGAAGCTTTGGACATACGACCCCGCAACGCAAGGTTACAAGCAGGAGCGTGAGCCGCTTGTGGGACACACAGACTGGGTGCGCGACGTTGCTTGGAGCCCTACAGTTCTCCAGAAGAGTTACATTGCTTCTGCTTCCCAAGACAAGACTGTTCGCATCTGGACTAGTGACAGCGCCAGCCCTGGTCAGTGGGCGTCCAAGGTGCTGAATTTTGATGCTGTTGTCTGGCGCGTGAGCTGGAGCCTGAGCGGGAACGTTTTGGCCGTTAGTGGCGGTGATAACAAGGTTTCGTTATGGAAAGAGAACCTGCGAGGAGAGTGGGAATGTGTGAAGACCATGGAGGAGTAAAGAGGACAATCTGGTCGACTACGAGGGGTTTCATGACATTCACAAGGGAGTACCATGATGGCACAAGATAAACAGTTTTTTTTTTCCTCAGTGGCGTGAGAGCGATGTTGTGTCTTCTGGAGTGACTTGCGGGTTCATGGCGTAAAAGTTTTCGTGGACGAAGTGATGCTCTTAAGGACCACGCAAAAATAGACTTCTCTTTCCCGCCGTATCAGTCATTGACATGATAAACTGTTGTTGTTTAACGTTCAACCAAGGAAGCTTCTGTCAGTGGCGGTCCAGCTCCGTAGCATCATGTTGCTAATACAGCGTTCCATATCAACATCTTTATGACTGAACTTGCACCTCATCGTAAGCATTTAGCCTGATTCAGGCGATGTGCGTTCCCATCCAGTACAAGGACATCGGTCGCATGGCCCCCTATAATTCGGCGCTTTTCCCGGCACAGTTATATAGGATATGATCTGGCGGATACTTCCAGAGAGACCATGTCGGTCGCATGACATTACGAACGGTGCATAACAAAATAGTTGTGTGGACGACCACCCTACGGTAGGAACTTGTAGCCAAAGTTTCTTTTGGTTCACAATAACAAGCTTCTTGCATATGAGGTTCTCGGAGCATCATCAATCTTAGTATAAATATCTCTGTTGTATTGAGGATTTATCGATCCTCTTTTCGGGAGGGTTATCGTTGGCCCTTTCCTATATTGGAACTATCAGTTAGTACGTGTGATTGTGAGTTTTGCTGCAGAATTAACCACCTACACATCCCATGATACTGCGGACACCATCAGGCGCCCTGCATCATATACAAGTTGCACAAGTGGTTGCAAATCTACCGTCTGATGTCTGACTATCACAGCAAGTATTTCGTGGTGGATGCATATTCGAATAGACATTATTTGAAGCTTCCTTATTAGACCTTACAGAGCATGCCGGTCTACTCCAGTTGTACATTGCTCCTTGGGTGGATTAAGTAGTGTGGGTACATTGCTTCTTGAACCCCTGAGTTTTGGGCCGGCGGTTAATGAGCCAGGCTTGTACAGCATAAGCAGCCAATCACCATGCGGGCCAGCGGAGCCCAGCAAGAACCTAATGGTATGTAACCACCAGATGTCGTTAGGTCACATCCGCATCTATTGGTGCGTCCAGTACTCCTTTGGTCACAAAACAGTGTAGAGGTACTTGCTGCAATTAAACAGCGGTCGCAGTTCAGAGTGCTAAAATAAGCCCCAGCTGGGATACAGCAGGTTTGTGTCAAAGCGACCAGACACAGCCAGACACAGGCCAACCTTGCGCGTGGCTCCAGTCATCAACAACTATTGCTCGTCGTTCTGGAAGTTGAAATTGCAGCCAGTCTTAACCAACAACGTTTGTCCAGGCGTCGAGCATTGGATCAATGACCCTCAATTCAAGTTAATTGCAGCCGGCGGACACCATACACTTCCGCGCAAGACGCACGCATCTGATCGCGGGTGACCCAAGATTACCACAACGCAACAAGTAATCAAAGCACCGCTCCGCTCGGTCTAATCTAACAACTTCCAACCTCGTCACCATCGTACCCCCGGGTCAACCACCACCACCACGGCCTCGCTCAACGAACTCTCGCGACCCACCGCCACGTTGTCCGGCACTCAGGAACATCTCAACGGACAGTCCGTGTCCACTGGACGACAACCTACCGAGCTACAGCCCGAGTGCCAACCCCTGGAACACAAGCCTGATCCCATCTGCCTCGACGACTGTGACAACGATCAGGATCCCAGCCGTGGACGCTTGCCGCCACCACAGTACCCTTTCCCAACCTCCGAACCGTCGGCATCTACCTCCTTTTCCCACGCCGTTTCGCCATCAGCCCCTCCGCCTTTCTTTAGTCTCTACGACTACGCCTCCGCCGAAGACCTCGCCGACCACCACTTCCAAGAGCCGTCGCCAGGTCCCAAGAGCCCAGTTCCTAGTGCCCTAACCGCAGAATCGACTGCGCCAGCGTACGCTCCACCGATCCCCGGTCCATCTGATCCAGCTGCAGCTACTTCATCACGAGCCTTCCAGGACGCTGTTGCCGAGACAAAGCGTGCTCTTCCTCAAGATACCAAAACCGAGTCCTCAGGACAGAAGAACGAAGACTCTAGCGAGCCACCTCCCGCATACTCTGAAGGCTACAGCCCACTCCTCTCCTTTACCTATCTAATGGCCGCCGCCGGAGGAGCGTCGAGTATTATTACTCAGGTTCAACAGGGTGGCCCACCAATTAACGCAATTGGAGGTAAGGCTGCTAGCTTCGCTGTCATCACTCAATATTGAATAAAGATTGTCTAACAGATACATGCAGATGTCGGCGCTGATGAAACCATCACTATGGACTTGCGGTGGGTAATGTACTGATTCTTGTACATATTGCGCGATGCTGACGAGTCTACTTTTAGGGGTACCCGCTTCGTCCTATCTAGAGACGAGCTCTTGACGCTGCCTGAGTTCGTTCTTCTGTCGCTTTTCCCCAACGGACTTTTCCCCGAAGGCCATATGGGCGGTTTCTCAGAGGGTGATGCCGTACAGGTTGATGTTAGTACCCAAAATCTTTCCTTGGGCGCGACAGTGCTTGATGTTGCTGCCGTTGCTACCCCCGCTCCCCCCTCATGCCTTGTGGCTAGTCTACCAAATTGCAGCTCGCCTCATTCATCCATGACACGAAATCTTCTTTCTAATATCAATATGCATTTCACTGACCTCACCTCCCAGTATGACCCTGCCTCCCTCCAATATATGCTAGATTTCTTCCGCAATGTTGCACAGTCTATCCCCAATGAGTCGTCCCCCAATGGATCGCCCGATGGAGGTGTTGTGCCCATCGATTCGCTTGGCGGACGGGATGATGGCAGCAAACGCGCTGGAATCATCGTTCTGAGAGAGGATTTGGACTTCTATGCCATTCCTCCCCAGGCGAATATCGAGCAGAAAGAGATGATGGAGGTCAAGCGAGCTGCAGCTCAGGCATTACTGAAACAGAATGGCATCTTTTCTGGTCTCAAGAAGAGCGATGAGCCGGGTACAACCGAAGCTCACTTGATTGAGATGCTCACTGCTGGGTAAGTTGATACAATCACTTGTGGTGCCCGTGGCTTTCTTTTACCCGCGATTCGTATTTTGATGCTAACAAGGCCTATCTAGCGGGTTCAATCACGATGACACATGGGGACACCGTGCAGGTGAGCCTAACAAAGCTGTCGTCTGTAGCTTGGCACTCGCTCGGTTACGTAGTGACATTCGCGGCAATGAAATGGGCAACAACGCGGTGGGCATGGCGCAGAAGCTGCTTCTGTTCTGGCGGAAACCTGCTCGTCGTTGCTGGTGGGAGGGCGTCACGTTGACAGATGTTGAAGGCGTTGACGGACCCCTGAAGGTATGGATCCGTAGGGTTTGGACCCTCGAGATGAGCGTGATTGGCTTGCGTTGATAGAACGGTCATCCAAGAGGAGGCAGGAGCGTACATGAATATGGTTGTTTTGTTCTTTTGTTTGGTTCAGCGGCATCTGAATACCTCGAAGTTTTCTTCTCTTTTTGTTGTTGGAATTCCCCCTAACTCTGTTAATACGTCCAGTTTTCTCGCTTCTTGGGGAATATATATGAGGCGATTATGCTTGTATCCTGCTGGCGGTTCTGTATCTCAATAGTCCCGCCTTTCAAAATCCATGACTTGAGTATTCTAAAGTGGTGACATGTAGTCTTTTGTCAATGGAATATGACCCATGCCTGTGCTGCCATATTTTGCTGCCAGGCAGCCTCAACTTTAAGCCTGCCTCCGATGCGGCTGTGATCACTTGTTGACTATTACACTGAAATGACACCATACCCCGCGGCTTAATCTATGTACAGTTTGGAGACGAGAACTCAGCCGTGTCTCAGACGTTGCCTCGTGGCTCGGTTCCGTGTTGGTACATTTTGGATTTAGTTACATGGAGCAGAGAGAAAAAGAATTGGTAACTTAGAACCATGCCATCATCCCCTGTGCAGTTGTATACTTAGTTAGGTAGTGTTGCCTACGAAATGCATTCAGGACCGTGTCAACGCTCCAGAAATAAGAGGTCTCTCTCCCGTAGGCATGGATAGGTGTGTCGTTCGGCTTAATCCTGTATATAGACTGCCTCTATATGTTGTGGACCAAGTTCGTTGGAGTGGAATCCCATGTAGTAGGTACCTCTTTGACTTTTGGGTTGGTATGCGTCATGGATTTGGTTTTTTTAACGGCCCTAATAATGGAAGGGGGTCTCGTGATCAACTTTATTTAAATACTTAGCCTGGCTGAAGAGCAATGAGAATATACTCGAATATCATTATATCTTTTCGTGGCCATCAACCACGTTCTCGAGGGAATCAATGCTAAGATCTTCCCGGTTGCAGATATTGCATCAATTACTCTCTTCTCAGGAACAAGCGACCAGGTCCACTTGGGTAAAACCTGGGTGGAGATTTAACCTTAAAAAGGTGTGCATTACCTACGAGGTTTCAGAGGCTAGTCCAGTAGGCACATAGGGCCCCCATCGCAGAGTCGGAGAAGCCCGGGACAGATATTAACTAGGGCCTCTGGAGACGCGGCTCAGCAGCGCACCCTGCCAATTACATCTGCATCTTTTTTATTCGTCACATCACTCACCGACTTGCGATCGGCTTGCCACCGTCACCATACGACATCATTCCTCTTCACATTCACACCTGAACGTTTGTTTGATTTGTAGCAACTCCGAAAGAACCGAAACCTCCCACGTTAGAGCAATAGCGCCGTCTTTGGTCCACTTTTGGCGAACTGTTAGACGTTTAGCCCTGCGTCTAGTTATCAGACCCCGATTCTAATAAACTCGATCGACCTCAAGTTTTCTGATAAGGTTCTGGCGTGTTTTGGCGGAGAAATAAGTCCTTTGGAACCATTGCCGACTACGGGTCTTGATATTTCATCTTCAACTTACCTAGGCAGTACGTGCGCATCCAAACATAATGCGGCAAGATGGCAGAGAGTAGCAGCCCTCCTCTTGATGCCGTCCCGGCGGCATTCCTAAACCGCCACCTTGTGAGGACAGCTCCCGCCAACTCTTCCTGCTCATCGCTGCATGAGATGCCACGAGCGAGAAAACTCCGGATGCTAGTCGCGGCCAACGGGCGGAGAGACGTTGCATATGCTCAGGCCATCGCCGTCAGGTTACTCAAGGACTCGCAAATCGAGACGCGTGCCCTGGTAGACGAGATCCCCCAGCGGCTGACCCACGAGATCATCGTAATGGAGAACCTCAGTCTGGCGACGACCGCGGTCGATTCAGATCGCGGAACACATGAGGCTGTAGAAGCTGCGAGACAGACCGCGTATGAGCTGGTAGATTGGGCCGACATCTTAGTGCTCGCCCCCATCGACGCCGATCACCTCGCCAAGATGATGAGCGGCATCGCTGACACACTACTTCTGGAGGTGCTGCGGGCGTGGGACGTGTCGAAAAAGATTCTGCTAGTCCCGGGCATGTCCATACAGATGTGGGAGAACCCCATGACCAAGAAGCAGCTCAGCAAGATCAAGAGGAAATGGAACTGGATAAAAGTCATGTCTCCGATCTTGTGGCACTACGAGGGCGCACCGCCTTCGAAACGGGCGGTGGCCTGGGACGGCTTGAACGATCTCGTGGGCATAATAAAAAACCAGGCCGAGCTTCTCAGCCTCGGTCACGACGTTGAGGTTGCGGCTCAACAGGCGCTGCACACGGCTGATTCAAGCAGGGTCGCTACTATACTACCGCCTGAGATCTGGACTCTCATATTCGAGCATGTTGGCGATTGGGAGCTAGCACAGGCACTCAACGTTTACACCAACCTTCCCATACCGTTGGAATGGCGGAAAGACCGGACTGCCCTAAACGACCCTTTCGACTCATATATGCGTGAGTTAGAGTGGCTCATCCTAAGATGTCCTGACTCCCATGTGATATGTAGGAAGCTTTCGGAGGCCCCCGAAGACTTGCGGTTCATTTCTTCTTTAGCAGTGAAGCTCATTATAAAATTTTCCCTGACGGAAGTCCTGACTTATCTGGAGAACAATCTCAGCAAAGTCTTCTGGGCGTCTTTCTCCTCCAAATTTCTGCCTAACAAAGCCTCAGGAGCTTATGGGCGGACAGATATTCTCGATTGGTGGAATACTTCCCCGTCCTTCTTGAAGAAAGAATACGATGCAGAAGCACTGGATAATGCTTCTAGGATGGGTTACGTTCATGTTCTTGACTGGTGGTTACGATCTGGCCTGCCGCTGAAATACACGGAGACTGCATTAGAATCAGCGTCCGCGAGAGGACACATTCTAGTGCTGAAGTGGTGGATTGAAGCTGCTACTAAAAATGATAATATCACCCTGAAGCCGGGCCGAAGCCTCCTCGCCGCCGCACAGCACGGCCAAACAGCAGTTTTACGATGGTGGGAGTCCTCGGGTATCGCCGTATCGCACAGCGAAGGAGTACCTAAGATTGCAAGCGCACACGGACATACCGCTGTGCTGGATGTGTGGCGGGAACTCAAGGGTGATAAATTGTCCTTTGATTCTCAGGTGCTGTCGGCGCCTACGAAGCAAGGTTATGTTGACGTGCTGGAGTGGTGGAAGCAATACGCAAGGAGCGGGCACGCCAAAGACGGCCGGACGCACCGGGTTGAATACAAGACATGCGATATCGAGGAGGCACTGGAAGACGCGATTGGGGACTCGCGGGCCGTGAGGACATGGTGGGCCAAAAATGGACTAAATCTGGGCCTGGGCACGAGCGAGTGGATGAGAACAAAGTGCTTGTAAGATTTTTTTGTACTTCGGCTGTACGAGAGAGATCATGCATACTGTAGGCAAAGAATGATATTCAAGATAGTAAAACAATGTCCAAAACAAGGGGGAAAATCATTCACAACCTCACGAGATATTTGCAGGCTATGTTTGACAACAACAGGTATCACATTGATTTGCATGAGTGGAGGAGTTTGATTTGACACGAATGATTTATATGCGTCGACAACGCCGTGTCGTCAGGGATGGAACTAACGTTCCATATAGGATGCCATCGTTGCCCTACGCACTGGTTTATCCTCGAACCAGAGCCCTACTGTAGCTATTTCTCTCTTTTCCCTTTTTTTTTTTTTTTTTTTTGGTTTCTTGTGCGAGTTTTCTTTTGTGCTATATCCGATTGGGATAAGAAAAATCATAAACGTCGTTGCCAAATTACACAAAATGGACGGCCGACTCCTATAGCAGGAGCCAAGGGCCGTACGGGATGCCATCGTTGCCCCGCGGAACAGTCATCTTTTTGGACCGAACCCCCTTTTCCTCCCAATGAACATGAAGTTTCATGCTTGAAGAAGAATGTTGCTACAGGATAACGACCCCAAACCCTATTCCACATAGGACCCGGGGATTCGTTAACAGGATGCCATCGTTGCCCTGCGGATGGTCTCACCCCCCTTTTTTCCCCTGCAAGGAGTGAAGAACCTACCCCCCTTTTTTGTTGATTTCCTCCACCTGAGACAGCCGAAACTTCCCTCTCTTTCACACACCAGCACGCATGGAAAGCTCCCCCAGTCCGGTTTCTTTAATACTTCTCGCCCTCCAGGATGGGCTTGGCCTCATCGCTCTTCCACCAGCTGACGCCCTCCTTGCCGGGATAGGAGAAGCGGTCCATGCTCTCGGGCTTCATCTCGACACTGTAACCGGCCTCCATAGGGGTCTGGTAGTAGCCATCCTTGATGACGGAGGGGTGCAGGAAGTGCTCGTGCAGGTGGTCGACGTACTCGAGGACGGAGAGCTTGCCGCTGACGACGACGTAGTCGATGGTGCTCAGGTGCTGGGTGTACTCAGGCAAGCCGACACCGCCCGAGTGAGGCACAATGGGCACGTTGTACTTGCGGGCCATGAGCAGCACGGCGAGGACCTCGTTGACGCCACCCATGCGGCAGGCGTCGATCTGGCACACATCGATGGCACCTGACATAAGCAGCTGCTTGAAGATGACGCGGTTCTGGCACATCTCGCCGGTAGCGACGCCAATGCCGTAAGGCTTGAGCGCCTCGCGCACGGCCTTGTGGCCCAGGATGTCATCGGGTGAGGTGGGCTCCTCGATGAACCAGGGCTTGAAGTCGGCCAAGTTCTTCATGTACTCGATGGCCTCGGGCACGCTCCAGACTTGGTTGGCGTCGACCATGAGCACGTTGCCCTTGTCGTACCCGATGACGTCGCGGGCGATGGTCAGGCGCTTGCGGTCCTGGGCCAGATCGCTACCGACCTTGAGCTTGAAGTGCTTGTAGCCATTACTCAGGGTCTCCTGCAGCAGGCCCTTCATCTTGTCCTCACCGTAGCCGAGCCAACCGGCACTGGTGGTGTAGGCGGGCACGGCGCGGCTGTTGAGCGCATCCTGGATGCGCTGCTCCTTGCCGCCGGCGGTCTCCTGCAGCATAGCCACAGCCTCCTCGGGCGTGACGGCGTCGGTGATGTAGCGGAAGTCGATGCAGCGCACAAACTCCTCAGGGCTCATGTCGGCCACGATACGCCACACGGGCTTGCCGAGCACCTTGGCCCAAAGGTCCCAGATGGCGTTGACCACGGCGCCGAGGGCCAGGTGGATGACACCCTTCTCGGGGCCGATCCAGCGCAGCTGGCTGTCGTTGACCAGGTGCCGCCAAGTCTTGCCCCAGTTCTCGACCAGCGAGGATAGGGTGCGCCCCTTGATGCGATCGGCGACGTGCTCAATGGCAGCGCAGACAATATCGTTTCCTCGGCCGATGGTGAAAGTCTAAAGTTTCCCCCCCAATTTCCGTTAGCCATCACATTCCTTGGCAGTAGTCTCCTGACGAATGCCAGAAGAGGGTTGTGTAGAATCGAACTTACCATTCCATGGCCGCTGAACTCGGAATCGGTCTGGAGGATGCAGTAGGCGGATGAGTAGTCACCTGCTGCGTTCATGGCATCGGAACCCGTCTTGTCCAGAGACGTGGGGAACCGCACGTCTCGGGTGGTCCAGCCGGTGATAGTGATCTCAGGCATCTTTGCAAACTTTGAATCTCCCACTTCGTACTGCTGGGTTTTCTCCTAGTCGTGGTTGCAGAACACTTGGTCCTGGTTCTCTACAGCAAAGAGGGGCAAGGATCACTAATATGCCGCGTCGCTGTGAGACGTCAATTGGGGAGCTAGACGAACGAGGAACTACGAAAAAAAATTAAATAGAAGATGAGACGATATACGAGAACAGTGGAAGGGACCAGGCTGATATTTATAGCGTTGTCCTACGGTGCCAGTCCAACAACGAGTCTGGTGGATTCGTTGCGGATGTCGAAAACATGTACGTGGTGTAGGTATCATTGCAGCGGCCCCAATATCGGATGCCCCTCCAAACTTCCCCCCATCCTGCCCCTCATCACGGTGGATAATTAGTACAAGACCCTCCCACTGATGGCGCGCTGGGCTGTGAATCGTGGGGTAGCTAAAGGGGCGACCCCCAAACCCCAGTACCCGCAGGCGCTGTAGAGCCCCTGATTGGTGGGAAAACTCTAGTGGGCCGGCCGTATCCCACCACTCAATCCCGGCCTATTCAGGCAATGTCCACCGGGACCACCAAGGAGAATTCACTAAACAGCAGTTTTCACGTCAAATGACCGAGTCTGATTTCATATCTCTGCGAGGAGGAGGTGCCGGAGCGACGCGAACTGGCATCCATTGCCGCTTTTGGCCTGCAGCAAGGGGCCTTGGGCAGCTTGTCACGGTGGAACCCGTGCCAATGGTTCGGTGTGCCCGGGATCGCATTTGACAACCCCCAATCTTCTTTCTACCATAGGTAAATTTCCCCTGCCAAGCTGCCGCGAGAGATCGTGATCTCGGAGGAATATGCCGAACCAATGGACAGATTCACTTCTTCACTTCAATCTAGCACTTACCAAGGTCCTTCAGACCGAAGTTACAACTCTCTGGTCATTGTTCACTCGTGAGAAGAACAAGGAGTTTCAACGGAGTAGTCCTTGACTTACATAGTTGAGGGTGACTTAAGCAACGACAAGAATTCTCGTAAATTTCCATAGCTGCCACAACTCGTAACTTCCTTTCTTGGGGTAATCTCACATAATAATCTGTTTCATTCAGTAGACGAATGAACTATTTCGTAAACTGACCACCGTCCATAGTAGTTGATGAAGGGATATTATGTTCTGGTAGGATCACCACTGAAGCCGAGAACTCAACAACACCAGGCGTTGACACGAGCTCCCTAGACCTACCTGTTGCGCGATATCGTCCGCTATCTGATGAACTCCGTGGATGTGTGCATTAATCTGATCCATATTAACCAAGGTGATTTCACATACTGCGTAGACATCACGCTCACCGGCCTGGAAACCCTATGGAGCTACGTAGCAAGCCAGGAATTGACGTTGTAAATAGAGTAACGACACTGTAACCAGCTAGACTGGTTACAAATTAAAGTTACCCACATTGGCAGTAGGTAATATCAGACCCGAACGTACGGTATTCCCAGGCTAGCTCACCCAGAGGAGCTGCAATGGTGGTGCTTCATCGGCTCACATGCGGTACTCGGGTCAGCAGCATGGCTGCAAGGGCCCGCAACTATGGGGTGCAGACGCAAGCTGCCATCCCTCCAGTCGATCTATGCATAGAGTTAGCTGCAGAGTGGTATTCACATCTGATATCTCAGATGGGAATAGTAACTCGCCGTGTGGCCCTGTGCAACAAGGGATCTTGCATATGGGCGAGTCCCTAAACCAACCGTGAAGGAGGACCCCCCGGTGTCCAAATCATTTCCGGGATCCACGTTATCGAGTCCTTGGCTGGCCGGCATGCGGGTTTGACACTAGAACACAGACCATTCTTTCTATCTATAGCTACTAAAACTATGTCCGCCCATACGTATAAAGCCACATCGCCTGGGCAGATCCTTGGGCCGATATAGGGTAGGCCCTCCCTCAGCCGCGGCTGCGGCACAGGGACATACTCCGAGAAGTGGTGTTGTTTGCAGAGGCGTTCATGGCGTGAGAGAAAACCTCTGAGGGTGTGTTACTCCACTAGCTAGATCGGTTGTAAGGACTTCAGGGCAGCAACAAAGAAGCAGACCCATTGAGGAAGGTCCGTCAGCACCGACCTGACCACGTGTATGTTCAGCCACTTCTGGAGATGTACTGTACTCTCTCCATCCTTCGGGTCTGCATCATACAGAGCCTTGACAGGCCACACTGAAAGTTAACAACAAAAAATGTTAGTGGTGTCCACTACGAGAACTGAATAGCTTGGCCAACGACGCGAAAGTTTGAAACAGGATTATAGGCAGATAGAGCAAGGGTGAAGTTCCGCAGCCACGCCACACGCAGGGTGGACTGGTACCACAGAGAATGTCAAAGTGAATGGACTCGGGAAGTGCGCATGTTTCTAAAGTCAGAAACACTAACTTATCTTGAGGACGAAAGGGAAATGTGCCATTGCCAGAACAGAACCCGCTGTGTACCACTGCCACGCGCCGTTTGGCCGGCCGTAGAAGTTCGCAATGCCGGTCGCGATGGCTACAGGGTATATGAAGAGGATGCTGGCGAGTCCTTTAGGGAACTGATGGTTCCAGTACGAGGGGAGGATGTCATTGGCCTCGCGACGATGCTGTGCGAGCGTGAAGGGCTCGAGGAACATGTACTGATCTACGGAGAATCGGATGGCGTAGGTAGACGCGACTAATGGCGCCACCCGTAACAACGTGAGAGGGTCGAAGAACTGACCAGACGCCATGGCGGGCTTGGACCGGCTGTCACCACAGTCAAGATCACGGACTTGGGTGGGTAGCAAGATGGATGCTTGGCTCTTGGAACTTGATGTGCACTATGAAGCAGTCGATGCTGCTAGAGTTGATCTACTGCTGGTTAACAAGTTGGGTACGTGTACTGTGTAGATCGGATTCGGCCGAAAGGCGACAAAGTTCTGTGTGGGGTTTCCGGTTTCCCTTTTAAGAACATCCATCAAATCAATCATTCGATATTAAGTACTACAGAGAAAAGACAAGACCTAGTTAATAAAATCGGCACGAAAATCGATTTGCCCAGGACTGCAATTATACAGATGGCGTTGTATCACTATCCATTGGTGTTTATTGTTCTAACTAAATTTCTATAGTTTACAATGAATCGTAGATCCTTTACTGCGGATTGATGCGGAAAGCAAACTGGTCGCCAATAATCTATATTCTTTGGCACCTCCCAAACAGAACAATGCACATTTCATATGTTCTCTCACCAAAGTCGGAAGCTCCTCTGCGCGCAGAGTTTTTTTTTCTCTTTCCTCGTCTAAGCATCGACCTCTGCAGAAGTTTATAAGCTGCCAAGGCGTCGAATTTTTCATGCGAGCACCGTCTCACGGCTTATCGCCGGCTTCCCCCACCTCCCCAACAAACTGCGCCTCATCTCATAGCGGTGAGTTGTGACCTCGCCTTTGTATGTGTCCTGTCTTACCGTGAGATGATAGCCGGAGGTTGGGACCCGCGTTGAAATTTCGGAAGCCAAGGGTTCTTGCAACTACCGTGATCTCAGTATCCCGTCCCTCCCGAGCCTATATCGTTCGATCGAGGCTTGTGGACGATGCAAGTCTCGGCCACATTTAGATGCCTTTTGAATAGGCTGTGGTTTGTCGCCAACCCGTATGTTCTAAGTAGGGTGACATGCAGTCAGCGCTGAAGCGAACACGAGCCACAACTATCGCTGGGCTCATTGAGATGGATGGGACGATGCAGCCCCAAGTGGGAACTTCGCAGGGCTCCATTGGAATGACATCAGCCAGTCCACATCTTGGAAGTGCCCAGCTGGACACACCCTGGTCAATCTGAGCAGGGCCGGAATGATACCCCTCCAGATGGTGATTACCCCCGCATCCCGGGCAGTCCTGATAGCGATAGAAGCTGGCAGACATGGCCTGTTTTTTTTAAGGGTGCTGTCAATCGACCGCTGAATCATACAGCCTGCATCCAGACGGGCGTCATAGACAAGACGAGGTTGTGGTTGGGTGGTTGCGCTTTGGGTAACCATCCCACTTTCGAGCCCTTTACCCAATCTCTGAGGGCCCCCATCCCCCTTCTTGAGCTCGGTTGCCGAAAGCTACGGCATCGTGCATGGCGCGCTATGTGCAAGTGATCCTCGAGAACATCTTTGACTAAACTCTACTCTTCCGAGGGCGCTGTTAGCCTCATGCAAGGATGACTGTTGCTCTTTTAGCTCGATGGCGTACAGCGATGCAAGCCAGCCAAGCACTCAGCCTGGACCGGGAGCCATGTCGTGGAAGTTCGCATATGTCGCCCAGGGACGGCGCGCAGGGAGGGTATTACAATCCTGTTTTCGCATTGGACCTTTGGTCAAATCCACTCCCACGAGACTGATCTAACGTCATTCTCGCGGCGGCCGGCTGGGTTATACTCACTCCTCGAGACATTATTATTTTTTTAATTCTATTTTTTTCGCTTCTTAACCATTTTTGAATCCGCTCTCGTGGTTTTCGCAACCATTACCTGCGAATCTACGAACCCATATCATTTGAAGTATCTATGCCAACTCTGTACGGCACGCTATAATGTTTCAATTCAAAGCTAAGATTATAGCTTTGCCTCAAGCTCCCTCAAAGCCCGAGGGTAAGAGGCTACGCAGAAAGCTGCAGAAACTCACCGGCTTTCACCGATTCCAGTCAACACCGTCGACAACTACAGTGACAGTCTCGCCAACCACGGCCAACAACGTTAAGCTCTCAACGCCTCCATCCTCCAACAGCTCGGCTTTGGCAGTCAAACGATCGACATTGACAAAAGAGATACCTCGCGCAAAGCAAGGCACGCTCGTGGCACCTGATCCGGATCTGAGTGATGCCAAATGGGCTGAATACCTTCGGTCAAGCGTTGTGCCCCATGAGGTGATCCCTAAGCCTATGCCAGTCCCTATAAGGACTTTTTCGCCTCCAATCAATATCATTCCCGAATTCTCTCATCTGGCCATCGAAGGCACGCCGCCAAGAAAATCTTTCGAGACAAGTTCATTAACCACAGGCTCTACTGCGTCTACTCCAGTATCCGTAGGCTCTTCACTAAGGCGTTATGCCAAAACGCCAGTCTCGCACATTGGCCAACTAGAGGCTTCGTCAAATAAGAAACAACTGCACGCCGCCAAGAGAATGTCTAGCGTGGAGCTCATTGCAGAATCTTACAGAGCCCTGCTAGATTCGCGCTGCTCTTTCGTGTTGGACAGGAATTCGATACTAGAGGCAGTCCGTGAAGAGCCTCAAGACGTCGAACCGCCACGTAAGCTACGACCTATTTCAACGATTGGGAGTGCGCCCGTGGAAACTGTGCTCGAAGTTCCATTGCGATCAAAGCCGGACTCTGGAACGCCAACATCCGACGCCGGAACGCTCATCGGCTTCGAAGAAGATGCGATCTACTTCAAGCCGGTGTCCTTCTCGCCTATCCCGCCCTCATGCGCATCCCCGACACCGGAGCGGCAGCAACGGCAGCAGCAGCAGCAGCACCAGCAATGGCAGCCGGACCACCGCCTGCGCGACGTCCCGTCCATCGTGTCTAGCTTGGCTCCGGACAACCCGAGCCTACAGATTTGTGTCGACCTCCTGACCAAGGAGCTGTCGTCCGCGGTTAGCGGTAACCTGCTCCGGCCGAGTTCAGAGACTTCCACCTTGCAGGTTTGGATCATGATCGAAGCCTACGAGAAGCTGCGCGACAGGATCCCGGATATGAGCCTAGACCGGAAGCAGGCGAGGTCGATGGAGGCCATGCTGGATACGTGGCTGAAGACCCTCTACGCCATTCACGATGTCATGACAGGTAATGACGGGCGGCGAAGTGAAAGCGATTACGGAGACTAGAAGCTCTCGGCGTTTTCGCTTCTTACCCTAACCTGTACTTACTAGCCTTCTTATTTTTATTTTTTATTTTTAATTTCTTTTGTACCCCGGAGAACGAGGTAGCCGTTATTGGAAGGCTATCTTCGAATTGGCCATGGAGCTATCTGTACGATATGAATTGTCGTCTAAAGTTACGCAATTGTGTGGGTTCGGTGGACATGGGAGAGATGGCGTAGATGCGCCAGAGTGGAAATGCAAACCGGATTGCTCATGGAGCCACGTCCCAGTTTGGGCAGGCGAAATTGGAGACTTTTACGATAACGAATTGTATGAACTAGTTCTGAACTCTATATGATGACGATTGCATACTCCTTGAGAATATTGATCAAATAATATACTGAAAGTAAGAAGCTACTTGTTAGTTCTGCTGTGGCTGCATGATATCAACGTAAAGATAACTAGGCTTGAGCGACGTCATATCTTTTGTTTCTTTGGTAGTATTTGGAGACCCTGAAAATTTCCTACCAATGCAACGGGGTTTTAACTTAAGGTTTCTGCCTGCTTGCTTTGTCCCTCGCTTGCTCGGCCGTGTCCGACGACATGGGGTTGCATCCAGCGCAACCCAATAGATGGAGACAGTGTTAAGTACACAGTGATCAATACTATACATACGGCCTCTTAAACTTCTTAGTTCTGCTTCGCGTCAATATAGACGCGTCTGGTACGGCAACCTCAAAGAAGCGCAACAGGCTCCAACTGACACATAAAGAACAGTTGCCGCTCAGCGTATCTCTCGCTACAGTCTGCTTGACTGGCGGGTACCAATTCGTTAACAACTCGAGCCGGGCGCTTTTATCCCCAGCAAGATGTCAAGCCGACGGCTCCTCTCCAACTCCCACAGGTCCCGCGGCGGCCCCAGCGACAGCAACGCGACCTCGCCCTCGCACCGCCGCCCCGTGAAGCGCGCCCGCGATGCCGCGGAGCTGCCAGAGTACGAGCCTCCGTCATGCCCGCTGAACACCGCGTCGCGCAACGCGCTCGCCGAGCTGTCGAACAACGCAACCACGCGCAAGTACTCGGACCAGCTGGCCCAGTCGCTCAAGCTGCTGAGCAAGACGGTCGCCGAGCTCAACGATAGGTACGTGGAGCGCCGGGAGTCGCTGCAGGGCCTCCAGGAGAAGCGGTGCGAGAAGGGCGGCGGCAGCGGCAGCAGCGGCGACAAGTCCGAGCAGGAGCGGTCGCTCGAGGAGGCGGTGGCGCAGTTGGCGGAGTCGGTGCCGGCGCTCACGAAGCGCAGCGAGGAGGCCGTGCGCGAGGTCATCGACTGGAGCGTCGAGCTGCAGGACCGCCGGTCGGCGCTCGAGGAGGCCCGGCGGCTAGTGGAGGAGGAGAGCGTCCGCGCTGGCGACGAGGCGAGGCTGCGCAGCGGGCGGCCCCGGAGGCGGCAGAGCGCCAGGCGGAAGGGCCGGAACGGAGGCGAGGAAGAAGATGAGAACGGCGAAGGGTTGAGCACCGCCGCGGCCAAGGATGAGAACGACGCGACCATGGACGAGGACGAGGATGACGAGCCGGTGGAGATCACGGGCCCGCGGGCATTCCTCGCCCAGGCGCGCGAGAAGCTGGCAGCCGACTACAGGGGCAAGACGCAGTACCAGCGCTACGGCCTGAACAACGACTACATCCAGTTCAAACGCATGTGGCACGACGCTGCGCACGGCCGCGACGACAAACCGCTGCCCGATGCGACACGCTGGTTCGACGGCGCCGGCGAGGACGAAGACGACGACCTCGTCGTCGAGAACGAGATCGTCGACCTGCGGTGTCCGCTGACGCTGGTCACCATGTCGGAACCCTTCACCTCGTCCAAGTGCAAGCACACCTTCGAGAAGGCGGCTATCACCGAGTATCTCAGGAGTAAGCCCGGCAGGAAAGCTACGTGTCCGCAGACGGGTTGCAACAAGGTAAGCAACAAACATAGTTTGTTTCTATTATATTCCCGCTTTTATACATTGGTCCGGTCCTGTCTCCTTCAAATGTCTCAGCTAACCACCGAACAATAGGAGGTATCCCTCAAGGACTTCGCGCTGGATGAGGTCTTCTTGCGACGTATCAAGCGCGCACAAGAAAAACGAGAAAGGAATAGAGACGAAGACGACGAAGAAGAAGGAGAAGAGGATGAGGACGAGACTGTCGATCAAAGCATGCTCATCACGTCGACGCGGAACATCAAGGAGGAAAGGAGTCAGAGAAGCCGAAGGCAACGGGTTGAGGACATCGACGACGACGACGACAATATTGACGACGCTGATGAAGACGAGGAGATGGCTGATGATGATTAATGTACCTTTGTGAGCTAAACTGGAGTGAAAGCAATGTCTCTGCTTCGTACCCCAGCAGGACTATTAGTGCTACGGGATATGGCATCTTGAGTGTCGACACGCGAGAAAGAAGAAAACGGCCGAGAACAAGATGTCTCTTGATTGACACCTTGCTCACTATTTTCACTTCCACAGATGATATATGTCTTCCAGCGTGCCACTTAGTGCTGCGCTAGTTATGTTCATTCATTCGGAGTGCTTTAGTAGTATACCCAAGAAATGCTGGTTTCTACGTAAATTTTTGTAGCTAGCCAAACAAGCTGCTCCGTATAAATCAGGGATAAAATTGTCTATTTAACCTGTATATGTTTCGGCCGCCTGCGTCATATACTCCATGACCACTCGTCCTTCGAGTGACCACGGTAAACCCAGTGGACAAGTTGTGAAAGGGTATCAGAGTGGAGAACTGCGCAATAAAGAAGGATTACAGCGTGAGTTCGTCAGATCGCCGCTTTGGGAGACTGACAATGAGGGCGCCCAGGGGAGATGCGCTTAAGAAGGGAGAGAATGAAGAATAAAATGACGCCCTCTCATGCCGTATGAAAAACCCCCGCTCCAGTAAATGCAATGATTTGTTTCTTAATTACAAAGTGATATCTGTAAAGTATTCGAGTAGAATCAGCGTTGAAGGAAAAAGTATGCTTGAAGTGATGCCCCCAAAAATGAGGGCCCGGGGTGAGTGAATCTGCTGCATTCTTCAATTTGACGTCGTTGATCTCCGCCAGATCATGAAAGCAGCCACGCCGGCACATAACGTGGCTCCAGCAGCTATGTAGAGGTGGGATCGATCTGGAAGGGGCTCTTCATTCTTTGGGAAGGCTGTACTCGGATTCGTAGCCGCCTCAGCCAGGGCGACAAACAGCTCACTAATGCTATTCCACGTTACACTTACGTGAAGTGGAGTGCTCATCATGAGGCCCGAGGTGTATTGATCAGGTTGCAGTTCGCTTCGTTGTGTCGTCTTGTCCTTGTCAGCCTTGAGAGCTGTATAGATTGCAGGCAACTCATCAAGTTGGGGAAAACGACTGCGAAGGTCAACAATATGAGAAAAGGAGTCCGGGTCGGATGAATCGTAGGCGTAGCAGATCAAGTCACAAGCATCAAGCTTAGCCTGGTTCTCCAGTATGGCAGGTTCCAGTTCGCCAAGCTCCTCGAGAATGAGGTAGCACTGCTTACCACCGTGCAACTCCACACTGTTAACGGCTCGGCGCGGTTTGATGGTCGGATGGTAAAGACCATCAAACGGTCTATTGAGAAATGCATCGAGAAGAGACGACTTCCCAGCACTTCCTGCACCGATAATATAGCACAGTACGACATTCCGCTCAACGCGTCCGGGGCGATTTCTTCTCTTCCGCGGCTTAGTAATTTTCAAGGCCGAGGTGAGAGGATCCCTGGCTCCTGAAGGTTCAAATCCAAGGTATGCCAGGTACTCGATGGTAGTTTTGGGTTCTTGGAATGTGGTCATACTCCATTGGGCAAGCCACCCTTGAAGCGTAATGTGGCCTCCTTCGTTACGAACTGTTGATGATGGAAACGATGATTCAGCCCAGGACTGGGGTAGCCCCGGAGTCGGTGCAAAAAGTGCAGCAAGCTCCTCATCATTCAGGCCACCGTCGTTGTCCTTGTCGAAGAGCAAGAATAGGTCAACAAAGAAGCGATATCCCGCCGGGCTGAGCTCCGCTGAAGCGTATTCTGGAACATCGAATTTTGGATGTATGAAGCTTTCATCCAAGCTGAGACTGTCCGTGTAGTGGTATTTGCGTAAGATGACCCAGATGGTCTCGTGACGTCCTTTCTCGGCATAAAACTTGTTGAGCTGCAAAAAGCCTCGCATGTCGATTCCCCTATCCGTGCTGTGCCCAGGAATCGACTTGGAAATGGACAGCTTGATATTGTCCAAGTCCTCAGCAGTCAGTGGCTTATCGAAGCACTTGGCTTGGAAGTGGTACATCTCGTCATCGTTCAAATAGCCATCCTGATCCTTATCACAGAGGTAGAAGATCCGCTTTAAGGCAGAGACACACACTGGTTTAAGATCCGCCTCCTTGTGATCATATAGCGGCGCTATAGGGTGTGTGACTGCCTTCTGGCACAGGAAGAACGCCTCATTTACATTGTTGTGCTCTCTGGCACTGGCGCGGATGCACGAATCGATCTCTCTGAACTCAGTCATGACTGGAAGCATCTCCTCCTCTACCACCTGCGGAGTACTGTTATCACGCGCAAGATCGGATTTATTAGCGCACAACACGACGGGGACGTTGACGCCAAGCGAGCGGAAGTAGGGCATCCAAAACAGGGCCACCCGCTCATAGCTATAGTGGTCGCTGTACACCAGCAGTATCACGTTGGACTTGCGGATTTCCTTCCGCAGAACAGTTCGGTCCTGCGGTCGAGCGGAGGTGTCGACGATAGTGGTGGTGACATTTTCGGGAGTGCTGATGCTCGGTGGTATCGTTATCTGGGGGAGGACGGATTGGATCTTGTTGCTCACGAAGACATCCTTGACTAGGGATGCGATCAGGCTCGATTTGCCTGTCCCCTCGTCTCCGCAAACGCAAATGCGCACTAGGAAAAGCTTTGGTTAGGACACAGTAGTGGTGAGCAGCAGGAGCAGCATATGCTGCAGCTTCAGGAAGGGTGTCTAGTACCGGTAGTCATGCTGTGTGGACTGTAGAGCAAAGCTGCCCGCTCACGATGCCATTCCCCAAGTCCTTGTGCGGCAGCTGCGGCAGCGGAGGTGGTGTGACAGTTTGGGGTGTGGAAGTCCCCAGAGCTCAACGCGGGAGGTAGAAAAAAATGCGTGGGTGTGCCAAATGAGTCCTGATTGGGAGTCTGCACTGATTGGCAGATAGCGGACGAGCAGATGGTCAAAGAGCTGTGTTGTGGTGTTCGTCGGAGTTATGCGATAATTGGCTGCAGAGCCTGGAAAATAGCTGCAAGCCTACATGCGCAGCTGTCCTGAAGGGGGAGGCGCAAACCAGCATTAACGAGCGGATTTCTCAGTGGACAGCCACTGCACAGCGGCCGGAGCTATTGAATGATTCCACTTTTTCCTTGAATCGTGAGACATCGAGACCAAACTGGGTGCTGCAGTAGGTGAATCGTATTGCTTTTTTGCTCCCCAAACTCCTTGTTTTCTTTTCTGGTTCCTTCTCTACGGGTCCGCGGCAATTTTATTTGTTTGTTTAATATTATATTTCCTCGCCTTGATCCTGTTCCGAGTGGGAGACGACGCAGCGTTGCGAAGGGTTGGGAGGGACTACGCCGAACAATCCGCCACTACTAACTTACGTAGCACGTAGTTAGTTACAAGGGGTTTCCTCAAGACTATGAAATCACACCCCCACAACGAGGGGATGGACGGCGCAATCCACGCGATGGGCTCTTCTTTGGCTGTGGCAGGGCTCATCCCCCCCGAAATGCGCTGTGCCGCTACGAGCAACCTGGGCCCAAGCTTTCCCAGCTTCATGGGCCTCTCACTGGAAGAGGGAAAGCTCACCTCCAGCGCTGGAGCACCGACCATACTACCCCACACTTGGTGAACTCAAGCGAGCCTGGACCCCTGCTCATGTGCTCGAATTGCAGGCCGCCTTCAGCAATCGCAACAGGGTTCTGGATTCTGACCACCAGCCTTCCTGGCCCTCGCTTTCCTCTCTTCTCTCCCAAGTCCCTGGTCTGGTTTGACGTTCCTGTCCTGCCCTCTGCAACTCCTTCACGGCTCTCTCGACCGTCCTCAGCTCTTGCACATTGCGAATTGGCGGCGCAGGATGCACCTGGCCTGGTGATTCTCTGCAACGGCTCGTCGGCTTCTCCCCGCATTCCGATACCCATCGAACCCTCGTCTATCCCCGACCCGAACGGCCGAGTAGCAGAACGGCGCAGTTGGGAACTGTAGATTATACCGCCCATTGTAGTGCTGGTTGTATCAATCTGCTGCGTATCTTCTAACCAGTACCCCAATACTACATTCATATTTCCCTCCCTCTCGCGCTTTCACCATGTTGTAAGTTTGACCGCCGTCCTTGCGATAACCGGTTCGCGGCTATGCGATCAACGACACGTACATCTTGATGCTAACTCACCTGCGACAGCGTTCTACCACCCCCGCCGCGTTACCCGACGCAGGCGGCCTACAGCGCTGCTGTTGCTGCAGGCCATGCGATGCCTATGATAGAGACGAACAACATCCTTTCAAACCCCGAAGAACAGTTCCTCGTTGGAGAGGGTACATATGTGCTGAAGGAAGATTTGCATCTTGCGACGCCTCCACCGCATCCATCCGAGGCTCCTATTGTCAACCCAAATCCTCTGGCAACGAACCCGCAACCGGCAACTCAAGGAACCCGCGTCTCACTGATCAGCTTAGGCGTGCGAGCACCGCCACCTGCATTCTACCGCCTCCCATCTGCTTTATCACCAAGCATTGCTGAGCATCCTAATGAGGGCAGACCGTCGAATGATGCCAAGCTTAGCAGCGATGGTGAAGGTCGCACTACCTCAGTCAGTGACGGCCCTACATCCTTCACGGCTGTATCTGCCCCTGCTTTTGGTGAGGGAAATGCAATGCTCGCACCCGAGAAAACGAAGGATGCGAACAAGCGCCGGAAGCCCAAGAACAACATGACTAAGAGTAACTCATCGTTCATATCTCGTGTGATTCTTAATGAGAATCTATCGAAGAGGCTCCAAGACCGGCCGAGCGATGGTCTGTTCGCATTTGCCAACATAAACCGGGCTTTCCAGTGGATAGATCTTTCATCGCCATCCAAAGCCGACTACTTGACCAAGATTCTGTTCACAAAAGCCCATTGTTTGAGCCATGATGTCAACATGATCACCAAAAGCCCCGGGCACTTGGACTTGGTAATGGGATTTTCCACTGGCGAGATAATATGGTGGGAACCCGTAACTCAAAGATATACGAGACTGAATAAGAATGTAGGTTCTGCCTCTCCGCTTTTCTACTAGATTCGCGGCTGTCACGGTGGTGGAAACTAATACAATGCTAATTGTGCGTAGGGTGTCATTAATAAAACCCCCGTCTCTCAGATCCGTTGGATTCCGGGTTCAGAGAATCTATTCTTGGCTTCTCACATGGATGGCACCTTGGTCGTCTACGACAAGGAGAAGGAGGATGCAATATTCAATCCCGACGAGGAAGAGCAAACAGACGGCGATGGAGCTGCAAATGGAGTCGACCATTCAAAGAAGATTCATATTTTGAAGTCGGTCCATTCCAAGAATCAGAAGACGAATCCTGTGGCAGTTTGGAAGCTGTCGAACCAGCGAATTAACGCATTTGCGTTCTCTCCTGATAATCGTCACCTTGCAGTCGTTTCCGAAGACGGAACACTTCGCATTATCGATTATCTCAAAGAAGCGTAAGCAACCCCTTACAAGCCCAAGGTCCAGCCGAGACTGACGTGATGACAGGCTTTTGAGCATCTTCTATTCGTACTATGGTGGACTTCTCTGTGTCTGCTGGTCTCCAGATGCCAAATATGTGTTGACCGGCGGCCAGGATGATTTGATATCAATTTGGTACCCCACAGAAGCTTCCCTAATAGCTCGGTGTCAAGGACACCAATCATGGGTGACATCCGTGGAATTTGATCCCTGGCGGTGCGACGAGCGTAACTACCGATTTGGCAGTGTTGGCGAGGACTGCAGGCTATGCCTGTGGGATTTCAACGTGGGCATGTTGCATCGTCCCAAAGCTGTGCGTGACTGGCTCTCGTCTCGTATCCACTTTACTTTATACTTGATCCAACCAAGCAAGACTAACACATAACGATGTGCAGGTATCGGTTCGTCATCGTGGGTCTATCTCGTCGCGGACGACAGCTCTGCACCGTGCAGAGACGCAGGGAACGTCCACAAGCCGACTGCGCTCAGATTCAACCTTGTCAACAGCAGCAGATGGAGATTCCTACGAAGAGGACGATATTTCCCATCCGGTCAAGCCGCGGTCCGAAACCCCGATTCTGCCACCTGTGCTTACAAAACAGGCCGACAAAGACCCCTTAACCTGGCTGGAGTTTACTGAGGATTCTGTCATCACAAGTTCTAAGACCGGTATGTTAATCGTCCCTGCGATTCCTTGGTCGATCAGGGGTAAAGGACAGCATCGCTAATGATTTGAATAGGACATTTAAGGACATGGACCCGGCCAACTGAGAACCCAGCCTCCCAGTAGCGGATGGAGAGGCAATAATTCTAGCCGCGGGACCGTAAAACGCTTTGGTGCACGAAACGAGGAGGCTTTAATAACTTGCTTGCGCCAGTGATGGCACGATGAAGTCCCAAAGGGCAAGCACGGCACCGTGAGGACTGCCAGGATATCGGATTAGTGGCCTTTGAATAGGTAAGGAGAGTGGTGTAATGTGTATATATGATATGCCTCCGCAGCTTTGTGTTAGGCTGGGCATCATTCGTCTAAGTTTTAAAACTCCGTTCGACCGGGATACCGGCTTCATCAAAAGCAAAAAGCAGAGAAAAAAAATTGAAGCATAAATTTATTTTGCCGTTCAACGCAACATCCACCCGGTCACCGGTTTTGGAAGTGCTGCAGGTATTACTAAATTGTACCCTTGGCGTTGAGGTGATCTTTCTTTTGTGAGAGCTTTCGATACACACCTGCCTCCGCCGTGCATGAAATACCTTACAAGAAACACATAGCAATATGATGACATGTTTATACTGCTTTTTCGGTTTACACGCGGCCATCACGCCCCATCCAGGGCCCCGAATCAAGCATATCAATAGTCGTACGACGTCAACAAGGCTAACGAAGTATGACTTGAAAGTAGTCGGTACAAGGGTTTTGACAAGAGGGAATGGTGGTCAAAGATATAAGTCATCGTATGAAAAAAGTAGCAGTCACAATTCCGTTGTACTACACGTTGACGTAGACGGTTGCGAAGCCACCCCCGTATCCCCGAGCCGCATTCAAGAGATAAACCATATCCCTTCCTAATGGTATAGACCGAGTAGAAAAGTGAGATACAATATACATGTGTGAAATACCCACTGAGGGTATGCAGGCTGGTTACCTCGCTGGGCGCAACCTTACAGGACCAAGCCGACGTTAAGCCTAGCGAGACTCGCTGGTGTACACGTAGCTGAGGTATCTCAGCCACTTGATTGCGCGTGTTTCGTCCTCTGAGAAACTTGGCGATACCGAGTCCTTAGTTTTCTTTCTTTTTCTTCCTGTTTTTTTGCCTCCTTCTCACTGCCCCTCTCTTTCCCTGCCTTGAGACGGCCCGAGATTTCCCAGTGGATAGCAGACAGGCAGAGACAGAGAGAGACATAAGCCAACGAACTCTTATCTTCCCCCTGCAGGTTGGTCTTGATGGAGCGGGTATGATGTGGGTCGGTGGATACGGTGAAGGCGTGCTGAGCAGGTTGATGGTGTATCCACACACGGCCGATGGAGCTCGCACCGCACAGGTGGTGAGAACTTTCTCATTTTAGCCCCTAATAATAGCTTTTGGTTCTACTAGAGCTCAGACTGCTGTGCTCACCAGGTTCGTGCAGCATACCATACTACTAACTAGTACTATCTATTACCCGCTCACCCCCCTTGCCGTGCACAGTCTGGCACGACAAGGGCAAGTGGATAAACAGGAGGCGTTTCAAAGGGTTCGTATCCTGCTGGGACGCTCTCGACTGCCCTTGATGCACGTACGTAGGTAGGAACGTGTTTGCTTGCTGGACCAGTTGAGGGTCTTCTTTTTCTCCTAGTTCTTTTGTCTTGCTCGGTTAGACCCTCCGATAACTCCCCCCTAAGTCATCGTGCAAGTCGTCTCATCTGGTAGTTGTACCCAGTACCGCTCTACGAGACGGAAGAGCTACGTTTTAGATAACAGGTAGTTACACGTTCAAAGCGGCCCTGCTAGTGCGCGTATCTCTGACTATCGAGGCCAGTATCTACAGTATTGTGAGCTTGGCATGGGATGTCTCTAGATTGGTGGCATGTGAAAACCCAAGCCGGGAAGCCAAACATTTTTAGGCTACGGCGGATGACGGCGCATACTAGCATCTAGTGGGCTGGGCTCTGCGGTTGAGGAGTGAACAACCTGCATTGCTGCAGTGGTTCCAAAAGCCTCATCAGCGTTTGATGATAGTCCCGCCGCCATGCCTGGCTACTGCGGCTGCCCAAAGCCCACCCCTACTGGCAGGCAGAGTACTACCAATCACGTCGTAGAGCTAAGGAGGTGTTCGAGTAATACGCGCAGGGTACCAATAGCCCCTGGCAGTAGTGATGTATCTAAGTATGTAAGTAGGGGCAGTGGTTTCCTGTCCTGTACATGTAAGCGTGCTACACAGTTTGACGGCTGAAGCTGTTTGCGGCATGCGGCTCCCAGGTATCAGTTGATTCTACATGTGTACATATGGCATGTACTAATGCGACGCCAGGGGAGGGGGGACCCGCGCTACCGAACGCGGCAGCACAACGCAGATATCATCGACCATGAATTTTGCAAGGTCCCACTGCCAGTAAGGCCTAGGTTTGAATGCTGCCGAAAGAGGGCCGTATGGTAACCCCCACCTCTAGGCCACCCACCGGGCGGAATTGTTTCAAGGCTGACCTTGCACACCAAAAGAGGGAATCATCTCGGGCGAAACCGTGTGGCTAACCGCTTCACCGTCTTTTTTTTTTTTTTTTTTTCTCCTTCCTCTCCCTGGAACCAAAGGAAGGATCGCGATGCGCCGTCCCAGGAGCTAGATATCAATTTCACGCACGCAATAATATAAAATGAAACAGGGCCAAAATAAGCAGAACCTACCGGGTTCTGGTTGCCTGTTGAGAGATAAGCAGAAGTAATTACAAAAAATTGCGCATTTACAAGCAGGGCTGTGTGCCTCCTCTACACGGAACCTGCTATTTGACAGAACACGAGAATATGCGAGTTACTAATCCTCAAACAAGGAACATGTAGCAGAAGTGATAGATGTCACCAAGTCCTGTGGCGCACGCAGGATGTCATCATTGATAAAGCATAACCGGCGTTGCGAGAGCTTCTCTTATCAACCAGAATCTTTCCTTCACGCCAGCAGTATCCGGAATTTTTTCTCCCAGTCCAGCCAGTGACTAACTTAGTGGATCACCATATTGCCCCCCTTGCGGCAGTAGTCGCGGAAGACGAGACTTTTAGACTGTGCAAAAGGCAGGTTTACTAACCGCAACTTGTAAGGTTATAGTGGATGCGAGTATCGGACCTTATCTCACTTAACGCCCCACGCCCATCACAGGGCCCCACGCCACGCTCGTCATTTACTACTAGTAACAAATTCGGCCCAGGCCAGAGATCTAGGTCGGCCTACCCAGAGATAACAGGTGGGTTCTTCTCTCATGTGAGCTCTCGAGCGCACCCGACTGAATGCTGCAGTCCGGAGGGGCTCACACCGCAAGACAAAACGCTCCGCGCAGTGGACGGCAACGAGATGGGCCCTCTTATTAGTAGGGCGCATTTTAGGCAACCCGCTCCGGCTACTACGTTTTGTTACGGGTCTGCAAACGGCGAAAAATGATCGTTCGAGCGAACTGGTCCCAGCGTTGCATTCGGTATCAAGCTGCGGCTTTCAAACTTCCTGGGCGGATAAGCTCGAGGTCAATTGATGTTCCGAGGCAAATGATCTGCAGTCGTTTTTTATGAAATCCAGGGTTCTGATTCTAAACCGGCCCTGGCGTTTGGACCTGGCGTTGGCGCGCTTCTAGAACGTCTTTTACCGATCAATTACCGAGGAGGCCAGCAAGCGAGTGGCGCCACCGAACCCCGGCGAGGGTTGATGATCAGAGTTGGTATTGCGCGCGGGGGGAGATGCTATCACTTGACTAGCTTGCTGGACTGCCATTGCCTGGTAGCTGGTTGAACGTAACATGATACGTGGGATGATCCGCGATGTTTCGACAGCGGCTTTGGAAGCCGATATACAATATACATAACAAAATTCACTAATGATGCTACTCTGTCGCTTTTTTGGGGTATAGCTAACCCCCCTGCCAAAGCTCCCGTCTTGGGGGCCCACCAGCACAAGGTCGATCAAAGCATCTGCCTAGGTTACATTCCCGTTGCAGCAGTGCTAACAGCCCTAAATCAAGAGAAAGCAGTCGTTCGATCATGGAATGGTGTCACGAGCGATGCATGAGACGGCTATAGTGAATGGTACCATATACGAGTATACTGCATATTCGATGCAGCAAATCATCCACTTAGGGACATTTTGAGTCTGGCAGGTAGCCATGAGCCCGAGCTGGAATGTGATCAGTCTTTTGAGATTGATGAGCCGATAAAGAGCTTTGTTGCTACGCAATTAGAGGCTCGGGAAACGCCATCGGTTCGATGGAGAAACTGTAAGGGGTTAAGTATTACCCGGTCTGCGGCTGTGTGATAAGGGTACGGAGAAAGCTGAGCTTTAAGCACGGGCGGCGCGCGTGCGAACTCTCGACTGGACGTAGGGTACGGATGCCTGAAATTAAACTATTGGAGGAATAAATGATGATAAACTGTATGCAAATAGCATACACAGCACATTGCACGGCCGCTGGGGTGCATGGATCGACAATCAGCTCAGGAGCTCCACGGTCTGGCCAAAGTAGGGTTTGACACTGGGCGAGTCTCGGTTCTTGACCTTGTCTTTAGTGAGTGTGAAAAGGTGAGGCACACGATTCATCCCACGCTGGCGACTAGATACGAAACTAGCTCGCAGGTAGGGAACCCAAACCTAGCTAGCCGTCCATTACGGAGCACAAGGCCAGCCACAGCTGATCGCTTAATCCACAGCCAACAGAACCCAAATTCACCTAAACTCGGACTATCCGGGTAGACACAGGTTGGCGATCGCCACGAAATAAAAGGACGAATTCACGCGTGGAAACGAGTCATCGGAACCACGCACGGGGTGTTTACAAAAAGCCGGAAGAGTAAATAACACAAGTGTGCTGATGCAGACAGTGGGTTGCAGGCACAACCTCGTCGTTCCGGCGGTTGTTTTCGGCATAGATGTGATGATTGCCCTCCATCCCTACTTGATCAGTATAGTATACCCGAACGAAATCCGTGACCGGGAAGAGCGCCGCACAAAAGTCGTGTCAACCAGTCGGCATAACGGGGCGCGAGTCACGCTTAGCAGGGAGGGGGTCCCAGAGGGAGGAGGCGTGGGATGGATACAGGGTATGTACTCTATATCCGGTACGTACCCGAAGCCCCACCGGGCCCGTTAGTGCGTGCCTCGTTCGATGCTTCCGTCTCGTGCATGACGAAAGGGGGGGTCCCTGACTTGCGACCCGCGGCGGGCCACTGCGCGAAAGTAAAGGGCAAAAAAAAAAAAAAGATCGTTTGCTCGCTGACTGACAGGCCCCATGCGCTGACCTCTTCGGAATTGATAAAAGTAAACGGGGTCCCACTTCGATGCTCGCTCCCGCTATCTCTCCCTAAAAGTAATTAACTCATCCTCGCCTCTTCTGCTGCTACTATTTCGTGCTTCCTCCTACAGAGGAGTTTCTCGTGAAGATATTTCCCCTCCAGGGGTCTATGAACGCTCACATCCACGCTTCTCTGCGCCACTTGTCTCTGCACGATCACATTCACAGTTTGACGAACCAATCCTTTGGGGTGAGACTGAGTCAACCCCACGTGGGGTCAACCTTGTCGCAAAATGCCTTCGTTCAACCCTTTCGCCTCCGTCGCTCATCGAAACGCTTGCACGTTATTTGAAGTCAGGTAAGACCCGTTTTTGCTCTGTTGCCTTAGTATTATCTGTTGCGACGCCCACTCGCCGTTAAAGCCAAATTCGTATACACCTGGCTGACAATGCACCTGCTGACACCACTTGCAGACTGGACAATGACTTTATCGTCTTCCGCGGCGGCGAACATGAAGCTTCCGGTCAATTACTCAAGGGTGTGGTAGTACTGTGTCTTCGAGAGTCATTACGAGTTGAAGACATCCACCTTCGCCTAGTAGGTAACTGCCGAATCACCTGGGTCGATGCGAAGCAGACGCCCACCGGGATCCACAACACGAAAGTAGATAGAAGCAATGTCATTCTCCGACACAACTGGGAGCCTTTCGTGGGGGGTGCCCAGACACAAAACCACAGTCAGGTCCTGATGCCCGGAAACTACGAGTGGCCCTTTGAGTTACTCCTCAACGGAGAAACTGCTGAGACCGTCGAAGGTCTGTTCCAAACTGGTATCAGCTACCACCTCAAAGCCACCGTCTCGAGGGGCAAGCTGGCCAAGAACCTCCATGCATATAAGAGGGTGCGAATCATCCGTACGCTCGATCCCACCGCGCTCGAATTCAACCACGCTATGAGCGTCGAAAACATCTGGCCCAACAAGATCGAGTATTCGGTTGCTATTCCTCAGAAGGCCATAGTCTTCGGAACCGTGATTCCACTCGACATGAGATTCACACCGTTGCTAAAGGGCTTGGAGATGGGGGAGATCACCGTAAAGCTTCTCGAAGTACAGGAATTTACAACTCCAGGCATCGCCCAAGGTGCTTCAAAGAGCTACAAGAACGAGCGAACCGTGACGACGTGGTCGTTTGAAATCAAGAAAGAAGACACTTGGCTCGACAACATCGAAGAGACTGGGCAGGAAGGATGGGTCGTCAGTAAAGAGCTCCCCATGCCACAGAAGCTCACCAAATGCTTGCAAGACTGCTCTGTCCATGGCATTAAGATTCGCCATAAGCTTAAGCTAACTGTGGCACTCAAAAACCCTGATGGCCACATCTCCGAGGTTAGTAGTTTTGACCTGTGATATTGTTTTTCTTAAGTGTTTTTCCAATCGTTAACGTTTTTTTTTTTTTTTACCAGCTTCGAGCCACACTACCAGTCACGATCTTCATCTCTCCGAATATGCCTCTGGATGAAGAGGGCAATCTTGTCTCACAAGAACCCTCGGGCGGCTCAGGCGAGAGAACCACCGAAAATGACCCTTCCAGCAACATGGCGCCGCCAGGGTATGGCATGCACGTCCTGGACCAGTTGTACGACGATATTGATCCCAATGGTATCATGACTCCGGCCGGTATCATGACTCCTGGCGGCATACAGAGCGGATTTGCTAGTCCGTTCTATGCGCAGAGTCGTGCTGGGTCTTCGGAAAACCTGGCGGCACTGACCCATAGCGGTGTTGCACCCGCGGCTTTGTCATCCAGGCTTCAAAATGTGTCTTTGGATCCTTCTCAAAGGAATACCTCGTTCACATCTCTCGGTTCTCACTCCGGAGCGGCCACACCCTATCACATAGGGCTGCATGATGGAGACCACACTGCTGAATCGTCTCAGCCGCACTCTACCGAATTATCGCGTCAGACTAGTGCAGAGGATCATTCTGGTGTAGTATCTGGACACAGCACGCCGGAGCATGTTGACGAGGTGGACATGGAGCAGCTGAGCAAGGTACCCAGCTATACCACAGCCACACGGGCACCTCTCCCGAGGACTCCTAGTTTCACGGGCTCGTTAGCACTGCCAGATTACCAGACCGCTGTAAGCGGACCAAATTCACCGACTAGGACGCCACTCGCCGATCCTCTGGCAACCTTGGCAACCATTACGGAGGGGTCGCAGGTCGGTTCTAACGAGACCGTGCATGGCGATGATTCGCGGAGCAGCTCGAGGAATCATTCCAGAAGCAGCTCGGCGTTAGGCTTCAACTACTTGCACATGTCTTCTGATGGTCACGGCGAGCGACGCTTGCGATTGTTGCAATCGAGAGGCAGCCACTCCTGAAGATCAGCGCACTCCCTTCTAAGTTCGAAGAGATTGATGGGGTATAGCCACCATCCCCTACTAAACTCTCCGCTCACCATTATCAACATCACTATTTTTTTTTATCATTGGGAAGAAACATTTTCGGAGTCATGAAGGCATTGACCATATTGGAGGGTAGAGCTGGGTTCATCACGGGTCACTCGAGGCGTAATTGAGCATCATAGACGGAAGATAGGAATCTTATAAATAGGCGGTCATCTACTAGAAGCATTGATTGCTTTCAGACCCCTTGCAGCTTAGGATCGGTTTAGAGGAGCATTTCATATACCCCTATAGTTCGCAGGAATAGACATAGCGACACATAGCCTTTGGAGAGGGAACAACATCACCCATCTCAAAACATTGGTTTACGATTTTCATTCACATAATTATTAATACTTTGCCTGATCCCTGCTAAATGTGTGATGACCAACATTGAAAGGCAATTAGGTCATCGGTCGGCTGCTTTGTTTCAGTACACTGACACCTTTAGTACACGTCAGGTGTCAGCCTCGTTAAGCCATTACAGACTTCTGATGGCGTAGCCGTAGATACTTGGCAAGGTCCTTCCACGCTAGTTGCATGTGCACGTAGTGGTTTATGTAGTGCATAAATTTCCACTGCTAGAAATTGGGTTTCCAGATGCGTCCCGTGCAGCAGCGCATAGCTAATTCTATGTACTATTTAGCCCAAACTCGACGTGTGTGAAGCTATCTCGACGCGGGAGGGGTCTAAAAAGCAAGCGATGACGCGGGGCAGCTTGACGGTGACGTCACACACCTTTGGGTTTTTTTTGGTGGGGGGAGGGGGGGAGCTATCCCGTGCTTCTGGTAGAACGCTTGTTGCGCCTAGGTGGTCCCTGGGTCGCGCCCCCGTTACACACCGGACAATGAGCGAGTGGACAATGGGCACAATGGGCCAACTGGCGCATAACGAACCATGGCATCACTGACAGATGCGCGAATCTGGAATCTATACAAGCCCGAATGCGACCACGCATTGCTCTCTTGGACCAAAACCTTCTTATTTGCCCGCCCTGGTTTTCTCGGATCCTTGGCCTCCCGTTCTTCCCCTATATTAATTCTGATCCACCCTCCTGTTTTTTTTTTTCCCAAGTGCTCTAACGCGCATTCGTCTGATCTGGACCAATTTGAACACAGGGATCGGCACCAGGGTCTACCTAGCTACGAATCCGGTCGGCATTTCGTAATTTCTTGTGTCACTCAGGCATCAAGGTAGCCCTTCATCACTGCTTGGCCTCGCAGCTAGTATTAATCTCAGCGCAGACTTCCTCGATTATATAGTTAACTGCATCATTGGGACTTTCGATCTTCTTCTCTTCCTTTTCGCTATCGCATAGCGCCTGCGCAAAGACCAGGTCGACCAGCCAGCCAGCCTCTCCTCCACATAACGCCTCCCCGCTCCCCACCTGTCCTTGTCGCAAAGTGGGCGCATTTTTATTGCTTCACCGACACTTTCCTCCCGAGCACTCGTCATCACACCACTACAGTCAGAGCCAAAATGAGCGCAGATACTAAGGAGATGCCCCTCAGGCAGGGCACGACGTTCAGCAGCGGCTTTGGGGACGATGCTGTTCCTGACTTTGACCCAGCCAGCGTGAGTACATCAGACCGCAGCGCCTCTCTTTTCCCCCTCCCCGAACTAAGGACCTCCACCCGCTAACTGGCGTCATGAGCACAGACTGCCGGCCTGCTCGCCGAGAGGCTGCAGGCGTGGAAGCATGCCGTGGCCAATCTCGAGGATTACGTTGGAGCCGTGGAGAAAGTTCACCGTAGTCACGCGAAGGAGTACGAGAAGGTGTTAAAGACCATCTCTCAGCCGCTCCGAGAGGGCAGGCATTTTGATCAGGGTCTGGGCGGCGTGGCCGGACTCTTTGAGAACATGCGTGTCAACACACAGGTATGCGCAACTCTCCCGCTATTTAAAGAGTAAGCTGCCGATTCAGTTCAGGGCCGACGCTGACCGATGCAGGCTTTGATTAATTCCAATACGGAAACTGAGAAGACTCTCAAGGGCACTGTTCTACCCATTCTGGAGAGACTGCACAAGGAGATCAAGAGTAAGGCTAAAGAGGTTCTCCATGGAGCCCAGAAGAGCGCAAAGGAGGTTGAAAAGGCTAGAAACAATACTCAGAAGCATATTGAGCTTCTAGGGCAGCACTCGGCAGCCTTTGAATCAACTGGAGGTCGTTTGAACCCGGCAGATGACCCCTATGTGCTACAGCGCGGCGTGCTTCACAGGCTGAACAAGCAGGTCATTGAGGAAAACAACCACAGAAACGACCTCATTCACGTTCAGGAGGCGCTCGAGACATACGAGGCGCATGTGGTTGAGGTCATCCAGCAGGCTATGGAGGCCTTCAATGCAGTCGCCGGTGGACAAGCTGAGAAGACCCGCGCTCTGTACGCTGACATGCTGGCCGCTGCCCAAAGGATACCTCCGGACTTCGAGTGGAAGGGATTCGTTCACCGTGAAGGAGAGGTGCTTGTCAATCCCAGTGATCCCCCGCGCAGCACGGATGCGCTGACGTTCCCCAACCAAGGTCATGCTTCAACCAAGCCACTGATCGAGGGGACTTTAGAGCGAAAGTCCCGCAACAAGCTGGCATGGGGAACACAGGCGGGATACTATGTCGTTACTCCTTCCAAGTATTTGCACGAGTTCAAGGACGATGACAACTTCCGCGTCGATCCTAAGCCCGAGCTGTCCATCTATCTTCCGGAAGCTACTATTGGAACTCCCAATGGTGAGAAGTTCAACGTCAAGGGCAAGGACAAGGGCAAGAGTATTAGTAGCAAGCTAGCCGGTACGTCGGAGCTCTCGTTCAAGGCCCACACCGCAGCCGACGCGCAGAAGTGGTTTGAAGCAATCCGGGTGGCAGCCGGTGCTCACGGGCCGGCCATCGAGAGCACCCCCGCCTCCCCGACCATTGGCAGCCACAGCTCCGGTGAAGCTAGCCCCTCGCTGGACACCGCTGCCGCCGTCGCGAAGGAACAGGAAGCTGGCATAACTGGACAGGACACTGTTTCCAGCCCTACCGTCATTTCTCCTGTGGTTGCCGAAGCCAAAAAGGATACCACGCCCGAGGCAACGGTGTCCTCTGAAAAGAAGGCAACTGCGTAGAAACACAGTTTCTCTAGAATTTCAAGGAGATCTTCGCAAGTCGCTCACTCTTTGGAACGGTCCCTTTCTGGGAAGTTTCGGGAACATGTGAATTCCCTGGGTGGTTCTGGATAATCCGCTCATGAGCACAGCCCCGGGGCAAGAGTTTACATTCGTGTTACGTGGTTTATAATATTCGCACTACACCCTTTCCCCTAGGCGGCTGCTGCATTGCTGTTGTCGCGTTTGTCATTGTGGTCAACGGTGTCCGCAAAGTAATACGATGTATCGAATATGCCTAGTAGGAAGCGGATTCTGAATTAGCATGTTTATAATATAAATACCGCTTGCTCTTTTTAATCAATGACGCCATTTCCACGTTAAGCCTCTTCCTTCGGAGCAATCAGAACTTCCGATTTTCCCACTCAATCCAATTTTCCTACCTAAGTTTCACGGTTGATGATGCGATGGTCCACCTGGTTTCTCAAATCTTCCCTTGCCCCAGTATTTACATATGCCGCAGGGTTTGGGCTTGGTTGTAAATTTCAGTTCTCATTTTCAGACGTCAGCAGTAAGTTACAATATAGCCCACGCATGGCACAAGCAGACGTGTGATAAAGATCATGACAGCTCTTTGTCTGCATACTTTTCTCCTGCGGGGTGGCTAAGCTTCTTCTGCTCCTGCAAGCTTGCTCAAAATATTTCCGAGACATTGTACACATTTACGCCAGGTTCATTTCAACTCCATCTTCCGGAGAAAGGAGAAAGGAATCGACGTTTAATAAACACAAAATGAAGATTAAAATATAGAAGGAAGGATTTGTCTATTGTCTTAATATGGGACACAGTCGATGACGACAGTGGAATAATCAACTAGGTTGTCGATTCAATACAAAGGGAGATAATGTGGGAATTGAAGACATCAGAGTAAAATGTTAGGCTCCTGTCACTTAGGAGAAAGACAATACTCCAATTGTAAAAGGAGGAAAATAAATAGGAGAGAGACAGGAAAGAACCATCGAGATGCAAGATGCAAGATGCAAGAGTTCATCATTGGTCGAGAAATCTCGTTGGCCAAGAACGACGGGAGGATATGATGATGTGCATGGATCGACGTATAGTCACCAGTCCATAAGTCTTCGGCAACTGGAGAAGTTGGGTAGTTAGGGGTTCCTCACCTAGACAGATAAGCGGCGGGGAAGATGAGAAGTCGATTAATGATATTCGAAAAGTACCTAGGTACTTAAAAAAACAACATTTTGAAAGCATGACGCGATAATATGAACTACGATTGAAACTGGTTCGAGGGTATACTGTAATAAGATAATAAGTTTTGGACTAGCTAAGATAAGAGTAAATGTGGGGTGTGAGGTATAGACTCAGTCGGTCGATTGCGATCATCGATGTTCGAAGGCGCACCTGATATGGGATACTATGTACAAAATCTGCCCAGCGAACCCCAGCGAACCCCAGCACAGCGGCCGGTTCGCCGAGGATGGGCACTGGGCAGAGCGGTGGGGGAGGAAGGTCGTCGCATCGCAGCTGAGGCCAAAAAAATTAAAATCTCCTGTGTAAGCGTTGGTTTACATACCCCTGGGAAACGAAACAAATTCGGGGGTTTTTTTTATGTACCGGGGTTGGCTGGCGGGTGGGAAACAATCAACCGTTGTTTCACCAAGCACTGATATCCTTGCAGTGCTTGCGGCTCCTACCTCAATGGAGGCACTGTTATTGACCTGGTGTCGAAGCTGTAAGGCTGTCCGATTTGGGGCGTGTCGAGAGATTGGATGGGGGCATCGAGTAGGGGGACGAGTCTACAGAAATGGGCTGCGGATGGTTAGCAGACTTCAATTGGTACCTAAGGCTGAACCATCATTGCTCAGCCCCTCCTGCCAGGGCCGAAAGCAGTCTAGGCTTATACATCACCAAAGGAGTGGCTGAGACGGGGAGAAGAGCCAGTGGCCTATATGCGATACAATGTCAAAGTGCAATTCGAGCGGCTGGGTTACATAAAACGGGCTGCCATTACAGCAGAAGGCATATTCATCCTTACTCGAAACCTTGTCCGGAGCCCCAACCATGTCTCCATACCCGCTGCGGCGTTCTTCAACGCCGGTCGTAGTCTGCTGCACATACTACACCAATTCTTTTCTCCTGGTTCCCCTTGCGGAGACCAGGTGTAATTCTTCCTGCAACATAGGCAAATCCCCCGGCAGATTTGCTTGAGCAATTCACTGCCCGGTTACGACCTTTTATGGATGTGCTCTTTTTGCTCCATACGAGCTCGAGGCGTACTCAGATTCTCAACTCCCTTAGAGGCTCGCCCTACATTGTATAATCTTTGCTCATCAGAATCTCAAGTATGCCTGGTGAGCCTTGGAGAAAGAACTACTTCGCCGACGGAGACCAGCTTCATGAACGTTGGGGACCATATCTATAACGACCCTGCTCCCCCCCTCGTGTATTCCCTGTTTTTTCCACTTCCAACAACACACCGCTTTCTATACAAGTCTCGTTGGATCAAGGCAAACTGCCGTAAACGCCATCACCTAATCTCTGCTTACACGCGCGCGTACTCACACACCAAGCACACATCATCACACGCCGTCACTATGACCAAGCCCTGGGAGACATACGAAGCCACCATTAAGGGGCTCTACCAGCAGCACACGCTCGCCACGGTCAAGCAGATTATGCAGGACCGGCATAACTTCAGAGCATCGTAAGTAAACTCCGTCCATCCCACACTTAGATATATAAAAATATGCACACACACACACACACAAACATATATATATATATGCGTGGTACACTTCTCTAACTTTATATCAAAACCTCCCGATCAGGACGCGTGCGTATCGTCAACGACTCGACGCTTGGGGGTGCACAAAGTATAAGAAGCGAGACAAGCCGTCTCTCCCTAAGTCGCATGGCGAGACAAGCAACAACCCTGGCACTTCGCAACCACACGGCTCATCACCTGTAGCCCCGCAGCAAGAGGTGTATAACTCGTGGTTTCCATCCTCGAACCAGGTTCAGGGGGTGACCAGCGGCGCGGCATACCCGAATGCCGCGGCATGGGCAGCACCCGACAATGAGAGTTACATGCTGAGTGACCAGCAGAATATGCAAGCAGCATCAAATGAGAGGTTAGTACGATTTTTCATTTACTACAGGAAGAAGGAAGGGATCCGAAAAGAAAAGCAGTGTTGTTAGCAAATCTTACCATAGGGTTTTTTTTTTCTTTTTTCTTCTCTTCTTTTGACTAACTATCATATCGACAACCAGCAGTCACGGCAGCGTGCCAAATGTGATTCTGCAGCAAGATTACCAGTTCCACAATCCCAGTACATCCACCACGTACTGGGGGGGTTACGACACCATAGACGAGCCGACGCACAATATGGTGTACACCGACGCGACCGGACAGCCGGCAATGTACCGCACGGCCTTTGACCCGCTAACCGCCGGATTCGAAACCATGGGTAGCCCCCGGTCGTCGAACTCCTTTTCAACCGGTGGCTCTCCGGACCACCACCACAGGCAGCACCAGGGGCACTGGCGGCTCAATGAAGACGATGACTCGGATGGCACGGAGGGGGCGGCCGGCCACTGAGGCTCAAAATCTCTAAGATGCCACTTGATTTTTCTTCTCTATCTCCACCTCTTCCGTTCTCTTTCTTCTCCTCTTTTTTTCCCCCCTACCTCGGCCTTATCGATTTCTTTTTGGCACCAACTTATATCATGAAGGGAAGTGGTTGTGCTATTCCTGTATAAGTGTAGGTTGGGATTTGTGGATCATAAGCTGAACATTACAAGTGGAGCGATCAGGGGAAGGAATACGGGACTGGATTTTGTTTGCACATCACATCCCCCCCCTACTATTTTTGTTTTGTCATTGATTTAGACATTCATCTTCTCTTATCAGCTGAGACATAGATTCCGGGATTACTTTTGTTTTGGGGCTTGGAGCTCGTTAGAAATCGCGCGACACTGGGGAATACTGTATCATCATGGTTGGCCTTGGTTTCTTTTTTCCTTTTTGTTCTTCTAGTTGCTACTCTTCTCGGGATACGCCTCTGGTCGCCTTTAGAATCCGAAGGGTCTGCATGCATGGCGGAAGACAAAGAAAAAAAGGGATAGACGCTTGAGAGAGCACGCAGTAACAGTTGGATTCTTGTTGCTTTGGTTAGGTTTCCTTTTGTTTCCTTATGCTGTTTAGCCACTGGCTGTGTACTCTGATTGTTTTCTAGCGTGAGATGAGAATAAACTGTAATTCTAGAAGATAATCTACCTAAAAACTGAGTTCCCCTCGCGAGCGGAATTATTCAGCGCAAGTTGAAGAGTAAAACATCGCCAGTCGTACAGTACGTTGTAAGTGAATGTCTTGGCACTACGGGCACGTAAGGGAGGAATTGAGGCTCAACGTCTATTGACAGGGGCCTATTCATCGCATCCCATGTCTAGCTTTAGGGCTTCCCCGCTTTAATCTGGATAACCAAATCGCTGGGGACGGGGACCCTGTTAGCGGGCCCTACTGAGATAGGCAGGCCGAAGTCACTATAGGAAGGGGAAGCACAACCAAAAGCCCCGCCTAAGTTAGTTAGCTGACGAGAGAAGCCTTTTTTGCCGGAGCTATGGGAATCTTGTCAACGTCCACCCACATGCACCCACGACTTAGTAACTCTGCACGATATATATTGTGCCTAGTGTGTTCAGATCGATAATGGCTCGTGAATATACTGTTTTCATATATTGGACGTCTTGCTGCGGCTCAGTAAGCTTCGAGCCAAGTGTGTTTCCTCCCGAGTACACGACTTTCTCCCACCGTGAACCTGTCTAAGTTAGTGCGATCTTTTTCAGAACTGAATAACACCGCTTGGCAACCTTGGATGAAAGACTTGGCATTGGTTTTTTTTTTAATCATCGCTTTCGAGATGTGCGATGTGGGACTAGTTAGGCGCTTCATGGCTCGCTCACCATGCATGGCATAGCCCATGTAGGTGAGAACAGCTGTCACTAACATGGGACAAATTACTAATGGGCCTCGGAAGAGGATGATGGAGAGCCCAAAAAACCCGCGAGCTGCGCCTCTTGTTGTACATATGCCGCCCAATGATATTGACCATCAACCCCCCTTAGAAGAGCTAGCCTCGCCCATTTCAGATACATGGCACGACCTTGCACTGCTTTTTGTCTTCTACTCCTTTCTTTTTCGGGCTCTCAAGTCATTTGCGTGCGTGCAACTGAGATCCATGCAGAATAGCCTCATGCAGACCGAAACTTGTACCGCGCAGCACCAATTCAACCTCGCGAGGAGAATTCGTGAAGCACAAATTTGCCTATGCAAGTAGAGCGAAGCAAGGTGACCCATCTGTGAACAGCCAGAAGGCCTTGCGGGCGCAGACTCCATCTTCTGACGTAGAGTGCATGCATCGAAGCGCGACCAGCTCATCCCAGAACTTGTATCAGAGGATTTCTCCCTCTCGGCTTCAACCAACCACCACATTACCCCTGCAAGTCAAATCGAAACTGGGCCGTTCGAGATTAAAACGCCAAAAGCAAGACTGGACGCTCAAGACAGCCTCAAACTAGGGGCGCCAGAAGGTAGTATTGAATCCTACAGCCTTCCAATTCTCCCACTTGGGGAGGAGTTCCCCACAAAGCTCTTAGTCAGTACCCTGCTGCATTTGCATTTCCCATGCGGCTGCAAAGCCTCAAAGTACTGTCAGCTACCGGTTACCGAAGAAGCGGGAAGAGGAGGATGACATGGGCTAGTCGGTCGTGTGCAAGGGGTTTCGTGCGCGTCTTTGATGCCCCACATGTGCACCCATACATCCATACAGATTGACTTACCTTCAGTACGGTACTATGGGGACCTTTGAGGGGGGAGTCGGATCTTATTCGGTTGCGAACTCCCTTGTCTGTTCGGCATATGTGGGTTTGATCAAGGCGCATTAACCGTAGACAAACGACAACTGATGCCTTGTTTGTGCTGAGATCTGTGGTTACTGTACCACGGAATCAATATTTCTACTAAAAACGTCTGCTGTCTGACTTGAGGTTACTCTTCATCAAGCATCTGAAACTGCTGCTGTGCGTTGGAAGAAGGTTTGCTACTCGTCTAATCTGTTTATAAGGAAGGGGCTGTCCCAATAAAGCCATAAAACATTTCAACTGTTATAGTAAGTCCTCGACGACTACTGCCGTGGCTGCCGTGTCCTCGACACCCTGAAAGACTAGCTAAATCCTTGGATACTTAATTAATCTCCATTTCTCTCTCTTCTTGCCAACGCCGAGAACAAAAGAGAGCTTCCAACCTGGAGGTACACACAGAGGGTGGCGGGAGCGTACTCTTACTACGTCTACGTACCTTGATTCCATCTTCTTAGAGGCTAGGTGTGAGGAGTGAATCCTTCCGCTGTCATCATACTGGAGAAACATGAATATAATCTCCCGGCCACCAGGAGTGGACGAAATGCCGTCAAGCTTAGGGGCTGGGGGCTAGGGGGGGAGGTGTTATTGGGATATCACTAGTTTTCCCTATGTGGTACTACATATGTACCCAGAAGAGGGTTAACTTCGCTGTTCAAAATTTGACAAGGTATTATATTAGATGAGCCGTAAGTTTTGAGCCCGGACTGGTCACCGAAGCTTACCTCCTCCCCCTCCCTATTCTCAAAATAGATACAGGGCTGCAGCATTTTTGCATTTTTACCCCTGAGCTTTTGCACTTTGTGGCGATACAACCATGGAGTCTGTCGGTGCTTCGGCCAGACAAATACTTCAATATAACACACGTACAAAATTGAACTTGCCCAATACCACCTCAAGCTCTGCAGAAATGGAGATACTTAGTAGGTAGAGGCCCAGAGTAGAGTACCCCGAGTGTGTATACATCCACCCACACACACAGCCCCCACCGTTTGCTCCGTCAATCACGCCTCGATGGTATGTACTCAGGGGAAATTATCGCTCGCCATGTACTCAAGGCCATGAAACATGAAGCATCAGCAGCAGAGCCGGATGATCCAGTGGGTAGGACTGCGTTGGCGATCGAACGTTTCTTTCGAAACCCGCCTCCACTGCCTGGGCGTGGATGTACAATAAATATTGCCAAGGGAAGCTCTTATCTTTCAGTGAATGGGCAACCCATGATGTGACATCTTATCTATCGCTGCAAACACTCCACCGCATGTAAGCTCCTCCCTGCTCCTTGTACCCAGCTGCGTCCTCCATCGGCGCCAACTTCTGATCCAGGATTTCCGCTTTTAACGAACAAGGCCTGATGACCAACCTTCAGGGCTTCAGGTATGTTCATCATGGTAACCCAAGAAGCTATCATGTCTACTTCCCAGATATCTTGGGTTGCAAATAGACTTCAGAAGTCCTCGTGGGCGCATCTAAGTCGGTCTAGGTGCTCGTTGAGATGAGCTGCAATCTCGTGTGACACATTTTCTTTAGAGATACTTCGATCTGCTGTCTCCCACAGCCATGATGTTAATCTAGCTTATCATCGGCATCGGATTCAAAACATTATCGGCAGGAATTGCCAATATTCTCAGGGGCTGAAGCCCAATTATCTCCGGATCCGGTCTCTATTCGCGTTTGTACTTGTGTCGCTAGGTCGAGATCAACAAGAGAAATGAACCCACGTACCTCGCAACCTCTGGTCATTCTTGAGCCGGTTCTCACTATTCCATATCACAACTGAGTCTCAGGGCGGTTACATATTTGAACAATCTACCAAGGTACCCAGTGTACCTTGGATCACCTCCGATACAAATAACCACGAGTCTGCATTTTCCGATTAAGTAATAGCGTTCATTGACATTGGGCGGATACACCATATTGTATAGACAAGTGAAACCATGAATAATAGTCACATGGCCTCTGCGAGCATCGGCCCTTTACCAGAGTTTCAAACCGAACTAGCACGCGGATGTAGATGTAGGTTCGGCATCAGGTCCTCTTTAGGGAATACTATGTGCGTGCCATTCCACCCATAGAGAGACCAGTTGGCAGCAAGACCTTGGAAATTGGAGGCATTTGGCGCATAATCTAATGTGGCTTTTACTCAAGTTCTTAGCATAGTACAATGATGAAAGAATGATACTTCTTCGACAAAATTAACCTTGGAATATACGAACCAATGGTCTCTTGTAAAGCATCAGCATTAGGACGATAAAAGTTGAGTTACTCCTGCAAAAACTAAAAAAAATTGTGCGGGCTAGGTGTTGGGTGTGTAAACCCCTGGCTGTATCTGTTGTGATGCCTCTTTGTCTAAATCTGGTTGTTTGGTTATATATTCCGTGCTAGCGGCACTCAACTATGCCTACCTAGGTATGCATTTGCTCCTAATATCCATCGAGTGCTTTACCCAATTCATGCAGGAAAGCATCTTTATTAAGACAAGCTAGAAGGAAACCCCCGCCATGTAAAGCATACAAAAGAGGAGAATTGAAGCCCCTTTATACTTTGTAGAAGCAGAACGCTACATAGAAATTGGCAACCTCCATTTCCGCTGGGCTCACCAACATTGCACCACCACCCCTCTCACGGACCCCCATGCGTTCGCTCAGGGGGCCCAGAGTGCGGTCATCCTTTTCCTTCTCCCATATGTTGCGGAATGTTTCGTGGTACTGCAGTTCGAGGTTGTAGTCTTCGGCAAGGGCTCGAAAGGCTTCCCAAGGTACTACGTATTCAGGGACCTCCTCGACCGCTTCGTCAAGGAAGAAATTATACTTCCAGCCGAAGGGAGGCCTGAAGATCCCGTCCTCAGGAGTTTTCCCCGGGAACCTAACACGGTAGAGCTTATTTCCCCACTCTGCTGTTTCTTCAGCTTCGCCTTCCTCACGATCCTCGGATTCTGCTGCCTCGCCGTCCTCTGGTGCGTTGGCTTTCTTGGCTGCAAGACGTTCGTTAAATTTGGCTACGTTCTCACCGATGATATCGGAATTGGGAATACAACCCAAGAACCTGCCACCCTTTTTCAATGCTCCGGAAACATTCTTGAGCATTTGTCGAGCCTTCTGCTCGGTCTCGAATGCATAATGCATACAGAACATCATGCTCACGATGTCGAATCCGCGACTGCCCATTGTGGATTCAAAGCCGACCTGCTGGATTATATCGATGTCACCAATGGTCTCGCCATAGCAGTCTTTGACGAAGAAGAATGCGTCAAATGGAGGTTGATTCCGGTGGCCGCGGTAGCCTCCACGACCGCCCCTGCCGCCACCACCTCGATTACTCATACTGCGATATCGATCCCTCGCTTGCTGGATGGAAACGTCCGCAGGATCCATGCCAACGTACAACTGCACGGTCTGAGGGGCCTGTTGCCACTTGCCTAAATCCCCACCCTTACCACACCCAATGTCGAGAACAAGAAGTTCCTTGCCACCTACGCCCGCCAAGTCTCGGCCCTGCATGTGGGCGCCGGGCGTGTGATCCTCATCGGGCGAGAACTTCTGAATAATGGTGCTCTTGATCCAGTTATTGAAGACCCTGAGGCCTCTGATATTGCTATCCGTCTTCCGCCAGTCTCTGCCGCGCTCGGGGACAGCATTGTAATGTTGTCTGACAACATCGTTCACGGCGTTCCTAGCTGCATGTTCTGCGGCCACGGCAGATTCCCTCTCTCGTTCCTCATGCCGCCTGCGTATTTCCTCCTTCTCGCGATCAGAGATTCGGGCGGCGCGACCAGGCCTCTTCTGCTTCCGAGGGGCGCCAGACGGTGACGCGGAGCGCTGGCGCTTCTTAGCGGGCTCCAGCTTCTTCGCATCAAATGGCTGGGGAAGCTCCTCATACTCGGCTGCGGTTTTACGCTTCTTTGGGAAGTCATCGTCGCCTGCCATTGTGTCTAGAACAGACTTGAACCTGTAGGGTGTCTGTTGCTTGCGTGGTTCTGGGTGCTCTGGTGACTCGACGTGAATTGAGCCTGCCCCAGTAGATTCTGCGTCACGATTGTGACAACGAGGCAAGATCGCAGGTTTCTGCTCGAACCGGAGGGATTGTTGTCTGGGAGATGGAGAGTGAATTGCAGAACAAAAAAAAAATATCAAAAGGAAGAATAGAGAAGTTGCTGCTTTAATCGGGCTTGCAAGCGGAGGTTGAGACCCCGGCTAGAAGAGCAAGTGGATCCCTCGCTCCACGGCTGTTGGTGCGCCCGCAGGTTGGTAGGTTGGTTAAGCTACGTTGAGTAAGCACCTGGTATGGGAGGAGACAAGCGCAAACTGTGGGGAGGTGCACATGTCGTGTGGGCGGGAAAGAGAAGGCTGACGCTGGTGATTGGCCGGGAGCCTCCCGCTGTTGCTTCGGGCGACATTACGAGCACAGCTGCCGCCTGGGGAGCTCGGACCACAGCAGGCCAGTGTGCTGCTGCAGCCTCTCCAGCCTTGGCCCCGGCCCAGCTCAGCAAACAACGTCTAACTTAGCGATAGGTAATCGAATCGATAGCTCTCCCTCTCCCTTCATCCATCTCAATTCTCGCACCACCTCCATCCATCACAACCCATCCCCTCCTGCACAAATCCGACGGCGAGCACACCGGGTCCAGCTACAGCAGCCGCTCCCTGACCTCCCCAGCGACCGCAGAGTTACGTACGACCATTTGGCCGCCTTACTCCAGGTCTCCACATCACCTTCAGGACCTTCCCAGACACAGCAGAGCTCGCCAGTCAAGATGGGCTCCGATCCGCAGTACGCCAAATGGCCTTTATTGCCTCTGGTCCAGCATGTGTTTACCCTGACCAACCCGTATGCCACCCGCGCTGCTCAGCAATCGTCTGTGAAGATCCTTCAAGATGCCATCAGCGAGCACAAGATGGCCCCTCTATACAGATACCTCGCTCACCCTGTTGAGGGAGCCATCAACACCGCCGGCGAGGGTACCTCTTCTGCACCCCAGAAGTCTGTAAGCAGAAAGTCGAGTGTCGTTGGCATGGTCGGAAGTAAACCTCCTTCGACAGGTGCTGGACTACCTTGGGACGAGGAAGTCTACAACAAGCTCAAGGCTGAGAATGACAAAGAGCTGGGCGAGTTCCAGACGGAAGAGGAGGAGGCCGTCGAGAAGGCTGGCGATACCGAGGTAGCTGCCGCGAGAGCCAAGAGAGCAGAGTTTTTTGCTAGGGTTGGAGACAAGGTGCGAATATGCTCAAAGTATCCAGAGACACGAGTACATCATACTGACATGGCATGGCGACATTGACAGGACAAAGCTGTAGCAGCTTACGAAGACATTTTCGAGAAAACCGGCATCCTCGGAACCAAGATCGACCTCGTTCTCGCTATAATTCGTATCGGTCTCTTCTTCGGCGACCGAGCTCTAGTGAAGAAGCAAGTTGCACGCGCCAAGGCGTTAGTTGAGAGCGGTGGTGACTGGGACCGCCGGAATCGCCTTAAGGCCTATGAAGGTCTTCACCTTCTTACAGTTCGCTCCTACAATCTCGCTGCGCCCTTGCTTCTCGACTCGCTATCCACCTTCACCAGTTACGAATTGTGCACCTACTCAAACCTGGTCGTTTACTCAGTCCTCGCCGGCTCAGTCTCTTTGAAGCGTGTCGACTTCAAGAGCAAAGTTGTCGATGCCCCTGAGATTAAGGCTATCCTCGGTGCTGATGGTGATGACAAGCTACTCGCCCTTTCTGGCGCATTATCAGCTGGCCCAGGAGTCGATGAGGATTCCGACATGACGGATGCTAAGAGCCCCGTTACCAAGGGCACCACGGTGGTGAACCTGACGACACTCGGTACTGGTGCTGACCAGCCTGAATCCGAAATGGCTGTAGACTTCTCACCGTTGGCCCAGCTTGTCACGAGCTTGTACAATGGCCATTACAAGCATTTCTTCCAAGCGCTTGCCCGTGTTGAGGAGCAGTTCCTGACCCAGGACCGCTACCTACACGAGCACCGTGGCTGGTTTATTCGTGAGATGCGCCTACGGGCCTACCAGCAACTGCTTCAAAGCTACCGTGTTGTCGGGCTCGAGAGCATGGCCAATGATTTTGGTGTTACCGTCGATTTTCTGGACCGGTACGTGTACTCATTGCTTTCGTTTCTGGGTACTGGTGTAGCTCATAATACTAACATCTCTCTAGTGATCTTGCCAAATTCGTTGCAGCAGGCCGCATCCCTTGTACCATTGACCGTGTCACCGGCAAGGGCGTGATCGAAACCAACCGCCCCGATGACAAGAACAAGCAGTATCAAGACGTCGTTAAGCAGGGCGACCAGCTTATTACGAAATTGCAGAAATATGGCCAGGCAGTGCGTCTACGGGGAAGTGAGAGAGCTTAAATAGTTGTTTGGAGTTAGGTGGATGACGACAATCAAGGCCTCAGGGTATCCCCCCGGCCTGGAAAGGAATCGTGTAATAGACTTATCTGTACACTACCGAAATAGACCAGATCTGACAAACCGGAGTCAAGAAAAGGTATTGGAAATCAGGTTGATCATAACACCAGATGTGGTGCATTGCACTTTTTTGTGATTTTGCAAACCAGGAATGATGTCTCTTGAATGGGTTTTTCTTATATTTGTCAAGGATTTATCTATAGACTCCTTGATTAACGTCGATGACTCTGGAGGCTAAATCTCCCAGTCTAGCGATCGTCCGGTATAGCTTCGTAACAATTGGGTTATGTTTTATAACCTGAGGCAACGATCTAAAAACACAATATCCAACAGCCTACCAGAACCGGATCGCTAATCTCCAAACCGCGTCCTTGCTATGCTGAGGAGCGCCGTGTGTGTGTGTCTCTAAGTGTACTCGCTCGCGATGATACCAAAGCACATGCATGGCCTTTGTTCCCCATGGATTGTCTTGACTTTGTCCTCCTTTTTATTTTTTATCTTTATTTGAACTCGGCCATGAACTCCTGGTGGAACTTCTTGAGGCTGCCGACCCACTCGGTGCCGGGGGCCAAGAAGGTGGTGCGGAAGTGCAGGGAGCCCTCCTTCTGGCCGAAGCCGGAGCCGGGGACAACGCAGACGCCGGTGGCCTCGAGCATGCGCATGCAGTAGAACTCGTCGGGGGTGCGGCCCTCCTTGGCGGCGGCCTCGGCGGCCTTGGCCGGGACGTGGATGGTGGGGAAGAGGTACATGGAGCCCTGGGGCTCGCCGCACTCGACGCCCTCCATGTCCTTGAAGGCCTCGTAGAGGGCAAAGGCGCGCTCCTTGAGACCGTTGAAGATGTTGCTGTACTCCTTGTCGTAGAGCTCGAACGAGGGCTCGCCCGGCTGAGGAGGGTTCACCATGAGCTCGACGAGGCACTGCCCGATGACGGGAGCGCAGAGCGTGATGGAGACGAACTTGTAGATCTCGGCCTCGACCTCGGGGTCAAAGCCAATGAGCTCGAAGTAGCCGCCACGGTGACCGCACTCGCCCACCATGCCCTTGGAGATGGAGTGCAGCGAAGCCAGCTCAACGTTGTCGTACTTGCCGGGAGCGTCCTTCTGTGCCTTCAGCAGAACCTGGCGGAAGGAGTGGAAAGAGCCGAGGAAGACGTTGGTCTGGTAGACCTCATCGGCGAGGATGACCAGGTTCTCCTGGGCGGCGAAATCAATGACAGACTTGATGTCGGCCTCGGAGAGCGATGCGCCGGTAGGGTTACCCGGGTTGATGATGACGATGGCACGGACGTCGGTGCCGGCGGCTTTTGCGGTCTCGTAGGACTCCTTGATCGTCTCGAGCGAGGTTCCCCAGTTGGAGGCTTCGTCGAGGTAGTATGGCACGCAGGTAGCGTTCAGGACCGACAGCGAGGCGGTGTAGAGGGGGTATTGGGGAATGGGCACAAGGATACCCGAGTTCTCGGAAGCGCAGAGAATGTGCAGGAGGGTGTTGACGCCAGAAGAGGCACCGGCCGAGAGGTAGATGTGGGAGGGGTCCGCTGCGAAGCCATCACGCTCTGAAATAAAGTTAGTCTATACTACATATTTCGAGCAGTAGCAAGGATTCGGAAGAAAAACAAGACTTACTCTCCAGGAATTTAGCAATGCTGCCCTTGATCGCCGGGACACCAGCACTAGCACTGTAGGCTCCAACGCTGCCAACGTGCTTGAGGAGCCACTTCGCTCGCTCCACGACATCAGTCTTGTAGCCCAAAGTGTTGACCAGGACGTCTTCGTGCTCCAGCAGCAAAGGGTTCTCCAGGATACTCAGGACTTGGCGGAAGAAGGTGATAGGCTTCTGGTCCAGCTGCTGGGGGTTACCAATGTTGGCGCTGATAACTTGGTCGAAAGGAAGGTCGCTGCCGTCGCCCTTTGCGAACTTGGCACGATACTCCTCCGACTTGACAGCCAGCTCGCCGCGGACGGCATACTTGGCCTCAACCACATGGGGGTTTATGTTCTTGATCGTCAACCGAGCCATGGCGTAACTTGCTGCAGTGGTATGTATCGTTCGGTTTTGGCACACCAAGTTATGACTTGGAGATAGTGGGGTAGAGAGGGCAGAATGTGATGGCGGGGTAGCAACTAGATTGCGCAGAACCAGGTTAACAACGGGATTCGTGGTGGAGAGAAATCGTTCTTCTAGATAAAGATCTAACGCAAAACTCTTGATCTAAAGACTTTGAGGCAATTAATGGTACGAGATAGTACCTATAATGAATCTCTATGCATGCAGCAAACCGGGAACAAAAAGCAAGCTTGGCTTTCGCTCAATGACAGATGCTGGGAATCACTGCCTGCCGCAGACTAGCGCTTGTCGGGACGAAAAATCCCTGACGAGGGCCAAGGGGCCTGTCAGACTTCAGCGCAGGTGGCCGACCTGGCTGATCGTCAGCCCACAGGATCGGGCGCCAACGGACCAGGCAACGGGGGTGGCATGGTGAAGAGAGTCAACGGCCGAAACCGGCGAGACGAACGAGATAGTCATAGGGAGAGGCTGCAGGACCCCTACGGCAGAAAAAAAAAAGAATTTAGGGGTCCTGGGTCTGTAAACAGCCCCCTACGACTCGTAGGGAGCAGCAAAATAGTGGAGACAAGATGGAGAGGAGAGATGCAAACTTGCCTGATGCTAGTGGCAAAGCGCGCCGTTGGAGAAGCCGTGTGCCATTTGCGGCAGTCGGTGAGAGAGCTCCAGGAGCTCTGGCTCGGAAAAGGCCCGATACAGAGGGTAATCTGGCTGCCATTCAACTAGCTGTGTCGTCGACAACTGCGTTGGAATTCAAGGCTGGCGAATGCCGGATGAAGATAGGGAAGAGACAAAAAAAAAATAACACGGGACAACGCAGGAGAGCAAGGAGAGAGGAGGATGAGGGAAAGGAGAGAGCACCAGGGAAGAGAAAGCCACCCGTGTCTGTCTCGAGTTCTGATAGGGGACAATCAATTGTTGAGAGGGAGAGTCTCGCCTACATCGGTGGTACTACCGGTGAAGCTAGCTCACCGAGTCTTAGTGCGAGCTTTGTGCTGGGCCCACCACCTGGGCCCCCCATCGGAGATAACAATCTCACCTCAGGGCTACAATAGTACAGGAGGACAATTACCTCGTTACTGAATTCCAAGACTGCTGTGGGACTCTTTTTATGATCTGGCTATTTCAAAGACTATAAATGCTCGGAAACACCCAGAATGACCAAATAGAATCTGTGGGTGGCACACACAAGTACTACTGTGTACTAGATTTACAGTCGAGATGAACCCAAGCCTTGACCTAGGAATCCACCTAACTGACCCAGGGTTTCGTTGTTTTGATAACCCGAGAATTTTGATGCAGAAATTACGGATTACTAGGGGGCCATGAGCTGGTTGTTAGGTTCTGGAAATATGCCTCTACCGATTTGGGAGGCGGCCCATCAAATAAAATGGGGCATGCTTATTACAGAGCCGTAAACTTGGGGTTGTTACTAGTTAGATTGAATGCCGCGTCCATCCAAACAAGTCTATAGACTATACTCTTTAACTTTGTTGTCACCCTTACTATACAGCAATTGTTATTTCAAGTAAGTAGGTTCTGAGGGCTTCCTCAGACCTCCTTACTGAAGATATTGGGTAGGGGTAATGTGTAAGATAGTGGTACTAATAATCAACTGTTCCGCCAACGTGTGCAACTGACAACACTCCCACAGTACCCAATCTATTAAATTCAGTGTGAACAAATCGCAACTTGTAGCTCGAGGCCAAAGGTATCTATATACTGTGTCTTTATGTACCACGCATATAGCTTAGGAAAACAATGTTGTTGTGCGAAATGCCACACGTTGACCGTCAAGGTCTCGCCCATCCGCTGCTGGGTCTTTGCACTTAAGTTAGTTTGAACCGATTTCTAACAGAAGCATTAATATTTGGTAATGGCACTGAATGTGTCCAGAGCTCTACGATTTTACCAGTTAGTTACGCTTTCTGTTTAGTGACATACTTTTTGACGTCGCGCTTCTATAAGTGCAGCCCCATGAGATTATGCGCGAAATTTACACACATGCCTGTGTGGGTGGCAGCCTTACCAAAGCTCATCTAGGTAGCCAAGTACATCTCATATAAGTTAAGTACTCTTACCTAGGTACGTATGTCATGCTTGCCTGGCACCGTGACCACTTTCGGGGTCGGGCAGCATCGGTGACCCGCTTTTAACCTTTAAACGAGATATAACCCACGCAGTCGGATGGTTAACTTTCCTTCAACCGTCCAACTTAGCAATACAAAAATTGAATAAAGTATTGCGTGATGTTTATGAGCCAAACTTCAACAGTCGTGCAATCGCTACTTCTGTTTGGCAGTCTGATTAACTGACAACGTACATTACCATATACCAGGGTCTAAAGCAGGCTCTGCCCGACCAGGGCTGTGTTAGGCAGCCGCAGCCATTGCAGCGCAGCCTGCTAATCCAGAACACCGAGATAATCACCAAAGAGATCTTACAACCGATCTATCTCTTGAAATCTGATTGATCAGCTAGTAATCTATATGCATATTCTTGTCATAGGATCTACAGATCACTGGCAACCCTCTGGCCTGGAGGCTATTGCACCGCCTACTTGGTAACAGGTCGCCCACCTTCTCGCTCAGCGCTTGGCAGGCGTATATAATCATCTCCCCCAACACTCGAGGCACCGCATTTTCATCCAGATTAAGCAACACATGATGGTAGGAAGTGACCCCAACAAGATGCATATCTATATACTAACGCTTATAGCAGAACTCCTCGAGGGCAGTCGTCGTGTGGTATTGCGTGAGTTACGTTGCTGCAAGCACATTGTTTAACGCAGGCTGACATTATTTATTATTATTTTCAGTGTAGTTGCAAAGATGGGATACCTTATAGCTCCAGAATGAATGATTGCTGTACGACCTGCTACCATTACCGCTGCTCGTATTGTACAGTCGAATATGTGAAAAGATCATCAGAATTGCGTGTGGAAGTGAAGCATTTTTGTCAGCAGATTCAACCAGGGGTGGCATTTATGCCCTCAGCGCGGCATAATGGACACTTCTCGGATATCGAATGAAATGTCACTTTTTGATTACAGATGGAATCCCGAGTTCAATAAGCGTCGGCAACACAAGATTTACGCATCAGAGAATCTACACTATTTTCGGAGATTTTGGGAGGAAAGAGGCAAAAAAGATAATTTTATTAGACTTGTTATGAGGGACTCACGGCCCGCAGAAAGATACTCAAACCGCGCGGACAAGGTCGTAAGTTTCTGCAAAAATGCAGATCCGACAAGATTGTTGGACAATGAAGACGAAGTCTCCCGTCACCGTAATGTGTTGATTGACGACAGAAAGGAGGATATCAATGCAGGGGATGAAGGCATCACCAGAGGCCGGAGAGGCCCTCTCAATCCCAAAGAACTGCTATACGAGTTGCTGAGACCAGTATTTTTATCCTACCCCTCTAAAGCCTCTCAAATCTACTTTTGTACACTGACATCTTTCTCTCTAGCGGTTTCGCATCGAAGGTGTGCCCCATTCCCATGGAAGTACACCGTCGACACCAATCGCACATGAACCGGATGCTGAGAGACGAGTTATGTAAGTAGATCTACGCACTTAGATGTTTTATTAGGTTATTAAATGTGGCCAATGCTAGATACGTAACGGATCCATGCGAATGGTCAATTCTGGCCATTCTGGCCACGACGCCTCTTTACCAGACCTCCTTTCTTCGCGAGTTTTTATACAACTATCTTGGCTTCACCGCATCAATCAACGTGAATATTCCTGTAAGTAAATCATTCTCATCTCAACCTCGTCAAGCTGATAATATGAGACAGATCGGTAAACTCAATTTTGCCTTAGAGTTTCATCTCCCATTTTACGCTTGGAGAAAAGGCCAACCTACTCAAGACACACGGCAAAATGGCCATGGTAAGCCACTGCGACGTGTACAATGCCTCGACTTCTTCAACGTCAAGTCAGAAGACTCCAACACCCAATGCGAAGACCACATTTTCCAAGCAGAGGTATCGTTCCTTGTGGCTGGATTGGACGATTGGTGTTGGGCAGCATATACTTTTGTGGATACGTATCACGATGGAAATGATAGCGATGACAGCGTCTTCCATTACCATGCGCAAGCTGAGTCACCAGATGACTTACCAATGGATCCAGCTAGTGGAGGAAAGCTGCAGCAAAATCGACCGTTATGGAAGCCTCGCGTCTTCTATATGCGAGTCTTGGAGGCCCGGATGGAGAGAGTTAAAGAGGAATGGATCAACGTGGTATCCAATGTGCAACAGAGGATGTACCCTTACGTGAGTCCTCCAGCGGCACTCAAAAAAAAAAAACAATTGAGGTCATGCTCTCAAAATAGGTTTCACGAGTTTCGAGCCGTATTTGAGACTAATTTGCTAATTGGCTGTCTTTAGGCTCATGGATACTCTTTGGCAAAACAAGTGCATCAGTCGACCAATGGTGACAAGAGAATAGTACAGCTTCAGAAGCACTACGAATGGACACATAGCACTATCCGTCTGCTGTTGGAACTAATCAACACTCTCTCGAAGACAATAGAGGCATGGGATAATTTTCAAAAATCCGAGTTGGGCTATTTTCGTCACGATCATGCCCCCAAGGACGAATATATGGTATCGCAATCTATTGTGGGCATTCGGAAGCATATGAACGAGATGAGTGATCAACTAGAGACTTTAAGGTATCAAGAAAAGTTGTGCAACAGCATCGCCAGAGAGGTAGGTTATCTGTTTCCAAACTGAAAGCCAGCCATTCTGAATCTCTGCTCTTAGCTTGAACTTCACCTAGCCTTGGAAGACAGCAGGTCAACGTGGATTCAGATGCGTACTGGAGAAAATGTTAGAGCGATAACCATTTTGGCGTTGGTATGCAGTCTTTTACACCTTTGCTCAGCGTTCCAAACATTTAACTCATGTTCTGTCCAGTTGGTTTCTCCTCCCAGCATCTCTGCTGCCATTTTTAGCATGAATCCAGGCGTCCTTCCGTTTAGCCCAAGTTTGCTGGGTTACCTGACCACGACCTTCTTTCTTGGTGGCGTCATATGGATTAGCCTCAGGGCTTTTGTCAAATTGTCATTGTGGAGGACGGACAAGAGTATTGGTATTTCTCGACCTCCACCGTCATATCCAGGCTGCCGACGAGTAAACGCAACGGTTGAAGCGCCTACATTCTTACGAAACGATAGATATGATATGTTTTCTGATGAGATCGAGCTTGGCGAGCTTGGAAATCCCCAAGACCCTGCTGATATGTTATGACTGGATAGCCAAGAATACAATGACCGAACCTTCCACAGCAGTACGATAGGAGAGGGAACTCTTTTTTATGTCAAATGCATGCTGCTACAATATCTGATCTAACCTAGCGTTATGCATCACTTCATGATAATATTAAGCGATTTTCCATGAGTTCGTAAAGTCCACAAGGCGAAACAATATTGCTGGCGTGATTACAGTCTCGCTTGCTGTAATTTCTTAACAACCTGATCCGTATACCGGATCGGCCCATACCCAAAATTGAAGTCGTCCAGGCTTCGCTGGTGCTGTTCCTCATTCGCGCTACCGCAGGCGTCGCCCACCAGCCACGTCTCATAGCCCCGGTTGAAGGCGCTGCGGGCGGTGGACTCGCAGCAGCAGTCTGTCATGACGCCGCAGATGACCAGCCGACGCACCCCAAGCTTGCCCAGAAGCTCCTCCAGGTCGGTGCCAATGAAGGCGTCGTACGTGTTCTTGGCCACGACCGGTGAGTCGCCTACCCGGCCCCGGATTGCCGGCAGGAGCTCCCAGTCCGGGCTCCCGCGGTGGATTGAGCCAGCGGCGCCCCACCTGCGCACGAGCTGATTCCGGACCGGGCGCTTGAAGTCCTCCTCCGGGTGACCGTGCTGCGTGAAAATAATAGGGAGGGAGTTTTGGGAGAAGCAGTTGTGGAGTTTTAAGATGTTGGGAGTCGCTTCCTTGGCCATGTTATCGAAAAATTGTTGCATATCTATGATCAACAAGGCTGTAGCCATTGTGGCAATGAATACATTCACAGCACAAACTTGGAATTACTTGAATGATTGACAGCTTAAAATCACCAGACGGGTTTTCAGCGCACGATTTGCAACCTGATTAAATATATGTGATTAGAATGTGAAGGCAGCACGTATTTATGGTCTGAACTTGGTACCAAAGGCATTTTATCCTTTAACAAGAGCCTGTTTAGGCAACTTTGCCACAATAGGCACATATAGCATTTGAGGAAAAGATCTGACATCAAACCCATTCGATATTCCTTTGCTGTCCATATACAACGTATGGATGCTATCCTTAATATCAGTTCATGAAGGGGCAAATATATCTCTCTTATATAGCTTACACAGGTAAATGTTTACCACGACAATCTACATGCATTGTCTACCCCAGAATCTTAAGGATATGATAACAGATTCACATTATCTACCCCTGCTCATAAATATTCCTACTACAACATAATGTCATCTTTTCAACCATCTAAGGAAATCGATTTTTACACATTAAGCCTTGCTCTCCTTAGCATCCTGCTTGTCCTCGGGAGAAAACTTCAAACTGACGCTGTTAACACAGTGTCGCTCATCAGTAGGCGTCGAGTAACCCTCGCCCTTGAATACGTGGCCGAGGTGACCGCCGCAGTTGGAGCATACGATCTCAGTTCGTGCCATGCCAAACGAGTTGTCGGTATGGCGGGTCACGGCCCCGGGGAGGCTGTCAAAGTACGCCGGCCAGCCGCAGCCGGACTTGAACTTGTGGTTCGCCTTGTACAGCGGTGCATTGCAACCAGCACAGTGATAGACACCGGCATCGGGGTAGTGCGAATCGTACTCCCCAGTCCCAGAACGCTCTGTCCCCTTCTCTCTCAAAATTCTAAATTGTTCTGGACGTCGAATAGAGATGTTAGTGACAAAAACTCCGGGCTCCTAGCGCGCTGTGTCAGACTAACCTTTGTTGAGGACTGCACGCCACTCATCAGCTGTGCGCTCGTCTGGGTAGGACATTTTGCTCGAGGCAGAACTGCTTGAACCGAATAGACTACTGAGGAATGGGATGGTGGGCATAGATTTGAGTGCTCGCGAGTTCCGCTGCAGGGATTGGGTGGTGGCGCGAGTTCTGGGAAAGTGCGAAAGAGTGTATAGTGTGCGGATGAAAGTGACGAACGGCGACACACGCATGAGGTCTTCTGAACTTTGATATACGGAAGCTGGGCTAGCTCCCTTGGTTGCGGAGAAGCGATGCAAGAATTTATAGCAAAGAGCCAGACGGTCAATGGAGGGGAAATGATGACAAATGGCGAGGATAGTCAGCGATGTGTTTCGAGTTGGCTGTGTCAAGAAATTTGGAATCTTTGGCGGCGGTGCACGAAGCTCTAATCAGTGCAAGCTACGGAGTAGAAGCGATTGGTGGCGGGGAGCGGAGGGGGAGAGACGACATGGGATGGAGATCCGACACTTTCGGAATTAGCGCAAGTGCTCCATGTAATGATCTGTACATTATGTGTAATCTACTAACTTAGTATGCCTATGTACATCCCGTACCACGAATGACAAAGTGCAGTGCCCCGCGATGGGGTACTGGGCTCCTCTTCTTGCCCCTCGCCCCTCACCAACCGAAGCCCATAGAGCTGGAGCCCACTAATAATAATAATAAATGCTGATAACTCATTACTTGCAGTAAAGTTACTAGGCGCTGCGCATCCCATTGCAATTGTGGGCCAGGGAGAACTATTAGCGGATCATGGTTGTAGCGTTTCCCGCTCGCCCCCTCCCCAGCAGCAGTCAGCAGTACTATTGGGGGCCTGGTTTGGGGGGTGAGGACCAAAGACCCAAAACCAGGGGCGGATCCGTCGCTTCGCTGTCTCCGATTGACTTCATAGCGCACTAGCAAGGCAGTCATAAAACAAGCCACCTTCTACGAACCGGACATAACACTACACAACTTCCACAGACCCGGCAGTACGAAGTGCATCGCGCTTCTGCCACCCTTTCCCACCCCAGCGTCGCGAATCTCCTCGGGTCAATTATATAGTCCTCCCACCGAGTGACCTACCGCCAGCACCATGTCTCGACGACCGCCCAACCCAGCCGCCGAGAGGGCGGCCCAAAACCAGGCCACCATCAAAAGCCTCCTCAAGCTGGAGTCCAACAAGATATGCGCCGACTGCAAGAAGAACAAACGTGAGTGACTTTCTCTGAACCGCAACCGCCCACCATGTCCTTCCGCCTGCTAACTAAACCTCCTGGTAGATCCGAGATGGGCAAGTTGGAATCTCGGTGTCTTCATCTGCATCCGCTGTTCAGGAATCCATCGAGGCATGGGAACCCACATCTCTCGAGTCAAATCCGTAGACCTCGACTCATGGACCGATGAACAGCTCCAGAGCATTCTAAGCTGGGGCAATGCGCGCGCGAACAAGTATTGGGAATCCAAGCTAGCCGCCGGACATATGCCATCGGAGTCCAAAATCGAGAACTTTATCCGCACGAAGTATGAGCTCAAGAGGTGGGTTATGGAGGGCCCGATGCCTGATCCGGCATCCCTGGATGTCGAAGGAGACGACGACATACCCCTGAGCATCGTTAAGGAGAAACAAAACATTGAGAGGAAGGAATCGGTCAGGAAGGCCTCACTGGGACAAGCATCGGCACCTCGTAGGGTGGCCGCGCCGCAGGCGGATCTCATCGGCGGTGACGATGTGCCTCCGAGGGCAAGCACGGTAGACCCTCCGGCCTCACGTGCACCTCCCAAGGCCGCACCAGCTGCAAAGCCTGCCGCCGCCAAGGACTCGCTGTTCGGTCTGGACTTCCTAAGCGATGCACCGGCTGCTCCCCCCCGCCCTGCCAGCACTACCGGTACGTCTGCCATGGGTGGTGCTCAGTCGCGACCTGATCTCAAGCAATCTATCCTCTCCCTCTATGCTTCTGCACCCAAGCCGCAACCACCGCCACCACAACAACAGCAGGCAGCCGGCGGATTCGGCGGCTTCGGAGGCGCGCAATCTCCACCGCTGCAATCTCCCACTTTCGGTCATCAGTCTCAGCCGTCTGTTGGCGGTGGACTGAATGATGCTTTCGCAGGCTTGAGTTTTGGCAACGTTGCGACCCCCAAGAGCCCGCCAAAGGATGCTTTTGCCAGCCTAGGCAATATGTCAATGAACAAGCCAACACCTCAGCCGACTTCTAGCTTCTCTAACTTGGGCGGAGGTAGCTTCTTTGATGCCAAGCCAGCTAAACCTGCCGCACCGCAGCAGCCGTCACACGCAGCGTCCGATAGCTTCGGAGGTTGGGGCTCTCCGGCACCGCAGGCTACGCCCGCACAACCCGCTTCATCATCCTTCGGCGATCTATTCGACCTCTCAACCCCGGCGCCAGCTCCCCAACCTGCTGCCGTACCAAAGCCTGCACCCGCCCCTGCTGTCGACTCCGTTTTCAATCTTTCTCAACCTAAGCCTGCCCAACCAGCAGCAGCTGCTACCCCGGCTTCAAATCCTTTAAGTTCAATGGCACCATCTGCACTCAACAATGCAGATATCTGGGGAAATGCCTGGGGCGAGGCACCTGCTCCAGCGGCCGCTCCGGCCCAAAAGAGCCCCGTGGCAGCTAAGCCCGCTTCATTCGGAGGAGGCGACTTTGGCTGGGGCAACGCAGGTAGTTCCCTTGCTAGTACCTCTATTGTGCCTGGTCAATCTGGCGGGTTCAATACGCAGTCTGGCAGCTTCAGCATCGCGCCGCCCAAGGTAGCAGCAGACGAAGAGTTCGGCGGTTGGACTAGCAGTGCTGCTACTCCGAGCGCAACAACGAGCACCTCTAAGCCCAGCGGGTTTTCGGGAAGCGACGACCTCTTCTCCAACGTATGGCAGTGAAAATATCACAAACTTGAACTGGACGAGAAGCTGCAGGGATAACACTACAGATGATCATAATGAACTGGTTTCGCGATTTACGTGGCTGGTCAAAAAAGTTCCATAGGATAGAGAAACCTTCTCACATAGGCAAAACTATAGAAGACACGAATGACCAAATACTTCCTAAGAATTTCATATATACTTTCGGTGTTTCCAATACTATCAATGTAAAAATGCATAGATGCCCCTGGTACCCCAACGCCATTGCTAATGCTGCAGCGAGTAATTCGTCGATCCAGCAGACAGACACTTATGGCCCAATCTGGCCGAGCTATCGCCATTGCCCTTCGATATCCTGAATTCCCCTGATAGTTCTTTCTTCTGATAACTCATGCCCCACTACCGGGCGTTCATTCTGCGCTTCTATGTTCCCTGCCGCAAGCATAGGCCCGTATCCCGACGGGTCTACAGCTGCACTATCCCGCGGATACTAGAGTTGCAACATCGTCACTAGACCAAGCCCCTCCTCCCCTTGATGTTCGCTGCATCGCCAGAAGCCAGCGTCTATAAGGCTATAATTGCAGGTAACGTCGCGATGGAGGTACAGCGAGCAGTTCACGCAAAATGCAAGACCTACTCCTGCTCCTGCTCCTGCTCCTTTTCAAGCCGATCGACGTTCGTGTTTAACCACTGAAGATCAGCTTCCAGATGTAATATAGAACGAGGAAGGCGCCGATGATGATCGCGGACAACTTGAATATGGCGACCTTGTTTCCCGAGGCGGCCATGCGGCCTAGACGTCCGGCGGAACCCTTGAGCTGAGTTGACATGGAGGTGAAGGTATCGGTCTACGTCATGCAGGCAGATAAGATCGTCAGCATCGGAGTGATCTCTCTTATTTTGGAGTTTCAGAGAGGCGCGGCATGCTAATAACAACAGGAGAAGTGATAGATGCGAAGACTTACGGTGTTGTCGATGACATCTTGCGCCCGCGCATTGTCGTAAATGTCGACGGTTACGCCGCGCAGCGAGGAGACCTTGGCAGAGAGCTCCTCGAGCCGCGCGTTGTTCTGGCGCTCACGCTCGTAGGCTTCCGACATGTTGGCGTTCTAAGATGGATGATTCTGGCGATATGTGCTTCTTGTGCTCTGCTCCCTGTAACTGCCCCGCAAATTACCCCAGCGTATGACAAGTCCTGGGCAGAGGATGGTGAATGAGAGTGGCGGGAAAGATTGTTGGATGGGTGATGTTCGAACTGAGGAGGGCGCTCGGGGCGAGAGGATCAGGTTTCGGGCTGGAACTTTAGCGTGGCGTTTTTTGCGGGAGGCAACCTTAATGGTTTCGAAATCAGCTGGGTGCGTCTTAAGTCCGGGATGCCCGGAACTCCTCGGGGGCACGCGCAGCCTTGATCGCTCTAAAAATAAGAGATGGACGTCACCAAAAGGCAGAATCTGCAATCAAATTATTGAAAGAGTCAAAATTGTGATGCCTATTTGAGCCGTCCGCACGAGATCCAGGATTTCACAAAGGATACATTACATAGGCGCCCATATCACAAAAGCAAGGGGCGACAAGTAGACGTCGACAATGACGCAGATTGTGGCAGTGTACAAAGTCACCAGCCACAGCTGGGTGCAGAGATGTGTGTCTGTGGTATGTATGCACTATGTATATGTATATGTGTGTGTGTGTGTGTGAGAGAGAGAGAGAGAGAGAGAGCGCACGCGTATGCGTTCCGTCTATCTTGGCTGAGGAATATGCGGTGCATCGTCGACGTCTCCCTCCCCAGGCCGTATTAGTCCCGCTCAGAGATTCATTGCTTCTGCTAGATCTTATTATGTAGCTGTAAATCCGGGGCAAGGCGCCCAGCAGAGAGCTCACTAAAAATGAAAGCGAATGGGGAGCAAGCCAATGTCACTAGTGATTTTTTTTGGTCCCCTCTACGTAATGACCAGCAGAGGCGAGGTTTGGTTGGGGTAGACCATGCTGCGCCACTGTCAATGACAGCTTTGGGTAAGAGCTAGTTCCTGGGCTTCTGCGCAGTCACTACTTGACTCGGGGTTTGCCTACCTAATCATTCGGTACGGGGTATGGTACAAGCTGAAAGTCCTGGGCTAGTTGGTTACGCGCAATCTTTGCCCACGGCTCCCTCACTGGAGGCATTTATTTTCCTTTTCTCTCCGAGATCATATTTATACGAATATAAGTTAATCAGCCCTGCTACGTCTGCTTCCTCTGCGGTGTAGAATTTTTCACTCCCTCTTGCAGCTCACAAACCGGCTCTTCGGAACATTCGGTGTGACTTACTACGCGCGTAGGCGACTAGGATCTAGGTCGGTGCCCCGCAGTGCAGATACCCAGCATCACGATATTATGACACCCCCACCTCCAACTAACAGCGGCTCACTATCTCCCTCTTTCTAGGCAGCTTCCCCAAAGCGCACATAACCCAACCTCTCACCTATCGCACTCTGTCGATATACCGCCACAACACGATATCTTCTGGCATAGCGACGCGCACGACTTAATTCCATCGTCATGGGTATCAACAACCCTCTTCCGTCGTCTTTGGCGTGTAAGTGACCCACCCTTGCGCACAATCGGGAGCGCACGTAAACTTCGGGTCTCTCGTCCCCGACCAACACCACTGCGCCTGGTAAGGTAGAGCGACATTCGCTGACCTGTGAGCATCTAGCGGAATGTAACAAATGTGCCAAGATTTTGAACGCCTTCATTAAGCCTAACCAGGCTCTGGGACCCGACAAGGTCATTCCTGCCGAGGTTCTCAGAGGGGCAAAGGTGAGCTTCAATCACTCACATAGCCGTGATTTCTAGCTTTTTTCTGTTTTGTCGGGTTTCACAACTGTCCCGATTGCTAATGCGCACTCTCAAATACTAGGGTCTCGCTATCCTCACAGTAATTAAGGCCGGATTCCTGGGCTCGGCTCGATTTGGTTCCGGCTTGGTCGTGGCCCGCCAGGGCGATGGGTCATGGTCTGCACCGAGCGCTATCATGACCGGAGGTGCCGGGTTTGGAGGTCAGATCGGATTCGAACTCACCGACTTTGTCTTCATCCTGAACGACCGACACGCCGTCAAGACTTTCGCACAAGCGGGATCCATCACCCTGGGTGGAAACGTATCTATTGCCGCTGGACCCGTCGGTCGCAACGCCGAGGCTGCAGGTGCCGCATCTCTCAAGAGTGTGGCTGGCATTTTCAGCTACAGCAGGACCAAGGGCTTGTTCGCTGGAGTATCCCTGGAGGGCTCGGCCATCATAGAGCGCAAGGATGCCAACGAGAAGCTATATGGTCAACGGCTTAGTGCCATGGAGCTCCTCAATGGCTCCGTCCGGCCACCCCCGGAGGCAGGATCGCTCATGCAAATCTTGAACAGCCCAGAATTCTCAAGTCGGGGTGGTCAGTATCAGGACCCAAACATGTACAATGAGCCGCAGGGTGGAGGCTACGGTGGCGGTCACGAGGACGAATTTGGCCCCAACAGACGTACAAACAGCTGGCACGACGACAGATATGATTCGGGTTCCCCCGGCGGATTCGGACGATCCAATACCACCAGCTTCGGCAACGACCTCTACAACAGAGACCAGTCATCAGGCTTCCCATCTGACAAGCCCGGTGGTCCCGGCAGACCAGCGGCTCCGAAGCCGAACTTCGCTAGCAAGCAAAACCTTATGCAAAATCAAGCAATCGCCCTTTTCACATTTGAGGGCACAGAGCCTGGCGATCTCAGCTTCAAGAAGGGTGATGTGATCACAGTGCTGAAGAAGACAGAGAACGAAACAGACTGGTGGTAAGTTGTGGCCCTTCCTATCTACATGGTGCAGTAATGAACCCAGACAAATACTAAACTCTACATGCAGGACTGGTATGGTCGGAACGAAACACGGCATATTCCCGAGCAATTACGTCAAGATGAAGTGATTCATGGCAGAGGCTGAGGTCGGACAAGAGGCAGACGCGCGCGACGGTTAAGTTAGTTTCGCATGGATATGGTGAAAGGCTGTACAAGTGGATAGAAAAGGAAACCCAACTGAGATGGACCAACGTTGAGCCCGGCATAATTGGCGGTGGGGCATTCTCTAAAGATACCATGATTTCAACACAGCATGAAGCAATTGACGGAATCTTTATTTTATTTCATTTTTCTGTTCATTCTCGTCACTCCGAATATTATGAGGGAGGCTCAGGGTGTTTGAAGGCAACTGATGGCACATTTCATTGTAATACTCTTGGGCAAGACGTCTCTTTCGTCAACAGAAAACAACCGCTACCGTCTGTGAATACCGAATGCTAACTAAATACTCTCCCACACGGCGTAGAGCGGGACGGCGTGCGTGACCCCAGTGTAGACGGTGGCCCGGTTACTGCCGGTGGGGGTGTCGTCCGCGGAGAAGAGGGCGGATTCGGCGGCGACGAGGAAGCTTCCCACGGCGGTGAGCACGGTGAGTTCGACACCGGTGCCGCAGGAGAAGGCGCCGTCGACGATGCCGCAGTTGCCCTTGGACGAGGTGAGCGTGAACCCGGTGCCCGAGGCCGCGGCCGTGTAGGTCGCGCAGGTGCCCGTCGTGTACCACGTGCCGTCCGAGATCAGGCACCCGTTCTCCGCGCCGCCGCTGTACACGTTCAGGTAGCCCTCGCCGCTGAAGACGCCGCCCCCGGACCCGGTACCCCCGCCGCTACCCGTGCCACCTCCGCCGGTGCCCGTGGAGCTCTTGGGGAGATATCTAGATAGAAAGGATCCCTTGTATCAGAAAATTGTATCTGTAAAAATATTTTTTAAAGCTAACTTTCGGGTTTGTGTTTTCTCAAGATTCTCTATTGTGACATATAATTGGAGAAAACAAAAAGGAAATGAAAAAAAAAAAAAAATGAAAAAAAAAGGATTGAGGGTGTTTTGCTTACTTGACGCCAGTGGCCGGGCAGTCGGAGCTCTCGGTGGCGGCGCCGGCCTCAAAGGTACCGGTCTGGACGGATCCCTGGACGTAGAAGTAATAGTAGACCTGGCTGAGCTCGTCGTCGTCGCAGCCGAGGTAGACGGAGGCGCCGTGCTTGGCGGTCAGGGCGGCCTGGATGGCGGCTGAGGTGTAAGTGGTGGTCTCGGAGGGCACGATGCCGGCGTCGCTGAGCCAGGTGTACGTAGGCAGAGTCTTGAACAGGTTTACCACAGTGTTGGCCCAGTCCACGACCTCCTGGCCCGCGACGTAGTTGGTATAGCACTTGGTGTCGAGCGTGGAGATGCACGTGCCGTGCGTCGCCCACTCGTGCTGCCAGAAGTCCTCGGCTGACTCGTCGTCGCTCACCCAGTACTCCTGCATGTACGTGACCAGGTCTGTCTCTCCGTATGCTGTCAGGATGGTCTGGATGTCGTAGCTCTCGCGGGACGAGTCGCAGTCCTCCTCGTAAGTGCCATCACAGTTGTCGGGCTACGCGAAGAAATCAAGGCAATCACCATTAGCTTATCCGCTGAGAAAAAGTTTATCTTTATGTCAAAACCGTCTCTGCAGCCTTGTAGGTATTTTAGAGGCAAACATGTACAGAAAATAGTGCCTTGTTTGGAAGGTGCTTAGGTCCTCTCAACTGAGACGGCATCACGGCTTGGGAATTTTCCAAATCACTCACCCAGAGTCCGTGGATGGTCCAGCTGTCAACGGGGCCATCTACAGGGTCGGTATCCCAGAACTGCGTCTGGAGCAGAGAACCACCGGGTGCGTTGAAGCAGCACAGGTTCGTTTCTGTGGTAGTGTTGTGGCAGGAGTATGGCAGCGCCGCGGAGCAGGTTACCGATGCCCGGGGATCCAGCAGCATGCTGCCAAGATCTCTGGGGGATGACTTGGCATAACTCAGCGTATATAGAGCCAAGCCCACGGCAAGGGACTTTGTCCAGAAGGCCATAGTGTGTGGGGGGGGTGGGCAGTGGCTCGGATGTCAGGACTAGTAAGGAGTATGGGGGCGGATTATTTGCCGGTGATTAATCAAACGCACGCTCAGGGATTCAAAAAAGCCAAGAACATTGGCGTCCGATGTCTTCATTTTGTAGTCGCGGGCGCACCCTGATAGACAAATTGCGAACCTCAAGAGGGGCCGGCACGGCAGCCGGGCGGCCTTCCCTAATCGTCAACCACAGGCTGTTAGCGAGCAGTCTAGCTCATCACTTCAGACCGAACAAAAGGAAAACAAAATGATATTTCTCTCTAGGGCTCTTCGTCCGCCAAGAAATCTCCCGAGTGCTGCCCGAGACAGGCTTCTAAGCCAGTCGATCGCAAGTGTTGAAATCGGTGGCGGATGCCGGATTAGGCATGTAGTATATCATAACCTTGCCAGAGCTGCCGTGCGTGGCCGAAGCGGCGCGGCGGGTGGAGTGCGCTTCTGATCGGTTCCTATGCCCCCCCTAGCAAACCCCCCAGCTTGCTGTTCCGATCAATCGGGCGATCTGAGCTGGGTAACGCGGGCGGTCCTGCAAAGGCTACTGGCTGAGGCCCCTGGCAAGCAATATCAGATAAAAGGCACCTCGCGTTACATTCAGGTAACGGCCCTCGGTCAGCCTTTCTTGCTGCTGGAGCTACCCATGTGCTCCCACGCGCAAACGAGACTTGGCAACCTTCTTTTTATTGCTTTCTCCCAGGCTGTCGTCAGATCTCGCGCGTGTTTCTATAAATATCCCTACCGCCCCAACTCTGCTTTGGTCAGGGGAACGTCGGTAGAGTTATGAGACCTTGGAGATGCAGTACCTTTGCCCATACCCCGTCATCCATTGCAGGTGACAAGGTAAGATTATGCATGGGGGTTTCCAGAACAAATTTTCGAAGAAAAGAAATATTTATAATTACCGCACAGCAACGGGGACAATTTCTTGCTCGGCTCTAACGGGACGATGTCACAGCACGGAATGAGCCAAGTAGTTTCCCATGGATACTCAAAGCCCGCTCCTTCTAAGGGATGGACCTAAGTGTACATAATTACCTGTGAGTTACGTCTTTGATGGGTATTTAGGATTTGTGGCTTATTTCAATGCTCATCGGAGGTAATACAATCTCATTCTTCAAGTAGTCTTGGTCTGTTATTTAAGGCTTGGGAAACAGTAAAGTTCCTGAATTGACGTTCAACTTGGTACGGGAATGTTACTACTGCACCTCCTATGTAACAATAACAGTGGCTTATGAGGTTTACAAACCGTCTTGTTTTTTTCGGTGTAATCGTACGCCTCTGTAACAGTCGCTCATCCAGCCATCACTTGGTGGACTTATATAGCGGTGGAGTTATAGCCAGACACATAATCTCTACCCATCCAGCAGTACTTCATGGTCTTACCGAGCCTCTGGTTTTAATTTGCCCTGCTTATTCCCCTATCTTCCTTGAAATTCCATTCCCTTTGTCCTGTTATCGGCACCGTCTCCATGGAATTTGTTGCAACTACCCATAGTCTGAAAGACAGAGACCTTCATTTAGTGCAAGGTGATAGGTAATCAATGCAAACTGTCGTCTCACATCAAACCAACCGCACACTTCGTTTAGGGCCTAGTAGCCATCATGAATCAAATCATATTCTCAAGATCCTCCCTCGTGTTTCCTCATTCGCAGCTGAAGAATGACTATGACCATAGCTCCTTGCGCCCGACCCACAAGAGACCAAGAAAGGAAAGTACATTCATGCATGTCATAAGAGAGCAGGGTGCCATTCGTACGCTGCGTTGCATTGGTGCCTCATCTGGCGGGAGACCATTAACCGTAAAAGAAATCCCTCCAACGGCCAGATGGTTCGCGGCAACAAGAAAAAGTACAAAGCTCGTCTCCTCTTTAGTACTCGGACTACGAGGAGAGATTTTCAACAACTCCTTTTGCCTATCTGAATCAGATCGTTGTAGTATACAACGTGGGTGTTGCACATGAGGATGGGTAAGTAGTAAACGGGAACCCCGTGTAACACGCATAACAAGGCGAGGTCGTGGGGCATGGCAACGTCTCGGTCCTGGTGAAGACCTCGGCGCCGATCGTCGGGCAGTTGCACGGAAACGTCACGAACTCTGCAGCTTTCTGGGTCAGCGCGCTACTCTCTCGGGCATCTCTCGACATGGCCCGCAGCACTCAGCAGGCAGACTGACCGTCAATGATGCAACCCACGGAGCATGAGGAAATCGAGCAGCCCGCGGTCGGGTAGGCCGAGACCGTCACCGTGGGCGTGCAGCTGCTAGGTGTGACGGTTGGCTGGTCTGTGTCACAGCTCTGCGTGGCTGTCGTGTATATGGTGCCACATCCGAGAGGTGGGCAGGTCTGCCCGCAGAGGAAGACTTCCGACAAGGTCACAATAGAGCTTGGGCAGTCGCAAGGATTTGTTATGGTGGAGAGATAGAGACAGTTTTCAGTCGTACAAGTGTTGCAGATGCTTGAGGATGTAATGGTAGGGCAGGATGCGTCGGTAGTAGTAGGCGCACTGGTCGTCTTCCACTTTCGAGCCAGTGCGGTCTGAGTGCCTAGCCTTGAAGATGTTAGAGGAGTGGGGATCGTTGATTATTAAATAAGTAATCTATATGTCCGTTCTTACACAAGCGTTAACAAACCAGTGGCAGCTCGGTACTGCATTATGGAAAGCTATAATCAGGGACTTCAGTAGCACGAATAGCAAATGGTTAAAAAGCAAACTATTGGGAAGCACGCCTTCTCACAGCCATAAAAACACTTAGCCAGTCTCCCTTGCTTATATATAGATTAATCGACAGGGATTCAGTGAACAAGCGTGTATACGAAGTTCGTGGAAGAGGTTATACCAAAAGGATAGGCCCTTAAGCGAGGGTAACACAATTCTCGTATTTGATTGAGACAGAGATCTAGTGGTGTACTTTAGAGACTAAGCGAATTCCGCGACTTGTTTCCAGCTTGGCATATAGTATGGCAGGATGCCAATACTCCTCTACTGGCAGAACGTAAATGAAACGTGCCATTCTCAAGCGCCACGTAGCCGTGCTCTGCTCCTCAGCTCATGCGGAGAACTGGATGCGTCGGCAAGTGCACCCGCGAACCAGGCCGGGCAATATTTCATCAATGCCATGTCGTTTGGAAACATTACAGACAAGCAGTTTTATCTTCAACCAATTTTGAAGCTTGAGTAAAGCTATAATGTCGAAAGCTTGATATTTTATTCTTCCCAGATAGGCCAGCCCGTTCAATAAGAAATTAGTCGTTGCGAAAATGAAGATCAATGATTACGAGAACAAAGCCAAATATTGAGCCAAGGATATCTCAAGGGACAAAGATTAATAAATTGATGTGTTTCCATATCAGCTGGGCTGAATCCTCCCATAAAGATACGAAAGCCAAGGAAAGCGGCAGGCATTATTGTACATTGCGCATGCTTGGTGGCTTGATATCACACCATTTATTTTTCGAGTTCAAATGACTTGCCAAGAGTGGTTGGAGCTGAAAACATGTTGAGCTGCATATTTTCTCGGAGTATACCTTTCCGTAGAAACCCGATTGGTACTATAGTGTGATAAGTCCTGTCTCAATAGGATGTATGTTACACACCTCACACTCTTAAAACATGCCATTGTAACAATCTTCCCTTTCCCCCTGTGGCCACTTTATTCCACCTAACCCTAATATTAGTGGTGAGACTAATTAGATGCAAACTCAAGTTCCTAGATAAGTGTGCAGACATACATTTGAAGCACCCAATAAAAATCTGGACTGAGTTGCCCCAGTACAACAAGCAATGACCAAGCAGGTGTTGAACAGTTCATGTTACATAATCAAGCCACTGCAAATTCCGGCAAGCGTATAATTACATGAAGGCGTTTATACTATAGTTTAGCCCACGAAGAGCCTAGGCAAGATAAAAGTAGAAATGAGCATACTATTGACGCCATGGTGACTTAGCCTCATGCAAGTCAAGGTTAGGCATATGAGGAACTATACGGGCTAGTCTAATTGCACGCTGCTAGGCTCAAGTATTGTCTAGTTCAACACCAAAATAACTCTCTCCCAAACCCCATATCGATTCTATTCCTATTACATTCTTGGCCACGCTGTTTCTTAACAACAACAACAACAACAAACAAAATATAGTAGCGCATTTACCGAACAATAGCAGTGTCAACCCAGTTTCCAAACGCCGCCAAACCCTCGTCGAGTACCAGTACAACCCTGTAGTGTTCTTGTTCTTTGTCCATGCTGACCCCCGAATTACAGTGCTGGATTTTATGTCGTGATATTGCGTTACGCTTTCGCACCCGAATTCTCAAACTGACTGGACCTCTTTTTTTTCTCGGCTGGAAGAAACAAAACAAACAAACAAAAACTCCATCCCCCTTTTTCGCTCAGTCTTCCCGAATATGGACAACTTCGGTGGTGACCTCGATGGAAACACTGGCATTGATATCGGCAAAGTTCTTCCACGGATCGCGATCCGTATTCGTCCAGCCGACCTCGATCTCCCCACAACACACGACATAAAGAGTAGATGTGTCGCGAGTCTTGACCAGCTCCACCGCCGTGGGGTTGACCAGGTTCTCCAGCACGATCTCGGTGGAAGTCGTGCCATCCTTGGCGATCCCCACCTTCCACACCCGCCCGTCTAGGTAGCACGCCGTGTAGGCAGCCGAGGCGTCCGGCAGAACCGCCAGGCCGTCGCAGTGCGGGATGTCCCCCGTCAGGATCTCCACCTCGCCGGTCAGGGCGATGCCTGCCTCGGCCGCCCCGTCGAGCTCGATCGGAATGCGGCCCAGAAGCCCGCGGCTGCTGTTGGTGAACCATACGTAGCCTTGGACAACGCACAAGGCGTTAATTCCGAAAAAGTCCTCCTGGCTCGCGGCCTGGAACGAATCATCCGACACCAGCACGGAGCTGTGACCTGTCTGCATATCCACCCTATATATGCAGCTCTTGGCGGAATCGCAAACGAGAAGGGTGCGATCTGAGGCGGTTGCGACAGCCAAAGCTAACGCGGCGTCCGGAAGGCGAGTGACCTCTGTTATCTTTGGCGGCGTCTTGTCCCCAGCGCTAAGGGTCACCCGCCATATGATGAAATTGCTGGCCTTGACGGCCGCGAGGTCGACGATCCCGGTGATGAGCACATATTCGTTCTCAGAACCGATTAGAGGGCAGATATTGATGATACCGGTCGCCACAGAGCTTGGAAATGCGTACAGTAGCTCGGGTTCTGCATCAGGGTCCGCGGCATTTAACGTGTAGAGCTCTGGATGGTCCACACGTGCAACTAGGATGTGGCCAGTGGGCCGACCGGCGAAGCCCTCGAACCAACCATTGGATGGCAGCTGCGTGACCAGACTTATATCCTCGACCATTTCGACTGTGTGTATTTAGAAGAAACGAGGACGATGGTGGTTAGGTATTTGCTCTCTAAGACGGCCGCAAAGAGGCACAGCAGCCGGGTCTTGTGCGACTTTGAGATGGTAGATCGACGAGAAGCAGGGTCGCGGCACGTTTTGCCGTCCCCTCGTCCTCCCTCCCTCTCACCTAATGGCGGCAGGCAATCATCCAGGATCTGCTTCAGCGCCGGCCACTTGACCCTTGCCGGATTGTGGGTCTTCTGTAACCCTTGCAATAAGTAACCTGGCTGTCTGGTTAGCTGGGTGACTGAAAGCAGCGGGTCTTGCGGCCTTTAGCGACATGTTTGCCGCTGCTTGCCCCCCCGGCTATGCACTGACTGGTGTCTGTGACTTCGCAATAAGTGCTGAATATTACGGAGACGTTTGGGGCTTCCGCGATTGGTCCCGGGGCCACGGATGCCCATGCCAACCCTGGCTCTGGGACTACCTACCTAGCATGCTGCACGGTAGGTAAAGGCCCAATCCGCAGGCACAGAGAATTTCCTCACCTGCGCCGCCCGGCCGCATCGGTAATGGGAGCCATGCAAGGGTGGGAACGCCTCCACTATTTCAAGCGAACAGGGCGACTACCGGGTGATGGGATCGGTTAAGTATTAGAGTTCGCTGGTGCGATACGAGAAGCTCCAACAGACAACTCTTCATCACCGAGCCCGGGATGGAATGTGATGGGTTGGGATGGGATGGAAAGCAAGTGCTAGCTGATTCCTGGAGTGTTTGCGTTGGAGTACTTACGTACGAGCCCCTTGCGCACTACGTATGTAACTGGCTCGAAGAGTCTGGCAGTCTCGTCAACCGGAACTGAAGGAGGACTGGACAGCTCATCCCTGCAGTCGCCAATGAGGAGCGGTTCCAAGGATCGGCCTGATTTCCCTTTGCCAAACCTGCAGCAGGGTCCACTACACCGCTCCTCCTCCCGCCCCATTGAATTCAATCCTTCTGATAAGTTTAATGTTTTATTTTCCCAAAAGTTTGCGTCCTCTCTGCCCCACGGCTTGCCAGTACGATAATTCACCCGAGGTCCCAACTAGGCAATGAGCAACCGATGAGTGACATAATAGCGCACATGCGGACTACAAATGGCTCAAACACGGAAGCGCGCGAGAAGGGTGGAAAGCAGGGATGCAGCAAATAGTATAACCCAACTAACTAGAAACAGTAGCCACAGCAGTAATGAGGATACAAGGGCCCTGGCATGTGACGCATATCCTGTGCGTTGCCCCTCCCCGGAGCTTGGGGGTGGGAGACGAACCATGTTGCTTCTTTGAAATGGGCGAGTCATCAGGCGCAGGTGAGCTGATATTCTCTCAATCGAGCATGCGGAAGGAAGCAGAACAATGTCCGTCGTGCTATGAGACCCCAGCTGGCCAGGCATCGGATCCTCAGATCCCAGCAAGATTCCGCAGTAGCTGGCCCCAGGTGGCCTTTTCCGTGCTCCCCCCAGCCGGTTTCCTTGCGATCGTTACGGTAGGGCAGCTCTTCAGCACAGCCCCGATAGCATCGTTGTTTGCTTCCTCGTAGGCGCTCAGGATGCGCTGGCGCATCTGGGTACCGCTCTCGCCCTTGAGGAAGTTCCAACTGATCTCTTCCGTCATCCCCAGCTCAGCACACGTCCAAGCGCGGAATGTCTCCGGGGACGGATCGTAAACCTTTTGCGAAGCCGCTTCGAAGCCTTCCCCCTCAAGGAGCTCGGGCAGCTTCGGCACCCATCTTTTGGTGGTTCACACCAGAAGTCAGTACATGAGTGAGCCCCCACATGGAGAGTTATTCCGCTACTTACGTGTAGTCGCCCGACTTTCTCACAACATCAAACACCGCATTCATGTTGGTGGACTCTGCATCATATGTTCCAGCCGCCAATACATGGTGATGGCCTAAAATGTCAAGCTCATCCCACTGTAGTAGACCGCCGGGCTCTGAAGCAGTGCGAGAATCATTGTCAGCCACGATTGTACCTGCGCAGCATCCTCCAAGACTTACTAAGGAGTTTGAAGATGTGGCGGATGATCTGCCGGGGATCACCCCTCGTTGTCACAGATATAACCAGCCGAAGGTGCACATAGTCAAACGAGCCGAGTAGCTCCTCGGGTGGGTCCATCAATAGGTTACTAGTGTCAAAGCTGATGGACTTGGGCAGCCATGCTTTATGTGGGAATAGCGATGGCGAAATGTCGAATCCTTGTAGGCGTGTTTTGACATCGCTAAGCTCACTAGACCGGTGTAGATCTAGTAGCCAAATTCTGGTGGTATAGAAAGTCAGCACAGTGAGCACGCTATCAGTCAGACAGAGGGGTGAGAAAGTGTAAGATGACATACCCGGTACCAGTCGCCAGATCAGCAATCTCGAGTGTTTGCGAACCGCCTTTGGCCGACTGTGCTTTCTTGTGTAACTCTTCACGAACCCAGGGATGCACCAAGAACCCTTGAGCTTCTCTCCAGAGGTAGTGCTGAAGGTTGAGTCTGGCCTATGTCTCAACTCGCCGCTCTGGTGGTTGGGACTTGAGTAAACTCACCTCGTAGAGGCAGCATAGCCCCGTCCAAGAACGTAGTCGTCCTTGTTCGAAGTGCCCACCCCTAGACCGCTGCGGTTTTCAGATTCCTGTACTACACTCGCGGTACTCATTTCGTTCTTTTGGGATTGATTATGGGATATGGAGGCGGATCAAGAGTCATAAAAGCAAGAATGATGAGGAGCACAAGTTATCTCCAGGATAGGATCAGTAAGGGACCATCACAGTATCTAAGCTACCTCTTTTACAACGTGGGCAGTCGATACGAGAGCGCACACCTCCACCAAATCAAACCCATGTATTGTTTGCGTACATTGCAGGGCTCCCCGACCATTCCCTTCCGGGGAGATATTCGCGTCCAGCAGTGGATTGAAATTGGATATGTACTGAGACAAGTTTCCTGCCACCAATACCAATACCACTCCGCAACGTATCTCGCATGGGATGATCTGCTGGGGGAATGCCCCATGCGAGAGCCGGCAGGTTGAAAACTAACGAACGGCCTACATACTGCAACCGTCCAGATTCGTAACCACAACCCCGTGCCAAGTTTCTGGATCGGCCTTAGTGGTCCCCTCAGCTGCCCAAGAGCCACTCCTCAATACCAACATCTTAGCACAGGTACTAAAGCAAAGTACTTTGAGATTCCCCACCGGCTGGCCCCGAGGCTATCGGCGCATATTCCCGCGCCGATAACCCTGGTGGCGTCTTTTGCGCAGTTGCACAGCAGGCTACCGAGGCGTGAAAGAATATCTTATTTGGGTTCTAGCGTAGTAGCGAACAGGTGAAACTGCAGCTGCCGGGGGGGTCGTCTGGGAAAGTGGCGACAAAAAGGCCGGGGTGCCTGTGGTGGATTTATGGAACCTGCATATGCATGTTAATAGTATACCCTTGCAAGGGTCCGGACAACCTGCGGGACGTTCCAATCGTGGTGAGAAAAGGTGGAAGGTGGTAACACAAGGTAATCATTAGCCTTTGGTGCTTTGCATCTATTCTATTCTTGCCGACAGCCCCATGACCTCCCGTCCGACATATCCTTGCTTCCAAGCGGATCCGATAGCCAGTAGCAAAGTGGAATTAATTTCGAGCCGCTGATTCGGCAAAGAGAATATGAGTATTCCGTACGTAAAAAGTTGAGGGAAGATAATCACTCTCCGCACACGCGGAGGACTACAGAGAAAGAGAGTTGTGGTATGGTTCACCCTGGCTCCGTATAAATGATGTACAACTACAAGCTGTGCATATACCTGAGCTGGAACATACGTCCAATGTGCTTGTGCATATTATCTGCCTGCCTGGGTAGCTGGACATCTGATGCACCAAGAGGTAGTAATAGGATGTGCACCTAACACTTGGCTTGCGTATGTAGAGGGTATGATGTGCGATATGGCCAACTTGGCCAGCATGGCCTCGCGTTATCTTGTAGCCACTTTCAGGCCGACCACGGCCCATCATTCTATCTATAGAGTAACCAGCGGACCAAGACTGTATCCACCTCCCCGACACGCCGTGTGTAATTCTCGTCGGCTACCCTCCACAGTATGGCGTTCTGATTGCGCAAACACGGGCCCCCTTGAGTTGCATGGGCGAATCGGAAACCCTGCTACCATGCGGAGGCACTGGATCATATGTCCGTACGTACATGCGAGTGTGCATACGTGACGTGACATATGTGTGCAGTTCAAATCAGAAGTAGAAGAGCCCAGTTGACTGGACCGCAGCCGATTCCCACTTCGAGGCCCGGTAACGAGAGACAGGTCTCATTCCCACGCGTGGCCCCTCAGTGCTGGCTATAAAGAGTCCCTTGTTTTCAAGAGTTTGGGAAGTTTCTCTTCCTGAAGTCAATAATTTCTCCGGAGCGCATAAGCTTTGCTACTCCGTCTTACCGATTTCAAAGAAAACGCTTTAAACTTTCTTATACGCACAGGCATATCCACCGTGTTGATCCGCAAGCATGGGCAAGCCTACTAGTACTACTACTACCAGATCTTCAAGTCCCAACGGGCCTTCTAGCGGCCCTCGCGTCACAGGGATTCTCTCTGTGCTGCCAAAATCCTGGGTTCCCTATGCCCAGCTCATGCGGCTAGACCGGCCGGCTGGATTTTATGCTTTCTACTTCCCCTACCTCATCGGTGTGACGTACGCCGCCTGTCTCTCGGGCCAGGAGATCCCTCTCGACCAGGTGTTCTTACCCGGCCTGATGTTCATTGGCTGGTGCATCATCCTCCGGGGCTGGACCTGCACCTGGAACGACAACATGGACCAGGAGTACGACCGCGCCGTCGAGCGCTGCCGCAACCGGCCCATCGCCCGCGGCGCCGTGTCCACGCTCCAGGGCCACATCTTCACCGTTGCCCAGTTCCTCGTGGGCCTCCTGTTCGTGCAGTCGTGCCTCTCCGCCTCGCTGGACGCCGTCTTCGACGTCCTGGCCATGTCGGCGCTGTACATCCTATACCCGTTCGGCAAGCGCTTCACAAACTACCCCCAGTTCATCCTGGGCTTCCCCTTCGCCAGCGGTATCGTCATGGCATGCCACGTGATGGGCGTCCAGCCGTTCGCCACGCGGGTTGCTACCGAGGCCACCGCCTGTCTGTGCATCTCGGTGATCCTGTGGACTATGACCTACGACACCATCTACGCGCACCAGGACCTCAAGGACGACCTGAAGGCCGGCGTCAAGTCTATGGCTGTGCGCTTTAAGGACACCACGAAGCTGCTAACCACGGTGCTCTCGCTCGCCCAGGTGGCGCTCCTTGTCAAGGTTGGCCTGGACTTGGATCTTTCTCTGGGGTACTACATCATTGGCTGCGGCGGCACTGCGCTCTCCCTGATCGCTATGATCAGCCTGGTGGACTTGAACAACCCTGCTAGCTGCGCTTGGTGGTTCAACGCCGACTTCTGGCTCGTCGGCGGTAGCATCTCGGCTGGGTTTTTCGCTCACTACATGCGATTGATCTGAGGTCAACCCGTGCCTCCTTAGTCTGAGATAATGGAGGACGGCTGACTCACAATTACATGCAACCACAACCATCCTGAGTAGTAGCAGGAGTACTAACAATGTGCATCGCACACGTATTCTTGTTGAATATCCGCAGGAAGGATCTGGTCTATACTCTGGGGCCTTTTAAGAACTTAGAAAACGTTGTAAACGTACTCGGGCGTTCTTGTCGTCTTCGTGTATATAGTTCAAGAAAGCAGTACCAATATCAGTTAGAAATGGTATAAGACGCACGGAGGGGGAAGAGAATCATATTGAACCCACAGGTAAATAGCAGGTAGCGTAGAGATGAATGCTCCATTGATGATACTCTGCCCCTTCAGTATTCCATTTGACCCAGTATATGTAGCCTGGTCTCCTATAGTCTTACCACTGTAACTCTGCAAAATCCCCTGCAGCCTCATAGCAGCATTGTATTCAAGCCCGTCTGTCATGGCATCATTTCACGTGTCACGCCTATTCCCTGCAATCATTGCGTAACGTTAACCATTAATTGAAGCTAGGAAGGAAAAAGGCACAGTACTGCCGTGTAACCTGATCTGGAACGCTTTTGAAAAGTCTTGCATATTCATAAACATTGCCTCTTGCATTTTTTATTTCCGATCAACTCCTCAAATGCCGATAAACCCGAAAGGTTGCTCCCTGACGATATACTGTACCATTCTCTTATAAACACGTCTAGTGTGCTCTCGCACTTTCTTTCTAATGAAATAGATGGTAGGATTAATTCACCAACAAAGGTAGCACCATTCTTATTGCCAAGCCATATTTGCACTGCTACTTATGCTCTAATTATCACTGTCATCAGCGGAGAAAATCAGCTGAAGTTTGTCTTGTGATTAGCAAAACACAGGTCGAAGGAGACTTTTCTGTGATTATCTCACTAGACGAAAACATAGCAAACTCTTCCTTGTCAGTCAGATGTTGAAATAATTATGAATGTTCCACGCGAAGATTGTTTTCACGTAAGGATGTACTACTCATCCACCGATATTTCAATGCAAGCAGCCCATGAGCCCCAAAGAGGCGGGAATATTTAGGTTGATTTTGCTTTTTCCCACCTTATGTGCCGGCTGTCTTTCTATATTCAATGCAAACTCGTGTTTAGTAATCCTTTCGCTATCGACATACCTGAGCAACAATGGGTGGCCGCCCAGAACGACTCCACCTGTCGCCACCCCTAATACCTGTTGCACGAAGCTGGAGGGAAAAGCTTTGTCGGAGTCATAGCACGAAATAAAGAGCCGACTTTCATCAGCCAATGAGCGTTCGAGCTCAACAAGCGCCGGTGATATCGTATAGTGGCTAGTACAACACGTTGTGGTCCTCTGGATAATAGACGCCTGTCTGCCCCGTGTAAACTTGGGTTCGATTCCCAATATCGCCATCATTTTTCACTCTTTCCTTCAAAGAAAGGCGTGAACTTGATTTTTTTTTTCTGAAAATAATTATTTGTGCTACATCACGAAGAATGAAGAAAGTACGATTGCTGTAACTAGAACTAGGTTATCCCATCATACGCCACATCCTCTCATTCTGGTGTGGACGCCATGTTTTCAGACTGCGATAGCACACGATTCAATTATTGTTGATTTGAGCCTTATTAAACGAGCATTGTATGGAAGTCGCTGATCATTCTACTGGCCTAGCAGCAGGGCCTGCAGAGTGGAGAAAGTATTTACCGTCAATATATTTCGCAAAATTTGAGTTAACGTGATCATTGCTCTGAGTTCGTTTTCCTCTTATCAACTACGGCAGTACAAGCACAGTATGAGAGCGGTCTCTAGGAGTACTTACCGTGGGTAATAATGCTTACTTGTTTCAGCCTTCGAGGAACACGGGGTAGAATATATGTCAAGGACAGAAATCATTTCTCTATGAGTAAAACCTCTATACTGGTGGAATCATGAACCATCATGCCATGCAAATACGACTCCCACATAAGTGTACCCTGTTCATCGTATCCCCTTTGTTGCATAAAAAAAGAAAAAAAGAGAAGAAATGAAAAGAAAATTCCCCATGGAAAACTTTCGCCACCTTGCACATAACCAAAGATTACAATATTTGGTAGTTGTAATACTTCTGGTGGTTGTTCTGCTTGTTCAGCAACCATTGGTTGCGCTTGTGGGCATTCTGTTCTCGCTTGCGTGCGCGCACCTCAGCCCGTTTCACCTCGCTCTTCTTCTGATCAGTAACACCCATCATTCCGTCAGGGCGGGCGATTATAGCTCTCTCGCGACCACGCTCACGTCTGTCCAAGACCTGGCGATCACCATCATCAACATCCATGGGCTCAACGCTAGCTTCGATTGCGAGTCTTTGAACCCGTTCTTCGGGCGAAGGGTAGTTGTGAAGGTTCTGTCGATAGTACTTCGCCAAGGATCGATGACCAACCGCACGCCCAGAGGGGAGATGTAGCTGCGTATCATCGTAGAACACAGCACGATGCTTATGAGCATGGGAGTGCCAACCGTCCATCTGGTGATGGTTCCGGGGATCGCGAGAAGAGTGATGCGGGTGCTTCTCTAATCTTGAATACTGGCTGTAATGGTGATCCACTGGGATGGAAGTCAAGTCCGCAGACTCGCAGGATGATGCTGAACTATCCGTCTCCCAGCCTTCCTCGTCCTCCATGACCTCGTCACCATCTTCTCCAAGGGCCTTCGTGGGGCGCCTGGCGCCCAGCTTGGCTCCTCCGGAGGGCTTTTCATCTCCAGACTCCTCGTCATCTGACTCTTCGTCGTCTGAGTATGTGCTTCGGAAATCGTAGAATTCACCGATCTCCACCTGCTCATCCTCTGTCGTGTAGGGAATCTTGCAGTGACCCTTGTCGCGCATGTGCGTCTGCACGGCGAAAGCATTATTCTTCATCTTGCCACAGTAAAGACACTCGTTCAACTCCTGAATACGTTCTTGTAATGCCTTTAGTAAGCCATCCACATCCACCAGATACTGCTTCTCTGGTATGAACATGCCATGGATTCTCTCCATGTGAACGATGTTCAAGGGAACACTGGGGGATTCATAATTGCAGAAGAGGCACGATTTCAGTGTCAAGGTAGGCACCGGAGTTGCATTGCTGGTTCCTGGCTGGCTAGAAGTATCCGAGATGGGGTGCTCGCTTTGGTGTTTAGCCTCAGCGGAAGGATGAGGGTTAGAGGGGCGTCTTTCGGCAGCCGACGCCTCACCGAGTTTAGCCTTCTTGAGCCCTTCGACGACCTCGTGAAACTCGTCTTCAGCATCGGAGTCTATCGCGTCCCCTTCCACGGGAAGAGGCTCGCCAAGAGAGAAGGTAGAGCTAATGATGGTGCTAGCAGCATCATCCCCAGCTACACTTCCATCGGCCTTGCGCTGCATCGCCTGTTCCTTCAATTTATGTTGACGGCTGCTGATGTGGTTTCTGTAGGAGTTTTCGCTGAAATAGGTGCGTTGGCAAACGTCGCAGACTTGTTGGAACCCGGCGCGGTCGGCTTCGGCGCTGGTAGCAGCACGCGCCTGCAAGACCTTCTCGGTGAATACTTCAGAGGCGATAGGAGGCAGAGAGGCAACTCGCCGCTTCAAGTTGTATCGGCTAAGTGCGGTCAGGATTTGAATATTACTGGGAATAGGGCCAAGAGTGGAAGTTCAAATAGCAGCCATGCAAGACCAACTTACTGCCAATCGCTTTTCATATGACCCTTCTGGGTTTCTGCTAATCGGAAAGCCACCTGACAAGTATTGCAAGTGTACTGGTGGGTATCTGGTTTGCCAGAAATGCCGGAGGCGGCGTTTCTGCTGCTGGCTATCGTTGCCATCTTGAGAGAATGAATGGGCGTTAAGCGACGGGTGATGAAAGCGTCAAAAGTTTGTGCGACCGTGGTAGGTGAATGAAGAGTGCAGAACACCCTGCTGTCTGCGAAAATAAATCACAGATACCTCTCTCTTTGCGACAGAGAAAGCAGCGATCAAGGATCTCGAAGGTTCAAGACGTCCTGGCACAACCAACGAAGAGCCAGGTAAAGGTCGTTGATTTGAAAGCAGCCCAGTGAGGGGCAGCGCTGGTCTTTAAACGGATCGCAAACAAAACCGGAATGCCGAAGATGGATGGATATTAGTCAGGCAGACGGTTCAGAGTAAATGTAGGCGCCTTCTGATCCGCTAGAGTCTGGCTCTACTTTCGGGAAGGGATGGACGTTGACTTTCGATTTGGAGTCATCAGTCGAGTGAATGGATTGTCGGGCTACTGACGAAATTCCCGTGGCGTGGTGAGGGGTGGTGGGGGGGCAATTTTTTTTTTTCCTCGCCGCAAAAATATCCAAAAAAGATTTCGGGCATGCTACATACGTCAGGCCCTGCCAGGGCTAAAACTTGGCGATCCACAAGCGACAAGCGCCTGCTATGCACGTACCAAGGCACGCTGGGATTGGCTCTGGTTAGGGGCTGCCAGGCTGTAGCACTAAACAGCAGCTGCCCTGTGTCCCCATAAGACAAGCCGTCGTTGACCCCACCACTTGATCTGACATCAATGATGGGAATCCATATTGCCTGCCTATCCGCTCACATTAGGTACTTTAGTAGCCTAAGTTAGAGACATATGTAGTCCAACCATACCTGCCGCAGAAAGCGAGCGCTTGACCAAAAGGTAGCAGGTGACAAATGGGCAGCCGTTTTCCTTCGGGTTCTTTCGGGACCTGTGTCTTTCCACTACTCTGGCTCTGCCCGCCCCAAGTACACATGGTGCTGACCCATGTCCTCCGAATGACTTGATCACATATCCTTGTGCCTCCAGCACTGACTACGAGCAGTGTCACAAGGCCGAAAGTGAAGCCGGGTTGATCTTGTAACCCGAAACCCTTCGTACTGTGGGTTATTCCGCATCCAGATGCGAGATTCATGGAGAGAAGAGACTAGTAACAACCCATATCACGAGAGGAAGCGTCTTCTCACCTAGAAGAGCCGAATTTCCTATTCAGTTTCTAAATACCGACCCCGAACCCCTCAATAAAACACAGAAGACACCACTCACCCCTCCCAGCTATTAGCTTAGGTGCAGATTAAGAAAACGCTTATCGGAGTTAGCTGCCGGCGGGTAGGTTATAGGTGTCGGGGACTGCCCCACCGCATTTCGATCCGTGGATTGTCGCTAGATCATCCAATCAATGTGCTGGTGAATGCGGCCGACAGGTGTGTAGCTGTGGAGTTTCAGTGTTGAAAGGACAAGCACCTTGCCTTCGTGATTCAAAGGAATGAAATGATACATCTTCGAAAAGAGCATCCTGATGCAAGCAAGCTCTAGTAATTATATGCATCCATGGTAAACCAGTTCTGATTTTTTTTGTTGCGCTCGGAGCTGACGGGAATTCTCAGCTTCTGGTAGTGGTTAAGACAAAAGTCATTTGGTAATCAGAAATGCCATTTGTTCCAGGGTCCGGAGCAGCTGTAGCGCTTGGTGGGGCTGCTCTGCCCAAGCTAGCCTAGTCCTCTCCGTAGCCCCCGGCACTTCGCCATCACTCACAGGTCCAGGATTACGACAAGGCTTCAGCCTCTTGCCGGTGACTGTGTACGATCCCGACTTCTACATGCAATAGACATCTCCCCGGCACCTTTACCATCCCTACGAATCGACGAGATCCATGCATCATCGGTGAGCGCTGCGATTTTCAGACCGCTGCCCAGCCTCTCCATCCCTGGAGCCGAACCTCGAGTTTCGACCTGGTTGCGATCAAGTCTCCGCGCGCATTCTCTCCTGACTTATCCCAGCAAGGCTTTGCGACGACCATCATCGCCGTCTATCAGCGCGATAACGCAGGAGATAATCCGAGCAAACCGATGACATGACGCAGGAAGCGTCGCACACACACCATGGCCATGGAAATATCGATCTCGAAGCTGACATCCTAGCTGCGCTCTGGGAGGAAGTGCCTTTTCCTCGACTACCTTTGGACGCCCCGGCCGAGTTACAAGAGTTGGTGGTCGAAATAGAAAACCCGAGGAGGGTCTACACCATACATCGTGCTGTGCGCCGACATAGCTTGCAGCAGCTGCTGGAAAAATTCATCTACCAGCTACGTTACGGCTGTGGCTACAATGATTGCACAACGCCATCCTGCTTCACATGTAGGAGACGACTGGCAGGGAAGAATCCCATAAGGCGCTATAGTCCAACGAGTGCTAGAACTTTGGCGGTGTATTTGGCGAGCCAAGATAACCCGGAGCTTCAGCTGTGTCCAAACCTTCACTCCATTTCTGAACCTAGCGATGCGGTCAAACCTCTCATATTTGGTGTTAAATCGCATCCGTCACGGCACGAACCGAACGATAATCTCAAGGCGAAGAAACCGAATGGACATATATCACAATTTCCGCCCAAACAGAAGATCAATCACGCCACGCAATCCACCTCGAGCAGGAAGCCACCTCGCCCAAGCTCACAGAGCCAGGAGCCGAGGAATGGCACCAATGAGATATCTAAGATGCAGATGAATGAAGCAGAGTCTACATCGCCATCGACCTCTGACCTCGAGGTTTACATCACTGAACGCCCTACCCGAAGGGACTATCGTTCATTCGCAGCCAATGTCTTTGGAACAGTGGCATTCAAAATGCTAGAGTGGCTTGCACCCAATAATATCAACGAAATGTCAAATAAAGCGGCCGCAGCCTTGGATGGATCAAGGGCGTCAAGGCATGCGGACACTTCAGGAGCGGAGGAAGACGGCGAGGGCGGACTCTTCGTACCGCCTGCCCCTAGTACCTCAGAACCCGATGGACCTGGCAGCAGAGTGAACGAAGGAGATGGCCAAGAGAGCACTCAGCAATCCACTTACCGCGATTCTCAGGCCAATGGAGTTGTAAGCTCGAATATCAAGAAGTCTGCTGAGAATAGGCCGACTCCGATGGAGAGCAATGTCAGTGGTCGCATTCGGCCGTCCAAGTCCCGAAAGAACTCAAGAACTCGGGTTCGGACACCATCTTTGAGCAAGCCACTCCCAAGTGCAGATTACTTTTCTGATGTAAACCAGAATGATCACGGGCCGGTATCTCCGCGCAACTCGACTGACCTTTCATCAAAAGCCTTTCTTAGGGCCAATTCTAAAAGATCCCAAACAATAACACTCACCAACGGCATCGAGAAAAGCCCTTCAGGACCTGCAAATATGCAGGGTGGCGAGCTACATAATAACTATAACAGGGTCACTGACGAGCTAAGCGAAGAAACGTCAAGTGTCGATGAGAGCGTGGCATCGCTCGGTCCTCCGCATGACACCCTCGAGCCGAAACTATCTGGAGAGCCAGATGCTGCAAATTCTATTGAAGACATTCTTCCTCAGTCGCTTTCTCGTTTAGACACCCGGTCGGTGGATTTCATCTGTGATGTTCTTCAAGAAGACCACACCTGTGAAAGCCATTTACTAGAACCTCAAGCCGTCCATGGTTCTAAAAGCCATCGGCGACAGTTAAAATCACTCAAAAGAAAGGGTTTGCAACAACCTTATGCCCAAAACTTGAGACTAGAATGGAAGCTGTTCATTGAGCAGAGTATTTTCTCTATCCTTAGCGACCCTTACGCCATTCTCGAATCTTTCACAGGCTCAGGTGGCTTGATTGATTCTACAACTATTTGGTACAGAATGCTACGTCTTACTAGGGTTGCTCCCAGCTTGGTTTTCGATAGCTTGTGGATGGCCTCGGCGAGTCTTTTTGCGCCTCCTAAAGCTCTCCGTTCAGCACGTTCGCCGACAGCCAGCTTCTTACCCCGGAGCACACAATCGTTAACGAATGAGCAAGCCGGCTTTGTGTTATCCATCAGCTTCCACGCTCTCGTAGCTGCGGCGCCAGTGGTCAAAGATTCGGCTCAGCTTTTTGATATGTCTCGAATCCGGTCTCGCGGCCTTACGCTGGCCGAGTCTGGTGCCGTGGCTCAGCAACCTTCGTCACTCTGCCTGGAATATGAAGATGCTTTCACCGATGACATGGCTCTGCGTTTAGCTAGAAGACTTCTGGCTGCTATTCCCACCCGCAGGTACTTCGACGACTTGATGCAAAGAGATCTGGACTCTGAAGATGGTGCACGCGATTCTGATGTGCTCGAAGTACTTCTTTCTCACCTCGAACCTGGAAGAGAGAATGACACACCGCTAGAATTCTCATATACCGAACGAGAGTTACACGAGAAACGAGTTCCAATTCTACTGCTTGACTGGATACGCACAGTCATGCTTAATGACTGGCAAGGAAAACCGGAAGTCCCGGGCGACGGTCCATTTGGCGGTGCAATGTCACTGCTTGCCGCCATGTGTAAGTGGAAATGGGTCTCATTCATTCTGTCAAAAGGCACTGGCATCAGCTAACAATTTGTAGACGAGAAGCGAAAGTCTCTTCACCTAGCGGATGTCGCGTTTCGATCTGAGTATTTCGGAGATCGCCTGGATGCTATTGAGATGCCCATCAGCTGGCTCACATTCACTCCAACGAAACAAAAGGCCCATCTGCTGGACTATCCTTACATCTTTCACCCTTCATCTCTCGTTACCTACTTCCGTGCAGTGAACTTCTCACGGATGAGTCGAGCATATGAAGAATCAAGTTCTCTCCAAAGTCGCATCAGTGCCATCATTTCCACAGATAGCCTCGTAACAGATGAACATCAAAAGGGTGTACTACAAGATCTTCTCAAAACTGCATCCTCAAAGTTTCTCATTTTGGATATCGGCCGTAAAACCGTTATTAATGATGCTTTCACGCAACTTTGGAGACGCCAGGAGCGTGAACTGCTTAGACCACTCAAAGTCCACCTCGGCGAGGACTCGGGAGAAGAGGGCTTTGACTCCGGTGGTGTTCAGCAAGAATTCTTCCGGCTTGCCGTTGCCGAGGCTCTGGATCCCGACTATGGTGCCTTCACTGTGGACAGCAGGACACGGATGACTTGGTTCCAACCTGGATCTCTGCAGCCCGAATGGAAGTTTGAACTTACCGGGCTGCTCGTATCCCTGGGGGTCTTCAATGGTCTTACACTTCCTGTGACGTTCCCCAAAGCACTGTATAGAAAGCTACTAGGCGAGCCAGTAAACGAGCTGCACCATATCGCTGATGGCTGGCCTGATCTCGCAAATGGACTCACGACGCTACTCGAATGGGATGAGCAGAATGGCGCAATAGAGGACGTTTTTGCGCGTACCTACGAGTTTTCTATCGATATGTTTGGTCAACCAGTCTCGCGCCAGATGGATCTTCCTGAATCAACTCCATGGCCCCAATTCCCCCGATCCTCCTCAGCCGATCCTCTTACCGCTGGCAACCCCGAGGACGCACCGCTTGTGACAGCAGATAACCGAAACGCTTATGTAAGCGATTACATTCGTTACCTTACAGATGTCAGCATTGCGCCACAGTACGAAGCGTTTGCCCGCGGCTTCCGGGCTTGCCTGCACCCAAAAGCGCTGCAGCTTCTGACTGCGCCCCTGCTCCAGTCTCTCATCGAAGGCAATCAGGAGATCGATATCGCTGAATTGCGGCGGGCCACTCGTTACGTTGGATGGGACGCTTCGCACCGTACTGTTCGTGACTTCTGGAGCATTGTCAAGCGCTATGACGAGCGGATGAAGAAGAAGCTGCTCGAGTTTGTGACTGCCAGCGATCGGGTCCCCGTTGGAGGGATTGGGAATGTTCAGTTCGTGGTACAGCGTAACGGCGAGGAGGAAGGTGAAGGTGGCCACTTGCCCACCGCCTACACATGCTATGGTACCCTACTTTTGCCAGAGTACCGAGATAGAGAGGTCCTTAGAGAGCGACTGGGTATGGCGCTGGAAAATGCACAAGGTTTCGGATTCGCATAAAACCGTACATTCCGTGCTGCCCATAGAATGGGTATAGATGTAGGAACAAAAAGGGAATCAAGGGGCTCTATCTGTATATCAGCTATTTCCATCTCCTCAAAACGTGGGTAGCAGTGTATCCGCTGCTTATATAGCGTCAGCGTGTGTTATTTTAATTTCTTATTCTGCTTTTTCACGAATTTGCAGCATTTATTACAAGTGTCCATCTCATATTTCAGAAGTTCAATTAGGTTGGGCTCTCACTGGTTATGCGTGACGATTCTTGCTGTCATCACATTCCACAATCACCTATGTTTTGATATTCAGAGAGAGCCATGCAGCGCATGATTTAATTTATAGTAAGATTGTGGATTAATTTAGGAAGTTATAAACTCTCCTGTAGTGATATATATACACATATATACAGTGGATATGGTAGGGGAGCCAATTAGCTTTAAATTATGTGCGTGAACACTAAAAAGGAAATGTATATGCAAGTGTAGCCCAAAAGCAGTTGTCACTATGCTTAGCGACATGTATATAATAAGCCTTTTCCCCAACGCCTAAAAAATAAAGATGAAAATGCCCAGTATCCCAAAAGAAAGTACGAGAAAGCAGAAATATGTGAGTGAGCGCATATATGCATGATGCCATGGTCATAATGGCCGAGATTAGAGAGCCGTCAGTCTTGGTCCCAACACGTAATTCCGATCCACCTTGGAAGCCCAGATTATTCATATAAAAGGAGAGGCGTGTTGGGGTATTTGCTTTGATAGCAGGGAAAGCCGGGGACGGGAAGCTAGGGGAGGGGAGGGGAGGGGAGGGGAGGAGAGTGAAAGGTCATGACACTGATTTTCTCCTTCAGCAGCAACAGACTTGGTAGGGGGGTATATATATGGTTTCGCGTTCTTTTAACCGATGGAGGGTGTACGCATGAGGCTCAGTGCCTTCTGCCTCGATGAGAAGGTGGACATCTCGAGGCGCTTCAGCTTGCTGGGCGTCGGGGTCATCGCGGGCGAAGGTAGGACGCCGTGCCCGGTGTAGGAGCGGGTGCTGGGAGACGGTGTCGGAGGCATGTCGACGGAGCCATCGAACGAGCTCGACGGCGTGTGACTGAAGGGGTACATGAAGTCCTCGATGGTGGCCGCGGATGCCGGAGGCGTCGGCTCCGGCTCGACCTCCTGGTACTCGGGGATAGATATCGTCAGGGACGCAGCGATCTCAGCTCTTCTTGCCTGCTCTTCTTCCACGATGGCACGGTATCTGCGTGAGGAAAATGAAGTGGTCAGTTGAATGCGCAAAAGTATAAGAGGTGTAGGGGAGTGATGGAAGGACGTTAGGGAATGTGTATGCGGCGAACCGGAAGACTTACTGTTCAATTTTTTCTTCTAGCTCCTTGTACTTCTCCTCCCACGACTCGGACAGCTTGTCCACCCGCTCGTTGTCTGCGAGCAGGCCCACCTGCTCCTGTAGCTTATCGATGCTCTGGAAGCCGCGGCTCACGTCTGCCACCGTTGTCGCCATCTTGCTGTCGAGGCCAGTCACCTCATCCTCGACGGTCTCCACGCGCTTGTTGACGCCCTTGATACGGCTGTCGATGAGGCGCACGCCGTCATCCACGGCCTCGATGCGCTGAGCCGAGGCCTTGGTACGCGCCTCCACGGCCTCAATCCGCTCCGTGAGCACTCCGCGCAGGCTGTCCTCAACGGTGTCGATGCGACGCTTGAGCTCGCGCTGCGCGTCCTCGAGGGCCCGGTCCTGCTGCGCCGCCACCCGCGCTGTCGCCTCCTTGGTCTCGCTCGCGGCTTCGTCGGCGCGGCGCTTGAGCTCCCGCTGCAGCTCCTCCAGGGTCCGATCCTGCTGCACCGCCGAACGCGCCGCCGCCTCCCGCGCGGACTCGAGCGCCTCGGTGCGCCGGACAAGCTCCCGCTCCATGGCCGCCATGGTCTTCTCCGTGGCGGCCAGCCGGTCCTGCAGCTCGCTCGTGACCTTGGCGGCGGCGGCGGCGGCAGCGGCCACGCGCTGGCGCTCCCCCTCCGCCTCACTCCTGTCGCTGGACCCCCGCCTCCATCGCCAGACCAGCAGCACCCAGATCGCGGCGCCGAGCACCACGGCGGCTGCTACCGCAGTTGGGTTAGCTTCGTAGATCGATCGAGGGAGCGTCTGTTGCGCCTGATGTGCCTGAGACAACTGCTGCTCCGTGGGACGCCTAGGTGCCCAAGGGGCTGGTGCAGGTGGCTCGACGAGCAGAGCTCGCCAAGCCGATAAGAGAGCCGCTGCCATGTGATTATCCTTCGTTCGCACCCGGGTGCTTACAGGAGAGAAACAATAACGCTCGTCAGGTTTACTCTATATTTCAGCTCAAGGAGGTATAACAGAGAAAAGAAAAGAACAGCAACGCCCAAGGCAAGGAATGGCTTGCCACCTCTGCGTCTTTTTGCGGATAACGTGGGGCTAAGAAGAGAGAGCAGGTCACACAAAAATTGGTTCGCTCAACGCGGCGGTGAACGCGAGATTTCGCGACAGAGATAGGATCGAGTCCCACCGCCAATTTTTTTTGGGCAGGGGTCGAAAGGGGGAACCTTTTTCGTCTTTTTAATTAACTACAGACCACAAATGCATAATTATGAAGCTGCTGTGTAAAAGCAGGAGCAAAGATATTCATTCGAGTACACAGTCATCGGTGTCGGGTGTTCGAACGATCCACCCCAGAGAGGGCTGGGGTTTTATCAGCTCGGTATCGCACGAACCAATGCGCCTGCAGATGGATTGACCGCCAACACATGCATCTACAATACGTGTACAAAGTGGGTTAATCCTCTCGAGTTAGTCAGATTACGCTGCTGATCTGTAGTACGGCAATGGGAGGACAACCTCAACTGCGGCCCAAGTGTTCACTCGGGGCTTAGTCTTGTGACGCATCAGTGGCGGAAGTGGTTCAATCTAAGTAAGCTGGAGACTGTCTATCCGTATCACAATTATGCATTACCAAGAATGATTTCCGCGATCCTCTAGAACCGAGGTATCTTGACTGTACAAAGGTCTATCTAGTCATTCGTTGCATGAGCCTCTCGCGACGCCATTTTGCTGAACCCATATATCCTTCTTTTTTTGTCGTGGTATCTAGAAATCCTCCTCGCCAGATCCGCTGATGATCACGTTGTTGACCTTGAGCACCATGCGACACAGTTGTGTGGCCAGCATGAGCTGCTGCTTCTTTCCGATGAGCGGGTCGATCACAAATGCATCCTTCATGTTGTTGCTTCCCCGGTTCATGCAGTCAACTCCCAGCTTGCCACGGACTTCCCTTCCAGCCTTGACCTGCTGTGACTTGACCTCTGCTAGCGTCGCGATAGGGTTCATGCCGCTGTTCTCTGCCAACGCCATGGGTATGGCGTCTAAAGCCTCGGCAAAAGCACGCATGGCATACTGCTCCAGACCGGGTGTTTTGGCAGCTTCATCCTCAACTGCGAGAGAGCAGGCAATCTCGGCTGCACCTCCACCGTAGACAACTCGGTTGTCCCGAACCAAGTTACGTACGACGCACAGAGCATCATGGAGAGATCGCTTGGCCTCATCGATTATCTAGATTTCGTAAAACCGTTAGCATATAAACATATTCTGGAGAATATGGAATTCGGGAAGACCCTCACCATCTTGTTACTGCCTCGTACAAAGACCGTGACAGCTCTTGTGTTCGCACACTCCTCGATAACCAGCATCTTCTCCCTCGTCGTGCCAAAGCTCATCTCTCGAACGATACCAGCCTTGCCGAGCTTCTCCGCCTTGAGATCCTCAAATCTCGGCACTATTCTGCCGTTGGTAGCTATGGCAATAAGTTCAATCTCCGGGCCACCAACCCATCTCACAGCAGGCAGGTCGTTTTGTAGCAGGAGGTGGTTGGCTTCGTCATCGAATCCCCACTGACAGATGGCCAAATTGGCCCCAGTATCCTTGATCTGCTGGATCATCTCGATAAATTTCTCACGCTCGTAGTTCTGGAGCTTCTTGAACTCCTCCACAGATGAGATTTCAAGCTTGTGCTTAGTCTTAGGCTTCGGCGGCTCGAAGGCACAAGTAAGAATAGCAATCTTGGCATCCCTGACTTCCGACGGCATTTGCGGGTGGGAGAAGTCTTTGTCGATTATAACACCCTTGACCAGAACCGAGTCTTCCAGCGAACCGCCAACCTTACCGTCGACCTTGATCAGCTCAAAGTCAACATCTTTCCTTTCCAGGTCAGCAACGGACAGAACAGCATCTACTGCAATCTTGGTGAACTGGTCGTGCGCCTTGGAGACGATCTTGCTTCCTAAACTCGTCCGAGCCACCTTCAAGAGGTTCTCAGTGTTATCCGGGCTGAACTCGATCGTGTCTGATATCCGGTCCAACTCAGCGACGGCAATATCACAAGCCTGGTCGTAGCCATCCGCAATTCGGATAGGGTGGATACCCTTGTCGATAAGCTCTGCGGCCTGCTCAAGCAGGGCACCGGCCAAAACGACCACGCCAGTGGTACCATCACCGATCTCGTCGTCTTGAGACTTGGACAGTTCAACCAAGAGCTTCGCCACGTGGTTCGAAATTTCCATCTGCTGGAGAATGGTAGCGCCGTCGTTCGTTACGGTGATGTCGCCATCGGAAGAGATTAGGATCTTGTCGAGACCGCGGGGTCCTAGCGATGTCTTGACAATATTGGCGACTGTGCGGGCTGCAAGAATATGCGACTTGACTGCTTCGTTGCCGTACTGGCGCTTCTTTCTTCCTTGGCTGTCATGGCGGGGCAATTAGGGTCTGTCCCACCAGAAATACTCAGGAGCTGGGACGCGAGAACTCACTCTCTAACTACAATGAAAGGCCGACCCTGTTCATCCTTCATCACCGCAGCTGTTCCGGTCAGTATTCTATCGTTTCCACAAGCTCGAGCGTATGCCCACGTACCGTTCGACAGGTCAAGATCTGGAAGCTCATATTAGCAAGCACACTTTGAAGACAAAGGAGATGGTGGGGCAACCGGATGGGAGACATACTCATCGCCATCTTGAGAGATTTCTGAAGCTCAGGTGAGCTCGGCTGAAATATATCTGTGATAAACAACCGCCCAGCAAGTCTTTAGGGAGGAACAGACGTGAAGTTGGTGACTTGCGAAGCTATTTGGTCCCCTCCTTCTGCCTTATGCCCCTGTATTCCAAATTCTCGAAATTCTGCGGGCCTAGCCCAAGATTTTGGCGGGGCGGAAAAATGATTCCCCACAATGGGACCCCGCCAATACGTTCACGGCTGTCCAGCACATAACTAGGCAGGCAGGAGCTTCCCAAGGTTCTAAACTACGTACCCCTACCCGGCTTGGATAGGTAATTATTCAACTCCCTACCAGGAAGATATAAGTCAAGTTTGATGCACTTGGGTTTTGAAGGGGCCGTGTCAACTCATCCTGTATGAATAGAAGATACACGCGGATACGTAAGGACTTGTTACTGCTGGGGTTCACGCAGTGAGTTTTACTATCAAAATTAACTGAGCTAGGAACTAATTATTCATTTTTGTTTGCTTATGTCAATTTTGCTCCAAGCTAAGTAAACTTGGGCAACTGAATGGACCTCGTCCGCCCATCAAGCAGTCTTCCCTTTACCAGAAAGGAAAGCGATGCGATTCTCTGAGCTCTTTTCATGTGTCACTTGCCCGGGATGATTCAAGCGAGCCCAGCCCAGCTCATCATGCTGCTAGAGTGGCTGGTTTCAACAACAGGGGCAGCTAAACGGGATATGATCCGCACCTCAGGAATCTTAGACTGACATAGTGGTCTGCAGAGTTGTAGGAGCTGCAACAACAGCACTATAAGTAGGGTTGCACCTGAATGTCCAGTCCCAGGTTGTGCAGGGAGGATAGCAACTATAGGCCAGTGATCAGTTCTGGGTGCCTTCATAGCGTACTGGATTTCAGCAGGGGGTGAGGATAACTTACTCGGAGTAAAAGGAGAATTTCTCAAAGCATGTTGTGTACATGTAAATGCAGTTGGACGCGGTTGTAGTGCAGACTTGGAAGTCTACCACTTCCGGACTGATGGGCGGGGAGGTGATGACAGCTGCTGAGGCAGCCACGATAGCTGGGACATCAGCCGTGGACGCACATGCTGCTTGCAGGCTCAATATGGCAACAGCGATACTTGATAGAGACACCATGTTGCCGGTAGCTGTCTGAAATCTGCGCTGGAAGCAGCTGTCAAAGAGTATGTTCGTTTTGCTTATGTACGCTGTAGTAGGCAGCTAACCGAGAAGATCGAGGTAGAGTTGTTTTATTGTTTGTCCCCTCGACTGATCTGTAGAAGAGCAGGATACTGCTCTTAGTATGTGTATATGAAATTGGGTTCTTTCTGTTTTCTTAATACATTCTAGTGGTGAATGAAAGTGGAACGTGAAGAATGGCCACTCCTGTTCGTCATATGCTAGAACTCCAGTGCTGCGTATTGAAGTGTATTGAAGGACGGTAGCAGTAGCACAACAACTAAGTGAAGCGCAGTGAAACCAACTTGAAATGCCACCTTGTAGGTTTGATCTCTCCAAGATAAGTCGTCATCTACCACATAACAAGAGACGAAGAATTTTTGAAGGAGGATGAATAGAGACCAAGTAGCAGCTGCGCGCTTACAAGCAGTGGCTTGAAGAAGAACAAAAAATCGAGAGTGGTAATTTGAGACTGATAGTTGCTGAGCCACAAGAAAAGTTTGTATAAATACAAGCTTCCAGGTTTAAGGCTGCGGTGCAGATTGGCGTGTTTACGTTCGGTCTTTCAGCTGAGGAAGCTGAGAACGGCAGTTTGCCAACCACCCCTGTGGTGAAATTAAGGTTACACCAGCTGTATGGCCAGCTACCTGTCTGACAATGAGACATGTCGATGCAATATGAGTAGAAACATTGGTCGCCATAGCCCCAGGAGAATATTCGCGAATGGCTCAAAAGTGTAGACGTCAAGCAAGAGCTGGAATTGCACAATGTTCCAACCTGGTTGGGGTTGCGGATGGATACATTCCAGTGGCGCCCTGGCTGCCACCCGAAAATCATGAGTAAAGCAGTCAAGGGATGACGGCAACGCCTTGATTAAACGTGTGATTCGGCCCGCCACATAATGTCCTGTATATCTGAAACTAGGTCCTTATGGCCTTGTGACTATCATGCATCTGCATTCCCTCTCTTAGTCCGCCATATTGCTCTATTGCCTGCGGAGCCCTTTAGTTTACACGCCAGCGATACTGTCACCATTAAGATCCTCAAGACCCCCTTGCCTGCAGCAACTGTTTGGAAAGTATACCCTCTCCATAGTTGAGTCCACAGATCGAGTCTCATCATCAAAGCAGTTGCAGCGCTAGTCTTAAAACACTGCATTTTCTTGCATCCCCCTCCAAGGATCCGTCAGTAACAGTGAGGTTGGCATAATGTAAGAAGCTTCCCACGTCTCCGAGGGTTTACACCAAAATCCTATCCATGATCTCTCTAGGGCAGGTAAATTATGCTTTGAATTAAACGAAATCAGTTACCCAGCTCATACCAACCAGCGACGCACCCCCATCTTCATGCCGTATACAGTAACATAGCCAAATGTAGTTTATACTTCCCAGGGTTATCAGTGGCATGAACCACCACCTAGTTGAGGTATTGAAAAGCAGCTACCCCACAAAAGCTAATGCATTGTGGTTTTACACTAATCGGGATCGCACAACACGCAAAGCGAAGAGGTGATTGGTTGGAATGAAGACTGGCCATGCAGGTTGGACGGCGTGGTGCTGTTTGACCGAACTGGGTTGGGTATATGTCTCGTGCCACTCCGGCACGCGGCCATTCTACTTTCGTTTGTGTGGACTGGACTGTTGAGAGAGGTAGCAAAAATACACATGATCAAGCACAGGCTGCAGCTTTTTGAAAATAGCCGGCGACCCGAGCCTTACTGTCCGCCACTGCGGGATGTGTAATAAGCCATAGTCCACAACAAGGGTATTCAACACGTTGAACGTGCACAGGCAGTAGGAAGCCTCGGTAAGCTCGTGACACGTGGGCCTCGGGGATTCTATGAAGGTCGCAGTGGTGGATTTAGTCGGAATGCAAAATCTTAGCTGCTGTCAGAAGTGCAGACTCAAGTACGGTGCATCTGTGTGGTGCAAATAAGCACAAGTTCTACAGAAAACCCAACTCAAGATAATATAAGTTAGTGCTTCACTGCCCGGATGATCCGCTGATCCAAGGTGAGCGAAGAGGGTGAGGTGAGACGCAGACCGTTTCTTCCGTGTCCCAACGGGTGACAGCCTATCGCAGTCCTCGCTAGCTGGGTTGGGTTAGGCTACCCAAGTTGCGCCCCCCATCAAAGACGTCACTTTATTAGCTAGCCTAGCTCCAGGTAGGTTTGTACCGACCTCCCATGCTAGCTCCCAGCAGGGGGATGGTTCTGTGACAGAATCCATTTGTCGCTGATTTTATCTCTCCCGCCAAGCTCAACCGTCCCGAGACAACGACATTCTCTCCATTCTGAAGCGGCTTCTCCAGTGCCTGCTTACTTCCCACTGAGCTCTTCCCGAACGTTGCAGTCTTCCCTTGGATCTTCTCGGCTCTTATCATCCTTCTCTTCTCTTTGTCCCCCCACCACAAGAACGCGCTGTGGTTCCGTCTTCTGACGTCAGCGCTTCGGAATTGCGATAGAGCGAATGTCTCTTTAGAAACCAAACCGAGCCCTACAATTCACAGTATACGAACCCAGAGCTCCAATAGCCCTTGCTGCTTATACTCAGGACATAATGGCGCTTCCCACGCAGTATGAGGGTGTGATGCCCCTGCACTTTGTGCAGCAACCGCCCTTTTCTGTTCCAGCACTTGGCGAGCTTGCCAATGATGGGGAGACGCCCCCTTACCGACACATCAAGGCTAAGGACGGCCTCATTAACCGACCGGCACCGAACATAAGCACGATATACGAGCTTCTCAAGAACAGCGTCGAGCTGTATGGAAGCAAGGATGCAGTGGGCTGGCGCGATCTCATCAAAACCCACAAGGAAGTTAAGAAGGTGCCCAAGATTGTAGATGGGGTTACCAAACAAGTGGACAAGGAGTGGACCTTCTTCGAACTTTCACCATTCACATTTTTGACGTACTCGCAATTCGAAGAGCGAGTGCTCCAGGTTGGAGCTGGCCTGAGGAAGCTGGGTTTGGAGCCGCGCGAGAAAGTTCATCTTTTTGCCTCGACAACTCTGAACTGGCTCACCATGTCGCATGCCTGCGCTTCGCAGTCCATTACAATTGCAACGGCATACGACACGCTTGGTGCGAGCGGTGTGCAGCACTCTCTCGTCCAGACCAAGTCTAAGGCCATGTATACCGATCCTCACCTGTTCAAGACGGCGGCTGGTCCATTGGCTGCTGCCAAGGATGTCAAATATGTCATTTACAACGACGAAACGCATGTGCCTGTTTCAGATGCGGAAATCTCAGCCTTTAAAGAATCACATTCAGATTTGACAATATTGTCCATCTCTGAGCTCCGCGCGCTCGGCAAGGCAAACCCAGTTGCCCCAGTTCCCCCGAAACCAGAGGATTTGTATTGCATTATGTACACCTCAGGCTCAACTGGCCCCCCGAAAGGTGCACCCATCACTCACGAGGGTATCATAGCTGGCGTAACAGGCTTGCATTCTGTTGTGGCGGAGGGTGTTTCTTACCGTGATGTAGTTCTTGCATACTTGCCATTAGCCCACATTTTCGAGATGGTGCTGGAGAACATTGTGCTGTTGATCGGCGGCACACTTGGATACGGTTCGCCACGTACCCTCGTTGATGCAAGCATGCGAAACTCTGCCGGTGACTTGCGAGAACTTAAGCCTACAGTCATGGTTGGAGTTCCTCAAGTCTGGGAGACGGTCAAGAAAGGAGTTGAGGGTCGTGTCAATTCCTCCGGAATTGTGACCAGATCTCTGTTTTGGGGCGCTTTCAATCTGAAGTCTTTCCTTGTAGCCAACGGACTACCAGGGGCTACTATGCTTGACGATATTGTGTTCGGCAAGGTACGCCAGATGACGGGTGGCCGCCTCAGGTTCATTTTCAACGGCGCCTCTGGAATTTCTGAAGGCACACTGCACTTCATGTCCATGGTGATTGCGCCAATGATAAGCGGATATGGGCTCACAGAAACATGTGCCAACGGCTCGTTGGGTTGCCCATTGCAATGGTGAGTGACTCCCCCCCCCCGGATTTGAGCTCTGTTTCGCGAAGCTCTTTACTCACAGCTGAAAATCAGGACACCGAATGCCATCGGCCCCGTCACCCCTGCCGTCGAGGTGAAGCTGGTGTCATTGCCCGAACTTAACTACAGCACCGACAGTACACCCCCACAAGGCGAGATCCTCCTGCGTGGGAAGCCAGTCCTCAAAGAATACTACGAGAATCCCGAAGAGACAGCGAAGGCCTTCACTCCCGATGGCTGGTTTAAGACTGGCGATATTGGCGAGATAGATGCCAATGGCCATTTCAAGGTCATCGACCGTGTCAAGAATCTAGTCAAGATGCAAGGTGGTGAATACATTGCACTTGAGAAGATGGAAGCTATCTACAGAAGCAGCCAGTATATCCAAAACATCATGGTTTATGGAGACAACAGCCACCCGCGTGCGATCGCGCTGGTAAGTCCTAACGAAAAGAACCTGGCTTCGCTCGCCCACAGCTTGGACGTGGAGGAGAAGGCCATGCACACCGATGCCCGGGTCCGTGACGCGGTGCTCAAGGACCTTCTGGCCATTGGCAAGAAGGGCGGATTGAGTGGTCTAGAGTTGATCACTTCGGTGGTGTTGGTAGACGAAGAATGGACACCTGCTAGCGTGAGTTATCCCTTAGTTGATTGTCTCCCATATCTATCCTTGATTTCCATATCTTTTATCCAGTCTTGCCTCGTCACCGTAGAGCATTGATGCTGATATGTGTTTTGGATAATGCAGGGCTTGGTCACGGCTACCTCCAAGGTCCACCGAAGGAACCTGAAGGACAAATACAAGAAGGAGCTTGAGTCGGGGTTTGACTCGTAAATGGAGCTTTGCGGCTGCGATGGCGGGAGGTTGGACCCTGAGCAGTCGTTGTTACTAATTACGGGGGCCATAGTTTTGGACCCGCGGCGATATGGAGCTTTTAGTATTAGTCATTTGGGAGCTGTAAATCAAGCGACGAGCGTAACATGGTTATAAGTATTGAGTCGGGAAAAAATACTGGTTTTCTTGCCAACCCTTCCTCGTAGAGGGGAAAAGCCTGTTTGCCCACATCTTGATAGGCGGTAGGAATTAATGGCTGGGTATGGGTCGGCTCTTAAGTCAGTTTTCTTGGTATGTATGTAGTTGGAAGGCCTCTAAAACGACCAAACATTTCCTGCTGTGAATCAAAATCAAATCGAACAATCGCCGGTGTTAAACAATCAAGCAAGCACATCCAGCTGACACCACGACTGACTAAAAGTTCTATTCACCACAGTTTAGTGAATTGATAGTACTATATGTGGCCTAGAAAAACACGTTGAAATTCTTGCTATATTATGTGAAAGGAAGGGTAAGGTAAATGATCAATAATCAGAAATCCGACGCCGGCTGTGAGATGCATTGCCATCCGCTATGCTCCTGCTTCATATGAAGAATTCCACCATTGACATAAAAATTATCTAATAATTGATAGCATAGGAATGTGTTCTTATCTTCGAAAACTCATTTTCTTCGTGTAGCTTCTTCCATAACCTCTTCTAAACTCATAATATAAATCTCTCCCCAAGTTTCTCCAGCGTTTGACGGCCTGAAATGTCGAGGATTCCCCAAAAACGGGTTAGGGGGTGATGGAGCTGGATAAATAGATGGCTTTTTACATGTTGATAATCCGGGTTTACATGCCATCCGGCGGCTTTGCGTATTCCCAAGGGATGTCTTTGCGCTTATAGAATAGTACAAATGGTGTGAAGCTTTTTTCACATTTGAACCATCGCTGTTCGAGAGGCTCCCGTGAGTGGTAATAGCCGCTCTCTTCGGATCTGGTGCCAAGCTGTTTTCGCCAGACCTTGTCGTCATCGCATTCATACCAGATATCCTTGGTGGTACCGTCCCTGATGTGTGCGTAGTAATGTCCAGAGGTGCACGAACGGCCCACATGGTTGATTACTGCATAGAGATCATATAGGGTGCCCTGACCGAAGCCATCTATCCGAGAAGCTTCTGGGTTCGTAGAGGCACCTACCGTGAAGGGAGACATATCGAAGTTGTCGATATCAAACTTGACCGGGCACATAATCTTAGGTTGGTCAGGATGCATGCGCAAGATTCGGATACACAACAAGGGAGGCAGTCTGGCAAGTTTGAAGCTCTCAGACTTTTGGTTGTGCTCTTTCTTATTGCCTGTGGCTAAGCCACAGTCATATCCATCCTCATTCTCAATCGTAGTGACATTGTCGTACTCCATCTTCAAGAGATCCTTGAGATCCATGGGCGTGGTCATGTGTGCATCAATGCGAGCATCAAGCACCGTGGGGCAGTCAAATGTGACAGATCGGTAGTTGCAAGTTTTGCAAATTCGAGTTTGGCATCGTGACATAGCCCAATAGTTGTCGATGATGGAATTTGAGTATTCAAGGTATCGTTTCCAAGATAGGATGGCAAGTTCGCTTTCCTTGACGTTTGGGTTCTGCTTCAACTCATCATCGAAGTTTTGATAGTTTAGAGATGTGTCGCCTCGTCCTCTATTAGTCTCCGAGTTCAACTGGCCAACAATGAAATCTAAAAATTCTGAAGAATCATGTTGATTTCCGTCTCCAAAATAGATAGTTCTACCACCAGCAGCGTATCCTCTGTGCGTAGAACGAGAATATTTCTGAAATCATATCAGCAAATCAGTCCTCTTGCAATGTTCTCGATCACTATGCGTGGTTATGTGACTTACCAGAAGTGTCGTAGGGCGCATCGATTGGAACTGCCTCCCAGCGAGCCACTGAAAGAGATTACCAAGTATCCTTGCCATCAATTGCGGGTCTTTCTTTTTTGCAATGGTTGAAGTCCAGTTGAGTGGGAATTCCTTCTTGGTCAGCTCCGCGGCGAAAGCTGGAGAGAAGTGCAACGCCTGGATGGCAGAGTTGGCGAAGCAGTTTTGTGATGTATTTACGAGGCCGGTTGGCTTTTTGAACCCACTAGAGGGCGTCATTGCTGCCTTGGTGTATACAATATCCGAGGTGGGAGATTTGCTTGAAAGGCCACTGTAGCTTGTCCTTGGAACTGCCGGGGCTGGACGAGTTGGTGGACTGGGCGAAAGATCTGTCTCAAACCCGTGGTGGCTGAAGGCCTGAGAAACTGGAGCTGTCATTGACTCCTGGATCTCAGAGGCGGATGGGTAGCGTCGCAGAAAATCCTCGGTAGACCGAACAATCAACGGCGAGCTGGCCGCCGCCTCATCCTCTTTGATTGTTTGTTCAAACTGCTGTATTTCTTCCGGTTTTAGAGTCCTCGTCTGCGCTCTGTAGCGCCGTCTGCTGTCAAATCTGGGCCCGAATCCGTTTGCTCGTTTTGCTCTTGGCCTACCATCTTTTACAGCTGTTTGCGATTCTTGCAGAGAATTCCGCCCAAATATGTCAACCCACGCCTCAACTCCGCCCTTGAGAAGCTTTGGGCCGGTTCGCAGCTCTTTGGCAAAATTAAAGTGGACTAATGCTTGAAACAACGTGTAGAGCGCAGTGTCCTGCTCATCCTGAGACGGTCTCTGGGGCAAGGTCATCGACTCTTGGTCATAGAAGACAACAAGATCATACTTGGCGCGATTCTCAAAGGCATGCATCTCTTCATCGGGTGCAATACCCATGCTTTCCTCGATATCACCAGCAGAGATGTCGCCACGGGTCAGCACTGACGGTTCTATACATATGGTAGCCTGTGACATGATATGGCCATCATCGAAGTCTTGCCGACTACGGACATCGATTAGTAACAGCCGCACCACAGCTGCTCCCTTTCTCATAAATGATTGAAGCTGCTCAGGCGTGATAGTAGTGCCAGGCGGGATCTGGATTCGTTGCGCACTTGAAACTAATCCAGATCCATTCACGAATGACTGTGGTGTGTTGAGTTGTTCGGCGGCCGAGGGTGGCCTAACGCCGAGGTCGATCGAGTTCCTAGCAGAGTTTCCAGACGTAGACACAATAGAATTCGCTCTACTAAACATCCCCCGTGGCATACTGGATGGGAGGTCCGCGACCTCACTCGTAATGGTGCCTCTGGCCGGACTATATATGGCGTCGGGCAGCTTGGGCATGGTTGGTATCGCACTGTTGATTTTAGGTTGCGGTCGAGTTTGACCTGCTGCTTGCAATGGGTTGGTTCCGTTCTGGCCATCCCGTGTGCGTAGGTTGGCAAATCTGCTGGCTAAGTCTTGCGATCCCGGTGTAGCTGTAGTCTTAGCGATCGCATTGCCGTGCAGCGCTTGTGGCTTCGGATGGACTGCCGGGCGCGGCTTATTACTTGAGCTCGAGCTTCTTTCTCTAGATGTCTCATTGTTGAGTCTTTTTGTCCCATTAGCCACGTTCTGCGCCTTCGTTGCGATCCCGTAGCTAGGTAAGGTAGATGGCACGCTAGGCAGGTTTAGCAAAAGGGCCTCAGAAGCAGCCTTCTTGGACTGCACTCCACTTAGACGATTGTCCTCCTTAATCTCCTCTTTAATCTTGTCGAACTTGGCTCCATATGTAGTGAGCTTAACCTTCAACGCACTGTAGAGACGCCCGAGCTCGCTGCGATCGTTCTTGAGGGACGGGTAATCTTTGTGCTTGGGAACTTTGTCCACGGCGATGGTAAATGCCTTGATATACTCTTGCAAGGCTAGATCGGGCCGCCTGAAGTCGCTGAAGGTCATGGCTTGGCGCATATGGGTATCGCCAACCTCAAGCACCTTGCGCAGCGGTGTGTGAGGGTCTAGCTCGACAACCACAGACGTTAAGTCGTCAATATGTGGAAAGGGGGCTTTCCGGCCTGAGCCCCGGTTCGGGGCGCCCGCACCGACCGGAACAGAGGCGTGTCCGCCATTCGCAGTGGTAGCCATGTATCAGTATGCGCCAGATCGGAGATGCAGCTGCAGGGTTTCGAGGCTCGGAATAGTGGGACTATGTTATGTGGGCGGCGCAAGTCGAACTCGTTTTCATGGTGGAGTGTTTGCAGTGAATGCTGAGCTACTGTACAGGCAAGAGGGGCAGATCCGGAAGGGAATATGTTAGGGCAGGTTGTTGTCGTTATTGAGAGGTAAGTGCTCGGTCATGAGGCGGCATCTTCTTATGGGCTGGGCGTATGAAGTCGAGTCGTTTCGAGCTGAGGTGTTGAGCAACCTCCAACAGAGAAGTCGCGCCAAAGTAGAGGTCCCCGCGATCAAGCGACTTAACGGCGACTTTCACATAGGTGCAGGAACCTTGGTTCAAAGAGGGCGCGGTACCCTCCGTGTATGTGGTGTTGCAGAAAGTAGGCCGTCCGTTACCCCAAAACCAAGACGAGCACGTTGACGGTTGTAGTGGCTGACGTCGTGTAGCCGGGTGTGCCAGCGGCGAGTCTCCGTCCCAAGGCTTCGGCGCGACATGGGTGACCGGCCGAGGGGCAAGGCTTACGTCGAACTGGGCGGTTTATTAGTAACTGGGTGGGCAGCCAGGCAGCTAGTTAAGGTACTTCTAGCCACTTCCACTTCCCTGGCACGAGCTACGCCACAGTTGGGTCAAGTGGGAGAGTAGACACTGGAAACCCATGTCAGGCTGCACTGATTCCCATGTGGACACAAAGTATTTCCAGACATTTACAATATCTGTTGAGAATGGGAAAGTCGCCCCCAGGAATAGCCCAGTAATAGATGCATCATTCATCAGGAGGCAAAAATATCTGAGCTCCATCATCAGGGCATGCTACCACAGCACGTACATCTGAACGTTGTGATTTTGCATAGGCTCCAGCGATGGGCAATATGTACACATGCATATATCCCCAGCTTAAGTTACTACATGAGAATTTATCTTTATATAAGTTATTTCAGTATTCAATTTTTTTTTCCACCGTAGGCTTTGGCTACACAATGTAGACAAGATTCAAAAGGCCTTCCGCAGCGGTCGGAAAGCAATCAGTGAGAATGTTCGGGAATATCTATCAGTATCACATCATCTAAATAGCCAACGATAAACGAGGCCAGGATGGGCACCGTGATCCCTGGGATATTTTCAGTCAGAAAGCCATGGTTGCTAATGAGTAAGGGATTGCCTGGGTTGTTTGCACTATCGCATTTTAGCCCCAAGGCCTGGGTGGGACGATACCCGCCTAGCCAAGCTTAACCAGATGGGCGCGGTAATGCATGCACCGGTACCTCTGCACGTAGCGTGCAGCACCTGCCTCCCACCTCCCACCTATGGAGCTAGCCTAGCCTGCCTAGCTCGCAAGCCCGCTCAACACATCATTGCTTCAGTTGCTGCCTTCTGCCGCGTATCCTTCGTCTGGCGAAACAGCCCTGCTGCATCACAAACACATACTTCGCAAAGCAGGTTCTTCACGCTTGGTTCACTCGCCCATTTAAATCCATCCAGCCGCGATATAGCCAACTACCAACACTCCATCACCACTGTCGCGTCAGGCACGATTCTTGAGCCTCGGTGCCTCTTGGAACTCCAGTGTTTGACGGATCACCTGCGCCCAAGATGATGGGAGGTTGGTGGTCTTCCTCGGCCAACAGCGCCTTGGACGATCAGATAGAGAAGGCGACTGGCAGTAGTTTGTAAGCATGCCTTTCCGCAAAGCTTTTAGTGATGGCCCGGCTAACCATTGCATGTCATTTATCACAGAGAGGACATTGCACTGAACCTCGAGATATCTGATGTCATAAGATCCAAGACTGTTCAACCCAAGGAGGCCATGCGCTCTCTGAAGCGGCGCATCGGCAACAAAAACCCCAACATCCAACTGAGCACTCTGAACCTCGCCGACACCTGCGTCAAGAATGGTGGTTCTCATTTTCTACTTGAGATTGCCTCGCGAGAGTTCATGGACAACCTGGTCTCTCTGCTACATGCCGTAGGCCCCGCTGCGGTCAATTCTGATGTTCGATCCAAGATCCTGGAACTGATTCAGTCCTGGGCCGCTGCAACCGAAAACCGTTACGAGCTCAAGTACATTGACGAGACCTACAAGTCATTGCAGAAGGAGGGCTTCCAGTTTCCTCCCCGAGTTACCGTTGCTAGCAGCATGATTGACAGCAGCGCACCTCCGGAATGGGTCGACTCGGATGTCTGTATGCGATGCCGCACGCCCTTTACCTTTACGAACCGCAAGCACCACTGCCGCAACTGCGGTAACTGCTTCGATCAGCAGTGCTCAGCCAAGACACTACCTCTCCCTCACCTCGGCATCTTGCAGCCTGTTCGTGTTGACGATGGTTGCTATGCAAAGCTTACCGACAAATCCAACAAAGGGGGCCCTAATCCGAGCGTCTCCTCCTTCCCTCACAAGAATCGTAGCACTACAGCTATGAAGCCGCGCGACGCCAGAATAGACGATGCTTTTGATGAAGATCTCAAAAAGGCTCTGGCCATGAGTTTGGAAGAGGTTCAAAGTCATTCCATGGGCAAGGGGTATGTTGCCAATACCACGGCCACTGCGCCAAAACCACAGACCAATGGCCATTCGATCGCTACCGGAAGCATGGCGACTGCAGACGAGGAGGATGAAGACCTGAAGGCTGCTATTGCGGCCTCTTTAGCAGATATGGAAGAGCAAAAGATGAAACATGCAGCAGCCTTGAAGGAGCAGACAAACAGCACCCAAGTATCGTCCGGCGCAGCGACATTTGTGCTTCCCAAGAATGACTATGAGCTGTCTCCCGTCGAGGCAGAGAACATCAATCTGTTCTCGACACTAGTTGACCGACTTCAGACACAACCACCGGGCACTATCCTACGAGAGCCTCAGATTCAAGAATTGTATGATTCTATCAGTGCTCTGCGTCCTAAGCTCGCTAGAACCTACGGAGAGACAATGAGCAAGCATGGTGAGCTGCTATCTTCCCAATACATATTATTCTCTGCTAACCAAGCCAGATACACTGCTAGATCTCCATGCAAAACTGTCAACGGTAGTTCGGTATTATGACCGCATGTTGGAGGAACGGCTGTCCAAAACCTATAGTCAGCACAGTATTGGGGGATATAACCTTCCACCACCTAGCCATTCCAGTGGACCGTACCCCTCTGTGCAGAGATCTGCCCCCAGCGCTTCTGGACCGGCGGAAAGTTTCTATACCGGAGAGCAACAGCCACATTATCCTCCTCCACAGAACTTCTCTCAACAGCCGGCCGCAACGCCGCAGCCGCAGTTTGCCAATTATGATAAGCGGGTATCGATGTCCATGCCTCCCAATGCTCCCTACCCCCAACAACCCGCTCAGCGGAGTGACAGTTGGCAAACCCAGGCGCCCTCTGCTCCTGCCCCATACCATGGATATGCTCCAAGTGAGCCAACACCCACACAACCACAAGCACCACCACAGCAAGCACCACAACCTGGGAGAGCTCCAGACCCTGCAACTGCACCCCCGACAGACCCAAACAATGCATATTATTATGCCAATGCCCAGCAGGCTCAAGGACGGCAGACACCAAGCGTACCCGGAGACTCTGCTCCTTCGCCATACCCGAATTTGCAGCAATCCACCAATTATAGCATGCAGTCAGTTCCCCCCACGCCGGCTTCAATTCCTGCTCAGCCATCACAACCTACCCCGGCCCCTCAACAACAATATCAACCACAACAGCCGCAACAACAACAACCGTATTGGCAACAACACCCACCGGTGTCGAGTCAACCTCCTCAACACTATCAGGCGCCCAGCACCGGGTATACCACAGGATACCCTCAAGATGCTTTCCCTGTAGCTCCACAGCATACACCACAACAACCGGTAATCGAGGAGAGTTTGATTGATCTCTAAAATATGTGGAAGCGCGTTAGGTTGGGTTTGTGTGTCAGTCTCTGGAGACCTCCAATGGCTCCGTGTATCAATGGGTGCCTTCGTCGTTTCAGACATTCCCGCGCAATGGCTTTGCCATCATTCGGTATTCGGTCATGGTGGTTAAAGAGACTTCACTTGAACTATCTTTTATTTTCCAAGAACAAGAAACTCTGGGATTGAGGGGGGGAGTGTGGAGAAAGGGGAAGGAAATCACGGTTGATGAAGAACACTACGATAGATACCAATACCACCGAGTCGTGATGCAAGATACTGCATGGAATACTTTGTTGACATATCTGTGTCGTCTTTTAGGATGTTATGAGCATGGCCTGATAGTTTGTATTAACCTTCGTTGGTGCATCTGGAATTCAGCCTGGTCGGAACTTGTGAAAACCGAGACTCTAGGGCCGAGAGAAGATACTTCAAACTTAGATAAATAATTTTTTTAGGGGAAGCAAACAGGCAACATTAAGTGCTGTCAATATAAATACCCCAGTCTGCGTCTTTTGCTATGACCATTCACAGCTCCCCCCTTTTGTACGCTTCCGGGTAGTATGGACACCGGACGACACATCCACTGGAAATGCATTATCAACGCTGTTCATTACAGGGTGAACCTGTCAAATGGGCCGGCGAGATTGCTACATTGCATAGATTCTATTCGACCTTCTGAAACCGCAGCCAAAGCTGACCGCTTGTGGGATGGGCTGTGTATCCATCGGTGGGCTCAATTCCTTCGTCATTGACAATGTGGGTTGTATAGTTGGTGTAGATAGCGGCAATCAAAAGCTTCATCTCGTGCAAAGCGAAGTTCGATCCGAGACACATGCGTCCGCCGCTAGAGAACCCCCAGAATTGCCGGTTGCGATCCTTCCTGCTCTTGCCATCTCCACCCTGCCCTTGGAGCCAGCGTCGGTGGTCCCAGACGTCAGGGTCGGGGAAGTACTTTTCGTCTCTGTGCAAGTTATATGCCGATGCGGAAATTCGAATCCCGCCCGGGATATCATAAGGACCGACGTGGCATGACGGCTGTGGAACAACTCTAGGCTCTGGTCCTCCGGCGGCATTGTATCGCCTGATGGTCTCCGTTACCACAGCCTGAAGAAGTGGGAGGCTATCGAGTTGCTTCGCGTCGGGCAGGCTGATCTTCCCTTGCCGCAGCTGTACATTCGGCTCCAGCGTGAGCAGCTCAGCTCGGAGCTCGCGCTGCAGCTCCTGGGATTGAGAAAGGTGCCACGAGAGGTACGTTAAAACGACCCCAGTTGTCTCTTGGCCAGCAAGAACGTGATCAATGATCTCGGATGCAACAGACAGCTCCTGCTGCAGTATAGTGGTCTCGTAGATTGGAGAAGCCTTGCCACGTGTCATTTCCTCCTTTTCAACTCCCGCCAGCAAAGCCCTAACCACCACTGGGTCATCCGCAGAACCCTGCGATGTAGTCCCGGTCTTTCTCAAGAACCCCGTGGCCTTCTTACACATGGTAAAACACCATGCCTCAAGCTCCTTGTTGGCAGCATCGACCCAGGTGGGTGTAAGTCGGATTCCTATTCGGCTGAGGGCTCTTGACAGCCGTGGGAGTTCCTGGTAGAAGAAACCATAACCTGCACGAACCTCGTACAGTTTGATCCAATGGTCGCGATATGATTTGTTCTCGATGAAATTCGAGCTGTTGCGGAGCCCAAAGCAGAAAGCCGATATCAAGTCTGTGGCTGTTGCTCGGAAAAGGGAATACACATTCATGCCATGGGGATCCTGGTTTTCAGCTGCTGATACTGCTATTGCTGGAAGAAGCCTAGAACCGATAATGACCTCGGCCTGGGCTGCTAGCGATTGTGACGAAAACAGATATGAGTTTGAGTACACATGAGACACCATGCGCTTCCTAAGGGAATGATGCTTTGCGGGCGAAGATGAGAAGACATTGGGTACGCTTTGATTCTGTATCAGTGTATCGGACACGAAAAGAAGACTACGGCTGCGTATGGGAGCACTTAGGCAGCTTACCCGTAATTATCAAAGACTGAGTACCACACGTGCTTGTCAAAACCCCCTTGATACACAGTCTTTACCGCTTCAACATTATTGATGGAGACCTCAGACGGCCCTAGGCGAACCACAGGTCCAAACTTGCGATGAGCCTCACATATTGTTTTATTCTCCCTCCCCCTAAACCTAGCCCACAAAATCCAGGCCGAGGAGAATGAAGAAGACCAGTGCGCACTCGGGATCTTAGTGAGGGGCGAGAGGATTACGGGGTATAGAATATATCTATAGAGCCCGACGGCTATGAAAAGAAAAGAGGTCGATGTAACCACGTCGGAGATATTGAAGACACCCATTCTGGACGAACAGTGGCCCCAGATCGTAGGTTCTTGCACAGGATCGTCCTTCGCAATGATAAAAGGTTTTAGGATATAATAGCATAGAAATGCTAGCCCCAACAGTCTGCTCACCCTATTTGGAGACGTTTCCGGAGCTGTCCAGTAAAAAAGGCGAAGTAAGAAGTTTTGCTGTATTCGAGAGATCTGCCCTGTCTTGAGAATCCAGGTGTGTCAAAGGATTCAGTTGACATCATGACTGGTTTGTAATTGTATTGGAGTGCAGTCGGTGGAAACATCGTGGTGTTCAAGATACAGACGGTACTGTACGGACTGTCCATACTGTACACATGCAGCACTGTGATAAGTGTACTGATAAGATAAGTCCGGGAGCACCCATGACCCATGACGGGTTCAATTCCCAGGAGGGTTACTGATTGGCCCTAGGCTCCAGGGGGTTGCGGGCAGGCAGTAGTCGCTGGCGGCGAGCTGGAGAGCAAAGCTGCAAGCGACAAGCTCGCCATAGGGACGCTAAAATAGTGTGTACCAGGCCAGGGCGGAGGGGCAGCGTGCGGTGGCGGGGGGGATTAGATAATGGGATCTCATGCTCTGCTCGGCCCCCGGAAGCAGCTTACAGAGCAAAAGCACACGGCGTTTGGATTCAGGCGAATGGACGAAGCCCGAGTATTTGCATTGCAGCCTTGCAGTCCCGAGGCCAGGCGTGCCTAATCTTTCGACAGCTTCTAGAAGGCCCGCTGAGTTCGCGGAGGCTAGAGACACGCATCGTATGTACCGTTCCGTGGCGTGCCTGAGCACACCCACTACCACCTTCTTTGTCATGCCATGACAAAGGCTGCTTCAAGCTTTGTTCCTCTCACCACACGCCCTGTGCCATGTCCCAACTTGTCAGGCCAGGCATCTTTAAGAATAAAATCACTGACTTACTTACAAGATAGAATCTGAAAGATCAGGAAATTTTGATGCTGGCCGAAGCCGCGGCAGCAGCACAGCCGATTACCGATTCAGTAACTTCGTACAGTTGCCTCACACCGTGGGGGCGACTCGGTCCTCTTACGACCAGCCAGCACAACCACCGCCGCATCTGATACCCTCCTGCATCGATTTTAGTTCCTCTTGGAGATAAGTTCCAAGTATCCTGAACATAATGTTCTCGACATTTACCGGCAATTCGAGACGTCCACGCAACGTAAACCTGAGCGGTCAGCGCAACACCAACCCATGGGCTGCAACCAATACCTGGGGCCCGGGCTCCTCGGGTTCGCAAGCTGCGGTCGTTGCCAACGCCCAAGCTGAGAGAGAGCGAAGACATAGGGAACGCGAAGAGCTCGCAGCCTCAAAACACCTGCAAAGAGTGTGGCGAGGACACAGGGACAGAAAAATCACAAAGGCACAACATCGAACCGAGTGGGATGCACTATATCGGAACACCAGTATACCACAAGCCGATCGTACAAAACGAGCACTGCCGCTCCTGCTGAGCTTTTTCAAACCCGACGATAGTGGAGACCAGCATCGTCTGGACCTGTATATACAAGAACTGGGGGCATTTGAATCGTGGGAGTTAAAACCCTATCAGGAAAACAAGCTTGCCTCGCTGCTGGTATCGGGTTTAGAAAGGTAGGGAATGTCGTTCCTATAAGCTCATTTTGAATCTGCAAGATGCTAACATCGCTTGCTTTTGATAAGACGTTCGACATCGTCGTCACAACATCTATTAGATCTCCTGGTTCAGCTGATACAGAACGCCCCATATTCCATCTTGGATGTTTTGCATAGATACTACAAGATCCTGGCAGAGCATTGCAAGCAGTCTACGAAAGATGGAAGGCCTGGAAAGCTTGCAAATGAACAACGCCGTATTTCGGACGCCATAACAACACCCCTCTTGCAAGGCCCGAATGACCAACTTCGAGCATATGAGGCATTTGCGTTCTCCTTTCTGGCGACTCCGAATCTTCCATTCCTGGATATAATTGCGAGCCATGTTGCACCGTCTCTTGATTTACAATTATTGTCTCGGGGTATTGTCAAAGGATTCGGGGTTCACTCGCGTCGAAATTCGAGAGATCAACTACTCTGGCTCCTCGCTCACTTCATCGCCCTGGACCGAGTTTCGCCTACAGTGCAAGGCACAGAGTACGTCCAGGCCCTTTATACCCAGCTTACGGAGCTATCGGATGAAATCAGATTACGCTCCTCGCCTCATGAAGATAACGAGGATGTATCGGATGACGACTCGGATGAAGCAGCATTCAAAGCTGCTAACCCCCTTCCCCCTTACGTTATCGAGCAGATGGAGTTCTTAGTGAACGAAGAAGGCATCAATGATCTTCTGACACGCTTCACATCTTCTGCTGCGTCATCTGCCAGAATGTCGCACGATGCAAGCCTATTGGCCGGATACACCTTGATTTTACTCCGGTGCTTCCCTAGCCATGGTGACGATATCAAAATGCGTCTGTTCCAAGGTGATATCTCCACTATAGGTCCAACGGGAGAACGCACACTTCCTTGCGTGAAGTTTTTCTGGGAGGCAGCATGTCGCACAAGTATATTTACTTCAATTGTGCGCAATAGAAGCGAACAGAGGTCAAAAGCGGTCATCGCCCTTTTTCAACCTGATGATCCACTACGAAACCAGGAGTGGAGAACTATGCTACTATTCCTTGAGCTCTATAACTTCCTTTTGAGAGTTACTGACGATGAAGACTTCCTCCCCGCAAGCAATGAAGTTGTCGGCCAACAAAGCCCTGCTGTGGTTCGCATCCGGTCCAGTGGTTTAAAGCTCACTGAACTTAAAGATTTGGTGCACTTTTTGAAGACCCTCACGTTCTGCCTCTACTATAACCTCTCCGACATAATGCCATCAACAGGAAGACCTACAGGGCCATCCGTGTCTAGTCTTTTCGGGACTTCGAGCGCTGCTACGTCTGATCATACCGAACCTGGTCCGTCCGCCTCCTTCGCTGGCATTGTAGGTGTCGATGTTCTCACCCTGAGAAGCTCGGCGACCGCAACAATGCGTTCTTTATATGAACGTGACTCACGCAGGCCGTTCTTACCCACAGGCTTCTGGCTCATGACCTCGAAGTTTGACATGGATGGATTCCTGTCGGCTGTGGTGTTGGAAGAGCAACGAAAGCAGGAAGCTGAGCAGGAGGAAGACGAGGAGATGAGCGATGCCGATGTGGATAGACTTGACAGCTTTCATACCGCTTCTGGTCACAGGATATCGCGAGCTGCTCAGATTGAACGCCACCGCCAGTACAAGCGGATTCAAAGGGAGAAACTCCTTGCGCAGATTGGGCCGAAGCTGGAGATCCTTCGCAACATGCCCTTTACGATACCTTTCGAAGTGCGTGTGCAGATCTTCCGTCAGTTCGTCCACCTGGACAAGATGAAAAGGCGGGGGGGCTACGTCGATCCCGACCAGTGGCGACTGTCTGTCTTGAATGGCGATATGTTTGCCGGCGTTACCAATAGGGGCAGGGAGATTCTTGGTCGGCATTCAGCCACAATTAAGCGAGGGCAGGTTTTCGACGACGCATATGAGCAGTTCTACTCGCTTGGTGAGGGACTGAAGGAGCCGATTCAGATCACATTCGTAGACCAATTCGGTCAACCCGAAGCGGGAATCGACGGTGGTGGTGTTACCAAGGAGTTCTTGATCAGTGTCACTAGCGAAGCGTTCAGTCCGCAAGATCATGGCCTGTTTGTAGCCAACAGTCAAAATCTTCTGTATCCCAACCCGACCGCCTTTGATGAGCGGGCGGAGGAGCTTCGATACTTCGGTTATCAAGAAGGCTCACCGGAGTGGGCAAATGGCATACAGGAGCTTTCGAAGCATTACGAATTCCTCGGTCGTGTTGTTGGAAAGTGCATGTACGAAGGAATTCTCATCGACATTGCATTCGCTAGCTTCTTCCTCCTCAAATGGGCATCTGGCGGACAGAGCTCGGCTGCCGACTTTCGAGCCAGCCTGAACGACCTGCGTGACCTCGATCCCGATCTATACAAGGGCCTGATCAATCTTAAGAACTACCCAGGGGATGTTACCGACCTAGCATTGGACTTTACGATCACCGATCGTATCACCAACCCCCAAACCAAGGAGGTACGCACGGTGACGCGCCTTCTACGAAGAGATGGCGAGAATATCCCGGTGACCAACAAGGATCGACCCCTCTACATCTCCTATGTCGCTCACCATCGCCTCGTATCACAGCCCTTTAGGCAGACCAAGGCATTCCTCCGAGGACTTGGCAGCATAATCAACCCCTCTTGGCTGTCTATGTTCAACCAATCTGAATTGCAGCGGCTCGTTGGTGGAGATAGTTCCGAGATTGACGTGGAGGATCTGCGCCGCAACACCCAGTACTCCGGCCTCTATGCCATCGGCGACGATGGCCTGGAGCACCCTACTGTTCAGATGTTCTGGGAGGTCATGCACTCACTCAAGGACGATGAGCGCCGCGAGGTACTGAAGTACGTCACATCGACGCCGAGAGCGCCTTTGCTGGGCTTCTCCCAGCTGAGCCCGCACTTTAGCATCCGCGACGGCGGGACGGATGAGGAGAGGCTGCCATCTACGAGCACCTGCGTCAATCTCCTGAAGCTGCCCAGATATACCAACCTGGAGACGTTGCGCAGCAAGCTGCTGTATGCTATCCAGTCGGGAGCAGGATTTGACTTGAGCTGAAAAAAAAAAAAGAATTTGTCAAAGAAATCCAGAAAAGGGGGAACCATCATTAAACTCCTAGCTTGCATATAGTATAGAATCAAGTAGAATCACGACATCACGAGAAGATTACCGAAGCTGGACAGTATTGTTAATGAGAAAGCATATGCCAAAACTGTGTGCCTCTCTCTAGTTATATAGATTTTCTCTATCTGTGAAAAGAGTGTATTGTAGATCTAAACGCTCGATGAGGACAGCTTCGATGCGGCAGGCCGCAAGGACACTGTTTTCAAGCTGTACGAGCAAATTGTATGTTGAATCAACTGCAAATTCCGAAGAGAAAGATAGCACCGTTTACACCACCATGGGGAACATATTTAGTTGAGAAATCCGCACTACCACCATGCAGTCCTGCCATGTAGCACAAGGCTTGGATTGGACGTGACCCTCCCCCACTCTCACCAATAGCCCGCACAAGCTATCTAGAACTCTTGCGGCTGCATCAGCAAGCTGTCCAGACGGTGCAATGCGGGCTCCTTCTTGGCAGCCGCCGGGTTGTACGCCTGGGTACGGATCGCGGGAACGCGCTGGCTCTTGCTGATATCGGCCAGGGCGATACCGTCGCCAGTCTCGATGATACTGATAGCAACGCGCTGCGAAGCGTAGCCAGGGCCAGCAGCGCGATGGCTGCCCCACTCGCTGTGGTTCTTGACGACTTCGCCGCCACCATCGCTACCTAGACTCATCTGCACGAGTTCACCACCCAGGCCGGCGTACACGAGCGGTGAGAGCTCGGACGACCGCGCGAGTGAATAGATGGGGGATGCGGCCTGGGGCGTCAGGTATACGTTGCAGTTCGGCCGGTAAAGATCTATCCTCGAGAGAGCATGCCGCCCGCAGAGGAGACCTCGCAAATTGTCGCATCGGTTACGGCTTGGGACAGGCGGAAACGGCACCACCGTTGGGGGCCTGGGGGTAGGCGGTAGCGGCGTGATGCCGCAGGCTAGGGCGTCCGTGTACAGATATCCCCTGGACCATCGAAAGTCATAGATCTTTAGGATCGACGCCACGGCGCTACCGGCAATGAATCGCTCAGCACCGTACGCCATAAGCGGACCGGTGGGGTTCATCGGTTCAAAGTGGTCCTGGTAGACAGTATCGATCGCCGAAGGGCTGCGCAAGTCTTGAAGCCGGATGGTCGAACCCCAAGAGCTCAAGACGACGTTACCATGCCCACCGATGATAGAAGCGGCATCGATTGGCATGATGTGCCCCACGGTGCCAAGGTCTCGGTCGTCGAGTATGTATGGCTCTGGGCAGCGATCGGACACCTGCATTTTCGCAGCGGCAATAAGCTCTACCCCTGTCGGTGTCGCAGTCAAGTAACGAAGTGGCTGTGAGCTACCAGCGAGGCCAACGGCAAGATCTCCATTGTCCATAAACTTAATGGTGCGCATGAACTTGAAGGGCCTCGAGCGTGGAAGCTCCTTCACTTTGATGACTTCCGCAGCGGTGATCACAGGAGTATGATGCTCGTCAGCCTCGGGGTCGTCTTCTTCTGCCTTGTCCGACGGGTTGTGCAGAGGATAGAGTAACAGATTATCCCTACTGATGGTGGCAAGGGTTGTACGACTGCTATCCACAACAAAAGCCTGGACTTCTGTCTGATGTACACCATCGTCAGAATTATCCATCGAGGCGGGCATGAAGACTGCTTCTGTCCATCCAAAGCTACTGGGGTCCAAGGACAAAAGTCGAAGATCACCACTAGCCCTGCCAGCTAGGACGCCGGATAAGAGGCCAGGCTGGTCCAAGTTATTGAGAATAGAGAGCGAGGTGATGTCATCCCGACCACTCAAAAACCCCAATGAGGATCCTTGGAGACTGAACCATTCCTCTTCGGATCCGGGTTGGATATGACCAGAGCGTCGGATACGAGCGACGATATCCTCTCCGGCTCCCCAAACCACGGTTTCTTCCTGGCTGGCCCCAATATGGTCGACGCCCGCGTCCACGATGACATGGCAAGGGGTGGTCTGAGCTCTGTAGCGACGCCGGGCGTGGGCGCCGCCGCGTTGCTGGCGCTTATCCGAAGGACTCAACAAAGTTACAGAGAAGGCGCGGCGATCCCAACACCACGACTGCCAGGTGAAGGCTCTCGCCCATACTTTCCAGTCCTCATCAGGGATGCCCTTTGGTAGAGGGAGGCTAGCAAAATGGCTCCTCACAAAAGTGCACCAGCCTCGGGACTCGATAACATTGTGCAGGCTCCTGCAGGTTGCAGCCAGATTAGCGAGGCATTGTGCGGTATTGAGGTGTCCGAAGATAATTAGGAGGACATCAAGCTGAAGGGTTTCAAGTCGTGCTGGCTCTTGGGCGAACGACGACTCTGGCATGAAGTGTTGAAATGTTCCACTGCTCCTCTGAGCGGCTGGATGCTTCTTGGGCACAGCCGGAGGGTAATTTGGTCAATGGTGTGGTTTGCGTTGCTTTTCGGTATAGGAAGGATGCTGTCCCTCCCGGAGCTGGGGTGCTGTGAAAGTTTGCTTTGGTGTGTTTTTGGTTGTGGTAGGAGAGAAGAATTCCACTCCAGATGGGGTTCGCGTGGATGGATTAAATTAAGTATGGGAGGTACTTACAGGCTACTGAGGCCCCTCCCCCTACAGCTGACGCCGATGCACCGTTTTGTGGAGCGCGCAAGCGCCCATGTCAGTGCCTCAGGCTTCTGACTCACTTCTGTGGAACTCTTACAGGCGAGGATCTAATACCTAAAATATACCTACATACTGTAAAGGTAGAATTCGTCTTGATTGACTCACAGCCGCACCTCAGAGTCAACCTTGATTCGAGGACTCGCATTGAGTGGATTGCATTCCGATACGACCAATGACATTTTCTTTCCTTCTTTTCAGAATATATGTTCTTTTCAAAATACCAAATACCTTACACTGCCCCCATTCCAGTCATTGAGTGTGTCATTAACTGCAAGAAGCCCCGATGCCCCAAACCAACCGGATCTGACCCGAAACTTGAGGAGGAGCTAATGAGCCCTTTTTATAACATATATCTCATTACCATAATGCATGAAGGCATCGCTTTATTCTCGAAAATGGGTGAAGGCGATATCTTTGTTAGAGTCTACGATTGTGTCGGAAGAAGGGATGAAATCGGGTCACCAAAACTGTGTTGCGTGCATGAGACCGCTACTCTCAACAATATGCACCATACTTCCTCGTTTGTCGAGAGGAGGCAGTCGACGATGACGGTATACTTTTAAGAGGAATATCACGGCGTAGCTTCCTCCAACTCTGGTGTCTCCAGGCGCACCTAAGCCCTTTTGCCTCTTAAATATGAGCTTGATTCTCCAAGTCGTGCCGAGGGCGACGTAGATTCTTGAGAACACCTCACGCCCAAACCTCAACATCATTTTGTTAAAGTCGTAATCCCCTACGTAGCCGTATCGCACAACAGTATATAGAAGCTTTTGGATTCCCCAGTATTATGGCCCATCGTGCAACGGCTCCACCATAGCTTGGGTCATTAGAAACATTAGAAACCGGGAAAGGTGGCATAAACTCACGAGTATTCCTCATATGTGTTCGTTTCGTCAGCAGCCACAACAAAACATCTAGAGGGTCATCAAAAAGCGGCCGGTTAGGGGAAAAGAAGCATCAGTCATTAGAGGCGGCCAGGAGAAAGCCAAAAAGCTTAGTGATGCTGACCAAAATATGGAATCGGACTACGCCCGGGCCACCTGCATAAATCCGGCCCTCGGTGCCGTCCGATTAATCCTGGTTCTCTTCGGTCCGTATGGATCGACGTCCCCCCACCTATATATCAAAAGAAGACGGCAATCTCTACCAGCTCAAGCGATTAACTCTACCTCTGGTGCTACTCTGGTGACTCGAGGTCACTTGCCATACACCCTTACCCGGTCGAGTCCTCTATCTTCACTTCTACTACTCAATTACGGTAAAATGGCTCTCCACGCCGCGCCCCTGGTGATCCCGGCGCTCGCTCGGCATACGGCTACAGTTGTATTCCTGCATGGCCTCGGTGACAGTGGCTCTGGATGGGAAGATGCAGTCAACTACTGGAGGAGACGTGAGCAATTGAACGAGGTCAAGTTCATTCTCCCCCATGCTCCTTCGCTAGCCATTACTGCGAATGGTGGTTACCGTATGTTACACAAGTCCAAGTCCTTCTTCCGTAATTCTGGTAATGTTATACGCTTACACAGCGTTTTATCTACTTTAAAGGCATGCCAGGTTGGTTTGATGTCGTAAGTATATCGGCACCTCGTTCGGATCCCGCAGGAGAAAACTGACTGGTGCATAGAAAGCATTTGGCGGCGACCTCGAGTCCAAGCAAAAGAATGAGGATGTCCCGGGTGTTCTCAAGACGACGGAATATGTGCACTCTCTCATTCAAAAGGAGATAGACAACGGCATCCCTGGTGACCGCATTGTTATAGGCGGGTATGTCAATCAGCGCATGTAGCTTTCATATTCGCCGAGCTAAGTAGGCAAACACAGATTCAGCCAAGGGGGCGCCATCAGCATGTTCAGCGGCCTCACAGCCAAGGTCAAGCTAGCTGGTATCCTGGCTATGTCTTCATTCTTATTACTTCACACCAAACTCCACACCCACGTGCCCCAGCCGGAGCTCAACAAACAGACATCCATCTTCATGGCTCACGGCTCCGTCGACCAAGTCATTCCTACAGCACTAGCTAAGGAAAGCTTCGACGAGCTTAAGCGTCAAGGCTACAACGCAAGCCTCAAGATATACCCGTAAGTGAACAGCACCCAACTCCAATAGTGACGATTTCACACTGTTAAACAAATGTGCTACCAGGGGAATGGCACATTCGGCGTCTCCGCAAGAATTGGACGATGTCGAGGCCTACCTCAAGGAAGTAATTCCGCCTCATGATAAGGATGCATCGGGGAAAACGGAGCTTTAGCTGTGCTCTCTTAGACTAGAGACCGATCCCATGATCTCCTACGGCTTCCCAGGTCTCGGTACTGACTCTCAGGCCTCCATTTTCAACCGCTAAAACCTGAGATAGTGGTTCCGTTCTCCTTCATTGCGATCAATGGACCCCAAACTACCCTGGTTGGCTGCACAGCTAGCCCACGTGGCTTCATTATTGTTCTCGGAAGTATGATTAATCACATGAGATCCCGAATCCGATAGATAACATTACGCAAGGACAGGTACACAGCGTTAGTGGACTACGTAGGTTAAGCACATCTTTACACTGCTTTTCTGGTGATAGAAGGCTATAGTTATACCAATCGTCAAACATGTCGAGATAGAAAAAGAGTCCCACAGAAACCCGGGACAATATACGTGTTTTTCAACATTTGGCTGTCTCAGACTGTTGACTCTGTGTACAAACAACGTGAACCAGGCCGTCATAATTCCGTGACATTGTCGTTCAAAATACATCAATAGTTTATTTCACCATACATACAGATTAATACATTGGAATCGGGGTAAGTATGTACAACAAACGGCAAGATAACATGTTCGTAATTTTAAATATTTTTCTTGATAAGCCTTGTTTCCTATTGGATCTGCAAAATGGTCTCTTGTAGACTACCAATCCTACTTAATCTTCTCACAAGAGCACAATGCGAGGTCTCTGGCGGAGTTCAAGACAGCTCTGATAGCATCTGGCAGTGTTGGAGGAGCCATCGCAGTCGATGAATCTCTCTACTTGGATCGCGACCCGTGGAAATTCACCTAGAGGATGCCTTGAAGGGTACTGGTCGAATATATTCCAAGGATATTAACATAAAGAGTTTATCTGCACGGCCGCGCCTTCGACCCACAACTATTTGCCCATGCTCCTATACGGTTCAGGTCTCGTCTTGATGGCGGGGAAGCTGCCCCTCAGATTTTGGATCTGGCGGCTTTTAAAAAAAAGAAACATAAAAAGCAAAAGCAACAAGAGAAGGGAGGCTCATTAATTGCGGTTCTATTCTTCATGTTTAAAACCAAATCGAACTTCATAATTATCTCACATACATTTCGGACCGCAGGCGTCAAGTTCATCGTAACGTAATAGAAAGATGCCGGGAGAGCGCACAACCTGTCTTAAGTCTTTCAAGCTTAATAACGGTAAAAATAACATGACTCTACATAAGTGTTCGCAAGAGGTGCTAATGGTGCTTCCGCAATAGGATATGAACTGCCTGCTGTAGGGCTAGGCACATGGCAAGGTAAGCCAGCATCACTCGAGCCCTGGCAAGCTCACCCTCGTCTAAACCATCGCTCTGTACACAGGTAAATTTGGCACCGAGGATGCAGAAGTACTGGAGGGTTCCATCGTGCATGCTTTGCAGAGCGGGTACCGTCTCATCGACACGGCGCAGTACTACGAAGTCGAGCGCAACGTGGGCAGCGCCATCCGCGCGAGCGGCGTGCCGCGCTCCGAGGTAGTCGTCATGACCAAGTTCTGGGGTCATTGGCATCATGATCCGGCAGAAGCCCTGCGCATCTCGCTCCGGGACCTCGGGCTCGACTATGTCGATGTGTTCCTCATGCACTGGCCGTGGGCTACCAAGCCCGACGGGGGAGCTCTCAGTATTCATGAGTCGCCGACCTTCGTCGAGACCTGGGCCAAGATGGAGAAGCTCGTCGGGCCCAAGTGCCGGAGCATCGGCGTTAGTAACTTCACTCAGAAGACGTTAGATGTGCTGCTGCAGACCGCCACTATAGTCCCAGCGGTGAATCAGGTTGAGCTGCATGCCTTCAACCCGAATCTAAAGCTGGTCCCGTACTGCCAATCCAAAGGGATTCACGTCGTCAGCTGGAGGTGAGTTGGGGTTCTTTTTTTGGCAAACGTATTTGTAAACTCTTGTAGCAGAACTGACACCAAATTTCTCCCGAGTAGCACAATGAATGGCGATAGAGGGGATAATAACCTTATCCTTTCACACGAACTATTCACCAACATCGCCAAGGCACATGATTGCTCGACAGGCGTGGTTTCGTTGTCCTGGGCAGTGCAGCGTGGTGTTACGGTTATCCCAAAGAGCAGCTCCAAGACGCGCATCGCAGATAATATCAAGCTTGTTACCCTCACGGATGAGGAAATGGAGAAAATCAACTCGGCTCACCAGACAATAAAGAGAAACCGAGTGTCTGATGGCATCACCCGGTTGCAAATTACCAAGAATGGCAAAACAACCATGATGGGCTGGTCCAATGTAGACTTTGGTTGGGAGGATGAGGACGGAAACTGGCTGGTTTGAGATATCTTTACTGATAAATACCGGCAAGGGACAATCAACCCCACAAGGTTGCCTTATATTCTGTTATTTCTACTATTATTCTCGTATATTAGCTGTTACTTATGATTGTGAGCCAAGTTGGCCATGTATCAGGGCAAGACTCAGCCCATGCTGCTCTGCATCCTCAACATGTCCCAGAGGATCGCAAACAGACTTTATAGCATCCTATAGTTTTGCTAGATGCAGCCAGGCTCGGAGTGTATACTCTCGCCGGCATAGTCGAACATTCCCATAGAATCCTTCCTGAAGCGCTTTATTTTGATCTCTAGAAACTAACGGAGGGATAGTGCCATATTAGCAAGTCATTTGAGGCTGCTATCATTTCCAGGAACGAATATATCTAAGTTGAAGCCTTGTTCACGACCATTTTCTTTCTGCAAAACATTATAGAGGTGGGTTTCATAGAACTCACGAAGAACCAACTTTTGTCCGTATAGAGTATTATTTAAGTTAAGGTGATAAGTATAGATGAGTAAAAGGGAGCGTCATTATTCTACCAAAAGATTGTGAACTAATGAGGAAATAGTTTGTAACCATGCTATTGAATTTGTAGCTGTAAATGGCAATGATAGGTATCAATGCCAGCTCTTGTTCCGATTTGGCTCTCGTCCCTTCATTCTCCGGGGTTTGATTCAGAAAACGCCGACTTGCGAGAATGCCTCTTTGCATTCATCTCTGTTTTTCGAATTTGATAATTTTCGCATGAGACTTTTCGACACTCTCACTGGATAGCTACCGCATTGGCAAGACTAGCAATTCCACCTGCATCATGAATGTCAGTTTCTTGCTTGCGTAAACACTTAACGGGCTGCTGTTTACCTGGCATATTCAGAGGAGTGCTCACGAAGAGAAAAGACCACCGTTGTTTCTTCTCGCATTGCTTCGCCAACGCCTGTGACATCGAACGTCAATACAGACCAGGTTAAATAGAGTCCCTACCCACACGGGAAAATCGCTTACCTCAAGATCAAACATCTCCCCTATTGGAATCCCCCAAAGACCCAGAAGAAATTCGTGCTTTCAAATAGTTAGAAAAAAAGAACTGCTATAATTTATTTCACGGTGTTTATGAGTGCCAAAACTTACCAACTGCCACTCCTTAGGCGGCGGCCAGCACTCCCAAGCTGGGGCGTCGCCGGCGACCGCGCTGAAGTAGGAATCGTGCAGCCATGTCCTGATCTCCTCAGTCTGCGCGACACCGGCGAGAGAAGGCATCGGCACCCCGGAAGCCTCCAGCCTAGCAGGGTCGGTCTTCTCGTGCTCATAGTAGGCGCTGGTGTAGCCACTTCTAATGATCAGTATGTCGCCCCTCTCAAAAGCGATATTCTGGTCCTTGGCCACCGCCAGGAGCTCGTCGAGCTGGATGGCGTGGGAGGTCAAGGGGTCGTAGGGTTCGCCTTTCTTGAGTTTCCAGGCGTAATAATCCAGCAGAACGCCCCTTCCCACGATACCGTGGTTGGAGATGGCTTGGATACCGCATCTTGTGCCTGGAGGGATACAAAAAGTCATCCATTATTAGGCATCATTTATGAAAAGCTCTCAGGAAAAAAGTAGTTCCCTTTCGGTTCTTCTCTGCAAATTCAAGTGTTTGCTGGCCACTTACCAGATTCCACTTCCTCGGGGGTCAAGTTATTGTAAAACCTCTTAACTCCATGGTGGCCGTAATGTCGAAACCCGTCCCATTGACTGCCCGATTGGATATTCATGTCTACCCAATCATCATACACCAACACCCCGAGCGGGTGCTGGGCCAAGACGTGCTTACAGGGAGGGCGGCTGAACGCGGGTTTCTTAGGAAGCATCATGTTCCAGCTGGAGGTAAGAAAAAAATGTGTTAGGCGAGATTGAGAGAGAGTAGCACACAACAAAGTAAACCTCACTAACTTCAATGATACTACATCTCCATCTTTTACTTCAACCTCCTTGGCTTTCATAATTCTAGCCGGAGTAAGCAGGTTGATGCGGCCAATCTTGCAACATGATTAGTGACCCATGCACCGCAGGAGCAATAAAAGAAAAGGTTCCGAGAAGCATACCTCATCGTCTTTGCCCCATATCCAGGCTGTCTCGGGAGGTACGTCAGGCGAGTTGAAGGCTTTCAACTCTCCTAAGGTCGGGAGTCCTCCCGGAAAAGCCTCCAAGACGGGATCCATGAGAATTTGCGAAGCGCCTGATAGCACTAAACTGGGTTATAGAACTGAAACACCAAGCTATCAAAGCTCGCAATGCTGTGAGTACTTGAGCAAGTTGGAAGAAAGATGGAGCACGAAAGATCCCAAGAGGTTGTTCCAGCCCGAGGAAACTTGTAAAGGCCGAACCGTTAACTCGGCTATTACGTTGTTCCCGGGGTCCGGTGGGGTCGACTCTCGACCACAGTATGAACATTTTAGTCGTGTGACTCTCCCCGGTTATGCAGCTGTTGCAACAAGAGGTTAAATGGTGGAGTATTAGAGTTTTTGAACGGATGGGGTGCATAAGTCCACCGTTGGCATGAAGCCACTTTTGCGGGGTACTGACCAAAGCATGACGGCATCGCTATACAGTTGTTCGGCAGATGCGAATCGCGTCTCCTTACGGAACTAATGCCGTCCCAGTGAGCTAGTCAGTTAGGATTTGAACATTATCTAACCCCCACGCACTACGGTATGACAACTCGGACTATAATTAGTAGGAGATGTGGTTGGCTGCGAGGGCACGTCTACCATTGGTGGACAACTAGCCCGCTATATAGGTACCAACTAAATTTGTACAGTCTTTCACGTGGACCATGTTTGTGTTGAGCTCACAAAATGCCGAGTCATCGTACCTATTGGGCAAATATGAGATGATATTGTTAAATATAGCAAGCCTCTCTTCATGGAGGAAACCACACTCTCTCTAGTGTCTCTTTCTATATGAATTCCGTCTAGCACATGAAAATGGTGTTGGCCCTCCCTTAATGCGCCATCTCCAATGCATTGTATCTCCTAATACAAATATCTGGTATAATGATCTTCTTCCTACCCCGAGAAAGGCGGTACGAGATTCCTTCTTTTCTATTCAACATGTTGAGATGTCGGCCCTTTGTCTTCTGACATTTTGGGACCATTCGTTTCTGAGGATGACTCTGATGAATCAGAAACTAGATCGTCTTTTATAAATAGAAGATCAATGTCTTCAAGTGTAAGACCCTAGATCGTCCAGTCGGATTAGAAAATATATTCCTCTCAAGAACCTATGCCAACAAATTCTTCAACTTACCTTGGTTTCAGGGAAAAGATAATACACTGCCGGTACAAAGGCCAGATTTGTTGCCATGAAGATGAGGTAAGTCTTCCATGTGATGCTCGCAATCATCGTTGGCGTAACCATGACAATAGTAAATACCTAATCATCGTGTCAGTCAAGGGCCTGAAAGAATAGTAATTAAATCTCTTCAGTATTTCTTACCCAGATCCAGTTAGTCATAACCGCAAATGCAGTCCCCTTGGCTCTAGCATTAAGTGGTAGGATCTCTGCACTATAGCACCAGGGTATCGCATTCATGCTTGCGCCAAAACAGAGCATAAAGGTAACGAAGAAGGCAATTGAGGCGACCGAGGTCACTTTCTCCTTCTCCGTACCATTGAAAGACAAGAGAATGGCAATAATCATCATTGATATTCCCGCTCCCGCGGCACCGAACACTATAAACATGAGAGAGCTTAGCATAATCGCGGCTGATAAACTTTCGAAGATAATGGCAAACTTACTCATGGGCTTCTTCCGGCCGATGCGGTCTAGTCCGAGCGCTGGTACCAATGAGCCAACAACAAAGGCCAGGTTAACAAAACCACCAACGATGAGAGACAAATCCTTAGACAGTCCAACATTTGTCTCCAGCACAGTGGCAATATAGAACACAATGACATTGATACCCGCCCACTATATGATTAGTTAGCCACTGTCTCCATTGCTCGTCTGCATATACTTGGATGTGGCGGGGTACTTACTTGATTCATGAAAAGTGCTAGGCATGCCAAGAATAATCTTCTGCGAGTTCTGACACGATCGGGTTGCAAAATCTTGGACCACTGGAAAGGGTTCTCGGTCTCCAGGGCGATAGCATGAACAATTGCGGCTTGCTCAGATTGGATCCTCTCGTCATCAGGTGGAAGCCCATAGACCTGGCACATGACGCCAATAGCTTCCTCGTGTCGTCCCTTCTGCATGAGATACCTCGGTGTCTCGGGGAGGCCGAAGAGGATTACGGAAACCAGCATCGCGGGGATGACCTGGCACGCAATAGGTAACCTCCACGCAATAGGACCCTTGGTGAAACTCATTCCGTAATCGAAAAAGTAGGCAATTGTGACGCCGAGGCCGGTAAACAACACCTATCAAGGTTTTAGCAGAGAGATTCATTAGATTCGTGTTGTGGATATCGAACCTCAGTAGTGACTAATCGTCCTCGGACCTCAGGTTTGCAGAGCTCGGCTTGACTGTGGGCATGCTGTTAGTAAAGAAGTGCTTTCTTAAGGTCGATAACAGCAAATACATACTACATCGGCACCGTTGAAGTGTCAATTCCAACACCTATCATTAAGTTAGAGTTAGTAAACCAGCTAGAGTTATTGTGAACACTTTATCTTGTTCATACCGAAGCCAGTGATAATACGTCCAATCACAAATTGCGGAACCTATCTGACTGTCAGTGGATGGAGACGAGTGAGATGTGTAGCGAATACGTACTCCGAATGCAGAACATTGCAAGATAGCCCCAAGGCTGATGAAGAACATGGCAAACCATATAGCTTGTCTTCGACCAAATTTTCCACTACACCAAAAGTTGGCGCCACACCCGAGGAGACAACCCAGGTTGTAACTCGATACTGTGTTTTGATTTGTATTAGAGCCAGAACAAGTCATGTTCTCCTATCAGCTAATACGTACCTATAATCCCTAGAGCTGCCGCATTGGGATTGTTGACCACGCTTAGAAAATTGGTGTTTGTCTGGAGACCCCCGAGAACTCCTTGGTCATAGCCAAACCTTGGAGGACTTAATTAGTATTTTCCTGGGTTATAGTCTTATAAGGGAGGGATGTCATACAAGAGAAAGGCTTGAAGACAGTTGCACGTAATGGCGAACTGTGTTTGCCCTCCGGGCTTGAACCATGTACTCTTGTAACCCATTGTGCATACTAGGGAACTAGGGATATAGCCTTTGTGCTCCTAGTGCTAATAAATTGAGAGGCAGAGAAAGCAGGAGAGAGGTGGAGCGAAGGCTGAACGTCAGGTATTTCTTGACCGTGAAAGCAGGTGGAAGAACTCTTTGCTGGAGACTTCAATTCTCAGTTTGTGAGATGGGCAAGAGCCCATATATGTGCAACTCCATCACCGATTACTCTCAAGGCCAACAGCCCCGGCATAAACGGGGCCGAGATCTTCTTCAGAGCTGGAGCAGAATACGGGGTTACAGGCAATGACCCCCGCGACCCGCATCATGGGGTAGCCAACGATCGTCCTGCCCCCATCTTGTGTTAGCGGGTTAATTATGGGATAAGCCTGACAAGTTGGCACCTATGACGAAATGCCGGCTCCACATCGTGTGGGCGGCTTCTTTGCAAACCCTGAGACGAAAGGTCCAGGCAATATAGTGAAACGAAGGAGGTTCTAGTCAGACCACTCCGGTCGCTGTCCGGGAATAACTAACTCGTCAATTGCGGGCGCCCGTTCCTAGCTGCATGTAGGAGAAGTCAGCTGCACCTTGCCAAAATCGGGCCCTGGGAGCCTGTCCAAGGCGAATCAGTCTGTGCTCATTAAACCGCGGGCTGAAGGGAACCCACAGTGACATCACCCTTCACCTCACCATCAGACTGGCGGCACAAGTCGGCTTGGCTGCGGCAGAATATTTAACAGCTTCAAAGGATTACAATATCCGGAGCAGGAAAGTGCCGGCATTATTTTCAGGTGCATGTGATCATTGATTCGGAGCGCTATGAAGCACTGCGCTCTTAACTTTCAAAACCCCTGATGGCATGTCTTTTTGGTAATTCCATCTTGCACTTGATTTGTTCGCGCTTGGGCTGTCTTCCCAGTCCAGCTCTTGTTTATCTATAATCGTGCAATGCCTTCCCACCTTATCACTGTATATCCAAGCATGCCAGTAGTTACTGAAACCATACAGTAACGACACCATGGGGCTATGTAGGCCATCTTCTACTGGGATGAGGTGCCTGAACGGTGAGAGCATTGGATCTAATAGTCGAGGGTGTACTTCTCAAAGATCTAAATTCACGGTGTTTCTTATCACAATTGTAGAATAACTGCTGGTGTTAAGATCCCACTACCAGTCAAATCAGAGAACTAAAGCCCCGAGACCCAATTCATTAAGTTCATTGGAGCCGTCAATGTATATGATAGTATAGCTGTGCCTACAAATTCGATGTCAGCTCGATATTGAGGATGTGAACCTCAGTGGATTGGAAAGAACCAGTGTTTGTGCCAGTGACCGAGTTTTTGTTCAGCTTCGAGGCTAAGAATAACGACTGACCAAACTCCCTTGTTATCGGCTATATTCTCGCTGTGACTATCTTATCCATCAAGCATATTCATGATTGAAATGTGCAACCTGAAATTGACTGTATAGCGATACCTGGTTCTGCTCAGCGAAACGAGGGGGCTCATTCGTTTTTATTTGAAAGGGATGTAACAGATCCCAATCAACATGTATCCAAGCCTTAGTTTCGTATTTATACACAAGGTGGGATCCAAAAATATCCTCGTGCTCATATCCAAGGAAATCGCCCTTGTTTGGGTAATAATATATCATACTTTAGTCAACCCAACAATACTAGCAACACCAAACTTAGTGACTTCAAGCCTCAGTGGGTTGCCGATACACCATTGTTGCGGCGAAGTTATGGATATATGAGCAAACACATTGGACAGCTCCCATCGCTTTCACCTGTAACTATAAACCGGGGACTATAAGTAGGAAGAACAAAAATTTAACTTGTAGGCGCATTAGTTCCCTCTAAAAGCTAAATCCTACTCTGATTTGGAAGTCTCGTAAATCTCCGCCACAAACAACCCGTTGTGCTTCTGGCTGATTTCGGCGATACGGCTGAACAAGAGCATGTGGGAGTAGGCGGCTCAATAGTGGAATAAATACACGTTTCTTGTCATAAGCGGCAATGCGGCTCGGCTCACATCGACATGCAGGGTAACATTGAGCAACGAATTAAGCTAGATCAAGCTCCGTGCCATCCTGTTTAGTATAGCTCGCAGTGCTGCGGGGCACACGAGATACGCCTGGCGGCTCATGAGCGGACACCGGCTCCAAGATTGACCATTGTAGAACATTCGAAACTGAATAACAAGAACACTTTCTGTAGTCTCGCTGCCAGTATCGACCAGCCTGAGTCCAGTGGCACCAACCCACCCATGACCTTGAGTTCAGAAGAAAACGAAATCCCTGCTCTCGACTACCTATTTGGACAGGAGCTGGCATGGCGCCAAATGCACGGATTTTTGGACCAGTGGGTGCGAACCTGTTGTTCAACTGCTCCCCCACAACACCCCCGATATCCTCCAATATCGACTGTATCGTAACTAATACAAGCATGAGGGAGGGTAAGGTTCTAGACAGGTCACGATCAGTATATAAAAATTCTCAGAGTTTGCGTGCTATTAATTCTTTACTTCACAGCTGTACTCATATTTTTCTTCATACTTGGAAAGCAAACCTTTATAGCACCCCCATTTAATTAAGTGGGATGGAGTTCATTCCAGAAGGTCGTAGCAATAAGTTCACGTGTCGTGCGCATTTTCTTCTCTCTCCGTTGGACGCGCCTGCTAACTATTTCACCCCCCCTGAACTGCTCTTCTTGGGGCTATTTCTCTAGTGCACCATGTTACACCGCTCATTTCTGATGACAGGATTGGGGTGCCTTTGATTAATCTGCCAAAACGGCGCGACTGTTTACTTTTCGCACGTAACTTAATGTGGGTCAGGGCCTGTAGAACGGGCCCGGACACGGGCCAAAAACATGGGATAACTAAACCAGCCGTTTTGTGTCTCTCCGTTTCTTTGCCTGCTTCCGCGCACCAGTGTATTTCAAAACCACTTGCTACATTGCTCGTCGGTATCGGCCAACTGCTATCCCAATCCCACTGGCTAGCAAAGAAGCAATAACAATCGTCCCAGGTGGCAAGGCTCATGAGAATCTTTTTTTCTAGTTCATCGGAGATAGGGGATGCAACTGTGGCCACGAGCATCGCAAAACGAATTCATCAATGACCCGCCGCCGAGGGCGGTATTGCCACTATTGAAAGTCGGAGGGGTAATCCCGCTTTTTGCTACCACCCACTACTTCTTCAGACCAGCTACACTGAGAGGGAGGATGTTGCATTTCCCCATCTCATAGGCTAGGTGCTTGTCACTGTTCATAACCTGGTAGAAGAGCGATGGCTGAACCGTTCTCATACTACGCATTTCTTGTTCTGCCAAAGGTATGCCAGATTCACGCGTAACTGGCGGGTCATTATCACACCCTACCAATCGACCAGCAGCGTAATCAGTTAAATTTTATATCGTGCATGTGGATGGTAGACCCATTACAAGCCGAGAATTTGTGGTAGAAAATAAGAAAGAAAAGGGAACCATTAACTCTGAGGGAACCAAAATGCATAGGCGCAAACCCACCCATAGAGCCTGAAAATCTAAATTCTCTTTTTCTTTTCTTTTTCTTTTTTTACCACTCTCCCTCTTTTCGCCTGGGGGTAGCAAGGGCAGATTCTGTTGGGCCCATGTAACTTAGACAATGCTAACAGGTGTATGCATAATAACACGACCAGGTCGCTGATAGATGGGAATCTGCGAAAAGTCCAAGGGTGAGCTTTGTGGGCAGGTACGTACCTATGGTCTGATTGGACTGAAGCCGTTTGGTGTGGACACACTGGGCCATCAGAAAAAAAAATTGGCAAAGTACCACAAATTTCTTTGCAGAAAACGAGCCTTCCGTTCCAGAGAGGCCCTTTCTCCGTCCTCAAACCACCAACCTCCATCCACAAATACTCTTGTTCCCCCAAAAATCGAGGATTCAGCTCTTCAGTACGACTTCTGTTCGTGCTGTACTTCTGATTCTCTCCAAATCACCTACATAAAACCCAAAAAAATCAGAAAACCCCCAGAAAACCCCTGAAGACATCCGTCTTTCAGACCCTTTCTCCATCCGCTCTTGAATAGATCCTAGGCCAATTTCCGTCTATTCTACCACCTCTCCCTTCCGTCGAAGACTCAACAGGACCTCAAGCTATTTGCAGAGGCCCTTTCTTCTACGAACACTTGAGCTTCTGAAAAGTCAGGGATTACTGTCCTTGTCTATCAAGCTTCATTTCCATCTGAAATCAGGTGTACTTTGTGGTTTTACTCCAACCGGTCTCACTTCCAGTTGGTACGCATCCCTCCTCTAAAGATCTGTTCTCCGCCCTCGTTGGCGAACTGAGTCGCATCATCTCAGAGTACCCATTTTATGAACTCTTGGCCGTCGCCCACAAGCTAACCTGACACCACTGAACATAGATATTATCCCAGTTTATTCTGATACAATGGCTGCTACAACCACTCCCGGCGCTGTTGACCAGCTCGCCGCTGATCTCAGCAACACTTCTTTGAACGGAGGTGCCCCCGCTGCCATCAACACCAACGTCGCTGGCGATGCGCAGGGTGATGAACTGGACACTGCTGGTGCCACTCCCAGCACCCAGACCCCTCACCCTCACTCGTCTGCCTCCTTGTACGTTGGCGAGCTGGACCCCACTGTCACTGAGGCCATGCTCTTTGAACTCTTCTCCTCCATCGGCTCGGTGGCCTCGATCCGAGTTTGTCGCGATGCCGTTACCCGCCGTTCGCTCGGTTACGCTTACGTCAACTACAACTCCACTGCCGATGGCGAGCGTGCCCTTGAGGAGCTCAACTACACCCAGATCAAGGGTCGCCCTTGCCGCATCATGTGGTCTCAGCGCGACCCTGCCCTGCGCAAGACCGGTGCCGGCAACATCTTCATCAAGAACCTCGATGCTGCCATTGACAACAAGGCTCTCCACGATACCTTCGCTGCTTTCGGTAACATCTTGAGCTGCAAGGTCGCCCAGGATGAGAACGGTAACTCCAAGGGGTACGGTTTCGTTCACTACGAGACTGATGAGGCCGCTGCCGCTGCTATCAAGCACGTCAACGGTATGCTTCTCAACGAGAAGAAGGTTTACGTCGGTCCTCACATCCCCAAGAAGGATCGTCAGAGCAAGTTCGAGGAGATGAAGGCCAACTTCACCAACGTCTACGTCAAGAACATCAACCCTGACGCTAGCGATGATGACTTCCGTCTGCTGTTTGAGAAGTACGGCGATGTTACTTCCTCTTCCCTTGCCCGCGATCAGGATGGCAAGTCCCGTGGCTTCGGCTTCGTCAACTTCACCACCCACGAGGCTGCTGCTCAGGCTGTTGACGAGCTCAACGGAAAGGACTTCCAAGGTCAGGATCTCTACGTCGGCCGTGCCCAGAAGAAGCACGAGCGCGAGGAGGAGTTGCGCAAGTCGTACGAGGCTGCCCGTCAGGAGAAGGCCAACAAGTACCAGGGTGTTAACCTCTACATCAAGAACCTGGGTGATGATGTCGATGATGACAAGCTGCGAGTTATGTTCACCGAGTTCGGCCCCATCACCTCCGCCAAGGTCATGCGTGATAGCCTGAGCGATTCTGAGGATGAAGAGAAGGAGGGTAAGGAGAACCAGAAGGAGGCTCCCGAGGAGGACCAGGTCCCCGAGGAGGAGGACGATGACAAGAAGGAAAAGAAGGGTGACAGAAAGCTTGGCAAGAGCAAGGGCTTCGGCTTTGTCTGCTTCGCTAACCCCGATGATGCTACCAAGGCTGTGGCTGAGATGAACCAGCGCATGATCGAAGGCAAGCCACTCTACGTCGCTCTGGCTCAGCGCAAGGATGTGCGCAAGAGCCAGCTGGAGGCGAGCATCCAGGCTCGCAACCAGTTGCGCATGCAGCAAGCCGCCGCCGCCGCTGGCATGCCCCAGCAATTCATGCAGCCACCGGTCTTCTACGGCCCTGGCCAGCAGCCTGTCTTCCCTCCCGGTGGCAGGGGAGCCATGCCTTTCCCTCAGCCTGGTATGGGTATGCCAGGTCGCCCTGGTCAGTTCCCCAACGCCTATCCCCAGGGTGGTCGTGGCGGTCCTGTCCCGCAAGGCATGCCTCAGATGTACATGCCCGGACAGTTCCCTCCCGGAGCTCCCTACGGCCAGCCCGGCAACCCTCAATTCATGGCTGCTGCTATGGCCCAGGCTCAGCAGACTGCTCTCGCCAATGGTCGGGGCGGACCCTCTGGCCGTGGTCCCGTCCAGGGTCTCCAGGGCATGCCCAACATGCCTGGCCCCGGTATGCCTGGCTACCCTCCTAACGCCCGCCAGGGTGGTCCTGCCGGACGCGGTGGCCCGAACGGCCGCAATGGTCAGATTGGCGGCCAGTTCCCTCAGGGTGGCCGTGGCGGCCCTGCCAACTTGCCGTCGCAAGACCTGACTCCCTCGTCCCTTCTGCAGTCCCAGCTCCAGGCCCACGCTGGCAACCCGCAGCAGCAGAAGCAGATGCTTGGAGAGGTCATCTTCCCCAAGATCTCTGCTCTTCAGCCCGAGCTTGCTGGAAAGATCACTGGTATGCTCTTGGAGATGGATAACACTGAGCTGATCAACTTGTAAGTTATTCGATACTCCACTTGAATATTGACCGGAAACACGTCACTAACCAACACGCAACAGGATCGAGGATGACAATGCTCTTCGCGCCAAGGTGGACGAAGCCATGACCGTCTACGATGAGTACGTCAAGTCTCAGGGTACCGAGAGCAAGGGTGAGCAGGCTAAGGAGGAGAAGGCCGAGGAGAAGGCTTAAGCGACGTTAACATTCTTGCTTCCACAGTCGTAACTGTGGACTGGATGCGTTGCTTGCCCTTGTCTTCATGTCATGTTTACGACCTTTTTTCATGCATTTTTCCCCTATCTGCTGGTACAGTCGATTATTTTTGGTACGGTCTAAGGAAAAGTTGATGATACCGAGCTTGCTGCCCATGAAAGGCTGCGCCATATCGATATTTGCATTTCTTCACTCTCCATACCATCTCTTGCAGCGTTCTCAGATCCGTCATCGTCATGATGACTGATGGAACTTGGAACAACTCGAAATGCCCCGGCCTGCAAGCTGGACATTTCCCCGCGACTACTCTTTACATGTATTGATAGACTTGGTTTTTGCTGGAGGTGGCAGTCAGCCAACTTTCAGTCACCTGGCGTTTATGGTCAAGCTGTGGATTTTGCCTGGCAGCGGTTGGAACGGCGGCTTGATGAATCCGACCACAATACCCCCCATGCCCCCTCTGAGCCGTCGGCTAAGGAATAGGAATAAGATCTGGTGGCGACACAAAAGTCAGACCACAGATCAGAAGTCTCCATAATGAATCACAAAAAAGTTATTTCCCATAATTGCCCTTGTACTCCATAATGTGAATCTCCCCAAAATATGTTTCAGTATGGCGAACGATAGAGGTTGCTGGCTGTTGACGTGTGAATTACCAAGAAACGGATTGGTAACCTTTCGGCAAGAAGTCTGAAAGATGCTTTTTCATCTACATTATGAAATCATCTCTGTTACATACTGCATGGATTTCAGAGCCTCATGGTTGAGGCGTAACTAACCAAGGACGTCTTTGACAAGTTCGCTGGGTCTCCTCCTCTCAGCGCTCATCTAAACGCCAGTATCTATCTGCTCCTACAGGAGATTATTATATGATGGACCGGAGCGAACTGTCTGCTGAAGAGATCGCTTAAATGTAGACCAATTGAATTTGCGCAGCAGCCGAAGGCGATTATTTACAGTGAGGTTAGGGTAGACTAGCTACCCGACCTTACCTAGGCAAAGAAGAGAGAGCAAAGCGAATTGGCATACTAACACGCTGCCTGTATAGCTAGGAGGTTTTTTTTTTTTTTTTTTTTAGGCAAATTTCTTTTTTTTTATTGAAGAACTGGATATAGCATTTTTAACAAACCATCAAGATGGGTGATTACAAGCGACGAGGGTCGTTGGTGGCATCCCCATAAACTGGCATGATATTACTTGAGCACTAGCTTTGTAAGGGTTGAGCGCATTGATTAGTGGCATGGCCACTGTTTATTGACAACCGAAGAAGTAAAGTACGAGTCGTATTTATGTGAAAAAAAAAATTGAAAACAGAGCAGAATGCACGCCCTGCAGCAGACCTTGTTAATCTTGTCGCAGTGGCCGGTGCATGGGAAGTCAATGGCTTACTGACCACAGGTCAGTTAGAGTTTGGAGCAAAGATTCGACAGGCGGATCTCGCGAAAACCCTCCCATCCAAAGGCGGTCGAGCTTGCACCTTGTATCGCAATACCGCCAAGCCTAGATGCACAAACCCCCCCGCTTTGCCAATCCCAGCTGATCACCAGACTCGACCCCGTTGACACGTCCCAATCGTCCCAAGACCTTGGCGATATCCAGGCTCCAGGCAAAGCAGACTGGCAAGAGTGGCTGAGGGCGCCCCAACGTAGGTTTCAAGCTTGTCATTGGCCCGAGAGGGGCTCGAGCGAAAGCAGAAGCTTAACGATACTGCTACTGTCGACTGTCCTGCACTCCCGCAACAACGAAACATAAACTCCGATCAGTCACTGCTCGCTCGATTATTATTTTCCTAGCTCGTGCTGTCATCCAGCTGGCAAAGCGAAGCTCCTCTACGAAACCTGCACAAACCCTGCAAATCTACGTCGTGCGAACAATCGCACAAGGGTGCTGGGGCAAACCAGGCGGAACGACCAACGACCTGCAACTCCACCTCACATCTTCCATTTGGGACTGCCGACAACTATCACGGCTCGGCTTCGGTCGTCCCCGCCCCTAACATGTCGGGAAAGCAGCCAATGTCGCTGGAGGCGGCCATGGAGGAGGAGCGCAAGCAGATCGAGGCTCTGCTTCTGCAACAGCCAGCCATGCGCATCCCTTCTTCGGTTGGCGGCGCCCGGTCTCCTTCACCGTACATGACCCCCCGTTCACCTGTTAGAAGCATGCTAGACATCGGCAGCGGACCGACCAGCTCTGGGGATGGCACAACGAAAAGCCCCCCGCGACCGCAGTTTCGCAGTATGTTGGATGTGGATAGCCCAGCTCCGGCAGCGCCCAATCGAAGTATGCTGAACATCAACCCTGCTCCATCGTCTCTTGCTTCAATGAGGTCTTCGGGGATCTCAAGTGCGCATACCTCGCCAACGCTCTCTACCCATAAGCCAGTAACACAACAACCGGTACACCACAGAAGTATGTCAGATGCCACGACAAAACCTATCCTCGACTTCGGACCACGCTCACCTCCGCCTATACCCCGTGATCGAAATACCGACCCGACTTCGGCATATCAGTTCTCGGATATTTACGCCACCAATGTCGGGCAAGCATTGCCAGGAAGGCGCGTCTCACAAGCAAATCCTCGATCTAACGCTCTCAGTGAAGCTCTGCGAGGTGCAGATCTCTCAAATCTTGTTCTTCCTGGCGAACGAAAGTTGAGAGGCAATAGCAAGTCCAAATCGCCACACAACCGGTTTTCGTTGAGATCCAACTCACCGCATGGTAGTCTGTTAGGGGGCAGGTCTTCTTCGCGCAACCAAATCCCAGGAACTCTGACGCTTGAGGATGGACAAGTTATCGATATGAATAATGCCTATAGACGGCTGTCTGACGCTAATCTAGTCTTTGGTGGCTCCAGCCTCTCGTCTTTGCCGCGGAAAAAATCCGACCCTGATGGACATGGCCGTCTGGAGAAACTCAACATGAGTCCCTATGGGGAAATCCTGTCAGACGACGATAGTGACGATGATCCGATCAATTCCTCGGATGAGGAGAACGAGAGAGGGAGAAAGCTCACTAAGAGTGCGGAAAGTCGTGATCAAGACTCTAACAACGGCGGCAGGCCATTGAAGAGCCTTCTAGCTGCTGCCGAGGATGAGCGTACGTATACAAGCAGACCGCGTAGTACTCCCAGAATGATCTGCTGACACTAAATGCAGGGAAACAAATCGCCGCCTCACAACCTCAGTATAGATCTCTTCTTGACCCTGAAATCACGGTTACCAGTCCGACCGGGGACAAGGGGAAGAAGGCCAACAAAAGGCTGGTTCAGCCCTCTACTAGCTACGATCAAGACCCCCCTACGCGCGCCCACACCCCCGATCCGAATGCTGATCAGGATTCGCAAGCCAAGTCTGCAATCAAGCATGCTCAGAGGCTTCAATTGTCTTCTACTCCCATTATTAACTCTTCAGAGGTGTCACGATCCATCCGCATCCTATACCGCGGAGAGTTCAACAAGATCCAGCGAGACGCGGAGGAAGAGCATCGGCGCCTTCGCAAGTACTTGGTGGCTACTGATCTTAGCGACGAGTCAACACATGCCCTGGAGTGGGCTATTGGCACCATTCTTCGAGATGGCGATACCTTGCTTGCCATTTACTGTATGGATGAGGAAGCGTCGGGCTCGACAGAGGTTTCGCACGCGGTTCCAGATGATCCCAAGTCTATGAGGGAGCAGGCAGTAGTAATCAATGCGATGACTAAATCCGCCAGACCATCGAATGTCCCTAGTCCTAGCCCTTTTCACCTCAACCGCCCGCCATTATCACCCCGCGTGCGTTCGATGGATGGAGGGAGCAATACACCATCGCCAGCACCATCATACAGAGGTAAATCCAGACTTGAAGAAGAGAGGGAGCGGGCAGTCCAAGATATCACAGACCGAGTCTCTAAACTTTTGCGGAAAACCCAACTGGAAGTACGTGTGATCGTCGAATGCATACACTGCAAGAATCCGAAGCACCTCATCACGGAAGTGATTGACGTTGTCAATCCTACGCTCGTCATCCTCGGCAGTCGTGGACGTAGCGCCTTGAAAGGGTAAGCTGCCAAGTAGCCAAAAACATCTTTTGAAATTCCTGAATGCTAACGACGTTATCCCCATAGCACGCTTCTCGGCTCTTTCTCTAATTATTTGGTAACCAAAAGCTCGGTCCCGGTCATGGTGGCGCGGAAGAGGCTTCGGAAGAAGAGCAAATACCAGGCACCTCCAACGAGACAGGTCAACAATCTCTCCAATCCTGCAGCGCGAAGTCTGGAGACAGCTAGAATCGACTAGTCAAGAGTTTTTGCTCCGGATTCTGTGTTGCGAGCTAACACTTTTTCGTATCCATTTCTCAACGGGCTTGCTATCCGTGAGAAACAACTGGCGGACACAGGATGTGACGGTAAATGCAAGATAAGACAAACACTGCAGACATATATATATATCTACCGTTTTTGGCTGAGCCAGGTCTGTACCTAACAGGATAGCCATAACAGATGGGGGTTTGACAGCTACCAGCGTTTTACAGGAAGAATCGGGGTAACCTGGGATTACATCCATTTTGTTTTCTTTCACGAGGTCACGATAGCGTTATGACATGAGTAAAATAGAGAGGAATGCATACTCAAGTGACGAATGGTCCAGTTTTCTATGAACCATGGGAACATGCGCTTTACGTGTATCTAACCTACCATGGCTGATCACTAACTTATCAGGAGACAGAAAGCAGCCTGGGTCACGGTATATCGAGCTTTCGTAATTAAAGTCTAGCCTTAACCTTATGAACGAGGGGTGCCGGGAACAATCGGGGATCATTTATGCGAGTCGAAAAGAGGTGTCCTGACGGTGTGTTTATTAAATCCAGAATTACCCCTTACGGAGAGTCACGAGATGGAAATGTAAACAAAAGATTTACGACTTGTGCATCATTCATTGGCGGGCTGGAGGTGCGTGAAGTGGTTGCATAAGTGGTCTGTAAGGCGGCCCACAGAGCCAGTCAACTGTGGGGTGATAAGATAATGGGTGGGATTGACGTGCGACGTACGGTAAACGTAGTCAAGCTGTCAGGGTAGTTGACTGTAGGATGCCCAGCTGCCCCAGTACGTACAGACGACAAGAGGGAGGATACCCGCCAGCAAGCTGATGAGCCCAGGCTCTTGTGGATTTTGTTTTGGGGATCAGGGACCAGTTAGCCAGTTACGTACCAGCTCTGATGCGTGGGATGCTCTGGGTGGAGGGACGCGTGGGACCTAAAGTGCTTGCATTGACGCACTATCAGACGATGGCACTGCTCTCGTTGGTCGGTTGCGTGAATGAGCGAAGCACAACGAACCAGAACCCCTGATCAAGCAGGTAGGGTTTGAACGTATGTACCTTTTTGCCCCCCCCCCCCCCCCCCCCCCCCACCTCTTCTCTCCTTCTCCTCGTCTTCGCTCTAGTGTTCTCACCCTCTGTTGGTCTGTACCTTGCGTAGACCCGGGAGGTGTCTGGTGTTTCTAAGACATCTTGTGTCCCCAACCCCGCAGACGCTTTAAATGAAGACACGCGCTGTCTGAAACAAACAAAATGGGTTACTATTTGGGTTTCAAGCGAGGGTCCTCCATAGTACTAATAACAATGAAAGAGCAGAATGGCTTCCACAGGCACTCACAATTGATACTCTGCACTCTAGGGAGTAAGTGGGATGTAACTACTGTACTACTATGTAACCTACGTACCGCAGGGAGCTTGGGAGGTAGAGTGGGGTGGTGGAGCAGGAGGGAACAGCTCCTGGGCTCTTTGTCTGAATTCCAGCAGAGGGCGGGCGCACGGGCTACTAGGCAGGCCTACTAGTGAATTTAAGCACCCTCCCCAGGCATCCCTGGCTTCAGTTTCCCGGTAAACCATTGGCCATGGGGCTTGGAGTCACCCCAAAAGTGCGACAAAGCCCAGAGCATTCCCAACCTCTCGATTTCGCTCGACACCCCGTTGCAACTTGATCTTTCTGTCGACGCCCGATTTGATCGCACTGCCTTTGACCACAGACCCTGCACAGCTGCGACCAAGAAAGGCGGAATAACAAGACCCATCGGCTGGCGAGTTTGGTTGCTGCAAAACTCTCGTGAAGAACACAGCAACTGCCTGGCCAACTCGCTAACTCTCTTTTGTTGCGCCGACGCCTCGGCGAGCCTATAACCCGGCTTTGATCGCATTTTTGGACACCCAACAGCGCCCCTTTGGGCTATTATCTGCTATCGAGCGGGACGAGTATAGGCGCTTTTCCTTCTTCAATCGGGTTTAGCTGCGACCGCCAACCCGCCTGATGAGCGCATACTCAACCCCCCCTTGGATAGACATACTAAACTGACTCGGGGTTCAATGTCTCTGATTGCGGTCCACAACCACGTCGCACTCTTTAATATCAATATTGCGCCGAGCACCTTCCTCGCCTCGTTTACTCTCTCGCTGTTCTTCCTCTTCACGTACCTGGTCATCACGGGACTTGCTCCCAGAATCCGCCCGCCGAGTATAACCTCACTGACCCGCCTGTTCCGCCGCACCGCAGCGCCCAAGGTTGCCGAGGAGCCTGCGGACTTCCCTGAGCTGGACTGGAGGGAGCAGAAAGCACTGCCCGCGCTGCCCTTACAACAGAGCAGGCCGGTTTTGCAAATCACTGACTACGAGCACAACTCGCCTTCTAACTTTAAGTCGCCATCGCGCAGCAGCACTGGTCTGCGCGCCCTATTCTCATCTTCCCGCCGCTCAAGCACGGCGATAAGCATATCCACAAGCTCGCGCTCGAGCAGCACCACCAGATCGCGCACCAAGAAGCGCCGCAGCCATACCGCACCAGCAGAGTCGCCAGAATCAGTCGCATTGGCTGACCCGGACAGGTTTGAGGATGACCAGCTGCGATCCGAACCACCTCGACGCCTCACTCGACGATTTCCACGCACCGCTGACCCCGCCGCCAACGCTGCCGCCGTCCTTCATCCGCTATCCGTCAGCCCACTCGGGGTTCGCGGCGTCGTCAATCCACACAGAGGACGACGAGATGCTGGAGAACGAAAGCGACCTGGGGGACGCTTCCTCGATCTCCGTCGGTGGCTACAGCCCTCCGGCATGGCGGCGCCTGCAAAACGGTGATCGCAGCTCCGGCTTCTGGCGCGGCACCGACAACCTGCTAGGCCTGGGCGCCGACGACTACCAGCGGCGCCTGCTCCGTGGCGGTAGCCCCGCCGATGACTTTGACGATGGGGGCGTGGACGACATTATTCTGGAGCAGGCGATTAGGACACGCCTGCCCACGGGTTCGATGAGCCCGGAGAAGGGCATGAGCCCCGAGCCCGTTGAGGATGAGACCCTCGTTAAGATGAAGTCTCTGACCGGCTCGCCGTCCAAGAACCAAACTATCAAGCAAGAGGAGGCCAGGAAGAGCATGATGGCTTCTATGTCGCCTGATGCGTCGAGAGATAATTGTAAGTTCGAACGCGACGCGAGTATGGCCTTCCCCACTCCAGCCATAGGTTTGCTAACTTTCTGAACCCTGTAGATATCCGGTTCGCAGTGCGCGCTGATATTCAGCAGAGGACAGAACCCATCGAAGCAGCTATAACCTTTATGCGCGCCAGAGTCCACAGCGTCACTAAATCGTGGGCCAACATCATACTTGCCGCACTCGTGGCGCTACTTTCCTTATCTACGGTCCGCTCCCTCTTTCAGCCCGTCTCGCAGCGGCCAGTACCAGATTTGATCAAGGTCGCTGGAATTGCTCGCTCATTTGAGCCTCTAATCTACTATTCGGAGAACGGTGTCAGCCAGGTTGGTGACTTGCAAGCAACCGGCGTAGCCGTCTGGGACCTGGGCGAGAGCGTGCGCAGCAGCAATATGACGTCCGCGCCCATCATCGTCAAGTCTCTCGACGAGCTCTCAGACTCGCTCAAGACGCTCGCCATCGAGCTGACCAAGTTCTTTGCCAATGTCGATGGCGACATCGACGGAATCCTTATCGTCATGGACTGGGCCCGCCGCGAGCTTTCGCAGCTGCAATCGGCACCGTCCGCGCCTCTGAGCACGGCTTTCGCTAACATCCACAACCTGCTTTGCGACGCTGGGGTATTAGAGACGAACGCCGGCACGCCGACGAGGCTGGGTTCTATAGCGACGAGCGTCTTCGGCATGTCGCAGCCGCAGCGGACGCGCGCCACGCTACAGCGTACCTTTGCCGAGTTTCTCTCGGTGCTAGAGGACGCCATCAACAACGAGCTGCAGCACAGCCTCGCGCTGTTCGGGCTCTTCGAGGCCATCGACAGGCAATTCCTGAACCTGGCGCGGGTGGTGGTACGGGAGTCGAGCCTGCAGGACGACAAGCACGCCGACGACCTCTCGTCGCTGTGGACACGGATCCTGGGGCCCAAGGCTAGCGAAGTCAAGAAGTACGAGCGCAACCGCGAGCTGCTGCGCAACGTGCGGGAGAAGACGGTGCTCAACAAGGGCATCCTCGTCGAGCACAACGGCAAGCTGCTCACGCTCAAGGCTAACCTCGAGAGTCTGCGCCGCAAGCTCGTCAGCCCGCTCGTGCGCAGCGTCAACAGCAGCACCCTCAGCCTCGAGTCCCAGATCAAAGGCCTCGAAGACGTCGGCGTCTACCTCGAAGGCGTCCGCACCCGCCAGAAGGGCAAGCTCATGGAGATGCTGTACGGCAGCTCGCGGCCCGCTGCGGCCGTGGCGGCGGGCGCCAGCGCTAGGATGATCGAGCAGGACCGCTGGGGGAGCAATTCGTGAGAGTAAAACGAATAAGGGTCATGGGGTCAAGGAGCGGGAAGGACTCAGTCTAGATGAGTTTCAATTCCTCTTCTCCCCAAGCCTCCTGCTTGGCAAAAAATTCAGATTATGGCCGCAGTTGGTTTGTTTAAAGGAGGAGTTCACCACTTATTGTTGTTGGAAATATGTATCTGGGGCAGTCATGTAAGAAACCGCCAAAGTAGGCGACATCACCGTGCCATCTTGAGAGATCAGTGTGGGTTTTGTTCCCTTTTTTTTCATTCTTTTTTTGGGAGGTTCAGGCGTCACAGGATTTGAGCAACTACACCCGGGGGAAAGGGGTTTTGCATTTTCCAAGGCGTTTGCATATACACCACATATTCTTCTGTATTGGTAAGTTTTATTCTACAAAACATGCAGAGGGCGGCAAAGGGGGGGGAACCGGGAAGGGTTGGATAGATACTATCTTGGGGGTTCTGGTGTTAACTGCTAGAGCAGGTCTGTTTCCCTCACCACGATTCAGACAAGTGAAAGAACCTCCACCCACCCTCATCCATCCAATCGACCCGTACAGACACACACAGGCAATTGGGACAGGAACAGGAATTGGGTTGGGCCAAGGAGACAGAGGATAGCAAAGGCAGGCAGGCAATTGGTCACGGCGCTTCATGTATCAGGATAGTATTCATGTATTCAACGCCATTGTTGCTTTCTAGTATATTTATGAAATTCTGAAATTACAAGATATTGATCATAAAGACTTTGCTTCTACAAAGGTCCTTGGTTTTTTTTTTTTTTTTTTTTTTTTTTGGCGGCCGCCCTATCTGAAACTTGATGTGCTGGGTTCACAAACAAATAAGTGAGTCATGTGCATTTGGGGTTAACTTGAAAGTGGTAGGTATGACAGACCCGAAATCGTGATGCAATTATTATACTCACAGTCCTTCAGTTTCCTTAACACTGCTATTCCGGTTATGCGAGGCGATGCTCTCCGGGGGGGTGGGGGGGGGGGGGGGGGTGTTCAACCCAAAGGTTCAATATCCTCTAAGGCTTATTTATGATGTAATCCAACAAGCGAGACACACAGCGGGCGTACCGTTTCCGGGCAGAGCCATACAGGTAATTAGGGGGGAAAAGGGGGGGCGCAGCTGAACCTTTCGGTGTGCGGCACCGCAGCACCATTCTGCGGTGTGTCTCGTGAGCGGGTTGCGCGTGGGTCACCGCGCCTTTTCCACTCCCCGAGGCGAGCATGAAAGTTCCCAATCTGCAACCATAAGACACAGGCGGTGGGCGGCAGAGGAGCGAGAGAGGCAGGCGCGAAAACGTAAGCCTCGTTATACATGCCCGAGCTTTACTGTCTTAACAAAATAAGAATGCCCAGGCTGAGTCAGCATGAGTGGTTGTAACGTATCCTGCAGCCCGTCTTATATACATCAAAAATGCGATTTCAGGGCTGAGTTTTGGTTGATCTGGGATGAAAAGGAAAAAGACGGACCAAATTAGAAAGGAAAAGGTGCCGATGAACGGGTAGAAGTGTGTGTCAAGCTCTCTGCAAAGAGTTCATATAGGTGCAAGTAACCCGACTCTGCTGATCTGTGCTAATACAAATAGTTTGAAGTACGCCCGAAGGTTTATATATAAATATACTACAAAACTTCCTATTCGATTTCGCCTACACGAACCACACTTTTCACTTGCTTGCCTGCTAAGAATATCGCTCCTCCGCGCCTACAGGGAAAAAACCTCCCTCAACCATGAACACTGCCACCAAGCGTCTCCAGGCCTCTGCCGCACCGCCCAGGCGCAGTGAGCCAGCGTCCCAGCACTTAGGCTTCCGCATCACATGCAACAAGGAGGGAGACGTCAGCGGTTCCGACACAAACGTGGCCGCGTCCCCGTGGAAGAGTGGTGGGAGGCGTGGGGGCGGCGGCGGCTCCGCGTCCCGAGCCAGATCCGGGGCCGGTCTGGGTGCCGGGCGTTTGGAAAGCTAGTTCTCTCTCCCCGTTTATACACACACACACACACACACACATACATATATATATATATATATATATATATAGTTGACGGCCAAAAAAAAAAAGGTATAGCTTCTTTTTGCCGGGTTTTGATATTGTTTCTTTTCTTTTTCTCCCCTCCTTACTTTCTTTCTCCTGCTGACTTACAGCCCTTTTATTTTTTATTTTCCCTGAGAGGATAACAGGCTAATATTTTCTGAGCAGAAGCCATGTGTCATTTTCGTAAAATAGAAACATCAAGCTGTCGAGATTAGAGCATGTAACACTGAGATACACGTAATGTTAAGAGTTTGGAGAGGGCTGAACTTCATTGTTATTGGTTTCTGCTGGAACACCCATTTGCCCGGATCTGTTATTCCATGTATTAAACCATTTTCTTTTTGTTGGTATATATATAATAGAGTGTAATAGTTGACATTTTTGTCAACCTGCTTTCGTTCATGGGCATAGTTCAGACCCATGCATGGGTAAACAGTCTTTGTAACTCTGAAGCTTCAATCATAATTCGAATTAAAACGCATCATCCGAGCAGATTATAATGTTTCAATTACTAGTACTAATTGGCACCATTTTGTCATATTTGGGCATAACCCAAATCACATACATGGTCGATCAGTTAGCTTCTTCATAGCAGTTTCGCAGTGGATAATCTGATCTAGTCTTCACAAATCGTCTAAGTTTTTTTTCTTCTAGATATCAGTACAAGGGCATATGTACACAGAGTCTCGTATCCTACAGACGCTGGGGTTTTCTTTCTTCTCCTCTCCGGGATGAACTATACAGTTTCTTTCCTTATTGTGCTGGGCCACTTCTTCTCTTCTTCTTGCCAGACAATCCCATGTGGTTCAAGTTGGCTCTTGACGCAGTGCCCAACTTATGCACAATCATCCTGCGGTCCCAAGCAGCAGACTTGCCCTCCACCACAGCAATGATCTCATCCGCTATACGCGAAGCGAACTGCGTCTTGCCACTACCTCTCGACTTCTTCTTGTTCACGATGTCCAAAATCCAGAGCATAGCTTGGCGACGACGTTGACGCGCAGTAATGGGTGAAGGCACCTCGAGTGTCATACCACCACTAGCAATACCCTTCAAGTGGCGAACGCGGATTAAGGGGGCCACACTATCGATGGCCAGCGTCAGGTACAGGACTGGGTTGAGCGGAAGCTGCTCGGGAGGGGGTGCGCCCGGCATAAGCGGCCTCGCAGGGTTGATCTTGGGAGCCGGTGAGGTTCGGAGGCAGTGAAGGATCATGGACATGTGCTAGATGCGAGAACGGAAAAGGTTAGCATAGCGTTCGCGAGAGACTGTGCTGTAACTCAGGGCGGTGGATCCTTACCCGTTGGGCGTGACTGAGCTTTCCATCCCGCATGAGAAGCTTCGTAACCTGGTCAATGACCTCGGGGTATCGCCTCTGTAGTCGATCATCCTTTCCTGGCGGTGTTGGCAGGCCGAACTTGTTACCAATAGTGCGCTCATAGGCCGCTTCTTCGGCAGCAATTTTCTCCAGCTCAGCGATGGCCGCGGCATTCAGCCAATTGGAGGCAAAGTGCTCCGTTGGTGGCCGCACATACTCCTTCGTCGTTATCGAACTGTCCTGGGTGCTTGGTTGTTTTGTCGCATCATCGGCCAGACCTCTCCTGGGGACCGACAGAACGATGCGGCGCTCTGTGGAGGGCAACAGCGGCCGGGCTCGGATGGTCAGGTTCCGGCAAACCCCCCAGGGATTGAGTTTCGCAGCCATTGTGTTATCACCAGGATTGCGTCGGGTCCATTGACCTGCTGCTGGTGGTTCGGTGGTGTCGTGGACTCGGGGCCGGGACAGCTGTGGTGTTGCTTGCTTGCTCCCTAGCAAAATTATTTGGAGCCTCGTACGGGACGATCGCGTGGTGAGTTAATCCGAACGCCAAGAGCAGCTCATGCAGCAAAGGGGGCCGCCCTTGCACAAGCTATGCACTTTGCGAGCAGAGAGCGGATTAACTCGGCCGTCGCGCCGCTTTTCCCGATTTCGGCAGACCCCCATCAGACCCCCACTGAGCTTGGGCCCAAGTGAGCTAGGGGCAGCTGTAACTTGGCTGATACTGGTGCTGAAAATTGAGTGCTATGGGGGCAATATGGGGGGGGAAGTGGCCGGCACCCGCACAGCAATGCCGGGGAAACTGGTCCACGGCCGTACATACTGGGTAAAGGTCGCCGGCATCAAATGTCGCCTATTGAACCTCGGCATGTGCTTTGCGAGCTGCAGATGCGTAGCGTCATTTTCACCGGAAGGCATTCAAAGACTCACGAGGACACTGGCTTTTCTTTCTGCAATCCTACAATTTTAATGATTCAATGTATGTTCTTCTCCTCCTCTGCACATTGTGATTTCGAGTGACATTTATCCTCATCTCCTTCCCACACTGTCCAGCCAACTACCGACTTACCTTGGTCCCCGCGCGTAAGACGACTTGCAGCTGCGACTAAATACCGATCCGCCGGGTCCATCGTTCGGCTTAGCTCAACACCCTTTCCCCCAATTTCACCTTCATACCACTACATCTCCCATCGCACGCTCGCACACTCAGTCAACATGGTTGCCGACGCACTCATCTACCACCCCACGGTGTCGCACTACCTCAAGTTCGTGGCCGCCACCGCTGGCCGCGACAAGGTGCTGCGCACACTGCAGTACTTTGCCCGCTTCTACGCGTGGTACCTGCTGCGCACCAACGGCTCCAAGGCCGAGATCGCCCCCTGGAACGCCATCAAGAAGCAGTTCGGCCTGGTGCGCAAGTTCATGCGCGTCGGCAAGAACGTCGAGCACTTCAAGGCCGCCGCCACCGCCGCCGACAGCAAGACCCTCGACCCGGTCCTGCGCTACGCCGCCGTCGGCCGCCAGCTCGGCTACGCCGGCTACCTCACCTTCGACATGACCACCGTCCTCGACGCCGCCGGCATCCGGAAGTGGGAGGGCGCCAAGACCGCCCAGCGCGAGGCCTACCGCTTCTGGGCCACCGGCCTGCTCTTCAGCATCGTCGCCCAGACCTACACCCTCTACCGCCTGCGCGAGCGCGAGGCACAGGTCGACAAGAAGGAGGGCGAGGGTGTAGTGGAGGCTAAGAAGATTTCTATGTATGTTCTTTCTCTGCCCCCCTTGAGAAATTGGAAGCAAAGCAAAGCCAAAAAAAAAAAAAAGTTTTAAGATTTGCGAAATATTCTTTTACTAATCACCGTCTACAAACAGTGAGCGCGCGGCTAGTCAGCTCCAGCTCCTCTCCGATCTCTGCGACTTGACCGTACCCAGCGCGGCTCTAGGCTGGGTTGGCTTCGATGATGGCTTCGTCGGTTTGGCTGGTACCGTCAGCAGTTTGATCGGCGTCTACTCGGTATGGAAGAAGAGCATCTAAAGTGAAAAGTGGTGGCAGGCCTAAGCTTAATATGATATATACCCAAATAAGCCAGGCTATTGCCAGGGATTCCTTTTGGGGGGCCAAGTTCAGGGGATAGGTCTAACGCCGATTCCATCATGCCGAATAAGAAAAACGGCAATTGTGTTAGAGTCTGCAAAAAGAGGAGGGGCAGCACTTGCATCCAAGCGCGGAGTTGTCTCACTGAAATGTTCCCAGGACAAAAAGCAACAGCAGAAGAAACTTGTGAGGTGGTGCTTCTTGTATAAACGCTATCTGCTTTTTTTTTTTTTTTTTTTTTATGAGGGCGAGATGGGCGGAAAGACTTGGCGGATGCTGCATCTACAGGAATGGTGATATTGATGTGATCGATTCAGTCAACGCACAACTTTAGTGATTCAGCCGCTTTGTCACTGCCCATGATTATTGTTGCGTTCAAATGTTCAATTATGTACTTTACCTTCTGTTGAATTATGATAGCTTAATGGAGCAGCTATCAAAAAAAAAAAAAAAAAAAAAAAAAAAGCACAAGCTGTTGCACACTTCGCTCAATTACGTAAATGCCGTCTATTAGGTAGTTGTTACTGCACAATGCGTAAGGCTAGCTAGTCGTGATTCCCCAGATTGCCCCAGGGTCCATTTATCCTTAGATAAGATGGTACCAAGGCTTTCATCCAACGACATGTCTTGAAGAAGGACTTGAAGTTATGCAGTGCAGCCGTAACCGTGACGAGACTATATCCATGTTCAGCAGAGACGCTCTGATTTCCTGGAGAGTGGGTTTGGAGGCGATTCTCCGCATGAAACGTCGTCCGTGAAATCAGGGCACAGTCAAATGGAGTGCGCCAAAACGGGATATATGTTTGATAACGTCTTATTTACGCGCACGATACCTAGGAGAGGAAAACTAGCCAGGTGCTCGCTTGCGAGATGATGATAGGAAGAGGCAGGTTTTGCGCGAGGTCGTTCAGAAGAAAGCATATCAGCATCCCTGCACTTTGAATGATAGAGCTACTATGGTACTTCCGTACCGTTGAAGGGCGCTAGTCGGGAAGACAAATGCTGTAAATTTTTTTTTATGAGAGGCGTCCAAATATATTCATGTATTGGACCGCCTCAATGAAAATACAGCGCTCTGCGGCGCGATGTTGCCCGCTCGTACACTACCTTTCAACGGCTTTAAGCTCCGTTAGTGGTCGTGAGATTCAAGAGATGAACCAAGTCTTGCTCCATTGTGTCCGCTAAAGGTAGCCGACTAGAGAGATAGAATCAATCAATAGCCCCGAAGAATTTTTTAGGTAGTACGATGTATTTTATTTTATTCTAGTCCGGTGAGCAATAGTGGGTATCGAATAGCCAAGATAATTCACACGTGTTTGGCAGCAGAGCAATTCAGAGGTTGCATGGGAATCTGGCATAGCAGAAGTGTAATTAATATCTCCTCGAATCAAATTCAGGTTGTATTCAGGAATCGACAGAGTTACTTCTTCATCATCAGGAGCAGTAAAAGTAGTTGCAGCAGGCAGAGAGCATCCAAGTGAGACTACTCGGGGAATGAGCTGCACTCAGTCGATCGTATTCCCCGCACAACTACCTAGATGGATGATGGGTTGGATCTCGGCTAACGCTTCCAGCGTCTGTAGATTCACAGATATGATGTGGGTGAAATGTGAAACGTTCCAACCAAACCGAGGGAGGATTCACGTTGTGTTGATCTTCACTGTCGAAAGTCGCTCGGGAAGCCCGAAGAAACAGACACCGTCCAGGCTGACAATAGGGCCGGCCAGCTGCATGTCGACCCTGCGTGGATTGCTGAGCAGGATACTTGAGACAGCTATCGGTCAACTATTCGGGCCATGAGCCAGTGGACGTTGCCAAGGTTATCGGCCTGCAGCTTACTGTGAACAGTAGTGTGGCCGGGATTGTGGACCTGTTGCGGTAGGGGTCCCTATCCTGGACCACCCGCAGCTTGGCATCCTCTAATTTCAAGCTGGAAGCCTGTGCTGGTCGCTACATGGGTGCTCAGCTAACTTATCTGGGCAATCTGCGCTCAGGTAGGAAGATAGGCTACACGTTTCCGGGAATAAAGAAACAAAAGAATTTTTTCAGACGGTCGCCGCACTACGTTATGCAAGCGCAATCGGCTACAAGCTCCTTATTTTTTTTTTTTTGTCTCTTAGCAGAAAATAGCGAGGATGAAGTTGAAAGTACTCTGGGACGGTAGCTTCAGCTTGAGCTGCAGGAAAAGTAGCACGAGACCATCTACCTGACCTAGAGCATGGATGGGTGGGTGTCAAAAAGGCATAGCAATGCAATCGCCAGCAGCGGGTTGCGCCTGCAGGGTACCAATCGGGTCTTTGACCCATCGCCACGAACCCCCCGGCAACACGGCACTGCGCAAGCCAGTCACGCTCTTGATCAGGCATGGGACGGTGTGGGAAGGGAAAATAAAAAAAAAAATTAAAAAAAAGCTTTGGGGCTTTTCGGGCTTGCCCGGGCACGCTCGAAATACACCACCCACTGTGACGATCCTACAGAGCGCCGTGGCGCTGGGATCCAAAGCAGGCCAACACGTAAGAAAAATACTTTGTTTCTGGCCCAAGCTTGGCACGGGGTAGAGGGCGCCCGTTTGATAGGCCAAGCGCCACCTGTGCGGGAAGCTGGGGATGAGAACTATACGGAGCCTTACCCCCAGCTGTGCTCTGTAGCTCCCCCATTCGCGTCGTATGACGACCGACTATGTTATCGGACGGTGGGGTGTCCCTGGGGAGTTTCCATGCTGTACGCTTGCTCCACGTGTGTACCACTTCACTTTATAAGGCTTAGTTAACTGCTGCTGGGCTGACACCGCCAACAAGAAGAAGAGTAGATAATAATAATAATAATAAATGAGTATTCTGGAACTGCGGTACTCAAGCTGGTATAGCTCGCCCCCCCCCAGGACCCTGCAATGGGTAAAGGGCGGGAAACTAAATCGCCAATAGAATCGATTAGAAAGATTTGCGCGCCGGTCCACAGGTTACCAGGGAGGGGGCACTCAATCTCAGTTGCATGCTATTCCATACTTTTACACGTGCATGCGTGCATGGTACCCAGTAGTGTGCATGTACATTCGGTGGGTTCACCTCGGAGCAGGGCAGACTATCTTGCAGGGAGCCGGTGGAGAGAGCTCGACCAGGTGCAGCTGCTATTACCGGGGCCGCACACCACTTCCGAATGGGCACTTAAACTTCGTCCTCCCGTGGGCCTGGAGCTTTGGGTTTTCCTCTCACCTCTCCTCCCTTTTCTTCTCCCAGGCGAGTTGAACTCTCTGTCGCATTCGTGCAACCCGTCGAGCCTGTCTGCTACGCGCTGGTCGAGTATTACCTATTCGCACCCTGCACTACTTACACCATGTTCGGGCGCAAGGAGGTACCCGAGGAGGACGTTGATCGCGCCGCGGCCGAGACTGGTCCATCTATCGCCGACAAGCCGTTCTGGGATTCTATCTGGCCCGTCTTTGCCTGCGGTGCTGGATTGTTCAGTGACGGTAAGTACATGATGACTTGAGCTCCTGGCAACTGACCGAGCCGGGAGTAGAGGGCACACTTTCTCGTACTAACGCGCATGACTGCCTAGGTTACGTCCAGAACGCCATCAGTGCTGTGAGCACCTGCTTAGCCTACGAATATGGCGACTTGTACTCCAAGTCGACGGCCAAGAAGAATGTCTCAGCTATCGCGTTCGCTGGAACCGTGAGTCTCACTTCCCCGCAGGCGCGGGCAGCTCCGTCGCTCGATCGCCCCAGTTTCCAAAAGCACCGTCGGGACTAACAGGGATTGATTGGTTCGCAATAGGTTGTCGGTATGCTCATTTTCGGGTACTTGTCCGACAAGTGGTCCCGAACCAACACCCTCCTGATCTCAACTGCGGTTCTGATCATCTTCACGGCACTTTGTGCGGGCTCTTACTGGCATGGCGATCCCGTGGGCATGTTTGGCATGCTTACCGCCTGGCGATTCTTTGTAAGCCTGCAACACTCTCTCAACTCTTGGGGTTTTTTAACAATATTCATACTAACTCGACCAATAGACCGGTATTGGTATTGGAGGTATGATGCAACTTCGTCTTTTAGACAACACCAAAAGTATGGTAACAATATCTGACAATTACCTTAGGTGAATACCCTGCTGGTAGTGTGGCTTGTTCCGAGTCGACCGGCGAGCTGCGACAGGGCACCCGAAACCGATGGTTCGTCTTGTTCACCAATACCATGATCGATTGGGGTTTCGTTGCTGGTGCCTTCGTCCCTTGTAAGCATACTCGAATTCTCCGTGCACTCATTTGCTACCGAGACTGACAGACCTTTTCAGATGTCGTTACCGCCGCTGCTGGCGAGACCCGATACTCCACCATCTGGCGCACTACCCTCGGCATTGGTGTGGTCTTCCCTCTTATCCTCTTCGTCATGAGACTCCGCCTTAAGGAGCCTGAGGAGTACTCGCGCAACTCGATGAAGCACGTCAAGATCCCTTACAAGCTCACTCTCAAGTTCTACGGCTTTAGACTATTCATTGTCAGCTTTATCTGGTTCCTCTACGATGTAAGTTATCCCTGACATAGTATCATCCATCATAGCAGGCCTAGTAGTTGACTAACTCGTATCTTCTATTGACAGTTCTCCACGTACTCCTTCGGAATCTACTCGGATACCATTCTCGCCAACATCTACGGCGATACCGAAAAGCTCACGACGATTTTCGGATGGTAAGTTTTTTTTTTTTTTGTGAAGCCTTTGAAAGTCTTACAAAATCTTGACATCTAACTAACATTTGAAATAGGTCTACTGTTATCAATCTGTTGTACTTACCTGGAGCACTCAGCGGAGCCTTCGTTTCCGACTGGATCGGCCCGAAGATGGCTCTGATCGTGGGTGTTACGGCTCAGTCTGTTGTTGGCTTTATCATGGCCGGATTATACGACAAGCTTGCCCAGCCTCATGTGGTCGCTGCTTTTGTTGTCGTGTACGGCATTTTCCTGTCCCTCGGCGAGCTTGGCCCGGGTGATAACATTGGCCTGATCGCCGCCAAGACGAGCGCTACCGGTGTCCGTGGCCAGTACTACGCCACGGCTGCCTCCATCGGAAAGATTGGTGCCTTCATCGGTACCTATGTGTTCCCTTACATCGCAGCTGCTGGAGGTGATGGAACCGCTTCGTACCAGTACCCCTTCTGGGTTTCTTCGTCTCTCTGCATCCTGTCTGCCGTTGTTGCCTACTTTGGTCTGCCCAACATTACGCAGGGCACGATCGAAGAGGAGGATGCCAAGTTCCGCGCGTTCTTAGAGAGCGAGGGCTGGGACGTTTCTCAGCTGGGTCTCAAGCCTGCTGAGACCGTGGACAGCGAGCAGGGTGTGGCTGCTGCTGAGCCCGTTACTGCCGAGAAGAACTAAAGGATTTGAAGTACTCTCAACTACGTTCGTGGTGATCCGGCCTTATGCGGCGGCAATGGCAATCATTTCACCTGATGCCTAGGCCCCCTATTCCTCGCGTGGGGGCGTTTTGAATCAACTTCTTCCCTCCCCCCTGCGATGTGGCAGAGCCAGTCACCCTCAATCCTGGGAACTTTTCAATACACGAAAAAGTGTACTCTTCATGTTAGGAAGCGATGTCATTAATGTGGTGTGGGTGTGTAATGAAGACATCGGTAACGATTACGGAGATAACCAAATACCCCATTAGATAGCTTTTATACCCAAATCTATTCTTGTTGTATTACAGATTGGCTTCGATATGCGGCTGTGTTATTTTAAGACGCTTGGCTTGCATGTGACGTGACCCACACTAGGCAACGTAAAATGGCTTGTGTCCAATCTCTGGAGAGACAAATCACGAAAGCGGGAGATCTGTTCAGTCTTTTGTCTTTTGGTATTTGCTTGCCTCGAATTTTTTTTTCTCTCAAAAAGCTATGTGTGTGAATCTAATACCACTCGTGATGTCGTCTCATTGCAGTAGAAAGGGAAACCAGAAATGTAGAGTAAAAAAACCAAAAAAGAACTCAGTTTCTACTCGATCAGCCCAGCAGCAATGGTGTCGCCATTACTCCTCAGAACCACTCTCTGCCCCGCTTCCAGGGGTACTTTGCTTCCCATCTTGACCACTACCCTCGCGACAGTGCCCGGCTTGACGATCTTGGGGTTCTTCTTGAGCACCGAACCTTTAACCTTGTCGAGTAGCGCCGGCATCTGCATGATCTGGCCGGCAGCATGCAGGCGACCCCGGTGCACGTCGATTTGCATCGGCATAAGTATGTCGAAGGCCAAGACTTTGACCGTGAAGGAGTCGATGCAGCGGATCGGCGCCTTGGTGTCACAGACGATGTCCCCGACGCGCACATGCACCGGATCGATGTTGATGAGGTGAATGACGACGTTCTGCCCTGCCACGGCCCAGTCTGCCGGCTCTGAGTCTAGCTCCAAAGACTTGATGTACGCCTTCTCGCCGCTGGGCTGGATGATTAGGGCATCGCCCGTTTGGAGTGATCCCGCGTCGATGCGCCCTGATATCGTTAGCGGGCTCTGCGCGGATTTGTACACCTCTGAGATGGTCATGCGCAGCGGCTTGTCCAGCGCGCGGGCCAGGGGTTCCGAATTCTCCAGCTCTTGAATGAGGGTATTACCGGTATACCAGCTTGCCGATGGATGCGTGGACCTGTGTACTAAATTGTCACCCAATAAGCCGGATACCGGAACAAAGCTGATGTTCTTCAGTTGGAACCCAGTGGCACCCATGAAACCCGAAACCTGCTGTGTAATCTCATCGAATCTCTCTTGGGACCATCCAACAGTATCTAGCTTGTTAACAGCGACAATGACGCGAGATACGCCCATGCTACGAATAAGGAGCGAATGCTCCCGAGTTTGCCCTTTAAGACCAGCTTCGAAAGCGCCAGTCGTTGCATCAACTACGAGTATTGCGAAATCCGCTTGGCTGGCACCGGCGATCATGTTGGGAATGAAGTCTCGGTGGCCCGGCGCATCAAGTATTGTGAAGAGGGTCGTATCCGTCTCGAACCTGTTCGTCGCAATATCAATGGTGACGCCGCGTGCGCGCTCTTCTGTGCGCTGGTCGAGTACCCACGCCAGCGCAAAAGATGATTTGCCCATGCCCTCGGCCTCCTTCCGGTATCTGTCAATGGTCCTTTGGTCAACAACGTTGAGATCCAGCAAGAGTCGCCCCATGAGCGTACTCTTTCCAGCGTCTACATGGCCCACAACGACGAAACTCGCGGACTTTTTGCTCTTAGCCTTTTCGTACTCGCCCAAAACATCAAGGTTCTTGCTCTTCGGGAGCGGGGCATCGACCTTCACGGCCTTCACGGCATCGGTAACATCATCTACCTTCTTCGCGCTGCTCGCAAGTTTCTTGTTACTTGCTGCAAGAATTGGTCAGTAAACATCATTTTTGTGCCTTCTTGGCGCCCTGTAGCGAACCTTTCGCCTGTGCCGTAAGTACCACGTCGTCTGGACTTGGCCCTGAGAACGCCTCGGACACAGACGAGGTGAAAGCCATATAAGGGAGAGTATAGGATGTTCTTGGTGTATGGAGATGTTGAGGAGCAGATCCTAATAGTGCTTGTGCGAACTCAGATGGTGAAGCTGGTTCTAATAGAGCCATATTATCTGAAGATTCTGGGTCTTCATTTTGTGCAGGTACGTTATCTGGGGGGATTTGTTGACCGACTTCAGCCTGTTTTGATAAATCCATGCTCGCCGGTGCTTCGGGTGCGAATGCCGAGCTCATCTGGCCGGCTTCCTTGTTTTCTTTTGGACGAACAGACAGGCGATTGAGCTTCTTAGCAGCAGTCTTGACATCACTGTCGGTGGGTTTTGCCTTCTCTTCCGCCTTCTGCTCCTCGGCCTTCCTCTTGCGTGCAGCGGCGAGCTGCTGGAGCTTTGACATCTTTGGGGGGGCACCAGACCCTCCCAACAAACCTCCACGAGGGCGAACTGGCTCTACAAGGTTGGCTAGGCGTCCTTGCGGTACATTTAACCAGGGCATATCTCCAAAGAAGTCGGCGAACGAGGTCGCTTGCCGGGGCATTCCGCTTGTGGTGCCCATAAGATCTTGCACAACATTGTCAACCACGAGTCCACGAGTGACAATAACAAGGAGCCTAACACACCTGTCGCCAAGAAATAGACCGATTGTACCAGGATCTGCTCTTCTGCTCCGTTGACGACTTCGCCATGTCCAAGTGCGCGGGACACTAAAAACAGAAAATGAACCTACCTCCCTTATTCTTCGCAGGTGCAGCCTTGACTGGCTTCGGCGCCGGTGGGTCGATGAATTTGCTGACCAGATATGCAACTGACTTGTCCACATCATAATAGTAGTGCCAGAGGGCCTCCTGCATCTGAGCGGTCGTGATTTTCGACGCCTGGGATCCGAGGATATTTCGTATTTCGGCAGTTCCGAGTCGCATCTGCTCTTGGTCTTCAGCGCTCAGGCCTTCGTCTCCCTCTTCCTCGAGATCCCCACCCCCATCGTACTCGTCTAGATCATTCTCGAAATCGTAATTCCGGTAGGCTTGATGGCGCGACATGATTATGAGCGTGCGGGGGCCCTGACTGTACTGGAGTGATATGGGTTTAAACGGTTTCTAATTTGGACTCCGAAATGCACAACAATGAGACTGGCAGCTTAGACTACCGCACAGCACATAAAAAATCCTGAAAGAGAAACCACAAAAAAGCGCGATCAAAGAGATTCAATCACGGCAGCAAATGCATACCGAAAAATGTGCATAGGGTTCGGCGAGGTGACTCGTTTGGCGGGGTTGACGCCTAAGGAGGGGCAAAACCGCAAACCTCTGCACCGACTCAGTGGAGTTCAAATGACGTAACGTATATGTACCGTGCGTATACAGTATTTTGCTGTTCGCGTTACGTGGCTTACAATCCTGACAGAGCTGGTTGGCCACAATATCCACTGGAGCTCTTTGAAAGACTTTTCAGCATTCGGGCGTAACCAGATTTCAGAAATATTCACTTCTTTATGAATTCCCACATACAAGAAAGAGCAAAGCATTCAAGTTTTTTCAACAGGTGTTTCGCTCTTGTCGGGAAGTTCAGTCACTAGACACTCTGCGTGATGTCCCGACTTTTGGACTAAATAACAGCACGCGAAGATTCTGGTTCGTCAAGGCCATAGTTAACTGATAAATAAAAGTGGTTCGACCACCATCGCACCATTAACTTTGGTAGAGCTTATTAAGTTACCCAGGTAAAACATTCAACCTAAAGCGTAGCTATTAATATCAACAACTGAGTGGATGAAGTGAGGCTGTGCTGTGTTCCTGCAGTACCGGAGGTCCCCTGCGTATCCGATAGTGAGGCTCTTCAAAAGGATTCGCTAAACCACTAGTTAGCTAGGTGCCCGATATAGACGCTGCCAATGTAACCAGCCTGGCCAGAGTGAACCACATGTGAACTTTCCGGGAAGGCCAGATGTCTTTATAGCCTGTGTTTCCAAGGGGGGTAGCCAGGAACTAACTACTTGGTACTAGATTCGCACAACTCTGACAGGTGCATCGAAGATTTTCCGTGAGGATATGGAATGTCCTCCTCCTTTAGGCCATCGTGTAAAATCGAACATGTGGCTCGAACCAGGGGGTTGGTGGACCCACGGGCTTGAGTCAGCCAACCGTTATGTCTAGGTCGTCCAAACTTGCACGGAGCCGCATGGAACTCTGTCGAAGTGTCCTATTAACAGAGTCGTATACCGTGGCCAGGGTTCCGTCAATAGTACGCATCCTCCACGAGTGGCCACATATGAGTCAATCGATAGAGTGAATTATGGCAACTGGGTAGTATACCTAGTTGCCACCTGGAGAGCATGACACATCCAATTGGTCTCGGCGAAGGCTACGTTGTTATACAGGCTGACGTTTTTTGCCTTCCAGGGCTTGCCTGGACTTCGCGCAGTGGTTGTGGAGTTCCCTGGCGTTAGAGAACTACGTATGCGAGCTTTCAAGGCAGCGCCTACTTCTAGGACTTCCAAACATCTTTCACAGGGTTCTGATGTACACATGTAGCTAGCGATTTAATCCCAAGCAGATCTCATGAGTGCCGCGAGTTCAACGTCTGCTAGGGAAGCCTAGTGGCCGACATCTGCAGTGTAGGACGGCCATTATAAGCTTAAACGTGGCCACGGAAGGACAGAAAATTGCAAGCTGGCAATTGCACAGCTAGCGGATGACAGAATGAGAAGCTACAGGTACCTAAAGGTACTGCAGCGGAGAAAGCCCCCCTGCTGTGGCGAGGTTTTGCTGTGGGGAACTTGGAGAAGGTACTAGAGGATACAAGTTCAGGGGCACGGCGGCAAAGGTGGCCTGTGCAGGGACCAAAAAATTGCGAGGTGGCCTTAAGACTTATCTGTTCTTTACTGGAGACAGAATAATTGCTACGGTATAAGAAATCTCCAGACACCCAAATCTCAGTTTTGACTTCTTTTCACTCCCCAACCACTACATCAGGTGTGTTGACAGACGAATTTGCACTCTTGCCAACTACAAGGCATTTCTGCGTTTGGTGTTCACCTTTATTCTTCATTTCTCTTTTCCAATTTAGTACATCAAGCGTCGCTACTTGATTGTAGCCGATTTCGCACATTACACACGTCCACACCACTTCGCCATGTCGAAAGGCTCGCGGAGCTCCTGGGCCGTCGGCCTGGGCATGGTCGCATGGATTGCCCTTCTCTTCTGCTCTCCCCTCTTCTTCGCCCAAACTGTGCGAGCTGAGGATGTTCAGGAGTACGGAACTGTCATCGGTATTGTAAGTTGTTCCCTTGGAGACACGTGTTCGGAAGTTTTCTGTGTTTGGGGCCTGGGGTGCTGATTATCTATCCTCCGTTTTAGGATTTGGGTACCACCTACTCTTGTGTCGGTGTGATGCAAAAGGGCAAGGTTGAGATTCTCGTCAACGACCAAGGAAACCGTATCACCCCATCCTACGTCGCTTTCACCGAGGACGAACGATTAGTCGGAGACGCCGCCAAACAACAGGCTGCCTCCAACCCTACCAACACCATCTTTGATATCAAGTAAGTAGTCTTTAGTGGCACAAACAACCCAGTTAAACCATTCGAGAGACGTACAACTAACACCTGGTCTACTACAGGCGTCTGATCGGTCGCAAGTTCGAGGAGAAGGATCTCCAGAACGATATCAAGCACTTCCCCTACAAGGTCAAGAACAAGGATGGAAAGCCTGTCGTTCAGGTCCAGGTTTCTGGAGCTGAGAAGACTTTCACTCCCGAGGAGATCTCTGCCGTTGTTCTGGGCAAGATGAAGGAGGTTGCCGAGTCCTACTTGGGCAAGAAGGTCACCCACGCCGTCGTCACTGTCCCTGCCTACTTCAACGACAACCAGAGACAGGCCACCAAGGATGCCGGTATCATTGCCGGACTTAACGTCCTTCGTATTGTTAACGAGCCCACTGCGGCTGCCATTGCCTACGGTCTGGACAAGACTGACGGAGAGCGCCACATCATTGTCTACGATCTTGGTGGTGGTACTTTCGATGTGTCTCTGCTCTCCATTGACCAGGGTGTCTTCGAGGTCTTGGCCACTGCCGGTGACACCCACCTTGGTGGTGAGGATTTCGACCAGCGTATCATCAACCACTTCGCCAAGGCCTACAACAAGAAGAACAACGTTGACATCACCAAGGACCTCAAGGCCATGGGCAAGCTTAAGCGTGAGGCTGAGAAGGCCAAGCGTACTCTGTCTTCCCAGATGTCTACTCGTATCGAGATCGAAGCTTTCTTTGAGGGCAACGACTTCTCTGAGACGCTCACCCGTGCCAAGTTCGAGGAGCTCAACATGGACCTTTTCAAGCGCACTCTGAAGCCTGTCAAGCAGGTTCTTGAGGACGCTAAGATGAAGAAGGAGGAGATCGACGACATTGTCCTCGTCGGTGGCTCCACTCGTATCCCTAAGGTTCAGGCTCTCCTCGAGGAGTTCTTTGCTGGTAAGAAGGCCAGCAAGGGCATCAACCCCGATGAGGCTGTCGCTTTCGGTGCCGCCGTCCAGGCCGGTGTCCTTTCCGGTGAGGAGGGTACTGAGGACATTGTCCTCATGGACGTCAACCCCTTGACCCTGGGTATCGAGACCACTGGTGGAGTGATGACCAAGCTCATTCCTCGCAACACCCCGATCCCCACTCGCAAGAGCCAGATCTTCTCGACTGCCGCTGATAACCAGCCCGTCGTCCTGATTCAGGTTTTCGAGGGTGAGCGATCCATGACCAAGGACAACAACTTGCTCGGCAAGTTCGAGCTTACTGGTATTCCCCCGGCTCCTCGTGGTGTTCCTCAGATTGAGGTCTCCTTCGAGCTTGATGCCAACGGTATCCTCAAGGTGTCTGCTCACGATAAGGGAACTGGCAAGTCTGAGTCCATCACCATCACCAACGACAAGGGCCGTCTTACCCAGGACGAGATCGACCGCATGGTTGCTGAGGCTGAGAAGTACGCCGAGGAGGACAAGGCTACCCGTGAGCGTATTGAGGCTCGCAACGGTCTTGAGAACTATGCCTTCAACCTGAAGAACCAGGTTAACGATGAGGATGGTCTTGGTGGCAAGATTGACGATGAGGACAAGGAAGCTGTAAGCAAACCCCACACCCGAAACATGACTGATATCTCTGAACTATGAATGCTAACATATCTTTTAGATTCTCGAGGCTGTCAAGGAGACTACTGACTGGCTTGAGGAGAACGCTGCCACTGCTACTGCTGAGGACTTTGAGGAGCAGAAGGAGAAGCTCTCGAACGTTGCCTACCCCATCACTTCCAAGATGTACGGTAGTGCCGGCGGACCGGGTGGCGATTACGATGATGATGAGCCCTCGGGTCACGATGAGTTGTAAAAGAGGCGTTTTTGTACTAGTTAATGTTTAGATTTTCTATTTGACATAGCATACCCCCGGACACGGAAAACAAAAAGAAAATAAACAAAGTAAAACACCATCAACAATGTTGAATGTGAATTTGTCAGTGCTTGCCAGAGATTGGTGCCCAAACGTAGTGTACGAGAAGGGTAAACGTGTAGATGAAGGGAGGCATTCGCCATGGGGTTGTAGGCTAGTGCTTGGGAAGAAAGTTGCAGCGCATTTAACATAACTTAATATCTAGTCTACATTACCCGGCGTCTCCATGATCTGGCTTGTCGAACGGGCTGTATAGAGATAGTCCATGCACAATGCGAGTTATTATAGACTACAATATCCTGACAGTGTAAATAAACGTGTCTGGTTCAGATGGAAAATGGAAGGTGACAAGTGCTAACCTTAGTAAGTGCACTATTTTGATAGCCAAATCATACTATTCCTTTATGCAGGTATGTACCTAACGGGTTGTCTCGACTGTGTTGTGTCCTCAGGCATCAATTTAGCTCCAATCCAATTGAACAGCGTCAATTGACAACAGCTTCCGCGAAACGTCTGTCGATTCACTGCATCGATCACACCTTCGACTGGGCATTGAGTAAGTGAAAGCTCCCCATCTGACCCAACTCGCATGACACCAATTAATTAATATCTCTCACAGAAGGAAACGCAAAATACCGACGAAATGCCCGTCCCCTTCGAAGCTCTGATTCCTTATGGAATCATCCTGGTCGTGAGTAACCGAAGCCTTCACTCGGCACACATCACAGCATACTGCTACAGCACAAAATACTGAAATTTCTATGGAATTAGATGTTCGGTGCCACCGGTGCTGGTATGTCTAAGATTAAGAACATGCAAAACAGCGGCAAGCGAGCGAGACGGTCTGTCGACCAGTGGGATAGGGTAAGAAAAATTACGCGACCTCCCGACCCTGAGCCATTCTCCCGACCTCTGCTGCGAAACACAGAGAGTCGATCATAAATGGCGCAAAGGGGTCAATACAGGAGCTCGAGAGAGATTCGCTAACGGAGTGTGCGCAGCAAATGATGGACCGCGACCGAAGATTGACGGGGTTCTTACGAGGGCAGTCAGACAACCCCTTGGCGCCTGCCGGCTTTGAGTTAAACAACCCTTGGAGAGTATGTACCCGGATATCATCATTGTATTACATCAAAATATCAGCACACTGACTGGTTCTTAGGTCGAGAAGAGGATGTCATAAGTGCAAAATAGCAGGAAACGGAATATTATGTCATAGGCGGTCAGGGCGAAAGACGAAAGAACGGGCGATCAAACCCAGTGTATAAAGCCTACGAATAGAGTGTTTTACAACATTTCATTTGTCCTCAAGTGCTGTCGTATTCAAAAAAAAAAAAATGACCAGCTCTATGGGTATCATTTGTGCCTTCTATTGTATGTTGTCTACATGACTTTTCAACCCTTGCGGTCGGCATCTTCGTTCATATCCTAATTGCTGGCCGGTTCTTATTTAGTCCTTCCAGCAGCATGCATGCCTGACAGAGTTTCTGGCTAGACATATAGCCACACCTCTCGCATGTGCCTAGCTTCTGTTTTGTTATGATGGGAAGACTGGCACTGGTTGATTCCTTCATGGGCTGAGGCTTTGTAGGCCGATTGTGTGCCTGATTCGTAATACTTTTCGTGAAATCAATTTCCAACCCTTTCTCTGCTTTCTCGTTCTCCCTCAGCTGCTTCTCCATCACAGCCATCTCGTTGCCTCGGGATTGAGCATTCGCCGATCCACATCCACCGATACTGTCCTCCTCTGCGGCTTTGGTGGCCGCTGTATCCTTGCCCTTGCAGCCACATGTGTCCACCGGTTGGCCTGGTACTAACATGGCCATATCCTCCCCGCTCCGGACCACGTCTAATATCGCACTCGGGCGAACTTTCTCGAGATTTTTGATGAGTGTTCTCGCGCTTCCTCGAAACGCCTCAGGGCTGTATATGCATTCGGTGCTGAAGTAGTCCAGCTTCTTGTGATGTGCATACAGCACAATCTCCTTCTCGTAAGCGTACTTCAGTGGCTTGCTCCTTTTGACTTCACTTGCGTCGCTCCCGGTCACAATACTGGTGCTTCGTGCTAGCCGTGATAAATCTCCCCGCAGGAGGTTCATCAAGACAGTCTCCGCCACATCATCTGCATTGTGGCCGGTGACGACGTGTTTGATGCCGAGCATCTTGGCTCCCCGATCGAGGGCCTGCCGACGGAAGACACCGCAATATGTGCAATTTCCTTTCTTGCCAATGGTCTCCACGACCTGGTCCATGGTCCAGCCATAAAGCTCATCATAACCCACAATCTTGAGTGGCATATCATACTGAATGGCATTTCTCTTCACAGTCTCCAAGGAATCGTCACGGTATCCTTTGATACCCTCATCTATACTGAGCAGGATCAGATCGAGTCCATACTTATGCCGCTCATTTAAAGTCTTGAGTACGGACGCAAGAACCGTAGAGTCCTTGCCTCCAGAAGCGCCTATGCCAACCTTTTCCCCTGGATAGAACAGACCCGAGGATGTGATGGTGTGGTGCACCTCATCCTCAAAAATTTGGATAAAGCAGGCCTTGCATAATTTTTGGTGGTTCTTGGGCCGCTTTATAAGAGCCCGATCGGTCTTGCAGAGAGCGCAAATGACCGGCGGCATTTTGACGACTTGGGAGAAGAAAAAGGCTCCCTTGCTTCTCTGGCTGTATGCGTGTCCTTCTTCTTCCAGTACTGGGCAGAACCTGCTCCAGAATACGAGTAGTTCTTCTTGCCAAAAAGTTGAGTCAAACAGTTGAAGTCCCTAGGCGGCAGCACAATATTTCCATGTACCAAACTTTTAGCGGGGGCGACAACTTGGTCCAGACTGGTATCTACTAGTTAGCTAGCTAGAAGACTCATCAGTACTGTGCCAGACTGCACGCACCTGTGTGCGGTCCACATACCAGTAATCGGCAGAAGGAGGGGAGGGGTACGTACCTTCAAAAGTGGCCTGAGAACAGAGGCGCTACGACGAATGTGGATAGCCCACCAGCCATCGAGCCGAATATTTTCCGGCCTGCACCAATTCCATCAAGCCCTACACACATTTTTCCCATTTCTACGATTTAGCTAGAGCGAACTTTTTTTTTGTCGACTTCTCTTCATCCCTCTCCAGTCAACCAACGCCCAACGACCACTCGGCACACGATCACCATGGTAAGCTCCCGATAATCCCGCAATTGATGCACTCGACTATGCACGCAATACAATCAAGATGATGGCGCTCGCCTGGCGAGTTTGTCCTGTTACCGCCTGTTGTCTTCGGACGCAGGTGATGATCTTGGCTTGAGATCTCGTGGGTGTTGCAGAAATGCCACCAATTTCAACACGGATCTCTTTAGAGTTTAAGAAAGACGTCCAGTCAATGAAATACATTTGCTGATGTCTTTTTTTCTCAATGATAGCCTCCCAAGTCCGGAAAGAAGGCCGCCCCGGCCCCCTTCGCTGCCTCCAAGGCTGGCAAGAAGGCCCCTAAGGTGAGTACTATCCAAACATTCATTCCTTCACCCTGGCATGCGTATCATGACTCTAACATGTGGCATTAGAACCCTCTCCTCGAGAAGCGTCCCCGCAACTACGGTATCGGCCAGGACATCCAGCCCAAGCGCAACCTCTCGCGCATGGTGAAGTGGCCCGAGTACGTCCGCCTCCAGCGCCAGCGCAAGATCCTCAGCCTGCGCCTCAAGGTTCCCCCGGCTATTGCCCAGTTCCAGCACGTTCTGGACCGCAACACCGCCGCCCAGGCCCTGAAGCTCCTCAACAAGTACCGCCCTGAGACCAAGGTCGAGAAGAAGGAGCGTCTCGTCAAGGAGGCTACCGCCATCAAGGAGGGCAAGAAGAAGGAGGATGTCTCCAAGAAGCCCTACGCCGTCAAGTACGGTCTCAACCACGTCGTTGGCCTGATTGAGAACAAGAAGGCTTCCCTCGTCCTCATTCCCAACGATGTCGACCCCATTGAGCTCGTCATCTTCCTGCCCGCTCTCTGCCGCAAGATGGGTGTTCCCTACGCTATCATCAAGGGCAAGGCCCGTCTCGGCACTGTTGTCCACAAGAAGGTACGCTGATCCTGCGGCAACGCAATTTCAATTGCCTTCAAGAAGGAGCTCTTCAAGCTAACCCACATATCTAGACTGCCGCTGTCCTCGCTCTCACCGAGGTCCGCTCTGAGGACAAGAACGAGCTCTCCAAGCTCGTCACCGCCATCAAGGATGGCTACATCGCCAACACCGAGAACGCCCGCAAGCAGTGGGGTGGTGGTATCATGGGTGCCAAGGCTGTCAAGCGTATTGAGAAGAAGAAGAAGGCTCTGGAGAACGCCATCAAGGTTTAAAGTCTGGAAAAAGGCTAGCCATGGGTTGGGAGTTATGAATATTTGCACAGTACGGCGTTGGAGGGGTCAAAATGGAATACCAAACAATGGACTTGCATGACACCTACTCCACACCCAGAATGGTTCCATGACTTATGCAGTGACCATAATGAAAGTAGATGTGCTATCGCTGGATGTGAGGCTACCAATAACAAAAAGCTTGTAATTTGTACAAGCGGAAAGCTGTTTTGTGACTCTGCACCACCGTTTTCCCCTGCTGAGAGACCTGCTAATTTGGGCTGTGACCCACCGTATCATGATGCTCGGATGCTAACGCGCCACGTCACATGAATGTTCATTAAATGAAAAGGACAGTAATTATTCTCATGCCATCGAGCATTGGAGCAATACATCTTTCTGGAGTTACTCACATCCAGTTTTCGGAGGCGTTCTGTGTGAATCGGCAACGGGTATTAGGGTAAACGGCCGTGTTTTACTGGTTTTACGGCCGATGCTGCCCTCGCTTAACCGTAGGCCGAATGGGGAAAGGCGCCTTGAATATACATTACATGATAGGTATATCTTCGAGAGATATGCCCGAGCCAGCATCTCCCAGATTGCCCGCGATTTCAAATATATGCCGATTGCCGGGAAGCTCATTGGCTGAGATCCAGACGTATGCCATTTTATCCCCCCCCCCCTCAAATGCTGCACGCAGGTGGAGCTGCTGAGTGTATAACCTGCGGAGAATAGAGAAGGTGGAAGCAATCTCCGCTGTCACCGCATCTTTTCCCCTCTCCTCCTGCGAAACAGCGATGGGAGCGAGAGTGGAGGGCATAGTGATAAACCCCCAAGTCATCTCCAGATGACGGGAACTTCGTGACCCGGGCAGGGACTCCAGAGCGTCGAGAGCCCCAAGACTATCTCAATCTAACGTTTGATAAGCACGTACCTCAAACTGGGTGACAATATCTCGACCCTGACTTATTATTGGGGCTTATCAAAGGGACTTGTCTCGTTCCCCCTATGGGATCCAGGGGCTGCCCGCACGTGGTTCGCTGGATATGCGTCCCCCCCCACGACAAAGGGAAAACAAAGAACAAGGGCTTGGCAAGGGGACGGACAAGGTGTTCTGACCAGGTATCATCTCTTTAGACCAAGGATGATCTCGTTTACTGCATTTGAGACTTGCCGCGTGATCCTCACCGTCTGGTCAGGGCAAGGGTCTAGTGGTCATGTTAAAACGGTCCAAGAACGGACAAGCTTAATGGTGAGGAGGGGGAAGATTTGGCATTTGCTTGGAGCGTTCAGCGTCTCCCTCAACATAAAATAGCACACAAGTTCTCACCCCAGGAAAACCTCTCCTGGCAGCGTTATCACCGAAATCTCAAGAAGAAGAAAAAAGACCCTATTATTCTCCTTTCGGACTCACCGAGGAACGTTCGTTGCTTTTATAACCCGCTTGTACATGCCTTAATCGGGAGAAGTCGCTCGGAGTTCGCGGAGCACAAAACCTGTTCAACCACCCTCGAACGATTGACGCCGCTCGAACGACCACTGTACAAGCCACTCAACAATTGGACCGATTAATCGCAAAGTCCCTAAGAAAAATCCCTCGCCTTGACGGAGAGGTATTTCAAAAGCAGCTGAGCCCCTAAGGAAAAAGATCGCGTGTCCGAAAATCCCCAGCTTCATTTTCTCTGCTTCCTCAGACGAAATAGCTGCCTTTGCACGTACATTTTAGCTTTTCGGAGATCATGTCTTGTAAGTTATATTGATTGTAGCCTCTGCAACCCCCACATTCTTCTGTTTTTAGCGAGCGAGATCCAAGATGCTGGCCCCCACAGCGATCTCCCGGCCTGGTCCCGCGAGTTCGGGGCGCCTAAGCCAAATTTCGACAATAATCGTACGATTTTTTCTTTGTTTCTATGGGGAGACCCTACCTGCTAACTGCTACGCTACCGTACCTGATTGCAGATCACGACGCTGCGGATGCCTTCGAGTACGCCCTAGATTCGAACGAAGCTTGGGCTGGCTTTAAGAGCCACCAAAATCCCGAGTTCTTCACGACGCTTGCTCAGGGCCAGGCGCCAAAGATTCGTACGTCGATTCCCCAACAGTCTCGCACCTTTTTGTTTCAAGACCCTTTTATACTTTATGGTTGCAACTTCTGTTGCAACGAAATGTACTTGGTACTTGGCTATCGGTCTCGGGCCAAGCAATCGCGAAACAGGTGACTATAGATACTGACACTGCACAGTCTGGCTTGGCTGCTCCGACTCGCGCTGCCCCGAAACGACCATCTTTGGCCTCCAGCCCGGCGATGTCTTTGTGCACCGCAACATTGCCAACATTGTTTCCCCGACCGACATCAATACCTGGGCTGTTATTGAATATGCAGTGGCCCACCTAAAGGTGCAGCACGTGCTGCTCTGCGGGCACACTTGCTGTGGAGGCGCAGCCGCATCGCTGGCAGACACTCCCGTCGGCGGCGTCCTCGATGTCTGGATCGCCCCGCTCAAGGCGCTTCGTGCTGCCCACAAGGAAGAGTTAGACGCAATCGAGGACGACAAGGCACGCACAGTTCGCATCGCCGAGCTGAACGTAGAAGCCGGCGTCAAGACGCTCATGACGAACCACATTATCCAAGAACACATCCGCGATCGCGGTCTGCAGGTGCACGGCGCCATGTTTGAGATTGGCTCTGGGCGTGTTCGAAATCTTGGCTTGGGCACGGCCAAGAAGGATTTAGCTTAAGAGACTCGCGGGCTGCCGGGATATCTAAGCAAATTGCTGTTTTAAAAATTTAGACCAGGGGAATATTATTCAGAGACCGATAGAACAGCGTGAAAGATCGACGTCGAATATTTCACGTGCCAAGGGGGCTTGAGCTGGCCCGGCGCTTCTGCAGCCTCACGCACGAGGGAGTTTTGCTGGCTTGGAGTGGGTATCATGTCTTGGAAGGATAAAGCGGGCGGCGACTAGACTCATTCAGCAGTCCGGAGTTCAGGAACAGGAAATTGCAACTGCTTCTTACAGTGCACATAAGAGGCTACATCTACCTATAACTCTACACAACCAACACCAAACCTATACATATATTGTATATACATACATTTCTATATCCCTCAATTCTCAACACTTCTTTCTCTCTTATTCCTGCCATATCGTCCCTCCTGTCCATCAGTAGAGTGCAAAGTGAAAATTCCTGCCGAAGATTGTTATGATCTAGTAATCTAGACAACTACCTATGAAACCTACCTTGCTAGCAGTGTTTTTTAAATCCTAACAAACTACTCGAGCCTATCGGATTCGGCCGTGAGATTAGTAACCACACCCGACCACCTCTGCGGTTGGCGACCTAGCGAACAGTTTGTTTTGGTTGGAGGATTAGCATTCACAATGAACCCCCCTGCCATACGTCACAACTGAGGGGCAGCTGTGGCCCTTTTGGAGGGGTCGCATTTGGGAAAAAGGTTTTTGGGCCCATTGGAAACCAACGAAATCTCTTTCACTGAATTAGATAGCGGGATGCAAGAACATTGCCTTGGCTCGTGTTTTAAAGAATTGCATGGTCAGCATGAGGCCAAGCAAAATTTCTTGCACAAAAACCACCACGACACGGCGCCTCACGGTTGGCTGTTTTGTGCTTGTAGAAGACAATCCGCAGTCTCCATCTGCAGGGAGTTCGCAGGACCCATCCCCGCCAAGCCCAGGTAGCTTACGCGAGGGGATCCAGAATTGGCTTGGAGGGCGTATAACAACGAACGTCACCTCATCGCCCACCATTGACTTTTCAACTCAGTAGCTACAAGGTGCACTTTTTTTTTGCCTCTTACCTAATCTTTGGTTGGTAATCATCTAATAGAATCCCAAGACATCTGAATACGACTGCTCTGCTGCTGTTACTCCATCATTATCCGTCCAGACATCTGTCGGACTACTCTCCCCGCTGGCACGACGTTGAGCAGAATCACCACCACTGCCTAAACACAATGTCTCTAGCCGTTCTCTCGGATGAGGACATTCGCCGCCTTCTCGAGTCCTTGACGGTCAGTGAAGCCGAGGATATCAGATCGAAGCTTAAGTGCGCTCTTCATGAATATTCCACCGGCACACAGTCGATCGAGGCAGGGCTGCTCCACCAACCCGAGCGGACGTCTGTCCACTCTAACGCCACCAATGCGACGACTCTGTTCATGCCCTCCTGTAGCGCAGAGGGCCACGGAATCAAGGGTATCCATCTCCTCCTTCGTGTACCTCAGCTCTTCATCTGTAGGTGATCGTAATATGGCCTCTAAGCTAACTTACACATTCCCTGGGGAACAGTTGTCACACTCTCTGGCCCCAATAGTGACCCCTCTAAGCCTGCAATCACGCCGACCGGTTCGGTGACGCTGTTCTCTCCGGAGGGAACGCCTATTGCATTTCTGCATGCGCAGAACCTGACGGCTTTCCGTACGGCGCTTGCGTCGTCCTGCTTGCTCGTAAAGCGCCAGTCTGTGCGCGTGCTCACCGTCTTCGGGTCTGGCCTGCAGGCATACTGGCACATCCGACTGGCGCTCCGACTCCGTGGCAACAGCATCCGCACGGTCAACATCATCAACCGGCGCTTCAGCGAGAATGCCAAGCACATCATGAAGAAGTTGTATGCCGTGCCCACCGAGGTGAAGCAGCGCGAGGGCTGGGAGGCTACGCAGTTCAGCATCCTCACGCCCGGGTACGGTGAGTTTTCCCGCCTGCAGAAGGATCACATCCGCGCCGCCGACGTCATCTACTGCTGTACGCCGTCCACGGAGTGCCTCTTCGAGGCGTCCATCCTCACGAGCCACGAGGGCCGCCGCAAGGGCCGGCTCATCGTGGCCATCGGCAGCTATACCCCGAGCATGCGCGAGCTTCCTAAGGAGGTGCTCGAGCAGGCCACCCGGGGCCACGCAGCGGGCCACGCGCACTTCCACAAGCACGCCACCGAGGGCGGTGTCATCGTCGTGGATACGCTGGACGGCGCGCTCAAGGAGGCTGGGGAGGTTATTGATGCTGGCCTCGAACCCCGACAGCTTGTTGAGTGAGTACTCCTTTTCTTTACAAAGTTCTTGCCTTTGCATGTTTTCAATTCTTTAGAAGTACTAAATTATGGGCACCAGGTTGGGCGAGTTGGTCATGATCCACAAAGCCGCCATGCGCGAGGAAGAGGAATCCAACGCGTCTTCTTCCATGCGATCTTCCACCGACTTGAGCTCTGACATGGACTCCCTCTCCCTGACCCCAGGCAGCTCTGCCATGTCCACCGTCTTCTCCGCGTCCGATGGGGGCTCCTCCAGCAACACCCAGGGCGGCTCCAAGCCCTCCTCTCGCACCTCGAGCCCGAGCCGGAGCGGGAACGGCGGTTTCTTCCACAAGCGCCGCAGCTCCAGCCTGGCGTCGGTGGACCGGGCGAAGCAGAAGCGCGACGACCACCTCGCCCGCTGGCTGACGACTGGCAATGTGATCTACAAGAGCGTCGGGCTCGGCATCATGGACCTCGTCGTGGGGAAGGAGATCGTCCGCCTGGCCAAGGAGAAGGGTGTCGGCGTGGTGGTGGAGGGTTTCTCCTAGAGAGAGGATCCCTCGCCGCCGGCTTCTTTCCTACCTTTGTGATGACTTGATACATATTTAGAACGTTGGAAGATCGTGTGGAGTTCCAAAAACATTGTGTGTTTGTATGTGGTATGGAGATGCTTAGCAATCTCGGTCAGTGGTCATCACGATATATATATAGTACAGTCACGTAGTGCAGGGAGGGAACGAACAAAAAAGTTTGTCACGAGCACATGGAGGTTCCTTGATCGATTAGATTACTCTTGTCACTTCCCCCAAATGGAGGAACATTCGCGCACCCGGCTTAGCTACGCATGGGGCCTAGTCGTGGTCATATATTGGAGATATTGGGGGAGCCTGAAGCACCCAGTTGTGAGCGTGGTAGTAGCGCAATGCTCATATTCAAGTCAATCTCTCATATCAACTCCATAGATACATATGTATAATAATGCATGCCAAACTCATTAATACATGTCCGAATGCGTCGGTATCATTTCGTTATCCGGTACTTTCATGCTTCTCTCATCCTTTGCACCGTCTTCTTTTTCTGTCTCTTATTTACGGCCGCTTCTCTTACGCCGCTGTATCTTATGCTCAATTCCTCCTCTTCTCCCGATCGCTTTGTTATCAATTTTGAACAAAGAAACCCAAGTTTGCCACCGCTTCTTGTTTACTCGGCAACCCAGACGGCGGCCATGCCCATACCCGTGCCTACGCACATGCTGGTAAGGCCGATCTTCTCGCCGCGCCTCCGCAGCTCGTACAGGAGGGTGCTGACTTGGCGGGCGCCGGTGCAGCCGAGGGGGTGACCGAAAGCGATAGCGCCGCCCTTGGGGTTAATCTTGTTGAAGTCGAGGCCGAGCTCGTTGGCGCACCAGAGGCACTGGCTGGCGAAAGCCTCGTTGATCTCGAAGATGTCGACGTCGTCCTTGGTCAGGCCGGTAAGCTCGAAGACCTTGGGGATGGCCTTCCAGGGACCAATGCCCATGAGGAGGGGCTTGACGCCGACGATCGATGCGGCGACGTACTTGCCCAGGATGGGCTGGCCGAGGCGCTCGGCGGTGCTGCGCTTCATGAGCAGCACGGCGGCGGCGCCGTCCGAGATCTGCGAGGCGTTGCCCGCGTGGATGGAACCATCGGCGGCGAAGGCAGGGCGCATCTTGCTAAGGGACTCGAAAGTAGTGCCAGGGCGGACACCGTCGTCCTTGGACACGGTCACAGTCTTGGTCTCGCCCGACTTGGGGTCAGTGACCTTAACGGTCAAAGGGTGGATCTCCTCATCGAACAAGCCCGCCTTCTGCGCGGCCTCGGCCTTCGCGTACGAAGAAGCCGCGAAGGTATCCTGGTCCTTGCGGGAAATATTGCGGTCCTTGGCCATCTGCTCCGAGAGCACGCCCATGGGGACCTTGCAGTTCGCGGACTCGGGGTGGGACTCGAGGAGCTCGGAGAACTCGGTCACGGCGGCGGGACTATGTGTGGGTATACAAATCAGCTGCAGATTCTCACTTTCTGTTCGCACATACGGGTTGGAGAGGAACGAAACTAGAGGGGAAAACTAAAACAGGTAGCACTTACCCATACTGCAGACTCATGCTCTCAACACCGGCGCCAATGCCGACCTCGATCATGCCAGCACGGATCTGGTTGGCAACGTCGACGCAAGCCTGAAGACCAGACGAGCACTGGCGGTTGAGCGTGCGGACGGCAGCAGTCTCGGGGAAGCCGGCGGCCAGGGCGGCAGCACGCATCTCGGTGGCGCCACCACCGGGAGCCAGGACCTCACCGACGCAGATGTCCTCGACGAGGGCGGGGTCGATCTTGGAGCGCTCGATGATGCCCTTGAGGGCGCCGGCCATCAGGTCCGAGGCGGGGGTGTCCTTGAAACCGCCGCGGCCGCCCTTGGTGAAGGCTGTGCGGAGGGCTGCGGTGACGACGATCTAGGTGCAACGGTTGCTCATGGTCAGCTTGAATACCCTGTGCGCCCCTTCTACGGAGGCAGATGAGGGGGACTAAGCCAGGGAAGGGGTGCAAGCTTCATTCTTACATCATCGGGGCTCTTGATAAGGAGCTTCTCTCTGGCAGACTTGGAGCCAGTGATCTGGCTCGAGATCTGTTGTAATCTGTCGGCGGCTGCAATTCCGACCGTCGCGGAGGTGGTTAGCTACGGATCATGCGGCCTGCAACGAGTGCGATGCAAGCATGAGCGCACAGGAGCTTTTTTTGGGGCGACTACTCACCACCCATTGTGTCTGATGTATCTTGTGTATGAGCTTCTTCGTGAGGGGGACAGAACTGAGGATTGGGTTGAACTTGCGGAGGTGCTGAGGCAAGAACGGGTATGGGAAGTGGGAGAAGATTAAAGTCCAAGATTCAGCTGCTGGCGATATTTGAGCGTGGTGGTCGCTTTGTAGCGTAGCTGCTGGTATGGGATTACATATGAACCTCGGAACTTGGGAGCTCCATGATCCACTCACAGGGCCCCGTCCGAATCGGCGTGCGTGCGCTGACATCAGACACAGGCGACGCACCTTGTCACATGCCCCCCCATTGTGCTGGAGGGGCGGACGCGGCATTCCCCAGCACCAGTATTTTTTAAGCCAGTATGGGGTAAACGACGGCGCAAGCAAAAGCCACGGGCCCTGTCCAGCCTACACCCGCTAGGTGCGATGCCTGTCACATGCCATTGCCGAGAAAGAAAAAAAAGGACTGAATTCGACCCCAACACCCGACCGACCGCTCCGAGACCACCGATTGGAAGAGGTCTCGTGACTGACCTAAGTTAGCCACACACCGAGGATCCCCCAAGAGCTATTCCAATTACTATGTACTCCAGAATGCTCACCGAGCTGCCACATCCAGGACCTGAACCATTTTGTTTTAGAAGCTAACTTAATTAGTTAAGCATGCTGAGGACCGTGACCTGGACTTGAACTTATCCTAGATTATACACTTCGAATCTTCACCTTGTGTTTTTGAATTAATGCGATGATTTTTTGACGCCAAGACAGGATACATAGTGTACAGACTAACAATTACAAATGACGGTCGGCTGCTATTCCCACAGCCGCCGAGTCAGAGCTCTCCAGTGGCAGGAATAAAGAAGTTTCCGACGATTGCACGCAAACACTAGTGCACATGGTTCATACTGAAATCCTCAGATGTCCGCACTTCCTAGCTCATCCATAGACCAAATCAGAATTCAGGCCTGACTAGAGGTGGCATTGCCAGAAACCATCCGGTCAAGTTACGGGAAGCCAACTCCAGAGAAGACGGTAATTCCGTGACAGGAATGCAGTACAAACTTCAAGTAGAACCATTCTTTCGCTCGCGTTGTACAGAACTAGTAATATGCAGTTATACGGATCACATTCCCAAATCCTCGGGGCAGAGCAATCAACGTTATCAAAGCAGGGATGAAATGTGAATGAACATTTCTACCTCAGAAACAATTCCAGCAGCATCATCAACCAAAATTGGTACATCAGTTGTAACATACATTTCCATCATAACACTTGTTTGTAAAGGACATATACACACACTTTTCCAAGTCCAGTGGCCATTCTTCGCCCGACTTGGAGAAAGAGCACTTGGGGGGGAAGGCTCCATTTGTCCCACGAGCATCATACAAAAGAGCCAAGCTCGGGGGAAAATAGGAGGGAAAACCCTCATGCTTCAAGCTGAGTCCCAATCCAGCACTTGGTGGCGTTCTCATGACAAATACCACCATGCACACCACATTAGTAGAGAAAAACTACAGCATATATGCTCGCCACTCCTGGACTCGCGAAGCATTCCATTGCCATTAATGGTGCTCCTCTTGTCTATGCATTATATTTCTCGCGTCGACTGGTTTTTACCGAGCACGATGTTGATATCCTTGTCATTGGCGCAATCTTGCCGCAGCCGAATGATGACGCGCACTGGCTCTACTGGCTCGAGGATATGAACGGGTAGCACTCCATCGTTCTTTGGTGGAACTTTTATCCTGTCTTCCCCCGTCGGCGCTTTGATATCGAAGAAAAGAACGACGAGCGCCACAAAGCTCAAGATCTCATTCATCGCAAAGTGTCGTCCGGGACAGAGCGTTTTGCCGCCGCCGAAAGCGCGAAAAGCCGCCGGGTGGACCTGCTTCTCTTTTCCCTTTTCCTTTCCTCTATCCAGGAAGCGGCTGGGGTCGAAGATGTCTACATTCGGGCCCCAGATTGATCCATCGGAGTGAATGACTCCACCCGCAATTTGGACTACCGAGCCCTTGGCAAGATAGAACTGGTCGGCAAGGATCGTAGACTCCTTGACCATGCGAATACTGTTGTTGTCCGAGTTGAGGCGGAGACACTCACGATATACAGCCAAGAGCAGCGGACAATTCGACTTGAGGTCTTCGATACTCAGTGCGGCATTACCGCTATCGGTGGATATGGCAGACTCAATCTCGATTCGAATCTGCGACAGCAGTGACGCATTTGCGAAGATGTGTAGGATGATCCAGAATGTGGATGTTGTGGCATTGACAATACCAGCAAACAGGAAGGAAAGTTCTGAGCGTGCTGTTGTGCGAAGAGTCCAGTCATGTTTTAGAGCTAACGAAACCCGTTCCTGGATGATTTTTGAGCCAGTCTTGTAAGTGCCAGTCTCGAGATAATTCACCAGAGCCTCAACTAGCTGCTCTCTGCCTTTGTGTGCTTTAGATGCCGTAAACGATGGCAAAATGTTGATGAGAAGCATTCCGAGGCCATGATCAAAGTCCCAGAACGCAGCCTCTAGCTCCGGGTGATGCGCAATAGGATTTTGTGGACCGTAAAGATATTTGGCCGTTGAAACGGTTACTATATGGCGAACCCATTCCAGCAAGTCTATTACCTCGCGCGACTGGGGTTGAGATACAAGAGCGGCTCTATAAGACACTAGTTCGTTCTTCAACTCAGTGGCAGCATCCATGGAGATCTCTTTTAGATAGTCCCCCGGGCCAAGCCACGTGTACACCATATCCTGGATGTCCGCGAGGAAGCCTCGCTCTTCACCAGGTGCTGGGTCCAAATTCTTGCCCACGATTCTTTTCGTATCGCGATCCAGTCCGAGAATTCTCTCGGTCACTTCCGGGATGATGGGGCTGAAGGAGAGTACTTTAGAAGCGCGCTGCACTGCCGCTGCGAGGGCCGGGTCGGTCACAATGTAGATTCGAGATCCAGGAACAGGTAGGGTGAATATAGGGAGCTGACGATTACGCACTCCGATAGATTTCAAGTACCGCCCTCCATAGAGCGTCATGCCGAGCAAATGCCCAACGTACGGGATTGCTGAAGCAATTATTGGTGGCTCTCGGGGGTCCAGCCTCCGGCACGATAGGCGATACAGTACCACGTAAAGTGTGACTAACCCGACTGCAATCCATGTTGAAGGTGAGACATTGTCGATTGCCATCGCTCTCGATAGCTGCATCAAGCCGCGGAATAGATTTCTGAATATCAACGAAACCAGGCTTAGGAGTATGAGCTCATGTACACTAGCACACGTGCGCAATCAAGGGTTGGCTGTTATTGGCTCTCCAAGTACGGTTCTTCGTGCTTCGTGAAGCGCTCTCTGGTGGTCCTGTCTTGCCAGACCTAAAGACAAGACATTGTTCATCAGCTTTTCTATAATCACCGGCCATTTGGGAGTGAAATGGTACCATATTCTAGACCGAAAATTGACGCGAGGCCAGACCGCAATGATCCCCATTCAATATTGCCTGTCGCACATCTCCAGTCTGACAACGCAGGCTACATAGTATTGCACGACGACACAACAGAATGGCAATATATCCATATTTCCGCGAATTAGGCTACCCAAGGCAAAGCACAGCTTCGGTGGAGACACTTACCGTCACTCTTAGTTCGAACCCACTATATGTGTGCTCGGGAAGTAGTCTAAAAACTGGTTGCATGCACTCCAAGGTGGTTTGACGTGTTGAAGAGCTCGGCGCCGTCTGTGTGGGTGGTGGGTGGTGGGCTCAGATGACTCCACCCGAAAACCTGGGGAAAGCAGACACGGACTCTGCCGTTCTAGCTAGGCGGTCCGCTCCACCAGTCGCTGCACCAGTCGCTGCAATTGAACGAGTAACGTCGTTGTTGACACAGGGATCTTCTTCGAGACATATTAATCGAGCTTTGAGCAAACATCATTGGTTCGGGCAGTTGTCGCTAAAAGACATCGGGGTTTGTTCATACAGGCCACCAGCACCACAGATTTCGGCGAATTTGGAATCGTGGGCGGTCTATGGAGATGCTGGTCCGCTTGTGGTTAGGTCTCGCTAGTGCCCCCCCCCCCCCCTCCCCAAACATGCCACTATCAGGTCTAAGTTAGATCGGGTGCTAGGCGAAGGCGCCCCCGAACAGTGGGCTTTGCCTCTTTGCACCACCCTCGCGGTTCGGCACAGAGCCCGAATCTAACCTCGCGTTCGCTATTACGGACAACAAAGATCCCCGGGCGCTCGTAAATCCGCCCACGCTTACTATTATAAAGATCGGGTTCTGTGCAGGAATGAACATATAGATGAGAGTGACATGTCAATCTACGTGACTTCGCTATGAAGCGTCGCTCTCATCAGTTTTTACGGCCTGCACACTCCCATGTCGGTCGCATCGTATCCCCCCAAAGTCGCTTTCATTATAGCAGGGGGTTGGCGCATCGGCCATTCGGTCGCAGAGCGGTTTGCCCATGAAGGTTATTCCATCGCCATTGGTCGGGAAAAGACACAGGACGCAATAGAGCTGGATCTCTTACAAACCCGCGGCGTCTTCCTCGTAGACATCGATGTAACAGAACCACAATCCACCAGCCACGCCTTTGCTGAAGTTACCAAGAAATTGGGTGTTCCAAATGTCGTGGTTTATAATGGTACGTACGCATGCAGCCAGCAACGACACTCCTCCGCCTGGTCTGCCCAACCCACCAATAAAAAAAAGTTGGAATTTGTTTGACGTCTTTTATTTTTTTAAACAAAATAATAATAATAATAACCAAAACAATGGTTACTTCATACCCCAAACCCTTGTGGTATGGGTCACCAAATGTGTAATATACTAATTTTCCTCTTATAGCGGCGTCGCTGACCTATCCCCTGGATCCTGCCGACCCTTTCGGCATCATACCAGAGCACTTTAGCCGAAATCTGACAGCCAATGTTACCGCCGGGTACGTAGCCATACATCTAGCCACCCGGGGCTTCCGGACAATTAAGCTTCAAGCAGCGGCTCGGGGTACATGCCCCCCTGAGTTCATGTTTGTTGTGACGGGTGATCTTTTGCAGAACACCCGAAACCTCTTGACGGCAACACATGGCCCAGGCCGCGGCTCGCTGGCCTACCTGGTGTCAGTTGGATCGCAAGCCTACGCAAGGGAAGGGTTCAGGTACGAGTTTAATCATTAACGTCGCCCAATAGGCCCCGAAATTTTGCATGCTAATGGCTTGCCAATTCCGTGAGCAGATTTTTCTTTGCATCTCAAGTTACCACTAATGGGGGCCCGATCAACTCTTCCGAGATGAGCAGCTCTGCCCACGCGGATGCGTATTGGCGACTTGCTGGTGGCGCAGTCAAGCCACCTCGTTGGGATTACAGATTCTACGCTGGAAGTGAGGGACAATCAATAGAGTATCAAGGGCCAGGACCCCAAGTTAGCGAGGTGACGGGGAAAAGGAGACGGAGTAATTAATAGTGACTGTTCGTCACGGATTTGGCAGCTGGCCTTGTCTTATTGGGTGATCAATAGTGCGAGTATACATATAATCTGGGCAAATTTGAATATAAAAATCAATATGGAATCAAAGTTTATTCTCTTGTATCAGCACTGTTCTTCAATTTTCAGCTAACATTTGTAGTTTGTATGCAAATGATCAAATTATATCATTTTCGTTGGTAATGCAGTTAACTATTTGCCTTGCTAAATCAACCCGATCTGTGTTGTAGTCAAGGCCAGTGTCTGGAATTAAGCCTTGATTTGCGAAGGTTGCTTACCGGCTCTCCTTGTCACTTCCTGCCTTAGCAGTAGATCCTGGGATACGCTGTTGTACTTGTAATTGAATATTCGAACTGTTGGTATCCAAAAATCTGTAAACGTGGGCATGAGTTAGATTATCAAAGCTATGAAATGTCTGCTTGCTGTTTTTTGGCAAGTTTGAGAAGACTACGAAGTCGACCATACTGCGTATGGAAAAAAGAAAAAAAGCGAGATATTATTGTTGAGTTGAACCCAGAGAAGAAATTGGTGCAAGGACTCATGATAATTGGGAAACGTCATCGTCAAGTACCGTATTGCCAACGTGGCCGCTGTCCCCTCCCAATACTGCATTTTCGTTAGATTCGGAAGAAGAAAAATTGCCCGCTGCAGATTGGCCCATATTATGCCATATTAGATAGTTCCAGCATGACACTAGTGAATAGTGGTTGCATATACCCCTATCGCCAGAATTGCGAATGGTCTTTGCGGACCCAGCCGGCTGGAACGCGCGCACGACCAAGTGTGGGCACATAAGAGTGTGATTCAGTGATAATCCCCGCAGCCGGCACTCGCTCGACTTTCACTGATAGAGTAGGCACATCTTCCTCACAGTCCGTTGTTTGCGAAAATAAAGACTTGTCACAGTGTTGCTAGTAGTGGTTACCCACTCGCCCAATCATCTGATCTACAAACTCAGCGATAGGTCAAGGATTAGAAATATGACCGCTGGAGAACGCGAGAATGAGACTCCCGCTGTAGGCGGCGAGCACCAGGCCGGCGGCGATGGTGGCATATGGCACATTCCTCTACCGGTTCTACCTTCCGAGACTGTCAGCTCATACGGAAACCGTCATCCGCCGGCCGGTTTGACCTTAGTAGAAGAGATTTCCATCCCCAGCTCCGGGCCAGCGCCTGTCCAGGAGCTAGAGTCCTCGTCTCCGACCCCGTTGTCCACGGATCCGTCTTTTGCCGACACGGCAAATAACCTCATCAATGAAATCCTAGACCGGACGCCGACTGGTAATTCTGTGGTTGATCCAGATTCGGTGATTGGGGAGTCCCTCCGCTTATACCATGGATACAAAGATGGCAAATACCTCTTACCGAACGACGCTGTATGTCTGTCATGTTGTCTGGCGATACTATCAACTGAACTGCCACTCGTATCTGACACTGACTATTATGTATAGGCGGAGCAAGATCGACTTGACCTTCAACACGAATTATTTCGGCTTATGTATGACGGGTGGCTTAGCCTGGCGCCACTACCGAAAGCCCCGAAGTATGTTCTGGACATTGGCACTGGTACAGGCGTATGGGCGATCGAGTTTGGTGAGTAAAACAACTCCGGGTTTATGATATTCATGATGCAGATCATGATGTTGACTACCGAGTGCGTGTAGCGGAGGAGAACCCTTCGTCTTATGTAATTGGCGCCGATCTCAGCGCCATCCAGCCAAATCGGCGCATCCCGAATTGTGAGTTTGTCAAGGTCGATATAGAAGATGATTGGGTATTCCCAGACCCCAATGCGGATCACCAGAATTGCAGTAGCGGGCACACGAGCAGCTGCCAACAAAACATTGCCTTTGACTACATTCACCTCCGGCTCATGTTCAGCTGCTTCGATGATCCTCGGACGGTCATGAGGCAGGCGTTCGCTAACCTGGCACCCGGTGGTTTGATTGAGTACCAGGAATCATTCTTCCACATGTTCCAGGCCAACCCTGATTTTCCAGGTAAGCGAGCTTTGATCCCTATGCAGAATTGCCGATCATGCCAGTCTTGAGTAGCTAAACCCTCCAGGTAATGCGCTGCAAAGGTGGCAAGCGGCATGTTTCCGTGGTGCCTTGGCGTTTGGGCGTGATCTCACATGTGTCCCGAAATACAAACAATGGCTTGAAGAAATAGGCTGTGAGTTTAGTACTGCGAATCTCTTTGCCCGGTTTTACAAACTTTGATGATGAAATTGATTGTTGTATTACAGTTGTGGATGTGACTGAGAAGAAGGTACTCTGGACAATTGGCGAGTGGGCTAGTGATCCCAAATTGAGGCTCATCGGTCGCTACGCCCTACAAAACACCTTGGAGGGGATCCGTGGTATAGGCTGGAAGATGCTCAGGGCAGCTGGAATGTCAGCAGAGGATATCGAAGCACTGGTGAACCAGTGTCAAGCCGAGCTTAGAGATCCACGGAATCATAATTATGGATACAGGTATGCTTGAACTTGAATCCAATCTAATGTTGGATAAGTAATATCTCTAACGCATACTTCCCCAGTTATATTGTCTATGGCAGAAAGCCGTAAGGCAGCCAATAGCATCTGAGTCATGCTACGGGCGTGTAACGGGAAGTTTAAGGGAAGCATCTGCGTATCGTTCGCTGGGGCGGATGTAAGACGAATACACTTGTAGTCCCGCGTTGACTTAGCCTGTCATAGTCTTCTTATCCTATACAACGGTGATTGTAATAATAATTATCATTCCTAAATTAGAGAACATTTGAAGAAATTAGACTATCATGCCCTTCAAATTGTGATAAACACGTTTCAAAGGTAATCTCCCGTATTGCTACAACACACCTGTCCTCTCTTGGGAGCTAGAGTTTCTCATTAACTCTATACAGCTTCTCAGTGTTATTAAACTATCATCAAACACACGTCACGGTAAAGTATGTGATGACTCAAGACCGTGAGTTATGTTGTTTTACGATATACGTCAATAGGTTGTTACAGCTGATGAGTCCAGTACTGTCAGAACTGCACACCGGAGGGTAGGGCATCGTGGCCAATAGTCAAACTAATTAGTTAAATCCGTGGTGATATATTTTGATGATCTATGCTCTAGATAAGCTAGATGAGTTGTAGGAGCTAGTGAGTATAACTACTTGGCCATAGGAGCTGACAGTTGCGACACAACTGCGTTAGTAGAAACTGAGTTTGTGATACACGTAACAGTTATTGTTTTGGGTAAAACTACAACTTCTTGAAGGTAGTATACCCAGAAGGGTGCATTGCAGTCAAAGAATGCTTAAGTGATATACCCAATAAGTTCTTCTTGGGATATAATGAACGCAAAACTCTACTGCAATTCGTGGTACCGTAAACGTTTTTGAAGGCTTTATAATAATGTATTAAATAATTATATAAGCCAGGAAGCTCCGCCCTGTCGTAAAAGTTCTAGACCCGAGTCTACGTCGATGCCCCTTTCGCGCAGTAAAGCAATATGATCTTCCTCCCTCTCCTCTACATGCTGGATCCTCATGGGCACAAAGTCATACCGTTCTGTGAACTTGCAATAGTACCTAAGAGCCTTTGACCAATACTTCGCAGAAAATGACGGCTTCTGATGTATTGCAACCGGCTTAGGTCTAGCGAGGTTAAGCCCCTGAGGCATTCCCTCGTGTCGCATCTTGTGTGCTGCTAGAATCTGCTGCAGTGAGACGGGACGAAGAACCTTAAACAGTTCCAGATAGTTGATGGCATCAGCATGAGAGTTGATGCTAATTGTCTCATCCAGTAATTCCCGGAGCACGAAATACTTGCTGTCATGGGCGCGTGCCACAGCTTCCTAGGCTTTGTTCACACAAGGTTGAACGTTAAATCGCCAAGTGGCTTTCCAGCTTAGAACTGCACAACCACTGACCTCGAGTTTATATCTGAAAAGTGCTGCTGATCCTACTCGTCCATTCCAGATCTCCAGCGTCTTCAGCTTCGGCATTTTCAAAGCTGTTGATGCCACTGCTCTCAGCATACCGTTAATAATATCTGTATCATCTTGAGCATTGAAAAGTTGTGAGGTAAGAGTCAGTGAATTTAGGTAAGACCAATTCCATCCTGACTTCACAGCGTCAAGAAAATGGCTGGCGTCAATAATAAACGATGCAGAAAGATGCTCAAGCTCCAGACTGGCCTTCGCGACTGCTCGGCCGACCCGAAGGTCAGGCGTTCATATCTTATCACAGTGTACGAAACTTGACGAATACTGCTCATCAAAATTCTCGAATAAAACAAGCTTCTTCAGTTTTCTAGTCATGAGCGATTCGAAAAACGGATAACAAGTTAGATCTAACTTTACCTGATCGGTTTTAGACCAAGCCCTCCTAGGTTCGTAATGAAATTCCTCGAGGTTAGGAAGGCGAGAAAGCATATTTGTAATCGTCGATGGTCTCCATCGTCGGGCGGTTTTGTAGACGTAGGAGTATACTCGTTATAGCGGGAATTTCCGGTAAGGTCTGCCACCATTTGCTCTCCTCTAAGTCGTTGAAGAATACTCCATCCGAAGCACCTAAAATCTCTGCAAAAACTTTGCCGAGAGCTGAGTCAGTCGGGGCTGAAGATAATTTGCCAGACTGCCATCCATGTTCAGAGTCATCTCGTTGGCTGGTAGCTTCATCACTGTACGTTTCATCGCTGTGCAGATAGGTATCGGGCCCGAAGGTTAAATACTTGAAGAAATGTTGCGAGTCGCTAGGTGAGTGAACACTGATATCCAGTTTCAAGTTGCCTTGAGGTCTTCACGTGCTGAGCGTTAAAAACAGGTCGTGCATTGCTGTAATAATGATGCAATTGTTTGTTGTTTTGTTTCCGAGCCCATAGCCTACATTATGGTTCACACCTTGGGCACCGCACTTGGAGCAATCGTATTCGTCAATTTCTAGAGAAAGCCGTATGTGTTTGACGAGAGCTCGGTTACGACGAGTCATAGGGCCAAAGTCAGGGATACGCCATAGTGTTAGGTTGATCTGCTGGAAGTTGTGACGCTCAATGATAGTTTGCCATTGAGTTGATACCGTGGCCAACTGAGCCAAGCTACAGCCATCACTTAGTACGAATTCCAAGATCCGGAGCTGAATCTCTCTGGGAAGAGTTTCCCAAGTTGTGCTCTTGGTTATAATCGAGGACATTGGTACCTACCTGTGAAACACAAAAGGCAATATAGTGGCCTATCGGTTCATTCTCGGCAGTTAAATAGCTGGTGCGGTTAGAAGAGGGGAGTGGCTGACGAATCAGTTTTCAGTTATAGGCTGATGAGTTATTGGCGTGGAGAGGCAGAGCGTCAGATGGAGAATGGGAAAGAGGAAATGTGGAAGACGATGTGCGTTGTTCAATCCCAAGATTATATTCGTGCCTTCCGCTATCTCCGAAGAGTCAATCCTGAAGTGGCTGGAAGGTACAAGACAAAAGAACTTCAAACCTTCAAGTGCTCTCTGAGAGGACGGAATTTTAAGTACTTGCTCCTCTGGCACAACTTCTACCTTGACACAATTAAAGTAGAGTGAATATATGATTAACTAGATTGTATGTTAACAACCCCACAAGCTACGTATATATTCTAATTTGTTGAATTGCTACCTGGTGACGTCTTAGATCCGAAGATGTTGAAATGTTCTTACGAACAGACCTACTTATTCAGAACACCACGTAAAGGTGCTTGACAACCGTTCTGGTGCCTCCCCTGTACACACTCGAAGTATTGTACCTCCACCGGCATTCTAGGACCACCAACTCAGCCACTAAACTTAGCTACGTAGTATACAAAGCGGGCCAAATATTTTCCACTTCCCCAGTCGGCGCGTACCTAATTGGGTAACGAGTGGGGCGGATAAATGCACGGACCATTACGGGTACCTCTCATGCCACCAAGCTTGGTGAACTTGGAGTTGTCGACGGCACCCCGAGATTCAAACCCTGGGATTTGAAGTGTTGTTTGGCAACGTTCACCATCTTGACATATGAATGTAAACCCAGAGCCACGCGACAAACCTTCCAAACTGCCTATATAGTGTTTATTTGGCAACGAAAACCCCTTACGTGCTCGGATCCTGCGCGTTTAGCCCGAGCAACTCGACTCCCACAACACCTCCTGAGCGAGCCCGATGCCTCTTGCGCCTCGCGACACCGTTCCGCGTCTGTTCACCTGTGTTGTTCCCCCGAACTGATTATTAGAAAATATCGACGAGCGACCAGGCTTTGCGCATTAGGTATGCGACGCGACTGCTGATTGTCCAGCACCCTGCGCGCCTGCGAGCCTCCCTGCTACCCGTTGCCACGCCTTGCCTGCCCTGCGTGTTGATCCACCTGGGATTTCACCGATCCTTTGTCGTCAGTCGATCAAGAGAATGGCGAATGCGCAGATAATGCAGGAAGAACTTCAACAAAGCGTTATTCTTAGCGAGGAAGACGCCGAGTACGAAGAGGATGATGTTCCCCAAGCCATGGAACTGGACCCTGCACCAACGCCAGGCACGCTCGATCGGCAGCCTGATCCAGATTCAGAAGATGACGCAGAAGAGGATGTGGAAATCAAAGATTTGATCAAGAGCGAAGAACACGTTCTGAAGGAGGCCCTGGCTGAAGACGAAGAAGCCGAAGACGCCGAGGGCGAACCAGACGATGACAACAACGCTAGCGAGCCCGGCAATGATTCCGATAGCCAAAGTGGGAGTGGACCCGATGAAGATGATGCGTTTGATGAGGATGCCGAAGGAGAAGACGATGATATTCCCACCATTGAACAGAATGGGGTATTAAGCGCCGAAGACGACGAAGACGAAGACGAAGATGACGACGAAGACGATGAGGAGGCCGAGGCCGAAGGAGTAGGCGCCGTCAAGATTAAACCTGGCGAAACGGATGAAGAAGAGAGTGAAGACGACGACGGTGCCAGCTCTGCGTCGAGTGCAAGCGACAACGAATCGGGCGCAGAATGGGACGAGGCCCGGGTCGAAAACGATGAAGACGAAGATGATGACGAATCGGAAACTTCAGAGACAAATCTATGTATTTTCTGCAAGAAAGACGAAGATAATGATCCTGGCGAAGATTTCGAGATATTTCTGGCTTGCAAAGCCTGTGGAGACCATGGTATGCTGAATTAGCCGTACTTTAAGAGTAAAGGTACTGATATTCTGGCTGTAGCACATCAGCAATGCGCGCGAGATGCCCAAGCATTGAGTACAAATGAAGGTGGGTGGCTTAAACGTCCCTCTTGACCCACAGTTATGACCACATTGCTGATACGGCCATTAACAGGGCCTGCGAATTGGAGATGCCTGAAATGTGCAGCCGAGGAGGAAGAATTGGTATCTGAGGCTGAATCCGGACCCGAAGACGAGAGAGAACAGGTAAATGGCAAAGTTGAGGACGGAGAGATCTCACCCGCTTCCACTCGACGCTCCAACGCATCGCAGATAGCACGCGACTTACTTCCTTCGCAGCGCGGTGTCAACAAACCAGACTCACATTCCGTCTTCAACCAGCTTGTTTTGGACGATGATCCTATGGATGGCTCCCGAGTGCTTAGGAAACGCAAAACTTCCTCTGCCGAAGCAGAAAACGACGATGAAGTTATATCTCTACGTAAACGGCGGAAAAACACATCTGATGAATCTATACAAGAGGAAGACGAGACTGGCGACGGCAGTGATGAGGCACCCCAGTCTAGACCCTCACGTCATCTTCGACTCAAGACTTCCAGCCCAGCTGCGCCGTGTACTGTGACCAAGAAGTCCCGGAATACTCTTGTCCTCAAAATTCGGGTTGCTTCTGCGGAGCTGCGGCAAATACTCTCTCAAAGACCAAAACCCAAAAGACGCGTAGGCAGGCCGCCGGCTTCACTATCCAGCCGCCCGCCTGGCAGACAAGTCAGCGCCGTTGCCGCAGAGCCACCTATGGCACCGTTTATGCCATCCAGCTATACCCAACCGTTTTATTCTTTTTACGATAAGGAGACTGATGAACTCAAAGGAAAGCCGTACGGTGGCATTCTGACTGAAGCAGAAGCGGACACCTCAAAGACCTTACCCACGAAGGATGACCGGAGACGTTTTGATGAGGCCAAGCAGAAGGCCGATGAGGAGTGGCGAAGTCGCCTGCTCGCCATGCAGGCTGAAATGGAAGTCCCAATCAAAAAGTCCAAGAAGGCAGCGGGGCCTGCCAGTCAAATCGAATGCATCGAGTTCGGCGGTTGGGAGATTGATACCTGGTATGCCGCTCCCTACCCAGAGGAGTACAGCCGCAACCGTGTGCTTTACATATGCGAGTTCTGTCTAAAGTACATGAACTCGGATTACGTAGCATGGCGTCACAAGCTCAAATGCCCTGCAAAACATCCACCAGGAGATGAGATATACCGCCAAGGGTCTATATCATTTTTCGAGGTGGACGGTCGCAAAAACCCGGTGTATTGCCAAAATCTCTGTCTACTGGCCAAACTGTTCCTCGGCTCCAAAACGCTGTACTATGATGTGGAACCCTTCCTCTTCTACGTCTTGTGCGAGTATGATGACTTAGGGTACCACTTTGTCGGCTACTTCTCAAAGGAGAAGCGGGCTAGCAGTCAAAATAATGTCAGCTGCATCCTGACATTGCCTATTCACCAACGAAAGGGTTACGGAAACCTACTCATAGACTTCTCGTATCTTCTCACGCGAGCCGAGGAGAAGACGGGATCACCGGAGAAGCCTCTTTCAGATATGGGCTTGGTCTCGTATCGAAATTACTGGAGATTGGTCATGTGCAAGTATTTGATGGAACACATTACTGAAGAGAAGTCGGATAAAAAGGGCCTCAGCGTTAGACAGATATCAGACGATACTGGTATGATGCCTGACGATGTCATATCTGCACTCGAGGGTTTGCGATGCCTCGTTCGCGATCCTCAGACCAAACTGTACGCCTTCAGAGTTGACTTGCCATTTTGCCGCGAGTACGTGGCCAAGTGGGAGGCCAAGAAATACGTCAAACTAAATAATAAGGCCTTAACCTGGACACCGTATGTCATGGGTCGCAGCAATGCCACTAATTTTGAGCTGGGTCCGGCTCTCAATGCTATTGCTCCTCGTGAGGAAGACGAGGATACCAAAACGGTTCAGGCGCTGGCGGAAAGTGGGATTGCGACAGGCGACTTTGCCAACATCAATGGAGCTCTGCAAAAGTCTTTGGAAGCAACCGAGAATACCGTCTTGGAGTCCACAGAACCAAATGACAACCCAGTACTGGAATCTCCAGAAAAGGGCAAGACGAACGGTGTCGACAAGGAGAATATCGAGGCTCAGGATGATTCTCTTGCTGCACAGACGGAATCTGCTGTTCCAGCCGAGGAAGACGATTGGCAAGCCCCTTATAGAGATGTACCTGCTGTCCGTTTCGAGGTCTTCCCACCGGCAAATCCCAAAAGACCTGTACTCTCACGCCTCACTTCTAGTATAGGCAGGCCTCCAGCGGTTCGTGCCCCAGCTACAGTACCACGCCCTCGAATTCGACGTTCCGTTGGCAGCAGTGTTCGTAAATCAGCATCGCGGCCGAAGTCTAGCTCATCCCGCCGCAAGACGGGCGGCACGGGCCGTGGACCGGGCCGCTGGCCTAAAGGGACGAAGAAGAGCGACTATGGAAATGCTTCTAGTGGCCCGGGTCTACCGCCAGGCTGGCTAGAGAAGCAAAAGCCTGGAACGCTGCCTACTGAAGGCACGGGAGATGTTGGCAATGAGAACGATACCGTACAAGTCAAGCAATCCAGAGAGAAGAGCATAAAGCTCAGCGAAGCTGAAACAATTGCAGCAATGGTAGACGTTAAAGGCAGCAGAGTCGAGGTAGATCAAGAGGAGGAAGAAGAGGAGGAGGAGGAAGAGGAAGAGGAAGATTTCGTGATGGAGGACGATGAGGATGCGGAGGGTGAGGATGAATGATAATATGAATTTGGACGCACGCTTGAGTTTCATGCATAGGCCTTGGCTCGAGTTCAACAGCGATTGTAGTATAGGGTTTTAAGCCGCTCTGGCCACAAAGGCGTACAGATGGCGTCTTGTTTGTGTGGGATTAGATACGATACCATACCAGCTTTTTATTTGCTCTTCACACATAGGAAATTTTAGCGCGATGTTCTTTCTTGAACACTCCTCGAAGAAAGTCCGACATTTGAATCGAGATCAATTGAAGCCATGAAAAACCGAGACGACTTACACAGCGACATTGGCATGTAGCTCGTTATTGTGGTCTTTACTAAAAACCCTCGTATTTACAGATCCCAGATATGGATCGCTGTGTATATAAACCTCCTCTAGTTTTTGGTGTGCACAAAAAGTGTAACTATGGAATGGTAATTATTTCGTACAAGGTGTAATCAAGACAGCCCTGCATTTCGTTCGCATTGATTATTACGTCATTGGGCTGCGTGCGCTAAAAGGTCTCGCTGTGCGCCATAGACTACGAAGTATTGCATGAAGTTACATGTGACATCCCGGCTCCCCTTCCTTTTCACAATGCGCGTATCGGAGTAAGAGCGTAACGCTTGCGAATCAACGGCCGAGTGACACAGTGTAGTTTGAGGAGCGTATAGGATAACCCCCGCTGGGGTGGTGAAGAAGATGGTAGACAGATACGATATGGATATGTGTGTACACATGTCGCCCACATACTGTTCCAGCAAACATTGAGCTGTCAGGACCCAGATGTACTTACATGGGATAACGCTTGGAAGCTTAGGGAGGGGGGCAAGGCGTCGTCATGGGTGGCTCAGAGACCTTCTGGGCTCGGCGGGCTGTTATGTCTGCCTAAGAATTTTTGATGGTATCATGGATGGAAACCCTTATTTCTAAAAAGTGTGGACGAGGTACCCCCAGATGGCTGGCTAATGAGATGTAGAAGACAATGCACCAGCTTAGGTGAGAGTGCGTGCGAGCTTTTTCATTACTTGGAATTCTACCCAGTGAGAGGAGCTTGCGAGCATTCTAGCCACCCATAACCGTAACTCCTCCAGGTCTCGTGCGACCACCTTTGGTGCTGTCCTGCATATGACCTTAGATTTACCGTTTCAAAGAAAAGGTGAAAAAAAAAGTAATTATCCCCAAAAACTTCAAACTGATTGTGCACACAAGATCAACCCTGTTCTCTCCTTTCTGTTTTCATCGCATCTTGAGGTTGTATCTACCACATCCCCTCCAATAAATTCTAGAGCCGCGTTTCTCGAGTCAAAGACCGAAATTTGCGCGCCCAGAGCCTTGATCCCAAGGCCGTATCTCCAGTGACTGGGTTCGCACCACCCAGCTAGAGCCAAACCAGCAAGCCTAGACCAGGCTCGCTATTAGGTCGCTAGCTTGGCGCAGCGTGGCAGCCCCGGCTAGTTCGTACCCCAGTACGGGCCCCTCTCTCGCCCAACCTCATCATCATCTATCGCATGGGAACCCATTTCTGTCCGTCTCTGCTCACTGCCCTGCAGCTCCGAAACCACCGCCCGGCCTCCCACCGATTTGCCATCTCCCGCAGATTGTATCACTGAGCATCGCCCACGCTCACTGGGTCCGACGATTGGTGCATCGAGTTTGCCCTGGGATCGCTAGGAGCCTGCGACAGATTGCTGAGGAGTTTAAGTCATTGCTGCTGCCTCCCCTAAATTGCGCGACCGCCGATAATCGTCATACGAGAGAATCTTCATCTCCGGCCGCCAGCGAGCGAACGAAGCGTGCACTGGAGATCGGGGAGTTTCCGAATCGCGCAGCACAGTATTTCCGTCCTCACATACCAAGTTATCCTTTCTTTCTGATCTCCCATCCGACTTTCTCGCCCTAGCAGCGTCACGCTACTCAATACCGCCAAGATGTCGAAAGTAATGCGAAGTGTCAAGAATGTGACCAAGGGCTACTCTAGTGTCCAGGTCAAGGTGCGTGAAGGTACGCAACTGCAACGATGACGATTCCACCATGCTTGGTCCCCCATCAGCACCCTCTCAGTCAATTCTAACGGCTTTGCGCAGCGACAAGTAATGACCCATGGGGTCCAACGGGGACGCAGATGAGCGAGATCGCTCAATTAACTTTCAACTCGTACGTGATCGCATCAATCTATTTCAATCCCCTCAAGCGCGGGAGCGATGCCAGGGTCTAACTTTTATTCCGCGTTGCAGATCCACCGAGTTCTACGATATCGTTGATATGCTCGACAAGCGACTGAACGACAAGGGCAAGAACTGGCGCCATGTCTTGAAAGCTCTGAAAGTTCTCGACTATTGTCTACATGAGGGTTCAGAGCTCGTTGTAACATGGGCTCGCAAGAACGTCTACATTATCAAGACTCTGCGCGAGTTTCAGTATGTTGACGAAGATGGTCGGGATGTTGGTCAGAATGGTGGGTGATCAGCTTCCAACTCCTTACTCGTATGCCAATGTGCTTGCCGGAGATGCCATAGACTAACCTTGGAACCAATAGTTCGAGTTGCCGCCAAGGAGTTGACCTCTTTGTTGTTGGATGAAGAGCGTTTGCGTGTTGAACGAAGCGACCGGAAGACGTGGAAGTCCCGAGTTACAGGTATCGAGGAGTTCGGTCCGGACGGTAGCGGTGGGGGCGGCGGACCCTCACAGAGACGCCAACGTCCCCGACGTGAGAGCGACGATGACGATGCCGAATACAAATTGGCTCTTGAGGCGAGCAAGTACCAAGAGGAGGAGGACCGCAGAAGGCGAGAGGGCCGCACTACTGAAGATAACGATGATGACCTTGCCAAGGCGATCAAGCTGAGCAAGGAGGAGGAGGACCGACGAAAGCGCGAGCTGGAGGAGAGCAATGCGCACTCATTATTTGACGATGACCCGTTCCCGACGACTCAGCCGCAGCCCACCGGGCTCAACAATGGCTATCAGCAAGGCAATAATGTCGACTGGTTTGGCAACCCGACCGCGCAAAGCCCGGTCGCAGTTCAGCCTACTGGATATAACCTCAACAATGGAATGAACCAGTACACTGGCTTCCCAAACAACGCCAATGGTGGTTATCCCAATGGATTTGGCGCCCAGCCGACTGGATACTACGATCCCTACGGCCAGCAGCAGCAGCAGCAGCAGTTGAACCCCCAACCCACCCAGCAGTTCATGCCGCAACCTACTGGCTTCAACAACCCTTACGCCCAGCAGCCTCAATTCAATATCCAGCCAGCTAGCTCTCCTGAGCCTGTAGCACAAGCCGGTAGCAATAACCCCTTCGGTAGCCAGCCACCAGCCTCCGCATCCCCGCTCAGAGCAACTCCGACGGGCTCCAACAATCCTTTCGCTAGCGGCTTCAACAAACCGCAGCCTCAGCGGGCGCCTACTATGCCCACACTCAACAGCTTGTCACTACAATCTCTGCCGGAGCAGAAGACCCTCCAGACCTTCACGCCACCACCGCAACCTACTTTCCAGCAGCCACCCCCACAGCAGCAGCAACAGCAGCCACAACGTCAGCTTACGGAGCACGAATCCAAACTTAACCAGCTCTTGGCCAGTGGCGATGGGATGGATACTTTCGGTAACACGGGTAACCTCCGAATTCCTGCCCAACACACTGCCCCCGGCACATTCGTCAACTCCGCCGGATCCGGCCTTAACCAGGTCACTGCTGATGCCACTGGTAACAACCCGTTCCTAAGGCAACAGTTCACCGGTATGCCTCAGGTGAGCTACCAGCAGAATCCTGCCGCCACAGGACCGGCGAATTTTGGATACGGTGGACAGAGTAACCCGTTCTCACGGCCAGGACAACAACAACAACAGGCTGGTGCTCAGGGAGGTGATCTGATTCAGTTCTGAAATGAAAAGTTGTAAATAGACATCGCTCGCTCTTCTCCCACTACCCGACCCCTTCCCATCCACCCACACCCATACATATATATCTCTTCTTTGTTCCAATGCTCATTCGCGAGGCGCCGGGCTGCGCTTGGGGACTGCTGTCAGCTCTAGCTAGAGGGTTAGGACAAAATCCATATTCGACCAAGGGGCAGACACCTGTCTATTGTGCCGGCGTTCTTTATTTTTCCCGTTTCGGGAGGTGGAACTTCTCTTCTCTGTGCCTTCTAAGGATGGGCATCTCGGGACTTATCGGCCATAGTAGTAGTGAAAAAATGAACTCGATAGCAGATTATAGTATCACAGCATTTCCACCCAGAAGCGCATCATAATCGTACTCGTAATTTTTCCTTTGTTCTTTATTAACTTTGTTTACACTTGTTGGCCAGCGCTGAGAATGGATAACTACGGTACATGGTACTGCATCATTGTAGACCACAGGATCTTCTCATTGAGTTCATTTTATAATTTATATCCGGTGTCTCCCAAAATGTCTGCTTACTGCAGCATTTCGAAGTTCGTAATAACCAGAGAAAGCTATGCATCTCTCATGCTGAAGAATGTTGCGCATGAAATAAATATAGGCATGACGCGGTAGATGCATTATATACAAGAGCGTTTGACCCCAAAGTCCCATGGAACTCTCTGCCGTTCCAAATCTTGGAGGAGTACTGAAACCGCAGTCAGAGCGGCGTGTTGGGTATGTCCATCTCTGCCATTATCCTTTGTTCATAGCTGTACCTTGGTATTTAGGCGTGCGTGCCGTTTGTCCTCGCCTTTCTTCTGCGATTCTGCATCTTTGATATCCTCAATCTCAGAGTCTTCCCCACCCCCCATTGCAACTTCAACCCTCATCTACAGGTTGATTCTCCTTCAAGTCTTCCCTTTGCACATGATGCCCTGCATTTCTCATCTTATCCTTCTTTCTCACGCCTTCACGTAGGTAGGTGCTTAAGTTCGCCGTTTCGGGCCCTTCAATTTCGCTCGCAAGAGATCAGAATGTTAGCCAAATATAAGAGACTAGCATTATTCAAAGTGATTTCCGTATTATGATTCAAATTCATCTCATCGCCCAGGATGGTGGCCGCGGGGGTTATGAATGGGGGTGTTTTCATCTGGTTGAGAGGTCATGGATGATCACCCACTGAGAAAAATCCCAAGGAACTCTTCCCTCCCGACACCACCCTTGTCCTCGATGTCGAACTGCTCTATCATGCTGTGGAGCTCGTTCTCCGGCACGTCTTCACCCAGCTCCTTGACGACCGTCCGCAGGTCGTCAACGGTGATGATGCCCTTGCCGCCCTTATCGAACAGGCTGAAAGTCTTGAGGAGCTCCTCGCGGGGATCGCGCGCGGCAATGTAGCTGGCGGCGATGGCTTGGAACCCGCCCCGCGACAGGCGCAGGTCCACAACCCCCGGGCTCTGCGGCGGCGGCGGCTGGCCTGCTATGGGCGGGAGCGGCGTCCAGTCGGGACGGGGGCTGGCGTGCGACTTGAAGCTGGCGATGAGCTCGTTCCGCGGCTGCTGGGACCCGAGGCCGAGGGCCTGCAGCGCGTACCGGAACTCGGAGAAGTCGAGCTCGTCGTCTTTGTTCAGGTCGAAGAGGTCGAAGCAGTCGTTGATCTCAGCGCGGTGCTCATCCGAGATCTGGTCCCACGGCTCCGACTGCCCCGGGTTCTGCACTGGTGGCGCGAACCGACCCCCTGGCGCGCGCACCGCCGCTGCGCCGCTGGGTGCGCCTCCTCCTCCCCCGACGTCTCCGCCTGCACCCAGACGGTGCGGCAGCGACCGCGTCCCCCGCGCGCGCGGATCCTGCGGCGCTCGCGTGTCATTGTAGTTGTTCAGCATGCTGCTGCTGGCGTAGTTGGTGGCCATTCTCAGCCGCCGCGAAAACGGGACGGAGCTTAGCCAGTAATTCTTTGGTGCTGTCTCGTCGTCGTCGAGCGCACGAATTTTAGCTCTGTTTGGTAGCGGACCGATAGCTTTCGAAATATATAATTTGGGCGGATATAAATTCTCTCGTAGGGAGTCGTGCCCAGCAAGGATGAGGCCGAAGGTTGATGATGCTACAGAAAGGCACTCGCGATCGAAGCACGAGCTAGGTAATGGTGTTGCTGGAGAGCTCCAGATTTCGAGTCGCGCGGAACTCGTCTAGTCACCTCCGAGTGTTTCAACTCTATGACCAGGTGCTTTGCTGAGAGCGAGAGGCCAAAGGTATATCAAAGATGCGCTCGGGTGCGTTGGGTAGCGGTTCTGGATATGTGGTAAAATCTACGTGCGCCCAATTCCATAATCGCGTCGCAAGCGGAATGGAAGGTGATAAAAGAGGAGGGAAGAGGACGAAGAACAACGCAATTCCCCACCCAATTAAACCAGCAGTAGTATCATCGAGAAGAACAAAGGTGGTGCGATTGGCCTCGAGTCCTGGCTATCAACAGCAACTCTAATCAGGGCGCGAGGGACTGGAGGTAAGGACGGAGAGCTACGATCGATACATGGGTGAGAGTACGAAATTGGGTGGCCAGGATTGTTTCCTGACCGGTACGCGTTTGCCAGGGAATGGGGCTGTCAGACCGCGAAGTCGACCCGCTAGTCGGGTAGCTCTTGGCTGAGGGTGGGAGGTCCCCCAGTCGCGACTTTTCTTGCCCTTGAGCGCGTTTGTGCCCGGGAGCTGCAGGACCGGGTCAAAAAAAAAAGTCACCATTGGAAAATTGACGAATTAAGTCCACGGCTGTATGATAGAGCCGGGGCGCGCCACCGTTGACTACCTAGCAGACGCGCCAGAACCGGGTTGTCTAGCACACTGTATGGCACCAAGTGAGTTGAGGAGGAGAGGGAAAAAGAAGAAGGCTTATGTCACCACAGAGGAAACCTTCCCACGTCAAAATATGTAACCCCATAGGGGCTAGTAGAACTATCTTTACCACAGTATCAAGGCTAACAAGAAAGCCAATATCCTATGCAAAGATAATATTCTGATGGAACTTCACTCTCAAGAGCAGCCAAACCCATCACGCTGGATGTCGGGTGATGGATGGATGGTTTGACTTCAACTCTTAGCGTGTCTCTTAATGTGTCGTCACAGCTGATTGGCCAAAGCTCGACGACTTTGAGGTAGGCAGCCACCTTGGAAATCTGCCTTGCTTAACAATCAAGAGTGTAGAAATGCTGTATGATTGGTAGGGCAGTACCACGATGGAACACTGCCCTCACTTTCGCCCACTATTTAAAGGCCGCCATGGCCTACGACACCCGCAAATTCTGCCTTCCTCTTTCTGTTCAAACTCTACAGCCAAGGCGAGCAGGAAAAGAAAAAAGTGCGCGATCGTGGGAACCACACACACGGCGCTGAAGTGTTGACAATGAACGGAACAACTGCGTAAAACACAAGAAAAAGAAAGGGGTTCATCAATAGCCAAACCTATAGCAGTAGATTGCTTGCCCCCTCTATTGCTTACAAGTGAACCCGTGGTTTTTGTGACGTGCTAGTTAAGACTTTGTGCTGCCTGTGGGTACCGTACGGACCTCACACTGCACACGGTCCACCGTTGGTCCAAGCTTCTTTTGCAGCTCCTGCGCATCCTGGTCCACTGGACCCAAAAGAAATTCTTAGTTCTCTTCCCTGACCTTGCTGCCCAGCCGTGTCAATTTGTAGCGACAAACCCTCAGTGGCAGCGCAGCCTCTCCACGAGCCTCCTGTCTTTGGGACTTTTATTTGTTTTCTCGTTCGATTTCAACCCCCCAAGACAGCCCTCTAGGCATTGGAGCTTTTCTTTAAGTTCTTCACCCTGCCGCATTGGCGTTGATTTCTTGAGATCTAGCTTCGGCAGTCTCGTATTGACGCAGCCGTTTGCGCCAGCAAAATTTACACCACATATCTGGTTCGCGGTCTTCATCCAACCATACCGCGGTCCTCATCATCACAACCATCGCATTGCGGACGAAGAGAAGACATCGGTCGACCCACGCCGAGATCTAATCCCACGCTTGCGATATCCACGCCAACCGACACGCACCCGTTCTCCGCTGTCACCATCCCATGTCTTGAGAAATCTGAATTGAGATTTTCCTACATCCAACTCTCACGCGTCTGACGCGCCCCATACTCATCGCCACTTCGGCCTCAGAACCCTTCTATTGCCTGCTGAGAGCTTCCTGATAGTGAAGCACGATTCTTCAGCATGTCGGGCTTTGGTGGGTTTGGTGGCTTCGGCTCCAACACAAATAACACGAGCAACACCTTTGGGGGCTTTGGTACCAACACCAATACGAACACAGGTACGTTTCAGTCTCACTTTTTTCGTTTCTTGTCCAAACCAACCCAGTCTGCCAATCCTGCCTCGACTACGAACTTCAATGTTACTCGAGTTCCAGGATATCTGCTGATACATGTCAACTTCGTTTAGGTGGCTTCGGCTCCGGTGGCACATCCACCTTCGGAAGTACGAATACCACTGGCGGCGGTCTCTTCGGCGGAGGCGGAAGTAACAATACCACCGCTGGAGGATTCGGCACAGGTATGAGAAACGCAAGATCAGTTTCATGAGAAGGTGTTTGTCCATTATAGTGAAATAATTTCTAACCAAGATAATGTGCACAGGAGGCGGCTTCGGCGCAACCAACACAGCCGGCGCTTTCGGATCGGCTGCGAAGCCAGCATTTGGCTCGACCTCGACTGCTGGCGGAGGCTTGTTCAGCTCTTCGACGACTGCAACGTCAGGTGGTGGTTTTGGTGGATTTGGAGGCAATAGTGCTCCATCATCTTCAACACCCTTTGGTGGAGGCGCAAGCTCTGGCGGTCTTTTCGGCGCAACAGCGAACAAGCCTGCGTTTGGCAGTACTCCGAGCAGCACCACGGGTGGTCTCTTTGGCGGCGGTGGCGCTACCAACACGACCACATTCGGCTCCGGCAGCGCATTTAACGCCCCCGCGAGCACCGCATTAGGTGGTCCCGTTGGTGATCCTCCTGGAACTGCCTCGACTGCCTTTAACCCGTTTGTCGAGAAAGAGTCGGCCACCAGCTCCGCTTCGAACTCCTTCCAGAACATCTTGTTCCAAGATCCCTACAAGAAGTGGTCTGCCGAAGAATTGCGCCTTGCCGATTATACTCAAGGGCGCCGATTTGGCAGTGGTGGTGGCACTAGCTTCGGCAGCGGTTTTGGAGGATTTGGCACCACCAACAATGCTCCGGCCGCCGGCTCTTCGTTCGGTGCAACCAATACTGGCGGAGGTCTATTTGGATCCAATACTGGCACTACGGGCACTGGCTTCGGTGGTGCTAACAATACCACGAGCACCTTCGGCTCGGGTGGCACTGGATTGTTTGGAAATAAGCCTGCCGCAACCACTGGCGGTGGGTTATTTGGTGGCAGCTCAGCGGCTACTCCAGCTCCCTCTGGTGGCCTATTTGGTGGTGCCGGAACGAGTTCTTTTGGAAACAACACGGCCGCTACCCCTTCCACTGGCTTCGGCGCCAATACTAACAGCGGCGGTCTGTTCGGTGCTAACAGCCAACCTCAGCAAAATAAGCCGGCAGGTTTCAGCTTTGGGAACAACACTGCAAGCACAGGCGGATTTGGTACTAATACTAACACAAACACCACTGGTGGATTTGGTGCCAACACCACTGGGGGTGGCTTGTTCGGCAGCACTCCCAACAACGCAGCCTCTGGAGGAGGGTTGTTTGGAGGCAATGCCGCCACACAGACCAATACTGGCGCATTTGGAAGTACGGGAGGGTTCGGAGCCCAGAACAACCAGCCATCTGGGGGTCTTTTTGGCGCACAAAATGCGGCAAAGCCCGCAGGCGGACTGTTTGGAACCAACACTGCTTCGACAGGCGGAGGTGTTTTTGGCGGTGCAGCAAATGCTCAACCCAGTGCCTTCGGTAACAATGCTCAAGCTTCTGGTGGCCTCTTTGGCAACAAGCCTGCTGCTACTACCACGGGTGGCCTTTTTGGGGGCGCTGGAGCAACTCAAAACACCAACACGGGCGGTGGCTTGTTCGGCGGACTGGGTAACAACCAAGCGGGCGCACAACAAGCCCAGACTGGCGGCGGTCTGTTTGGTGGATTGAACAACTCAACCCAACAGAAGCCCGGTGGTCTCTTCGGTGGCAGTACACAAACGAACACCGGAGGACTATTTGGTGCTCAGAACAACGCGCAGCAAGGTGGTGGCTTGTTTGGCATGTCCAACACCCAGCAGCCTCAACAGAATGCCATGGGCAGCTCTTTGTTCAACACGTCCCTCAATAACCAGTCCACACCACAGGCATTGACTGCCAGCGTGAACGACCCATCAGCCTATGGCACGGGTGGCCTCTTTGGTAATCTGGGCGGCCAAGCGAACGACCCAGGTCCGCTTGCGACTCCACTCTCGAGCAAGAAGCAATCAAGACGCCCATCCGTCCTGCCCATGTACAAGCTCAACCCGGCATCCGCATCGCGCTTTGCTACTCCCCAGAAGCGAGGCTTCGGCTTCTCCTACAGTACCTACGGCTCCCCAAGCAGCCCGTCCAGCGTCGCTAGCACCCCTGGAAGCATGTCCCAAAGCCTCCTCGGAAACGGGAGCTTGACTAGAAGCCTGGGCAAGAGCATATCTACTAGCAACCTGCGACGCAGCTTCAACGTTGAGGACAGCCTTCTGGCCCCAGGCGCTTTCTCTGCAAGCGCGAGCTCTCGATATGTCGGTAACAACAGCGTGAAGAAGCTTATCATCAACCGAGAGCTTCGAAGCGACCTGTTTTCCACCCCGACCAAAGATAAGTCCTCAGAGGATACTCCTAACGGCTCTCGAAAACTGAGCAAACGTGTCAGCTTTGAGACGACCAATGCTGGAGCTATTGAAAATGGCGATGCTCCGCAAGACTCGGCTAGCACCACTCCCAGCGCTGAGGATCTCGGCTATATTCGTCCATCCCGCTCCAATGGTGTTAATGGCTCTAAATCTGGAGCTGTTGCCACCCCAGATATGGAGCAAGTAAAGGGTAATGAATTGGCCATCGTCCACGAGGAAGATGTCGCATCTCCATCCGTAGCCACACCAGCCCCTGAAGGTTCTGATCGACATCTTGGAGATTACTGGATGAAGCCAACTAAGGAGGAAATCCAGAACATGAACAGGGTGCAACGCCAAAAGGTTTCCGACTTCACTGTTGGTCGCAAGGGCTCGGGATGGGTCAAGTTTAACGTCCCCGTGGATCTGACCAATATTGATTTGGATAATCTCTTTGATAACATTGTCGTACTCGAGGTCCGTTCATGCACGGTTTATCCTAACGCTGCCAAGAAACCAGCAGTCGGGAAAGGACTTAATGTGCCCTCCACAATTCTCCTAGAGAACTCTTGGCCACGAGCCAGTAAGACCCGCGGCAAGGCCGCGGCGTCGGTGGCCAAGCACGTTGAACGACTGAAGCGGATCGAGAACACTCACTTCGTCGACTACAACAAAGAATCAGGTGAATGGACTTTTACCGTTGACCATTTCACAACGTACGGTCTTGATTATGATGACGAAGAGGATACCGAGGGCGGCACAGAGGCTTCGGTATCTGGCCCTCAGAGGCATGAGTCCACATCCCCGTCCTCACCGGAAGACTCTGACCGCGACCAGGATGATCATACATCCAGCTTTCGACACGGACGTCGCTCCCTCCCAGGCGCATTTGAAGCTGACGAGGAATACGACGACGAAAAAAGCCTAGACGAGATGGTAATGATCAACAGACAGCCGTCTTTTTTAGCTAATCGCTCCGTGGGTTCTACGTCCAAAGCTCTTGTTCACGTTCAACAAGAGGACCTGGATGATGAATATGCGATGTCTGAGGAACATGAAGATGCGAGTGCTTCCCTCGGACACCATCTCGCCGCGGAGCAAGACGATGACTCGTCAAGTGCTGGTCTGATGGAGTTTGTTCAAGAGACTCCAGCCGGCATCATGAGGGCAAGAATGCGTGCCATCAAGAGTTCAGCCACTCCAGCCAAGGTTACCATAACGGCTGGCGACGACTGGATGGACATGCTGCAAAAGACTATCAGTCCCCAGAAGAGGGATCGGGCTCTACTAAAGAGTCTACATGAGGCGGACAACTATCGGATGAAGGATAATGTCCAGTTCCAGTCGCCGACTAAGAAGAGGGTTGTTACAGACAGTCGTGGCTTTGCAACAAGCATCGACCTCATGAAGTCGATATTTGACCAGGCAAAGGGGCCGGTTGAACGACCCCAAGCCCCTGCTCGACCCACGAACATTAAGGTCGGTTGTTAGCCTTTCCATTTGTGTACTCTCGTTTTATATCAGCCCGTAGGTATTGGGGCGCATTTGTATTTTGAGAGTACAGTTTGCATAGTCAATTCTAAGTCCTTTTTGCTAAAGTTGGTGCTGTGTTCTAGTGGCCTTACAAGAGGATGACGAAGACCCTTGATGAGAACGACATGGATGCAAATGAACGTGCTTGGCATGACTCGGTCCGGCCTACTTGGGGCCCTAATGGAACGCTTGTTTTTGCAGCCACGCCAATGGAAAGTCCATTTGGCAGGTCCGGCCGCATTACAGAGAAGAATGGACTTATGACAGTCATGAAGGGCGGCATCGTTTCAGAATCTCAAGATATCAGAATTGCTAAGTTCACAAACGAGGTATGGAGCTCACATGATTAAGAAATCAGAAACGAAGGGTATTTATTGACAGGAAACTAGATGTCGGCAAGAGCACTGAAGAACCATGCCGACCTCACCGAGATATACCTCGACAGTGGCATCCCCACCGCATTGGGCCCAAGGGTCAGCCTCAAAGATTTCGTTACTGACATCGGTACCAAGAACCCGGCGGGTGAGCACGAGAAATTAGTCTGGGAGCTTGCAAGTGTGCTGTTTGACAGCCTGCGAGTGCCTACAGAACTCCAGAACGACCCAACTGCTACCGAGAAGCTTCGACGGGAAAATCTATCTCGCTTCTGGGAGCACATGGTCGATGATGAATCCAACAAAGGGATAGCAATGGCCGGCTCAAGTGAGGAGAAGGCTTTGGCTGCTCTTGCCGGCCACCGCGTGGCTGAGGCTTGTAAACATCTCCTTGAAGGCAAAGATTTCCGCCTGGCAACGCTGATTTCTCTGATTGGGACTGGAGATGATGTCAAGAAAGACATGCGAGAGCAAATCAAGGAGTGGCGCGACGCCAACGTGCTTTCTGAGTTCTCAGAGCCCGTCCGGGCGCTGTATGAGATGCTTAGCGGCAATGTCTGCGCCTGCGAGGGCACAAAGGGCGGTCCATCCGAGAATAGATTGGACTCTTTTGTCATCTCGCGCAAATTCGGTCTCAACTGGAAACAAGCCTTCGGTCTTCGTCTTTGGTATGCGACTTCGCCGGAAGATGCCATTGGAGACGCCATTAGCAGCTTCAAAGCAGATTTCGACCAAGACAAGGAGCAGCGACCGCTGTCCTGGTTTATTGAGAGCGGCATCGGTGGCATTTGGAGTGACCCTAAGGAGTCTGAAAGGGAAGATCTGCTCTGGGGTCTTTTGCAGCTGTACTCCGACGACCGCGCAGATCTGGAAGCAGTTCTGCAGCCTGAAAACTCGCAGCTATCCCCATTGGACTACCGCTTGAGCTGGCAGCTTGGCCAGGCTTTAACTGCAACTGGACGTGTTTCCTTCGGGAAGAATGCGCAAGAGAAGGCTGACGCTGCCTCTCTTTCCTTCGCCTCACAGCTGACTAACGAGGGGAGCTGGCTTGAAGCCACTTTTGTCTTGCTCCACTTAACAGATCCAGATGCCCGAGCAAAGGCCATCCAGGAGCACATATGCCGTCATGCCGGTCAAGTAGGCGATGAACAATCAGACAGCTTCAAGAAGCTCACTGAGAAGTTCAAGATCCCCTCTGAGTGGATATGGCATGCCAAAGCTCTGTACATGCGCAGCGTTAAAAAAGACGCCGCAGGAGAAGTTCAATGTCTGCTTCGCGCCGAATCCTACGCTGAAGCCCACCGTACCTTCATCAAGGAGGTGGCGCCTGTTGCAATCATCGAGCAGGATTACGATGCACTGGCTGATCTTCTCCGACAATTTGATGGCCGGCAGTCCCAAGTTCCCGACTGGAATCTAGGCGGCGAGGTGTATAAAGCGTTCTTGCAACTCATAGGCTTCCAGCGGCGACACGAACAACCCCCACCCGCCTTGATCAGCGGCCTTCTTGAAGGTCTACCAGCAATGCACGGCAATACACCTGAGGCTGGAGTCATGGAGTACGCCGCTTTGACGGATATGGCGGCTGTAGTTGCCAAGGTGGTTGGTGATATGGCGAAGAAAGGACAGGTGAGCAACACGCAGTCGCACAACAAATATGAGCAAGATACTGACATTTACACCTACAGATGGATTACCAGCGGATCCTCAAATTGCCTCTGACGGAGGATGTTCTGCTGAGACACAGCCGTGACCTAGCTTGGTCGCATTACCATGCTGTGATGGCAGGTAACTAAATCTGTTTTCCTTGGAGAAGCATTCTAGGAAAGATAAAGTAAGATGGGGATTAATGCTCTGTATATTGTCTTGAAGGCGAGAAAGAAAAATGGTAAAGAGCAGTGGCGGTCAATATCGCTGCTGTCTTGTGAGGAAACTGTGCCGATGTCCAGGCGCGAAAACTGCTGGTGAAAGAGCCATAGCTAGGCCGGGGCATCAATCAGGGATATAGCATGCATGGATTGGGAACAGGAGGCATGGCATCCAGCACTGTAGAATTTTTAGGTAGCAAAAAACAACCATAAATTTGACCTTCCACTTCTTAAGTGTTATCGTGATCTCGCTTGGTCGCTCGTTTTCGTTGATGTAATATGTTATGATTTGACCTTGTTAGTCGACGCTCTTTGAGCATACCCTGTTCATTGCCCAACTCTTAAAGATACATTCTCTCGGTCATACTTGATATGAATAAGGAGCACATAGGCCCCGGATTATACCTTTTCTCTGGGGAACCCCTATTTCCTGCCAGTGTCCCTGACCATGGCTACCTCGACGTGGTGGCCGATGCCTCCAAAGGCATCCAGCTCAAGGACAAAGCGACCGCGCTCCACGAAACCGAGCTTCTCATACAGTGCCTTGGCCTTGCCCTCGCCATCCGTGTATAGGCATACGAGATCGCCGTCGCGGTCGGCATCCGCAAAGGGCCAGCGCACAAGCTGTGCGGCGAGCCCTCGGCCGCGGTGCGCCGCCAAAGTCGCCAGGTTGTTCAGGTACCAACGGCGGCGGAGGCCAAAGGCTCGGTCCCGCAGGCTACTTAGGTTGTCCCAGAAGGCGAGAAGGAGCGGGCCGTTTTGGCCCGCCGATATATGGGACTCCTGCGTCTCGCGGAGTTTGCGTTTCTCCTTCATTTTTGCCTCGCCGGCACCCCTCACGGAGCGCATTTATGTGCGCGCCAAGGGGGAGCGGGCCAGAAGGTTAGCAGCGAGCTGGTATTCGTTTGAAAAAAATAAGAAATATCCTGCTTTGATAACCTATGACTCACTATACCGTGCCATGCCATGCCATGCCATATATAGTAGTGGAGACGGGGAGAAAGGAAACCAAGAGTTGGAAACGGTGGGCAAAAGGTCTTACCTCTTCAGTGGGAGGACTCTTGGCCTGAGTTTGACTATCACTAGGCCGAATCCATTGTGCAAAGCTAACAATCGTCCCTGTTGCTTCGTCGCGGGCGAGCAGGATGAGCTGCCCAGGCTGTGTAATGGAATTGGACCACATCTCCACATTATCCGCGTTCTCCTTCTTCTTGTCGTCCCTGGACGTCCCGTTCATCAGACGCCGAAACGGTGTGGGCTCATCGGCATTGGAGATGGCGGCAAGGCCTTCAGCGTCGCTGGGCTGGGCAACTTCTACCTTGTAAGGTGTCATTTCCCTTCCTGATATATTTATGTGTTCCCTTAATTCTCCACGATAATGCGTCTAGAAACGAACCTCGTGAAGTGGTGGGCTGCTATAGTGAGATGACTGAAGAGTACTGGTCTCCTTCTTTCTTTGTAATGCCTAGAGAGTGCCTAGAGATAAGAAAGCTCGGATAGATGAGGTCGATAGATATACTAGAGTTGTTGGTCTGCAAGCCAAGTGACCCCGCACCATTACGCAAGCTAACTTAGGTATCCGAGCTACTACTTCCAGGAGAATGGGATATAGGAGAATTCATGATTGCGAGCTCCACAGCACTAGCAAGATAAAGGTGAAACAACGCACGCTATAGAAGTCAAACTTACCTACAAGTGCTTCCAAAAGATGTTATCGGAGGACTCTATGCATATTGACGATGGCTTCCATCTCAACAGAAATAGACACTGGGAAACAGACTTCCTCCATCTGCCGAGACGGCAGAATCGACCACTTATAAGGATTGTTATCCTCTACCGCATACAGTGTATCCTGGTCACAACCCGCGCCAAACCTTGCGATCCGAACTCTTGATCCGATTTATAGCCCCACTCTCCGGGCACATCCATAGAAACTCGCTCTATGTTAGATCGTAGTGCACCGCTAACAGTGACTTTAGGCCATTGTACATGAAGTAAGTACTCTTCCTGTGTAATATCTAAAACGTCAGGCTTCATGTTTGCTTTTCCTACCACATCTGAAGATGATTGGCGCGTAATAGCTTCTAGTGTCCTGGTTTCAACAGCGCCACAAGATGAAGTGTAAGGCTAAGAAGACCAAGGAGGGTTGAAACGAGGTGGTATTGGGGCGTCTGTTCCAACACAGCCAGCCTGCTCACTCACCCGGCTCTCAGGCATTCTTTGTGTGTTTCTTCATCTACAATGAACCCGTCAGTTGTCACGGTTTTTTGATCAATCAGACGTCGATAATCGAGCTAGATACACCCACACAAAATCAAAATCGAACTGCTGCGTCATGGCAAATCTGAGAGCAATGGAGTTAGCATCAAAAGTTCTGGATCTTTCAGCGCGAAGTATTGATCTCCTGAGCATAGTAAGCCGCTTATCTCAAGCGACAGAGCCAACTGCTGTTATTGCCAAGGAGGTGGGTCGCTGGTTGGGTAAGGAAGGGTTGGATGAGGATGAGCTTGATCATCTTTTCGGTAAATCTCGGTCACTCGTGACGACAAATGAGCAGGATAACGTCGTAGAATTCTTTCAGGCGGTCGTCAGTCGCCGAGCTGAGCCCTCGGTGGTGCCCCTCTGGGCACAGCCGCAGGGATCGCTCGGGAGGATTATCTCGAGAGACCCGACGCAGCGCTGGATCACATCCACGGTTTGCTGCCTCTTCGAGTATCACGATGAGCAATTCGTGAAGTCGTTCATGTCTACATTCCTCATGCTCGCATCGAGACGCGGCCAGCCGCCGATCTCACAGCATCTCTTGGAACGCGATCCCGAGAAGCTCCGCCTGGACATGGTGGTTAAGAAGATAGTCGAGTCCACGTGGCTGAACATCTGTAATGCCGGAATACTAGGCTCTGCTGAGGAGTGTCCTAAGCTTCCAGCTGAGTTGGGTTGGGCATGCAAGGACGGGCATAATGTGCCTGGCTATCAGCTTGCTCAACTGCTTAATAAGATATTAGAGGCCGAGGACGAGATTATCATCCAAAGCGAGCAACTTTTAACCAATCTTGTTCTTTGGCTCCTATGGCACCACTCAGGTCGCCTGCGTATTGTAGTGAGCGGGAATATAGTCTACGACAGAGCACTAGGCTCAACCCCTGTGACAGTGGAGTGTCGTGTGGCAAGAACCTGTACGGAAGAGTCGCAATGCGCACATAAATTCGAGGGCCAGGATCCGAGGTTCGACGTGTTTGAAAAAATCTCAGGCAACTTGCATTCCATATTACGTGGGCGTTATGACACAGCGGAGACTATACGTCAGGAATCCTGGGTCAGGCAGAAGCTCTATGAGACGCCATTCCGGTATCCACGAGGCCAGGCAAGTATTCACAGCACGACTCGTACCACTGCACGGCTATTACTCCGCTGGTTCATTGATAGGCGAGTTAAGACGGAATCAATTAATGTTGGCTCAAAGCTGTCTTTCCGCCTTCTGTGGGCTTCGGAAGACCGTTCGTCCGATTCTTCTAGCCTAAAGGTTGGACATTTGCTCGGCCGAACACCACAGATTCTGAACGAGCAATGTGCTGAGCTGAATAGACCGTACGTTGTGTTTTCTGGTGGTAGTAGCGGAGGGAATGACACAACACGACAAGGGATGGGAAGCAAGTATGATAACCCGAGCACGATACCAGAGAATGATGATAACGTCTCGGGCGATGGAAACGACGACGACTTGCAGGCGAGGGTAAACGAGCTGCTAGATTACTTCCCGATTCTCCAAGACCTGGTTACGGACATGAGGCGTACATGCGCTTGCCATTGGTGCAGCGAGAACCGCGCTTCGGCACTCTTTCATCACGACGAGAATTGTTTCGCCTTCAAAGCCGTCATGGAGGTCATGTTCTATTTCTCACATGGCATTGCTGACGCCTTCGGGGCCCCCGACGTGTCGGGTACCACGAAGACGACAACCGAAGACTTTGGCGCCGTTGATATCCTCCACGAGGCCGTGTACTGGAACCTATTCAATAGCGAGGATCGCGAGGGCACCGTCTCCTGGCACACGCTGCTCAGCACAGCGGCGCGAGTGTTCCTAGGGTGCCGCCCGCTCAGAGAGATGTCAGACGGATACCGGCCGGACGGTGGTGTTGAAGTACACACCAGCTTTGCGGGCTACGTCAAACCCACCATAATCGCCGTACAATACGGCTCTCTGTCCGTCGTGGCTCCCTGGCTAGACATCACTCAACGACTCAGCTGCCGTGGTTGCTTCAGGTTCCAGGTTGTCCAAGGCCGCATCGCTCTCCAAAGCGGCGAGGTGAACGGCCAGCCGGTGCTCCGCGGGTTGCCAGGCGACATGTGCGTCGTCGAGACCCAGCAGACGGAGGATGTATTTGACTTCAGGGAGAGTGATCCACTCACGCCGCTCAAGGCGGGTGCTCGAGTCCGTGTCGAAGTGGATACATCGCCGGAGACGTGCGACTGGGTTTTGGTTTCTGCCGACCAAACCTTGCATAAGCTGCTCATGAGGGTGCAGTCAGGGCAACACTCGAGGATGGTTGAGCCCAGCAGGGCGCTATTGCAGCTGTCGCGCAAGATTGATGCGCCTCGCTGCGAACACGTCATTGGGCATGAAGCAGAAGTTACTGAAGGCAGTGCTGTTGAATTAGCGAGTTTTGAGCAACTGGTTGGCCGATGGCGCGCTACCGAGCCCAACGATGACGAGACAGACGAAGCCGAGAGTGCTGATGGCGTTGATAGCGAGGAGCCAACGTCGGAGTCGGCAAGGGGCAGTGAGGATAGGCCACCGCAGTCGAAGAGAAGGAAGACCGATGTAGATGATGCGCCCATGCTCATCCGGGCGTCGCATCTCATGGGCACGTTCTTCAAATTCAATACCGCTCTGGCGCTCACCGGGGATGATCCCGTGATCATTTCGGATGGGCAGACATGCTTGGACTGCGCTCTCCGCTTCGCTCTTCGTACTACGGCCCAGGACGACCGAGAGGATACCTGCCGGTGGCTCGTTCACCGATCCCGTGATGCTGTGCGCACGACCCCCAAGTACATCCTACCGGAGCGTCGCAAGGGTGTTGCAAACAAAGCTATCCAGCAGGACTGAGGAGTCAAAATACCAATGATTACCGTTAGGTTTAGGTGACTTTGGATGGATCCATCTTTCAGTTGACTGCAGTTTTGCGAGAATATGGCAGAGCAGAGGTCTGACTGCACTTGAAAATGTAAGTCGATCGGGCCAACTCCCGCCTTAGGCACTATTTAATCATATTCGACGACCACCACAAATTGCAGTTAAGCCGTCAATTATTGGACATGTGGTATGCAAGCTTGGAATGAATCAAACCCCGCAGTGACTTCTCATTTCGTGTATCAACTTCCTTGTGGTTTTTGCTCAGCAAGCCTAAATATGTATATACACTTGGAAAATCTGTTAATTAAAAGGCATAGACACCAACAGGACGGCGACTCCATCCGTGCGCGCATGACCAAAATCGCCGAGGGATTTGTGCAAGATTAAAAAAACATATCGTGTAATCGGCCCCGTATAAGTCTATTGCTCCCGGGCTTGGCCTCCTCTATGACCCCTTCCCCTACCTCGCGTGCTGCCACCGCCCCCGTTAGCAGCTGCTAGGCTCGCTCCCGAGCCATCACGCTCTTTTACAGCACCACCTCCACCACTACTGCCTTTGGGCTTACCGGCCTTGCTTCTCCGACCGCCTCCTTGCTTCTTTTCATCCTTGGACTTCTCGCGAGAAGCCCTGCGAGCTTCCTCTTCTTGCATGCGACGGCTCTCTTGATCCCACCATTCTTGGAAGGCCTGCTCCTGTTGGATTTCCTGGAGACTACGCTTGGCTACAGCTTCTTTCACAATTTCCTGCTCACGCTTCTGCTGTCCAATAATGTCGGCCAAACCCAGGCCGACCTCGTGGTCTGCGTGCTTGGGACGCTTTTGAATATATGATTTCGAGTGCGGCACGAGAGGTTTGCTCTCGGGCTGCGCTAGCTGCGTTGAGGAAGCTTGCGCTGACGAGGTTCTTGACAGTCCACGAGGAGTGTTGGTTCCAGATCGTTGTCCGGAGAACTTCGTATCAGGAGATGCCGCTCTCCTGGGAGCTGATATTCCTGAAACCTCTGCAGCTACAAGAGGCTTTGTTCCCGGAAGCATTGACGCAGGCTCAGAGCTCGAGCCAGGTGTACCTTTGATCGTCGCGGTATTCGAGGGTTTTGAAGGTGCTGGGATACTCTGCCATGGTAAACCTGTCTTGTCACCCACTTTTGACCAAGGGGCTTGCGCATTTTGTGCTATTGCTGCTTCTTGCCTAGCCGTCTCTTCAGCCTGCTGCTGCATATACTTCTTCCTCTCCTTTTGTGACATTTTCTGAGGTGTCGTCTTGGCGTTCTGCTTCTGCTCCGCGGCCAACCCAGCAGATAGTGCAGATTGTGATGGCTTTGATTCCGTCAGGATTGAGCGCAAATCCAGGCGCTGCGTTGGCAGAGTTGTGGAACCCCACGGACTACCACCTGGTTGACCGGCTCGTGCAGGATTGATTGGCGACTTTGATGGAGTAGTAGAATACATTACTGAGCTTAACGATGAGCCCATGGCGTTGGCATTAGAGCCCTGAGCCGACTTGCCCTTTGAAGATTTCGGTAGCTCTGAGAGTGTTGGCAACCGATCGAGCTCAATCTTGGCCGAAGGATCAAGCGCTTGTGGTGAAGGGGATGCAGGACTTGATATGGTGGATGCCTCTTCATCGTCCATAGCAAAGATGAGATCGGTTTGCGAATCTTTTGGTCGAAGGTCTGGACTAAATGGTTCGTTTTGCGTTATTCTTGACTTCCGTCTCATCTTGTCCAACGATGGGGATGCTGGTGTGAAATCATCCAAGCTGCCAAATTTGGTCTTGAAGGATGAAGACAGCTTCTTTTCATCTTCTCTCTGATTGAATTTAAAAGCCATCTCCCTTACACGTCTCTTCCTTTCCTCGTCTATGTCTTCGGCAAGTTCAGGATGTCGTTCATGCAGGAGCAAGTTAGACCGACCACTTTTCGTAAATGGGCACCTTGCTAGTTGGTTATCTCGGACTACTTGGTCGAGCTCAAACATCAAGTCTTCATCCAAATCGTCTAGCAGACTGATGAAAGTCAGATTTTGCTCCTCAACTATGTTGTTTTCCCAACTGATCGAGATAAATATTGATACTCACTGGTTCTCAAGCATGGATTCCATTTGAAGACATATGTATTCAAGGCCTTTGTCTTTGAATTCTGTCACAGAGCAAGGACTTATCAAATTCAGAAGGACGGATATATTTCGGGTGGTCGCTTGTGTCTGTTAGCATCAAGTAGTCCAAGGCAAAGAAGTGTCGGCTTACCGTAACGGCCAAGAATCTTCTGGCATGTTTGAGACAGCCGGTCCAGCATCAGCTCATTAGCAATACTCATGACATCCATAACAAGTTCCGAAAACTCGTCAATGCTCTCCGCAACCACATTATCGAACAGCTCTTCCCCAACATCGGCATATATGTGTTGGAGAACATAATGGAATGCCTCTGGATCAAAGTGCTTCAAATCAATCGGAACCTTATCGGAGGGATCTTGTCCTGATATACGACCAGCCAGCCACATACCACCAGAACGACCATTGAATAAGCCCTGGAACCACGGGCATCTCTGACAGAGCAATTTGCTGTGCACAGGCAGCTCATCGCCATCGAGCTCTAATATAATATCTCCATCTTCAAAAAAGGCCGGGTCCTCTATCGCTGTTCTGTAGTCTTGATCCATAGTACGCAGTGGCGAGCTTTGAAGTCTCACAGAATTCTCCAATTTTGGCATGCCAAGTTTGGATGCGAGCTTCATTAGTTCCGTACGGATTTGGCGATAACGGTAGGCAAGCGGAGGTGATTGCCGGGTAAAATTCCAAGCCGGAATAGTCTTGTCAACATAGGAATACACAATAAAGTTCAGGAGCGTGATCAGGTCCATGCCAAGAAACTCGACTACTACCAGTCCATCCTTCTCATCAATGTTAAGGACCTCTGGGATATGAAAGCTTCCCAGCTCATGAAAGCGTTGCAGGCCGAGACGGAGTACAGGGCTTCTTGCGGATAGGACCCATGAATGCATGGGTATTTGGATATCAGGCACTGAGGACGTGCAAATGGCAAGGCCAAGATCTTCATTCCTGAACCTCCAGGTCCTGAGATGCGCTGTAAGGTCTTCCTCAAGGTCGGTACAGGTCAAAACCTCGTAACTTAGGATATCAACCCGACCTTCGAGAACCTCTGGGTTCTGGAATTTCCAGGTATCCTTGTTCTCACGGGCCTTCGGATTCGTGGCCTTGAAGCCACGCAACGGGCAGAGAGGGGCGAGATCGTGCCACAGCGTTTGCGAGTCAATTTCAATCTGGTCTCGAGTCACGTCACAGTCCTTGCGAACTGCTGCATATGCTCCAAAGGTGGAGCTGCGAACTGCTGCAACCCCTGTAATGTACGGCACACGTTGGAACTTGAAGTCTTTCCGCTTGGCATCTGCGCTACCGAATAGTTTCGTGTCCTTTGCTTTAGTACGTTTGATACGGCGCCAGACTGCCCCTGATTGAGTTGATATCATGACCGAGCCGTTCTCGGCAACAGTCACGGAGCTGACCCCGTCCTTTTTGGAGCTCCATATCAGTTGAGGTGTGGTGACAGCATCTTTGATCTTGGCAGGATTTGTGGTTGATGTTGCTGATTGACTACCCTCTGATTTATGATTGAGAATCATAGTGAAAAGATCGCCACTTCCGGTCAGTGCAGCTATAGTTTCACCTCCAGAAGCGATGCTATGGATTTCACGGCGTCCAGGGTCATATCGAGATGATAAAGATAATCTGCTGGATCGTTGCAGGGTCGTGTTAGTAAATCCGTCAAAGAATGGAAACTTGATCATGTTATAGCCATAGTTTGTGAAGACACAGACGGTATGGTCCTCAAACAAGCAGGTCGTTGCTCTATCGATGGCAGATACCATGACAATGGATGAATGAGACGACAAGAGTGAAGCTGCAACTTTTCGCGGGATGGCTTGCACTTCCAGAGATCTAGAGTCTGCATCCATGAGAGCCAACTGCCCTGCATTCTTCCCCCAGCAATACAAGGCCGAGCCGGTGTGGGCGACTGAATGAATTGCGGACGCAGCAATCCCAAGGATAACCTCCTTTTTGAGAGGTCCGAACACCTGGCGCGGTGTTGAACTCATAGGCTCCTCATCAGATTTCAGTGGAGGTGGCAGAGCATACCCGAGTTGAGAGCAGTTGTTGGATCCCCAGGTCCATAGCTCGCCCCCTGCAGTGATCACCATTGTGTGATTCAAGCCTAGAGCAACTTGTACTACCTTCTTGTCAAGTAGCGCGCCTTGCACAGGCATGAAGTTAAACTGTGTGTTCTCATCACCAAGGCCCAAACGACCGCCTCGGCCAATTCCACAAACGTATAAATTGGAGATGGGATCGGTTGTCAAAATCGCACTGTGGAGCTTCGCCATCACGATGTCCTGCACAATCAGGGGCTTGTTCCGAATGAGTACTGGAACATCTGAAGAGACGTGGTCGGAGGGATCCTCTGAACCGGGTTCCCGCTTCTTATCCTCAAGAAATTTGGCATGGAAATGCTTAATGAGATGCTCGGGTCGCTTCAAATATATGCGTTCTGGGTACTGCCGGTCATCCGCATCACCAAGACCTAGGGAAAGGTTTTTGTTGCTCCCGAACGCGAAGACTTCCTCACCAAGCCCATGAGTCTTGGGTAAATGGTGTCCATACTCATCACCACCAGCGCTTTCGCCGCTATCTGAGTCGTCGTCCGAGTTTGTAGCATCTTCAGCCATCCTCAGACTGCGCAATGCTATCGAAGCATTGTACACGTCGAAAGGGCTGTTGCCTTCGTGGTCTTTGGTTTTGATGAGCTGCCCAACTTTTGTTGTAGAGGATCCAACAAGAGATTCTATCAGGTCCCGCCGCTCTTTATCCAGCAGTAAGCGTGCGATTGAAACATTTCCATTGTAGAGCGCTCGGTGCAGTGCATTCCAGCCACTTTCCGGATCTTGCGCGTAAAGATCGATCGCCGGGTGGTCGAGGAGGGCAGCAACGAAGGTTATGGCTGAAGGAGTCGTGGACGACGCAGCACGCAAAAGTATGGTCAAGCCGGCATGGTCACGGCTATTGACCTCGGTCTTGGAATAGGCGCTTGCACTCTGATTGGAGACCTTACGAGATTTTGCTGTTGTCCGTGGAGAATGAGAAAATGCGCCAGGACTTCCTACTCCGGCGCCGGCGCCCTTTGAGGGATAAGAATTGTAGGGATGGCTAGCCGGGGCCAGCAGTCGACAAAATCTGTCGACATCATCTTCCCAGAAGTATTTCCAGAGTAGGTGACTCATGTGTGGAAAAGGTCAGCGTCCAAAGCACTTCAAGTAGCACCTCGCTGGAGTCTCGATAAATCGGACTACGGCTTGTTTAAAGGTGCAGATGAAGCGCTTTTGGCTTAAAGGGATGAAGTGTTGATTGTGTACCAGAGTTTGTGCGCTCTTGTCCGGATGGGCGATGTCGAGGGTTGAGGTGGCGCGCAAAGGAGATAAGCTTCGGAGGTAAAGGTTGACGGCGGGATGCGATCGTTCAACGGCTTAGTGAGCTCTGCCTACAACACGATCAGCCGGTTACGTGGTGTATCTTTGAAGTCGCAATAAGACCTTACTGGTGCCGTTAGCAAGAGGCGCTCGAGTGTGACGGAGCTTTTGCTTGGGGGAGAGATATGACGCGGGGTTGTATGACCGTCAGAGTTGTGGTATATGTTCGATACGTGTTGTAATTGATCCTGGATGGGCGACGGGAAGCTGTGCGCGTCAGGTTCGGGCCCTTAGGAGAGGCGATAGCGTGTAAAGTAGGTATGTCGCGGGAAAGTTAGGGTGCGAAACTAGCCAATAGGATGCGACATGGGCAGCATGGGGTGCATTCTGGGGTTCTCAGGGCCTCCAGAGCCTCCTCTTCTCGGTTGCTCAACACATCCATCAATGGGCCTTGATCATGAGGACATGCCAAGCACGCCTCGACATGTGAGTACATAAGCAGGCAGGATCTCGTTGGGAAACTTGCGCCTCCAAGGTCCGAGACTTTGCAGCTAATAAAGCAGCTAATAAAGGTGCTTTTCAAGACTGCTTGCTTGCTGCAGGATGGTGGGGGAGTTTCATCGGCAGCTGCCGTGGCAAGTGCTTAGGACGCGGCGAATAAGAACAGACACCGAAACGGTCCGCTCTTCGGCCAGTGCCTCCCACTTTTGACGATTGCACCGCATATCCTTGGAGGTCTCGACAATTATCACCGGAATGGATCGCATCTAGCTCTAAGCTCCACGGACTGACTTCGGACGAGGGGCACGTTATCGCATTTGGTGTGTGCTCTGCCTGCCGCTTGGCACCCATCTTTAAATACATATTTATGTATACTGTGTATATATAGGTGAATGCCCTTGTAATAATATAGGCAGGTTAATGTACATCCTTTAATCTTCGAAGTTATTGATCTTTGCAGTTGAACCTAGAGGTCCAAGGACCTCTTTTGCGCCTTCCCTTTCGGAAGGCCAACACTCTGTATGGATGGGTGGGTGTCCTTGGTCCAAATTGCATGTTCACGGAAGAACGAGATGACAGGGACTTATTACATACTCGCGCAATGTAGTTGGATAAATGCATAGCCGCTACTACCCCACTGTGGGCGATTCGGTTCAAAGAATGGCTCTGGTACTTAGTGGGGAGTCAGCCGATTCCCGGAGTTTTAGTGGGTCCGCGGGCAGCTCACACGGCCAATATCGGTTGTGAACTTTTGGCAGATCTCGAATTGAACTTCAGCATCTCTCTACCACCATTGAATGTTTGTCACGCTCCATTGACCCCTACGCCTCACCGCGCATCACTCGCTGATAGAATATACAGCCACAGGACCCGTCAAGATGTCACAGGAAAAGCCTTTGCCCTTCATATACCAGTTCGCCGCAGGTTAGTGCCCACTGTTGGCAATCCATATATCACGCGATGCTAATCTGAGCTCTCTAGGCGCGGTGGCTGGTGTTTCGGAGGCAAGTAACTCGCGTCGCTGGTGTTGTTCGAGCGCTCACTAATGTTGAAATTGCTTTGACAGATTCTTGTTATGTGAGTTAGCTGCAGGTGGAATGCTGTGGGGGTGTGATCTTGTTCGCTGACCGTGAAATATGCAGGTACCCGCTTGATGTGGTCAAGACTCGAGTGTTTGTCCCCCGATCTCCCGATGCCCTGATCTTTTGATCACCACGACCAAGATAGATACCTAACATCAGCATAGGCAACTCCAGACTGGCAAAGGCACTGGTGGTGCTGACTCGTACAATGGCATGCTGGACTGTTTGCGCAAGATTGTCCGCCACGAAGGGTAAGCAGGTTCAGCCCAAAAACAAATGGAACACCCACCTGATTTGAAACAGACCTGCAGCTCTCTACAGAGGCATCACTGCCCCCATCTTGATGGAGGCGCCCAAGCGAGCCACTAAGTTTGCTGCCAACGATGAGTGGGGAAAGGTCTACCGCAAGGCCTTCGGTAAGGAGAATATGACGCAGGGCCTGTCTATCCTGACTGGTGCTTCTGCTGGAGCTACAGAATCTTTTGTGGTGGTTCCTTTCGAGCTAGGTATGCTTTATCGATTGAGCTGGCCTCCCTTTCCCTGACAATGGTGTTGGTACTGATGTTTCCATAGTCAAGATTCGCCTGCAAAACAAGGCCTCAGCCCACCTCTACAACGGCCCGCTTGATGTCGTCTCCAAGATCATCCGCAATGAGGGTATCCTCGCAATGTACAATGGCCTCGAGAGTACCTTGTGGCGCCACATCCTCTGGAATGCTGGATACTTTGGTGTTATTTTCCAGGTTCGCGAGTTGCTACCCAAGGCAGAGACCAAGCGATCCAAGATTATCAACGATTTAATTTCTGGTTCGATTGGTGGAACTGTCGGTACCATGCTGAACACCCCTATGGATGTTGTCAAGTGCGTTTGGATCTCATTCTAATATTGCCCGCGTTACTTTTCTGGGAATTGCTACACTGGGACTATCTCTAACTGAAGTTCCAGGTCACGAATTCAGAACACCTCCAAGGTGGCCGGCACTACTCCGAAGTACAACTGGGCATGGCCTGCAATTGGCACTGTCGCCAAGGAGGAGGGTCTCGCTGCCCTTTACAAGGGTTTCCTCCCCAAGGTGCTGAGACTTGGTCCTGGTGGCGGTATTCTTCTGGTCGTGTACACTGGCATGATGGTGAGTAGAATTCGTGCAGCTGCAGCCTCTATCGACAACCGCTTGCTAACAAAAGTGAACAGGACTTCTTCCGCAAGATGAGAGAGGGGAAAGCCTAGATTGGTGTATTTCCTGTCAGCTTCTGATTGATACCCAATGCCTAGACAGTGATTTTGCGTATTGGTCGTTTTGGGTCCATAGACAGATACATCGGGCACACGCTGATATTGATCATTATTCCTGCCGTCTAACTGCTTGGTATTGTGAATGATTTGTCAGAAACCGAGAGTGAAGAGCAGCCGTCTCCTCCTCAAACATCTACCCTCCATTCAGCTTTGTATTATGGGAAGCACTCCATTATCTGACTCCACCCATCCCATCCCATCCCCGACAGAGCAACGTAACAGGTTGGTGCATTCATCTTTAAGGTAAGTATGGCCGCTAGCTTAATCTGCTATTGCAGTCTTGACCGCTCTGCTACTGTGTATTCAATGCGTTGACATGGTGGCCTCCTAGCCCCAACAGAAGAGTGGGTTTTCGACCTTCAGATTAACCCACGGTTACCTAGATACTCACTTACTTTGCAACAATTTGCTTAAGCTTCCATAATATCCAAGATTGTCAAGGCAAGCACCGTCGAGTTGTAACCATTTGGAGGATTATCTGAGACTATCTGCCCCTTCTCGGAGGTTCCAGGTTGCTTCCATTACTCCTACAAGTCTTAGTAACTAACAACCATTGGGAGACTAGGGATATCGCGACCATTCGCTACCTATTTCGATAGTGATATGCCTGGGGGGTTGAGATAGCCTTCCAGCTAGCCCTCAGCTTCATAACCCACGGGATAGCACTTGTTTCGAAACCCCCATAACCGCTCATCTCCCTGCAAAAGAACGAGGCAGTCGCCATCGAACCGCCTGCTTGTCAAAGGCTCAATATTGACAAGCATACTTAGCCATCCATGGATGTAGTGGCCCAAGTCGAAGAAGATAATTGGACAAAAGGCTTCCACTAGCCACAGGCAAGTGCGATTCAACCATAATATGTCCTTGAAATCAGCCTTGGACCAACCCAACTTTCCGCTGCAACGCAACACGCCATACCCAACGTTGCGAGCAAATACTCAACTATACCACCTTCTCACCCTCAGGGAACTATAGTAAAAGATCCTTTGAAACTAGAGGTACATGTGGTACTTGGAGGAAATATCTCCATCAATCATACTTAATCAAATTTACCGACCAGATTCTCGATACCATTGCAGTTAACATATATTACAAACAGTACTACATACGAGACGAAGGTATTCAGGAATATATTACTATATATGTTAACATCTCATACATCGAGCCTCCAAGCAGTGGCATATACATAGCAATAATATACACGTTCATTGTTACGAGAGCGAACACTCAGTCGATACTGCACTACATACTTTAAGAAGAAGCTTTTTTTTTACGAGCTATATACCTATCATTATCTAAAAATACTTCCATATCTAAGCTTTTGATGGCCCAAGCCTGGCTTCAGTTCTCAGAATGTCATCTCACGGGCTAGGTGACCTACTGGATCGGAATGAACCTCTGGACGATGGGCAATTCGAGTTTCCGGATGAGAGAAACTCGGGTCTCGGTAACAACGAGGATTCTGGGGATGACCAAGGATCCGAAGCAGAAAGCTCCGGGCAGAGCTCAAGCTTCTTGAATGACTCAGACTGCGAGAAAGTGGGACATAGTGATAGCGATGATGACGACGTTGAAGGAGGTTTGTGTCCTTTTTCAGGCTTTTATTGCACAGTTACCCATTACTGACTGTCGGATTTGGATGTAGACCCTTCCATTCTGCCAGAAATTCTTGCGCTTGCAGAAAGTTCTGACAATTCATCATGTGTGAGCTCTGGAAGACTTCAAAACAAGTGTCGCCATCGCGGCCAAAGGTTACGCCAGCTCCATGCCGAGTCTCTAGAGATGAGACGTAATTTTCTAGACATCGTGTCAAAGGACAGGAAGTTGATAAATGAATTGAAGAAGCGAAATAGAGAACTTGAGAAGAAGAATAAGCGCGAACCTCGTCCCATCCAGGTAAGGCCACGGTTCCAGATGGATTTGGTTCCCAGAACTGAACTGACTATTATCCTCTTCCTCGCAGCCGTGGCATGAATTACTCGTAAAGCACCTCACTGAAGGCTCCCCAAGTTATCAAACGGTCTACAAGGAATGCTGCAAACAAGAGAACATGTCTACGAAACCGTCTGTTATCCACCCGAACCTTCACTGGAACAATAATGAATACTCGGCAGAAGACATGGAAAAGATGTACAATACGAGCCTGCTGCACCAAAATGCCATCGGAAATATCCCGCCTGCAGAAAATCAGTTACAGCCGCGAATCCCAGTCTTCAGATTTGAAGAGTTACCTTTGCAGATTCAAGCCAAAGTTTTCAAGATTATCTTCGTCCAACCTTCCGTCATTCACTGCTTGTCCCGCTTAGACCACATGAACCCTCCTGGATCAGTGGTGCAGTTCCCTTTCCCGTGCTCGGGGTACAGTAAATTACCACATCGATTCGTGTTTGGCAGTCGCAGTACGTCTATCACTACAGCGCGCAAGCCTAGCAATATCCTCCGTCCCCTCTGCGTGTCCAAAAGATGGCTATATATAGGCGTTCACATGTTTTACGGCATGAATACTTTTGCTTTCAGTTCTCTAGGAGAATTCGGGCGTTTCTTCAATGGTATCGGTCTTGCCAGAGCCGAGAGACTCGCACATATGTAGGTTTACCGTGATTCCATATCATAACCTTTTTAAAGTGTGTATGTATTGATTCAGAGTTTTACAGAGAGCTACTTTGGCATGGAAATATCTTGCCCCATGATGATATTACCCATGTTAACCAGAGAACCCGGCCACTTGTCTAGTTTACAAGAACCAGGCGTTTACAGACTCTAGCCGTTTATATTCACGAGTCAGATGAGGATCGTAAGTGAAATGCTACTGAAACATCTGTATGGGATATTGAGGTGCTAATTCTACACAGGAGTCCGTCGGCGGTATGAAATAGGTGATAGACGTGATCGATATCTAGATTATGCCAGCATTAAGATGGGGCCAATGCCTCGTCCTGGCATGAGGCCTCCTGGGGAGCCCTTCGGGGGGCTTCCTGCTGTTGATAAATACTCAGACGACTTTGATTCACAATCTTCAGAAGCTTCAGATTGTTTTGCAGCTAAAGTGTCGAGAAGAAAGAGGGAGCTTCGAGGCTGTCTCGATGCCTTTCCCTCAATGATGAAGCGCACCTCATCACACGCAAACTTCAGGAACTACAGATCGATGCGCACTTGCCACGGCATGGATTACGTATACCAACTACGAGGTATGAAATGGGTGCGCTTTTTTGATGTAAGCAGTGGTGGTCGGAAGAACATACGAGACTGGTCGTTTTTGGAAGAAATCAATCTTGTGACGACCATGCCAAAGGGCCGTCAATTCGCGAGAGATTCAAAAATCAAGCATCTGACGCCATTATCAGACTTAGCGGTATCAGACGAAGATCTAGAACTGGTGACCGGCTTTTATGAACCCTACAACTCTCCCAGCCAAGTTCAAGTATCCGGAATCCATGACGTTAGTGTGGATAGTACCGGTGCAGTGTCTGAATTCTCTAGCGATTCAGATGACGGATCTGATGGATCTGGTCCAGGGAACTTCCCAGATGAGATGGATCTAAGCGATACTGAGGAGGATCCGGAAGGATTTGATGACCACATGAAAAAAGATAACTCTTGTTTTCCTGACGACATGAGCTTATCTAGCACTGACAACAACGGCGACGATGTTCCGCCAGGAAATTTCCCGGATGAAATGCATCTGCCCAGCTCAGATACTGAGAGCGATTCGGAAGACAGTGAAGGTATGTTTGTACCAGACCAGCAAGGCGAGGAAGTTATGGCGCCTGTTCACGATGAGCCCGATGATCTGAATGTCGACGGGATTGCGGCACAGGAAGTACGGCAGTTGAGCACGTCGATACGCATAGACCCCGGGGAACCAATTGACCGTGACTCCCAGCAGGAGGGAGAGGATAGCGGCGATAGCTCTAATTTCTTGCCCACATCACTTGACCTGCCACAGCCATCATATGCCTATGGTAATGGATCATCGCGGGCCGCGTCGATCTACTGCACAGGTTCCAATAGCCAGTCGAACATAGTGATCGACCTGACCCATGATGAGGATGATATGGCAGCTTCTGTCAAGTCCGACGCATCGTCATACGGAGGAATAAAGTGGTCGTTTATTCATGGTCGTCACCCCGACGACGTATTTGAAGGGTTGAAATCAAGCTGTTCCGACAGCGATGCCAGGGAGCATCGAGATAAATTAATTCTGCACAGACTGATCGACGCATATGACCAAGACACGGAGTTCAAGAGCGATGAAGATGAAGAAAAAGACCCATACCTAAAAAGCAGGGACGAGAACAAAGTCATCGGCAAAGGCACGTTTGACACGAATATGGGATTGGGAACCACAAAGGCGATACCATTCAGAGACGTTCCTAAACCAGCTTTACAACTAACTCAAAATAATACAAATATTCCGGATAGGCCAGATTCAGAGCCGGAGAATATAAACTACCACAGCCGATCTGCAAATCTTGATCGTAGCGCCCCAAGCCAGGGTTTGGCAATGTCACTTACACACAGAACGGAAAGAGTGCATAAGCGTTCCATCTTTGCGCAAGACAGCGACGAACCTCGAAAGAGGCACTGCTCTCATCCTCCACTGTTGCAGAAGAGGAGCTCGATGGATAGCAATGAAGTTGAGATCCGTCGAAGCCGGCACAGATCTTATCCGCTGACACTGAGCGAGATTGGACAGTGACGAGAAGATCTTGCAGAGCAGTGATGAACAGCAGACGACACACTCCAACACATTTATGAGTTTCACAGTTCACAGTAGTAAACACACCCACAACGCTATATCAGTAATGAGGCAACTGACGACCGTATTAATCGTCGCGGATGATTTAACATTCCTAGACTTATTAATAGCTTGCGCTTATCCAATGCCTACCTACTATCGAGCTCAGAACACTACCCTTTCATGAGGGAAAGCGTATTATGATACATATTTTAAGCTCCCCTTTACGAGCAAGAGATATTTCTTCTCTCCAGTGGTCGATATTTGCTAAATTTGCTAGCACATAGCATTGGCAGAGCTCGTAGTTCATATTCAGCAGATCGGATTTCTTTCCCCAACTAACTGAGCAGCACGGTGGCAGGGCTTGTGAATAGCACATCCTTCCAAGATTCACGGTTTAATGAACCGGTGCACTTCTGAGCTTGTATTAAAGTGCTGGTCATAAGGGCCATAGGCTGGATAACCACGCTCCCTTTGCTGAGCAGTTGATATCCATGAATTACTTGACGGAGGAAGCGTATCATTTCATGAGCGCTTCGATTACTCAATAATACGTAACATTTTACCATCCATGCATTAGTGAATGAAGTATCTCCTCCTGGATGGTGGAATGTGATACCAAGCAGCGTTGAGAATGGTCATTGAATTATGTCTTTCGTAAGTTACAATACTGGCAGGTTTACTATTAGTCAAAAACCACCTTCTTGCCTTGGAATTCCACCTTCTGAGTCGCCTCCTTAGCCAGCTTCGCAGCCTGCCAGCTAGGATGCAGAACGCCCTCATCATCACGCTTGGGCTTAGGCTTAGGCTTAGGCGCTGGTGCTGGTACCGGTGCTGACTTCGTGGCCGCCATCGGTCTTTGCTGCGACCGCCAGTCACCGTTGTCTTCATTCCTCCTCTGCGGAGGTCGATCGCCGCCACTACCACCACCAGGGGCGCGGCCGCCACGTTGATCAGGTTTGCCGTTTGTCTGTGCCCCAAAGTTGGCCTGGCGGTCGGGGTGCACTCCCTCAGCCGCGGGGGGCGGCTTGGCGAACGGGTTACGGATGCCCTTCTTCCAGGGGCCTGCGTCGTCGGCCCCGACGGCGCCGCGCTTCGGATCCCAGCCCTGGTCGCGCCCTGGCCCGCCCTTTTGGGCTTGGTTCTTGATGTGGTTCGCCTTCTCCTTGTACTTCTTCTCCCAGATCGCCTGGCGGGCCTTCTGCCCTCGCCGATTCTTGCGCACAGGCGGCGCGACATCGATGTCGGAGGCTTCGGATTCGGAGCCCGAGATGTATCCACCCATGAGCGACGGGAGGAACGTTGAGTTACCCCTGCTCGCGGATTCCGCTGCGGCCTTTGCGGAAGTCTTTGTTTTTGCCTTCTTAATCGGTGGCGTAGAGTCATCGCTGTCTTCGCTCTCCTCGCCACTTTCATCCTCCTCCTCTGCCAAGTCTTCGTCGGTTTCCGCGTCTGAATCTAATTCCGAGTGTTGACTATCCTCATCATCATCATCGCCTTCCCCATCAGATGATCCGGAGAAGTAATCAGACGGTCCTCGGATCGACCTGGCCCTGCTATCCTGCATATCTTGGTCATCATCACTTGCGCCTCCCGCATCCTCATCCTCGTCGCTGTCTCCACCAAGCATGTGGGCAAACTTGGAGAAGACCTTCTCCTCATCTCCACTGTCTTGTGCGGCCTCATCCTCGGAACCGAAGCCCTCCCATGACGATGATTCATCCAAATCTTCCTTCGTAGAGTCTTGCTTCTTTTTGGAAGCTTGAGCTTGCTTAGTTGTCTTTGCAGTCTTCTCTTCGGTGACTGATTTGCCAAGCTTGGAAGTGGTAGCCTGTCCCTTTTCTGTGTCGTCAGGCTGGTTCTCCTGTTCTTCTCTGCCGTTCTTTACTTTCCCCTTGCCCTTCCTCTCCGGCATAGGTGCGCGTAGAGCTATGCAGGTACCCATAATGGCCTCGTCGATGATATCCTTAACCTGCTTGCGGTTGCAGAGCGCACTGGTGACGTTGTGCAGGGCAGTCCGCTCCTCCTCCGTAAGAGTGGGCTTTGCGACGGGTTTTATAAAGTCGGGAAGATTTGGAGAGGCGGCGATGCCCTTGATCTTGAGGAGGGACGAGCAGAGGTGCTGATGTGCTGCTTGGTGGAGGTCAAGACTCTGTCGTGATGGGTCAGTAAAATCGAAAAATGAGGGAATCCAAGGACTTCCTTCCTCTGCAGGGAGTCGGGTATAACGTACCTTCAGAACCATGACTTCTCTCTCCAGGCGCTCGGTTTTGGTTGGGTCACTGGACGCTTCGCGTATCCTCTTGCTCAATCTCTGCCGCTCGAAGCCCTTGGCCGTCTTGAGCCCACGCACAAGCTCTTTCTCCCATTTTTGGAGGTTGTCTTGGAGCCGCGGCTCGTCGCGCTTGCGCTTTACCATTGCGTGTCGCTGTGATAGGAATTGGCTTGGGCCCAATCACTTGTTGCTGACTGCGACCGATTCTCGAGTATCTCTTGTCCAAAAAATTTTGGGCAGTCCGGGGACGGTTCGAAATTCCAACTTTTTAGTGGATCCAGGTCGGCGTCCGGGCAGAAGCTCGGACCAGGTGTGCAATGGAGGGGGAGGGGCCGCTGCTGAGCTTCGCTTGCCGGCGCTGCATCCCGTGAGCAGCCAGTAAACTTAGGTGCTAACTACCTATGTAATCATCGCATCCCTTCACGACAAAAAGGCAGCTAGGAGCTCCACATGGAGAGGGGTTCAGAAGAGTGGGAGTCCAGACAGCGCATGGTGTCATCACTGGGCCTTTGCTTACCCTGATACATGATACCTATTTGCTTACCCAGATAGCGATAGCGATGCGGGGTCCATCTCTTGGATCGCCTGCATCCAGGCCTGGCCGTCTTTTTGATCTTGACCTGACAGCAACAAGTCTATCAAGGTTGCACAAGATTCAGGCCAGCGAATTGTACGATTCGACATTTACTAACTTCAATAGTACTAATCGGGCTATATTCCCTCCATGCTTAACTAAGATATTTACTCTTATCTCGTATAACTTGACTGTCATCTTGTTTCACCAGAAACTCCCTCGACTCGCCTCGTAGGTGTGTCACACTTCAGCACTAAGCGGCATTTTCGGTACTTACAACCCGGATTTTTACCCGCATCCAAACCATATTGCTATACTTGCAACATATTTCGAGCTTGAATACTACCTGAGATCATCACCCTCAAGACGTAAGAATGGCTTCCAGTGACAGCGCACTGCAGGCAGGGGAGCTTTTTAGCGTAAATGGCCTCGTAGCCGTTGTGACAGGAGGTGGCACAGGTCAGCAACACATCGCGCTGAAGCACCGCAGAATCCCCTTGCTGACGACAACAACTCTGGCACAGGAATTGGTTTGATGATGGCCCAGGCTCTCGCTGACAATGGTGCCACTGTTTATATACTTGGCCGTCGACCCGAAGTCCTACAAGCTGCCGTAGACAAGATTGGCAAGTCCACTGTCAAGTCTATCGTTTGTGATGTCACTTCAAAGGAGAGTTTGGCTGCTGCTGCCGAGACTGTTACGCGCGAGGTCGGCTACCTGAACCTGCTCGTTTGCAACTCGGGCATTGGTGGTCCTCAGACGCCGCGGCCGACGCCCGAGTCCACGATAACGCTGGAAGAGTTTGCCAAGGCAAACCTGGACGTGCCCGCGGAGGAGTACACCAAGACCTTTGAGGTCAACGTGTCGTCAGTGTGGTACACGACGATGTCATTTCTGACTTTACTTGATGCTGGAAATAAGAAGGGCAATCTCTTCCAGAAATCACAAGTTATTGCGACAAGTTCGATCGGAGGGTTCAACAAGGTCAGCAAGGCAGCACTGAAAACTTACCTGGAGATATTTGTCTGGTGTGGTCTTGGCTAACAGATTGGCGTGCAGGCGACTCCCGGTGGTTTCGCTTATGGGCAGTCGAAGGCAGCATGTACACACCTCATCAAGCATCTGGCGGTTGCGTTGCCAAAGTGGGATATCAGAGCCAATGTCATCTGCCCTGGGCGTAAGTCAACATTTGGGGATGGGTGCGGGAGAGATGCGACACCGGGAGGCGGTTTCGGATTGTGTATATGTGAACCCATGTGCGAATATGGCTGACGAGCTCCTAGTTTACCCGAGTGAGATGTCTGCCCCGATCATCGAGAGAGGCGGCGGCATTGGTAAGGATATGATCCCCTTGGCCAGGCCTGGCGATATTTACGACATGGGCGGTACACTACTCTACCTGGCGTCGAGAGCGGGGGCTTACTGCAATGGGACCGTCATCGTGTCCGATGGCGGGAGACTGGGTTTATTCCCATCGACCTTCTAAATGGTCGAGGCACCCCGTGCGCCATCTACCGTGAAACGGGACAGGGTGGCGGCAGTGTTGTTGGGCAGCCGGGATGCAGGCTATTAGACGTTAGACTAGTCTGGGCGTACGTAGTTTTCAGGAACACGTGTGACTGTTATTCTTGGATGCCTCTTCGGTGACGATACATGAAAATTGCGTGCCCCGATATCGTTGGGAAGTGCTGGAGCTAATCCGGTAGCTCGGTGTCCTGGTCCGGGGAGCATTGAAAAACTGGTGGGCCCCCGAAGGTCGAAATTTTAGAGGCCGAAGTGGGGGCCGGTGTGCTTGATGCACTCTAAGAACTCGAATTTGATAAGCTGATTGCCTAAGTTATGTGATACCGTGGTACCTAACTTACAGCAGCAGCCTAGGTATTAATTTTGATGTTAGGTGACTCCTGTTTGTTTGACTGAAATATACACGCCCCACAAATAACGGTGTCGGTTTTGCTGTCATATGGGAGGGGCACCATATCATAGTCTAAGCCACCCTTCCAGCTTGGTCTCCAGCTGGAACTACTTAGGAATAAGCCGGAACATGCTATGGATTCTGAGCCATAGTAGATTATGGCTGTCTCTTAAAACGTCTTGGTGCTGGCCCCAGCAACCAATCAATGGCCTCTCACCTTCTGCAGAATCCCTTGGCCCAATCATTTCAGGTTGATATTGATCCTTGGTGATTAACGAGAATCAAGTGGAAAAGAAGGCCAAGAAGCAAGGGAAAACGAGGCGGTTAGAGCGCAAGGCCCTATTAATTGCAGGCATGTGACGAGATAGAAAAGAATACTAGTGCTCTTTTGAACTTCGCGAGCTGGTTTGTTATTAGAGCGGCGAGAAGTCACTGACCTACTGTACAGAGATTGAAAGGAGTAAAAAAAAACCCCCCCAATGAACTGCATCTGCGTTGGGGCATCCCTAGACCCACATGCAACCACTTTCTCCAATGAAATAGCTTGGATTCCACTTACAACGCATCGTTTTGGTAATACTCCATATCTGGAGCTCGACAGAACAGTGTTTTGTTGTCCTCAATTTCGCCTCAACACCTTCTCATGCTCTCAGGGCGAGCCGAGACACGGTGAAGCAGATAGCTCATGCTTTCCTGATCCAAGGGTACCAAAAATGCAGCCTTCTCATACGTGGAAATTTAGGAGCTCTGCTAGTTCTGTACTAGGGGCTGCAGTGCGTGGGTACTACTCATCAAACCTCGACCCTTGCGCTCCCTGATTTTTTTGTAAGAGAGCCATATTCGTAAAGTCTATGATCAAATTTTCTCTCTTCGGCTTGGTTGAGCTGCGCCCTGGACGCTCCCTGCGCCGTTTGTTTCCGCGCGCGCCATTTCCATCAAGTGTGTGGTAAGTCGCTAGGTAGAGCTCTTCGCTCTTCTCGGAAACTCGCGGGCCCACTCATAGTGGAGCGGCTCTTTCCGGACGACATGACTTTATGTGAGGTGGGGTTTGTTCAGACAAACAACTGTGCTGTCGAGTATACAGAATCTATATCCGATCCTATCTGCTCGGGTATATACATAGCTGCGCGATGGACCAGTTAGGGATGTTACTATGCCCGATGGTCTTCTATACTGTTGCTTTGCTTCGTGATTTACAGCCTACGCGTGTTGTTCGGGCGTAGATAAATGCCCTAATCCTCTGGCTGGGATGAGCAAGGGGTTCGGGAGTGAACCACGGCTGGTGGTGGTGAGGCAAGGTTTCGAAGCTAGGCTGCATTGGTCGAGCTTGCGTAAATTGTTAAAGAAGACCAAGCAAGTAATGGCTCTAACTAATAAGTTACGCACTATTGGAGTGACATAATCACGTCTGCGATTGGTGACCGGGGAGCAGCACTGGGCCCATCAATTCCGAACAATTTTGAGATGCGTCCGGCCCATTACGAGTGCCAGTGAGATAACCTAGGTTAACCAACCTGGGGACCGGGAGGGACGATCAATGCGAAAGTTGGCTGGTGTAAGCCAAAACGCCTGGACTACTCGACTTTTGTTGGTTTGGAGCTTTCCCCGCATCCAGCCCAAAATGGAGGAGGGGCAGCTCTAGTACAGTCACTACGTAACTACGTACATTCAAAGGTACAAATGTAGTTGCGTACATCTATGTAGGCATCAACCGCCCATTAATACCACGAGGTAGCTGCTAGATCAGGCACAAGACGTGCCATCCCGACCCAAGTCCGAGGGTCGGTGAGCTCGCAAATGGACCAGGTGGTGATTGAGTTTGCCTTCCTTCTCTCCCGTTCGGGTCAAAGGCTCGCTTGACCGCGACGCATCGGGGCAGGGGCATCGTCACCAACTACAGCAGCAGGCGGCGATGGAGTGGGTATGGAGCAGGCCACTTTTACATCTAAATGAGGCACGATGAACGGCATATATAGCCATAGTCGCACAATTAAATGCCACCGCGTCAATACCAATTGAGGCAAACCACTTAATGGGGATTGTAGCGAGTGAAGGCGCCGTGCTTGAAGAGACTCGTGTGCGCGCGGGGTTCGTTCCTGGTCAGCGATCATGATGGCGTAGCAGATCACACCTTTAGGCTTTCTGTTGATGGAGGGTGGCCGCGGAAGCGTATTGGAGACTCAGCTCTTACCAGACTCTCCAAGCCAGACTTGTCACGTTCAACGACCGGTACTTGACCTCATAGTGTATGGGATTCGGAGATCGAAGTCCAACAACCCCGCATTCTGGAGAACGGCCAAAAGCTGGGATATCCGGGCGCGAGAGCGTGACACAATGGTAGCAGATTGGCTGGGCCAGCTTGGCTTGTTTTAATGCCAATCATCGCCGTGTCATGTCTGCCCCTTGGCTTTCCTCGTTCTCTTCAAGTTCCCCTCAAACTCTAAATATCGAGGTCAGGTGCTCGCTCCCGGGGCGATTACTTAGATCCAGCCTCAGACAAGTCGATTAGTTGGGGCCTACTCCAAGATTTCGACGCGGACGACGCTTTTTCCTCTTCCTGTTTATCGACTCTTCTTTTACTAGTAGTTCTGCAACGTACCGTACCCTTACCGATCCACTACAAGCTGACAAGAGAAAGTACGTGCTTCGACCGACTACTTGTCATTGGGTTTTCACAGTCCCACCTCGTCGTATACTACCCTGTTCCTGTTTACACGGCACGGCCTCATCCAAAGCGGGAACTTACGGGGCTCCCTCAGCTGAATCAGAGACAAGCGACATTAGCCCACTTTGCGACCGAGGAGTCAACCAGAAGCTGAACAGCCGAATCAAACAGCCGGGACTCGATATTGCCTGCACACTCCACAACACGGAGACACCACGCACGCACTCCCACAGCGACAGGAGAGGGTCTCAGTACCAAAAGGGAAGGAAAGCAGTAAGCCCCTCGTTCTTAGTTTTCTTCCGAGCTTTTCGAAGCCATTGCTTCACACCCTGCTCGTTTCTGCTTAGCAGGGTTTTTCTCTATGGTCGAGTTGTGATAGCGGATCAGCCACCCACCCTAGCAAGCGTGGGGCCCGAAGCTCTGGAATGGGGCTCCGAAAGCTGGTTGATTATACATGAGCACAACCCCCATCCCCCCCATCCCTATCTTTTCCGATCCCGGTGTTGGAAGTCCCACCCTCGGCCACGCTCGAGACACAGACTATTCTCGTGGCATAGCCGATGTCACGGAATACGGCCTCTGTGGGGACCATGTCCGGTAATGCATTGGTGGGATGAGCAAGCCTTTGTTTTCGTCATTCCCAAGATGAGAAAAGACTAATAAGTGCGATTGCCCCTGCTAACCATGGGTGTCCTACGCCATAGCTGCTTAGAGGCATTGGGAACCAAACAGGTCTATAATTACTGGCCTAACCCAACTTAGATTTTCTTTCTGTTTAGAAAAGAGTCTGCTTATCCTTCTTTATTCTCTTGCCTATCTTCTTCTTCTTCTTCCTGCTTTACGAAAATGAGTTCCAACACTCTGAAGCAAGCAGCCGAATCAGCACGTGCTAAGGCGTCCAACATGACCAAGCAAAGCTCCGAGACCGTTGCTGCGGTCAAGTCTGACTTCCTCCACACCCCCGTTATGCGTGCCGCCTTGCCCTTCATAAACGGAGGTATCTCCGGCATGATTGCCACCACCGTCATCCAGCCCGTGGACATGATCAAGGTCCGTCTACAGCTTGCTGGTGAAGGTGTTGCCACTGGCCCCAAGCCAAGTGCCTTTTCTGTGGCATCAGACATTGTTCGCCAGGGCAAAGTGCTAGACTTATACACCGGTCTCTCGGCGGGCCTGCTGCGCCAGGCTGTGTACACGACCGCCCGCCTGGGTTTCTTCGACACCTTCATGGGCAAGCTGACGCAGCGGGCCAAGGACAAGGGTAATGGCGTAGGGTTCGCCGAGAGAGCACTCGCCGGCCTGAGCGCCGGTGGTATAGCAGCCTTCATTGGTAATCCGGCCGATCTGGCTCTCATCCGCATGCAGTCGGACGGCCTGAAGCCACTTGCTGAGCGCAAGAACTACAAGTCGGTCATCGACGCCCTGACCTCCATCACCCGAGCTGAGGGTGTCACTGCCCTCTGGGCTGGCGCCACTCCCACCGTTGTCAGAGCCATGGCTCTCAACCTCGGCCAGCTGGCCTTCTTCTCTGAGGCCAAGGCCCAGCTCAAGGCCAACACCAACTGGTCGACCCGCAGCCAGACCTTGACTGCCAGCGCCATCGCTGGCTTCTTCGCCTCCTTCCTGTCTCTGCCCTTCGACTTCGTGAAGACGAGACTACAGAAGCAGCAGAAGGGCCCTGACGGCAAGCTGCCGTACAATTCCATGGTCGACTGCTTCCAGAAGGTTGCCAAGAAGGAAGGCCTACTGCGCTTCTACCGTGGCTTCGGCACATACTACGTCCGCATCGCACCACACGCGTAAGTTGATCGATGGCCCAGAGTGGGTCATATTCTGACTAGAAGAGTAACCGCTAACCGGGATTAATGCAGCATGGTAACGCTCATCGTCGTCGACTACCTCGGATTCCTGACCAAATAAACCGAACCCGAAACGATACGATACAATCTCCTTTGTTCAAAATGACCATCCCAGATGTTTTGGATAGTATTGGTCCTGTGTCTGCCTTTTTCTTTCTCTAGGTATTTGGGCGTTGGGCGGCATGACTTGCAGTAACTTCATTGGATTAAGGAGCGGAGGGGATTATACCAATCGTGCACAAACGGGTTTCCATAGCTTTCGGGGCCTGTTTGCTCCCAGTTGCACAAAATGCAGTATTTGATATTGAGACTTTTGACTGGAATTTTTAATCTTTTTTTTTTCAAGTTTTTGATATTCTTTCCTCTCGTCGAACCACGTTCAGAGATCAGTTTTTGAACTTCTGATCGGGTCCAACGTTTCGAAGCACAACACAACGTGGACTAACGAATAGTGATACAGTGTTTATACGAAGCATAAGGGCATATTTAGTGCAGTACTTGGCACACATCTGCGCGACCACTTTCTTTGATATTCTCACAATGCATCAAGTTGGCGCTTGCGTAAGGGTCTGTAAAGCCTCTCGTGGAGCAAGCAAGCAAGTCCCACTTCCACCTGCTGTAGGGCTGGAGTGAAAGAATAAAAAAGGGAACAAAAAATAATAAGGGCGGCATTACTTCCGCATATCATTCCCTTTTCGTGCAGATAATCCAGTTCAGATACCCCACCGGCCACAGGAACCTCTCGCGCCCGCTCTCGATGACCCAGTCAGTGGTGTCGGCCCCACACGTCCGCAGCAGCACCTCCACCTCTTCCGGCGTGCGGGTGCGCAGCGACGAGACCAGACCGTCGAAGACGAGCACGAACGGCACGACGGGGAAAACGTACACGAAGAACAGGCGGGCGGGTGACCACCAGTAGAGGAAAGGCGCGATGAGCAGGATGAAGAAGCCGAACAGCGCGCAGCTGGCGAAGCTGGCCAGCGAGCGCTCCTGCAGCTCGAAGATGCCGAAGCCGTCCGAGTTGCGCACCGTGTCGCGCAGGATGGCGCGCGCGAGGTCGTCTTCGAAGTGGTGGAAGGCCAGATTGAACAACCGGAAAACCCGCCGGTCGGGCCCCGTCTTGTAGCGGGCGATGAGCTCGGCGGGCGCGGCGGCGGCATCGACGGGAGCCGCCTCGTAGGTCAGGTTGGGCGAGGCCTTCGCAAGGCGGGCCCAGGCGTCCGGGTGCGGGTGCAAGTCGGTCAGGACGAAGGGGATGGCGCGCGATGCTGCCGCTGCGGCGTAGGTCCCGTTGACGCTGCCGTTGCCGTTGCCTTGACTGTTGCCGTCGTTGCCAGACTCCAGAGACCCGTTCAGCGCGCGCTCGATGGCCGGGGTGGGCCCGCCGGCGCCGGCGCAGAAGTCGATGAAGGTGTACCGCGAGACCGACGAGGAGCCCAGGACGCGCCGCAGGGTCTGGGCCACGAGCATCGCCGGGCTGCACGGCTCGATAAACGGGAGGTGGAGGGTCCAGGCATGTGCAAGACCATCCTGGACGCGGGCGCGCAGGTAGGGAGGGAACCTAGTGTCCCAGCAGGAGTCAGTTTCTTCACAGCATTATGCAAGTACGTAAGTTGAGCGGCGCGGTGGTCGACTTGGGGAGGTTGTGATTGACGTGCGCTTTCTTTTCGCCAGTCTCTTTTGGTCTTTTGGAGAAGGGGGAGAAAGATGGTTGAGTGGTGAGGTTTCTTAACAAACTTACCACGGTAGGTCATTGATCTCGAAGAGATGCATACGAGGAATTAGAGGTGCCATTATTAACTTGAATTGAGAGGCTGTCCAGGTTACTCTATTCGCAGAGCCTGAGAATCGTAAAAGAGCTAACTTGATTTGCTTGCTGATTGAGATCCTGGCACCTTGAACGAAGAATAAAAAAAATATAGATTACAATATTTTGCAGTTGAGATCTACGAAAAAAAAAGAAAAAGGGTTCACATGCGTGCTGTTCTGGGTCCTTGTGTCTCTGACGTCGTCCTTTTCACCTTATCGCTTTTTAGGTTCACCTCCCACTCTACACAGCAGCTTTGCGGAGCTAGCAGCTGAGCTATGCGCAATGAGGTAAACAACCATTGGGTTTCGGACCAGTTTCATACCCAAACAAGGCAATGAGCTCAAGCTAATCCTTGTCCATGCAATCCAATCCGCAGCTAGAGACCCGACTTTTAGCATGGGCATGCGGCAGCTACTGAGCGGGCCAGCACCCAAAATCTACCCCGTTTCTGCCGGATGCGCTTTATGAAGGCCTGCAACACGAGCCGGGCCTGATTTTGAAGCGGCTGGTTTATTTGCTCCTACGACCGCCAACCACACTGCACGTCGGATTTTGTTTTTTGTGCCATCAACTCAACACTCACCAGTGCTTGTCCAGAAACCCTCAAGATGTTGGAAAGTTGCCTGATTGCTTTTCTTTGCAACGGCGTGTTCCTGATCCAAAGACGCAAAGCAAGCCTGTCGATTTACCTGCAGGTGATGAGCCGCTAAGAGCCCCCCCTTCATTCGTCCTGTCTCATCCCCTGGAATACCCCAGCCATCGCATCGAGTGCGCTCTGTCAACTTTGCACTTTGCACCTGAACATCTTTCGCAAAGAGCACGACGCATCTTCACGAATCCACATGGCCCTACTCCAAGGGGCTATTCCCCTTGTGCTTGCCCTGCTTGGTGGATTGCTAGCATATCGTCTGTTGCATACAACCACCATTAGGCGTCATGGCGTGCCTCTCAAGAAGCCACCAAACACGCTTCCGCTTGTGGGAAACGGCCTCCTTTTCCTTCAAGCCCGCCAGAAGTTGTTCGCCTGGTTCACAACATGCGAGCGCATCTTTGGCCGTGAAACCTTCCAGATTTCCGTTCCCAGCCTCCATCCAGGTGTTGTGGTCAATGACCCGACAAACCTAGAGTACATCTTCAAGAATGAGGATATATTCGGCAAAGGCGACTTTTTCAAACGTCGTTCGTGGGACCTGTTTGGCAATGGCATAATCAATTCTGATGGAGACCTGTGGAAAGTTCAGCGCAAAGCGGGACTGAGTTTCCTCAACACGACGAACCTTCGGGTTCTGACGGACGTGGCTCTGCCAAGATATCTGGGACAAACTATTCAATCTCTGAGAAAACAGGGCGCGCGAGGTGACGTCGTCGATTTGCAATTGGTATTCCATGAGATCACAAGCCAGATTATGGGGAAGATGGCTTATGACATGGAAATGCATGCCAACGATCAGTTTACCGTTGCCTTCGATTACGCATCAGGTGCAACCGCCGAGAGGTTTCAAAACCCACTATGGCTCATCACAGAGGCTTTTGCAGGTTTCCGGTTCCGAAGGTGCCTGGCTACGGTCAAGTCGTTCGGTCGGGAGATTGTCAAGAGTGCCGTTGAGAGTGCAAAACAGCAGAAGCTGGAATCTGCTGAAGACAAGCTCGACGAGGTATCAGGCACTCTGATCCAGTCCTTCCTCAGCAAGCTAGACAACGAGGAGATTGTTGCTGATGCCGCTCTCAATTACCTATCAGCTGGAAGGGATACAGTTGCACAAGCACTGACATGGACATTTATGCTTCTCATGGAGAACCGTTTCGTCACTGGGAAGGTCCGTAACGAAATCCAACAGCTCTGGGCATCCACAGATAGTAGTGAGATAGGGGGGTCACAGGACAGCGGTGGGTTTGACTCCACTGTGTTCACCCCGGCCGGCTTACCGTACACTATGGCAGTGTTTTATGAGTCCATGAGGCTGTACCCGCCAATTCCATTCGAGATCAAGCAGTGCGAGAAGGCTACCACCCTCCCTGATGGCACCTATCTTCCAGCAAAATCCATAGTAGTATGGTGTACGTGGGCTATGAACCGATCTAAGATAACCTGGGGAGACGACGCCGACTCCTTTCGCCCTGAGAGATGGCTTGTAGATGGGAAGCTTATCGTGAAGAGCACGTCAGAATATCCTGTGTTCAATGGCGGAGCCAGGACTTGCCTTGGCAAGCGAATGGCGGAGCTTTTAGCTGTTCAAGTGATATCGACTATGATCCTTCTCTTCGATTTCATGCCAGCATATGGTAAAAAGAGGGTCAGCAAGAGTAGCCTCACCTTGCCAATGGAAGAGGGCCTCCCGTGTTATCTCAAAGCTAGAAATTATGTATCTCAATAGCCATTTACTTGAACAGACTTCACCTCATCCAAGCCTACATCAAACAAAATCTCCCTCGTAGTATGCGATCTAGCATGAGACCTGTTGAGCACCAATATCAAGTAAATCGCCACTCTTGTTTCATGTAAGAAGTGAACTGTGCCTGACTAGATGATAATAACCTCCTTCAACCCGTCGACATTCGTCACTGGCCCATATGGGACGCTGCCCAAACCCCCACCGGGGATCATCAAAGGGTTCTCCCGTCTTTGTTCTTGAGTGCGCAAGAATTTGGCCGTTCCTAGTCTTGTATACGTACCCTCTGAACCTTCTACGGGTTCGAGAAGAATGGCGTTGGCTGGGTCCAAGAAAAACGCTAAGCATCGATCCCGTGCAGATTCCGACTCCACGTCAAAGTAGCCTTCTCCATAAGCGATACCATCGACTGTGTCTATGACCATCGGAACGCCAAATCCAAGAGGCTCCTCTATATGAGGTTTGTAGTCCGCTGGTGCCTTTTGCACTGCGATCAGCGGTCCACGCATGCATAACCAGCCACTCTTGAGCCTACCGAAGCGGTCTTCGCCTTGCGGGACGGTTTTGGCATCGACAAGTCTGGCTAGGAGCCGTCCGTAGTCCAGCGGCACGAACTTGACCTGCGCATCATCCAAAGACGCCCACGACCAGGTCGGAGCCCGATATTTTGCTGGCCGAGACGGGGTGCATAACCTCTTCCCAACATAATGCATAAACCCGTCCGGCACTTGTATGCGATGCTCTTCGAAGACCTGAACGCGCCAGAACATGTCTTCCAGCAGGTGTGACTTCCACAGTCCTGCAAGATAGGTATCGTAAGTGTACGAGGCTAGCCGGTGGGCCAGACCCGACAGCGCAGGGAGCTTGTCGTCTTGGACCGTCAGCTTGCGGCTTGTGTAATTCTTGACCAGAACCAGCCAGCCACCGTCCCACCTCCCCGTTTGAGGAGTCTCATCCGCGACGGGCGGGTGGCCTTCGATGAAGGAGGTGCCAGATACAGAACCCAGACCATGTTTCTCCTGCGGCAATCTCTGCGTAGCTAGAAGATGCTCGAACTTTTTGTCGTGGCACACAATTCGGCTCCCATCCTCGGCAAGCTGACCGATGAGGCACTCGAAATACATCTGGTCTGGGCAGAAGTGCAGCATTCGCGGGGCAAGGATGCGTTCCTGTAGAGTCCAACCCCGCTGTGCTAGAGGCTGTAACCCCGGTGCGTCGAAGGGTCGGCCAAAGGAAGGGATTAAATAGGATGTGGGCTTACTGAGAAGCGATGAGGGCATCCATTCTTTGGATATCGTGATGTCCGCCGCGAGATTCCCTGTTGATTTAGTGTAGTTGAGCAAGGTAAACTGACACTTTGCCAGATATGAAGCAGTTCCGGGCTCGCTGTTAGGTCTGGGCTTCATATCAATGAGGGGGCTTGCGTGGGCGTAGATAGGGGGGAATCCATGTGACTGGATATCAGTTGATACGCCATCCGATTTAGCTCGCACTGACCAAGGAGGGAAGCATCCGGAAGAGTCATCTTCGGAAAATGAGGCGGCTATGGTCAGGTAGGCGTTTGCATACACATCAGCCATCCTGGCTGCTTCTCTCTCCCAGTCATCTGGGTCATCCTGGATTATGCACAACGAATCGATCCAGAGATACCGCACATCAAGTGCCCGTGCTATGTTCACAGCGTCCAGGAAGGTCTTTGGTAGCGCCTCAAGGGCTATTCCACTCTTAAACGATATAATGTTGTCCTTGGTTAGAGTGATACGGTGGGATGTACCCCAACGGTGGCTCAGTGCCAAAAATGGTGCTAATATCTCGGCGCCGTCAACGAGAGTGACTGAATCGTCATCGCTACTACCAACTTCTAATATGCGGGTAGGTAGCGGTGTATTTTGCGGCTTGCATTTGTGGAACTTGTCGCATTCAGCCAACCACCGGTTGATCCTACCAAAGCTTGCCGGAGAAGATGAGTCCATATCTACTAGACGACCGGGGATCCACGAGGCAAATGGCGAGCCCACAGAAGTTCTCAGGCGCAGATATGTGCCTCTCAAATGGATAGACTCATCTCCTTTGGGGCTAACTGTATCATCCCCTGTGGTGTTACCTTCACCATGCTCCACCGTGGGCAGCAGGCCTAGCCGCACCCCGAGCCCAATCAGTTGCGGTGTAACTGATGGCTCGATTTTCCACCAGTTGCCAAACAGCCACGGCCGCACTTTATCATCATCCTGAAACGTGTATCTCTTGGTGAATTCTGCTGAGGGCTCGGGTTCACCTGGCGCCCGGCCCGTTGTCATATTAGAGCCAGCAAGGTAGAGGCCCGAGATCGACTCCAGCATCCTTGTCCCACCGTTTGGTGATTCGACGGAGATGAACGACCGAAACGAATCCTTCGCTTGGCCATTTAGTTCTCTGTCGATGTCATCTCGCGTGCCCAAAGCCACGCTGAGGAGCATCGCGCACAATGTGCATGTATTCGCCGAGACCTTGAGCGCGGCAAGGCTATGGTGGTGCGGTTGGCCTGGTTCATCTTCAGACGGCAATAATGGAATATCGATACTCTGGCACACAGCACACAGAGTCAACGGGCCGAGTTGAGCTGATGGCCCGGTCGAACGGGCTGTGCCAATTGTGGCTGCAGGAGCGGCAGCAGCCGCTGCGTTAATAGGAGGGGGAGCGGAAGAGGAAGCCATATTATTAGCTAGATGCGAAAGTTCAAGCTGTGCACTACTTAACTCACCACGAGGCCAAGGTACCTCAAGTCAATTCGAACTTACTTCAAGGACGCATAACTTTTTCAGATGCAGTTTTTAGCTCCACGCCACATTATGTAGACACTACGGATGTAGCGAAGGGGGGTCGACATGCATTACTCCATGATGCTCCCCCTGCAAGAGCCAAGAACTATCACCGACGGTTTATTGGTTTCGGTTGAAAACTGCGACCGAGCTGACTATTAGCTCCTTCACCACCCCGCCCACCATCACAGTCTCGGCAGTCTGCCATCTCCAAAGACCCTGGTCCGATTTCCATGTCTTGGCAAGGCGTGACATGTGACTCTAGAGCATGGAGTTACCTTGCTGTGTAGCTTGCAAGCCAGGACATCAGTTGGAGGCTATTCTCGGGACAGTTATAGATAAACCAGTGTCAATACACAATATATTCTAATTTCTTGGTAATGTCCATTCTTTTTTCTGCTGGTGTTTATCCGTAGCTCGTAATTGGTTTTGTGGATATACAATTGGCAACTATAAGCGCAATGGGTTTTCACGGTCTGGTATAATGGTAATTAGTTCCTCGGCTTCCATTTGGTAATATATTGATATAACACCATGCTCTTATTCAAAGGTTCGTGACGTAAAGCTAAGAAACAAACTATCAAGACAAACAGTATATTGAGGTGCAAGAAATATGCAAGTGGAACACCATTGTGCTTGTAACTGCTTTGTTTCCCTCTACCATACTGTTGCTAGGCATCAAACGAACACAAATGTCTTAAAACTCTCACACAATGCTGCTTGTTCAGCAAGTTTGTGTTCACTGTTCAGTGCTAAAGGATATCTGTGCATGAATGCAACAGCTGAGAGTAGAAAGCACACTTCCCATTGTAGTTCTAGATCTCTCACGAATAAAGCTGACTTAAAAGTTATCTAATACTTGGGTAAATCAATAGCAGTATAAGAAGGGCAAGAACAAGCCAACAAATTGCATAGTCTATCTCATTTACCGCCATCTCACACCTTAGCCTCTCGCAAACTACTCACTTCCACATTATCACGTTCAGCAAAAGTGCTCTCAAGCTAATTTACCTTAGCTTATCCTCACTTGCTAGTGTCAGTACCTTTCTCATCACCAATTGAAAGATTGTAGAAGTCATCAGCTATGCCTCACTCAGACAGCTCTATGATTATAGAGCGTAGCAATCTAGTCAGTCAACTAGATGAAACTCATCTAGACGATCCTCTTATCCCCGAAGGCAACTATCTAGACTCATCATCTGCTATAGCTCAGCTGGACGATAATTCTGCCAATGCGGTCAACGACACTTCTGAAGACATATTAGCCACCACGCATCCAGGAAATCCCATCATTTCGGTAGACGGGTGTGAAAATTACTGTGACGGTGACAACGAATATGACGACTACTATCTAGATCCTCTAACAATTGGGATTGAACTTGAATTTCTGGTCCCCGTGCTAGAGTCGGGTCAGGAGGATCCATTTCCTCAGGATCCCAGGCCCCTGTTCCGTCAGGATTCTTCCCCCCCTGAAGAATACCGCAACGCTCTCAAGAAATTTGTCCTCTCTCCGCTTCAGGCTACCGAAGGGTTCGTAATCAGAGACTCGGCTGATGACAAGTACGTTCCGCCCGAGTACGAAATCCCTCGGTATGACGTTTGGCGTCTGGTGGAGGACCGCTCGGTCAAGCTTAAATGTCCCAAGTCCAAGGAGGAGCAGGCCTTCATCTGGGAGGGTAAGGAGATCACCTCGGAGGTCATGGCCGCCGATGACCCCAGCTACCGGGACAAGATCTACGCCATCTGCCGCGGCATCCGCAGCGCGCGGGTGCACCTGAACCACACCGCGGGACTGCACGTGCACGTGGGCTGCGGCGACTGGGGCTTCTACCTGCTGGAGCTCCAGAAGTTCGCCTCGCTCCTGTGGCTCGTGGACGCGAGGCTGCTCGCCCTCCACCACCCGTGCCGCCGGAAGAGTAAGTTCTGCCGCCCGCTGGCCTCCTTCTCGCGCCTGTCGAGGTACAAGCGGTGGTCGTGGTACAGCTGGGAGGACGACGACATCCCCGAGGGCATGATGATTTGGATCCCCGAGGACTTACCCGAGGATCTACACGCGATCTTCGGCCACATCTGGGGATGTACCGAGCCAGGTGAGTTGGCGTCCCTCATGATGGCGCCGCGGGAATGTTCTGCCACCGGGCAGATGTTCGCAGAATTGCGCGGTACCGTGGGGTTTAGGCGTTTCCTCCCATTTGGGAGGATTGGTGGAAATACTAGCACTCTGGAGTTTCGGCAAATGGCCGGATGCCTTGACCCCGACTCCATCTTGCACTGGATCAACGTCTGCGTGGCCCTCGTAGACTACGCAAGGAAGTCGAATGTTGACGAATTCAAGGGCCTGGTCGCCGAGATCGTCAGCACGGGAGAGACTTACACTGCATTTGATCTACTGAGATATTTGGGGCTGGAGGATGAGGTTCAATTCTATGAGCGAAAAGTTAAGGGTTATGAAGCTGCCACTCCTAAGGGTCTGGAGCTCTTCGATGGTGGAGCCAATAGTCTGTTCCTTACCCCATTATAAGGACTCGCCTGAGTATCTTATAATATCCCTCTGCCTATCACGAATAACTTCTACAGATAAGTGAAGATGAGTTGGCTTTGATACTCAAATGTAAGGATAACGTAGATACATGATGATAGAACCAAGGCTGAATACAAGATCATGGCGGAGAAGTAGAGGTTCTCGTTCTAGTGACATGTGTCCTTTTGTCTAGTCTAATTTGAATTTGCTGTTAGATGTTCGAGTAATATTCTATAGCACTCACCATATTTACAATGTTATCTTCTACTCAGTTTTAATGCGGTCACAGTTATGATGTTTTCTTTTGTCTTCTCAAAATGCGGTGTTACATACCTAGGGGAAACATTTCATGTTTACAGCGATATTTATAAATCCTTAACATTGGCTGAAAGAAGTAGGAGTAACGAGTTCAGATAAGATATTTTCAAAGCAGCTCTGGTATAGAGGGGTATAGTGCGAAAATCAGAATATAAAATCAAGAAAAAACAAAACCAGTATATAACACCATGCACAGAGCGAGCGCTTCATCATCCTCCAGCCTTAATTCTCTACAAATAGCTTTGGTTTAGGTTGGTGATTTTGGAAATCAAATGTTCATTCCGTTGTTTTTAAAACGAAAGTGGCGTTCCGTAAAACCATACCGAACCTGTGTGGCTTTGTATCAGTAAAACATCCAAGTAAGCAATGAGAGCAGTACGAATGTATGGAGATTTCCTTATGGGCCACGTCGAACAGAACTTACGATGAATATGGCAGCCAATTATATTAGGCGCATCGCCCATCCGATGCTTCTTCTGTCTCATCAACACATCCAATCACTACATTATCAAATCTACCATAAACACTCTATCATAATCTTTTTTTAGCATCACTCCCATACTAATGGAGCCAACCGACAAATTAAAGGGAACTTACCAGCTGCTGCTGAGGATCGCACCACCACCCTACCCATGACTTAACCTGGCAGAATGTGACACAGCAGCCCGAGCCGTTGGGCTGCCAAATGTAGCTCGAGGCGTTGAAACCCATGGAGAAAGCGCCGATACTTTGGAAGATGTCTGAAGCTGTGCCTCCGTAGTTCTTGTCCGCATATGCCTGAAACGAGAAGACCTGAACCTGGTCGCTCAGTGGTACCTGGGTTGTGTCACTGGTTGAGGCCGAGGTCGTGCTGCTCGTCGGAGTCGGAGAGGTGCTATTTATGGTGAGCAGGCTGTAAGTAAGGAGGGCCAAAAGTCTCTTCTTTCATATCCATACAAGAAGTCTAATAAAATCAAGCTTGGACTTACCTGCTTGTCGTGGTCGCAGTGGTGTGCTGAGCCCGTGTGGATGCTGCTATTCCGCCGCCCACACCACCTCCAACAGCGCCTGCAACGACGACAAAGGCCAGCAGTACGCTTATCCAAAAGCTCCGCTGGGGGAAACCGCAGACAGTTGGTGGTGACTTCTCTGACGGCTCTGATTCTTCTATTTTATCAGGTTCCGGCGGCGGCGGGGCCGGTGACGTCGGACTGACTATGTCTGCGATGGGGATCGGCTCCAAGCCCGTCTGATCGTAGGCAAGATACTTCGGAGTGGCCTCGCCCGGCTCCGGGTGCGGACGGATGTAGGCATGAGAGATGGGGTAATTGGGTACTACCACTTCAGGCAAATCACTCGGATGAGTGTTGCCATCGTGGTAGCAGACTACGCTAGAGCAGTCGGTGGAGGCATCGTCAACTGGATCGAATCCTGCTTCCTCCATTCAATGCAGCGCCCGTAGGGAAGGTGGTGACAAGGATTCGAGGAGCGACAGATTTAGCAATGATTCGTGTTGTTGTATTACCCGATGGTCAGATACGAAAATAATGCGAGAATAAAATGCGGTGGCCACGAGCTAGTGATAAATATATCGGGAAGATTATAGAGCACCAATAAACTCGTCTTCGTAGGACTCAGTCACCCTTCGCTTCCGCACCGCCCCCATACGAACACCCACCACCAGCCCGTTTTTTGGATCACGGCAAATTTCTTGCTTCCCGCTGCCAAGAGGCTCTAGCCTCTGAGCCCGTTCTCCCACAGGACAGTGAGAGGAGTGGGGTGGTATTAAGCCAAGCAAGTTCAAGCCAGGAAAGCTGAGAGAGATCCATGATACTTGGGAAGGATGCATGTAACGGTCATACCCGCCAAGGCAGCGATGGCTTGAAAGCACCGGGATCAACAACGCCATGTACCTTAAAATGGAAAATGTTTGACCTCTCGGATTCGTCGCGTTCCTCTAGAAGCCAAAAGCCAACCCACACATGGTGGTTTTGGACATGCGGGGGGATGATCAGCCCGCCGTTACGCCACACGAAGTCTTTTCTTTTTTTCTTGCCTTTTCAGCCGTACGGTACCTCTGCAGGGACCCTTGGAAGAGCTACGAAAGACCCAATCAGATTTCGCCCTTCCTTTGGTATATTGGAGAGCTGAGCTTGGCTTGGCATTTTTGGACTTCAACACCAATCAGAGGGCCTTGAGAAGCTAGAAAAATCCCCGTCTGCAGGGAGCCCGGGTGAGATACCCGCGGAAGCATTTAAACCATCATCCCCTCCCGATGCAACAAAGCAAGCAGCAGAGTCAGAGATGCAGCTGTCCTGCCTAATCTCTCATCCTGAACCGGTAAAGTAGGGTAATGGCACCCATAACTTTCTTGGATGCAGAGTAGAGGCACAGCCTTTAAGACTGATTCCCCAGACGCCCTAATGGGACTTACGTTGTTACCTTGGCACATCTTCCCGGCATATCTTCCTACGGTGTAGCCGAGAAGTGATGCCGTGAATGTACGTTAGACCGGATGACCGGGATGTAGGCAGGTAAACTTGCATTTGGAATTCATTGTGATAAATGAAGCCTTAGAAACTGTTGTTGGCCAGCTGGATAGCGAGGAGAATTGAATTGTATGCCACGCTGACCTTGCGCCTCGTATAGCAGTCTCAGCTTTTCAGCTTTAGCTCTTGGCAGGGTCTCACAACCCACGAGGCTGAAAACACTATGTAAATAAGAAGCCCTCGGTAAAAAGGAGTCCTGGACTACGAAAACAGCGACCGTTCTATTCTCCCTATAGTTATCCTGCACACCTAGCCCATTCCGAAAGGGCTATTTTGAAAGTAAAGATGCATAGCATAAAAAGAAGATTTCTATTCCATAATTTTTTTTTCACGCAATGCAGCTTCTCGAGCCTCAAGTGAATAAAATCAAATTGTTTGCTTTGATTATGTTATTAACATATTTATGTAGGCGATAATATACTAATTCTTTGTTTCCGGTATAGATATATACATGGCCTAATGCAAACTAAATGCTACAGCAAGACCAGAGACTTTTTCAGATTGGCTTGACTGTTCTAGTAAATCTGGGTATGTCCTTCGTGAACCTGGCAGGGTCGTCGCGAGCGCCATCCTTCCAGTACTCGTACTCGATCCAAGCGTTCTCGGGCATTTGCTCCTCCATAGCGGCGATCCAGTTGCCCAGCGCGGGGGAGAGCGGGATCACGCCGGTCTCGAGGACGTACTGATCCCACAGCTTCATGAGCTCCTGGAGCCTCTCGGGCTCCTGCTCGGCGAGGTCGTGGATCTCCCCCGGGTCCCGGGCCAGGTTGTACAGCTGCCATCTCTCGGGGCCCTTGGGCTTGGGGATGAAGACGATCTTCCAGTCGCCCTTGCGGCAGGCTGCGCGCCCGCAGGTCTCCCACCCATTGATGAAGTCCTGCTCGTGGATCGACTCGGACTGCTGCTGCAGGTACGGCACCATCGACTTGCCGCGCATGCCGACGACCTCGCGGCCCTCGTATGTGGGTGCCGGGTGCGTTACGCCCGCCATGTCGAGGATTGTGGGCGCCAGGTCCATGACGGTGGAGAACTGATGAGTCACGGTGTCCCCGGGGATCTTGCCGCTGAAGCCGGCTGGAGGCTTCATCAGGAAGGGCACGCGGACGCCCCCTTCCGTGGTGTACGCCTTGTACAGCCTGCTCGGTGCGGTGGAGGCTTGGGCCCACCTCGGCCCGTACCAGATGAAGGAGTCGCCGTTCCCGAGGTTGTCGATGTGGTTGTTGTAGTACTTCTTGAGGTGCTGCAGCATGGTGCCCTGGACGAGGGGGTACGCCTCGTAGGCGGCGCCCTCCGCGCCGTTGTCGGACAGGAAGCACACAAAGGTGTTATCGAGCTCGCCTGTCTCTTCGAGGTAGCTGACAACCTTACCGACGTTGGCGTCGATGCACTCGACCATGGCGGCGAAGACCTCCATGGCACGGCACGAGTTGGCGCGCTCCTCCTCGCTCATGTCGGCCCACTCCTTCACTTCATCGGCTATGACGGGGTGGGCCTCCACGTCCTGGGGCACCAAGCCGAGCTCTTTGAGACGTTGCAGGCGCTTTTGGCGCAGTGCCTCGGGGCCATCATCGTACACGCCTCGGTATTTCTTGACGTATTCCTGCGGAGCTTGCAGAGGCCAGTGTGGCGCTGTGAAGGGTAGGTAGCCGAAGAAGGGGCGCTCGTCGTTCTTCTCTTTCCGGTCTTTGAGGTACTGGAGCATCTTGTCGCCGTAGCCATCGGAGGAGTACCACCCGTCGGGGAGCTTCTTGACATACTCTCCGTCCTCGTTATGCAGCGCGATGAAGCTCATGGTCATAAATTCGGGTATCTGGTCCATGCCCTCCAGCTGTGGCTCGTATGCGTAGTGGTTACTGCAGGCTGGGAGGTGGGCAAAGCTGCGTTCGAAACCTCGCACCTTGGGGCTGCGATCAGGGGTGAGGCCGAGGTGCCACTTGCCCGCCATGAGCGTCAAATAGCCAGCATCCCGTAGCAGCTCGGGAAGGGCGACGACCCTCTCGTTGAGATAGCCTTCATACCCTGGCATGCCCCTCTGTACAGCGGTAGACATGGTGCCATTGGGGTCATTCTGGCCCGATATGTTTGTCCACTCTATCAGGTTCCCCAGCCCCGCAATATGGTGATCAGTTCCGGTCATGATCATAGCACGGGAGGGAGAGCACGCAGCAGCAGCATGGAAGTCCGTGAATCGAATCCCATCCTTGGCCAATTTGGCTAGATTGGGGGTGTTGATCTCTCCACCGAATGGGGAGATGTCACTGAAGCCCAAGTCATCAGCAACGATGACAAGGAAGTTCGGCCGCTTCCCGGTTGCCATGTTGTTCTTGGTCTCGAGAAAAACGATGACGTTGAATTAGATCAGAATCCTGCTTTCCCTTTTGTGATGACTGATATTGTCGCCGTAGAGAAGGCAAGTCCGCAAAAGCCTATATATACAACCGAAGGGCTGAAAAACATAGAGGAATCATGGAAAGAGAAGACGAAGGGGGGGGAGCTAAATAGCTACCCCTCTTATGGTAGGACGATATGGGCGAGAGAGAAGGGAAAAGAGAGGGGCATGTGCTGACATCTCATAGCGGTATCGGGAACTGGACAATGGCACCAGATCTTCTGAGTTTGCCGTTGCCAGGTGGGTTCTGGTCCCGATTCTGCAGGTTCCATCGAAACTTTCAGATCCGGCGTTTCCTCGCTGCAGACCAGGCCGACGGGTAGTGAGTGCAAGTCGCGTGTTCATAGTCCTGCTCGCTATCTACGCACTACCACCACCCGCTTCTCGCTCCCCCTGCCCACAGAAATAAATTGTGCATGAGTGTTGCGAGTGTGTGTGGATCCAGTCACTGTCAATCCGCTGCACCATCCCGGGCGAGCGTTTCCACCCCGCACCGAACTAACAGAAACCCGGAGATTTAGTCTTAGAGCCCCGGATCTCGGTCGGTGTAATGTCTGATTGGCTGGCGTGACCCCCCGATCGTCTTCCATAGCTAATCACGTCATCAGCTTAGAGCCACTCAGCGCTCCAACATCAGCTGAGCGACTGTGTGGCCCGCGGGCGACTTGAAGACTGCCAAGCACATTTTCCTTTCCCTGCTTCTCCAAATCCTCCCGTATAAAGAGAATGGAGGAGCATGAGCCGCTCATTGAGGCATCTTCCTCCAGGAACGACCATCCTATATCCACCATGGGCTACAATACTGGAAAGCTGCGCGCCTACTGGCTCGGGTCCGTTGTGTGCATGGGGGGTTTCCTTTTCGGCTACGACAGCGGAATGTGAGTCCTCTCTATGCTTGTGACTTGTTCAGATTTGTTGCTGACCGAATCTAACGTAGAGTTGGTTAGTAACACCAACCAACTCAAAAGTTTCGACGCCCTAACTTTTGATGACTAACCAATTATCCTAGGTGGTGTTCTGACGCTGGCCTCGTTCGAAAAGGACTACCGTTATAGCGGTGGGCAAGCCACGCGTACGAGTTCTCTGGCTGTTGGCTTACAGCAACTGGGCGCTTTTGTTGCGTGTTTTCTGGCCTGGCCGCTGACTGACAAGATCGGCCGCCGATATTCTCTCATGCTGTCGTCAGTGGTGTTCTGCATTGGCGCCATGATCCAGACCATCAATACCCATTCGCTAGTAGCCTTCTACATTGCCCGAGTCATCGCCGGTTTGGGACTGGGTTCTGCCACGGTGGTGGTACCAATGTTCAACAGCGAGATGATGCCCAAAGAGATGCGTGGCCAAGTAGGCTCGTTTTTTCAATGGTTTTACACATTTGTAAGCACAAACTTACACAGAATTAAGCCCTATTCGTGAAATTTATAACTTTGTATTAACACAGACAGGGTATTTTCGTCTCCTATTGGATTGATCTAGGGGTGGCAGACAACATTCCTACCAGCGAGTCAAAGCAATGGCAGATCCCCATCGGCCTTCAACTCGTGCCGGGAGCTCTTCTTGGATTAGGCATGCTCACGGTCAAGGAGAGCACCAGATGGCTGACAAAGAAGGGTAGACACGAGGAAGCTTGGGTTAGCTTGCAATGGATCCGCGGAGGCGACACCCCTGAGGTCAGAGAAGAGATGAAAGAGATCCGTCTGGGTGTAGAATCCGAAGCCAGAGCGACCGAAGGTTTTCAGTTTAAAGGTGAGTGAAGCGGCGATTCTAGTGTATTCATCTGAAAAGAATTCTGCTTATCGGTAATTGGCATTAACTTATTTACTTCTTTTTCCCTCTTTGCCCTTCTGCAGAGCTATTACAGGGTGATAACTTCAAGCGCGTCTTCGCCGCCTTTGCCATCTTCACCGCCCAGCAGGCCACCGGCGCGACCGCGTTCGCCTACTACGGCCCGCAGTACTTCAAGCTGCTGGTCGGCAGCGGCAACAAGGACCTCCTGCTGACGGCCATCTTCGGCGCCGTCAAGGTCGTGGCCTGCGGCAGCTTCGTGCTCTTCTTTTCGGAGCGCCTCTCCCGCCGCCAGGTGCTGATCGGCGGCGCCGCCCTCATGGCCGCCTGCCAGATCTCCACGGCCGTCGTGGTCAAGGCCAAGCCCCCGCCGAGCACCGCGAACCCGGCGGTCACGTCCTCGGGCATCGCGACCGTCGCGCTGATCTACCTGTTCGTCATCTTCTACAACTTTAGCTGGGGGCCCATGCCCTGGCCGTATGTGTCGGAGATCTTTCCCACACGCATCCGCGAGCCCGGTGTGGCTATCGGCGTGGCATCACAGTGGCTCTGGAACTTTGGTAAGCCCCTTGGTTTGGTTATGAGTGATTCAGAAAGAAACCTCTAGTGCTAATGCGGTGGCAGTTTTCTCCCTTACTACACCTTACATGATGGCGAGCATGGGCTGGGGCACATTCCTGCTCTGGGGTGTATTTGACGCAATAATCTCCCTCATGACCTTCTTGTTCCTGAAGGAGACCAAGGGTCTCAGCTTGGAAGTCATTGCGAACCAGCGATTCAAGAAAGGTAGCTCGGCTGATGACCTCTATGGAAAGTCGGACGATGTTCATGCCCAGCATGCAGAACAAAGGTGAAGAAAACTGGTTCGGACTGGATGGTGTCTGTTCAAATTTGCAAAAGGTTTGCTCAGAGGACATTTGAGTATTGCGTCCTGAGCACCGGAAAACCAACGAGGCACCTGTCTGTTGTGAGTATTGTCTATATTCGCCAACTTGCCGATATTAGTCATATCAAGGTAGTTTTATAGTACACAAAATGTTTTCCAAGTATGACTGATAACATACTACAAATGTCGTTGTACTTCTATCAAAACGTCATTTGCCGTTACAAAGCACATGATGTTTACCTGTAAAGAGTGAATCATTTCATTGGAGATATTTATAGGAGAGAAATTCCCCAAACTTATCTCGCACAGTGGCAGCTATTGTGTGTATATTATTATTTTACCCTTCCAGTTTCGTCTCTGGCTTGCTTAGAAATCATTGTCCCCCGGGGCATTGCCAGGACTGCCTCTGTCTAACAAACCAAATGCGTCAACTTCTAGCCCAAACAATTTCCTGTCCAGTTCGTACCTGGAGCCGACAATTATATGACCTTTGAATCCAGATTCACCTTGGATTCTATTACGATTGAAAATGGATGTCATCTGACACAAATTACTTAAAACTTCTATCCCTGTCTCGTCGTCTTTGCCTAACTTACTGAGTACGAGCAAGTGTCTGATGGTCTAATGGTATTGGCCTCTTCTCTGTCGCTTCGGACCTTTAGAGTCTATTCAATCGGCTCTTAGACACGCCCAGAACTCTGCTGAGCTCGAAAGAGATATCCTGCAGAGCGTCCTTTGCGTCATCTTCTGCACCACCATCTAGGTTGGCTTTCACTGCCGCGCGGAGTCTGTCTACCTCGGCAACCACTCCCTGGAGGAACCCGCGGATATCGCCGCTCGCAGACGCAGCCATCAGATCGATGGGCGATGGTGACGACTGCACCTTGGGAGTCGCAGCTTGCTCTCGTAATTGCGCCTTCAGAGCACTGACTTGTCGCTGGAGGTCGGCTACTTGCGCCTCATTTGTTGCCACCGAGGTGCCGCGGTTCTGTTCGAGCAGCCTTCTCATCTCGTTGAGCTGCGTCTCAAAGTCCATGATTCGCTGATTGTTCGTAGCTACTAGGACCGTTGTGTGCTGGAAGCACTGCTCACGAACACTCTTCAGCTCGCTCTGGAAACGGTCCGACATTTGATCCAGTTGAGGTATTTTGGTGGTGAGATCTGATAACTTTGACTCCAGTTTGGGTATTCGTTGACCGTCACTGGTGTTTCTTGCCGTCTGGCGTTGTAAATCACTGACAGCTTCCTCCATCAAAACAAGGCGTTGCTTAGATAAGAGTTCCCTGTCGAGTTCTAGTTTTATATCTCTTGACTGAGCTTCTAGGTGACGGAGACGCGGCCTGTCATCTATCAGCTCTTTGTGTTGAATTTGGATATCTTTGAGAGTGGACTTGAGTGCATGAATATCTTCCTTGAGGTTGCTATCCGATGCTTCTCCTGGTATCAACGATTGCCGCGAGTCTTGAGAATTGCTTTTTGGCTGCTCCTTCAGCGCGTTACGAATGCTGGCTTCCAAAGTTACAATTTCTCCCTTGGATTTATTAAGCTCAAGCCTCTCTCGGAGCACTCTTATCTCCGTTTCCAGAAGTGTTATATGATTTTGTTGTAGTGGGCGCTCGATATCAAGACCTATAGATCCTCTTGTTGAACTCTGGGGTTGGGTTGAAGAAACACCGGGCAAACTGGCTGGTTCTGTGTTTGCACGAGATTGTGGTTCATTCAATACCTTAATGTCATTTCCACCTAGACTTTGGGCTTGATCGGCTAGATGACCAGTTGCCAGGATTGAGGCCTTCTCGTCAAGACTTGTCACGATTTTATCTATCCCTTTATACACATGTTCTTCTTCATCTTTCTTTTTGCTCGTTGATTGTGTGGTGTTCTCACCAAGAGCGTTGTTTTGGCCATTGTTATCTGTGGCTTGGGGAGAAACAACCGCCTTTCCAGCCGTATAGCTGGTTTCACTTTCCCGAGCTAACTCAGCACTAGAACTAAGAGGAGCACCAACCGGTGTCTGGGAGCCAGGCGATATAGATTTTGGTTGGTTTGGTGCTTTCTTAGAGCTTGGGCCTTTGCTCACGATAGAGTTATTGCTGTTAGTGGCAGGCCTTTTGGCAACCTTTTCGCTGTCAAGCGTGGTTGGGCTGTCGGCGCGTGCGCGTTTTCGACTGGGGTTTTGCGTGTCTGGCTGATCAACTTCAGTTTGAGGATGGTCAACAATGCGTTGCTCGTTAAAATCACATTTCGCTGGGAGGCCGGCGCTTCGATGTTCAGGGGCTGTTTCTTCTCGTCTGTGAGCCAGGCCTCGAACCTTGTGCTCCGTGGAAGAGTCGGTTTCCCTGCGGGACGCATCTTGTGAGACACGCGAGGGAAGACTATCACTTCGTTGATAGCTATCTCGCCGGCGGATTTCATGTTTGCTCTCACGAGGCGAAGTAGGGATAGATGGAGAATAGTGACTTCCTTCCAATGGGACATCCTCTCTGAGGACGGGAGCGCAAGTTCCCGCACGGACTTGCTGAGCGAGAACGCCCTGATCTCCCAAAGCAGATGTGAGACGGTTCTTCCACAGTGATGCTCGTTGGTCCCATCGAGTAGGCGATATTCGCGCCTCGCTTGTTACGCGTAGGCTATCGATGTCATCCGCCAGCTCCGCCAAGCGCGAAGGCGGTGCTGAAGGCCTCCCCGAAGCCTGTAATGATATGCGACAAGCTGCTCTTCCAGCGCAATACTTATCAACGATGTCTCTTAGATTTTCTCCGCTGGTATTCGGATGAAAGTCTAGGCTGGACCGAAGTCGAGACCAAAAGTCGGACTGCCCCCAGAACTCGGCAAAATGGAAGACGGCCTCAAGGATGACGCGCAGGTTTGTTTCGAAGCGAAGATATGCATCTTTACTGCCACGGTCCCTCTTCCACGGCATGTAGGTACGTTGCTGCAATACAGTCCTGAACTGCTGTTCAGACTGCATTGGGTCCTCACCCGGCGGGAAGGCGAACCCTTTTAGGTGCCATGGGCTTGTGCCGGGGAGCATGGTGTCTCAGAATAGTCGCTGTCACCGTCATCCGGATGAGACCGTGCTACTGGGCTCCCCTGTGCCAGTGCAAGAACGCTGTAAGAGAATGCAGGAGACTGGACTATAAATTAGGACAAAAGCCAGGTTGGCGTGAAAATCCAGCGGTCGCCTAAGTTAGTAAAGTCCAGCTGGTAGGGGTGTAGGATGGATCCTGAGATGTCCCCTACTGGGGTAACCCCCGGCTTTTTCCCAGAATGCACAGGCCCAGTTCTCGTCCCGACTAATGAAGCAGCAAACAGTTGGGATGGAGGGGGGGGGGCGGCCCACTCTGCTTCAAACGCTCTGCAGCTCAATCAGGAGTTGCTGGAGTCGGGTTAGACGCGTCCAGAACCAATGGTAACTTGCTTTTTTTACCTCTAGTCGCGGCGGGATAGGCACTCTTGATCCGCGTGGCGCACCGAGGAGACATAAGTTACATACCCGAGTTCATGATACACGAGAATAACTCGGCCCCATTCCACGCACAGAAAAACATCGTGCAACAGATGTGATGGATGTGGGAATGGAATCATGGTTGGTTCGCCTACATTTATCCAGGTATCTATCTAATTTCTAAACAAACGCAAACCCTCCTCTTCAGCATTATCCATGTCCTCATCTGACACTTCATCCTCATTGAGAAACATTTTCTGTCCAAACAGAGTGCTGAAGAAGCGATCGATGGCGTGCTGCTCCCAACCTCGACGGTCCTCGGGCGCCATGAAATTCTGCAGCTTTTCATGGACATTAAATCGCATTTTCCTCCCCTTGCTCGCTTTTGTATCCACATGTTTCTTGTTCTTAGCTTCCTTGACAGCTGCGTATCGTATGGTTGCTGCTTGACCACCAGCACTGGATGTGTCCGCTGTGCGCTGGTCAACAAGCTCCTTTAGCAGGAGCTGGTAGAAGTCAGCATCATCGTAGATATCGGGATCCTCGTTAACCTTCTTCGCGACCTGTGCAGGCGCACACGACCGAGGCGTTCTTGTCCTCTTGATTAGCCGTTCCGGATCCTGCATCTGGTTTTCTAGCATCATTGTCAGAGGTTCATCAACCTTGGCAAATGTGCCGCCGTTGCGGGAGTGCCCAGCACTGGTATTGATAGTTTGTGTCGTCTTGACCTTCTTTGACCAGTTGTCGAGGACAGCTCGGCGCCTTGCGGCAGCACGACGCTCAACTTCCTGCATACTGTCCCAGATGTCCTGATTGGATGTTGAGAGTTCAGCTCGCTTGCGCTTCTTCCCGGGGTTTGCTTGCATGCCGACGCGGAATGCATCGATGGCGTTCCAGAGCTTAACAGCGGCAGCTTCAGCCGCTTCATACGGTTCGCTCTGGTCATCTGCGTCGTCAACTGCACTAAAAGAGTTGACGGCTACCATTGCCTTCTGCAACCGGATGCGGATGTTGAGAGCTGCGTCAAATGCTTTGCGCTGCTGGCGCACAGCCACTCCCTTCGCTATATCTTTCTGGATGGAGCTTGCTACGGCACCAGCCACGCTTTGAGTTCCAGCCATGAGATCACTCAGAGCATTTCGGTCGGAATTGCCCCTCTTCTTTTTAGGGGCTTCGTCCTCGCTGGCGGACTCATCATCATCATCGTCGTCGTCGTCATCGCCCTCTTGGTCTTCATCATCGCTGTCTCCGGCACCTAACGCACTGTTCCGTGCCTCCTCATTTTCCGACACTGATTCATCGCTCAGATCCTCGTCATCATCTACGATGAAACCTTCCATATCAGAGTCTTCGATGTCCTCGTCATCCTCGTCATCATCTTCTTCGTCTTCCTCCAGGGCATCCTCTCCTTCGCTAGCTTCCGAGTCCTCTTCAGCCTCCTCGTCCATGAAATCGGCCGCGGTAGGTCTCGTGACCCTTTTGCCCTTGACTGGCATGGCCTGGGAGCTGCCCCGGAAGGTGTAGTCTTTGAAATTCTCCTCGTCACTCTCCCCAAAGACACCGTCGCTCTCGATCTCAGCGTCTTCGTCGTGCTCCTTCTGGTCTCTTTCCAGGTCGGCCAGGTCAGGGTCGTCGAACCCTTCTTGCGCGTCCTCGTAGTCATCCGACTCGGAGGAGGACTGGTCCAGCGCATCACGGCTCACACGAGCACCTCGGTACTGAGGCCCGAGTGACACTGGCTCCTTGCGGCGAAGCTTCGATTTGCCGACCGAGACATAGTGCTCTGTGCCGGCGTTGTCATCAGCGCTCTCATCCTCACTGCCACTCGCAGCATCGCGATCCGACGGGGCTTCGTTCTCGGGATCGTAATCTAGCAGTTTCAACCATTAGCATGTCGAAGGCGAGACGGCAATTATGTAAAAGCATAGGCATAATAGAATTCAAAATTACCTTTGGCGGGTTTCTCGTCCCATTCGGTGAACTGAGCCTTGCGGCCCTTTGGTTGGCCCATATTTGTCCAGCGCGGAAACTTTTCTTCACGTTCAACTTGAAAGGCGTTCAACAGGTAGTACGGAAAAAAAAAATTCGGATTGCCCATTGAAAGTCAAGCCCCACCGCAGTGCTGGGAATTTTTTGTCGGTGTCGGGCGGCAGAATTGGGAATCGGGGTGGTGGAGTCAGCGGTGACTGGGGGCGAGTTAGTGGGTTCTCATTATTACCGGAGCTCTCCGTACCATGGGAAAGCTATCACAGCTTGACCGGAGTAACGGCAGTGGGAACATCAAGCCCGGTAGTAGAAAATTCATAGACGTATGTACAGCGCCGTTTTCTACCATAACTAATTGGTATCCGGGGGCATCTCCTTCGGACCAATCACATACTGAAACTTCACATAGGATTGCGCGGCGATTCGAGAGATATGACCAGCTGGCCATCATGAGGTCAACTTCAACTCGGCTGTTCCACACAGTCCGAGCGCTGGCCCATGAGAATCCCTTAGTGAGTGAACTGCACAATCCAGGAGCTTATATCAGCAACTTGCGTAGACAGCTAACAGAAAGTACCAAATGTGAAAGGGGCTTCCTCGCACCGGGTCGATTCCCCGGATGCAGCGCGGTCTCCCCGAGCGCCGCAAGATCAGGAATGTCGCCAAGGTCATTGCCGTCTCGTCGGCCAAAGGTGGCGTAGGCAAGAGCACAGTAGCAGGTATGTTCATCTCTGTTCATGGGATCCTAACGGTCCGATGAACGCGGGTCAAGTTTCTTATACAGAGTACTAACTGTGATAAAAGCAAACCTGTCTTTGGCCTTTGCCCGTCAGGGTCACCGCACTGGTATTCTTGACACTGACATATTTGGTCCTTCGATCCCAACCCTTTTCAACCTCTCGGGAGAACCCCGCCTCTCATCCAGTTGAGTGCTCCTGCTCCATCTCCCCGTCTCGCTTTTCGTGCACTAATAAAAGTAATATTAGATAACCAGCTCGTACCCCTCACTGCCTATGGCGTCAAGACCATGTCGATAGGCTACCTGACGCCCGAGGACGCCCCCGTGGTCTGGCGTGGTCTCATGGTGATGAAGGCGCTCCAGCAGCTCCTGCATGAGGTCGACTGGGGCGGCCTGGACGTGCTGGTGCTGGACCTGCCCCCGGGAACGGGCGACATCCAGCTCAGCATCGCGCAGCAAGTAATCCTCGATGGCGCGGTCGTCGTCAGCACGCCGCACACGCTCGCCGTCAAGGACGCCGTCAAGGGCATCGCTATGTTCCGCAAGGTTCAGACCCCGATCCTCGGGCTCGTCCAGAACATGAGCGTCTTCGCATGCCCCTGTTGCGGCGAGGAGACCCGCGTCTTCGGCTCCGGCGAGCGCCTCGCCCAGATCTGCCGCGAGGATGGCGACGGCATCCCACTTCTCGGTGATATACCTCTGCACCCAAGGATCGGCGACGACGCCGAGCTGGGGAAGCCCACCGTCGTAGCGGAGCCCGAGAGCGCCCGAGCGCAGGTGTTCATGAAAATCGCAGGGCAGGTAGGGAAGCAAATAGGTCTCTGAGGTTGGAGAAGGGCATGTACAATATGTCATTTGTTCGGATCTTAGCAAAATGTACATCGATATGTAAGAGTTTGAAGTCATGAAAAAAAGCGAAATCATTCTGTTCATCTAAGCTAGGTCAGGCCTTGCGGCCTGGGGATCTTTCGTGTAGGTACAGTGGTCAACTATAGACCTTTAATCCAGTGATCCTATCGACAAACGCAGTGTGGGCCATTAGGACGTTATAAGGGCCATGGGGAAGCCACGTTTGATGTTTTCGCATCTTAGATCCTCGATGCAGTGCACACCGATATGCTCGGCTGTAGAATAGCCGACCAACCGAATATTTAAGACCCGTTTTGCTCGTGTACCACGTTAGCATCCATCTGGAAGACGGCAAACTGATAAGTAAAATGAAAGAAAGGGACCGAATCCTGAACTCCCTTGCATGTTCACGCAAAACGCCCCCAGCGCCGATATCAGCTTCAGACTCGTTTGTCCTTTGTCATGTATACAAAATAAACCACCTGCAGGCAGTGTTAGTTCTTAGTCCAATTCATCATTTGTTTGATAAATATGGCGACTCCTAGTGGGATCCTTTCGCATAGCTTGGCCAGAGCCCGTGAACCCAACTGTTTTCAATATTGTTAGTAAGAAGTATCAGACAAGAAAGTCATTGGGGGTGGAATGCTAACCTCTACCACGAACACCCTCAGGAGTTCGAAACATGCTGTCCTTCGCGGGTTTCTTCGTCTTGGCAAACTTTGACTTGGTATTGAAGTCCTGCCATTTGCTCTTGCCAGCCTCCAACTCCTTAGTCGCCTTGATTTTCTTGAACTTAGGCTTTCCGTCTGCGTCTAACTTGGATGCTGCTTCTTTATTCTTTTGTGCCAATTCGGGGTTGATGCTCGCAGCAGCCGAGATCACGCCCGGAGTAGGATTCGTCGACACCGGAGGTGGCGGAGGCGCGGGGGTTGCGGTCGGGGTACTGCTTCCTGTCGGTGTTCCGTCCGCCTTACGCTTCTGGGCCATAGGTCGGATATCCTTGGAACGAAGCTGCTCTGTATTATCGTAGCTTTTGAACTTGACGATGTAAATCGGTGCCGTAGACGAGCCGGTAATGGACGTGATGCGGGCCGGATAGAATCCCTTATCGCCAGAGACCCATTTGGCCATGACAGTGTCGTTGACCTGGTAGTTTACTGGTGCGCTCTCTGGCTCCTTTTCTTCAGCCGGCGAGGCCTTCTTGAAAGCGGGATGGTTCTCCCTCGACCATTTCTCCTGAACGGGCGGTGGCGACGGGGCTTTGGGCTTCGGCGGTGCTTTCGCAGGTCTGAGTTCAGCTAGAGTCTCACTTAGGAGGGCGAGTGCATCGTCTAACTCAGATTTCAGAGCGAGAAGCTCTGCATTGCTAGGGTCGTCTCGCAGGCCAGCATCAACTACCTCAAGCTAGAGAGCAACGAGATTAGCATTCAGTGTACTCTAGATCGCCATGCTGCTATCGAAACTTACCTGCTCTCGGTATTGCTTGATATCTTCCTCGAGACTCGATATGTCAGCCATGGTGATCGTATTGGAAGGATTTATGGGTGAAACAAGATGTATGAAACCGGATGCAGGCGAGCTCTCGATCGATCAGTGTCGCTGTCAAATGTTCTCCAGTACAAGGTGGTGAACTTCGGAGGGGTGGGTGACGGACGATGGAGCTGAGTGCGACGGATTATCCTTGGCTAAAAACCGAACGGCGCTGTGGTGGGGCTGGCGGTTGGTGTGTGCATACACTCGGTAACTGCATACACTACCAGTTGGCGCAGGAAATAGATAGCCTGTGATAGGTTGCGATTCGCTTCCAGGATGTTTGCAATTCACTTGTGCTAAATGTTCTTTGAGAAAGGTATTTGTAATCCTCTCCAAGTGCCAGAGGAACATGAGTTGAGCTGAGGAATTAATAGGTAAAAGGATAATAGGATATTGCAAAATCACAGTCCAATCATCAAGCAAATATCACGGGAAAGCCCCCCAATCAGAGTGGCAAGAGTACGACCCCTGGACCGACCTGTTTCCAATAACTCAACATTTCACAAGATGATACCTCTTACGAAGAAACCAAGGAGAATATTGGCATATTTGAATACTTATGTAGCTTGTGTTACTGTTCTGTCCTCAAGGCAAAGGCATTCCGATAGTTCTGTTTTGCTTCTTTGTCAGTGGAACAAGTTCAGCGGTACAGCAGAGCAAAAATAAGGTTTCTTTCTAAGTCCTCTCTAACGGGGTAACTTACCCTAAAATAGAAGCCTTGTTCTAGGCACCTAACTATCAAAGTTCCAGCGTTCCATCAACCCCACTAAATTTCGGGATTTGGCACCAGACAACGACCAAGCGAGCGCAACCGTTTGACCATCAGGGCTGCAAATAAAGTGTGCTCTGATATTGTATCTCGCTCCACAGCCTACTCCATCTCGTGAGTAGGCTACGACCAGGCCATTCTCTTTATTACTTCGGCTTGGGAAGCGGGTGGCAAAGCAGCGTCGTTGCAGAAAGGGAGCCACTCCCACACAATACTGCCAAGATGCAGGGCTTCAACATGGGCCGGTACGTGCCCCCCGATGTGGAGGGCACGACGTCTGGCAACAAGCTGCACGGCAAGCACCCGCTGGGGTCGCGGGCGTCCAAGCCGGGCGCGCTGACGGTGCGCTTCGAGATGCCTTTCGCCGTGTGGTGCGGGACGTGCCCGCGCCCGACCATCATCGGCCAGGGCGTGCGCTTCAACGCCGAGAAGCGTCGCGTGGGCTCGTACTACTCCACACCTATCTTCAGCTTCCGGATGCGCCATGCCGACTGCGGCGGCGCCATAGAGATCCACACTGACCCCAAGAACACAGAGTACATCGTGGTCGAGGGCGGCAAGCGCCGCGAGGACCGCGGCGCCGGCGATGACGGGGACCAGCAAGGCGCGGCGGTCCCCGCGATCCTGACGGATAAGGAGCGGGAGGCCCTCCGGGCCAACGCTTTTGCCAAGCTCGAGAAGACCATCGAGGACCGGGAGCAGCTGGTGATAGCCAAGGCGCGGATAGGGGAGATCGAGGCCGCGAACCGGAAGACCTGGGAGGACCCATACGAGCTGAACCGGAAGCTGAGGCGAGAGTTCCGCCAGGGGCGCCACCAAAGGGAGAAGGATGGAAAGGAAACAGAGGATCTGCAGGACCGGATGAGCTTGGGAATCGACCTGTTGCCTGCGACGGCGGAAGACGCGCGCAGAGCAGCGCTAGTTGATTTTGGGCCCGTCGGGTCGGAGGGACCAGCAGTAGGCGAGAAGGCCTTGTTGAAACCACTGTTTGATAGTGGCCTCGCACCAAAGCATTCGTTGTCGAACAATACGCCTTCAGGAGGCAAGCGGAAACTCAAGTCCGAAGTGGCCGCTTCTCAAATGCGAGAGAGCATAGTATCCGAGATCGTCGGAAACACCAGGCTCGTACACGATCCGTTTCTGGTGCACGATGGCACAACTGCAACCCCGAGGGGGCCGCCTCGGATCCTCGGTATCAAGCGAAGACGAGTTGGCGGAGAGAAGCAAGAGGAAGCTTCAGATGCGGAGTTGGAGCAACAAAAAATTGCGCACGACGTTCAGAAGGGTGTGATACAGGATGCTCCCAATGCCTCCAAGGCTTTAGTGAGCTATGATTCGGACTCGGCGGATTCTACATAGAATGTATGAGTCTTAAGGATATGAGGATTTTTTAACGGGCGTTATTAAGGTTGATTAGATACCCCTGAAACATATTTTGCGAATTAACTTCTATACCAGTCCATAGAATGTATGTATGGTGCCACTTTCATGATGGGGCTATACAATTCAAACCACGAAAATAGCTTCACGAATTTAGTATTGAAACATATCTCAGAGCAGAGGATAGAGGAGGCGTAGCAGCCACCATCATAATGAGGTTGTGATCTATCTGACTAAGAGACCTTCCTAAAGTAGTTGAGTAGAGAAACAAAAGCAATAGAGGCAGAAAATCAAAATAAAAACAACCGATCGATGTAATGGCCATAGGGGAAATGCCCTAGGATCAATCTTATGCAAACTCCGGAGGAACGAACTCCAAGCCTTACCCGTGTGCCAACCAGAGGGAACTCCTTGAAAATCCTAGGGAATCATGACGCGGATATTCACAGGCCCGACCAAGAAACGAAAAGGTTTCACCTCAAACGTCATCCATCTGGCCAGCCGGCTCCTCGTCTTCGTCTCCAAAACTTGCTACGGAGGACATATCGTCCTCATCCTCGCTCTCGGCTCCGGCCTCATCGGCTGCGTCCTTGCTTGCGTATTTGGCGACGTACTCTGCAACGATGTTGAATTAGCATGTTTCCCACCACCATCATCGTGACCTTGCGGATTAACATACCTTTGACCTTTGCGTCGTAGCTCTTGGGCTCCCGCATCAGCAAAGCAGCAGCCTCACCGTTCAAGGGATCCGAAGGGTTCGGGTACCGGAGGAGCTGTGGCAAGAACACCTCGAAGATGTTGATCATGTCAAACATGGGGGACCAAGTTTGGTTGATGACATCCAAGCAGACAGAACCCGACCTATATCATTTCCAACTCTTAGTCCGGAATCAAAACTTCAGGTCATCCTGTAGACCACCACTTACAGCTCGTCGATGTTCGGGTGGAATATCCGGTTCACAAAGCCGATGCTCGGGGATTTGTAAGGGTACTGGTCCGGTAATTCGACGTGGACCTTCCAGACCCCGTTCTCAAATGGCGCTGTTGTACTAAGTTAGCCTTGCTGTAGATGCTGGGGCGAGTAAAGGCAACCAGGTAGACAGATGTCCTGTCGGGGGTACGGACTTTCGGCAGGGCCTTTGAATCGCACGTAGAACTCTTGCCTACACCATAAACGTGAGTAAATCGCCGAGGTCTCGGTTTTTTTAGGATGCTGATGGATATTTACACTGCGCAACGGGTCTGTTAGCATGGTTCCAGATTCATGGAACAGGACAAGATAAGGTGCGAGGGTAGTGAGTGCTACTAACTGTTGTCATTAACCAGAGTGACCTCGTAGTCGCTCATAAGCCTAGATAATTATCGTATCAGCCATCTATACACAACCTGGAAGTCGTGCAAACATGACGAGATAGGGCTATTCGTACATCCTACACACATGTTAGCGCAGCTGTCCCCAGGGAACGAAATGTCGATCGGTCGAAAGGAGGTGAAGCGTACTTCATGACCTAGAGACCGCGTTAGCCAGAGATCCCGAGCGAAGGGGAAGCAGTCGTCCCTACTTACATCAGTCTCGATTCGTCGCCGAGGGCTACTCATTTTGAAAATCGGTGCGTCCGTCCGGCGCTGGTAGGAGAGTTGGTGATCAGGTTGCGGTTGGTGGTTGAAGGTTGGAGGTTGGAGGTTGGAGGGGAACCGTCGATTGGGAGTTGGAGGAAATGCGGGGCGCCAGTCGGTGGTAAGAGGCAGCCGAGTCTCGTTGGAGGAATGGCGAATAGAATGCAAACACTGGTCTACGGCACAAAAATGGAAGGAGAATGCCCAATAGGCCACCAGGTACGAGGACGAGAGAATCAGAGGCTCGGGTAGCAGCGCAAATGACGAGGAGGAGTCAAACGGGGAGTAGTTCAAGTTGGCGGCCCGATGGTTCCAGTTCAAGTCGGTCACAAGAGCAATGACGCTGACGGCCTCCGATAAGCTCCGATAAGCCGCCCCACCTGTCCCGGGCCAGATTCCGCCCCATTTGGGTATCGATTCAATTTAGGTCCCAGCAGGGATCGCACAGCTGGCCTAGCTGCAACTGTAACACTTACACACTTCCACTCGCGTTGAGTACGTGTACGTTTACTGCAGTACGGCGGAGGCTTTGGCTGGTTGTTAGGCCTACGACTTATGATGCAGCAGCTGAGACATGTTCGTCTCCAGGTCTCTCGTAGGTTCAGCAGCTGAACTGTGCGTGGCGACCAACGTGCGGCACTAAATACGGCCACTGTAAGTGGCAGTGCATAATGGTCTGAGTGGGCTTAACAACAACAGAAGCCCAGCTCGGTTTGCTGCAGTAGTAAACGTAATCACATTCCAACAACATTCCCAACCTTAGCCATTCTGATGTCTATGAGTCAGCCACCTCCAAAAGCTGGACTATAGGGCTAGCTTGGGTGATTGAGACTTTGCAACCTCTGGCAGATCAAGTGTTAAGCTCCGATGTGTTGTTTTTGGGGATCTCGCGATCGCAATGTACTTTACATATAAATCACAAGCATCTAGTTGTCGGGAGCCTTTTGCTTTTCTCATGGGTCAGGGTTTGAGTCAAGCCGTCAAGATTGAGTTTTGGCAGCAGTAGTAATAAGAACCCTAGGTAACTTTAAATCGTTTATTTATGATAGAAAATGGTGATAAAGGATCTGTTTACAACTATTTGATCTTCGTTACCACTTCCAACAGATTTCCAGGACAATTTCGAGGCTTTATGTATTTGGAGAATAAGGACGTACTACAGACTTTCACTCTTCCAACATCGACGGATCCTTGTGAAGTGCATCCGTCCCGGTAAAGACGTAAAATACATATTTATCGAATCTCTCTGCCAAAATCGGCAGATCTGGGGCTTGTGATGCAGCTTTTTTTGTCTAGTGATAACAAGTCTTTGGGAATTACCGGTAGTCCTATAAGCAGCACTGGCGAAGAGGTTAAAAAAGCGAAGCATGAACTGCTTGAGAGATTGTATCTATAAGAAAAGTTATACTTTTGTATGCTGTTTATATATCTCGATCATCGCCACGAATATTAGTCCTTTATACCAGGATATAACGACCAGCATTCAATGTTGTCTGCAGACTTCCTTGGTTGTGTATACTAATTGGCGCACAAGGGCATTTTCTATACCTACCTACGTACCTACCTACGTACCTAAGGCAATTAGTGAATGCTGCCTGCTGGCCCCGTTCGAGGCTATCACTGGTTGCAGGCGGTTCTAAGCTTGACCAACAACAACTAGAGCATCACTTTTCGCACAACCACTTTCTTTCCAAACTGTTCTCGCCCCATTTTCTTTCCCACTATCTATTCCTTTGCTTACCATCATTTTGAAATTCTTTTGATACGACGTCATTCTCTGCAACAGCTTAAAATGGAAATCTGCCCTACTTCCAGCTTCATTCAACAGCAACGAGTGGTTGAACTTCCATCACCGGCTCATGTCAGGGCGCTAAATATATCAAGGGGCCATGGCACCCCAAGTTTTGATCGTCCGCCCCCTGTCACCATTCCATCGTTAGGCTTGTTGGTAAGTATGGGGGTAACGTTACTGTTGTCGAAGCACAAACTCAGATAATGATACGCGAGACACTCAAAGAGCATGTTCCTATTCCAGAGGTCTTTGGCTGGGCTGAGGATGGCGGCCAGACCTTCATATATATGTCCTTGGTCCATGGCCAGACTCTGAATCAGCAATGGCCAGCTATGGACGGATGCTCAAGACTCAGTATCTGCTCTGAGCTCAGGCATATAGTAAAGGCCTGGAGAACTCTAGAGCAAGACGTAGATTCGCGGTTCGTTGGTGAGATATTCTTGAGTGAAATATGTGAACGAGTCTAATCACTAAGCGCTGGTGCAGGCAATCTAGGCAAAGGGCCTCTGAAAGACATCTTTCTCAGAGGCTACAGTGGGTTCGCTGGACCGTTCAAACGCGCTGATGCGGTCCACAAATTCCACAGTGCTTGCGGAATCGATATCAATCCGGAGGCTCCCATCAAGTTCACGCACGTTGACTTAGTCCCACTTAAAATTATATTGTCACCGGGACTGGATACGAAAGTAGCTGCAATCGTTGATTGGGGTCAGGCAGGGTGGTATCCGGAGTACTGGGGATACTGCAAGGTTCAGCGGCTAACATTAGACCCAAAGGACTTTGATGAGGCCTCCCAGAGAGATTGGAGTGAGAAATATCTGCCACTCGTTATGGATCCTGCCGAATTGGAGATGTACTACTATCCGTGGCTTGAATTTGTACTATCTAAAGGATTCTAACTTACAACATTCAGCATCAATCATGAGCGTGTGCCCAAGAGGCTGATACCCCCAGCCATGATAATTATTGTAAAACTTCAGCTCTATGCTAACTAAGCTTTCATTTGGGTCATAGCTAATGTGTTGTTGGAAATGATCTCGTTGGCTTACATTATCTGAATCGAGAGCTGATTTGCAACAATGTAAAAATGGTAGGATTAAAACAGATTGATGATGGACAATTTTTAACCTGCAGGCTGCGAAAAATTGGGACAAAAACGACTGAAGGAATGGTGTGATGATGTGATGATTACTGAGTGAAATGAAAACTCCATAAATCAATTAACTTGAGTGTCGGGGAAAGTTGCCTGATGCATGGGAGGCCAATGAAGTGTCTCATCTCGCTAACGGCTGGGACTAATAACCGAGTCAATGGCCATGAGCACGTAGAAGGTAAACCCAAGGACGCTGATAATTGAATATGTGCTCGTGTAACTAATATCTAAGTATTGCAAACCTGCAAGTTTGTAATGGTTCTATGGCAGTCTACCTGGCTCATATGATAGAGGAATGTATCGCTACCTGATATTAACAGCAGTTGCCGGCCATAAGACTGACCCAAGATGCTTCATCGAATTACCCCCGGCGTCTAACCACAATTGGATTATTGACGCTCAACTTCGAACATCAACTTCCTTGCCTGAGGGTCGTCCCAGTGTCTACCTTCAATTTTGGTTTCCTGTAGCCAGGCGTTCACTTTCCAGGTCGATCCCGTGCGCTTCCCGACTTCTTCCCACATCTTCGCAAAGCTCTCCCCGTTGTGCTTGTACATGGACTTGCCAACCGGGTTAAACCACTCAGAGGGCTCGGTTCTCCCAGCGCTGTGGCCTATGACCAGAGAGCCAGGCTTGGGCGACATGAGTTCCGCAATCCTGGTGCACATCTGCGTCTGGCCCTCCAGGTCCCAGAGGTGGAGGAACATGCCCAGGTGGGCGATGTCCACAGTTCCGTGGAGAGCCTTGATCTCAGCATTAGACGGGTCAGCCAGATCGCCTACGATGAAGTGGCCCTTGAACGTGTCACGGTCACCGAAGAAATCGTATGCAAGCTCAACAAAGCCCCTCTGGAGCTCGAGACCGTACATGTTCTCTGTCGGGGCCCCTTCCAGGGCCATCTTTCTCATCTCCTGGCCGAAGCAGCAGCCTACGTCCAGGAACCGGTCACCCTCCTGCACCCTTGCCAGGATTGTTGGGAATATTTGCTGCCGGTGCAGGTTCAGCTCGACGAATCGAAACTGCCCAACCGTAGGGAAGGGAAACAGGTCCCAGAGTTGATCACGCTTTGATTCGTTAGGTTACTACTTCGCCGGAGCAAGATGCTCTTCAATTTTAGGCAGGGAGGGAGGGAAGCCGGGGTAAATAGAGCTGAGTCGCTTACTACTTTGACTATGCGCGCGACCACCTCATTGGGTGGGAAGTGAGAGTACCTCTCCAGCAAGTCTCTAGTTTCATCGTTGCATTCGGTAATGGGTGCATCATACCAGCCTACGTTCCTGGCTGGAGTGACCCCGGGCGTGACGCCCCCAACCTCATTTTCCTCGATGGCCATTTTCTTGATTGGATAGAGGTGCCACAGAGTGACAAGATGGAGTGACGCTTGGTGCTGGCGAGCGAGAAAAGAAAAAGTATATAGAGATCCTGAGACTCTCGTCTCGAGATCCTAGTGGCTAAGTAACGGTTTGATCAAGGAAATATTGTACGTACGAACCCTTCGCAGCCAGTGATGCCGATCTTACCGGGGAAGGGGAAAAGATGCCAGATGGCCGTGTGAGGCGGCTAATGGCCCGAATCCCTTTGAATGCCGTCTTTGGCGGAAAGCCAATGATACCATGTTGCATAAAAAAGCAGTGTGCTCACAAGGATTATCGGATCATATGCAATAATTCGCCGATAAGTACGCCTCCCCTCTGCGAGAGAGGCGCTGGAGGGCAAGGTTGCATGCTGCATGCATAGCTCCACATCCAAAGGGGTAGTAATATTTGCTTTTTTGTTCATCTGCGCATGATTGGCTCGCCTCGAAAGGACAGCCGAGCAGGGGCTTAGAGCAGCTTAAAACAGCTGATGAGTGCGCATTACGCAATCCAAATATAATCTATCATTTCTGTTTGTGTACGACACTCCATAGACCATATTCAGCCGGTCGTGGTGGAAGAGTATTGCAGCGAGTCGTGTGAGTATCCGCAGGTGCATCCTGTTTTGCTTTTCGGGATCAAAGTCTTTGCACGGCTCTAGGGGTCCAACCGGAGGGCGCAACGGCGGCGGAGAGGCTTGCAACGGGAGCGTTTTGACAGTTACGCCTCCAGGGTGCATTTGAGCTCATACCAGTTTACTAGACTCTTATGAAGCCTCCCGTCGAGACTTAAGGTGGCCGGAAAGAGCGAAGCGAGAAGGAGAAAAGAAAAAGGCTGCTCGTATGAGTCTAGCATTGCTCAAAAAAGTCGCGTACTACTGCCCTGCTCCCCAGGGAGGACAGGGAAGGGAGGGATGGATGGTACCATGTATAGATTTCGCCTCGCACACAGTTCCCACAGACATTATGGATAGTCCCGTTGGATCTGCAGCTGCAGAACCAACCAGCTGGTCCGCATAGCGTTCCAGGAAACACGAGAGATGTCAATATGCTGTTCCTGGACTCAGGCACCTCCTCTTCTGGAAGTCTCTTTGACTGTCGAAACCCTCTCAGCTCCAAGGGTACAGGTTTCTTTTTTGTTGCAGGGTGCAAAAGAATGTGAGGTAACACCTGCTTAACCCCAGTTAGTTGGATGGACCCGTCAGAGAGTCTCTTCTCCAGTTTCGCGAAGGGCAGCAAGCATTCCCGCCCCTTGCCAATTACCCCACGTGTAGCGTGTTGAGACCGACCGACTGAAATGCAGAATTCGGGTTAGGTCAGCATTCCTCTGTCAAAGTATTAGAAATATAGACCATCCTCCACGATCTTCGCGCTATCCAAAATCATCTTTGGTTGAACTAAACGTCCTCGGCGCCATGTCGAATCTTAGCACAGACCCACCAACTATCAATAACCCTACGGGGAAGATTATGGTCCTGGTGACTGCCTTGACTCTCCCTATCCCTACTATTACCGTCTTCCTCCGTATTTGGGGAAGATACCGCTACAAGAAACCCCGCGGTGGTTCGGAACGTAACTCATGGGTATTCTGGTCAGACCTTGCTATTCTGGTTGCATGGGTGAGCACTCCATGCCTTATCAACAGCGCCGCCTGTATATTCAAATATCGTAGGACTGATGTGAATATGTAGGCATCATTGGTCGCCCTGAGCGCGGTGCTCTTCTTGGGTATGTAGTTTCGTCTTCACCCATCACTCTATGACTGACGATGCTTGCCCAGGTGTACATTGGGGAGAAGGTCTTCACATGACTCAACTATCACCCTACCAGAAGAAACGATATTTGCAGGTAAGAAGACAGTACACCAACGCGGAATCCTTTAATATGGAATCAGAGTTTCCAGAGAGAACCAGCCCTGGCTGACTTTTCGCAACAGACATACTGGCTCTATTCGGTCTTCTATAAGTGGGGTGCTGGCATCTCTAAAATGGCGACTTGTTTTCTGTATCTTGCTATTGCAACTCCAAACATGAAGCGATTCAACATAACCTGCATGGCCGTCGCTGCCTACGTGTTAGGCTATAGCGTGGCATGCTCCATCGGCACTGTTCTTCAGTGCGGCACGGACGTGAGAGCAAACTGGGACAAAACACTTGACCAGAGCCACTGCTTTTATATGCCTCCGTTTTGGTACACTCACGGAGCCCTCAACCTGATATCCCTCATAATCACGGGGGTACTGCCCTGGTGGTTATTCTCCGAGGTCACCTTCAAGCGCAAATATTTTGTGGCATCCCTGATGACCGTGGTCATGGTCGGGTATGTGGATCTCTAGCATAGCGTCTTTGGGCTTTAGGCTTATCAGAGCTAATTTATACATTGCAGAGAGCTGATCCCAGCTGTTTACCGTCTTTACGGCCTGTATATGTCCTCTCAACATCTGAATGATATTTCCTGTGAGTATTTCTGCCCAAAGTGCGAGGTGTGGAAAAAAAAAAAGTGCTAATTACTGGGGGCTGACGTAGACATTACGACGACCGGGATCTTCGTATCCCAAATTGAGGTCGAGCTAGGTGTCACAGCAGCATGTATTCCAACAGTCTGGAAGATTTTTGAGGAGTTTGTCTCGTGGATACGCGTTGATGTCCTCGGGTTTTCTCCCACGTCCACGAAGGGATCTTCGTACCTGCACGACTCTGAGTTGAATAACGTGTCCAAGTCAAATGGACGTTCACGTCGACTATACACTCAGTTCGAAGACGATGATATGGACGATACACCAGTTTTCTCCAAGACCAGCGAGCGGTTCATCGCCAAGGAGGATTCTGAGGGACAGATCATAGTTAATACGACTTACGCCATCTCTTCCCGCAAGGTTGACGAGGAGGACAATGGGGGTGTTTCCCGAGGGAGGCGGGACAGCACTCCCCACTCGGCCACATTTGTCAAATCGATCAAGCGTACATCCGACATGGTTTGACGGAGCTGGATGTGGAAAGATACGAGATGTAAATTTAGGAGCAGGGCCACCGTGAGCTGGTGCATGCTCACTCCCGGGGGGGGGTTGGGGGAGTCTTGCGAACAGCGTGCGTTTCGATTCTCTTTGCGTAACTCCCCCTGCTATGCTACTGCGCCCGAGTAAATAGAAGTACATAGTGTGAATCCCATTATGGTATATTATGAGCGAATAAACCACACACGGTGCTGCTCGTTACGATCCGGCGTATATGTTCCTGCGCCGCATCCCACATTACAATGCGGGTGCAAATTGGGGGAGTGAAACTCGGTCATGCAAGCCCGACATGGATTTGTGCGTAGGTACGATCAGCTCCTACGTTAGGCCACCCTCAGCCAATCCTCAGTCTTTGTCGTCCTTTTTTCTTGGCCTTTGCGATCACGAAAATATGAAGGCAAAAATGTGAAAAGTGATAGCGCGTTTCCCAGAACGTTTTAGGTGGCGCTCCACCACTGCACACAATCCTCCCTGGACCCCCACAACCACCCCGGTAACCCTCGCCGTGAAATGTGAGCGGGCCGCAGCCATTGCCGCCTAGTATATTCTCCTCCCCGGAGCGTTGTGACCGTGGCTGAACTGCCCCTGCCCTTACCCCTACCTAAAGTCCGTAGCTACAAGTTGGCGACTATTTGCTTTTTCATATCTGAGGGTTTTTTTCCCTGTGTTTTTGCTATTTTGCTTTTTTCTTTCAATTCCTGTTTCTATCCCTACGCTCAAACACGTAAGCGAAGTTCTACCGATACTGGCAGACTGGTACATAGTGAACTGTCTCGTACTATTTCCGAAAACAATGCATGCCAGCGCCCTCCGCCCTGGATCGATGATTGGCGGGCTGATTGGAGGGCTGGTCCTTGTAAATTCCATCCAGGGCTAAAGGCCCGTCTTCTTTTGGCCGAATGTCCCGACAATATTCGTCGAGGCTGCTGGCCTAATAGGGGAGGGGGGGTTCAATGCTTTTTCTCCCACTTTTACAGAAATATTGACTCGAAGCTTTGGTGTGACGTGGTGACAAGATTCGATATTCATAGAACTCGGCACACACTGCATGAAGCCCCGATCTTGCCTTATGTCTCCGCTGGGGGGCTTGTCTCGAGTTCGCATGGAGAAAGCACCTTCGTCGAGCCAGGCCAGCTTCTGCCCACATAATGTTTGGATTGACGGCCATAGCGAGCCCCCCTGGGGGAATTACAGAAATGTACTGTGTATTCGGACCAGGAACCTTATTCAGTGGAGTAACCGCAGCTTAGATACACTAGCTAGGCAGGACCAAACTCGTTCAGGTGTAAATCAGCACCACGCCGTTGAGTGTCGCAGTAGAGGCTTTGGGTTTCCCAGCGCCACTGCTCTGAACTAGAAACTAGCCGCGGCTTTGCATGGCCCCCTGGTGCATGCAAATCATTCCAATGTGGTGGTTTCACGCCACCACTAGCCAGGTAGCGCCCTCACGGTGACAGGCTTCCGGTATTCCGCCCACTGAATTGTGGGTTGCGTCCTATATCAGGTCATCCAATATTACGGACTTGGCTGATATGCGCTGCAACACAGCAACCCCTCCGCTATGTAGGAGTAGGATTGCGGGTACTAGCCCACTCTTTGCTTCCTCTTGCAACTAAGTGACGTGACACAACCCTAGGCCTGGCGAAGGCTTACAGTCACAAGAACAAGTGTACAACTGCGGGCTACTCAATAATTGCAAGCAATATCATTGGGGTTTTACACCCTCTTGTGTCTGTCCAAGACGCGCGGACAACGGGTATGTGAGCAGAGCCCTGGCGATTTTGTTGGCAGGTTTCCACTCTAGCCAATGTTTCGGTGATTTAACGTTAGCTTGCATCCCTGTCCAGGGATCTTTTGAACCAGCTCTTACATCTGGGATGGGAGACCCACATTTTTACTATAGCCTCCTATAGAAATGGAGAGGTGATTGGAAGACAACTCGCCGCCTCCAGCCACACTCAAGGGTGGTGGGGGACTTCAACGTGCCAGAGTGCTATTTTATTGTAGGTGAGACACCGTTTTATCACTTGGTTAGCTGCAGGTTTCAATGCCCAGCATCTGCATCAATAGATTAGAACGTTAAAGATGGTGGCGCCTACGCCAGGGCGGACAATCCGAAGGAGTCCAGGAGGTTAGGTTGCAACGTCGTCACTCCTCAGACCTACCTAGTTTACATGTGGAGATGGTCCGGCAGCTTTGACGGCCAAAGCAGTCAGGATCAAGCGGCTTGCACCTGCGCCCAGCATTTTCTTCTTTCGTGGCACTCGCATCTCCCGAACTCGTGGTTCTTGGTTTTATTTTAATTTTTTTTTGGTTCTTCTAGAACATTACTTACCTGGTCTGCCCTTCCCCATCTTTCTCTCCTTCTTCGTCAGATCTCATCTTTTCCCCTCAGAATATCCAGGGAAGAACATCAAAAGAGAGAGAAAAGAAAAGAACAGAAAACGCAGCAGCAGAAATCAGCAAGCCATGGATGACGACAAGGAAAAGCAGCCCAACATCACCACTTCGAGCGTGGCCGGCCGCGGTCGTGTACGCCTACAGGCGAGCCCCGTCCCCGGTGGTCGAGGCCGATCTTATGATCGAAACCTGTGCCTCAAGATTGATCTCCGGCTCCTCGTGCCATTTGTCTTTCTCAACTTCCTCTCATTGATGGGACGCACAAACGTGGGCGCCGCGCTCATCCAGCAGCTGCCCCAGGACCTCCACCTCAACGCCATACAGATCTTCTTAGTCATCGCCATTCCTGTGGTGCCCTTGATTGTCTTCGAGATCCCTAGCAACATCCTCATGCGATGGCTTGAGGCGAAGTTCAGGTTCTCCTACATGGCATACCTCAGCTTGATCACTGTCTTGCTCGGTCAGTCGCGTCCTCCGAACCTTCTAATTGAAAGAGAGGGTGTTCATGCGGTGAAACACGTCTTTTACTGACTGAGGTAACAGGTCTCGTCACACTCGGGCAAGCCTTTGTGAAGTCTTACGGCGCAATCCTCGCCACTAGGTTCTTGGTCGGTGTATTCGACTGCGGTTTAATTCCCGGCGCTGTTTACGTATGTTCGCTGTACTACCCTGGTCAACACTTGCAGTGGCGCTTGAGCATGCTGAGTATGTCTTTTTTTTCTTCTTTTCTTTTTCCTTTTCACCAATCCGCTCCATTGCCGGTCACACGAATATGTTGTGAAGACTTAATGCAATGCAGTTGTGACGTGACACTTCCTCCAAGAATGTCAAGGCGATGCACGCGTTCGCGTGGTGCGCTCTGTCTGCCTAAATCAGAAATAACACGGGCATGTCAGTTGCTAACGCGCTCCCATAGTGGTGGCCAATATCTCGTCTAACATTGTCTCCAATATTCTTGCCTATGGCATTGCTCACATCAATAACGCAAACGGCTACCATGGGTGGAGGTGGATTTTCATCATTGAGGGCTGCCTCACCATGGCTATCGGCCTCGCTTGCTGCTTCTTGAGGATCAGCAGGCCCGAGACCGCGTCTTTCCTCACGGAGGAGGAGAGAGCCATAGTCGTCAGCACGATCCGTGCCCAGTCGCGTCCCACGCGGGGTTTGGTCAGTGAGTGGAAGACATTCCTCGGCAACCCACTCAACTACGTTTGGGCTGCTCTGTACGTCTTTACTTGTTCCACGGCCTACTCTATCGCGATTTTCGCGCCATCTTTCGTGCAGGCGTTCAACCCCAAATTCACCGTCCCCCAAGTCCAAGGAGAAGTCGTGCCCATCTTTGTCGTGTCTGCTTTCGCCTGCCTGGCGACCGCTTGGGGAGCCGACCACTTTAATCATCGCTTTGGTTTTGCCATCACGGGTTATTTGATCAGTATTGTAGGATATGCCATCCTGCAACTGCCCCACATCATCAGCAGCTCGGTGACCATGTTTGCGCTGTACTTTGTCAGCATCGGTGTTTACATTGCATTGCCCATGATCTGGACCATGACCCTCGTCAACCTTCCCACGCCTTTCCAGCGCTCCATAGGCTGTGGATTTGTTGTGGGGATCGGGAATGTGGCTGGATTTATTTCTGCTTGGATATTCCGCTCCAGCGAAGCACCGAGGTATCACTCCGGCATGCAGGACGGCTTGATTTTGACTTCCATTTCGGTTGGCCTGGTGCTAGCTGCGTGGGCTTACATAGCGTATCACAATGGTAAAGTCGACAGAGCCCAACGGGAGGGACCAGCTGTGATGGAATTCGAGGAGCTGGAGTCAGGGGACGAGATTCCGGAGCCAGAGAAGCCTTGGAAATTCCGGACTTGATCGAATGCATCATTTGGATAAATTAGTCGGGTGCCATCGTGTGCTACAGGCATTAAGTCTGCACCAGGGAGAACGGGTCAACGGCAACTGGATTTGTTCTCGGCTGAGCGTTGCTTGCATATGGCCAAAATGGGGTGGCGTTAGTATAGACTCCCAAAACATATTTTACCTCACGAAATACATACACATATATATTTATGCCTCTGCATTTGTGTCTTCGTGGCTTGGCGACCAATTATTACCAATGATAATGAAGCAAATGATGGAGTTTAAGGGAGTTACAAACGGATATACCGGTATGCAAACTCACTTCGGTCAATTTTATCTAGCAATACTGGGTTATAGATAACAGTCCATTCAAGTTGGCCAGAACTCTTATGCCGTACCCTTATGGACATGACTAGGGCATCTGCAGCAAACCCTGACCGCCTGCATCTGCGGCACCTCCCCAACCTCGCTGCTGCTCAGCGGCTCCGTCTCCAAGACCGGCGACACCAGCGCCTGGCCACCGCCGACCACTAGGCCCAGCTCCGTCAGGCCAAGGTCAGGCACGGCCACGAGCCCAACGAAGCTGGCAATCAGGAACGGGTTCTCCGCCATCGTGCAGCCCAACTCCTCGCGCACAACTCGGTCGAGCGCAGCGCTGGCGTCGCGGACCTCCTCCCACGGTGCCGAGGACATGCAACCCGCGACGTCAAGCCGCACGGAGCCCAGGACCCGTGGTGACGATAACGCGGTGTTTTCCCCGTCCTCTGCATCGCCCTCGCCACCCGCCGCTGCCACGACGGCCACCATGCCGCCGCCGCCGAGCTCGCTGACGGCGCGCGCGGCCGCCGCGATGGAGGCGTCGTCGGCGCCGATAATCACCAGGTTCTGGTTCTCGCAGTTGGTGGTGGCGGCGATGGCGCCACGCTTGAGCCCGAAGCCGCGCACGAAGGCGACGCCGCGGTTCGGGGTCCCGTGGTGGCGGTCCACGATGACCACCTTGAGGATGTCGGACTCGACGTCGCAGAGGATCTCGTGCGGCTCCGCGGCGCTGACGGGGAGCTCGGCGTGGAAGGCGCGCTTGAAGTAGCCGTCATACATCTCCACACACTGCACCCACGCCTTGGTGTCTGTTTTGCGTAGCGGGTAGAGGTGGTACGATGAGGGGTTGAAGTGCACGTCGTTCAAGTGGATCGTCTCGAGGGTGAAGTCTGGGATATGATCGGTGTTGGCAAAGAGAGCCTTGTTGTCCTGGGCCACTATCGCTCCGTTGCCGATCACTGTGCTCGGCCTGGTACGCTGGCAGTTAGATTGAACATCTCAAAAGGTTACTGAAAGAAACAACGGTGCCACCCACATTGCATCCTCCAAAGTATCCAATATCAATAAATCGGCCAGCTTTCCAGGAGTCACACTGCCTATCAGGTGATCAAGCCTGTAGTATGATGCCGCATTGATCGTCGCCATCTTGTATGCCTCCATGGTAGGAACGCCAAGCTCGATGGCCCTACGAACGTGCAGGTCGATATGGCCGGTGGCGTCGAAGTCCTCGCAGTATTTGTCGTCCGCACAGAAGCTGATATACTTGAGTCCATCTTTGTACAGGTCAAAGTTACTGAATACCGGTTCGATATTCGAGTTCATGCTTCCCGACATTACTGTAAGCATCATTCCAAGCCGGAGACGCTCTATAACGTCCTCGGGTTTATGGGCGTTGTGGTCATCTCCAATACCGCCCTAAATGATAAGGTTAAACTCTAACCTGGGACAGAATAATTGCGACGGGGGTTTCCAGAAGACTTACAGCACAATAAGCCCACAAGGGCTCATTAACTAGCAGCGCAGAGTGTCCCGTGATGCGCTTGCCGGCACGCAGCGCTGCAGCCTGCTTCTCGGCGGAAGCCATGTCCAGCGAGAACGGATTGGATTCGCCAAGCGTCGCGGCCTCGCATTTTGACACCCGCTCGCATATTTCAGCAGTTGACAGTGATGTGCCACCAAGCTCGATATCTGGCCCGCTCATGGGCACCTTGTGAGAGACCTGGCGGAAGATACGGAGAGGTGTGGTAGTTGTACCTAGGCTATGTTAAGAAAAAGAGGCCATTTAAGATTAAGGTTGCAGGTTACGTCGACCCACCCATGAAATCCATCCCCTTGCCACCGAGAACCTGGAAGTTTCACAATGTTGATACTGTTGCTCGTCTATACATTGCATGGAGAGGTGAGAGCACCTACATTGGCGATACAGTTGGCATCTGCCAGAACCGTAGTGGTGCCTCTGGGAACGCTCAACCTAGCCAGCTCACCGGGTATCAACTTGGTATACTCAATATGCAGATGCGTGTCAATGAACCCAGGGCTAATGAATTTGCCACCAGCATCAATCTCCCTGATTTTGGAGTCGACGGGATACTTGGATCGTGGGAAGTAATCCCAAGGGGTGATAGCCGCAATGTGCCGACCCGCGATAATCACGTCGCGCTCTAAGAGCTCGCCCGTGTGTACCGCCAGGATGGTTCCATGGCGGATGATCAGGCTGGGCGGCGCCGAGCCCCTGGCTACATGGCGCAGGTGGAACAGCTCCTCGGGTGATATGGATAGGTGCGCCCCGGTTGCATTCGAGTCGGGGACCATTCTGATGGCAAGAAGTAACTTATCTCTTCTTCCTGTTTCCAAACTAATTTCAAAGGCGTTTCTTCGTCTTCTCTTCACTTATTTCTTGCCGCGCCTGTCCCAGCACGTAAGTAATGATTGGGTAGTTAGGACTTTTGCCACTCTTTCGTTTTCCAAGCATTGAACTTCCTGTGCACAGTCTTGGGCAGCGGAATTGCACGATCCGACGAAATCGGTTGGCGTGTCCGAGGGCAAAGTCCGGCCGGCCGGCAACTACAATGCGCTAATTTCTACGTAAAGTGCCTAGAACGCCTGGGCTGGGCGGTGCCTTTACCGCAATCTTCCAACGTCAACAGCTGCTATAGGCCAAAAGTCACTGTCTCGGAGACCTCCGGTCATGATAGTACCGCGGCAGGCAACGTTCTGGCAGGGCTGGCGGCAGGCTCCGCAAGAGGGCATGTCTGGGGAATCTGCACCACGTTGATAAGCAGGGAGGGTCTTGGTGAAGGGGACATTAGACGGATTGTACCAATCTGGCAATCTAGGCGGCCTTATTGGCTCGTGTCTATAGATCCGTGTCAAGACTTGTGATTTTTGCCCCACAGCAGCTACCCTAGAGTCTCACTAGTTCGGAGCTTTTATCAATGATCAGGGCAGTTCAGAGGGTCCCAGTGGTCGACCATAGCTCGAGCTCTTATCTGTTCCCCATGCTCACTGTCGAGTGGATCGACCCATCCATGTACAATTGAGATCATCCCACAAGGCCACTTGCCGTGCCCAGCCCCATGAGCATGTTTACAGCATGGTACAAAATGCGAACCCCATCCACCCACGGGGGGAGCCCGTTGGATCTCGGACTCTTCGTGTGCTCTGCTCTTGGTTTGTTGTCACCGCACGGAGAAAACACAGCCAAAGTGTTACTGTAATCGTCCTCTCTTCAGCAAAATCATGGAGAAAGGATACTCGAGTCCCGCCGTTGGCGGCGCTGAGGTCAGCACCGGCTCCGTGTCGTCGGCCGAGAAGGGCGGACTTTGGTCGCGCGCTCGGAGCCACATGACACTGGAAGTCGAGGAGAGCAGCTATGCGCCTCCAGGAACTCACTGGAGTAACAAGGATCTTGACCCAGTGCCCCCAGAGTATCAGACCTGGAGAACGGTACGTGTGCAAGTCCTCTCGGATCAGATACAATCCTTTCTTGTTTTTCTTCTTCTACCCCTGTGAAGCTCCGGAAAGATGCCATCCTGCTGACATGCCAAACTCAAATCCAGTACAACTTTGTCACTTACTGGATCTCGGATGCCTTCAGCATTTCCAACTGGCGTATTGGCGCTTCTCTTATCTCCATCGGTTTGTCGTGGAAATTGGCACTTGTTGCCGTCGTGATCGGTAACTTTGTTACTGCGCTGGTTGTTACGTACAATGGAATCATAGGTATGCATCTACTGAACGTTCCATTCGTTTTATCAGTGTGCGTCACGCAAACTAACTAACTAACCCACAATAGGCGCGCGTCTACACATTCCATTTACCGTGCAAGCGAGATCGGCCTTCGGTTTCTACTTCTCCTACGTGATGATCATCTTCCGTGTCATCGTCAGTATATTCTGGTACGGAATTGGAACATATACTGGCGCGGAATGCGTTCAATCCATCATCTACACGTGGGCACCCAACTTCCGCTACATCCCTAACCACCTGCCCGAGAGCGCCGGCATCACCACCGGCTTTATGATCTGCTACTTTATCTACTTCCTCATCGTCTTGCCGTTCCACTGGATCCCTGCCCACCAGCTCCACTGGGTCTTCACTGTCAAATCCATCATCACCCCGATCGCCGGGTTTGCCATCCTGGGATGGGTCATCAAGAACACCGGAGGTGGTGATCAGGTGTTCCAGTACGAGAGTGCCTACTCTGGTTCGCAGCTGGGATGGGCGTTCATGAATGGAGTCAACGCCATGATTGGCAACTTTGCCACACTTGGAGTCAACATGAACGACTTTGCGCGTTATTCTAAGAAGCCCAACAGCCCGTACATCCAGCTGATCGTGATCCCTATTGTCTTTATGCTAATGATGCTGTTTGGTATCATCGCTGCCAATGGAACTCGCCTCATGTACGGAACCGTCCTCTGGGATCCCATGTTGATCATTAACAACTGGACTTCTCCTGGCGGTCGCGCTGCTGCATTCTTCGTAGCCCTGGCCTTCCTTATTGCCAACATCGGCATCAACATCTCGGCCAACAGTATCTCGGTCGCCGTTGATCTGTCAACGCTCTTCCCCAAGTATCTAAACCTTCGCCGCGCTCAGTACGTCTGCGCCGTTCTGGGAGCCTGGGCTATGTGCCCGTGGGAAATCATGAGCTCGGCCGACTCGCTGCTGACCTTCATGGACGGGTATTCTATCTGGCTGGCGCCCATATCAGGCATTCTGATCTCGGACTACTGGATCGTTAACAAGCAGAAGGTCAGCGTCATTGACATGTACCGCCCCGACGGCATCTATGCCTACGAGAAGTGGGGCACCAACTGGCGCGCTGCGCTGGCTTTCACCGTGGGCTTCGCTCCCTTGCTCCCTGGGTTTGCCAACGCCGTTAACACCTCTATCATCGTGGGAGACGGCGCCGTGAACCTCTATAACCTTGGATACTTCTACTCGTTCATCATCAGCTCTGTGCTGTACATCGTCCTCAGCAAGATCTTCCCGCCGAAGAGCCAATACACCGGACGCACGATAGCCGATCATCTTGCGGAGGACGAGACGCGGGTTTAGGCTTACAAATCGAGCCTCTCCAGAAGCGTGGAAAAAGTCATCGGAGGTCTACTAAGATGGCGGCGGTTCTGTAGCTTGGGGTTAGTTTATTGAAATCCAGCTTAACCAAAGACCCAGAACCTAAGACAGCGTAGGCTAGATCTAAACAGGATCGGACTAATGTAATACAAACACACACAACACCATTCTTCATGACTTACTGTTTCTGGAAAAAAATTTTGGTCCCCAAAGGACGGTGACGATGACAAGGGGAAACCGATGGCTATGCTGACATAATTAGAGATTACCAATTAAATTCGTCGACCAGACAAACGTCGGGGTCATTATCCCCCCCCCCCCGGTGCCGTAGGCGTTACAGTGAGGTAGAGCCCCGACAGATCGGCGTTAACGGCGCAGCGGGTACCCACTTGGGGAGCAGTTTCTCACGCCTTGATGGACGATCCCCTTGCCCCTGTGCAAACCAAATCCCCACATGACCCGGGGGCCGTAGTCGCGCTGTCGGACTTAATAAAAAGCACCTAGTCGCAGAATAAAGAGAAAAAAAAGGGTTTAGACCTGGCAACGCTGACAGTCGCGTTTGGAGGGTTGGCTATAACAACACTTCTCCTCTCTCCTTGTCTCGCAGCTGTGAAAATTCCCATTACGGGGAGCCGCTAAGTACACACTCTGGTTCGTCGTTACGGCCAATTGGAACCTTATACGATACGATATAAACGATTCGTTGCCAGGTAGAGCCAATGCCACAGGTCAAGAACACCCCGGAAACTTCGCACCTCTCTCACCTACTCTGGGTGCCGACATGGTTGAGGTGGGACCCGAATGCCAATCACGACTTGACCTGGTCGCAGAATATACTCTTTGCGTTGGTACGTTGCATGGAAGCTTCCAGTCGCTTATTCTTCGATTAGACGAAAATAGTTCTGACGTTTCATTCGGTGCGCAGGCTGCTTCTTTCAGCGTTGCCAACATTTACTATAACCACCCCATCCTCAATGTCTTGGCAGATGACTTTGAGGTTTCGGACGAGCGCGCTTCGCTCGTCCCTACGATAATGCAAGCCGGCTATGCCGCTGGGCTCTTGTTTATCGTGCCTGCTGGTGATATTGCACGTCGTCGGCATTTGGTCCTGGCTCTGATCTTTGTGACATCATTCATCGTAAGCCGAACCCTAGTAAACCCCCGCTCCACCCTGAGAAGATTATAGACGAGTCGAGCTCTAAGACATCATACTAACCGTCGGGATTCCAGTGGCTCGGATTGACCTTGACAAACTCGTTCTCGGTGTTCCTGGGCCTTTCTTTCATCGTTGGGGCGCTGACGGTGACTCCGCAGCTCATGTTCCCTTTGACCGTGCAATATGCCCCGCAGCGCCACCGGGCTATTATGACTTCCATCATTATGTCCGGGCTAGTGTTCGGCATCCTGATTGCACGTCTCCTGTCTGGCATCATAACCCAGTACAGCTCCTGGAGGAGCGTGTATTGGATGTCCTTTGGCCTCCAAGTCGTGATTTTCGTCCTCTTGTTCGCCTGCATGCCAGACTACCCGGTGCTCCGGCCCGGCACATCTTACATGCGGAGCTTGCTCACCATTTTAAAGCTGCCCTTCAAGCACCCGGTCCTCGTTCAGACAGGTTTCATTGCCTTCTTCAACATGGCCATGTTTACTTCGTTCTGGACCACGCTGACCTTCCAGCTTGCCGGGCCGCCGTTCAACTTGTCTACGCTGGTGATCGGTCTGTTTGCGCTTATAGGGATCTCGCCAGTATTCCTCAACCCGGTGGTCTCGAGATTCCTAACATCCCAGATACACCCCACCGGCACCACCCTCATCGGTCTTATCTGCGCGCTCGCTGCCGTCTGCATTGGCACCTTCGTGGGCACCTTCTCGCTGGCGGGACTCGTGATCTGGGCCTTCCTCGGCGACCTGGCCATGAACACGGTCGTGGTGGCGAATCGCATGGCCATCGCCCACGTGGACCCGACGGCGCAGAACGCTGTCAACTCGGTCTACATGGTGCTCACCTTTTGCGGGCAGCTCTTCGGCACTGCGATAGGCAACAAGCTGTACGCCGATGGCGGCTGGATCCACAGCGGCGCGCTCAGCATCGCGTTCGAAGGGGCCGCGCTGGCGCTGTTGGTCATCCGGGGCCCCCACGAGAAGGGATGGATCGGGTGGGGCGGCGGCTGGAACCTGAAAGATGCGACCGTGGGGGAAAAGCAGTCGCAACAGCGTCTCACTCAAGACGTGGAGACAGGCAGTGGTGGTGGTGGTGGTGTCATAGAGGCAACAGCGCGGTCGACTATAAACGAGGGTACTTCATCACCCGCATGTGGGCCAAGTGAGAGCACAGAAAAGTCCGAAGACCGTGACACAGCACGGAAAGAAGATCAATAGTAGTGGCGGTTGCTTTGTAATATACTCTGGGAATTGCTGATCACTTGCAAATCTTGCTCCTGTCCCAATACAGCATACATGCCAACTTAAGCGGAATGCGGTACCGGCAGTTTAGATCCCGGGGTCCAAAGTCCGCCCCCCTGTTCCTTGTCTGTACATGCCGTGGAAGGGCGCGCGAAACGACCCTAGTTAGCAGCGATAGCGTAGCTATGGCGTGCTGGTGCTTATTGATTGCGGAGGGTCTGCAGCTTTATCGCATGTCAATTCTCTCTGGGAACGTTGCCCCCGAATAATTCGTAAATGCATAAGATACAACGCACAACCTGGTTTGCGCGTGTGAAAAGATCTGCTGCCAGAAGTTGTGGCAAAATCTCTGCAGACTTTGATGTGTGATGCGAGCTGCAGGAAGAGCGGTGCGGCAAAGCTCAGCTCAGTAATCTCCCTCCCTGTCCTAGCTGGGAGATCCTCAGGCTACCCACTTGGGGTGCCCACTGTTTCTCGGGCTTTATTTATGTTACATAACATATCACAACATCAGCGCCACCCCTCCATCTTTTTTTTTTTTTTTCTCTACCGCTTGACCGGAGAGGAGGGGAGAGACAACAACAACAAAAAGGAAGGAAGTCTCGGGATCGTGGGTTAGCTGGGAAAGGCGTAATCGAGTTACACGGCACCAGTGCAGATGGACGAAACTCAGCCATTGCTCGCAGAGCCACGGCGCTCGGGAGCCGCGGAGGCTGCCCAGGAAACGAACGTGCACCTGGTCACCTTCGATCCGAAAGGGGACCCCGAGAACCCCGTTGACTGGCCGGCCGCCTACAAATGGAGTGTTATCGCCCTCCTCACTTTTACAGCCTTCACCGTGTAAGCCCTTACCGCATGCCTTTCAAAACCAATGCTATCATGGTGAAGCGCAAAACAGACTAATTAACCCCGGTGCAGAACTTTTACGTGCATCGCCGTCGTCCCCATCGCAAATCGGATCGTCACCGATCTTGACGATGGCCGCCCCAACAAGTCGGCGACCGTCCTGCTCGTGACTATCTGGGAGCTCGGCGAGGCCGCTGGCCCCCTTCTGATCGCGCCCCTGTCCGAGATCTACGGCCGCTACCCGGTGATGAACGTGTGCAACGTTGGCTTCGTGGCCGCGACGCTGCTGGCGCTGGTCTCGCGGAGCTCGGCCATGTTCATCGCGGCGCGGGCGCTGACGGGGCTGGCCGTCGCCTCCAACGTGCTGGGCCCCGCCATCGTCGGGGACATGTTCGCGGCGGAGCAGCGCGGCGGCGCCATGAGCCTGATCTCGCTGGCGCCCCTGGTCGGCGGCGCCGTGGGACCCCTGATGAGCGTCGCCGTCGCCGAGTCGCTGGGCTGGCACGCCGTGCTGCGCATGAGCCTGGCCCTCGCCTCCGCCGTCGGCGTGCTCTTCCTGCTGTACTTCCGCGAGACCTACGGCGTGCACATCCTGCGGCGGCGCGCCGCCCGCCTGCGCCTGCAGACGGGCAACCCGCACCTCCGCACCGCGTTCGACTCGGACGCGCCCCGCCTGGTGCAGCTGCGCGACGCGGTCTTGCGTCCCTTGATCGTGCTGTCCGGCTCCAGCGTGCTCCAGGTCATGTCATTATTCGGCTCCGTCGTGTTCACGTACTTCTACATCTTCTCCACCACGCTGCCGGACATCGCTGAGGGCGTCTACGGCATCGCGCCCACCGAGACTGGCCTGGTATTCATCACTTTCAGTAAGTTTCTACTCTTATAACGGAATGATTTGGCCCTGTTTCTAACCATCTGTTTTGTTTTCCCCTTCCTTGCAGGCATTGGCAGCGCCATGAGCGTGATCTTTTGCAACTTCGCGCTGGATAAAATATACGTCCGGCTCCGCGATGCCCACAAGGGCTTCGCGCAGCCCGAGTTTCGACTCCCGCTGGTTCTCTTCGGTGCCTTCGCCCTGCCCTTCGCGGTGGCGCTGTACGGCTGGGCCGCCGCGCTGCGCCTGCCCCTGGGCGTCTTTGTCGGCACCATCATCTTCATGGGCACGTCCCTGATGCTGGCGTTTCTGCCCATCATGGCGTACGTCGTGGACGCCTTCGGCGTCTACTCGGCCTCGGCCCTCACCGCCGTCATCGTCACCAGGTGCCTGATGGGCACGTTCCTGCCGCTCACCACGACCCCGCTCGTCGAGAAGCTCGGCTACGGCTGGGGCTTCACGGTGCTCGCTGCGCTGGGCCTCTGCGTGGCGCCGATTCCTGTCATTGTCTATAGATATGGCTTGAAGTGGCGCCAAACATCACCGTACACTAGAGATCAGTAGACCCGAAATTTGGTTATCGACATCCACGATTTTGCTGTCATGTCAGTGCCCCTGTAGCGCTTGGTCTCTTCAAGGCATCAGCATATATATGAGCACCATCATGTTACGCATACTCTCTGTGGGTATGTACAATGTTTGGTGCATCTCAGGAACACATTTGAGTTTTGTAGCCTGTCTTTTAAAAAGAAAAAGCGTTGTCTTTTGGATACGTTGAGATGATATGAAAGATATTTATAGAGATAGATAGAGTCTTCTTATGAGACATGTGTAATGGAGAAGTGTTTATATGAAACTATTGTTGGTCCTTGACATATATATTGTTCCTAGGTGTGCTTGGATCCAGTTTGCTCCACTATTGAAACGGTCGCTAAAAAGGTTCTCGAATATACTTGAGACAATAGTAGGGATGAAAACGTGCTGAGCTCGGACGAAGAACTGCACATCCTGGTATATTGGTTTGAAATAAAGCGAGGGTATCATTTATGTACTTAGAAAATACTTTTGTTTTAGTTGAAAGCTGTCATAATTCATATCCCAGATCCCGTATTCTCTGGGGGGTAGGGTTTTTTTTCTCCCTCTTTAGACTGAGGTAGTCTCTGAACGCCGAACACCATAACCGGACCATGCCGAGGTAGAAACGTGTGCTCACCGGTTCCTTAGATGCACCATAACCCACAATGCTAGCGGTCTTCTTCCTGTAGTAGAACAATGATCAGACGACATTTCCGGAATGCTTCAATTGCTGCATCTCATAACGGCTCTCCCTTATGACAGCACTTTCAGGACTTGGAAGCTGCTCCGTGCTGCTGTCGTATAATGCCTCCCACCCTCTGTCTTCTCGAGTCTTGCTATTGCGGACCGAGATATGCGGTCGCCCTGAGTTTGAGAATGTGTAGCGCGCCCTCTCGGTACCTCCAATGGTAGGCAGGTGCGGAGTGTCATGCGTATCCGTATGTGTTGAACCGCCGATCCAGCGGTGGAAGAACAGTCGCAGCATCGGCATGGAGCCCGCAATGAGTCCGATTCCGCCTTCGAACATTGACCACAGGACGATGTTTCCTACTTGATCTATAGAGTTGGAAAATCGAAGTGTTAGCAGACCGTTGACAAGCAAAACTGTGAGCACCGACGGGGCAGACAGAGATATATGTAAGACTTACACAGAAAGTTATCCGTGTCTGCGTAGAATTGCAAGTAGGGAAGCCTGGCAAAAGTTGACAACGAGGCGAGTGACCCCAGGGCGAGAACGGTGGCCACGGATATCTTGACCTTGCGTCGCATCTGGGACTTCCAGAGAATGAAGACGGGGATGACGGCGCACGCCCAGTCTGTCACAACGGCGCCCGCGGATACGACATAGTACATGCTGGTCACAATGGTCCTAGGGGCGCAGGTACCAGCCCCAATAATCCATTGCGCAGAAATGGGGCGGCAGCTGCTGATGAGTCCCACGAACCCGGTTATCGAGACTGCGGTTGAGATACCGATGGTCACATACAGGGCCCAACGATGGGCGCGCTCGACGGCTATTCGAAGAAGGGTGATGCATATACTGTTTTTTATGAAGACGACTGAGGGGATGTACACAAGCTGCCATATCATCGTGTACTGCGCGTTATTAGTGTCTGTAGCTAAGGATTTGAAGAGGGAAGACCAGTCGGGGACACTGGCAGAAGAGGACGCAATCCCAACTTACCTTGACTCCTTGCGTGTTCATGGATGAACTGACCCTGTTTGGAGGCCCTCCAAGCCCGTGGAAGGTAGCGTAGCCGGCCAGGACAGCGGTTGCCAGGTATAGTAACAAGCCAATTACCATGAGAGCGTCATCCCAACCCAACATCTTGGACCGCCCGCGGACCCATACTCTCAGGCTCACGACAATAAGCGACAGCACGGAGAAGAAAATGCAAAAGGTGAGTACAACGATCCCCACCCCCATGGGCTGCATGAAGGAGGCAGAGGAGCTATCATCGCTGCCGTTTGTGCTAATTGTGATGTTCGTATGCGGTGGGACGCCCGAGGGGACAGCGTCTGATGCCATGGAGGGAATAATCTTGATTTTTTTTGCGAATGACTTTGCAAAAGCCAGAAGAGCAAAAACAAAATCACAAACCCGAACCCGGAGATGGAGCCATTAGGACTCAAATACTCGGTAGCTCTTCCCAATCTACCCTGTCGGAAGCTGTTTCCGGGGATGGGTTGGGTGTCCTATGCAGATAACAAGCGGCCTCCATCCCACCCCCAGTTTTCGCCATCATCAACTCGAACCCGGGCTGTGCCTCAGACAGATGACAACAGGGGTGCCAAGGTAGACTTGGCCTGGGCCGCGGGAGCTTACCCCGACCAGGTGCCTTGGGCCCGAAACAACCTTATTAGTCCAGGCCAACCTAGCAGCCGTAAGACATTGCAGGAAGACGCGATGCTAGTACGACTGCACGTAGAGCTGATCGGCACGCAGCAGATCGAGTCTATAATGCGGTGCCTGTGGATCCGAGTATGTAAGAGAAGGGGAGCCGAGGGGGGGGGCAGCACCACTCTGTTCCACCAATACTACGGCCCTGCACTAGACTGCTTTCAGCCCGCATTGCCATGCGGCTGCTGAGCGGAGCGCTGGAACCTGCAGGGGTCGGCACTTTGTCGCAATGATTGTGACGAAGCGACGACGCGTCGCTGGGGCTTGGCGACCCGGCGGGCATGAATTAACCACCGGGAATGGCAAAGAAAACCCTATTTTTAAAGTAACCCGAGACAACGTCGATCCAGGGGAGGGGGGCAGTTCGACGCAGTCCATCCGCCGCACGCGGCAATCGCACAAAGGGAGCTTTCGAGCCGTGAACCCCGCGTTTGTTGACGAAGCTCTGTCGTCGTCAGGGCATGATAAAAGCCCATCGGGGGGCTGAGAGCCCTGGCCGCCCTCGCCTTGCCTGGGGTGGGCACGGCACATTTTTTTTTTTTTTGCTGCTTGGCATGCAGCTGCATGGTTGTCCGTCCCCAAGACACACCACGTTGGGTGGTTAGAATCATGAGCCTTAACTCAGATCGACGGCTGTTATTATTTAGCTCGGTTGTGCATACATGGGATCCCATAGTAAACTTATTAGCTTGTTTCTAAATGGCGCTAAAGACCAGAAACTGCCTGCCTCTCGCTCTCGGTGCAATGTGAGATTATACAGGTCAGAGACAGCGGCCGCACATTAAGCAACATCTCCGCCCAATGACCCTGTCCCTGGCGATTTGTGCATTTGAATAAATTATTGCTCATGATCTTCTGGCTCGTGCTTTATGACTTATGATAGGATAGGATAGGAATACAGGATCCGTAGTTTGCAGTATTATCCTGTCACTACCTCGAGGCGGGCGCGGAACCAAGGCACTTTAAAAACCGTTCTGAACAGAACCACCGAAAATAGGGTTTAAACACGTTGAATCTTATTTCTATAAATGGTAATTAAAACATAAGAAGTCCGCGTTTGACAACTGTGACAAGCTATATTGACGAGAGGCTCTTGTTTTGAATGTTGCTAAATAAGTCTATGGTGGAACGACATCAACCACGCGAACAAGGAAAACATCATGCGGGTTGTCAAATGTAAGCTCCATATTAGGCTCATGAGTTCCAAACATTGATGATGAACATTGTGACCACATCCCCACAAGTTCAAAGTCCCGCTTCTGGTAGTGTCGCAACCTACTGCGCCAGGATCAGCAAGTGGCCTGGCTTTCTCATCTTTGTCGTCTCATGTCCTGACCCTCTGTCCAGTGACTTTAGACGGAATCTTTACATTTCGCCCCTGTTTCACCCAAACACGATGCGGGCCGTGACCACTTTTGAGCGGTATTGAGCCTCCATACTCTCTACCTTGGTGATTGCGGCAGATTACAGCCACCCATTAGTAAAACTTTTCACAAAAGAAAACACAAGTGACGGATCGTTCGGCATAGCAATTTATCCCAGGGCTCCTGTGCACGACAGATCATTCAGTAAGCTCTTCAGTTCCGCTCGGCTGGGAATCGTGATCGACACCAAATGCAACCCTCGCCTTACCCTTACCGCCCCCACTGCCACTACTACCACGCTCCTGATCACGATCGTGATCTTCACCACCACCACCACCCCCGGCACTGCTGCTACCGTCGCCCCTTTGTCCGTCGCGTCCCAGAAACTCCAGCTCCCGCGGCCGACCCCAAACATCGCAGGGCAGGAACCTCCAGGCGCCGGCGTGCGCGGGGGACAGCCTGTCGGCGATGGCGTGGACCGCGAGCACCGAGAGCCCGGGCCAGCTGTTGCCGCCTTCGAAGGTGGCGTCGCGCAGGCGCACGACCATCGGCGGCACGATGAGCCGGTCCATGGCGTTGCTGGCCTCGGCCTCGGCCGCGAGGTAGAGCTGCAGCAGGCGGCCGGCCCGGCGCTCCGCTTCGGGGGATTCTCCTCCTCCCTCCATGAGCGGCGGCGGCGGCGACGTCGTCATCGGCGTCGCTGCTGCTGACACCGCGACGTCCCTAGTTGCATTGCCACTACTGCTGCTGCCACTGCCGCTGCCGCTGTTATTGTAACCTGCATGTTGTTGAGGCGGGGGCTGCTGTTGCATCATCATCATGCCAGCGATCAAGGGGATCTGGCAGGCCACGTTGGCTCGGAACACCGGCGCCAAGTCCTGCACGAGACCCTGGAGCACGACAGGGTTGTAGAGCTCGGGCTTGGGCTGCGTCGCGCCGGCGTACTGCAAGAGGCGCTCCAGCGCGGGCGCGAAATCAAGCTGTCCTCCCAGTTTATCAGTGAGGGTCCCCGGATGCTCCTCCAGTATCTCCTCGAAGCCCGGGAAGATCTGGGTCTGGCGCAGGAGGTGCGTGTTCAGGACCCAGACGCACCAGCAGTGGGTCAGGAACAACAAGTCCGCGATGTCGGCTGGCGCCGCGACGTGCGGCGCCTGGAGGAATATGGCGTTGAGGCCGCGGAGCGCGGCGTTGTGGCCGTGGGCGATCTCATTGGCGATGTGCAAGGCCGGATGCGTGATCTACAAATTCTTTTTGATAAGCTCGTGCACGCAAATCAGACACCTTTTCTAACGGCTGTGATGGGACTCTCCTACTTGCTGAGTCCTAGAAGGAGTCTCGAGGAGCGGCCACGGCTCATCGGCCCAAGGTCCACGGATCTTCCTCAGTCTATGACTTGTTGCAGAGGGTGCACCTATTGAGCCGGGGCTCGCGGTTGACATGTCCAATGGGATAGTAGTATCGTTCATTGTAAACAGCAGGGGTTGAAATATGGAAAGTTGAGTCCAAGAGGTCAAAATCCATCTGCGATCAATTGAGAGATTATACCAGATTTCTCCCTTTTAGTCACCTGTCTTTGTACTGCGCATTATGTGGAAATTTGAAAATGTTACGGCTTCACGTCATCAGAGTAAGTTTGGTCTAGAACTTGAAATGATGGATCGCCAAGAGAATCATTGGTTGATGAACGTTCCAAGGCTTCGAGTAGCGACGCCGTGATAACAACCTGATTGGCCTAGCCTAATGCAATTATCCACGTCTTGCAGACAACAGCGCATCTCGCATCAGGGATGGCCGCAGCTGCTGCCGGTTTGGTCGGCTGAATATGTTGAGTCTTCTGCTAAATCCTGTATTTCCTTGTTTCCACTAGGGTTCACAGATGAGGTCTGAACTAGAAACAGTATTCGATTTGTTCTCAAGAATACAGGATAGCATGTATATTGCTCAAGAAAATGCGATCCAGTAGAAGCTTGAAAACAATCGCCCAGATAGCATATGGAGATGGAGGATGACGTGATCAACACGGAAGCAAAGAGCCCGATTCGTGAGAAAGTTGATACCATCGTATCACTACTTTTTTCTCTTATGATTTCACACTCTAAAGCATACGGTGGTTTATTTGCCACTGTTTGCCATGAACCAGCGTTCAATAGTTCCTGGTTGCCTCAACAATGCATGGATTGCCCCTCAGCGGACAAGGGGCCCTGGTTTTCTCGCCCCATTTGTATCTATACGAACGCTGATATGCAGTCTGTCTGCCTACCAGAGCAGCCCTGGAGGTCCCGGGCCGAGAGCAGACAAGCCAAGTCTTAAGTAAGCACACATAAAAATACGTTACCATCCATCTACATGGGAAATCCTAAAGCACTCAAGCCGCTTGATTTTATGCATTGCATGAATCCCAGAGATCGCCGCAAGTAGATACAACATTTATTGTCGGCCAATTTCCGTCAAGCCAGCCCCTCGAAGTGGTCATGAACAAACCTCTGATGCATGGCGCCACTGCATGCAGCACCTGCGATAGTTCTTCCAGGTAGACATGGATGTGATACAGTACTATTGCCTGCCCTGCATATACCTTTTGGGTAGGTATATTTAAGCTATCCCGTTTCTCACAATATTTGCATACAAGGCGATATTGCCCCAAACCTACTGCTGACCTTCAAACTAACTTAGAGATAGCACGATTACGATCTGACCACCCTCTCTTCGATTATTCTGATTTTTCCACATTAGATTCTTTGAAATCTTTGTAACCATATAGACTAATTAAGAGTACATTTACTTTAAACTTTTCTGGGATAATTCAAGTCCTACTCTTAAAAAAAAGCGACAACTACATGTTATATTTGGCGGCAGAATATTTAGCCTTCAATAAATTGAGCGTGTTCCGCTTCAAGTCGAGCTTTTTTTTCCTTTTTCTATTTTTCCCCGCAAATAATGTCAATCTCATGTCATCTTTGGAAGGAGGCTGGCGTGAGGCCGGGCTATGGCACTCGCATGGGTCTGCCATATTGAACCCGACATCTCCAAATCCACGCCCGGCTATTCTAATTGGTAGCTTCGTATACACATCTGACACTTCGTTTGGGCACAAATTAATTCACATTGTGTTATAATATCTGGATGAATCTCGCCGGTTTCCTGCTTGCCTGAGGATCCATGTGACCAAAACCTGGCCTATGCGGAGATTTCAAGCGTGTGATCTGGCTATTTTGATGTCTATAAGAAATCTAAGACCTTTCTGAAATTCTTTTTAAAAAAAAAGTTGAATGTTCGTTGTTTATGCTCTATAGCAAGAAGTAACATTTGCTCTAGAATCTCTACGCTGTCACCTTCAAGATACCAGAAACGATGAAATCTTCTCTAGCATTGACTATCGGGTTTGCGCTTGTTCCAGCTGCACTCTGTGTACCCATGGCCATAGCCCGGGGAAGCAGCACGTAGGTAATCTCTTGCAGGAACAACTGTAGATTTCAGGGTGGGACGAAGCTAACCAAGCATACGATGTCAGTTCGGACGATGGCGCGGATTCGTGCCCTACTTGTGACAACGACGAAGCTCGTAATGGTGAATGAGGCCCACTACAACTGCGTGAATGCCACTGAAGGTTCATTTCAGTCTTAGCAGTCCGAAGCGATACGTATGAAATCACTTCTCGGCACTACAATGAAAGGGTCTGCGCAACTAATATAATCACATATAACCATGCAGTTTAGGTACATTTGCTAATGCAAACATAAATTATGAGTATGAAACTCTGGTATGAACTCCTGCAGAAGCCATCAAAAACTTACTTGAATAGCTCAAATGGTGTCTCTACCGATGCATGCAATGGATGCACTACGACTGGTCCATTGGATGTGACGATTCAAAGGGCGGCCTCCGTTAGGTGTGTATCTTCAATCAGCTACCCCTTACAAACTTCTACAAAACTTATCAGATCATATAAACGATGGTAGCTCTGATGTTTTCGTCAAGGAAGAAAATCCAGATGCAAGTTTTTGAGGTCTTGCAGTCGAAGACAATGAAAGCTTTACATCTGTGGCTGATAATGTCTTCTCTGAGGCACGAGGGAACACGTAAATTAGCTGTGGAGTTACTTGCATGATCACCTAACAGGTTGGAAGGAGATGAATGTGTTTATTAATGTTACAGTAGTTTGAATTTGACGCTCAATGAGAGATGTGAGGATTGTGATGTAGACGGCATTGATTACTATCAACACGGGGGATGATAGTGCACCAAGAATTTCGGAACAGAACAGGATGACTGGAGGTATGCATGGAGTTATGAAGTAGACATAGGAACAAACAGCGAGATTTCATGGCAATGAGGTTCGATGGATGCTTTTACTGTAAAAGATTCCAGAAGTTTGTGAGACTTACAGTGCATGGATCTTACTTGTGAAATGCTATCATTCGGATATTGATTACAAACGGGGGAACGGCTGAGTGACTCGAATGGTGAAATATATGGCTACAAAGGGAAGAGGTGCACACATGTCCCAAATGACATGATGTTGTCCCTAATTAGATGAATAGGTAGGTAAGAGATATACAACCACTCTAATCAAATAAAGTGGTTGGGTAGTTTCTTCTTTTTATTTACAACGCTTTTCTGAATGTTGTGCCGGTTTGTCCCTGATAAACCACTTATAACCTGGCTAATAGTCTCCCCTTCGATATTACTGTCTTTATATACTGCATGCGTGCTGTGTCTAGACTCCAGAATGTGCGCCATTACTCCTGGCACCCAAAATCAATCGCTTAATGTACCGCAGAAAAAGCCACCACCTTCTATAGCACGTCCTACGTGGGTTGACATCCCCCTTTGTTTTGGTATATACACACAACTGCTAACTAGGCCAAATCCTCCTTTCCCGTTGATACATGCGTTGAAAAGAAATAGTGTGACAAACTCCAAGAGAAGAACGTGCACCTGCACGCTATCACCCACGGGGAACTTTCACAACTGCCCATTCTGCCCGATCGCATGCTCGACCAGGCGCCGGCAGATCTCCCCCTGCGCCTTGATCAGTGATCCCTTGACGATAGGCAGCAAGATCCTCGAGACCTCGACATTGATCTGGTCCACAAGTTCGTACCTGCACCCGGGACCGGCAGGGCTGTCCAAGATGACCTCCGTGCCGGACGGGGCCTCACTTTGCTGCTGCTGCTGCTGCTGCTGCCGCGACTGGTGCTCCTGGATGGTGAAGGAGCCGCTCAAGAGGATGCCGCCGGTGACGGTGACCCGGAACTTGACGCCGTTGCCGACCTTCTGGTACATCACCGGGAACTTGATCATGGTGCTGAAGAGGCCCGGGATGACGGGGACGTACTCCTTGATCTCAAAGAGGGCAAAGTCGGCCGCGTCCGCGTCCGCGCCGAAGTGGGGGTCAAACTTGACGGAGGCAAAGTCAGCATCGGTCAAGTCCAGCTGGCGGTATCCCTGGACAAAAGGTTGGGTCTCGATCAGCGGGATGATGGTGTGGATGTGGCTGATGATGGTCTCGGGAGCGAGATTGGCGGGCAGGGCCAGACGCAGTGTGACAAGCTCTTGAACGCGAAACATGTCGCTTGCTTGCGCGCAAAACGGGGGACCGGTGCCCGGTCTCGAGCCGATGACGGACAACTACGTGACAGCAGCACAGGCGGATTAGGTACGTATTTTGTTCTTCTATCCTTCTTGAAGGTTCCTGGAGTTGTGAATCGAGGAGCAGTGAGATGAAATTGTGATTGTCGGTGTGGTGATTGGCAGAGGGCAGGCACTCTGAAGGATGCCCCACGTCATAAACATTTTGATCTCTCTCAAGTTACGGGGTAAATATAACCAACCTGCCAGTCGAATGATCAATAGCCAATTCGGCCGAACAAGCGGACTAGGGGCCTTGTGAATGATCGTGTGGCGGCTGATCACTGTTCAAGTCGGGTAGTAAGTTAGGTGAGCTTGGCCTTGCCGCAGAGCGTGAAGTGGGTTATATATTTTATTTCCTCTTTGGGTAAACCACAGGGCTCAAAGTTGCAGCACATGGCAGCGGGTTGTGGGGTCCAAAGTCTGCCCTAGCCGAAGAAGTGAAGGGGGAACGGCCAGGCCGCCATGGGGTTTACCCCGGCTTGCCCGTGGGAGCTTTAGCGAATGAGCTGCCCGCAACATTGTCATTTATGGGACGAGCTGAAGCGAAACCCCTGTGGCTGTCCAATTGGAGCCCTGCACTGGGCAACCCGGCACGACGGATTCGGGATGAGACGAGCTCGAGTGTGGGCGAATGACCGCGGAAGAATAAAATAGGTGATTGTCAGCAGCGAACGTCACATACCCTCGTTCATACGGGTGTAACAGCGACCAATAACCCGTGGCAACGTTGTCTGGGGATCTTAAGCGATGCGTAGCGGTCAACGGCTACTAAGCACTGACATAATTACAACCTCCACCACAAATCGGAATATGGGATGTCTTATGTCCGGCTCGGTTACCAATATGCATACGCTATCTATCGAAGAGTCCCGGTATATCACATGAAAAACAAGTCACACCATCGAACCTGCCAATTCGCCTGAACTGGGATGTAGTGATAGGATGGTGCATCCTCCCTAGGCTGTACCTGTACCTCCTCTCGACCTTTTTGAAGCCTAATGGAATTTTGATTAAGATATGCTGCCCCAATAATTCAACTATTGATTTACCAACTCAGAGCCGCGCGCGCGGGGCCATCAGCTTGAAGTCTTCGAAGTCGCCCAGCTCGCGCGACGGATAAGGATGGGGGTCCGGCCCCTGCTTCTTCTTGCGTGGCCGGTTCGGCCGCCACTCCCAGGTCTCTGCAAAAGTTGGATCGAGCTTCGATTCCAGCATGTCCGCAACATATTTCCCAATGATGGGAAGGAACTTGAAGCCGTGCGCCGAGCCTCCTGTGGCGAGGTAGAGGCCTTTGTGCTTCGGATGATTGCCTATTAAGAAATGCAGATCATCTGTGTCCGTATCCCTAATAGTTGATGTTAATTATCAAAACCAAGGAGTTCGCTATGCTCTCCGAAAGTGGATGCAAGCGGAGTACAAGGACGATATACATACCAACATATCCTGGTCTCCTCCCACGGCCTGTCGGCTAGGTCTGGCACAAACTGTCTCATCCAGCTCCTAATCTCTCGCTCAATCTTACGTGGTATGTCGTCCCGAGGGTTATCCTGGCGGTAGCGTGGCAGGCTGAGACCAGGGATCTTGGGGTTCTCAAAATTTGTGACGAAGTTGACAGTTGCGACCTTGATGATGCCATCGCGGTTAGGGGGGAAGATGATCCCCTGCTCGAAGTGGTCGACGATCTTGAGCGTCGAGTACTTCTTAGTTTCCTCTGGCGTGAGCTGGATGTGGCCCACAACGTGACCCTTGGCCACGAGCTGGCCCTCAAAGTCAAGCAGCTCTGGCGATGCGGCGCCGGCACTGATGATGACCTTATCTGCGTAGTGCTTGGAGCCGTTGGCAGCCTCCGCACCGATGCAGGTTCCATCGGCGCTGTAGAGGAGCTTCTTGATCCAACCATCGTCGCCCGAGATGTACCTAACACCCATCTTCTTGGCCGCCTGCGTCATGGCGGCGAGCGCGTCGCCGGCCGTCGTCCACCCTGCCCAAGGGTTCCACCAGATCTGCCAACCCTCCATGTCACCCGTGAAGACGGGGCTGATCGCTCGGGCTTCCTCCGGTGTTACCTTCTTCACACCCTGGATGCCCATCTTCTTCTGGTTCTCGAAGGACACCTCGCAAAATGGGATGCTCTCCTTCTGTGCGGCGAGAAACCAGCCTGTCTGCTGGAACATGCCGGCGAAGATGCCGGTGTTCTTCTTCCACTCCGTCATGGCCTCTACGCCCAGACGGGCGTACATGGGCTCGGAGTAGTCGCTGCGCACGATCTTGTTAAGATCCGTGGACGCTGCTATAGGCGAGGGGTTCTCGAATCTGTCTACTATGGTGACGGTGGTCTTGGAGGACCCGAGATCCAGCCTCTGGGCAAGGTGGTAGGCCGTCGAGACACCAAAGGCGCCGCCTCCAATGATGAGGACGGACTTGCCGGCCACCGGCGAAGAAGCGCTCTGGCTGCCCTGAGGAACACTCATGGTGGTGCTGCGTATGGGGCTTGCGGGCTTTGTGTCTGTGGCAACTGGGGGGAACGGAGGCTTTCCTTGGTGACGAGCGGACTTCTGGAAACTCTAGTGCAACCAGTGACTTTTTAAACTGGTCTCGCAGCTCCGATGTTGTCTCTTTTGCTCAGCGATCTCGAAGATGCTCGGACTATAATGGTGCCACACCTGGCTTGATATTGGATGAGATTCAACCAGATCGGCTTGTACATTCCGATGAGCCTAGCGCATCGCAGAACTTAAGGCAGGTTGATGCGCCAGGGTGCATGCTGGAGGTCAGCGGGCCCTAGTCGAGAGGTGGGTCTTCGGGGATATCTATGCCTCTAATCTTAGTGCTGACGGCCGCTGCCGGGGGGTTTCCACGTTCGCCACTTTTTCTCCCGCAGATAAGTCTGGAGATTACGCTATGCGATGCAATCCACACGCATGCACGTTGATGATAGCGCTGAGAGTTGCCCGTGTTTCTGGGTTACGTAACTTACGTGTTTTGATAACTCGCTCGCGGCACGTCCGCACAGGTATTGAGAGACAGTATGTCTCTGGCGTTCTTTCCTGCGGAAACGGGCGTCAAGAATCGGGGTATGGCCTTGCCTTGTGCTCATGTCTGCAAGCAAGCAAGCAGGTCAAGATAACAAAGTATACAATTGGGAAACACTTATGTGCGCATTTTAACTGCGTGGTTGAGGATCAACGAGTAGAGTAAAAACCAAGTACAATAAAAATTAATACTCTGAACTTGGTTCATCTTAAATTATCTAGAAAGTCCTTGCTGGTGATACTACCGGCGATGTATTCTCGACGTAAAAGAAACTGGTTCTTCTGTAACAGAATAGAAGAGCCGCCACTACTGGGGCTTTGTGCTTGCTTGACCACCGAATAACTACCCTAGGTATCTATCTAGTATAGGTAGCGGAAGTAGACCTTCTCGCGATCCGTCTTATCGAAAAACGCCTCGGCTTCCTTCTCGCTGTCCACATCAACTCCTGCAGCCCGCAACTCGGCCTCCTTCTTGTCGAGTCTTGCATTCTCAAACCTGAGGCCGACGGCATAAACCCCGAGCATGCAGATGCCCACAGCGAGGAACGCCATGATTGCGGTGTACCCGGTTTTGTAATTGGGGGCTTCCGCGGTGATGAAGAACTGGGGAGCAATGATGTTGGCGACGCAGTAAGCGATGAACATCAGCGCGTTGACGGTGGTCTTTTTGGTGTGGCCGGCAGTATTGGCAAAGGGGAGGGCGGTGACGGTCACGTATGGTGCCCAGTAGAAATAGAAGCAGTAGTACGAGGCGAGAAGTCCCTGCTGGTTGGTACGCGGCAGTTCTGTCCGAAAAGAAGAGTCAGCTTCAGGAATAGCGAAATAGGGCAGTTGTCAAACTTGAGAAAGGGGATCACGCACTCATCATCAATATACAGCACACTAGAGGAATGATGCAACCACAGGCGGCCAGGATGCATCGGATGTTCTTGAAGCGAGAAGCGGGATAAGCCAATGACCAAGCACCCAAGGTCATGACGATGCCAGTCGGCATGCCCAGGAGGGTTGTGTTCAGCTTGCTATAACCCAAACCAGACACAATTTGAGCGGCGAATGTTACCAAGCCACCATTGGGGATGTTGATGCAGATGGCAAAGACAACAAGCGGCCATGTCTTCCAATCGGTAAAGGCTTCGCGTACTTGGTAGAGTTTGAATTGCTAAAAGAAAGACTTGTCAACGGCGAGTGCATTAGGGTGTTTACTGTGGACACTAACCTTGGACTCCGTGCCTGTCATATTGTCCTTGATACGAAGAATGGCAATATACTTCTCGCGGTCGTTCAGGAATCGGTTCTTAACGGGGGAGTCGGGGAGCATAATCGTGAGAAAGATGGACCACAAGAACGTGAATCCGCCCAAGACAATGAAGAGGAGTCTCCAGGCTGCGATCGAGGTGTTGGTGTGGCCAATACCGTAGGAGACGACTCCGGTGACGAGCTATACGGTTGTTAGTCTAATGGCACAAGTCATCTGTTTCAACTGCCGTTGAACTTACAGAGGATAGTCCAGAGAACCAGATGGCAGTACGGATGGGCTGCTCGGAGCGCTTATACCACATCACGGTGATTATGGAGCAGGATGGGAACAGCGGTGCCTCGAGCATGCCCATAAGGAAGCGGAGGATCATAATACCGGGCGGGTTCTTGGCCGTAGCCATCAGCGTGACGATGGCCGACCAGATGATGCAGGAAGTTCCCAAGAACTTCCCCACCGGCAGCTTCTGCAGCAGGAAGTTGGATGGGTACTCGCTGGTAATCAGATGTGAATCAGACGATGCCATCGAAAGATGTCATACAAGGGTTACATACCTAATCAGGTATCCAAAGTAGAAGATAGAGCCTGTCCAACTATATAATTGACCAGTCAGACCCGTGTCGGTCTGCATGCCGTAGAGAGCAGCATTGGAAATCACGATTTTCTGTTACACATATAGTCAGCACGCACAACCGGAGACAATGCGAGGCTTTGACAGTGTGAGAGCCGTACATCCACAGCAGCCAAGGTGATGGTGACGAGCATAAGCGGCATCAGCCGCATGTCGATCTTCCGCAACACCTTACGCTGCTCCTCCTCGGTGATGTCGGTGAAGTCATTCTCGTGGATTCGTAGGTACTCAGCAGCGGCGTCCAGCTGGCCCACGGAGTTCTTCACTTCCTCGATGTCGCCCCCGTGGCTCAAGGACGGCGCGGGAGCAACCTCATCGATGTTGGTGTTCTTCTCGGAAGCCATTGCTTAGGGATGCTAGGTCCGATGGTCGGCGTGAAAAGTGGATGAGAGACGAGGCATGGAGTTCGTGTTGCCAGCAAGCATTAATGTTCCTATATGTAGAGTCTCTCGATGCAACCCCGGGTTATCTGGGCTAACCTATCTCCAGCTTATCATGGGATGATTGTCTCTATCTCAATCTATCCCCATGATGGCGACGCATGGGACCCGTAAAAGCTGGGGTTGGGTGGTCCAGGGAGGTTTAGGGATTAGAGCAGCCGCCAGCATGCCAGGATACCAGGATGCCAGGGTGATTATTTTAGCCCCGAGCCATGTGGAAGGAATTTTGATCCGCCAGGGCGGACGGTGAAGTGCGCCGTGTGCGATAACGACGCCGAGCGGAGCCGTGGTCTGGAGCTGCCATCCATGACTCGCCCTGGCCTGGTGGGCTTGGTGGAGACGCGAAGCTGTGGCTTGCCCGTGGTTTTCGTCTGAACGCCCTTATCAGTTAAGTCCTAGCCTCTTGGATATCGCAGATAAGGCGGGGATTTAGGGCAACTCGACTCAAAGTGCAGGTTGACGCGCCCCCAACCTGAACTGCTGACATTTGCCACATGGGTGTCTAGCTTCGGCAAGGTCTGCCGGGCTCCCGTAGTAAGGCCCTTCGGTCCTTAGCGGGTTGGCGGCTTCGGAGCCCTTCGTGCCCAAAAGGAGATTGGTGATGCTCTGAGATTCCGGCTCACGGCCTTGAATGTGGTATATCTTTCAAGTCAATCACCTGATGAGGATTGTGTCTGATGTGATTGAATCTCGTCCCTCACAAGTCCCAATAACACAATGGAGTCGAAACCGCCAGGAATAACCATCGCCATCGGTAGGTGCATATATTCTCGGAATTCCCGGTGATCAATTGTTGACCCTTTATGCAGATCGTGGCGGAACTTTCACCGATGTGCTTGCCATCATCCCGGGGAGATCAGACTACTACTTTAAGTTGTTGTCAGTCGACCCTGCTCATTACCCAGATGCTACCATAGAAGGCATCAGGAGAGTCCTCTCTGAGGTAAGGGGACATGATGTTCCCCGTGGTGAGCCCCTGGATACCTCTGAGGTTGCTTCCATCCGTATGGGCACAACTGTCGCAACGAATGCACTGCTGGAGCGCAAGGGCAGCAAATGTGCTCTGCTCATTACCAAGGGTTTCGGCGACTTGATGGTCATTGGTGACCAATCAAGACCGAATCTATTCGACCTCAACGTAAGAAAGCCGGGGCAGCTCTACGAGAAGGTTATTGAAGTAGAGGAACGTGTTACACTCGAGTCGTATACCGAGGATCCCTTGGAGCGCGATTTTGCAGAGCTCGTGAACGGCACAGACATCAAGCTCGGAGTGACAGGCGAAGTGGTCCGCGTGTTAAAGCCTCTGGGTACACAAATACTTACCTAATTTTGTCCTTATAGCAATATCAGGCTAACTGTGGAACAGATGAGGACTCTATTAAAGCCCAACTCGAGAGTTTGTACGCTGAGGGCTTTCGAAGCTTGGCTGTGTGCTTGATCCACGGTTATAACTTTCAAGGTGAGTAATAACATGTTCCATTAGTGCCCACCGCCCTTCCTTTCCTCCCTTTGAACTGTAACTAATACTGCATCAGAACATGAGCGGCAGATCGGCGATATTGCAGCCGCAATGGGCTTTACAAACATTTCCTTGTCACATGACCTCTTGCCAGTAATTAAGCTTGTCCACAGAGGGCACTCTACTACGGCAGATGCATACCTCACGCCAGAGACCAAGAAATACCTTGAGGGTTTCATGAAGGGCTTCAAGGAAGGTTCCGACAGTCACACCAGGATAGAGTTCATGCAGTCCGACGGTGGTCTGGTAGACTACCGTAAATTCAGTGGCCTGCGTGCCATATTATCCGGACCTGCTGGTGGTGTTGTCGGCTATGCCCGTACTAGTTACGATGAGGGCGACCCCAAGCCAGTCATCGGATTCGATATGGTAGGAATCTTGTCCTCTTTCCTGAAAATTCCGAAGCACTATTGAGTACTATTGCTGACCAGAAAATCTTCCTTTTATTTAGGGTGGTACCTCAACAGATGTTTCCAGATTTGGGGGTGCCTATGAGCACATCACAAACTCTGTTACCGCCGGCGTATATATCAGCTGCCCTCAATTGGACGTCAACACTGTAGCTGCCGGTGGTGGTTCTATTCTCTTCTTCCGTAATGGTGTATTTGTGGTTGGACCAGAGTCCGCCAGTGCACACCCTGGCCCGGCTTGCTACAGGAAAGGTGGCCCCCTGACAGTCACTGATGCCAACCTCCTGCTTGGCCGTCTCCTTCCCGAGACGTTCCCCAAGATCTTTGGCCCCAATGAGGATGAGGCTCTCGGCGTAGAGATCACTCGACAGAAATTTGCTGAGCTAACCAAGACTATCAACGAGAGCATTAAGGGCAGCCGCCCCGAGATGACTGTGGAAGAGGTCGCCCTCGGTTTCCTTCAGGTCGCCAATGTCAATATGTCCAAGCCAATTCGTGCTTTAACCGAGGCCCGTGGTTTCGATGCAGCGGCTCATAACCTTGCTAGTTTCGGTGGTGCCGGTGGCCGTAAGTTTAACAATATTTTGAGCAAAATTTCTATTGTAGCTAGTACTAACTCGGGATTTAGAACATGCTTGCGATATTGCGCAGTCTCTCAGTATATCGAGGGTCATCATTCACCAATATTCCTCCATTCTTTCGGCTTACGGTATGGCACTTGCAGATGTTGTCGAGGAACGGCAAGAGCCTGCCTCGAAAGCCTACGAAGAGTCGACCGAGGCCTATTTCTCAGAACGTCTAAATGAGCTCTCGACACAAGCCAAGGATGCACTAACGACACAGGGCATTGAAGATGGCGCAGTGAAGATCGAGAGATTCCTTAACATGCGATACCAAGGCTCTGACAGCCAGCTTATGATCGCGGAGACGGGAGACGAGGGCGGATTCCTAGCCAACTTCACTCGCACCCACATGAGAGAGTTTAGCTTCATCAACGAGACAAGAAAGGTGATTGTGGACGATGTCAGAGTCCGCGCAAGTGGCTCCAGCCACCGTGTCGACGAGCGTTCCTTCTTCACGGATCTCCAGACGTTGGAGAAGACCCAAGTTGCGAAAACCGAGAAGACTCAGTTCAAGGATGTTTATTTCGAGGGCGGTTGGAGGTCCGTACCCACTCTGTTCCTTGGTGATCTTGCTCCAGGTTCGGTTGTAGAGGGCCCGGCTATGATCATCGACAGCACTCAGACCATCCTTGTTGCTCCTTCTTCTACGGCCACGATTCTCGACCGCCACGTTGTCATCGACTTGGTGCTCAACAACAAGAAGTCCGTCAACTCAACCCTGGTGGACCCTATTCAACTGGCTGTGTTTGGTAACCGTTTCATGAGCATTGCCGAGGACATGGGCCGGACGTTGCAGAAGATCGCCATCAGCACCAACGTCAAGGAGCGGCTCGACTTCTCCTGTGCTCTGTTCGACGGTGATGGCGCGCTGACCGCCAACGCCCCGCACGTTCCTGTCCACCTCGGCAGCATGTCGCGCGCAGTTAAGATCGCCATGGACCGATGGAAAGGCGATCTGCACCCTGGCGACATCGTGGCGACTAACCACCCCATCGCAGGTGGCACACACTTGCCCGATATCACCCTTATATCGCCCGTCTTTGATAAGACCAACACGAGCATCGACTTCTTCGTGGCCGCGCGCGCTCACCACGCCGAGATCGGCGGTATCGCTCCTGGCTCGATGCCTTCCGACTCAGTGGAGCTGTATCAGGAGGGCGCCGCCTTCGAGCAGTGGAAGATCATCTCCAAGGGTAAGTTCGACGACGCGGGCGTCAAGCACCACTTCCTCGACGTACCCGGCTCGTATCCCGGCTGCAGCCCTTCGCGCCGCGTCCATGACAACATTGCCGATCTGAAGGCTCAGGTTGCTGCCAACCAGAAGGGTATCAACCTCATCCACGGCCTCTTCGAGGAGTACGACCGGGATACCGTCCTCTTCTACATGCGTGCTGTTAAGACGACCGCGGCGGCGGCCGTGCGCGGCTTGCTCAAGGACACAGCTGCAAAGTATGAGGGGCAGATGCCGCTTACTGCGGTGGATTACATGGATGATGGCAGTCCTATTGCCCTGTCCATCTCAATCGATGGTGAGAATGGCTCCGCCGTGTTCGATTTCACTGGAACTGGCCTCGAGGCCTTCAACTGCTTGAACGCCCCGATTGCTATCACACACTCCGCCATTCTCTACTGCCTGCGCTGTTTGATTGGCACTGACATTCCCCTCAATGAAGGTAAGACCCCAGATCGCATCAAACGTTTTTCTTGTCCACAAGTATGCTCAAGTCTAATGAACGCTAGGATGCATGGAACCCGTCACCGTCATTGTACCTGAGGGTACCCTTCTGAACCCGTCCGCCAACGCCGCCGTATGTGCAGGCAATGGCTGTACGTCCCAGCGTATTACCGATGTCATTTTCAAAGCTTTCCGTGCCTCTGGCGCCAGTCACGGCTGCATGAACATTCTCTCGTTCGGTAGCGGTGGCTACGACAAGGACATCGGCAAGTTCATCCCAGGGTTCGGGTACGGCGAGACCATCGCTGGTGGTGTCGGTGCCGGTCCCGGCTGGAATGGCTACAGTGGCAGCCAGGTTCATATGACTAACACTAAGATCACGGATCCGGAGGTCTTGGAGAAGCGGGTAGGTACCTCCCAAGAATTCTTTTAAAGACACGACTTGCTCAAGCATTTTGCTGACAAAAATTGTATTATAGTACCCCGTCATTCTGCACCAGTTCTGCCTGCGTCCCAACTCGGGAGGCAAGGGTCAGTGGACCGGTGGCAACGGCGTGATCCGCGAGATGGAGTTCACCGAGCCCATCCACGCTTCGGTGCTGACGCAGCGCCGCGTGTACAGCCCCTACGGCATGGCCGGCGGCGAGGACGGCTCCCGCGGCGTCAACTACCTGGGCCGGCTGATGAAGGACGGCAGCCTGCGCTGGATCAACGTGGGCGGCACCAAGGAGGTGGACCTCAAGAAGGGGGATCGCATCCAGATCTGCACGCCGGGAGGCGGTGGTTACGGCAAGGCCGGCGAGACCAACGGGGAGCACGTCGCTGTCAATGGAGCGGCCACAAGCTTTGCACCTCATATACCCAGGGCCAACGGCAGCTTGAGGGCGTATGAGAGTGAGCAGGCAGCCTCGAATTAAATGCCGAGAAAAGGAAAAAGAAAAAAAAAGAAGAAGAGTAAAATTAGACAAAACGCATTGGCAATAATAGAGAAATGCTACAAAATAAAGCAAAATATATCATACATACCTGAGTTGTCAATACAGCGCTCTCCCAAGATAGGAAATAATGATCCGCTTGTGTCATACTACCCTGCTTACAGCTTTTGGTCCGTCAAAATTGATTAAATGTCAAATATGACCGTCGAGTGTGAATATTGGTTACAGGAATTCGATCGTACAGGGGACAAAAGAAATCAGCGACACAAACCCAAATTTCCCAACTCCTAGTGTAGAAATCCTTTCTTCAAATTTTATGGCCTCCGCATAGTCCTCGTGTCAGCAGCCGGTCCTCCATAAAGCAGCCAAAAGTCTCGTTCCCGCACCCACTTCAGCTTCTCCTTGGCCAATAACTCGTTGGCGGACCTGATGTCCCCATTTCGGATGTATGTCAACGCCCCTTCTGCTGTCCGGAGGTACCTTGGCGGATCCGGCTCATCCTCCAAAAGGGTCTCGGCGACTTCCTCGTCAGCACTCGAGTCCGTCGATGTCAACAGGCTATCGAATAGCAGTAGCGCCTCATCATCCAGGTGACGCCGATGTAACAATGAGGCTAGATCCAGCCGCGCCCATAAGAGAGCGCTGTTGTTTTGTTCACGGTCGCTATCGAGAAGCAGTCGGCGCAGAGCATCGATCGCCGCATCATCGTTGTCCCCTTGAATAGTTAAGAGCGCCTGAATGTGCCTCTGCTGGCATGAGCGATAGTAACGCTGCGGTATTTTCTCGTCGAGCCGTATCTCGCGGAGCAGGTCACGACCTTCCTGCAAACGACTAAAATCCCAACACGTCAATCCCAGGGTGAAGACGACGTCGGTGACGAGGTAGTCAGTGGCAGGCCACCATTTGAGGCGGGAGTTGTATGCCTCGTAGAGATCTTGGAAAGCTAGCATCTCATTCCCTTGTCTCCGATGAATATTCCCTCTCGAATATTGTGCCATCACAGCGAGTTGATCATCCGGACCATGTTCTTTTACCCGGTGCTCGTAAACATATTTTGTGATCTGGTAAGCGGCATCAAGCTGGTTCTCTTGTTCTAACGACCAAGAACGGAGGAGATCATGGTTCAGGACATCCACATCTGTTTCACCGAGTGATTTCAGGAGTCTTCCCCTTACCTCTAGGAGTATCTCTGTTGCACAGGGGAAATGTGTCAAGTAGAAATCTGCCAGCCCGACGTAGCCAAGAGAACGCAGAGTTACCGGCTGGTCTAGCCCGTCGACTACGGACTGTGCTTCGTATAACTCGTGATATATGCTCCGAGCATAGACCATCTCACCTTCAAGAAATGAAGCATGTGCCGAGTTCTGCTTGGCACGAAGAGTCAAAGAGCTTCTAGGCCCGAGTAGTTTTTCGAGACCATCTGCCACACGCTTTCTCAAAGCAAAAGCTCGGCCGATATCGTCTTTCTGGAATAAGTAGTCTCCAAGCCGCATTAAAGCCAGCCATTTGAGTTCTTCGCAATTTTTTTCGACCGTAAATGCTTCGCTGATCCTTTGATAAGGATGTACGCAATATTTATCGAGGGATATTATACCGTGCGCATCGGGATCTAGGCTCGTGATCCACTGTTTTAGAAAAAGCTCGGCCTGAAAGACTGGTGCCAGCTCTGACTTCAGCTTAGTCATATATTCGGCCCAATGGACAAATTGACGACTTTCGAGAAATCCTTTCATCAGCTTGACGACTTTTATTGGAGCGTTATGAGAATCTTGCAGTTGCTGCGCCCAGTGCGTCGCGGCGTATTGGTATGAAGGTCTCCAAGTGGGATGAACAGTCTGTCTTGCGGGAACGGCTTCCTCCACATTGGTCCGAATCAGGCTACCTATCAGGTCCAAGTCAGAGTACTTCGATTCCATTAGCACATCGAGCATTTCCTCAATCAAGAATACAACTGCATCCTGTCTGGTGAAGCCCTCCCTTGCTTTACATTTCCTGCGAAACGACCCAGCGGCGACCAGATACTCTTCCATGGAGGAATGGACAAAGACGACTTCACTATCCAAAGTATGAATCCAAGGGCTACAGAGTTTCTCGATGAACTGTTCGGGCTGGGGCCGCTTGATTTTGAATAAGCAGGCAAAGGATTCTAGTGTCAAATTCGGCTTTGCGGCACATACTGCCATGAGCATGAGTTTTCGAGTTTCAAGCTGGCGCTCGTCCAAACCGGTTCGACCTTCGTCTGAAATGATCTTATATACGTCCGCGAGGTCCTTGGGAAAATCAGCCAGACGGCTGCGAAAATCGGCTTCGTTGACAGCCTTTGAAATATACTTGAGCGATGTGGCTATGTGCAAGAACGATCCATCAGCCCTATCAAGGATTCTACGAGTTGCGAGCTCAGAACAAGCTTTGCCTAGATGATGTAAACCTGATTCAGAATAACTCGCTTCAAAGAAGCTGTGCAAATCATCTCTCGTCAGTGCTGGGGTAATTCGGATTGTGTTGTCTTTCGAAGTCAACCTTTTCAGCCTAGAATCTGGTCTATGGAGCACAACCACTCGAACTTGTGGCTGTTCTGAGATCAACTTGACTTCTTGCAGCAGAGTATGGACCGGGATTATTTGGTCGATCCAGCCGTACGACTCAAGACCATCAACGATGATCAGAGCCGGTGCGCGACAAATAAGAAGTCTCCGTAGGTAGTAACACATAGCTTCGAAATCCAGATCGCAGTTCCAGGAATTGGCATTCAAGTAGCCATGCAAGCTTGAAGTCTCATCCTGGAAAGAGCACTCATTTGATATGCTGCCAGCAGATAGAGACTTTGAACAGATTGTCTGATATAGCAATGAACCAACGAATCGTTTGGCGGCGTCTCGAGTCTTGTTGGTCTGGGCCTGGAAGCTGAAGCTCAATGCTAATGTGTCTTTTGGACATCTTCTCTTGATATGTGCGGCAAGCGTGGTTTTCCCACACCCTTTATAATATATGTACAGATTAGCGGGGTGTTAAATTCCCTACGAGGGCAGCATAGCGTGGGTGCTTCGTACCTAAAGGTCCCACGATCGTGAGTGGGGCTTGGGTCCTCCCATGTTCGTTGTTTTCCCAGGCCGGGGTGTCGAAGAGCCATTCGCAAGTCTCAGGGGCTGCCCGGGCCGAATCGTAAGTTCGATAGTCATGAAACGGAGCCAGTCGGGCCTTGCAGAACTCGAGATGGCTCAAGTCGGCGGGTCCTAGTGTAGCCCAATCATAAGTCAGATCATTTGGTTCTTTTACTCCGGCAACCCCGCCTGTGTCAACCAGTTACAAAGAGCGACGAACGTACCGTGCCTTTCGAGAACTCGTTCCATGTCGTCTGCCTGACTGTCATTAAGAACTATCGATTGTTAGGGATGCTTGGCATTCACTGCAGTTCTCTGATCTCTGATCGTATGATGGAGGGTAGGATGAAAAAAAGGATTTCGTTGAAAAGCTACTTGAGTTTTGAATGGGGATCGTACATTGCTCGGGGTGGCTGAGAAAGTGCAGCGTTTTGCTCTTTGAGTCGTCTTCTAGTTGGTTAGCTAGAAGCGGGGAAAAAAAAACCACCCATTAAGGGAGGGAAGGTGAGGCTTACTACCAAGATCTTCCCGGACGAGGCTGTCCAAGGCTTTTCAAATACGAATCCAGGTTTCAGATCTTCCACAGTTTGTTCAATATATGAGACAAGAAGAGATACTTACCTCGTTTGACAAGCTGGGTGGTGGTATAATCTTTTACACAAGCAGCAAGATTAGCCAATCTCGCCCACGTCTCACCCGTGGACTCAACAATATCAAGGTGGGTAGGAGTACAGTATATGTACTTACTCAAGGTTACCTGCTCTCGATCTAATATGTCGATTTTGGTCCTCACAGTGTCCAGTTTGGTCTGGAGCTTGCTTGTTTTAGTTCCGAGAGCATGTGCAATTCTCCCTTACACTTGGAGTCAAATTTTGGCCCAAACTAGAGAGTGTTTGCTGACAGGGTTTAGCCTACCTGGTACCCCTAGCTTAAAATATGAGGTAGCCGAGATGAGAAAGTCTAAAATAGCAGCGTATAACTTGGTGACCCCGTCTGTGATCCTCGTAGAGTCGCTGGGGGTGGTGACGACGTTCCTCCACCGTCCGAGCTGGTTAATAATCAGATCAACTCCATTGACAGTTATCTCAGCTGCTTCGCCATACTGTTCTACTACCTATATAAATAGGTTTTAATCAGCTGTTGGCTCACTATTCATATAATAGAGTTGTTAATATCTATTTATATTACCACAATCAGGAATCGAATTGATCCCCACACTAGAGATGTGATGAACGGATCTTGTTGTATGAACACATCTATGCAACGTGCGTATTGTTGAAGATGTTCTGCTACTCGACAAAATGCGTTCCCAAGTGTTCTTCTCTTGTTTGACAGCGACGCTCTATGTTGCTGTCGAGCATCTTCGATGAGTTCTTCCACACTGCTGACCACTCTCACTGGATCTCGATCGTCGTGAATGTATCTCTTGCTGCGGTGACCATTTTTCAGTTGTTCATTGTGAAACTAAAAGGGGCAAATATCAGCTGGTCATCTTAGTATGTGCTATGGAGAGTAACAACTCATAGTACTGCCTCTCTTCAATCGTTACCTTTACTGCGCAAGACCAGCATTTAGCGTTGAGGTCGCTGTCTTTCAGCACCGGGCAAACATCAACAGTGGTACATTCCATGGTAAATAGCAGTCATGGAGATATGGCATTTGCCAGGAATAGACAAAAGATATCCCACAACAATGAAATCTGGTGGGAAAGGTTGCAGCCCTTTAGGCTCAAATATCGGCGCCCATCAAGCAGCTAGACGATGCGTAATACCTACAGCACCGCCTATAGGGCCGCTGTATTTTTTTATGCCTTTGTACTACACACACAGGGTGAAGAGAAGGTTAGTGGCTATGAAGATTTGGTGTGGGTGGATGATGTGACATATACGCAGCAACCCGATCGGGTGCACACCATCCCCAACACAACCTTCACAACCAGAGTCAGCTGCTGGTTGCCAGCCTGCTGGCGTGGAGGGGAAGCAAAAACGCTTTTATTTCCTACCCAATTATGCTGTGACACGCAAGTTGGATAATTGTTTGCAGCCTTGTGGGACAACTTCCTTAACAGTCCTACTCTAACAAGTTTACACTACATCCGGTGAAATTTGTCGTGGCTGTCCAAGGCTCTCCTCGATGACCTTTGGAAGTAACGTTATATTGAGATACCTTCAAATTTCTCCTGCAAATCTTAGTGAATAATAAATTATGTGTGTCAAGCACACAAATCAACATGACGAGTTACACAAGTCCATATAAAACGCAAAGCTCTCTGTCTTCTTTCATCATATGCGATGCTACAAAACAAACAAGGCTCAGGGTTCGAGTTTCATCATTTCAGTATTTTGCGTGGTTTCTAGACTTAATGCCTCTGTGGTTTATCCTTGTGATACTGTAAACTCTTTTTCTTGTCTCCTTTTGGTGATGAATCTCTCCTGGAGTGGCGACTGTTTCTATGACGACTACCTGTGGCTGTTGGGGGAGATCCAGTTTCACTGGTCACTGGCTTCTTTTGTTTTCTTCCAGGTGATGTAGGATCAGCACCAATAAGGTCTGAAGGGCTGGCATAGTGGCTAATATCTGGCACAGTTCTGTGCGAGCTGTAGGTGCCAGATATTGTATCTGCGTGAGAACCTGTGTCATCATCTGCCATTTCTATCATCATTTTACTCCGGTCATGGCTATGCTGAGATTTTGAGTCCATAGCGGCAAGTTCAGTGTTACCGTATCTTCCTGTAGTAGTACAGTCGACGACTGTTGTGTCTGGAAAGTATGTTGCTTGCGCTATCTGATCCGGCTCATCGTATCCTTGTCCTGAATAAACCCCCTGCCCTTGAGGTTGGTTAGCCGCCCCTTGCGTGATTTCCCCTTCATTTTCTGCATTATCTGGTATCCACTCTGTTGATTGTTGGTAGAAATTAACACCAAGGTGACCATCATTGTACTGTGGAGTGACATCTAACCCGGCGCTTGAGGCTCCTGAGTATGACTGTCCTCCTCCCCCATGGTCAGGGGTATTAGGGCAGCTGGGATAGCCCAGTTCATCTAGCTCTCGCGCGGCCACGGATGATAAGTCGCAGCCTGGAATCCAGATTCCGTGAGGACGACAGAAGTATCCCTTTCTGCAGACGCATGTGTGCTTTCTCCAGGTTTGATAATGTGCCCTCCATGTATAATGCAAGTTTTCATCTTCGATACTTGGCTCAGGATACGGCGTCGTCCTGAGGTTGAAGTGTTCTACAGCGTGCTGTGTAGCCGGACAGCCTCCTCTAATGCACTAGCCCTGCCGTCAGCTGAAGTAAGTCTAATGATTCTCAGCGAAGTGAATCATACAGCTGTTCGAGCACAAGGAATATCCACATGCCTTCCTCCAGTTCTTTTGCCACTTTGCTGACTTGAATTGCCCATGATTGCGCTTTGTTCTGATGAATGTGGCGTTTGCCAAAGTGCTTAGTATACCGTTCAGGATACCTCCGATTTTTTTTTTCTTTTTCTTTTTCTCTTTCTTTTTGGAAGAGAGTGTTTCTAATGTTCGCCTTACTTTCGGGTGGCGTTGGTTTTCATTTTCTGATATTTCTTCTTCACAAGGACAATCATTTACGCCCACTAATCGGCGGGGTAAATTGTGAGGGATGGCGGTAAATGCGATAAGCTGCGTGGCAATGAGCCTTGCTTTATTTCCTAAGTCGCGACTTGAAGATATCCTGTTTGGAGGAAATCGTAAGCCCAATCCAGCGCCAGAACAGCTAATAACTCGCTGCAAAGCAGAAGAGTATCAGCTTTTAAGTCGACTGTTGAAATTAAGGCAGAAGAAGGCAACCCAGGGGTGCCTAATAAGGCCAAGGCAGATTTTAAATGGGTGTTGCCCTGTGCCCTCTCATTGGAGGATCTTAACAGTGTGCGCCCTCGATGACCTGGCGTTTCTTGACGCTGAGACTTTTGAGGCTGTCGTGTGAGGTGGTTGGTTGATGATTCTTTAGTAGCCCTTGGGCACCAAGTTACCTTGACTTTCAGAGGCAAATATATTCCGCCCCGTAAGGCTTTACCGGTGAGACGAATTTATGCGTACTCGCTACGAAGCCGAAGACCATGCTTAAAGACGGGAAGCTTTGCGGCGTCGAAATCATTACAGCTTAGACACAGAGACCAATAATCGAGCCGTATCGAATCTTGTTTTGGATTCCAAACATCAGGCTCAAAAGTCTTGCGCCTGCAATGACCAGCCTCCTTAGATTCCAGGAAGTATTGACGGAAGTGTTTAATCAACGCTGTGTTGCCACAACTGTCTAGGTCAGAGTAAGCAGATCAACCAAAGGCAAGGCTGCGGTTCTAGAGATCTGGGACAAATTGTAACCCCGCAAAGTCTCTCCCAAAAGGTAGCATTTTGCTTCTTCCAGCAAGGAGCGTGACAATATCTTTCTCCTCGGTGAAAATTTAATCGTGGCTTCTTAATAGATCATGTGATTTTTGAATGACGGCATCACAGTTATCGATACTCTGTTACCATCTAGAACCCTGGAAGATTGAGTTATTCTACAAGTAATATAACCCTCACAATATTTGGTGCTCTTATTTTAGCCTTAATTGTAGCAAAACGTAACGCGGCATGGCAATCATGTGGTGAACAAGTGGGTTTGTTTATATGTCTACATTCGCCAACTACCCGTAATTCTTGAACTATGCGAAATGCTACGAGAACAGCGAAGCCTGATCCAAGTTGATATGGTTGTAAATTTGACATGGTGACGTTGATATGCTTAGCCCCGATAACTTGGTGTCATCCTATAATTGGTTATTAAGAATGTCGACTGAGGGGGCCTTTTTCGTATACTCGGAGCAATTGCAAACAACAAGTGATTCTCAGTGACCCCTAGCTTAGGCCTTTCGGATCAGCACTTTATAACCTTACTGCGATGTGGTCTAGGATTAGCTCTAAAATCTTATTTGTCCCGTACCCTTGAAGCCAGAATTATTACCCTTACATAACCACCTACACCATGGGAACTGTATACCACCCACTGGTAAAACCCTTGCATGAGTATCCCATCTGCATATCGGGATTTCTATAATATTTGCCTTACTTTAATTAGTTTGGCCCGGGCCTGTACACGTCATATCGCCCGGGTTAATTATTTGTTGCAACCAGACCATATCTCCGACTATCCCGGATATCTCATAAAAGGAAGCGAGTGAGAAACTAACAGAACTTTCAACATTTCAGGTGGAGCCATATGCATTGAGAGATGACCTCGAATATCTGGTGATATGAAAGGAAACAGAAAAGAAACACAACACAACACAGAATAAGCTTCATCCTGTGATAAGTAAACATGAGTCGGAATTGAAACTAGAACTGTTCGATCTGAATAGCAGTGGTAAAGGGTTATATAAGCTCAAACATTCACAAAGACCCTCTTTATGGTGAAATATAACCAATACGGAACTAAATATTATACCCTATTGCGTATCTTATATTACCTAAAACGGTATTTAGCTTCATACCTCATGGCGATCATTATCCTTATTTTGCCCCCTTTGGATCCTGTTCCATCCTTTGTTCAACCCACGATACCTCGTGAACCCTAGCCGCTGAACTCCACAAACTCCCAACTCAATACGTAGATATTTCATGGTTAAAAAGGCATAAATGTGATGGTACATTTCATGTCAGAGAGATACGCCAACCCAGTCGACGCAGCGGGGCATCCCAATCGACACAGGAAGAAACTCCCGCTGACCCGTTCCTTGCGCCCTGGAATAGTTGAACGGCAGAGCTTGGATCTTGTCCCATGGCAGGTGCAGTATTTGTGGGTGCTCTCCCGTCGAGGGCGATATCATGCCACTTCCAAACCCAATGGACCGAACTCTCCGTGACGCCGATGTTTCCGAGCGGCCACACGCGCCGCAGTCTCTTGAACTGGTCCAGCACTATCCTCCGGTCTTGTTCCGACACCGCCATGCACGATGCGATGAACAAGGGCCACATGGGATAAACCTCTCGCTCCTGTACCTCTACCCGATCTATCAGCTTGAGGAGGGAAGGCAGCAAGACCTGCTGAATGCTCGGGTGGGTCACCGGAATGTCGAAACCGGCGTGCCTCAGGTACAGCTGCGCAGCGCGCTTGAAAAGCAGCGAGTAGAGTATCACGCGGCGGCTATGATCCGATGTCGAGAAGACCTCCTCGTAGTCTGTATCATCTACCAGGAACCAGCCGTCGGGCCCGCGGCACTCTTCTCGCAGCTGATCGAGCCTATACTGAAGCGCGTTTGCCTGGGCGAGAAACTCCTGCTCCTTGGCTAGAGACACCCCGTCCACCTGCCGGTACTTGTACTTCTCGCGTGCCAGCGCGGTAATCGAGGAGATAATGTCGACTAGCCTCTCCGAGCAACCGACATAGACGCTGATGGGGGAACCGGCGCTCTCATCCTCGGGTTCCGCACTCTTCAGAAGATTCGCCCAGAGTGCCGAGACCTTTCGCTCCGTGAAGTACGACTCGGTATCCAAGGCTGTGCCGGAGAATACGTCTCTGATCAGGAAGTACTGCCGACAGAACTGTACCAACCGGTGGTCCACTGCTCTGCGGCCAACCATGCTGAAAAGCGCAGAAGCTCCGTGGAGGTGGGTGACCCATTCCTTAGTGCTCCCCGTCGTAATGTCGGATATGCACATGATCAATGTCGTCAGTACTGTCTCGTGGAAATCAACGCTCATAGAACTTCCAGTGGCATCACCACCACCAGAAAGCAGCTTCTGTATGTTCTGCTGCAGAAGCCGCAGGGATATCGACTTATGACGCAGTGCAACAGAACGAAAGTCGTGTGGGCCATCACATTGGGGATAGTCGATCGCGGCGAGGGCCAATATCGCATGCTTTAGGCTGGACGAGCTCGGCAACACCGGCAATACGAGCTGTCTGTACCCGTTTTCGGGACCATCGATGAGCACCTTTCTCCGACACCAGTTATTGACATCTGCTTGAAAGTCAGCAACGAACCGCGTTAAAGGGCCGACAGCCAGAAGAAGTATCCCCATTGTATACTACCCGCAGGGCAGATGTGGCCTCTTTCGTGAATCTTACAGTAGTCTAGCAAAAGCAAATTGGACTGCTCATGGTCTCCCAGGATCGAGTGGAAGGTCGAAGGGGACTGGCACAGGCGTAGAGCAGTCCGGGGTGGTGGTGAGTGGTCTGATTTGGGAGTGTCCGAGATTGCCTCAGCATGCCCATCAGCCAAGCGTAGGATGATTGATATGTCGTCGGAGGAGACATTGACGAAGTGAAACCCACTCGGGCGGGGGACATGAAGCACTAGGGAATCACCTCCGGTCTCGAGCCCTTTGGCCGCGTTGGAGGGATCCTCAACTTGCCGTGTCCATATGGCCGGCTGTTTGGGCAGTTGTGTCCAGACCAGATCATCCGCGGCAAAGACCTCAACAACCTCGTTGGCCCAGGTCAGCTGCAGGCCGTACTGGCAGGGGATGCCCCGCTTCTGGCACGAAAGACATCGAGGCTTTTCCTCTGGTTTCGCGATAACATCAGTCCCATTATCCTCATCATCCTGCATAGATCGGGAGGGGGCCAGAAAACGCAACGCATAGAATCATACCGGTACATTTCCGTCGACGCTCTAATCAGTCACCAACGCTGTCAGCTTAATCGTTTCTTGTATCTCTTTATCGGCACGCTCGGGTATTCAGGAGGGGCGACCCACGCTTGCAGCCCCGACAGCCGGTGCGAGCGCGACGGATGTCACAGCTATTCCCCATACTTCATTCCTGCCCAGATTAGGGCTTGCCGGCAAGGGAAATCCCACAGCACAGAACACGCAGACGGTAGATCGATTCGATAAGGACTGCACAAGAGGGGACGTAAACAAAGTCAGGGGACAACCGTCGAAAAGATAAGTGGCCGCAGGCCCCATAAATGCATCACGTGAAGGGTTGTCCGGCTTTTCCGACAGGGGGCGCCTACTAACTTGTTAGTGTCTATGGGCTTATAGTGGCACCGGATTTCGTGCATATTGCCAATGTCTCGGTGGAGTAGTTGGATAAGCTATAAGTCGTCCAGAGCGCTCTTAGACTCGGTAGTTGGTTTTGTCGGTAGACGTCGTGCGCGCCTCGAGTGCACTTAGTTTCACCCCCCCGGTCGAAATGTACCAGAGTGCCGGGTCGAGTTGAACGGAACAAAATCCGCGGCTGGCTTCCCCGGTTGGATGCAACTTGCGGTCCCCAACGGGGCGCTAGTCGACACAGCCTTCGACTTCGTGTTAATAAGAACAGGCTGTCCACAAAGCCAGGCTGACGCAGAGTAATCGTACGAGCATCACATTGGTCACCTTGTTTACCACGTGGAAAGCATATTTACTGCAATGGATACTGTGGTTAAGTCGCAGGTCTTCCGTGTGATTACTTGACGATCTTCTTCCTCATCCCGCAGCAATCAAAATTGGAGGCGTAGGTAGCGGAGAATGTGCTGACTCGCAGGCACATGAGGATATACACTCGCTTCGCTCTTTATTGCACTACCCTGCAGCCAAGCTCTTTAGATCCAAACTCACACTCCCCAGAATGCCAGCTTTACACGTGCTGATACTCGGCGCTGGTCCTTGCGGCCTCTCCACCGCGATCGCCCTCTCGCAGGCCTCGACGGCGGCGCACCCGCTGCGCGTTACCGTGATCGAGATCCGGGGTGACCCACAGGGGGCCGCTGGCGGTGCCGTGAACCTGACGCCCCTGGCCCTGCGGTACCTGGACCAGCTGGGCGCGGGTTCACGGGTGCGGGCCCGCGCCTGCCGGATCGATGCCGTTGATGTGGTAAGCATGCGCACGGGCAGGCGGTTGGGCTCGCTCTGGCGCGGGCACGATCTCGTGCGGGCGAACCGGCGGGATGTGGTGCTCAGCCTAGTGGAAACGGTGCGGGATGAGCACGCGCACAATGTGGAGTTGCTGTACGGCCGGCGCGCGCGATCCGTGGTGGAGGTCGCTCAAACTGACGACACCGGCGAGGAGGAAGACAACAACATCAACAGCAGCAATAATATCAATAACAAGAAGAAGAAGATTATCTTGGAGTTAGAGAACGGGGCGGAGACGCTCGAGGGAGACCTGTTACTCGGCTGCGACGGCCTACACTCATTCGCCAGGCGGGAGTACGTCGACCCGGATCGGAGGGAGGTGTACACCGGCCGCTCGGTTGTAATCGGCTACGCCGATGCGCTCGAGGGAGAACGCCGCGGGCTGGACATCACCCTGGCCGGCGGCAGCGGCGAAGAGCCGGCGCTGACAGGGACAACCATGATCCACGGATCCCTGGGCGGCCTTCTCGTGTCTTACTTTGAACCCACAAAGTCGCAGGTTTACCTCGGCGCGACTATGGAGTTCGACGAGCCAAAGGCGGTGGAAGACGCACGTGATGGGTGGAGGGCCGTCGCCGGTGATGCGGAGGCTATCCGGAGCGATACGCTGCGCCGATGGCGGAACGGGAAGCTTGGTGGCATCCAGGACCTCGTCGCCAGGTGCAAGGAGTGGAGCTTCTTCCCCGTGTATGCGCTGGCGCCGGGCGGTCGGTGGTCGCGTGGCCGGGTGATGCTTCTTGGCGACGCAGCTCACGCAGTAAGTTTTCCTTGGAATTGCGACAAAAAGAATAATTAAAAAGGTTCTATAAAAAAAAACCTTTACGGTCCCACCTCCCCCTATCCCTAGCACGATTCCTTCTCTCTGGCAAGGCAAAGGCGCGCAGGCACACAGGCATGACTGACCACAACGTTTCCCAGATGCCACCCCAGGGCGAATCGACGGGCATCGCCATCGAGGACGGCATCCTGCTGGCACACGTGTTCCAGCGGCGCGGCGCCGGGCGCAGCATCGAGCAGATGTTCGCGGACCACGAGCAGCTTCGCCGGCCCGTGGTCGACAGGCACTACCGGAGCGCTAAGTGGCGGTGGGACGGCGCGCGGACCGAGGACTCGTACGCGCGCAGCCTACTGATCGAGTGGCTCACGCTGGTGCTCCTGACCGTCGCTGGCTGGTTCCGGTACGCGCCCTTCGAGTCCGACGTCCGCCAGTTGAAGCTGCCAGAATGAAGCGCGATGCAATACAGTCCCGATGCGGGACAAAACGTCGTGTAAAACGATTCACTGTGCATCCGCTCCTCAGGGTAGTCGCCCGCATATTGCCCGCGGCGTTTGCTCTGCTGATGCTGGTTGATCCCCTCAGGCGTGGCCACAAACTCTACTTTATCCACCCCGACATCCTGCCCCGCTTACTGTTTGGATTCTTCTGCCGGCAGTTGGCAGGCGCAGACATCAGGGTCTGATTGAACTAACTTACTAAGGTTTATGCCGCCGCCATGCCCAGTCTGTCGCAGTAGGGCGAACGCAATAAATGGCATTTGCCGAAGTATATTTTGGATGGTACCATCAAGTGGACTTTTTGGCGTTGCAGCTGTTTCAAGTTCGTGGCTTGGCATCTCTGCAGCCGGTTGTAATTAATCGCCGATTGTTACACGACAGGTCTTCGTTGAGCAAATCAACCAACCACATTTCCGCGTCTTACTCTTCCCTTCCGGATTCGTATACTTAGTAACTAGCAACCACGGCATATCTTGCAAGCCACCGTGTAGAATATGAGAATGAACCATTTTTATTCATTTCATAATCAATCTCTTCTATGTACCGTGCCTTTGCCGGATAGACCCATGATGTGTTTGACCTTTTTATGTAGACCTGTGAATTACCCAAAAATATATATCGATAAGAACGCCTCCAATGCTTGCCAGACTTCAGCTATTGCGGCTGTGAGAAAACAATCAAACTGAAAAATATAAGCCAATAACCCAAACAGTACATTTTTGTGTTGCTAAACAGAATAACCCAGAAGCCACTTCTTGATACAGAGCGTGATTGGGTGGGTATCTTAGACGACGCTCAAAAAGCCGTTTTCGTCCTTGATGGTGCTGCTGGTGCTCTGGGCCGTCTTTCCATACGGCGCATGAGGTCTGTTTCTCAGAGCATTGCGAATGGTCTCCTCGGGACGGGATGCCCACGAATGATAGCTGGAGTCGCTGTATGGGTAGAGAACCTTGTTGCGCGACGACGCAACGTAATCGCTGATGCGAGGCTTGGGCCGGGATGAGATGACCTCCATATCTTGCATGACCTGTAGACAGAAGAGCTCGAGGGGAAGATCGTTGACATCGTTGCCGAAGGGGTTCTCAACCTCGCGACCAATGAAAAGAATGCCCAGAATGATGTAGGCAGCAGCGACACTGGCTGGGATGGTGATCCACGACAGAGCGGTGATAAGCTGGAAGGGGAGCAGGATAACGTAAACCCACGTGATCTGCGAGATGGCAATTGTGTAGGCAATGGGCAGCGGGGTGTTGAGCACACGATCAGTGGTAGTAAGGACATCATTTAAAGCGGCAATACCGTTGTCTGAGGTGACATGTTAGCAAATGCCACGACAAGGCATGATTCGCAGCCATTGGTTACTTACAGAGCAACGTCTGAGTCATCGGGATGGGCAGCTGGCCATTGGAGACGATTTCGTCGGCGTAAGCACTGAGGTAGCAGATGATCTCGAGAGGGAGGTTGCCGAGAGGGTTCTTGGCCTTCTTCAAGATTTTGCGCGGATTAGAGGCGGCGAATGAAACACCAAGGCGCTCGCCGGTCCTCTTGAAGAAGTTCGGGTCCTTGGGCGTGAAGTGGTCACCATCAGCGGTTGCTTCCTTGGAAAAGGTATCAAGGTGATCGATGATCGATGTTAGGTCCTCGTAGTCGGAATATGGCTCAAACCGCAGCCTGTGCTTGAGAGACACAGCATAGGCGACCAGGAGGTTCATGGCCGTACTAAAAACAGAGTTGTTTGTTAGCAGGGAGCGTCAAACATGATGAATTGAGCCTCCAAAGGTGGCGGCATAAGAGAGGCTGTTCCAAGGAAACACTTACAGTTTTGCAAGAAGATCCTCCTTTCGAGTATTTGGTCGCTCGTTGGTGTGCAACCAGAACACACGGCCGAGCTGTTGGCAAGTGAGGTTGAGTTGACCCCAAGCTCGGCGACCTTCGGCATAACGTTCGTAGCCAGTCGAGCTTCGGAACGACAAGCCCAAACTGACCACAAAACCCAACACGGTGAGCAGAACACTGTTCACAGCCAGATTTACGTTGGGAACCATCTTGGAGAGCATGGTAATGCAAGTCGCCCAGAGACCCACGAAGATGAGTGGTAGGAACATCTTTGGCAGGATGCTGCCGTGCATCTGCAAGAAGAGTGGCCATTTGGAGTGCTTCGATGTGTCTCGAGGTCCGCTCTGCAGTCGGAGTTAGCAACCATGGTTCAATTACATCGGTAGAGTCGCCCGAGACGAGGTAGGACTGGTGCTTACAAAGTAGTCATCCAGGTAAATGCTTGTATGCTGGCGGCTGAAAGGGTTGGGCGTAGGTCCTCTCGGTGATGATGGGTACTCCTCAACATTTGCCCTCATGTCGACATTGGTCTTGAGTGAAGGCATGTCGTGGCCGGCGTCATGGCTGTCTCCGTGGGCGCCACCATTGGAGGCGACGGCGAAACCTCCGCCTTCTTCGGACATGGTGACTCTAGCAACAAGGAATTGAGAGCTAGTTGAAGCGCGGAAAGGGGGCTGATCGAGCCTGTGCGCGTTGGTAGTGTCAAGCTCTGTCGTTGGTCTCGATCCTAGCTCTGAAGCCGGACTGTGTAAAGGCCGAAGGAAGGGAGGCAGAAAAAAAGCGGGTGTTTAGTATTCTGGTGAGCTTCTCGAAGAAAATGTTTGGGTCCTGCCAAGCAATTCTGGGGGAAGAGACAAAAAGGAAAGATGTGCAGAGCGAGCGTGAGAAAATAGATATATGGTTATATATATGTTTATCGAACAGGGAAAGGGAACATCGGTGGGGAACCTCCAGGAAGTAATCGCTGAGAGGGAGAAGGATGCAGAGAGCAAGAGGAGCTGGTGGCAATAACCTCAAGGAAAAAGAACGTGTATGAAGTGTGAAGAAGAGACAAGCCGTTCTCGGGCTGAGGCCTGCAAGAGCACGGGGCGTCAGCCAAGCCCAAGCTCCGAAGCCCATGCCCAAGCCATGCCGCAGTTAGGTACTGCCTGCATCTCTCTTCCCGTTAATCCCTTCCCCCCTGCCCTCGACAGGACCAAAAAAAAAAAAAAAAACACACACACACACACACACACCAAGACAGGAAAACCATCCAATGGACCCAGCGCTAGAACCTGCCCCATCGTGTGCTGTCCGCTGGTGCTAAACTCAGGGGGGCGTTCCATGATGGGGAAGGAATGCCCCACTTGGAGAGCTGCACTGGAACTGAAACGGTTAATAATCTCAGCTGCGCCAATTGGGGGTGCGGGACCGGGGACCGGGGGACAGCCGCCCCAACTCTGGCTTGGTGGGAAGCCCCACAGGCTACGTGTAGATGCCGCGACATCTCTTTGGATGAGTGATGATACGTACATACAGAATGTACAGGATGTACAGGACGTACAGGACTAAAATACCGTTGCATTACTGAACTGTACAGAAATGGGACGACGGCCTCCCCAGCGTATTATTATCCATTCAGGTGGTCAGGAGGCTACCCGAGGGGGTCGTTTTCTGTGTCAATTCTGAAGCTGTAGCAAGCTGTAGCATGTACAGTACTGTGGTATCCCACGGCACTTGGTACCTGATCGACAGTTTCTCTTTCTTGCTTTTTCTCCCGCCTGGGCATCTTTTCTTTTCTTCTCCTTTCCGGCCGTTCTCCTCTGCAGCCTGCTGCTCCAAAACGCGTTCGTCTCCACTGTAACTGAGTCGCCTTCCTCTCCAAAACGCGCAGTGCGCACACACACACACACACACCCTCTCACGCACGCGCGCACGCATACATATCAGGGCAGCAGCTGCTGTGTTTTCCCGCGTGCGTTTCAAAAGCGGGCCTGCAGAATCTTTGGACAAAGGGGAGGCGCCGCGTAGCCAGACGATTTTAGCACGGGTCTGCGAGCATCCCCCGGTCTTGGCCCCTTTCGGCCCTAGTTTGCAGATGACAATGGCTATGTTCGCCAGACCCATTAACATTCACCCCCCCGATGGCCACGTCGGTACCTAATATAGTGCAGTGCATCTGGCCCTGATCCTAAAAAAATGCTGACAGCATTCAAGCGAGTCCGGGGAAGGCTCTCGCGTACCTGAGTAGATGGAACTCTGCTGCCGCCACCACTTCAGCCAGCCAAGCCAGGGCCGCCAAAACTCTCAAGTTGATGTACCATAGTATGTGTTCAGCACTAGGGCTTTTTGCATGAAATGTGTGTGGCGCTTGCATTGCATCGATTGTTATAGGTAGCCGAGGTGCGCAGCTTGCGCCCCACAGTTGCTCTCGTTCCCCTTCATCAATGGGACTTAATCAATGTTTACGAGGTCGCAAATGGCTTATAGCACAGTACGGAGAAGCAGCACAGTTGAGGAGAGGAGGACTAATGGGGGAAATGTGACTCTGGCCGTGCTCTCGGTTCGGGCACAGCCTTCAAATAGCGGAGTTTTTTTATTTTATTTAAATTCGAGAAGCTTTTACCGTTTAGTTTCTTCATCCAACATACTTATTAATAACTATGCTTGTGGGGCCACCGAGAGCATGGGTAGGGCATCCTGATTTGGTGGATCCCGCTGCATTGCATCGAGTTGGGAAGAATGCCTCACGATGGTTTCTTTGTATCTTCCTAGCCCAAGAACTCATTAGCTCTTATGTACTTGTCTGCTTTCGAGGTAAACTCCCAGTTTGGGTCATTTTCTGCCTCACGGTTTCGTTCAGCCTCAATCTCGACCCCACCACCCTTGAGCTGCTGATCAAGGGTATGTGTGTCTCTCTTTGCGTAATTCTTGAGATATGTTCCAGCTTTCAAGCCGGTGAGATTTTTCTTGTTGGGTGGTGCGGGACCAGCCGCTGTCGAAGCTGATTGGCCCTGTGTCTCAGGGGTTCTTTGTCTAAGGTTGCCATGTTTCCTCGAACCCTCGAACCGTGTCTTTCAGTGCCTTGCATGATGGAGGGCTGTCTGGTATGTCCCCCGCCTCCATGCAGGGCAGCGCAACCATCTCGCCCTCCCCCCAACTCCAAAATAGCTAGGCGCATTAATTACGACTTACGTGGTGCTGCGGAGCTTTCAAATTCACTAAGGGCAATTGTAGAGCACTAACGCGCACTGAAATCTCACCAAGGCTTGTGCGTTTCAAGGCTAGACATGGTATGGAGTTTAGTTTACGATTTTAACCAAATTTTGACAGCGGCGAACTCTGTAAGTTAGACTACTTTTAATTGTTCTGGCCGCTGAAACCCCCGCTAGTGTCGATGCCGCGTGTGAGGTGCGTGGTGAGCATGTGGCGCTCAGCTACTCACGAGCCGATGTGGCTGGCGCTATATTTTGATTCAGACCGACACAGAAGCTTACGACCACGGCAAGTCGTGGCTGATGGAACGACTTTCGGCAAAGTTAACCTAAGCCCTCCCGACAGGACATTGTCACGATACCGACAAAGAAGGGTCTGCGGGTCCCAGTGGGCTAACAACACAATGCAAACCAATGCCACCGTCGTCCCGACACCATGGCAGAGCAAGAAAGGAAATGAGAAGAGTACTATATTGCACCACAAAACAAACAATACCCCTAAACTCCGTCGTTCCTCGTTATTAAGATCCCACCCGTAGGTATTATGTAGATGAATGCCCCGCCACGACCTCACGCCATGACGGACTCCACCCGGGTCGACTTTTCCTCCCTCTCCTTCTTCTTCTTGAACATGTTCTTGAGCATGTTCTCCTTTTTGGGTCGCAGGACCGCCTCGAGCGAGTTCTCGCGGTCCTTGCTGCCGTCTTCGATGGCCTTGAGCGTCGTTCTCTCCGTCCTCTTGGACTTGGAGCTCTGGTGACTGCGGTGGCTCCGGTGACTGCGCTCGCTGCCCGCCTGGCTGTCGTTGTCGGCCCCGGCGTCCTGGAAAACCCCCCTGCTGCTCCTCCGCTCCGGCACTTCCATGTCGTCCGCTGCCCTGTCCCGCCGACTCTTGGTGGACTTGTGGGACTTCTGAGTGCGGGTCGTCCTAGTGGTCCGCGCGCTGCGAACCGTCCGCGCGTCGTCACCGCCGTACTGGCTGCGCATAGCCTCGGGACTGATGAGCTCCAGATCCGCGCTCTCGTCGTCGTCCTCGCCGTAGGGCGCGATGCCACGGCGCCATGTCTCGATCGTGCTTAGCTCCTCCTCCAGCACCAGTGCCTCGTCGAAGCCGTCGCTGACTTCCGTCCTGGGGTAGTCCGCTCGCGTGGGCGCGTAGGGACGGCCGCGGTCCGGGTAGGCTTCGAACGCCATGGGGCGCGCAGGGAGGGCGTTTGCAGCCGCTGCTGCTTGCTCGGCCTTGATGCGCTTGACGATCTTCCAACCCCCGAACATGACAACGGTGACGCCGACGGTCAAGCCCGCGGCGATCAGGAATTGCGGGCTTGCCAGCAGGGCGAACACGGCAGGGCTGCTTGCCTGGATGGCACCGAGAAACGACGGAGACATCTTCTTCAAGAGCGTCGACAGCTCTGCCAAGGTGAGTGCTACAGCCGCCGCGGCGTCAGGGTTTTCCTGTAGGTGTTTTATCATATGGCTTGCCGTGTGGTGTACGCAATGCGCCTCAACGAGTAGGCCCTCTATCCTCTCGGTTAACGTGTGAGCCTCCTGCTCCTTCTCTGCAGCCCGGTATGCCGGGTCCAAGTCCACTCTCGATTCTAGATCGGGAGGGATATTGCCGTAGGCCAGATCCATGTCGATCTCCTTAACTTTTTTCTTCTTTGCCAGGGCGGGGTCAGAACGGGAGCGCACGACGTAGGTACTTTGGTGGTGCGCAGGCGCCATGGCGTCACGGTGCTCAACAGGCATCGTCGGCGCGTGGACGAGCGTGGGGCGGCTCATGGCCGGGTCCCACGGAATGGTCTCAGCGTAGGGAGATCTGTAGGCGACGGGCGCTCTAGACGGCGCTGTCGATGAGACCTCGGACAGGGTCTGGAGGTTGGATGCGGTGAGCGCCGGGCGAGGGCGTGATCGCGACCGCTCATAGCGACTGCGCGTCTGGCGCGAGCGGTGGCTTCGGCGGGATGATGCTTGCGAGTGGGCATCATCGTGCGATATACGCCGCTCGCTTGGTTGTATATACTCAACCTCCTCGTAGTACCGCGGCACGGTAGCGACATCAAAGGTATTGCTCCTTTTCACGGAGCGCTCTACGGCGCGCTCAGCTTTGACTGCAGCTCTTTTCTCCTGATATGAGGATTTGGCCTCTTTGAACAAAGCCAGCAAGTGTTTTCCCTTTTCAAACTGTTAATGTCGGCGCCTCAGAGGTAGGTCATTTAGAGTTAGGATGGAGACTCCATCGGCGCGGAAATGAACGCCGGGCGGCGGCGGGGATCCCGGAAAACCCTTGAGACAACAACAACAACGAAAAAATCGGGGATTGAACTTACATTGCTTATAATCTTGCCGGAATTGTTAATGACTGTAATGGTCTCGATCGCCATCGTGGTGGGGGTTTTGGCGATCCGCGCGGAAGAAAGAAAAAAAAAAAGAGCCTAGAACAAGAATCTCCCGCCTTCAGAGCAGGCACTTTTTAATTGAGTAACCTTCACGATGGGAGGCCGCTGGGAGGCTGTTGCACTAGCGGACTAGGTCGTATACCTGTGTGGCGGCGGTGAGCCAAAAGCCCTCAGCTTGGACGAGAACAGCACCCCCCCTCTGAGGGCGTCCTAATGAAGAAGTGCCGGCGATTTGCTCAAAGGCGGCAAATGGGAGACTTCCAAGCAGGAACGAGTGAAGCAAACCCAGCAGGTGGTCGTCGTAGCTTTCTCGCCTCTTTAATGTATGCGTGTGAATTGACTCCCCCGCCCCTGGCAGATCCGTTTCATCCCAACCGCTTCTCTCCCCAGACCAAGGTCTCCACGGAATGGCTGGACGGGGTTGATTGGCTGACAATTCATCAGGCGCCTTTGCAGCGGCTTGATCGGACAACCCAAGGCCTACGTTACGTTACGCAAGGCGGCCAAACACTGATGATCAGGTGCTTTTTTCCCCTTGAGAAGGTCGAACGCGAGGGGGGCAAGAAGAAGGTAAGCTTAGCGGTGCCGAAGAAGCAAAAACGCTCATGACGCTGGTTTCGAGTAGGAAGCGCTGAGGATGGGCGAGTGCGGCCACACCGCGAGGATCTCACCGGCTCAGCTACCAATTAGACTAGCTCTATACTACCTGCCTCCTGCTTCCTGCCTCCCTCTTCTCCCTCTCACCGCATTCGCGACCAAAAAAGATAACGTGGGCGCTTCTGCATGCGCATGAAATCCAAGCCGCACTTGCGCGCCCGGTGAATCCCAATGCGCTGATGATCCATAATACTCCCCCACTGAGCGTGATAACTAATGCACGATCGAGGGTCCGGCTTCAAGGCGAGAGCTATCCGAGCGATCGGGCTTCTAGGCTAGACTCTTTTTTTTTTTGTTGCCTTTCCCATTTCCCTCCTCCTTCCTTCCTGACTTGACGTCTCCTCCCTGCGCTGGACTAGGCTGATCGCGCAACTAACTGCTATGTAGGTCAATGACCAGCTCGCCTCACTCTCTCTCACTGTCAGCCAGCCCAGTAACACCCTGGCCAGTGGAACCAGGTGGTGCCTCTGGATGCCTGGCGATTCCCGCAGGTGGGGCTGCGATCACACATACTATACACCCCGCCCAATGGCTCTCTCTGGGAGGAGAATGGGACGAGCCCTGATTGACCGCCACTCACTGTCAGGCAGGGGATAGGAGAAACCCGCCCCGTGCGGACCTTCGGGATCATGATCCCAAAACCCACCTTTTCATCATCCATCTCCTCCAACCTCTCCTTCAATGAACAGCAGACGTCCAGCGCATACTCACAACGTGGAGGTGGCAGATCGACAACTCTACCCGTTTTAACCGAGCGGAAGATAAGCCGACGCATCACCGCGCAGCGCAGCGCAGTGTGCAGCTGGCGGGGGAAGTGGGTGGGTGGATAGGGCGTTTAAGCTAAAGCCTTTTTTTCCCTCCTTCCTCACAGTTTTTATCGCATTGAGTTATCAGTAGCGCTATACTTAAAAGCAAGCTTGCGCTGCAATACTGGAACCCCCTCCCCCAAACCAGCATTAGGGCACGCATTATTCCGATGCGACCCTCTGCGTGTCAAAGAATTCCTTGCTCGCTGCGAGGCTGGGAGAAGACAAAGGCCCATCAGTCGCATCACCGCTAGATCGAGAGCGGGGCTTAAAAAGGGTATGAAGTATTTTTATTAGCTCGTAACGCAGCATCTCGTTGTAGCGCAGGAGGGCGGAGTCTTTTTCCACCGCCCACTGACCTGCAAACCAGCGTTTCCAATAGTAGCACCTGTGACCTCGCGTAGTCCCATCTCATGTCACATTGTGCTTCAGCGGGAACAAACTGAGTGGAAGAAAGAAAATGTAAGGGGTATAATTATCGGGTGGTATTGAAAATCAGATATCTATTTTGAATGCCCTGAAACGCTTCGCTATGCATCTTCTAGTAATTGATGTAACAGAATTAATAATTACCGGAATTAAGAGGTTCTTTTCTTTTTCATCTTTCCCTCTTCTCCTCCTCCTCTTCCTTTCAAGGGGTTCCCTATCCGGTCACGAAACACGCGCCCTTCGCTTTAGGACTGCCGCACGTCACCCTCCAAGCCGAACCCGTAGCGGATCCCCCCGACACCGCCCAGGCTGCTGGTGCTGTCCGCCATCCCGTTGCTACCGTCCAGCTCGTGTATTTGCTGCGGATCCGTGACGGAGGGGGTAGCCGCAGCTGGGGCTCCGATGCCGCCGCCTCCTGCCGGGCCACCTGCCGGGTGTATGATACCGTACCCGACCCGGAGGCTCTTGATGTCCGGGGCCAGGCCCCCGCCGTCCTCCTTGTGCCACGCGACCTTTTCGAGGGCGGGGCCTCGCGTGGACGCCACGATGCTCGAGAAGCGTGTGTCATAGAGCCGGCCCTCGTTGGCGAGCACCGCCGCCGTGCCCAGCGCCACGGAGACGGCAGCGCACAGGAATGCGCAGCCGTAGACGATCCAGAGGTCGCGCGCGATGTAGTTATAGAGGTTCACGTATCGCGATCGCACGCACGGATACATCGTCGTATCGTCGCCCTCGAGATCTCCTGATAGCTCGGACGGCTTTGCTGCCCACACAACCGAGACCATCGTCGGGTTGTAGAATATCGAGAGGACAATGTCCTCATACAGGCTCTGCACCTGCTCCTGCAGGTTCGCGTAGGGCATCCAGTAAGCTCGCGGGTTGAGCAGCTTCGTCTGTAGTGCATTAGTGTCGGCGAGCGGTCGCGTCACGATAGTCGAATCAATAGCGCCCTTGATGGCGTCGCGGAGAACGGCGCCGATAGAGTGGTATGATGCCACCAGCCGGTAAGTTGGCACGCTCACATTCGCATAGACATAATTGCTCTGAGGCGTCGCCGTGATATTGTCGCTGGTCCCATCGTCGGCATTAACGCCGGGGAGGTAGGTCGTATTGACCACGGGAGAGAGATATTCCCGCTGTGTGATATTGACCGTTGCGTCCTGACCTGCGAAGATGAATTTGACGGTATACGCAGTCATATAATTTTCGCAAGCGAATATTTTCGGAATGTACGCTTGGTTCCAGTTCGATTGCGTCCTATCGGTTGGCGGAGTCTGACTTCCATCGGCTAGTTCGGAATATCCTACCCATACGATGGGTTCTGTACGGAACGCCCCCAGGTCTGCAGGAAATGGTGGTGCCGAGTTTGGCATTCCTCCAAGCCCGACGTCCTGCAACTGAGTACTAGAGTAATCTCCGAGATCCGTGGAAGCATAATAGCTATAATTTCCTTCTGGGAGTAAGATGCTGGTATTGAAGGGGGGTATGTTCTCGCCGAGATTCTGCACGCTCGAGTCGATGCCGTTCGCAAGCTCAGTACACTTGTAACCAGGCGCAGTGAAGTTGACGGTGTAAGAGCAATTCCACCCCGAACCGCAGATACTCAGACCTGCACCTTTTGGCTGCATGGGCTGCATTGACAGGATACCCAACTGTGCGACTGCCTTGAACTGGGGACTGGTTTCTGTCCAATAATCAAAGTAATATTGGTTACTCGGATCAGACATGGTTGCGTTCCACAGGTTGACCGATGTTCCGTAGAGACCATCGATCACCGTTGGATCCCGCCAGTTTTCGTCAGCTTCGCCCGTAAAATTCAATGTTCTTATGCCTGGGCACTGGCCGGGTACGGTCGATTGTGCAAGCTTGACTTGCAAAGTATTACTGGTGAAGATAATCACAAGGGGCGTGAGCCTGACGGCAAGTTAGCTCCACCGTCCACATCGTGTTGTCTACAGAACAAAACTCACCAGACTAATATAGCCAGAAACACTGCGACCTTTGCGCGTTGGTAGATCTCAGTGTTCAAGAGCGCAAACATGTCATCGGTGGCGGCGAACAGCGAATCCAACGCTCCAACACTGATAAGCTTCGTGCGCACAGTCGTCCACACCCGCTGCCGATATGCAGTCACACCCGCGGCGACAAAACCTGCCTTAGCCCCAAAGGATAGGAGGGTCCCGTATCGGAGCATGGCTAGCTGGTTGGTAGCTTCCTTGTTGTTGAGTGAGGCGTAAAAGAGGTGATGGCCCAGGGCACAGCAAAGGCCAAAGACCAACGAGAGGTACATGACCCAGGCGGGGCGCCAATGCCACCATTTCTTTCTAGGGGGCAAACCCATCGTATACGGTGGGGGAGTATGCGGTGTCCTCGCCCAATCTGAATTGGTCGGCGTGTTGAGAAGACGAACGCTAGAGTCCACGCGCTTGCTTCCCAGACCTCGCGGCGAGTAGGCATCCCGGCTCGAAGCGGCAGCTGATAAATATCCCACATTGTCCTCGAATTGAAACGGCTCAGGTCTTGGGCGGCCCGCAGCTCGCGATCTAGAGGACTGAAAGCCCGCGGGCGGCGTTCTGCTTCGCGAGGACCGGGGATAATCTTGGTTACTGGTGTGGCTCACCGGAGCGTCCCAGCTCGACAGCGCCTCACCAACATTGTTCAATGTTCCGGGCTGCTGGGCGATGGGATCCCACGGTTCTGTATGAGCGGTTGCATCTGGAATATTAAGTGTCGTGGCTTCTGAGTTGTCGAGCTGTGAATACGACGATCTGCCTGAGGGGCTTTGGGAGCTCCAATGGCGCGAATCTGATGTCATACCGGGCAGGCGATCTCGGGGGCAATGCTAAGTAGCCTACCTTCCGCTGAGATGATAGCTAGAGCGCGCGACTGGATCTCTCGGGGAACTTGTCTAGAGATGTCGATTCATGCTCACAGTGGCACCGGAGTCTGAGGAGCTTATTATCAATCGTACAATGGCAGGTGTCGTACAGAAGGAGAAGGAGAAGAGCTGGTAAGCAAACAACTGTTGGTGCGCCGGCAAACGCAGGTATATGTCCGCCCTGCGCTCCAGGAGCGTTTCGACAGGGAAGCCGACAGTAAACTGCCCCCCATGGCAGCCACGCTGCCGGCTGCCGTCTCCGCAGCACGCTGCGCGCGCTCCCAGTGGGGGAAACATCTGATATCCGTGGTTCGAATACTAACTTAGACAACTGGTGGGCTGTGTACTACCCAAGATGCGCAATGTCATCCTAGTGCCAACCTTGACGGGCCAGACCCTGTCTGATGGGCGTTGTCAGCTGCGGTCATCATTGGTTGCCGCCCCACTGAACACACTCGTTCGCTTGCCCTCAACTACCTAACTTGGGTCGGATGCTGAGCTGGGCAAACTGCATTACATATTTCCGTGTATGGCGATGAGAACGCGCAAACAAGTGCAGGAATCTGCTTCTGACGGCCGTAGCCGACCGATTCAAAGAAGCACTGCGTGAATATCCCGAGCCAGCTCGCTAGCCGTGCGGGTTACGACATCTCCAAACCGGCAAATGCCCAGACCAAACTCGTCGATTGTATGATCTTGGTAAAAGTTGACCCGGCCTGTAGCTAATCTCCGACTGCCTAACATGCAATAATTTGCATAGCATTACCTTGGCAGATGCATACCTAACTTAGGTAGCTCACCTGAGCGCACTGGGACAGTTACTAAAGCAAAGAAAGATATGAAGAAAATTGGATAGTAAGTTTAGGGGGCGTCAGCTAACGTTGGCAGGTGAGCCCTACTGAGGCTCTGGAACATACATGCCAAGCCCTAAAAATAGGCCCTGTGTGCTTGTGCCGGGATGGCTATTAGGGGGCAAGTTCCCCGCTAAGGCTTCCCTACGTGCCTCTCAATCGGGGCTTAGCTGGCATCCCCCGGGGCTGTTGGCACAGAAAACTTGGCGGGTTTCTCAGCTCTCCAGCATTTCCACCATGTATTGTCGGTTAAAATTTGCAGTGCCCTTTTCGACGTGTATCCCATGTCGCCATGTCCCTTGTCAACTTCCGGGTGGTCATTAGGCTATCACTATATACAGTGGGCCCTTAATCTCAGCCCGTCACATTGATCAACCTTGGCATAGGTCAGCAATTTCGTGGTGGTCTGAAAGTCATCCCCAGGATTAGACACGCGCTAGCTGGGTTGCAGAAACAGTAACCTTACCCAATATGGAGAGCCTGAGGCTTGCACTGTCACCGCCACATCAATTCTGACCACCTGCATCGAAAAATATATATGTAAGTACCTGGCCATATCTCAAATCTTTCGACACCTGATCCGTCCCGTGTTTACGATAAGCAACCATGCCGATGTCTGCGGTTCCACCTAGGAAACCGAGAAATAAGGCAATATCGCCCAGTTGGCACCCCGAACCGGAATCTCGTCGCATTCGGTTCCCAGTCTGCATATTAAAGTCTGGACTCTGTATCCATAAATGAGCGGATTGAGGCTTTCAGATCTGGTGAGTGGCCTTCAATTCAGCCTTATGGGAATTGCAAGTCTGACCGCATCGAGACCGGGCTGTGCCCGCATCCTCTCAACTATCATACCTAGCTCGTATTGAATGCTGCAACGCCGTGTAGTGAATTAGGTGAGCGAAAGTAGGCACTTCTCCATGTTGATTTTTTTTCCAAGAGTTCCCTCTAGTGAAATGTTACTTATGAAAGGTAATCATCATGTTTCAAGTTCAAGTATGGGTTTTGCGGGAATCTAAGCTCATTGATATAATATACTCGCATGTCTAAAAATTACATCACCCACGAAGCATGAGACAACATCATGGACATATGCTGAGAAAGTGTGGATTGTGCATAACCCCAGTAGATCGCAATAATACTGCCCCATTTACTTAGGTTCCATTTACGAATCAGAATAAATTTATATTGTGTTCTGATTCTCTTCTCTTAAGAATGGGAACTAACTCCGAAATTCTCCAGAAATATTACAAATTACAATGAAATAAATATGATTGATAGATTACCGTCCTAACTGCAAATTCGTTATTATTAGGTGACATAGTATATATGCTTGACGAAGCCGTGGCCGTAAAGCCCGCCACATCACGGAAGTAAAGGTCTGGAAGTAATCAAATTGAAGTATTATTGATCGAAGCAGTTCAGTACAGCAGTCGTCCATTGGAGCATCTGTAGGATTGCTAGTATATATTTGAGCGTGCAATACGATGCGCACGGGAAACATGGAACAAGTTACATAATGCCTCAACAGGAGGCAATATAGCAGTTGGGTCAAATTTGGCTAATGCATCAGTCGAAGCGTTAGTTTCTATGCTACGTATATATACGGTAGTTATACAACTCTTAGAAACATAAAATTCATCAATAAATCCAGGAGGTGCCAATTTCCTTTTTTGTTCTTTCCTTTCTAGTCACCTTGTCATCCTCAATAAGGTGTCCGCTTAGCAAAGTGCATGAGGCTGTTCTTCTGGTCATACGCCACGACGTAGCTCCATTGCCACACGGCGCCGATGATGAAGTTGGTGCTGCCGGGGGTCTGGATGCCGCCGTCGGCGAAGGCGCTGAAGCACACGTCCTCGTAGCCCGGCAGGCCGTTGAGGCTGCGCACGATGAGGTCGTCGGCGGGCATGGGCATCTCCACTCCGTCGATAACATACGCCGCATAGGGGGGCGTGGCGTCGCACTCGGTGACCCAGTATCCCAGGGTGGCGTTGTAGACGGCCGGCGGGTCGAAGAGGGCGTTGAGCTTGACCGCCGCCGATGTGGGGATGAAGTTGGGCGCCGTGCCGCTGTCCACAATGCTCTCGTACGTGTTGGTCGAAACCGTCGAGGTCGAGTTCTTGCCGTACTTGAACGAGTGCTTGATTGTGTACCACGTCTTAACACCCAGCTCGCTTTGAATCGGCACGCTGGTGAAGGGCGGCTCGTAGTAGCTCTCTGGGACCAGGCCGCCGACCGCCATCAGGCCTGCGGGTTCGAGGGGCGAGGTGCCCTGAGGCACGCGGTCCACGGCAAGGGTAAAGATGGCATCGGTCACGATGTCCTGCTCGGCCATGTTGGTGAAGAGTGGGTTGTACTGGATGCTCCTCCCAGTAGTCCGGTTGGTGGCCGAGGTGATGGCCGGGTATCCCAAACCAACAAGACCGGAGGTGTATCCATCACCCACCCAGGCGGCGTAGTTCACGAGCGCAACCTCCTGCTGGGGCACTGTGAGCCCGCCCATGCTGATGGGGGCGTACCCCATATCGCCTCGTAGCACCTCATCCTCAGGGAAGTAAGATATGCCGAACTTCTCGCTCGTGATGTTGGTAAAGGATCCCGCGGACAGGTCATACGTGTTGCCGAAGCCGCAGTCAGCTTGGTTTAGAGGTACCTTTGTGGCGATATCAACGCATTGGAAGTCGCTCGACATGGCCCAAGTGTCTGAGCTGCCAGTGTCGATGAAGCTGATAAACTGCTGCCCTGGAGTCTGCGTATCCTGGTTGCCCCAAGTGATATTTATCACCGGATACACACCGCTGAAAATGGTGTTGGCTGTCTCGTTGCCCACCCCGCCTCGCTTGTTCAACCTGTTCTGTGCGGCAATTCGCGCACGCACGGGGCTATTGAGATGATCAGGGTTGGGATTGTGAAGGAGCTGTATGAGACCCTCCTGCGGTGCCTCCGTGATTGAAATGTCCCTCCTCGTGAACCGTGGTACATCCTCCTCTGCGCGCTTCTGTTCACTTCCCGGCACCACCGCGCCTGCGCCCAGCAGAGGGAGATAGAACACAAGAGCAGCTTCTAGAAGCATCGCGAAACGAGGTGGGTAGAACGAGCGGAGGAGCTACCTGGTGCCAGATCACCATTGCAGCAGCGCAGGGGCACGAACTTATACATCGGTGTTTCATAAGTACAAAGAAGGCCAAGCTGCCGTTGGGAAATAGAGTGTTACTTCACTTTCGAATTCAAGGTAGTTATGGCTAGATTTGGCAGGTCGTGGCGGTCAAATTGCTGATCTCCAAGACTTGGTCGAAAGCCGACACTTGGAGTTTCCGATCTGGGTATAGAGGCCCGGAATGCAGGGTTGTATCGATAAATTGGGGTTATCGCTGCTATCAATGCCCACTAATTGTCACGACTTCTTGACATTTTGTAAGAATTGGCCGGCGGAAACCCGGTACACCACAATAGTGTGGTGGAATACACATTGTATGGTAAAATTAATGTGTATAGAGCTCCAACCCGCAAAATTTGGTACTCCTTTGCATGTTATTCGTCGGTCCTGACACGGACGAGCTAGCGGAAATCATCCTATCCCAGGGAGTAGCACATAGAAAGACTGACCAATCACACCAAGAATAGACAAAATAAGCAAGAAGTACACAGTGCCTTTGACATACATATAATATAAGAAAACAAAACATATGTTTATTGTCCCACAGTAACCTTTCCTGTGTATAACGCAAAGGATCGAGAATCAATATAGCGGAATTTCTACTATTTGCAGATCATGACCTCTCTCCTCTCGAGTGTCTCCGATAGCTACTAAGTTAAACTACCTAGCTACGTAATTATGTCAAGGCTAGAAGCTCGCGTACCTTTGCCTGGTTTTACCTTTTCGAGCATCAACAGATATTTTGGGGGTCTAGATGGAGGAGTTAGAGTTAGGTGGACTGTAGTATATTGAATACGAGGCGAACTATTTCTACGTGAGAAAATCTCGGGATCTGGGTATGTAATATGTCAAGATTGCACTACCAACTGTCAATCACACGCGAGTATTGTCCTGTGACCACCCCAACTATTCTGTACGTGGGACTCACAGGTGCTTTTCCGGTAGTAAGGTAAATGATGAGAGTGAGATCTAGTAGCATACTGATGAAGAGCACGACGGTTAAGGATGAATAGGAACTGTATGAGATAGATGAGGGCAAGTTGCATTGATATCATCAATGATAGGGACAAAGCACTGGGGAATCGCCGTTTGAACAGAACCATGGGTTCAAATATTCTTTATGCATGACCGCACCGGGTGGTTTGGATATCGCATCTTAACGTTTTAGGCAGCCAGCATGCCTGGCGAGTTCTAGAAAGCGCACTGGGAACTTAGGAAAGCGCCGTGGAGCCCCAAAGTCGATGAAACTAGCAGTAACGGTTTCTGCAATTAGCAATTATTCAACCCGAAGCTACTTTCAAGCACCATCAATCATGGGCGCGTGGGCATTCCCTACACCCTTATCCTTCTAAGCAATCCCAATATTATCCTTAGTGATGCATCCGCCAGCCAGCATTCCCAGACCGAGCGAGCCCCGAGAAATCGCCAAAAGATCTATTTTCGGTCGTCTTGGGCGACGTTTGTATCGGAAGCGTAAGGACAACAGCAACAATGCTCCGGACTATTCGGGACGTTGGCCAACAACGGTCACCCTTGTTGAGAAACGGTCTGACTCTCACTTTTTCCATGACAGCGAAGGAGAACACCACCTGCGCGGGCATCGCAAGCTGGCAAAGCTCAGGATTTTAGAGGTTGCCTCTGTCTCCCTTGATTGGTTAGGAGGTATACTTGGAGCCATGCAAGACCATCTGGATCATAAAATCGAATTGGTGGAGGCACGTGCTGAGAAAAGAGTCAATGGCTTTGGCCAGGATCTAGGCAAGAGTACAAATCCATATGATGTGGCCGTGAAAGATCACTGCGAAAGAGATGTGGAGGGGTTTAGCACCGGAGAAGCGCCTAAGGTTTCTCAGCGTACCGATACTTCGTCTGCGTGCAGCAATCCGCAAAACCGAGCAGTCAGAGTCTTTTCAAGGGCATCGAAGACAATTAAGCAGCCTTCAGCTCGACCATCTCCTAGCCAGGGTGATAATATCGAAAGAAATAGCGATCAAGCAAACAATTTCACGGACAGACCAAGTTCCAAGCCCTGGGGCTTTTTTGAGCCAATTACTCCCGCTCCGACCAACTTTCAGGAGAAACGAATCAAGCCATCTCACAAGCACGCATGGTGGCGGTTCGAACGCCATACTAGCTTCGCAAAGTGGAATAACTGTGAAGAGGTGAGATTTTCTGGAAGAATGAGCGGAGATGGTAATAATGTATTCCACGACTGGGAAGTGCAAGATGTGACCGAGATTCCTCGGCCGCGTAATCAGTGGAGAAGTGTCAAAGGCCGTCGTGCCAGCGCTTACCCTGGCAAGGTAACTACGGCTGCTCCATTGCGTATAAACGTGTATGATGCAAGTGGTAACATAACTCGGATCGAAAATCATTGCCAGATGAATTCGAGAGGACGTACAGCGAGTTCTGAACACCTACTACGTATTAACCTTCCAAGTGATAGGGGTTTCAACAAAGCTCTCGGCGTTGAAAGAAATGGTCGTTCATGTTGTAATATTGCATGTAGGAGAACTAGCTCTAAACATGGACACTACCGAAGATGTGAGCCACGATCACCGGTGGTGCGGCATAAAGGTGGTCCACTTCGTGCCTATGTCACAGAAGCACGGTCTTCTACACCCACATATCGATCATGTAGTCGTCAGTCTAGCAATACCCGTGAGCTAGACGGCAGCATAGTTCCTTCGACGTCTTGTTCTCCTGCCAACCAAGACTCTACGCGGCTATGGTCATGTACTGATAGCACTCTAAAACCGGGGGCAATCAAATATCTTCGGAACCTAGTCAAAAGCTTACCACCTAGTCGGGTTGTTACTCCACGGGCTGTGGATGAAGAGGCCGAAGAGCAGAATTCTGCACGTCATGATGGATTGCACTCTCAGCTTCCCAAACAGATTTGTAACCTTGAGGTGATATCCAGTGAATCCGGCTCTTCAATAAAAGATGGCATTGCACGTAACGATTCAGACGCCATAGATGTAGGCATTGCACCCGCAGGGCACACACCTGACCAGAGAAGAGAAAGTTGGCTCATGCTGATGTTTGGAAATGCTACTCGAAGTCGAGCTACTCTGGCGAAAAACACTAACTCCCCCAGCACCACCTAGCTCAGCCAGCAAACTGGGCACAATGAGACGATCCAGTGGAAGCGCGAATAATGCTGGAGAAGAGAAGAGTGGAAGGGGTAGGAAGAAAACAGGAAGAAGAAGACTAAGCAGCAGTGGCTAGTTGAGATGATTTGCTCGGTAGTGTACAACCTCGCCCGGGTGTGTAGAGGCAAGCAAACTCGGGAGTGATTTCATACAGGCAGAGAGGGAGACGCGCGGTTCTAATGGAAATCAATATTGACTAGGTAAATATTACTACGTACTACCAAAGAGTGGCACTCCAAGGTCACCTCCGGGTACCTAATCCACCTGCCAACGCCAAAATGTTGCCGCCGACGAAGAAAGAAGGAATATTTGCTATCCCATTAACTAGTGTTCGTTCCAATGACCCCCCCCCGCTTGCAGTCGTTCAACGGTATTCCGAGAGCTAACCTACCTTGTCGCACTGGAGAAAGTGCCCAATCAGAGCCATGCTGATATTCGCATTAGGCTAGCCTGCCGACATGCAGGTGAGAACCTTGAAATCTGGATCAAAAAAACAACGTTCTGTTGTACAGATATGGGGTAGGGAACCCGAGGATGGGGGACAATTCCGGCACACCGCGCAGTGCAGTTGCCGAATAGCTGGGATGGGCTACAAAAGTTCCCTGGATTCTAATTAATTCGTGCATATCATGCGTCATGGGAAAGATAGGCAGAGAACATTACGTGGAGAAGGGATTTCTCGCTTTCGCTGCAATTGGCTTTGGGCTCACGGTCCAGGCTTCTTCACAGTACGTATAATCTCGAGGTGTGCCAAGCTGAGAGAAAAGAGTGACGTTGAGAAGAAGCTCCAGGCAGGGAGAGACCTCGTTGCAGACATGGTTAGCGGCCGGTTTGGTTGGTTGGCCGTTGAGCGGCACTTTGCTCGGAGCTTCTCTCCTGAGGCAATAAGAAGGAAATGATGAGAGGAGAGTGTTTCACTACAGACAGAAATTTCGAGAATTACAAATTGGAGCATAGTCTGCTGAGATTGAAGGTTGGAGCAAAAGTCACACAATAAGGACTAGGCCATTCAATGTTCCCATTAGGGCAATCTTTACTCTGCTTCGTTGAAAGCCGGTTTAGCTAGGACCTTTCCGCCGGGTCGGCTCCAGCCCCTCATCTCACGGATATGTTCCCTACTACTGCAACCAGCAGTCTGACCTCTGGGCCGAGGCCGAAGGCCCATCTCCTCTAAGAGTCATGAGTGGGCGGGGTCTTCGTCCAATGCAGTTTGCCTGGCGTTTCACCTGGTACTATGTGGCAGAGATCATCCGCGGGCAGCCAAGGGTGGCCAGCAATCAGAGGCCAAATGCTGGAATAAGGACGAGTAGCCAGATGCAGACACAGGCACAAATGCACGTCGTAGCTAGGCTAATATTGGATGGTGCAGTTGTGCAGTATGCTCAAGCACCCAATGTAACCTGTTCGGTCAGGCTACCGACTGATTGCGTGGTTGGGTGATTCGTGTTGTTCCGACGCCTAGGCGCATCAGATCCGCCGATGACCTCAGTTTCGTGGACCCGGAAATAAGTTAAATACCATTGGGATGCCCCTCATCCGCCCTCCTGCTCCACTCTATGCGCTGGTTTGTAATCTGCTCCTAAACGTCTTTAAACCGTATCTCGGCCTTATTCGACAAAATTCTCCTCCTCGATCCGTCTGTCCTTTGTTTACTTCCCATTCTTCAACTTTGAGTAAAAGAATACCAAAGCCCATCATGTCTCTCGCCGCTGCTCCCGCTCAGTGCTGTACCCTCGGTACCTTGCACGAGTAAGTTCCCTTTCCTCTTATTTTCATTTTCGCTCGCTTGCGCGCTGCGCGCGGAATTGGAAGCTACCCCGCCACGCCCTCTTGGCATTGGTTATCCACCATTGCACAGCTTCTCCGGCGGTGGTTCGCATAGCATGCGAGATGAATAGAAGCATTGAGATCTGGAGGCACAGGAAAGCGAGTTGCTTTTCCCTTTGGCCTACATGAAGATTCTGCAGAGGCGCATAGCTGCGCCCGCTAAGCTCGGCGCAAACATTGTTGGTCACAATGCAGTCAATTACCCCTCCAAGGTGCGGGTACTTTGATTCCACCCCGCACCATAAGAGTGCCCTTGGGAATCCCGCCTGAAAGCCCCCCCTCGGACCGTTATCGCCGCCTTCAACACTGCCTGCCCAACCATATTCGGCGCTAAACCCCCCAATTCGGATCACAGACCCGGACATCAGGTCTATTTGCTGTTTGTTCCGATTTGCTAACATGTCAATTCGTAAAGGGGCACTCCCTCTGGCCAGACCATCAAGGTCGGCAAGTACGAAGCCTACCTGGCCGTCCCCGAGCCTTCTAAGGCCAAGGCCGGCGCCGGCATTCTCTACATCCCCGATGTCATCTCCATCTGGCAGAACAGCAAGCTGATGGCCGACCTGTACGCCGCCAATGGCTACCTCACCCTCATCATTGACGTCTTCAACGGCGACCCTCTGTCCCTCAACCGCCCTGACAACTTCGACTTCATGGCCTGGTTGACCAAGGGCTCCACCGGCGACAACCCGCACACCCCTGACTACGTCGACCCCATCGTCGTTGAGGCCATCAAGTTCCTGAAGGAGGAGAAGGGCATCAAGAAGCTCGGCGCCGTCGGTTACTGCTTTGGAGCCAAGGTATGCAACACCCCCACTCCCCTTCCCAGCTCTACGCACTTGAGTGCTTTCTGTATTCAAGTTTTTGTATCACATTGTGGCGTGCCGTGGCTTACACAAGTTTCTCGGACTGCTTTGTAGTACGTTGCTCGCCACTACCCCGCCATTGACGTCGGCTTCTTTGCCCACCCTTCGTTCGTCGATGAGGCCGAGCTTGAGGGCTTCAAGGGCCCCCTCTCCATTGCCGCCGCAGAGACCGACGAGATCTTCCCCACCGAGAAGCGCCACCGCGCCGAGGAGATCCTGGCCAAGAAGGGCGACCCCTACCAGATCAACCTCTACAGCCAGGTTGTCCACGGCTTTTCTGTCCGCTGCGACCTCAGCAAGAAGGCCGAGAAGTTCGCCAAGGAGCAGGCCTTCCTCCAGGCCGTCACCTGGTTCGACACTTGGTTGTTGTGACTACATGGTAGCGACGCCGGCGTGAAAGAAAGGCTGTAGGGAAATCAGGACTTTCAGGTACATGGGCCAACCCACAGTACCCCTTTTCTCTCTCTTTTGAGGATCGGGGAGGATTGGACCAGGAAGGACAGATGGAAACTGCCGGATTGATGTACGTCGAGCGTTTTTGTGATTCTGCCGGATCGAGCTGCTAGTATAAAATGGAAAACCAAAGAAATGTCAAACCATGGATACCTATCCGGGCCAGCACAGAGCCGCAGGGACTTAGACGCCACTGACAATGAGGAGCCCCCAGCCAACCCTCGAACCATAACCTTGGAGCATACCTTGGGGCATACCTTGGAGCTTACAGGAGCCACTAGATCCCCTTCAATCCCTCTGAACCTTGGAATCCCTTGGTAACTCTTACTTCACCATTACCACCCGCCAACGTGTAGGAACGGATACAGCTACTTGGAGGATTTCTACTATCTTCTCTTGGAGTCCGATTTTTTTTTTGTGAACAACGCCTCTGACTTCCCCTCACCCACATATCACCAACATGTTCTCTGCAGACTCCCTTTATCATTGTGTCATCGCGGTGCTTAAACGAAATAGGAAGAATCTGCTCGTGACAAAGCTGATAGACAGGGTTGGCTAAGAAAACTTCAACTGCCTTTCTTTTGTGACCAAAAAGGGACTGTATTTTCTTCCTGTCCAGAATCGGGGGACTTTTTCGCTTCCTTTGTGAGTTCTGAGTTTACGATGGAGACACCTTACCTTGTTGGTAGTTTTGAAATATGATTTTGGGCCTTAGCTGTATTTCCAGTATTCTCAAACACCAGATCAAAGAAGGCATCGAGGCACAGTGATTGTTTGTTTCTTCGTATTATCGAGCAAGAGACAAGAGCTTCCCTTGCAAGATGATATATCTACCCATATTTCCACTAAAACTTGGTAAAATAACAAACCAATAAGCTTAGCTAAGCCCTTCCTCCTCGGCCCCGGCGGCCGGCGTCGTATTCTTCTCCCGCTGGGCGAGCAGCTGGCTCTGCAGCCCGCGCTTCCCGACGACGTTCATGGCGCGCTCGAGCTCGCGCTCCTCCTCGCGCAGCGCCGCCCGGCCGTGCGCGAGCTGCCGCTGCTGCCGGCGCTTCTCCTCGGCGACGACGCGCTCGCGCTCCTGCAGCGCCCTCTCGCGCTTGCGCCGGTCCTCGCGCGCCCTGCGAGCCGCCTCGTCCTCCTCCGCCTCGGCGGCGTCGGGCGGCGGCGGCAGCGTCGAAACGTACGCCGCGATCAGCGGGTCGCGCGTGGCCGCGTCCAGGCTGATGTAGCGCACGTCCGCCAGGATCTGGCTCGGCAGGTTGTCCAGCGTGGTGTGGCTGTGCAGGTCGCGGGCGGGCACGCTGCGCAGCAGAGCGCTCAGGTCCTTCTTCAGCGTATCCAGGGGCAGCTTGAGCCGTGCGACGTACTCGCGGTACCACTTCTCGCGGTCTTTGTCGCTGAGCGCTGTATCACGCAGCGGGCCTTCTTTTTTGTATTTCCTCCGGAATTCGGGCCAGTACAGCTTGGGGTTGGCCTTGGCTTGCAGGAACGCCATATATGGAATGCGCGGGTCCTTCTTCTCCTCCTTTGCGCGGCGCTCCTTGATCGCCTGGATTTGCTCGCGCGACCAGATCTCCCAGGTCTCTCGCCGCGATTTCATGTTAGGTAGCACCGTGTAGCGCGGGTCGTCAATGATCTTGCCATCCTCAATCAGCTTCTCCCATGGCGAGTAAGGGCTGATGCGATAGTCGTTCAGTAGATCCTTGAACAGCTCCCGCGCATCCTCATCTGACATGGGCAAGCCTTCAGCGCCTTCGGGCCAATCTTCTTGGTTACCATCGTCGTACTCCCCAGGGTCGAGGCCGTATTCCTCGCCCATAGCCTGTAGTTGGAAAGCAATGTCTTCTTCGTTGAATTCGACTGGCCCTTCTTGCTCGTCTGTAGCTTCTTCAGTCCGTTGCCGTTTCGACGGGTGCTCGGTGTTTTCGTCTTCACCGTCAGCTCCTGAAGCTTCATCATCTGTTACTTCGACCTCCTCATAATCTGAGCCCAGTTCTTCTTGCGGTTCGTCTTCTTCGCTATGAACATCCGCAGCGACAGCGCCATCATCAGCAGTCTCGGCTAACTGGACGTCGCCGCCCTCGGAAGGCTTGTCGCCGGCAGCTTTGCTTTTGATCCCCTGTATGTCTAGCTCGATCACGCCCTTCATGACTTTCTCAGGTATGCGCCAGTAGCTCGCATTTTTGGCCGGATTGTAAGCAAATCGTCGCCCATATTTTGTGTACACCAGAATCCACGGCTCACATCCGGGTATTGCCACTTTGGATCGCGGCTTATCGTGCGGCTGTCGTCGCGGCCTGTCCCCTCCATGGTGCCCTCCCCTTCCTTGTCCCCGTTGCCCATGTTGCTGCTGTTGTTGCTGCTGCTGCGGGTTCTTCCCGTATTGAGCGAGGAATGCATTGGCTGCGGCCGGGTCAGCGAGCGAACCAACGGCAGCATATTGACGATAGCTCGCATTCGGATTCGGGAATTGCGATGAAGAGGAGAGAGGGAGAGGCGGGGGAGCCGCAGCAGCCGGAGGCGCGCCTGGTCGTGTGTACGTGGATTCTTTTGTTGCTTCGTTGTAGTAGTAGGTGTGTCCCGAAGGTGCCTTATGTTCGGTCCACCCCGGCGGCAGAGGCGGTGGGCGATTTGCCGAGGGTTTATATGTTGATTTCAACATGTTGTGTGGAAGGTATTCAGTGCGCCAGTGACGCAGGACAGTTGTCTGCTGTACACCCACCGATCCGGGTTCAAAGGCTGTCGTCGTTGCGCTGCTGTGTTGACAATGTTTTTTTTTCTGTCGGAGCTCAGTGGATTCAGATTCCGGATTTGGGGGAGCTTAGCGCGGCGGGCAGCTTAGCGCCCCTTAGTTGAGGAGATCTCTATGTCTCCATGGTACAGGCCAACCTCGAAGCTTATTCTCTCACGTCTTTGTCTCTGATGCACAATGTCGCTGAAGAAAGATATTAGCTCAGATTTCTCTATACACTCCATATGTATGCTGTAGGTATAGCTCGTTACAGCCTAGGTGTTTCTAACCTACCACCATATCCGATTGTGTAGTGGCTACACAGTTAAGTTAAGTACAACACAGAAGTCGAGAACATGGTTTTTAGGTGCTCAGATCATCATAGGTAAAACAAGCCTTCGACTAGCGTGAGGTGCCTTCCATAACTAACATGACAGCCTATCTAGCTAATAAGTAAAGCCTATAGTAGAAGTATATTTAGCTATAAATATAATATATACTTTGTGGTGCTGGTAACCCGGTTTACGCGTGCATTCGATCCTCAGGATATTCACAGCATCTGGCCTGACTTTTCGACCCCACGCCAAGAGCGACCCATCCCATGGTGCTGGGACTACTTCTGAAACCGGAATAGTGTGGCAGGTCTCCGGTCCGGTCCAGGCACACGACCCATCTATTTTTACTGAACACCTTAGCTTGAACTACTTGATCATCACTTATGGACCCCTGGGAAATCCTACCTTCGCTCACAGGTGCCAACTTTTGGGTATCATGCTGTGGAGTATTTTCAAGAGCATTCGACGTCGGTGACTTGTAGCTATGGCTCCGCGGAACCGAAACAGTAACGGCTCCGGCGAGAGCGCACCGGGCTTTCTGGGCTCGATCGCTCGGTTTTGGACGGTACGGCACCTCACTCTCCTCAGTCGTATCTTGACCCAGAAGAGAAAAGCTGGATTGGCTCACTCGCCGAAATCTATGATGATGATGATGATATGCGGATATCCTCAATGGGCACACCACAATGCTGACTATACTCCGTGGCACTACAGCACTCCTACGCCCCAGACTACGTGGGCTTCGCCGGTCTCCTGACCGCATATATCCTCATCCAGTTCTTCGTCGAGCCCTTCCACCGCATGTTCTTCATTAACGACCTGCGCATTGCCTTCCCACATGCCGAGCACGAGCGAGTCCCGGTGTCGATGAACTTCGTCTATGCTCTGTTCATACCTCTGGGCTTTCTTATCCTCATCAACGCTGCAACCCGAGCCTCGTTCCACAAGCACCATTGCACGATCCTCGGCCTCGCCATCGCGCTCATCCTTACAAGCCTTCTGACCGATATTGTCAAGAATACCGTTGGTCGCCCTCGGCCCGACCTCATCGCACGATGCAAGCCCCGCACGGGCACACCGAGCAACGTCCTTGTTTCCTTCGATGTGTGCACCGAGACGGACCACCATACCCTGCACGATGGGTGGCGCTCCTTTCCGAGCGGCCACTCGAGCTTCAGCTTCGCAGGTCTGGGCTATACAGCCTACTTTCTCGCCGGGCAGCTCCGCATCTTCCGCGACCGACGGGACCTCGGCCGCGCTCTGCTGTGCCTGGTTCCGTTGGTCGGCGCCGCCATGATCGCCATCAGCCGGTGCCAGGACTACCGGCACGACGTGTACGATGTCTGCGTAGGTTCCGCGCTGGGAATTGTCGTCGGCTTCTGGAGCTATAGACGTTATTGGCCGAAGCTGTCGGGTCGAGAATGTGACACACCGTATCCTCCTCCTGGTACCGAACTAGATGATGCAGAGGAGCGAGGGTGGCGTAGAGTAAGGGATGAAGAGGAAGGTGGTCCGATCATAGGGAGGAGTGGTGCGTATGAGATGGACGATTTGCAAGTGAGAGCGCAGAATAACTAACCGGCCTTTACTAGTTGATTAATGATATGTGATGATATCATTACTTTGGAGCTTCCACTGTAAGTGAAATTACAAGGACAACCATAGTAAAGACATCCACCCTACCGCGCCGCACTTTGCCGACTTTTTTGCGGCATCCTGGGCTCTCGGCCATACCTCTGCGAGACGGGAAATGCGTCAGCAAGCATACCTACGCAAGGTAGCTTGGGAGCATAGTATTCATGGCAGGATCTGGCGGGGACTTTTTAGCCATATATACAGTCAGTCACAAGTAATCAAAATCTAGTTCGCCAGAAGACAAATATTTGAAATTATCAAATTAGCATGGGCCAGTCAAGGGTGTAATGGTCTCCTTGCTCGCATTTGTCATGGATGCCATTCTGTTATTGTGAGGCACGCCTTCATTTGAAGGCTCTACAATAGTATCCCAGTAGCAGTTATATGTGTCAGGCTAACTAGGTAGTAACATTAAAGTCAATTAATTGTCAATTCACTTAGGTGGCCAGGATATCGGTCTCGCACATTGGAAAACCAGCAAACGCAACGGTTAGGTGAATGGATTTGGAATGGCTTTGGCCATACAATTAATCTCTGCTAGAAATACTTTCTCCTATTGCCAATTCCTGTTTCTTGGTTTCCTCTTGATCATCTTTCCTCAATTCTCTTCCCATCCAACCGCAGCTCTCTTGGACTGAGATCTGACGCCTACCTACCCTTGTTGAGAGCAGCCGATCGTCTCAGGGGTCCATAAGCAACTTTCACGCGTGTGCACGGCAGCCCATACAAAACTGGGTGGTGGTGCGTGAACTCGCGTGCCCCTTAACCTGCCCCACCTAAGACCTCCCCGCCACCCGATTTTCTGCCTGTTCCGGCACTGAGCCCGCACTCTGGACTTAGATCCAAACTGTTAAGAATTGCGTCTACAGTCTCTGCACATACCTAACAAACGCTAGCAACTTTCCGAGCCCTCGCAAAGACCACAACTTCGACGCAAGGGGAAAAGCAATTGCCTGCAGCTCTCGAGCGCAACTCATCCAAACTTGGGATCTCTCTTTTGCCTTTCGTTTTTTTTGTTGGCTTCTGTCAAGGTTCTGCCTGGTCGTCGATTCCATCGTTTGCATCTCCCACCCAGTGTTCCTTGTTCTCTCATCCAAAACACCTACCACGATTATCATCTACAACTCCCATCTAGTCATCACATCGCAGAGCATCTGGGCATTTAAAAAGGTATCATTTTGACCTCCCAAAGTAAAACCCTTCAGCATCGTCCAAACATACGCTAACATCACCTACAGCCCGACTTCGTAGATGTTAGTCCAAGATGCGGACACCTCATGGAATCATTAAGACTGAGCGGGAGCGCCCAGATATGGGCTCGCAAACCATGTCGATGCACTCGGGCCCGACTGTGCCAGCATCAGAGTGGCAACGCTCCATGGCACCTCCGCCTATGACGGCTCCTTCACTAACCCAATCATTTCGTCGCTCAAATGCTCGTAAGTATAAATGGTTTTCTGCACTCTTTCATGGTGACCAGCTGCTAATTGCCAACAGCGAGCCTTACAACCTACGTCACACAGCAACCTAGGGACACATCGTCTGACACTACATATGATACACCTCAGTTGTTGGAGATGCGCACACGACAAGATTTACAGCCCGGCGGTCTTGGCCGCAGCACTCCATCCTCCCAGGGAGATGGCAATTTTAACCAGGCGAGCTTTGCACACATGAGCTTTACCGGCATCGGCCTGAAATTAAAGGCATGTAATGACACGTTGGGCGAGCTACAGCAACTTGGTGTTCAGCATGTCGCGCAACTCCCAGAACTCGTCATGGTCGGTGACCAATCAGCTGGGAAGTCTAGCTTGATGTCTGGCCTTGCTGAGATCGACCTACCAAGAAGTGCCGGGGTGTGCACCCGTTGCCCGATCCACATCCGGCTCAGTAGGAGCAACGATCACCACTGGTCATGCTCAGTATCGTTGCAACAAGATTACGACTATCAGCCTCCCAACCGTAAGATCAAAAAGTCTGACGTGACCAGAGGCAACCCGTTTCCGCCTTGGATCAAATCACACCGGGTCGTCAAAAATTTCAAAACGATCTACGATAGATCTGAGATTGAGGATGTGTTACGATGGGCTCAGGTTGCTATTCTTAACCACAGCACACCGTCGGACCTCTTTATACCCGGAGAAGGTGCGTACGCCAAGGACACGAGCCTTGAGCAGGCAATTCACGAGACGGAAGCTCAGTTCTCTCCAAATATCGTGGCCCTCGAAATCAAAGGGCCCAATCTACCGGATCTGAGTTTCTACGACCTCCCAGGCGTCTTCTTAGCACCATCCAATGAGGATGACGAGTACATTGTACAGGTAGTCAAAAATCTGACTACAGAATATGTTCGTCGGGAGCAGGCTATCATCATGTGGGCCTTGCCAATGAACCATGATCCCGAGAATTCGATCTCCCTAGGCATAATCCGCGATGCCAAAGCCCAGTCACGCACAATGTAAGTTTACATTTAGATCGTCCCAATTATCGTAGCCCAAAGAAGTTACAGTGACTGACTGACTCGAATCGGTATTAGTGGCGTCATAACGAAGGCCGATAAAATTCAGCCTGACAGCACCGCACAGTGGGTGTCCATGCTTCGGGGAGAGAAACATCCAGTTGGGCATGGCTTCTTCATCACATCGCGACCGCCTTTGGATAAAAACGAACCGCTGGAAAGAGGAAATCTTTTCGAGGAACAGTTCTTCTCCACTAATAGTGAGACGTGGCCCTCCGAATTTCAAGAATTCTCTAGCCGGTGTGGTGTAGAGATACTCAAGGAGTTTCTTTCCAGCAGACTGGGCGACGCTTTCTCCAGTAGTCTTCCCTCGATCAGAGATAAGGTCCACGAACGCCTACATTACGTCAGAGACGAGCTCTCAAGACTTCCAGAGCTCCCACATAACGTAGAACATGAAGTGCGCAAAAGTCTTTTGGAGTTTTACAAAAACGTTAAATTGGCGATCGCCGATACAGAATTCCAGTCAGAATGGGAGAAACTCAACAAGCAATTCCAGGCCTGCATATTGGGTATGAAACCCACCTGTTATTTGAGAACAACGGAACCCACCACATTTCGCAACACCGCGGATAACCCATTGGACTTGACCGGCGACGACGATGATGGCCCCGGTCCCGATGAGACGCCCTCGCGAAAGCGACCTAGGCCTTCAGACTCCACTGTACGCAGTGGCCCAAAACGTCCCCGCGCAGGCACAGAAGCCGGTCCCTCCACGCCTATCAAGGCCGAGGGCGATGGCATTCCTCCTACGCCTTCTCTCCGCTCAACACCGGCACCTCAGGGTCTGATTAATACTCCATTCCAGCGATATCTGGGGTTGGGCAGACAGAGTTTGAATATTCCCATTATTCGTGCAGAGATAAATCGGCGTAAACGGGCTGGCCTTCCTACCATCATCCCGGAGGGTGTATATGACCACTTGGTCATCCGTGAGATTAAGAAGTGGGAAGAACCACTCCAGACATACACAGATTTGACTATGAAGATGTTCAAACAAGCGCTTCACAATGCTCTCCAAGAAAGCATGGAGTCCTTGCGGCGCCGAACAATATTTGTCGAGTCTGAGCACCACCTAGACTCTTACATTAACGAGATGACCACACGTCAATACAATCGGCTGAAGGATATTTACGAAGACGAGCAAAATAGAATGTACACAACGAACGAAGATGCGTTCAAGATGTATCGTGAGTCGGAGGAAGATATCCTGAAGCGTTCGAGAGCCATATGCCGACTCCAAGCAGCTGGAGAGCTGCCACTTGACTATAAGGTCCGCCTTCCGAACAATATGAAGTCGGAGGAACTTGCTGAGGAGAGGAAATCACTCACCCAAAAACTTAAGAAGCTCGAGCCCGATCCTCACAATACAGAAATCAATGTTGCAGCAGTTGTCCGCGGTTATTACACCTTGGCAGCAACCCGGTTCGTGGAGAATATCACTCTCAGTATTAACTCCAGACTCTTCAAGGAGGTGGGTGGCTGCAGCCTGGATATGTTCTTGGACCAAGAACTAGGCCTTTATAGAGCCAGTAAGTACTTGAAAAACCTCTCTCACTCGGAAGAAGTCAAACGTAGCTAACATGGATCATCTAGACGAGTATACATTCACAAGGCTGATGGAAGAAGACGAGACGACTGCGCAGCGCCGAGAGAACCTGAAGAGGGAGATGGAAAAGCTCTTGAAGGCAATCAGCAGCATTGAGAACCTCGGATTCGGCGGAGGGGGCGGACTTCTGGGAGGCTTCTCAGGTGGTGGCTCTCCACGTGACGTGCCTGGTGACTTGGAAAGCACGTATGACGAGGCTTAGACTGCTGGTGATTTGCGACATGTTTTGATTATACCCCCTTTGCCACGGTCTGCGATACCTTTTGGCGAGATGTAATTGCTGGTTTCAGAAATGAGTTGTAAGACTTGGGGTTTGCGATGGAGATCATGCAAAAAATGAGAAGATGTGAGCTTTTGTTTCAGTAGCTATAATCAGGCGATTGATAGCTCGACTATTCTGTGGGCTTCAATCAGATTGCTAGAGAGGGGAGCCAGGACGACTCCCCCTTTCTTTGAGAATAGATTTTGCAGCCTAATCAATCCTATGCACCATATACCCCAACACAGTGCTGACTTGTATGCTTACCAGAGAAAGCCCTCCTCTCCCGACAGCTACGCATAATGATTCAATCTACCCTCAATCTAGTTTAACTTGATTCGATCGAAACGTGCGGTTGCACGGGTCACGATCCCTAGGCAGCGGCTGCCGGCAACCGGACAAGTGGTTAGCCTCTTGTGTTATTTTGGAAAGTCTGCCGCGCTGGCTGCTGCACCCCGCACATGGGACGTCGGTAGTTGGGCGCAGTGCTTCCGGGGTTGGTGTGTTACCGAGAACGGCAACGCCGGAGGAGTCGACTCCGGGGATGCGCATTGCGGGTAACTACCTATCTAAACGTGCCTCGCTTGCTCCCTTTTCGCCACGCTCAGCTTGGCCGGGGAGAGAAAGCATCGCTTAGAACAAGGTGACAGCGAGACAAAATGCCGCGCAACCTCCCCAAGTAGATGGGATCTGTTGAGTCAGTCTGAGACTGAACTTTGCAGCAAAGTGCATTGTCGCATGGCATATTAAATAGCATGACGTAGGGCTAACATCACAGAGAAACCAGGGCAATATGGGAAAGTGGGTAATGTTCTGAATATTATACGTGAATGTAAAGGTCGGACAGAAAGTTGGGAATATGGGTAGATCAGAAGCATAGTAATGAGGAGTCCTGTTTTCATTTTTCCAAATTGTCCGCAGCAATTGTTACCGGCAAACTCCCCCACCCCCCTATTCCGACCTGCTTTACTCTTTTTCTCTCTAAACAACAGATCGGGGCGACACGTAATTAGAGTTTGGAGGAACGTAGTCATCCTCCTGCCAGACAAAGTAGACCTCCTTTTCCACCCGCCGGATGTCGATCTTGGCTACCGCGTCGGACCCGTCGAATATTCCGGCGATCTCCTCGAGGGTCGGACCCTTGGTTTCCACGTAGACAAAATAAACAAAGAGAAGCTCGACGAAGTTCCAGATCTACGATATATAGGCAGTCAGCAGATTGCGCAATCAGGACCAAAATGTCCATAAAGGCAAATTTGAAAAAAGAGAAAAAGAAAAAAAAAAGAAAAAACACAAGCAGGACTCTCAGGTTAAATACAAAGGGAGCGAGAAGCTTACCGTGTAGAACATCATGAAGTTCCAGTGATGGGGTAAATTTATCCACGCCAGCTGGTTGGTCTGGTTGCCGAGGGCCAGGATGCCCTGGACCGTGACGTTCATGATCATCATGCCCTTGGCGCGCAGGCGGAACGGCATGATCTCGAGGGCGTAGGCGATGAGGAGGCCCGAGAAGCCCAGGTCGTAGAAGGCGCCGAATATCCAGATGAAGACGATCTGCGCGTAGCCCGCGGCCTGGTTGGTCTGCCCGGAGTTGTCGTAGACGGCGCCGAGGACCGTCCACACCGCGAAGGCGGCGCACATGCCGCTCGCGGATATGAGGAACAATGGGCGGCGGCCGAAGCGATCGACATTCATCGCCGCCACGATGGTTATTACGAGATCGAAGATGGTTTTACCCGTGCTTATCTACGCGATTTAGTTAGTTTATCTGTCAAATAAGGCGGTGAATCTATGTTGTGGAATGTGATACATACTCCTAACTTTTGGTTGGTGTTTGTGATGCCTGCTCCTAAATATATACTGTTGATGTAATTCGAAAACAGGGCATTGCCACTGTATTGAGAAATGACGCCAAGTGAGATGAGAATGGCCAAGCGCCAGCGATTGCCTTTGGTACGGAGGAAGTCAACATAGCTGCTGGAGCTGTCGGCTTCCTTCTCCATCTTCATGGTTTCTCGGATCTCCAGAAATTCGAACTGCACGGTGGTGTTGTTGATGTCGCCTCCGCCGTGGTAATAAGCCAGCATCTCGAGGGCCTCTCCTTCGCGATCTTTGGAGATGAGATATCTTGGAGATTCGGGGATCCAGTAAATGAACAGGAGCTGGATGACGGATGGAACAATCTGACCGAGCGTCACGGAGCGCCACGACCAGTCAGTCTGGATCTGAGCGGTTGCCCAGCCGATGCAGGACACGAGGAGAGCGCCGGCATTCCACAGGCAGTTGTAAACGGCAGTGACGGGGCCGCGATGTTGAGGATGGCAGATCTCTGTCAGGAGCAGAGGGGATGACATCTGAGCAAAGCTATTGCCGAAGCCGAGCAAGAATCGTCCGACGACGTACACTATATTCTCACCCCATTAGACAGTGTTCTGAACGACCTGGCTGAGAGAGTGGTGAGCCTCACTAATGTAACCATTGCAGAAAGCAGTCAAAAATCCACCCGAGATCATGAATATGCATCCAATGACGATAGCTCGCTTTCGGCCAAAATGGTCAGCGACATATGGCCTGGCTCTATGGTTAGTATTACCTCTTGCACGCATGGGAACAATTTGTAAAGGTGATCTAACGTGATAAAGAAGCTGACGATACTCCCAATATTGAACATATTGATAAGAAGACCCAGATATTGTGTTCCAGTAGGATCATTGGGGTCGATCTCAGGGAACTCGGATTCCCACAGCGGCATCTGCTGTGAGGTATTGACCAGCATTCTGTTGGATAAGGATTAGACCGGCTTGAAGATAGAATCAAGAGTATACAAATGTAAGCTCACCCATCGTAGCCAGTGGTAGCAGAAGCAATCATCAACACAACACCCCAAGCATACAGCTTACGCAGATGAGGCTCTCTGGTCCACGATACCTTCTGGAACGCGGGCGCTTGCTGCTGGGCTAGTCGAACATTCTCCCGGCGCCGCCCTGGGGGACGTCTGACGGGGACCTGTCGCTGGCCCATTCTTCAAACTTTTATGGCTGGTCTGCAAAATCAAAGTACAAGGCGACGATGAGCGATTGGCAAAGACGTTAAAGAACTGTCTCCTATCGACAAAGGCTTAATACACCAGAGCGGTGGAATATAGCGGGTGTATCACACAGGCAACGGCCAGAAGGCGACACTAAGTTCTATATACAGAAAAGTGCACAAAGCAATACCCTTGTCCATCTATGCCTATCGAGAGCAGGACGTGGAGCCGAGCCGAAGAGCTGGTGACGCCCCAATGGGCACCGTAGGACGGCCCCCTCGTGACGGTCCAGAAACAGCATCTAAAACTTCACATCTTCCGGGGGATGAAATGCGTAACCAGTGCGGAATTAATCTCTCTGGACGGTTGGGGAGGCGTCCGCGCCTCATTGGCGGTAATGCTCGCGGGAACTCCTGGGAGGGGAATAATGGAACGCAAGCCCCCGTTCCCGCTCTCCCACACCCCGCCCAACGCGGCCAAGCTCCCCAGAGGAGGGGGAGGGGGCACACAGGAGCCAGGGTTCTGGATTGGCTTGCCGAATTCCACGATCCTACACAACTTCCTCTCTTCCTTACATAGTCGCTTCTGCTTTCTGCGTAGTTTTGCAGGAGTGGCGGGTTTTCTTCTCACGAATCCGCAGGACTCCTTCCTCGTCACAACCTTCACGATTCATCCCTTCACGAAAGCCTGATAATTTTGAGAATACCTCAAAAATTACTATTACTTGTAATTCCAGGGCGGGCATTTATTTACTTCATACCAGAGGATTGAGCAATACTTCATAGTACATGCCATTGAGAACTTAGAAGCGGCACCGTCCAAAAAAGCTACGTCACCGGGCCGATCGAGTTGTGAAGTCTGTTAAATTTGTACCGGCTGGACCATGCGACAGGGCTTCTGGAACGACCAGGCTCGCCCGCATGGCATCCCTGGTCATGGGTAGTGACTTGATTTGTCGATGTTTTGGATGACTTACATTTGCTGTGACGAAGCTCAGCCAGAATTAGAAAATGTAGCCTGTCTCGGAAATTACAACTCTTGTTGACAGCTGCTCAATTGCATGGGTCTTTGTATATGCTGCCAGTTAGTCGATAAGACGTCCAGGTCGGCCACCTTGATGCTATGTCTCTAACCTTGATTGACAGCATTTGACAGCTAGAGATTCATGGTTCACTTAATGCTTACTCTAATTTGTACCTATGTCATCAGCACAATGTCTCCTTTGTGAACAACGAGAACCGGCTTTGCAATTATCACCAGAGATAGATCACGTTCCTCAGCGAGCCACATAATATCGCTTAACTGGATGGCCTGATATATAAATTAGTATTGGTAAGATCTAGCTGGTCTTATTCTCGCCCTATTAGCTCTCTCCAACATATGAACTTTGTTCTCCTGTATGTTGTGAAACTGTTCACGGGTTTTCCGGATGCAAGGCCCGACGAGGGATTGGAGCAAACAATCCCCCCTTGCTAGCGGCACAGCGAGGGGGGCCGTGTCGATGCGGATAAGCAAGCCACAATATAATCGACGACCAATACCAGTTTCATTTTTGTCCCGCCTAGTAAGGAGCTGAACCAACTGATCGTATGAGAAACCAACAGCCTGCCTCGGCCCATAACACGGGCGATTTCTCTTGCATATCGTAAATTAAACATCCAGCATTCTCCACGATACTACCGTTCGGCTGGGTTTCAGTCCTTTGTCGTAGTTCTCGAGCAAGAGTTCCACAATCTCGAGGGCAAATCGGCTTTCACAACCAACCATGACCGTGCCCAAGACTTTTCTCTTATCAGGAAGCATGGCTTTACTGGGATATGTGAAGGATTTCTAACCTAAATGCTCCCAAGAACTGCAGGGTGAGTGGGGGCCCGCGGCCTGGCTTTTCGTACAGCATGGGAGATTCGATGTGGCGGTTCCCCTTAATGCGCCCAGCTAGCCAACAGAACGCGAGATTCATGGGGATTGAGAGGGTGTGTGGAAGAACTTGTTCCCCTGACCGGGAGATATTCCCGCGTGCCCCTGGCAGTAGGAGAGTTTTGTGGGCTTTGTGTAAGCCTGAATATCTCGAGGAAGTAAGAATTTATGCGTACACACATACATACATCTATCGCTATACGTAATAGACGCTCAAATTTCTTACAATAAGCCGATTTGAACTCCCTTGATTATTGAGATGGTATATGGATAATTATACTATATCAGATGTATTGAGATGAATTCCTGCGATGAACTCACGAATGAAATTCACACATGTGAACAATAATAAAAAGATCCCAGCGTAACTACTGTTCACTTGTAGGAAACAACCCTCCTCATCATACTCCCCGCAGCGCTTATCCTAAGAAACACAGACAACCGATCAAATCAGAACCCATAGAATCTCGGACATGGCTGATTATGGCTGAATTAATGAGACACTACCTTATTCCATTCACCCTTAGATATGTTACTTGCTGATACTACGACCCCCTATCTCTTCCTGCATGCAGGTGTCCACATTAGGTAAGAATAAGAGCAGCTGGCTCTCTGAGGTCAAATCCTTTCGTCGGAAGCTTATCAATGTGCTATAAATGAACTTTTGTTCTCACTGAGAAGTGTATTGACATGATGCTGTTACATTTTCGTGGCAACACTGCAGGAATCCTAGCCATCGTCGTCCGTCGTCATTATCGTTCTCCTTGTTGTCAATAGTCCTAGGCCGATCGGATCTAAACTCCTCCGAGATATTGAGATAGCATCCTTTGCAATTGATATCCGGCTGGATTTTGTGTTCTAGTAGACTCTGAGCGGCTTCTTGCAAACTTCAAACAGATTCTGTCGTGTCCCCGCCCCCCAAGTGCATGGCTGTATGAGGTACATGTTTTCGGGTCTTGCTTGGGCACTACCCGCTCTCAGCACGCTCACGCTAACAGGATAGCAACATCATGATATGTTCAAACACCGCTGCGGTACATTCAAGGAGGGTTATCCTAGAAGTTTTGTTGTCACAGGGGTAACGCGCTGAAAACATGAGGTGAGGAGGTCTCATCAAACTTTCATTGGTCAACGCTGCGCCTTACCGAGAAGCAAGTAGAACTACTCCTTTTGTCCGAGCCTAGGTGTTTCGTCCAAATTAACCCCGAAACCCCATTGCCTCACGAAACGCAGCTTGGATAGATATCAGTCGGGTAACTTCTAACTCCGTGTAGAAGATTACATACTTGACAATAACGGCTGATGGGCTGGGATGTACACTGTTTTTTTCTTCTTTTTAAGTATCGTATAATGCATGTTGCCAAAGCTTTTTTTGCTTTCTTTCAAGGTTATTATTTATGTAATAAATATGAAGCCAACATTTTATGTAAAAGTTTATTGGTCATTATACCATTGATTCGGCGATTGGAAGCAACATCAGGAACACGGCACGTTAGAAGTACATAATAATATCAAGCTTCTTTTGCAGAACTACTGCGTGGGTAAATTGTATTATAATTAATATAGGTTATTCGAATCATAGAACCCATGTAGCCAAACACTTGGCATCGCATCCCCCTTTTCCAACCTTTCCAGTTAGCTTAGTAGGCCCCAGCTCGTTTGGTCCAACTCGGCGATGAAACTACTGAAACCGCCCCTCGTCCGGACTGGATGGCTTTGCCTGCAACAAGCTCGATATTACCCAGCTTGGCACCGGCTTCTTCCATCGACCAGAAGGTGACCGCGATCCAGTTCTCCCCGTGGTAGTTCAAGATGCCCTCGGGAACCGGGAACACGGTCTGCGGGCCCACGTAGGGGATGTACTTACCGTATTGCCAGCCGTTGATGAAAAGCTGGATGCGGTACGCCGCGCCAGCCTCGTCGTCGTCGGTGAGCTGCACCGCGATGGGGATGTCGTACCCTTTGGGGATATCGAGGTCGAAGCTGGCGACGAACAGCCCGACGCCGTCGGCTTCGAGACCCGCGGTGGGGCCGGAGCTCTTCTGCCAGCTCGAGACCGGCGGCTTGGGCTGGTGGTAGCCCTGGCGCTCGGCCCAGAGCCCGCCCTCGTTCAGGGGCCCGCGGGCGTGGTCGGCGTAGGACTCGCCGCCGAGGTTGCCCGTCAGCTTCCAGGTGATGGCGTCCTGGGGACGGCCAGACAGGTCGTAGTCGAGGATGCCGCGCGGGGCCTTCATGGCGTTGGCACCGACGTACCAGTTCTCATCCAGGCCTGTGGTGTCCACCAGCACCGTGAACACGTAGGTCTGCGAGGCCGTCAGGCTGGGGAGGGTGTAGGTCGTGTTGGCTGATTCTGTGATGGTCGAGCCGTTGAAGCTCCCGAGGTAAGTGCCGTTCAGGTACAGTGAGCTGCCGAAAGCGGGACCTCCCTGTGTGAGGAGTGTAATAGATGTCTCATCGCCAGTCGCGACAAATGTGCCTCTGTAGAGTAAAGCGCCCGTGTGGTAGCCATAGTCACTGGAGTAAAGGCTTGTTGGGGTGTCCAATGTCAAATATGTATTATTTGTGGTTTCATGCGATGCTGCTGTCCAGCGCGAGTCGTCATACCCGTTTTTTATCTCAGGAAGGGAGTCCACATAGTACCACTGCAAATCGGTCAGTGTAGGAAGGTTGACTTTGGGCTCGGTGTATTTCAATGTTGAAACTGCCGCTCCACTGTCGTCAACAGTGAATTTGACGTTGGCCCCGTTGAAGTTAATAGTTTTCAACTTGTCAGGTTGACCTCCGACAACCCACAAGGGTTGCGTTGCGTTGAGATCTCCTGTGATAGAAAGGGTATTCCCAGAAACGGTAGCACTTCGTACTAAGTAGCCAGCCTTGACAATCAGATTGGATTCCTGAGTTTGCGTGTACAGTGAACCATGCTCCCCAGGCAAGGGTACAACCCAAAAGTTATACGCCGAGTTTCGATCTGAAAGGTGGATAATCAGTCAAAAGCATTCTCGACAATTTCAAGTCTGAACCTACCAAGGATATAAATAACCAAGTCTCCTATTTCCACCCATCGGTCTTCCGAGCTTGTTTCCCAGTTCAAAATTACATTTGAATCAGTAGTGTTAACTGTAATTGTATCGGGTGCTGTAACTTGGGGGGCGGCGCTTGAATCCAAAACTACTGCTAGCTCATGTTGCTCGCCTGGGCCTCCGTAAACGACGAGTACTGTACGTGTGGAATACTTTTGCCTGTTTTCATGTTAAGGACATTTCGGCAATGATTGGTTAGTTGGATCCCTTACCAAGTGAATATCTCTGCAGTAGAGTAGAGGAGATTAACTCCGCCGAGATCATAATCAGTGACATGGATCTTAGAGTCTCTACCGTTGAGGCTCAGGCTTCCCGATAGCTGAGGGATTGTGAGCTCTCCAGCACTGGTTCCATTTAGAGTCAGAGTGTATGTTGTGGAGTCGAGTGAGTTATAAGTAGCATGTCTCCAGCCAAGGTCAGCATTAACATAGGATATCGAGGTTTGTAGAGTTTATAACCTACCGTACTACGAAGAATTGCGTCTTGTTGCTGAGCAGTGGCGTCACGTACAGGGCTGTGCTGTCGGTATAAAGTGTTGTGCTCGGTGCTCCAGGGACTGCTGTCAAGTATGCGGGTGATGCGGCCAAGAAATTCGCCTCGAGTTTGGCTTCGCTGTATTTCTCTCTGGTAATTGTCCGGTCCTCGCTAATCGCGGAACCATAGTCATACGAAGTATAGTCTGACGCAACGCCGAGGTTCCCCCAGTTCGTGCCACCGTATGTCATGTAGAAGTTCATTATGGTGGCTCCGAAGCTGAAAATATTCTTGTAGAATACTCTTTCGAACTCGTGGTTAACAAGCGCAGCGCAAAGCTCGTAACTTGCTCCACCCCAAGGATCGAATGAGCCTCCTTGAAATTCAACCACTGAGTACGGTGTAGTTGGGCTTTGTTGGAGATGTAGCTGTCTCCAGTTGGTAGGAAGCACACCGTTCGGCCATGTCGATGGACTGGCGCAATTAAAGCCAAGAGGATAGCCATCGTGGCCATAGATGTCGACGGGGGCAGGAGTACCTGGTGCATCGTGGCCGTCGGGAGATGCATCATTGTTAATGAAGGGAACCACAATCCCAGCATTGCGATACTGCTCCTCAACATACTCCATATATTCAGGGTTAAATACTTCTCCATCTTGGAAAACAGTGTACTCGTTTTCAGGCTGGAGCAAAATTATCGGGCCCCCATTCGTGATTTGAGCTTTTGCAAGAATCGCGCCGATTGAACTAACATAACTGCAAAAGGTCAATGTTTTCCGATAGCCGTGGTATGACTGATGGTGTTGCAACTTACAGTTCGGTTGCTTCCAGGTAAGCAGTATCGTTGGTTCGAAGGATTGCCGGTACGCGCTGCAACCAACCGGGGAAGCCTCCACCGGAAGCTTCCGCGTTGATATACGGGCCGGGACGCTACTTAATTAGCTACGGCCGAATATACTTGATAAAGATCACGGATCATACCGCAAGTAGATAGATGCCCGCTTTAGAGGCAGCTTCGAAGAAGGGCTCCAGATCAAAGACTCCTTCAGCAGAGAAAGTCCCAGGCTTGCCCTCTAGCAAATTCCAATCGATATAGAACGATACACCAGTAAAGCCCAAGGATCGGATTTTCTGAAAAACGTCGAGCCATAAGTCCGGAACAGGAAGTCTGCGAATAGTATGTTAACACCAATCGGATAAACACCTAATCGAGCGCACGGCGACAGTACCTACCGGAAAGGGTGAAACTCTCCGCTGAAAAAGACTATGCGATCACCATTGACAAACAACGAGTATTCATCCCATGTTACCTGAGAAGAATATTTGTTAAACCAAGTTAGAAAGTTTCGGAGCCGTATCCGCCACTCACAATGTCCTGGAGCGCCGCTCGCTTGTAAGGCTTGATTCCAAATCCTAGTTTATCGCTCCCGGTGCTCTGTGAGAAGACTTGGTGGAACAATCCCAACCAAGCGATTATTGAAACCAAGAACGATCGAAGCTCCATCTTGGTAATAGTCCGGTTGCTAGTAACGGGGCTTGTTCTACTCCTTGCCTCTATACTAAATTATACCGCTATCTCGGTCTGCGTATGTCACAATTCGTGAATACTGGCACCTCTGATTCGGGTAGAGCAGTGCGGTTTAGGAAGGTCAGAGCTATAAGAGAATGCACGGTGCTACCATTGCCCATTTATCTAGTGGTTCGTCTGTTGGGGTAACTGATTTTTCCAACTCTAAAGTTGATGTGATTCCATGCATTTGCAATTTCCCCGCGGATGAGGTGATTGGTGCGGAAGTTTCCATGGGGAGTGGTCTGGATCTTACATCGGAATATCGCGAATGATGCACCTGCAAATTTCCATCATTGTGACCCTAGACATGGCTCGACATGTTCAAACTGCCAATACCAGCTGCAGCTCGCGGCCAGTGTCTCCACGCTCCACCAGGGAGATGGAGGAGTAGCATGGGGGGAACCCCTCGCTCAATGTTGCTCCGAACTCTCCGCCATTGATCATCAGGACCGACGTAACAATAAGCAGAGAAAAGGACATCTCCCATGCAGTAAGAATAGTCGTGACGCACAAGTTTGCTTGAATTATGTCATAAAATTGGAGATTATCCTTGCTGCTACACCACAAGCAAAGCTCACAGTATCCAATTTTGTCAATGAAACTATATAACACCCTCGAAGATCACAACTCAGAGGCTATCTCTAGAGCTGACTTTGTCATTCCATAAGGGGTGCCTTATCTTATAGAGCAAGCCACACCCTATAGACATCCGTGGCATGGCATCAGAGCTCGGAGACCTGTTCATAATCGTCACCAACTGGGCAGGTAGGCAGGCAGTAGAGCCGAGGGTTCCCTCTCCTGCTGTAGCCATAAAACACGAACTAATCCCCGTGTTGTCATAATGCCAAAGACCAATAGCGTCATTTGATCGGACCAAAAACACAGCATGACCCCTGATGAGCGTACTAGAGCGCGGCACGGCATATAGCCTCTCCGGATCCCTTCATTGGTGCGGTTTTCTTGAGATATAATCCAGCGTGCTTCCGGAGCTTGGGTGGCTGCGGGGAACCCTGCGCCTCGCCCCGCCCTGTAACTTACAATACCAGTGCTCGGTTGGCTACGAGATACCCCAATCCGGGCTCTCGCAGATCTGGGATGTGGAAACAGGAATGATAATCAAGATCTGGATCCTTGCATGAAATGCAGTAAGACGAATGCCGCAAGAGGGACGCGGACGGGCAGCGGGTTATCATGCGGAAATGGACCGTTTTCTGCCCGTCATGCCGGTCACCTGATCCTGTCCAGGCTCAATGATATTGGCTGGTGTTCCCATAATGCTTGGTCTGCTCGTAAAGATTTTCAATAATCTATATTTCCTAGAGTGGAAATACTTCTACTTCGGGCCATAATATAGCAATAGTCGTCTCACGAATATTAGTCTACCGAGCAGATTAGAAGCGATCAAAGGGCTTGATGCAGATAGGAGCTTTTCTCAGTGAATTGAATTGGTCGAATTATTAGAAACATAATATGGCTTCCATGTATATCAGGTTGGGTGCATTATTCACCAGTCATATGTACCATCTTTGTGGACATATTTACCCGAGTCTGCATCTCGTTTTCCTTGAACTATATCGAGCATGATCTCACCAGCAGTGTCTGGATCCCCAGCTTTGCCCCATCCACTTCTAGCCTCCTCGCTGGTACCTCGCAGATTAGATCGAACAAAGCCAGGGCTTACCACAAAAACCTTTAACCCTTGAGATTTGAAGTCTCGATATTCTACCAATGCGAGCATGTTCATAGCCGCCTTACTAACTTGATATGCACCGCCGCTGCGTCTAGCTACATGCTCGTGGCCCACGGATAGCTCTGCCGCGTTTCTTGTTAAAGTTCTGGCACCGCTACCCACGAAAATCGAGTATGGATTGCGTGAGTTGAGCAGTAACGGTCTGAACGCCTCAGAAACCAGAGCCGGGCCCATCACGTTGGTTTCCATACAACGCTGAAATGATGTTTTGATACCGAGGTCCAAGCCCGAAACTCCCGCATTGTTGATTAATACGTCTAATCTTCCGAATTCTTGTCGGACGTAGTTTGCAGCTGTGGCTATTGATGTCTCATCTGTCACTTCGAGCTGTACAACAGACAAAGTGCCTTTAATATATGGCTGGGCTTGTAATTCAGACATTGTAGTTTGGACTCTGCCAAGAGAGCGACCTGCCATGATAATATGGAACGAATCGGATGCGCAAGCGAGCACTTTTGCAGTCGCTAAGCCCACTCCGGAATTAGCACCTATAAGTTATTGTTAGCAGCTATATGGACTTCCAAGTTTCCACTTGTGGCACTGACCAGTTATCAAGATGATCCTGCGATCCATGTTGAAGTATCTCAGAAATTAGGCACACTACACACGTCTATGTCGGTAAGAACTTTTGAAGGTTTAAAGAGGATGCTGACGAATGCGGCTGTCTATACTGCAATGCACAGATCCAACTTGACAGAACCGATTCTGAAAAAGACAGCAGCTGGGTTTAAATGCACGAAAATCGGCCAGACAGTAGTAGCTACTGGACATAATACGCGGATTTAATCAAAAATGTCCGGCGATGAATGTTAAAAAAGAAACAACGCAAAAGGTTGGTTCATGATAGTTTCGAATACCGAGCAGTTAGCCGTTTCGGCTCCGAGAGTCCTTTATCTTTCAGCCGCTCTATTCCGACTGGTTGAATCAACGAACCACAGGCAAGACATTGACAACTGCATTGACAAAACATACGACGTACGTATAAACGAAGATCAATCACTCTATTACCAGGTAAATGATATCTTATTTAGCTCCGAAACCTGCTAACACCGGCGCGGTCTCTACGGATTGTGTCCCCATAATGAAGCAGCTATGGCCATTTTTGATGGTTAAAATTCCAGCTAACTGCCATCGGCAAAAATAGTGTGATAACCACCCTATGTGTATTAATATTTTGTAATGGAGAACATAATAATTATTTCATGGTTTAAAGTCTTATTTGAGCTCGTGCAATACTTTCCATTCAGTGCCAATAAAGAAGACGTGGCTGAATAACTCAGCTTGGCGAATATCTATTCATTTATTTAAGAGCTGTTCTATTGGACAATGATCTTGGCAACGGTATGTTTATGAACAACATAATGCAGACTATAAGTATAGCCTTTGGGGTATTTTTGATAAAAAGCATCACTTAGAAGAGCGACTGACACTAGCTGGAACATTGTCGAATATATCCTCCCATCCCGCAGTTGCAAGGAAAGTAACACGACACTGCGACAGTGTCCGGTCCAATACACAAAAACATCCGAACCTTGACCATCCTCTACTATCCCTAGCTCGACCCGGATTAGCCAAACCAGATTGATGAAAATCTACTACATGTCTATAGAGCTTGGCCCATACCGAATGAAAAGACACTGGGCTGACCTGTGGTGGAAATTTTCTGCTTTTGGCCTAGCAAGCTTGGATGGCAGCCAGCTGACATTCGGATACTTAACGTCAGCTGAGTGCCAGGGTCCTATCAGCTCTAGTCGATCAATATTTGCCGGGGACTACGTAACTTAAAAAGACTTGCTATCTGAAGCAGAACCATCGAATGTAGACAACGGGTCCCCAGCTCTCTTTTCAGGAGATTTCCCCGAGCATGTTAGACGCGGTACGGGATTTACTGCTTCGCTGGCAATATGGCTGATGGTTAAAACGTGGATGGGAGGTGGATTCATCAAAGTAGCAGGGCTGAGAGACCCTGGTCACACCCCGGGCTTTGGTAGATGTAAAACAGAAATCCTCTGCCCAGGTAGTGCGGGCATGCAGAAGGCCACGGGACAAATCGGCGTTAGCAACAATCTAGAACGCACCAGCAATAATAGTCTCCACCAGGTTGCCCATGCTATCGGTGTGCGCGGTAATAACCAGATTGGTGGTAGCTGAGGCAATATCGGTGCTGAACTGCAGCATCTGAATAATAATGCTGGCTGAAGGGCGGCTTGGCTGGGTCTAGATCAATGAGACTACAACCGCCTATCAAGGAAGCTAGTAAAGGTTAAGATATAAAGACCGTAAGCTTTTTCATGAGAGTTGGAGCAGTTAGGTATCAAGTTATCTGCAAATAAGCTGGTCAGTTGTCACGAGAAGATATATACAATGCGTAGTGTTACAGCATACCTAGCACTCGTGCTGCCGGCGGCGGTCTGCGCTGCACCTGTGAGCAGCAGCACAAACAACGCCAAATCCCTTCTTAACCAATTTTTCTGCGAGATCAATATCCTAATTATAGATGCACTCGAGAAGGAGTCTGCAGCAACATCTTACTGCTCAAGCTTCCTCGCGATCTCACCGCAGACATTGTAAGGCAATTGAGCCCGTAATATTTTGTATATATTGTACTGACGAACATCGATAGAACTTCCACCAAGACTCAAACACCGTCTAGTGTAGATGTCACGGTCCTCGTTACGACCACCGGTAACGCGGTCACTGCTACTACAACTTCCACCCTTACAACCTCTACCGAGGTTACCAGCACGCAAACTGAGACGCAGGTATGGCTATGACCCATGATTGCGCAATTGGTTCATGATTCTAACAATTTGAGCTATAGACAGTCACGGAAACCATAACCCTGACAACTTCCACGTCTACCCTGACCTGCTTGAACAGTGCCTATACCGCGTCCGCCCCTGTGGGCACTCTGCTCAAGCGTGGAAGCAGCGTCTCGAAGCCAACACCCATTCCTGACAGCTGGGCGTCAGATGCCATATCAACCGCTTGTTCATGCCTATCAATTCCTACTCCTTCCACCACCACAACCGTGACCAAGACCCTTGTACCTGGCACGATCACCGTAACCTCAACGGATACTTTGACCCCCACTGCAGTGGTGTAGGTACCCTGCCCGAGCCAAAGATATTCAATTCAATTCAACTAAATAAACACCACAGCACCGAAACTGCTACATACACGGCTACTAACACAGCGACGGAGAGCACTACGGTGACAACCACCACCACGCTTACGGCCTACGCCGTTGTCACGACAATCGCTTCTAACGGAATTGCATATCGGAAATATACCCACTCGTACGACGCCGATCTCACCGCAAGCGGCTTCACCTCGTCAGCCTTCAAGTCGCTAACCCCGGATTTCTCCGGCGCCCTCCAGTCGCTGTCGTTCAGCACCCCGAACTGGCCCTCGGGCTCCACGGCCCTGACGCTCTCGGACCGCGGCGGCGCGAGCTTCGACGCCTCGCAGGCGGCGCTCCTCCTGCAGGGCTTCTTCATCGCGCGGCAGACGGGCACGTACACCCTGTCCAGCTCCGCCAGCTACATCGATAACTGGGGCTACCTCTGGACCGGCGACGCCGCCTACAGCGACTGGAGCGACGCCAACACGGGCTTCCAGGCGAGCAGGACCGGCGCGGGCTACTACGGAGGCTCGACGACGGTGGACATGAGTGAAGGGGACGCTATACCGCTGACATGGCTGTGGGCGAACGGCGGCGGTGTTTCACAGAGCTACTTTGTCGTCACGGCTCCCGACGGCACTGTGACTACTGATAGCACAGGTTACTTTGTCCAGGCTTGCGATTCCAGTGTTTTTGCTTAAATTGACAGCGTGTTGTAATGCATGCGTAACTATACTGAGACAACCAGCCTGGATGTAGTTTTCAATCCTGCAAAATAATCGATCAAGTTAGTTAAATTATATCAACGCCCACAGCGGCATTAGTGCCTCACGATTATCATAATAACAAACCTCTAAAACAAGATTGTATTTGTTCTTCCACATGACATTTACATTGGCTCCAGAGTGATCATTCATCAGCGCCCCTTCCCCCTCCGTAAAATCTAAATGTCTCTAGTAGTAGCGCTGTTCTTTTCGATTCCGGTTTAGAGCAGTTCGTGCATCGCCACGAAGCGAACGAATCATGGTCATCTATATTTCATTTTCTGCTATGATAAACATTGGGCACTGCTTCGACGGTTCCAGGCTTTGTAGGTAAATACTGTCACCACATAATTGCGGCGTCAATTTTGGAGGGTTGAATTACTATATTGGCGTTAATATCATAAGTTCTGAGTCTATAATCTTTTGTCTCAGAAGAATGCATTTGCATCCACATCGTTTTCGCCCAGATCACCCAGGCCCCAGTTTTCCTCTACCGTCTTGGTCAAGCTGTAGTGATTGAAGCTCGTGGAATTCGTCGTGCCCGCCTTGCCGGTAATGGCCCCACCGAGGAGGACGGCGAAGACGCGGTTCTCCAGCAAATAGTTCTCGCACTCGTCAAAGGTGAGGATGATGAGGGTCCGGTCGGTGTTGAAGTTGGGGTTCTCGAGCAGTGGCGTGAGGAAATTTCGCGCCCAGGCGCCCGCCACCGTGACCGAGCTGTCGTGGCCGTCATCGGTCATGTTAGGCGTGATGAACATCCACTGAGGGAGGGTGTTTGCTTTGAGGTCACTCTCAAACAATGTGAAGTTCTTAGACTTGGCAAGACGGTTCGGATCTGATGTCACAGAGTCGTAGCTCATCAAGGGACTTGAGAAAATTTGCTTGTTAATAAAGATTATCGAGGATGGCTCGCGGGTGTCTAGAAGAGGGCCTGGCTTACTTGTGTTTGCGGACATAGTCGTTCGCACCGTTTTGTTGGTTAACATAATCGCCCTCGAAACCCGAGTAGGGCATATCCTCCCCATAGACGCTCCAACTAATGCCACCGGCATCCAGAAGGTCAACGATGGTCTCGACGTCTGAGTCGATGCGCCAAAAGGTGTCAAGGAGAACCCCGTGGGTGCTGGCTCCAATAGCAGCCACGTAGTTGGGCTGCGACGGATGGGTGACGGAAAAGTAATTATCCAAGAGTATGCCTTGCGTAGCCAGGTATGCGAGGTTGGCTGGAGTTTCTGGTCAGTCATGGGGCGCTATTCTAAAAGGTCTCTCTCGTACGAGCTATCCGACTTACGATCGCCAGCGGCAATGTCAAAATCCTGGTTCTCGAGGAAGATTTGCACGAAACGGTCAAAGGTTTTGCCTGCGACGTCGCTCGTTGGACTCAACGTCAGGGCAGTGGCCTGCGCGGCAGCTATCGACGCCGAGGCCGTAGCGGTGTACATGGTTGGACCCGGGGTCGCTGTGGTCGATTGACTGGAACCCATCTTGACTGGCCGATCTCGAAATGCTGCAGCGTGGATAACGAGGTGTGTCCGCGAAGCAATGGGACAAGACATCCAGAGCGGCGGTGGGTAGTTCTTATTGACCCCTCGAACACAGCCAGCCCAGCCTCGACCCCCAGCCTAGCCAGCTGATTCCCCAGGTTGCCGGCAGTCCATCGCGCAGGATAACTGGAGCGAACACCGCCCGTCCCCTCCATCATCCGGAGGCCTTGGGAACTAGCTCTCTGGGTCCTTCATTAGCTCGCCAACCCGACCAGCAGGGCGGATGTAACATTGGTCCAGCCCAGGCTAGCCGCCTGTATGGCAGGGGTCATCAGCGGAGGCAGCCGTCCAGTAGAAGCGGCGGGTTTGGTCATGGCAGCCAGAGCGGGTCGCGTGGCATAAATGACCGGTAATCAAAATCTGCGATCATGCCTGCCGAGGGTTGCAGTTTAGGGGCCACCCAGGGTAAAAAGTGGGGGCTGCGGCGGCACTCGGAACACTTCGCAACCGAGCTCAGCACCAATAATCCAACCTAAGCGGCTTTGCGCCATCACATGCCCATCCCATGATAAAGCCATGTAACCACTACGAAGGTTTGTGTGTGTGTGTATGTGGTAGCATGGACTGTACTCAATGCATATTTTCTTTGCATTTGCGTGTGTCCCAATGCATCACATAGGCCAGAGCCACCACATCTTGAGTGCTTGTGCTTTGTGGGAGGTTTGGGTTTGGGGCTGCTTCACGGTCCCCTGTCCATTGTTCGCTTGCTTACTTTGAATTAAGTTACTACGAAGTATGTTCCTGCATATATGGGTCTCTCCAAGGCCATGGGTCTGGGGATTTCAGTCAAATCAGCAGCATCAGTCAAATGACTTCTATAATGTGGTCCAGCAAAAACGTGGGCGATTGGTTCCACTCATCTGCCCCATAGTTCCTCCAAGCGAAGAATGGGGCCTTCAGCGTCGACTTATGACTACTGGGAGAGATTAACATGTGCCTCTTTGGGTTGTAGCGAGATTTAACAGCCGCTTGCGTCAGTCAGCCGTTTGAAGTCCCAGTATATAAATACGGCTAGACTTGACGCTTCGCAGCCCCATTCCCCGATGTGGTGCGTTATACGTCTTGTGTGTTCTTATACACCATGCTTGTACAGATTATTGGCCTTCATTGGTGCACTCCATCTTTACTTGGTGTAAAATAAGAAGCATCCTTTGCACGGAGATATTTCCGCAGTCCAGGATGAGCCGCCCGCATGGCTTTAGAGAATTCATAACGCAGCAGTCAGATGTTTAATTGTTTTGGTATTATTACTTCTTCTACGAGCCGATGATCTTCTCCAGATAGTTCAGCCAGTTCTCACCCAGCACCTTGCGCATCTTGGCCTCGGACCAGCCCTTCCTAGCCATGGCGCAGGCGAGCTCGGCGCGCTCGGCCAAGGGTCCGAGAGGCTTGACGACCTTCTGGCTGCCCCAGGGCGTGAGCTGGCGAGCATAGCCCTTGTCCTTGTTGCACCAGGCCATGAACTCAGAGGGCCGGCCGTGGCCCTCACTGGCGTCGGAGCCGATTCCCACGAGGTCCTCGCCGATGAGGCCGATGACGTAGTCGAGCGCATCGACGTAGTCATCCACGGTGCTGTCGTTACCCTTCTGCATGTGCGGGCCGAACTGCGACAAGCCCACAAACCCGCCCTTGGAGCCGATCAGCTTGATCAGGTGGTCCGGCTTGTTGCGCGGGTGGTCCTTGAGGCCGCCGGGGAGAATGTGCGAGAAGCACGGCGGCTTGCCCTCGGGCGCGTAGTTGATGGCGTCCTCGCTGGTCTTGGGGCCGACGTGGCTCAGGTCGACTACCATGCCGAGCTTGGCCATCTCGTCGACGACCTCGCGGCCGAAGCCGGTGAGCCCGGAGTCGTTGAGCTCCGTGTAGCCGGCACCCGAGTAGTTCTGGGTGTTGTAGGTGAGCTGCATCTTCTTGACGCCGAGGTCGCGGAAGACGCGCAGGTAATCGAGCTTGTCCTCGATGCCCGACGTGTTCTGCCACGACAGGAGCACGGCCGTCTTGCCGGCCTTCTTGGCGGCGCGGATGTCAGCCACGGTGTGCGCCTGCACGATCAGGTCGCTGTGCTCCTCGAACCACTTCTTCCACTGCACCACGTTGGCGATGCTCTCGCGGAAGCCTTCCCAAAGGCCGCACGTGCAAGAGACGCCGGTGATGCCTCCCTTGTGCCATGCTTCGAAGATATCGCGGGACCAGTTGCAGATGTTCAATCCATCGAAGTGGATGGCATCGGCGTAGATCGCCCTTGCTTCAGCTTCTGAAACCATCTTGCGTGCCGTGCCTGGGGGTTTGCAGTATGGTGGGTTGTAAACAGGGCAGAGTTGATAGGAGCCGAATTATCCGGTGATTATGAATTGCTTATATCGGCCTCTAATACTGGCTGGTGCAAGCTCAATCACATCATATTCATGATGCCAGGAGTAGCTTGCGGTTGCTCCAGTATCGGAGAGTCCGCGGGCCGGAACGAGGGATTGCCCAGCGTCGTCCATCGGCGGAGACCGACCAAAACTTCCTAAAGCGGGAAGACGCCAGTCAAAACTCTCGCGACCCAACGGTTCGGCCGATCGCGTTATTCTCGAGCCAATTGACTCATGAAAAGGCGAACTCAGGGAATGTCTTAGTGACAATGTGCTGATAAGGATGATCTGTCGTATAACACTTATGAACGATTCTGTGGCCGATTGTCTATGTCCAAAGGGGATAAAGCTTGGTATTGAGATATTACCGACTGATAGAGTCTGTCAGCCATCGACTCGTACGATTTCCTCTATTTTCTTTTTTTCTTCTTTTTGCGTTTTAAGGTATTGTTCTTCTATCCAACTGTTACTCAAGGACAAAAAAAAAGAGTTTAGTAGCAAGCAAATTTTTTTTCCCCCTTATTCCCGGCATACTTCCTACCGATAAGCAAATTTTAGCATCCAAGCAAAGCATAACAAAGAAGCAACACCGTCAAATTTTGGGCCCGCCAAGACCCCAACGATGCCGGGGCCGGTCTCCGCCCGATTGGCCTGGCTCTGGCCTTGCTCGCTCACTCGAGTCGTGAAACTCATTGGGTGGCGAGCCGTGTTCGTGTCGGGCTCACCCCGATGCTTATGCTTCCCTCCCGTGAAAAGTGCGGGTAAAAAATTGATGTTTGGCGGCTGGCAATTAGATAAACCGGGTCTCAGCTCTTCCATCCGACTTAGCTATCGATTGCGTGATCAGCCTGGCGTGAGTTTTGCCCCGGGCTGTCGCAAGCCTTTTTGATATAGCTCTTGGGAGGTTGATATTATAATAAACCCCATTGTCCTCTTCAATGAGAAGCGTCGTGTAGTAGACAGAGTTCCTGTGGCACCTTCCTCAGCGTTGTCGAGTTTCGAAGGAGGCTGTAGACGGACCCAACTTTGTTTTTGTCCGACAAAGTTTGCACCTCGCCCTCCTGTCAAACGACTACAACCCCTTTTGTCCCGTGTTGTTTACCAACCTCCAAGTCATGGATACGACTCATGACATAGAGAAGGCCCCAACGGGCGAAAAAGCCGGCGTCGCAGTTGACGCCAGCACGATTGGTGATGATTCGCGCAAGAATCTCTCATTCTCACAGAAGGTTGCTAGCGTAGTGTGGGACTCCCTTGACAAGTCGCCTGAGGAGCGCAAGTTCCTCGCCAAGGTTGACTGGTGGATCCTCAGCTATTGCTGCATTTCTTATTTTGTCAAGTACCTTGATCAAACCAATGTGAGTGCGCGCACAGCAGCGGCAGCAGAGCCTTTCAGCAGAGACTAATAATCGATATTTCAGGTCAGCAATGCCTATGTCTCGGGTATGCAGGAGGATTTGCACATGACCGGCAATGACCTGAACCTGCTCACTACGTACTGGAACATTGGCTATATCATTGGTCAGATTCCGTCTCAGTTCATACTCACAAAGATTCCCACGTCGATATGGCTGCCAACGTTGGAACTGGCGTGGAGCTTCATTGTGATGGGTATGGCGGGCAGTAAGAACATCACCACGATGTATGTCCTGAGGTTCTTTTCTGGCTTGCTGGAAGCCTCGGCCTATCCGGGTATCATGACCCTTCTTGGCAACTGGTATACTCCCGCTGAGCTGGGCAAGCGGGCCTGTATCTTTCAGGCTTCATCGAGCGCAGCACAGATGTTTTCTGGGTACGTTGTGAATATGAACTTTATCTCCGAATCATTTCTCTCGCATTCTAACATTGACGGAAACAGATACCTCCAGGCTGCGCTGTATGCTGGCATGAATGGCCGAGCTGGACTTGCCGCTTGGAAGTGGCTCTTCATCTTTGACGGTATCATTGGCATCCCCATCTGCATCTACGGCTACTGGGCAATTCCGGATCAGCCGACGACGTCCAAGGCGTGGTGGCTCAAGCCAGAGGATCGCAACATGGCGGTTACGCGCATGGAGAAAGTGGGCCGACGCCCCATGAAGAAGTTGACGTGGGCCATCCTCCGCGACATATTCACGTCGTGGCCAATCTACCTGTTCTCGGCCATATTTATCGCCCACGTGCTAGGCATCCGTGTGTACTCGTACTTCAACGTGTGGCTCAAGTCTACGGGGCTCTATACTACTGCCGAGATCAACGTGATCCCGTCGGCGGGCTACGGCATGCAGATCTTCTTCACTCTCACGTACGCCTGGATCAGCGACGCCATGGGCAAGCGCTGGCCCATGATCATCGTGGCCTGCGTAGTCGCGCTGATCGGAACCATCATCCTCTCCGTCTACCCGAGCCAGAACATCCCCGCCATGTTTGCCGGCTGGCTGCTCACCTTCTGCGAGACGGGTGCCGGAGCCCTCATCATCACCTGGATCAATGAGATCTGCTCCCACTCGGCTGAGCACCGTGCCATCATCATCGGCGTCGTTGAGGCCATGGCATTCACTTTCCAGGCGTGGGTACCGCTCCTCATCTTCAACACCGGCGAGGCTCCCAAGTTCAGGATCGGATACAAGATGGCAGCCATGTTCTTCGCGATCGAGATTATTCTCACGCTTGTGATCCTATGGCTGTCCAAGGCGCGCCCGCAGGTCGCGGCCAAGGACGAGGATGAGCAAGATGTGCTAGGAGATCCGGTAGTATAGTGTTATTTGCTGCTATTACGACATGGTCAATTGCGTAGCGTTCGATGTACTATCTAGATACGAGGATAATAGACTGGTGACTACAACACCCTGGCTAACCGCTGATTTCCGATCCACTTATGCATAGTCTTTGTCAAGACTTTGTTTTCCGCGTATTTCCCTACTTGTACCGTATTTGCCATCAAATCAAGAATAACTTTAGATTTACAAACGTTACTGTAGTATTATTGAGACCGGGAAGACTTCTGAGATGGTACAAGCAATTGGCACACTGGGTGGCAATACTTGGCAGCTTTGGGGTGGCATTGCCGCGGGACAAATGGTAACAAGCGCGCGAATACCCTATTGAAGAGCGTCTAGAAAGTGTCTTACATTCGATGTCGCCTGGTAAAGTTACCAATATGCGCCTCATGTTCTGATTCTGGCCTTCGGAGCCGAAGATCTGACCTTTCCAGTATGCTCGCCTAGGCATGGGCTGAACTTACTGCAGGGGCGCCATGGGGGCGGTATGGATTTGACTCCCTTTTCAATACGAATCCGGGCATTTAGGTTGCATTTCAATCAAATAAACTCCAAAACGTTGGACAAGTCAAAGTTAATACAAGGCTGGATAACCTTGAAACAAAGAGAATCTTTCCCCACACTCTGTAGTAGCAGGGGTTAAGACGTGGTGGCTTGGTACCCGATGTTACAATGGGAGCTCCGCGCCGGCTTGGCGGCTCAAGGGTCCCTCTTCTCTGCATCTACCATTAGGCGATCGCTATCGGCTTGATTCGCATTCGGGAGGGTGCTGAATAGGCTGGGGGCATGATGTCAGTCCCCGCCGTCGTCCACCTTCCGATTCCAGCCACCACCCGGCCGGATGCATCCCAGGTACGGGAACTACGGAGAGTCAAGAATCCACGTTTTCTGTAATTCTTATTTGCCCCCGCTCAGTCTTTAGCTCCAGCAGTCACTGGAGGGTTTCCAGCTGTGCCAGTCAGACACTTTACCCCAAGTATGAATGCCCAGACAGTTCTATATCCTTCCCATAAGAATAGTGGGGTCCCTGCACTCGATCAAGCAAGTCATCGCTGGCCACTGCGAAAACTCAACAGGCGCAAGGGGACCTTCCTATGGGCGTAAGCAATTCGTCGCTATTGCTATTCTGAATAGTGCATACTTTAATGGCCTATGCGAAATCAACAAAGCCGTCTAATGCAATGAGCCAGCATTTGTTTTTCAGATGAAACAGATGTGAATTGCATCATCGGTGTAGATAATGCAAATAACGCCATTTGCCCGTTATGCAATAGAGTGGTGCACATTAGATTGATCTTCTGATGTTTTACACAAGTGTATAATTGGCAGTCATATGCTTAAGTTATTTGTGCTAGAGGTGTAACTAGTAGCATCGTCCTTGATAAGCATTCGCGACATTTGAGTACTTTAAGGAATCGATGGCCAGGCTCCTTGCAGATGAAGGCTGTTTCATCTGATTATACCTCCCCTCATATCCTGCCATAGATACCTCAGTTTCGGTACCATGTTGTCCCAAGCGTAAGTCTGCAATGATATTCGTCAGCATACTCCTTTGGAATGCTAAGCTAACATATCATATGAAGGATACGGTGCGGTGCGCTTATGGCAGCAGCATTAGCTGCTCCCATTATGGGCGCGAATGTTCCAATCCTTGAACGTCAGGGTGCAGGTACCCCATCTGTCAACGCGAGCATTCCAACCAAATTCCTCGGCCAGCTGAAAATAAGCGATGCCGGCTTCGCCGAGGTCATCCCCCAGGCTGGCACGAACACCTTGTTCGTGTCTGCTTTCTCTCTCTTCGGCAACTACGTGTACCGCATCAACAATATCGCCACCGTAGGCGAAGTGGGACTGAACAAGCTGACTGCCACTGAGATCCCTGGAAACATCGTCTGGCCAAATGATATTACTCAGGCACCGGCAAGTATCTTCGGAAAGGAGGGCATCGTTATTGCCGGCGGGTTCCTCGTTCCCTTTGAGACCAATGGTGGCATCTGGTACAGTGCCAACACCGGCACTACCTCTGGAGAGCTGACTAAGATCGTCTCGGCCACGGGTTGGTGGTACCATCGCGTGTTCTTCGTCGATATCGACGGCGATGGAACAGAGGAGATGGTTTCCTGCCGTGCAGACGCGCCCATCATTGGAAAGGACGAGACTATGCTCGTTGTCTTCAAGCTTAAGAACCCCAGCGACCCGACCGGCGAGTGGGTTGAGACCGAGATCGGACCCGGCTGCGATGCGCTCTTCACCATTGCCGACCTGGACGGCGACGGCATCCCCGAGATCATCGCACCCTCTTACTTCACCGAGACTCTCAACCTATTCCACTCGAAGACAGGCTTCACCAGCGCTGCGGATGTCCAGACAATCACTCTCGACACCACCATCGGCGCCGCCTTCGACGCGCAGGTCGTCGACATCAACGGGGACGGCAAGGTCGACCTGCTCGTGAGCAACCAGGAGGGCGATGGCACCGGCTCCGTCTACGCCTACGAGATCCCCGCCGACATCACCAACGCCAAGGCTTGGACCCGCCACACACTGGCCAAGAACTTCCCCGTCAACCAGTTCGGCATCAACCAGGGCGCGCCCGGCTCGCCGAAGGCCTTCTACCCGACCCCGGCCGCCACCAAGGCCGCCGGCGCGCCGTACATCGCGCTCTCGGGCGACGCCTCCCAGAACGCCTACGTCCTGGTCCCCGGTGCCACTGAGTGGACCTACACCACCACTATCCTGCACGACTGCGACTCCACTGTCGGCCAGCTTGCCGTCAGCGACGTTGATGGCGATGGATACGCGGAGATCATCGTTCCTTGCTACGACAAGGGTTACATCGTCGGGTACACCTTCAAGCCCTAAAAGGGGAGTTAAGATGAGATGAGACAAGGAAGCAAGCAAGCCAAGAACGACGTGAGGTGTAGGCAAAGAGGTCGCTAAGGGGCCAGTTTCCCTATTTTCGTGTACATAAGTTTGGTATCTTTGGCGCCGATGCCCTTTTGGGAGGGAGGGTGTAGTGGTTGCCCACCCGGTCCCATGACTAATTGGCTGTGATTCGTAAAGGAAGAGCATGCCGACAGCCTTCAGCCGGCCGACAAGAAATATACATTGGTGTGAGCACCGCCATTGAGATGTATTATTGGAGGGGTCTGTAGGCTACTCCAAATAACTAGAATTTAATTGGTTGCCACTGTTGGCTGCAGAGTTCCATTGTCCTCCATATCGGGAATCTTGGTACGAGGGGATAGCCCCAGTGTTACGTTCTGAACTGCAAGATACTTGCAAGGGTCATTCTGTTGCCGTCTAACATTTCATACGTACTTATAATCGATGAGATGGCTTCGGTCCTCCCCAAATCCATCGCTCTCAGGCTGAATAAAAAAGACCTCCCGGAAGTGAATATGGCTCTACATACCAACATTATCGAAGCAGCTCCACCTTATGGTTGGGTGTTACGGGTCCTAATTATAGTCCTCTTTGGAAGCTTAATTCTCAAAGTCCGAGCTTGGTCTCGACTCAGCCATGTTCCCGGGCCATTTTTAAACTCAATTACAGACCTCTGGCTGCTGAAAACCCAGTTCAGGGGAAAAGCCTACGTGGAGTTGAAAGAATTGACTGATAAATACGGTAAATTTGAAAGTCTATTGCTAGAGATATTGCTTTTCTCTAGATACCTAAACACTAACTTTTGTGCAGGTGATCTTGTGAGGATTGGGCCAAACTCGGTTTTAACAATTGATCCCAAGTTTGCTGTACGCGCCTCAGCAGCGAAATCTCAGTATAGTAAAGGGCAGTGGTACGCCACTTTCCGGTTCGAGAAAGACAAGGACCACGTATTCTCTCTCTTAGACGAAAACCTGCACTTGGACTTAAGAAGAAAGCTGGGGCCAGGCTATGCAGCATCAAATATTATGGTAATAATAGCCTCCTCTCCGCGACAAATCAACTCTGGTAGATATCTTATCTGATGAATACAGGATGGTGCACTTAACCGTCAATTACCCCGCTTGATCGACCTGATTAATGAAAAGTTTCTCTCTTCTGATCAGGAGTATAAACCTCTGGACTTGGCAGATATCCTACACCTTTTCACCCTCGACGTTGTCGGAGACTTCACGCTTGGACAGCCATATGGGTTTCTGGACGAAGGGAAAGATTCTTTCGGCTACCTCAAATGGAACCAAGACTTTTTTCCAGTCGTAATGACGGCCTCTACGATTCACTTCCTCGCAAAGTTGGTACAACTCGAACCATTCGCTCGGTTGCTTCCGAAATCTACTGACTCGGTTGGGTTAGGACGCTTTATCAGGTAGGTTTTCAAGAGCTTTTCGTAGCTGGCCAATCACTTTCCATTAATGATATAATTCTAGTGTTTCGAAGAAGGCGGTGGACGAACATTTCCAACCTGGCGCGAAACATAACCTAGACATGGTCGAGATAATGCGCCAACATGGCGTGAGTAAAGAAGAAGCTACCAATCATGCACTCCTACAAGTGTAAGTAGACACTGCGTAGCAGTTAATTATGCTTTGCGCTGACCACATTGCAGTGTTGCGGGCACCGACTCTGTCGCTACAACTTTGCGCATGACACTTTTATACACACTGTCAACGCCTCGAGTATACAATCGGCTTGTGCGTGAGCTCGATGTTGCGATAGAAATAGGAAATGTGAGCTCTCCCATTACCGACGTTGAAGCTAGAAATCTGTCTTATCTTCAAGCCGTCATTCGAGAGGGTCTACGGGTGTTTCCCGGTGCTGTTCCGTTTGCCTACAAGACTGTCCCGGAGGGTGGAGATGTAGTCTGCGGCTACAATCTGCCCGCTGGCACCCAAGTCAGCTCAAGTGTCTATGGTATACTCAGAAGCAAGAAGTACTGGGGTGAAGACGCAGACCTGTTCCGGCCAGAACGATGGCTCCAAGCCGAAGGCGTGGAGCTCGAGAGGATGAAAGAATGCCTAGAAACCCAGTTTGGTTATGGCAGATACAAATGCCTAGGAAGGCCGGTTGTGTCCCTAGAGATGAACAAGGTTATTCCCGAGGTTAGAAAACCATGCGCTTCGAAGTCTGATTATCGCATGCTAATTTGCTACCAGCTGCTGAGACGATACGACATGTCCGTCATTACTCCGCACGAGCCGATCAAGATCGTCGATGCTGGATTCTTTGTCATGAGCGATTTATGGATGAGGTTCAGTGCTAGAGAATCTTGCACTGACATGCACAAGGACTAACATGTATTGCTCATTCAGGTACGATACGAAGGATGCAAATGGTTAAACTCGGGGTTGGTGAAGGCAGGTATAGATGTGTAGATTTAGTTGATATTTAGTATGTTATCATTTTCGGTTAATGTAAACCTAGAATTTCCTTAGTCCTCACAGTACCACAACAATGAGTTATTACGGGGCATTAAGATATTGACAAGACATATTTTAATCGAAGCCACAACAGGAGTCATTAGTATACACTCACACGCTACCACCTGTGGACAGCTGGTGGAAATATCTATGCAGGCGAACACAGACAAAAAGATCTGTTTTCAAATATTTTAAGTAGCAATGATGAACCACAATAGGAGCTGGCTGGCCAGTCCGACTGCAGACAGAGTAAGCCAGCATAATAGAAGTGGGAAGAAAAAAAAGGAGAAGGTATCAATATACATATGACTCTGTGCGGAATAAGAACCAACTTGAGGGCCAAAAATATAAGTCTCCGATGCGGGGAATCGAACCCCGGGCATGACGGTTCAACAGGTTGAGAGCGTCATATGTTAGCCACTACACCACATCGGATAAACCAATTAAATAGAAAGAAGAGTATAGGACAGAAGTCAAATACTCCTAAACTCCGATGCGGGGAATCGAACCCCGGGCATGACGGATCATAGAATGAGAGCGTCATATGTTAGCCACTACACCACATCGGATTTTGTTTTCTTTTATGTGATTGATGGGACTGTCGGGGCTGTATTGGGCATTATTTAGTCATGGGGAAAATTTTTTCTTTCCGCTCCACTATAGCGATTTGATCCACACAGGATCGGAAGCCGAGTCAGGATCTGGGTTTTTTTTATCAATAGCTGCAAAAGTCTTGATGCTAAGTCTAGATCAATTTTCAAGAAATTTTGTATATCTTTCGGAATCATGAGTTGACGTTGGATAATGTGTTTGGGTGTCTTGAAAATTGCCTTCCATCCATCAAACGGGTCACAACTTTTTTTTTTACTTTGAATCACTTTCTCTGTAATTGGGCATTCAATGCGTAATCACAACCACTTCAAAGATACCAGTCAGGCATTGAAGACAATTAAATACAACAGACCTTTTATTTGATCATGTTTTACAGAGGGTATTTTTCAGTTCCTGGCAATTAATGTGACTGTTCGTGGTAAACATCTTCTCTGTGGACTTCACGTCAAATAATTCAATTGGTTAAGCTCTATACTTGCTCTCTGTGAACTAGACTAGTTGACTCATCTTCTTGTGCTTGTGTTCATATTTTGCACCTCAATGGGCCAATTCAGAGATGTAAAGAGAGAAACCCACTAAACGTCCTGTCCAGAAAGACCTCTAGGTAGATTTCAGGGCCATAAGACGGAAAAGCATCTATCAAACGGTGGTGTCATACAGCACATCAAGAGTACAAGTTCGAATACACGAAGATAAATGGCAGTCTAGACAATCTCTATTTCTATCATGACTTTAAGTATTACCATTAAGGTGCAATCTGCATCTAAAACCTCAGCATCAGCTGCCTGTGAGTATTTCCCATCCACGCTCCCGGTTATAGCCCTCTATCCAACTCAATAAGCCAATGCCAACCCAAGTAGAAAGAGGCGCCTGAGAACAGGTATCTTTCAAGGCTAATTAAAGGTTAAGTTCATGTCGCTTTGGGGGACTAATTTGTCTCTGCTGTGATGGTCGTAGTCGAGGTGACCACTGTGGTTACGCTACCCGTCACGGTCTGAGCTGAAGTTACTCCGATGCAAGAGCAGGCACTAATATATGCGGAGGTCTGAATGCAAGCTGCGGTTGCGTATGTGGGGATGGTTGCCGGTGTAGTTGACGGGCTGCTGGAGGATGATACATCCGCTGTGCTGCTTGAGGATGATATATCAGTCGTGCTGCTGGAAGATGATGCATCTTCCGTGCTGCTAGAGGACGACGTAGTTGTTGAATCACTGGAGGATGCCACAGCAGTGCTAGAGAACGAGGATGTATCTGTCGTGGAGGCAAAAGTAGGCTGGGGAGGGGCGCCGCAGCGCTTCTTTATCGGAGACAACGTAGTCACGACCGTCACGATTCTGTTCAGTCCATGTTTTTAGCAGCCTGCACCGCCATTATGCTTTCTTAAAAATGGCATCACTACATACGAGGTGGAAGCAGCGTCCACAGTGACTTGAATGGCACCGAGGAAGCTCGAGCAATCGGCGGAGGCGGAGGCAAATCCACCTGACGCCCCATAAGTCACACCTGTGTCGCCATGTTAATACTCGCTTTCTCTGATTCCAATCGTTGACGGGAGGGTAACTGACTTAAGGCGCAGGAGTCTCCACAGCCCGCCGTTGTCGTTGCCTGTAGGTTACCACGCTGGAAAACATCATCCGCGGAAGCTGCTCCAAGAAGAGCGCAAAGCGGCCCGAGGAAGGCTCCTAGTCGCATCATGATGTCTAGAATTGTGGATCGGGAGAAGCTCCAGGTTATTCTTCGCCGTTGCAGTGGCTTGCAAAAAAGGTTTCTACCGTGGTGGAAACTGAAAAGCGACACACATCTGGACCACGCTTCTCCTATAAATACCAGCCGTGGCTGTCGTGCCTAGAGACTAATGGGGGCTAGCCACTGCGATCGCTCGCTGCTTAGTTTTCTTAAGCAGGCAATAGTTCTGCACTAATGCAACGGGCCAAAAAAGCTGGATCAGCGGAGAATGTGCTGTTTTCCCGTGTAGTCTGTACCCATATGATCGCGCTGACGTGTCCAACCCGAGGAGATGGGTTGGAATGAGACTTCATGAGATCCTGATGTGTTCATCGTATTCGCGCATCGCATCTATGGTGCTCACGGGAGACCAGCGCCGGTATAGCTCACAGTCTATACTCGTCCCTCTGTATGATGGATTGCGAAATTGGCCCCCACCGCCTACGTTATGTACGCAAGTGCCAAGCCAAGCCCATTTCTTCCTAGTCAGGAACACACACACATACACACACATTAACTTGAAAAAGTTGGTGCATTAGACGGCAGATCTGATCTCGAGCCCCTGAGGGTGCCGGCCCCACTTCTGCTAGATGTAGTCTAAGTAAATTAGACTCAGCCAGCCACGGCAACTTCGCACCGTTCTCCTGTCTCCTTTGCCCATGGTTAATTTCCAAGAACCGAAGGAAGGAGAACCACCATCCCCACGGGGCCTTATTGAACAGTCCTGATAACAAATTAATCCATTCAAACGGACTAATTTGGCCGTCTCTCCAACCGTCACGATGGGAGCTCACCAAGGTCATATGTATCAGAACGTCCCGGCAGAGGACATCCAGGGATCCAGTGCTGAGTTTGACGAAGCGATTGAGTTGGGGGACGCAGACTACGCTGTGTCTGGCCGCCATTCTAAACGATGTGGTGGGCTGAAGTCTTTTGCTGCCTATCGATGGCTACTGGACATATTTCTGTTGCTGGTTATACTGGGCTTGCTGCTCGAACGTTGGCAGGCGTCTCAGCAAAAGGGCAATGCCTACGAGGTGGCAGGTGATGTGATCGGCTTCCACCCTCAGTGTAATTATGTTCCGCTTTTATAGTTTCCGTCACTAAACCAGACGCTGACCACTGTCTCCCGATAGTCTCTCAGCGAATCATAACATTCCAGCCGGATCCCGGGTACGCTCCCGAGGAAGCTTCTGACTTCTTCTCTTCCCAGGTCAGACAGAATTGGCTCGATCTCCTGCCCGGTATGTTCTCCCTCGAACCCCATTATAGGTACATGTACTAAACGCTTCCATAGCTGCCCTTGGGTTTATCAAGATTGATAACCCGGAACAGTACGAAGGCTTGCCCACCCCACTCCGTATGTTTGAGGAGCAAGGCATGTTCGTGGTTGAGACCACCGTGACGCACCAGCTACACTGTCTTGTGAGCACTTCCTTGCCAATTTAATTCAATCTCTGCTTCTTCTTCTTGCTAATATCCTCTCCAGTATGCAATCATGGAGTCCCATGCCTGGCTTACACTTAACCGTACCGGGCACGAGGCCCAGAAACCATGGCACGTAGCCCACTGCTTCGACTACTTACGCCAGAGCATATTGTGCTACGGCGATGTTACTCTCGAGGGCCAGCAGACGACATTCAAAGACGGACAGGACGGCAGTGATGGGTGGGATGGCAAACATGTATGCAGGGATTATAGCCAAATCAGGGAGCATCTAACAGAGTACGCGGTGGACAATAGAACCTGGATATAGCGTTTTTATTTACCATTTAAATTGATGAACCAGCCTATTCGAATGTATACTATACATCGTAAACTGATGGGTTGTTCGATTTGTCATTGTTGATGAGAGTGTAGTGGTGCAAGCTGTCTGCTGTATTTATTTAGTATAATCACATTGCTCGGACTAGAATACACAACCCATAATCAGTAGATAATCTACTACATTGCACAAGTTTGGCAGATGAAACCCGTTTCCTACCAGCTTCCAGGTTGAAATTATTGCAGCGTGTTTCAGAGGCCCGAAAAGGTATGTTTCTAACCTTAGTGTGCATAGATAATTGGCTATTCTGATATAAAATCTCTGCTGGGGTCGGTATAGCACTTACAGGTTTACAAGATGGGGCTTTCACCTGCCCTTTTATCCCGTCAATGATCAGAAAATGCCGTCACGCAGGTTCTGATCTGTTAATAGATCGGGCTTCAATCGCTTGGCAACACCTTCCTAGTTTATTGCAATTGGGACGAGCTCCACTTGTGTGTCATCAAGCTGCTTCCATGGAGGGATGGATCGCCAACTCGTCCTCTGCTTATCAAGACACTTTGTGTGTACTGGAGAGCGAGACATCCACGTGCGAACTATTCATGTTGGCATCGGGATCTTATGCTCCTCGTCCTTCATCTCCAGCACCACCAAATTCACCTCGGCGAGGTAGCTCTTGTGCGCCTCCTCGGCCTCCTCCTCCTCGCCCATGCGGCGGTAGAACTTCTCCAGGTCGGTGTAGGCGCGGAGCGTGCGCCGGTGGCCCCGCGGCCGGTCGCGCACGCAGAGCTGGACCACGCGCTGGAAGTAGTACGCGGCGCTGTCTATCCGCCCCAGCCCTTCCTCGATCTCTGCCCGGATCGACGTGCAGTCCACCTCGCAGCTGTTGTTGTACGCGAGCCCCCCGCGGCGCTGCTGCTCGTCCTCCGCCTCGGCGAGCAGCCCGTCGCACCGCGCGAAGCGGTCCGGGTCCTCGCTGTCGAGCATGATGGTGCACGCCATCATCTTGGTCCAGGTGATCCAGTGCGCCAGCTCGAGCGGGTCCGATCGGGGGCTGCTCTGCAGCCTCTGCATGATCACCCCCACGACGGCTAGGGCGCGGTCCATCGAGACAAGGCGCGACACGTACAGGTGCTTGATCATGTGCGTGGTCGACACGGCCCAGAACAGGTCCGCCGGTCCGGTATTTTCTCCGAATACGTCGAACTGCGCCTCCATCAGGGCGGGCGCGGACTGACGTGCTTGCTCCATCCCCATAGATTGTATATTGTACCAAATAGTGGTGAACGGGTGGTGCCTCCCCAATTTTATCGCACAAAGATTGGTTATGTACCTCGTGAATGCGTAGGCGATGTCATGGCCAATCTCCGTTAATTTTAAAATGGCCATGAAAGTGGCCCAGAATAGGAGCGCATCCTCTCGATGCAGCAGAGTCGTATACTGAGCGCAGCACTTATTGAGGATCTGGAAGTTCGATGAAAGATCGCGCTTCTCCTGGATCTTGTACACTGCGAGGGCCATCTCATGCCACCACTGCCTCGTAATATCATTGGCAAAGTCGTGGTTAGCAAGATCCCACGTGTGCCCATCACAACGGCCCTGTGAATATTTCAATAGCGCATGTAGCGAGCTCTCGACGATGTAGATGTTGTCGGGAGTTCTCACGCTACTGGAAGCTGGCGATGCCGTCCCTTCCATCTTTTTTCTCATAACAAGCTGCATTTCTTCGTACGGTTTTGCCGGAATCTGCCCAGCCGATTCATAAAACTTGAGTTCTTCCAGATCTCGTTCGTCCCACCGAATAGGCGAGGGCAGAGCCTTACGCCCCGCCACGATCTTCTGTTGTGGTTTGTAGCGATGCTTGGTGAGCCCCCATGTCTTGAAACGCGACTTGTACATTCGTTGGCTGCGTGTTTATCTCTGGTTAATTTTGGCATGCCTTTGCGATTGCCAGCCGAGAGGGTCTGGTGGGAGGTGCATACGTAGCGTAGAATCCATGCTCTTTTCCCATAATGTCAACTACATCCCTCAAATGCTTGTTCTGGTCCCACCAGAGCTCTTTAATCGTCTCCTTGTGTAGCTCCCAATCCTCCGTCTTGGTCGCCCATGATTTCTGCGGCCGGTAAGGCTGTCCCATCCTCGTCAAGATACGGTTGGGAGGAGAGGAATGCTTCGGGGAAAAAAAGAAGCTCTATGGAACCTTCAAGATACGCGATGTCATCCGTACATTTGACGGGAACCGGGATGGTAGAGACCCGCACCGATGGTGCGTCTCGTATCCCGAGGCTGGGTGGTATACTGGCCGCATGCGAATAGATGCGGGCAAACAAATTGATAAATTCAAACAGGCGATGAAGGAAAAGAAAAGAAAAGGAAGAATGTTGAGGACAAAGGGTCGCACTCAGCTCCAACAGAATCGTAGCCGCCCTCGGATAGGCGACCTGTTATCGGGTTATGCTCGCTCGGAAGGGGGGGAAGGGGGGGCAGTTGGGAGCCTGCCAGGGGAGGAACCGGCCCAATGAGAGGCCGTGCAGCCAAGGAGGTGGTGGCGTATGCTGACCCATCCCAGGGCTCTCTGACATCTTTTGCTTACCGGCCCATCAATACGCACGGCAACCCTCGTCCCTTTCGGGCTAAGTCCTGCAACCCCAGGTCCAGGTTCACGGAGTTGCCCGAATCGCAGCCCGGAGCGTTGCTGACTCACAGCAGCATATTTATGGAACACCTCAGAAGTTGACGTCAATCCCAGCATTACAAATACAAGGCTGATCTACTGGTCGCCGACATAATCGGTCAGATGTTGCGCGGTCCAAGGGATGTGATCGCACCTGGAAGGCATTGATGCAGAATTGCGGCGCAAGTATAAAGTTGCCCTTTTCCTCAAGAGATGTAAGTTATTCGTCGGCCTCTTCGTCGACCTTCTCACGCCACGCGGGTCCGCGCAGGATTACGATCGATATCCACTGCAAACTTTTTTTTTTCTCCGAACCTGGTGACACGAGACCAAATCCTGATGGTCTCCGAAAGCGGTGGAATTTCTTTGCAGCCGTGGCACAGAATCTGCGAGGGAATCCTGCTCATTACAAATCTCGGCCGCCTTGCATGTCCGCCGAGTAAATATATCTCGACTTCAATAGCAAATAGTCAGCCCTACTCAGCCCTACCTCCATTTAAGCCCATTCAACTCGCTATGCAGTAGGCTGTAAGATTCTAGGGTAATATATCGAAGCAACCAAAATAGTCCTAACCAATTGCGACAAGCAATAATATCCCGGAATAACCACCTTGGCTGGCTGCGGGGGTGACGTGGTACTAACGCGCGACAGTGCGGATGATCGGTAAAGAGAATAGCGCAAAAAAACAAGATGATGGGGCACATATTACAGGGTATTCGTTATCGCAATCTAATTATGGTACCACGAGCGGTATGTTTCATGGTCACACTCTACTGTCACATCAGCAAACATGCCGAGAGGTTGCATTTTCTCTCTCCATGGAGATCCCTGGTACTAACCTAACCCTACGCCGTTATAACCCACACAATATCTCGGCCAGCAGGACGAAAAAGGTAGACGTTGGTACCTGGTAGATTTATCCCTGACCACAGACAGCCATTACTTATACAAGAAAACTTGCCATTCATAGCCTAGCCTCGGCCGCACTGATCCATTGCGTCTCTATGTCTACTCGATACCTGGATCTCGATTTACATGATTTCTTGTCAACTCTATTTGGGATAATCAGGCACGGCTGAGTTTGACATTGGGGGCTTCTACTCCAATCTAGGTATCTCGCTTTGGCAAGTTCCCAGCCTCGTGGTAGTATGCAAATCGAATTGACAATACCGAAAAGGCAATGGAGTTTGTCGGCGCTGTGTAGTAAAGCGAGCTACTGATGGTGCCACAACTTAAAACAGACATGAAAGCGATATACCGATTCAATGGTGCCTCGAAATTTGACAAAGAGAGGAGACTGCGGCTTATCTAGACTGGAACAAAGCAAAATACAACCATCTTTAGGCATTACTTGGTGCAGACCCTCTTGATTCAGCAAGGGGGAAATTGTAAGTGAAATTTGCCGGAGGATAGACGATGATCAAGCAACAGCAATCTACATATTCTAAAAAGTTAATGCAGATCGGCATAAGATTCTAAAAGAAGTCGGAGAATCCTGGTTTGGATTGTGCAAATTTAATCCTCAGCAGACCATCTCTGTCAATGCGAAATAGGCAAAGAATATGCTTGCACCTCCGTAGCATCTCATTGAAGTCCCAAATCAGCCAGAGCCTTCTCAATCTTAGCCCATTGCCCAGCAGTTCGGAATCCGTACAGCCACCAGTTCCTCTGTTGGTCTTTCCCAATGATACAAAACCCTTCTGGAAAGTTGAAAGGCAGCTGCGTGGACTGGATGTAGCTAGGGTATTGCTCAGTCGACCTGTCATTTTCAAATATGGCGGCTGGTGAAAAGTCATGCCCATACATATTTGCCTTGCCCCAGTTCGAGAGCGTTACCATGTGCATGCCAGAATCCCCAAAGACAGGTAGCATCTTTCCTGGCAGCTGCCGCTGCAGCGCAAAGTAAGCCTCTACCTGGTCTCTGGCACCCTGTTCGGCAATGGATTGGCGGATCTGTTGTGCGAGATGGCTGAGGGGCTTGTTGATGATGTCAGCTGCGGGAAGCAGGTTGTATAGGACGGTAAACAAGTTGCTGACGTATGGATCCTTAGCCAGGTCACTGGATAGACCAACCGCCTTGCGCGCGCTCGCCGCGTACTGTATGTTGATCGTCCGCCTTGAGCTGGTGTCTTCCAGCTGCGTGATTAGCAGACGCACCCACCAGGCTGCCAACACGTCTCCTTCCGACAAGAACGGCTTTTCACCTGGACTTGCAGCGGTCCGTAGCTCGGCCAGGGCGTCCGCGTGAAGCTTCTCAATAAATAGTCCTGGCACACACACAAGGCGATTTTCTTTTCCTTTGATCGCCAAATCATATATATTTCTCAAGCCGTACCCAATCAGACCACCAATGCCTAGAGACTTAGCTGCTAGCACATGTGGTTTCGTTGGGTTGGTGCCTAATGTGCTCATGGCGTCAAACTCCTCAGAGCCCGGATCGCCACCATAAGGCATGGCAACGAGGTGTTCGGATCCGTGAAGCACGTGTGTCCAGGCCGTCATCAGTGCACCCCATCCCAGGAGGTCAAAGCTGGTGTGGTTGTAGTACAGCACGACAAGGGTCGCGTCTCGAAATTTTACCACATGCAGGCCGAGCTGGCCCCGGTCCTGAGTGAAGTAGTCTTCGATTTTGGTTGGCATACCTTGGCACCGGCAGAGATCTGTGAACTCCTCCGGGTCTCCCACTACTGCAGGCCGTGTGCTGTTGGCCTTGGGTAGCCTAGAGGCGAGGGGGTCCTCCGTGATGGAAATATCGTGTGACAGCTCAGAGAAAGATACAGCGGGCCGCGAAGCATTGTACTCGGCGGGTAAGTGGTACTCTACCTCACCTTTGGCCTGTCTACTGTATCAATATCCATCCTTGTTGAGCCACGCAACTCACTCGCCATCTTAGCTTTACACTGATCTGGCTTACATTTTTCCGCAAGCGTGCTCCGAGCTTTCGCCATCCTTTGAGAGACAAAAGGCGCTCTAAGCTGCCGTTGAGTTTCTTCGCGTCAAGTGCCACGTCGTACCGCATCATACAATACACGATAAGCGATTTCATAACTATCGTGTCATCCCAGTACCGCAGTGGAGCCACAATGTCACCTGGCACACGATCTGGCCCTTCGCGACTAAACAAGGTCGCCATTTCAGTTGGAATAAAATGCAGCGCGTGGCACACAGATATTAGGTATTGTTGGGCCTGTCCTGCTGTAGCAGCCCATTCACATAAATTACAAGACGAATACCCGGTACACTATCGCGTCAGGTCGGGATGAGTTTCCAAACTATTTTCTTCTTGAAAACCGAAATCGAGGGAAGTGGTCGTAAACTCAGTCAAGAAAGAAGGGCCAAAACGAGCGATTTAAATAGATCAATCTTTCCAGGCTCTCTCCCCTACTCCTGAGTTGATCATTACTCTTGTGTACGTCGGAGACAGGGGTCCAATGTACGGCTACTCGGTAGGTGAGATTATTCAACTCAGGTATAGATGAGCGTACAGCTTTGCCAAAGGCTACACTAGAAACGCAACTCTCAGAAATAGTATGGTTCTTGACCAAAAACACAGGAGTTTCTCCTAAATTTTCATTTATTTTAAACTAGACCTTTGATCGAAATTTTGTTCAAAGAGTTTCGTCAGATTTCCCATGTACAGAATATTCTAACCCCCCGACCAGGTTCAGGGGCCTTGTTCATGTACGTCAACGTACTGCTGCGCGTTCCCCAATTCGAATGTGTAGTTACACCTAACTAGGATTTTTGCCCGGCGGTACAGCCGGCCATATTGCCTTTCTCTATACCCATACAGCAATGGGCGCCAGTAGTTTGACTTCACTGGAATTCTTACAGTGGTACATATTAGGTTGCAAAATCAATGTCAACTTGAAAACAAAAACTTGGTGAAGATGGAAATTGACACCGAAACTATTGGGATGTTGCAATGGAATTTTTCTTCTAGCTTGCAGCTCTATTGAAGAATATAAAAGAATCGGTGAGCCAACCGACACGAGAGTATTGACACCATAATCATTATCGGAGACGATCTCAATCAGTACGGATGTGCTGATGATAATACTTCTAGGTTTTGGCATAAACTGCCGAAGCTTGGTCCTGTTTGACACAACTAGATCGTTAAGGGAGAAATAGGCCCCACTTTTCAAGCATTTGGGGGCGTAAATTTCCTGGTGCGGTTCAGCTGACCAGGCGGGCGGGAAAGATTGACCAAGCCGGGGATCCGATGCCGATAAGAAGGTATCCGAGAAGAAACCCTCAACCTCTTTTCGGTGATTCCTCTCCAATCGCCAGCTATGGTGTAAGACGTCTTTTATTTCCGTAATCGCAGCAGCATTGACACGATATTTGCATCCCTCATTGCCGGGCCAGCGAATGGTATGGATCAGCCAAGGACCTTCCATCCTTTCGCGCGGCTCCCGTCAGAGCTTCGGATCGCCATCTGGGAGGTCGCGCTGTCGGGAGCCTACGTCACGGTTGTGGCACGAGCGCGAGAACAACCCCGAGAAAGCCGCGAGGTGACCTTGACGCCAGCGGGTTGGGACGTGGGATCCATAGGCGAGGCATGCCGCGAGGCCCGAAGCCTGGTGGAAGGGCGATTCTACAGACTGGAACTACCTCCCCACGTGAGGTGTCGCTGGCCGTGCCGGGCAATCCATTGGCTGGACTTCTCTACCGCCGTACTCTACTTTGAGTCGGGCCACGGCATTTTTGACCGGATTTCCACCCTGGCCGAAATGTACGGCACCCAGCTGCGCTATGTGGCAGTGTCATTCACGTCATGGTACGAGGTGGTCAGCAGCTTTAGTCACTTTGCTGCACACTATGATGCACTCCAGGCTATCTTCATTTATGCATCTGAGCAGCCATTTGAGCTGGACCCCAGAGCTATCGAGGCGCATGGCTTCACCAAAGAGCCGCTTCCAAACGCCATGCTTGCCGAACTCCGCGGGCTCAGTACGATGATGCCCTCGCGAAATCAGATTAGCGATGAGCTTAGTGAGATATTTGCCAACTACCTGGCGAAGCCGCAGATATACGTGCTACCCCTCTAGGTTGGTTGGTATCCCATGCTCCAAAACTACTGACTCAGGAGGTTCGCGGCCGGATCTGGCCTGCCCCGCTCTCCACGGTGAGTTATGTAGCAAATGAAGTCAGCGGGGTGTCACAGAGCTTCAGGCCGCTAGTATACAACGCCTCGGGTCAGAGAGCTGGTCGGTCGAGCACGTCGTTGATGCGCGAATATCGCAATCTTTGGTGTCTACGCTGTTAGTGTACCTACCTGTGTACTTTCTGAAGGATTGTAAAAGGAAAAGCTCGCGGTCTAGATCTCCGTAGCCCATCGAGCTGAGTAGGTGCTGCAGCAGAAGCAAGATGGCATTAGCCTGGTTTAGCCTAGCGGACAGGATAAGGAGAGCGCAGCGGCTTGGCAAGACAGCCACGCTGGGCGGTCTGGGGCCGCTACGGGAGGGGAGGGCCTGGTCCATGGCTCTCAACCAGGCAGGCAGGTCGCATCTGCGGATGAAAGGAACCAGGAACCAGGAACGCAGCCGAACAACGATGGGGGTGGTTGAGAGAGGGATTGGGAGAGCAGCGAAAGGAGCAAGCAAGTAAGCATGGAGGGCTTTCTGATCCTGATCTGAAGAGAACAGGACACATCCCTGGGCTGGGGAATTGGGGTGACTGAGAGGAGCATCAATCCACCACTACCACAATGCAGCACAGCACCCAAGTCTTGTTTTTTCACCAAACCGAGACAACGGCCCTTTTTCAACCTAATGCGGTACTTGGCTTTAGGTTTAGTGCCACCTGTGGGAGGTTGATCCACCAGACGGTTTGATCGTTGGGCCAGCACCTCCCTGCTTGTGCTTGTCTCAACCCACGAACTGCATAGTCCTGCAACAGCACATGGGTTTAGCAGCACCTGACCTAACTTGGATCAGCCAGGCCGCCAAATGCCAGACGTGTCCGCACCACGTCTGCATCACCTGGCAATCGCGTGGTTCCCCATCGATCAAGCCCACGCAGTTGGCTGTTTCAACAGCGATCAGTGGAGAGCGGTGGAGAAGGAGTCAATATAAAAACAATAGATTAGATAAAAAATAAATACAAAGTGTCAACAGATGGGTGGTTGGAGACCGAACCAGGGCAGATTTGAACATCGAAGTAGCGGAAGGTCGAGATTTTAGAGTGGTTGGCTTCCCCAATGCGGGTTGGCGGGCAATTTCCCAACTGTCACCATTTTGGGCCCCTGGCGATCGATCCCCTTTCCCGCCCTGCGAGCGAAGAAAAAAAAAGTTTCAGGGTCCAACGCTGCGAGCTCTCCCTCTCCCTGATCGACGAACCACAATAAATAAATACATACATACACACATACATACATTGCTACCCCGACCTCCGCTCGCTCTCCCGACATTTATACACTCCCGCCTGCTTATCCGGAGACGTCGCCCATTCGCTCCCAAGTGCTCTTCTAGGTTTCTTAGCGCCCGTCTCTGCCTGCGTTGGGCAAACGTTCTAGGCACAAGGAGCAACTTGCTTGTGCCTTCGAGAGTGACGCCATACCGCGTTAGGTGGTCGGCCGGCATCGCCGGGCTCTGGACCCTGCATCTGCTGCATCACTTTCTTCGGCATACTCGGTAACAGAGCGTTGGGCCAACACCATTATTCAGCGTCCGCAAGACCTAAGCATCTGACTCAAAAGAAGCTTCCGTACGGGCTGAACGGCGCACGCCTTAACTCCATAACTCCATACGCCATCGTGGATTTTGATCTCCCCGCAGGCCCCCTCCTCAGAGCTGTAAGCTACAAGAAACCCCTTCTTTTCCCCTCCCCAATCACTCTCATCCCTTAACCTCCTTTTGCCAACTTGCCTATGCAAAGCATATGCTCGCATAGCCGAGGAAACAAAAAAAAAAAATTTAAAACCTTCCAAAAATGTCTTCTATCACTCAACGGTTAAAACAATGGCTAACATGGGGGGACAAAAGCGACAATATGACGTGGACCGCAAACCCGTTCTTCACTATCCGGGAGCGGCTTTCCATGGACCCGGAAGCCTCTCCGCGGCGCTACATCCTCAAAACCGTGCAGCACGGCTTTCTGGAACCCAGCGAGCGTTTTACGGGCCACCAAGCATTCTACTTGCTCGTGCCCCATGGCATAATAGCTGCCGTCATCTCGGGCGGCATCAACTTGGCTATAGCTGAAGGTTAGTTATGATCGAGCCGGGCGCAGCGCCAAGTGCGATGGCTCCATCCCCTGCCTCTCTCTGGAAAGATTAACATTCTGACGTTTGATGTAGGCATGTATGGCACAACGAAGCAGTCTATCAATCTGTTTCAGTTTCCCAACACCTTGGTGGGAGATGCGACGGTTACCATCATCCTCCAGTGCATCATCACCTGGATGATCGAGCTGATCCTGGTCAACCAAGATCTGCGAAAAGGCCGCATACAGTCTATCGGGACCGTGTCCGAGCCCAAGAACGCGGCCGTGCGGTGGTTCATGTTCATGGACCGAGGCGAGGAGACGTGCAAAAGGGGCAGCTTCAAGCACTGGGTCTTGTTCCTCTACTCGCAGATACTGCGGGGTTTCATGATCTCCGTCGTCTGCTTTGCCCTTCTCATTGGACCTGTGATTGGATTTTTGATACTAGTTGGCAAGAAGGAGGGCGGCGACTGGACCTACATCAGCACCATCGAGCCGAGCCTTGCGACCTGGAAGCCCCAAATATTCAAGGCTATATTGGGAGCGGTTTCAGGTATACTCACGACGCCTCTGTACGCGCTGTTCTGGTTAACAAGATGCGGCTGGGCACTCAAGAATCACGAAAAGCATTATGGTGAACAATAAATGGGTTAACGAATAGATCATTAGAGGATATTACGATATGATACATTAATAAAGAGGCGAAGCACAGCCATGATAATGTGCAATGAAGTCATAAGCCGCCCTACATGGGTCATTTTCCCCTTCATTTGCGTAACTTGAACCCATAATGCAGCCTAATTCGAACACATTTCCTTATATTCTTACGTTTGCAGATCTGGCAAAGGGCCCCGAATTTGACCTGGTGAGCAATGGCATGGGACCTCACAGAAGGGAATTGCCACGCAATGCGAAATTTTTAAGAAAAGAGTAAGCAAGAAAATTTTTGAAAAGAAAAAAAGAAAGCAAAATCGCAACCCCGCCCGAAGCCCAAAGTGCTTCCTGAAGCAGGATATCAGCTTTGGAGAGAGACGTGCGGCATGCCCATACCGAAATAGGCAATTCAGATGGCACCAAGCCAGACATGATTGGATTATCCCGGGGAACCTACAAATTATACTTGTCTTCAAGTGGGTAAAAGACGCGCCTAAAAAGGAACCACATTAATAACCACTCATTATTATCTGATACGGAGTATAGTCCTGAATTCACTTTTGCGCCCTGCACTCGTGGGCTGCACAAAACCAAAAACAAGACCGACGTATTACCGTCGTTGAGACGATGCTTCCCACCGCAGAGAATAAAGTCCCCACCGCTGTGTGTGTGGTATCATATAGGTACGAATTTATATTGGAGGTAACGAAGAGAAGGAAGAAAAGAAAAAAAAATCTCCATAGCTTTTAACGGTTCACTAGTGACTAATAAGACTCTTCATTGGAGGAGAAGTATGTGTAATTGGGATGGCAGTTATTCGACCACGACTAAGCCAACTATATACAGAGAAGTGGAACGGGCGCCTCTTACAAACCGCCCGCATCGGGTCCTAATCCACCGACTAAGCAGCAGAACTAGGGAGGGAAAAGAGAGAGAGAAAAGAAAGGGCCCTTGGCTCGAATTTTTCTTTTTTTTTCTTCTTTCCTTGTTCTTAATTTAATATACACCAAAAGATATCTTGGTAGGAGATACTTTAGCAAAGGAGAATCTGGCCCCTTGCCTTTTACCCCTTACACCTTTTTACTTTTTCATATTGTTGTAATATCTTTTTAAAAGTAGTCGGCGTCGTAGTAAGCGGCGCTGGCGTAGCTGCTGCCCAGGATGGTGGAGATGGAGACGGCGGAGGACAGGGTCTCGGCGAAGCTGGCGCGGGTGCCCTCGGCGCCGTCGCCCGAGTTGTCGTATTCGCCAAAGGTGACGTCGGAGGTGTTGGGGTCGCTGGAGCTCCACTCGGCCCAGCCGGCCGAGTTGATGACCTCGCTCAGGGTGCTGTCCTGGAAGACCACGCGGGCGTAGGCGCCCCAGGGGCGGCCGAGGTAGAAGGCGCCGGCGGTGACGGACTCGCCGGAGGCGGCGGCCACGTCGCAGTTGTTGAAGACATAGTAGGACTCGCCGGAGGAGGAGTCACGGCCGTTGGCTGTTTCGTGGCGGTCACCCGGTTAGCAAAAAAAAAAAATATAGATTTATATATATGTATCTATATAGTCAAATGGAATAAACAAAGGGGAGAGGTGATAGGGGAAAATCCATACCGGTCACGTATCCGATGGAAGCGTCGAGCACACGGATGTCGCAGTTCTCGAACCAAGCGGGGGCGTCCTGTCCAAAGATGAAGTCGGTAGCACCCTGGATCAAGCAGTTGGCATACACCTGGTAACCCGACTCAGCCAGCACGGTGTCCTGGTAGCCGGTGAACTGGCAGCCGTAGTAGCCGCTGTCGGCGTAGGCGCTCAGGGCGATGGCCTGGCTTCCCTCGCCGTAGCCGTTGTTGACGTTGATGTTGTACATCTTGAAGTTGTCGGCCTTGATGCGGAGGGTGCCAGTCTCGTCGTCACTGAGGCCGTCGGCCACGCTGTAGCTGGCGGTGATGGTGACCTTGTTTCCGGTGTAGCTGGAGGTGTCGCTGGTGTAGCCGTAGAACGTGAGCTCGGCCTCGCGGGAAGGCACCTCGACCTGCTCCTCATAAGTACCGGACTCGATGAAGATGCACTGAGCGGTCGATGAAGTCGTGGAGAGGGAGTCCACCGCACTCTGGATGCTGGAGTAGTCGCCGCCGCTGGTGGCGACGGTGATGCAGCCCGAGGGCGCGGTGGTGCGGCTGGTAGCGCACGCAGTAGCCACCAGGGCCAATCCGGCGAAAGCTGCGGACTTCATCACGACTGAGGTATCAATGGGTTGAAGGGGAGAAGAAGAAGATAAAAGAAAAAGGAATGAGGATCGGCACAAGAGGGCAGAGAAAAGAAACGAATGGATTGGAATGGCTAGTATCGAAACATCTTATGCGAACATGAAGAGGCATCACGATCCTTTTAAGCAGCGTCCAAGTCTGCCCTCGTCGTCCCATGCTTACACTTGCAGGCCCGGTAGTCCTCGCAGCCACGGCGTGGAGCCGTTCGCGGCTCAATCAATCTGGTGGTGCTTAGGTGGGGCTCGGGGGTGCTCCATCGAGCCATAGGAGCCTCTTCTGGCTAAGTTGGGATTCGGATGGCCCCATTCCATGTCCAGACAACACGGCGAGAAGTGGAGGGGCCGTTCATCTGTCTGCGTCAACTGTGCTGCAGGGCCAGCAGACAGTGGGATGCGCACCTGGTCTGGGCCCCCCATTGTGATCGCCATAGACAAATACCGGGTAGCCGCATCGCAGCTGTTCAGTCGAATGGGATGAGAGCGCAGGCGTCGGGTGGCGGAGATGATGGAATTGGAGGACAACCGAGCGGGTTCCACCATTTCCAGAACAAGCCAGAGCCGCCACGGATTGATTGCTGCAGTCCCTCCATCTGTTACGGCCAAACCCCCCTGCGACCCTCTATTTCAGACCGATTCTCATATAAACCAAAACAACCTGGGGCCGCAAGCGAGATCGCAGACGGGGCAGCGAGCGTTGCATTACGTACTTGTCCACATTCGTCCTTTCTTTGGAATCATGTCCGATTGATCATCTCTTTTTGCTAACTAGCTCTATCTTCTCTTTTGCATTCTGTTTTGAATTCTCAGCGCTAATGTACAGACACAGACACACAGGCGCGCGCATGCACTCGCCTGCCATGTAATAACTATGTTGGCCCATGCCCTAACTTAGTGTGGGTCAGCATTGTCCGGGGGTCCTGGAGGCGAATTTGTCCGTAAGCGAGAGAATCCATCCGCTGGATCCGCAACAAGCATCAAGATCCCGGATCCCGAAGCGCACGGGGAACAAGCCGCGTAACTACATAGTGCAAAACACCCCAATCTCAAACCAAGAAGACCTAAGGTCGAATGGTTTTTCTTTTCCCCTTCTTCTGTGAGAGCAAGAGAGCCCCGGAAAAGGCCATCCGATGTTTATTTCGGTAAGCATAAGCTGAAAGTTCATTTTTAATCAACTCTGAACCTCCTTTTCGTGTGCTCGCAAACGTATAAGAAGTGGCTCACTCCCTCAACGTTGGGCATGTCGTGTCGTGCATATAGCACAGTACCCCAGATATGTGAGCTATCCCTTGTCTGACGTCTGGTGCCGATTCTTGGCGTTTGCTATATAAACGCAATCCACGAGCTGCTAGCCCAGCCAAGCGCAGCCAAGCCCGGCCGGACCCTCAAGGATCTAAAGTGACCTCTGTGCGATCATCCAACTGCCGGCGCTTCCGACTACCTATATGATCGGACAAAATATATATGTAACGCCTTCCGTGCGTCAGACCGCCGTATTATATTTAGCCATAGATTTTTGTAGCCCATTTGTGACCTAGTAGATATGCTGGCTATCCGGCACATCGCATTTACAACGGCCGCTTCGTGATAAACCTGAGAACTACTATCGTCGAATGGAGAAGATTACGACGGAAAATTCCACTCCATTTTTGACAAATAAAACTACTAGCTTCAAGGAAGGAATAGTACAGTTTCCATTGATGAATCTTTTGTAGGGCATACCGGCTGAGATGGGTTGTTTCCTTTCCACGTCATCGGTTGGGTAATGACTTTACCCCTAGAGACTATGATGCAGTATCTACATGGAAAACATCCACTTACCTAGAGATTCTCTGTGCATTTACATGCTGGATTATCGATCTTTAAGCGGATCGGTCAGGATACTTACACGGGAGGTGCCTACAAAATAGAGCCACGCCAATGATATAGAGTGCTGGAACCAATCTTTAATCTCCAAGGCGAACTAATATCGGTTGCCACATTCTTGAACGCGTCACCACAGGTCGGGAGAAATGAGGTTGAATGGCCTGCTGAGAGCTAGATACCCATGCAATTGTTGGTTTCTAGTACGAATACAAGATCTAATTTCCATTGCTATTGTTGCATTATGTATGAGTGGAGAGGACGTGTATCCACAGAAAATGCAGTTTAACGGAATGGCTCATGTAATTTTCTTCCTTACGAGGCTACAAAGTTCATTCTGCTGCAGTTAATAAGATTCTTTCTAAGCAGTTTTGAATAACAACTCAATCACCATGCCAGACACGATAATGCTTAACCAATTCTTCATATTTTGTGAGTTGTAGATTTGTGCCCAAGAACTTCATCTCTCACTACGATTTATATTCTGCACGAATTGACGTACTACTCATGCACTTGTATAGTAAAAGCCATATGCTTGTATGTTATAAGTTATTCCTTCTTGTAGTACTACAAAATCACTTATTCTGCTAACAGGAAGGGGAAGTACAGCGATCTATGCCGTCATAAAACGACCCCAACTAAGTTGTCCCAGCCGAAAGTTTTATTATGTACAACTCAAATGTAGCCTTATCTTGGTTCTATCCTACACCGCCAGTAATGCGTAACGATATTGAGGCGTCAACTGATCATTAATACCCGTAGGTTCTGAAATGTTGGATTTTATTGAGTTAGGATATATAAACGACAAAGCTACTCATCAGTCAAAGCTCTAACGTAATTCTACACCTATTTCTAAAACATTTACACACAATATTATTGTAAGAATGATTATATTCGCGATTACTCGCTTACTAAACAACTTATTTTGTGCGTCTATTGGCACTTATTCTCAGCTTTCAGTGCTCCCTATCAAGGCGCTTAACAGTGATGGATTTTATGAAGTTAGCCATGGAAGGCGTCTCTAACACCCAAATTGTTGGCACTGTTGTCATCATGGTATGTTGGACAAAAGAGGATTATTTTCTCATGTCCCAACAATATTACAGATATTCATCGTAATCACCTGGCGCTTATTCTATAATATATTTCTCCATCCGCTTCGCACGTACCCTGGCCCCGTCTCCCATAAAATATCTAGATCTCTCGTGGTCATACAGCTGTGGCGAGGCAAGCTCGTTTATCACTTAGATGATTTGCACGCTGGGTATGGGGACAGTGGCAAGAACAGCTTTTTTTCTGGATGAGCCATCATTTCTTGATTACAGAGCATAAAAGGACATATATGGGCGCCGCGCCGACTTGGCATTCGGTCATTCGGAGCTGCCTAAATGGCAGCGGTTCTACAGGGTCCATGATACTAAGGGTCAGACGACTATCTTCAATGCTGATCATCAACTGCATGCCCTACTTCGCCGGCAACTTGCACATGGAATTTCTGATCGAAGCATGCAAAGAGCAAGAGGCTAAGATTGGTAGTTATGTTGACTTGCTAATGCGAAGGCTGCGTTAGAACAGTATCGAAGTGCGTAATCTAACGATATGGTGTATCTGGGCCACCTTTGACATCATCGGCAATCTGGCTCTGGGCAATTCATTCAGCTGCATGGAGAAGCAGAACTGGCACCCTTGCGTATGGCAATTTTTTAACTCGCCAAGAGAGTTTAAATTTCTCTCGGGGTTACCGTATGCTTCGACTTGATTTATTCGTGAACTGAGGATGCCTAAATGTTTTGTTCACGATACCCAATCAAGTATGTGGATGACTGTTCAGGTGACATTCTGGGCTGAAATTGGTTATTGGCACTGGCTACAGCACAGCCTCACCGAGGTTGGCCCGGGCAGATTGCTTTCATTTTGGGTTACATTTTCAAAGTCATCCCCACCTAAATATCTCGACCAAAACTACCATTCTTCTCGTTCCCCACTTTGCTGCTATAACAGTGAAAAAGTCCACGGCTGAAAACACACGACCCAATGTTGTGCTCATACTGTCAAGATATCTCACCCACCTCATCGCGTAACTACCATTATCCAAGTTTTCCGAAACTACAAGCCTCGTCGGAAAAATGTCCAATATGTCGCATGCTTGTAGAGCTTTTTGACGCGGTCACGCTAGAATCTATCTTGAGGATCGTCGAGGACCCTAAGGAATATAGTAAAGTAATCATTACAAGTCGTAATGCAACTCACAAAACCCAAGAGAAGGCAGTTACAGAGAAATTCTTCATCCAAGGTGTCGAGGTTGTGACAAGAGCAAAGTATTTTTACAGCAAGGAATTTGTGCTCAATTTCGACGGCCGTAAGTCGCTTGATAAGTACATGGCATTTCGGGAGAGTTACTAATGACAATTGGCTTTGACCATCTAGGGGACTACAGCGATCGTGCCATTTGGAGAGCGGATCGACCAGTCACATTTCAAGACTCCTTCCCGGTACTGAAATCATGGTACGAGGAGTGTACCTCAAATCATTCTCTGTGTACAAGTCAGCCTATGCCCCTGCCAACAAGATTGCTTTTCATCGACCCTACCATTGAAGGTGGTCAAAAGCTGCGACTTGCCTGTACTGAAGGCCAGCTTGGGCTCTATGCAGCACTGAGCCACTGTTGGGGCAAATCTCCAACCGGTATCAGAGCGACCAAAGACACGCTACACAGCTTACAGCAGGCAATCGATATAGACAGCTTGCCCAAAACATTCAAAGATGCTGTCTACGTAGCTCGTCGCCTCGGTCTTAAATATTTATGGATTGACTCGCTTTGCATCATTCAAGATGATTTAGAGGACTGGACGAGGGAGTCTGGGAGAATGGCAACAGTTTTCCGCAATGCCCACCTCACAATTGCTGCCACCGCTGCTAGCGACAGCAACGGAGGATGTCTGTTCGACCGCCAGCCCGCTTCCCATATCGAAGTCCAACACTCCAAGAAGCAGAGTAAAAGCCAGGACCCGATGGCCACGACCCCCACATATGTTCGGTATCCTGCCGAAGAGGAAGCTTCCCTGGGCCGATCTCCTCTGTACCGTCGCGGATGGGTTCTCCAAGAAATGGTACTGTCGCGGAGGACGGTCCACTTTGCTGAGGACCAGATGTTCTGGCATTGCCGAAGCCGCATCACATCAGAGGACGGCTACTTGAACGCACTGCTAGCCACGACCTTCTCTAACCTGGACACACCGCAGAAGGCGCACCAGAGTTGGTGGACCTGGGTTGAGGACTACAGCGGCCGCGAACTTACTGTGGCGACAGATAAGTTTGTAGCGTTAGCAGGCCTCACCATGTCCTTCCCAGGAGGCCGGCAGGCTCTCGCCGGGCTTTGGTCCGATGACATTCATTTTGGGTTATTATGGTGTGCACAGAGTCTGCCAGCTGCCCCGACAAGGGACTCGATGCTCAGGGCTCCGTCCTGGTCATGGGCATCGATAAATGGCAAAGTAAAGACGTTGGCGGCCCGAACATCCCCGGCGTGGTTGGATCACTCCGACTACACCGATACAGAAGCAGTAATCCTCGATTCAGCCATCAAGTGGTCTGGTGAGCCACTGACATCGAATATTCTGTTGGCTCAGCTAACTCTACGCGCCAAGGTCGCCGTGGCAACATTGGCAGGACATCATGACCAAGATGCCATAACACACGCAGGGGGTTGGTCTCGATATCATTATCTCAATTACCATCAGTTTGCAAACTTATTCAGGCTTGTTTCCCATGTTACAGACTTTTCCCCGTCTAATAAAGAGTGTAATGGTCACTGCTGCTTTGATGGGCCACCCCCTGAGCTCGGGAGTATGATTTTGTGTTTGCTCATATCGACGACGGCTTACTGCGGGAATCAATGCATGACATCCAAGGAGATTATGGGGAAAAGGGGTACACAACGGAAGGACGAGACTAAAGATAAGAAAAACACCGGTTGTGCCCATGCTATGCATAACATACTATTGGTGGAAGGGACAGGTGAATTGGACCAGTTTCAGAGAATCGGAGTTGGTACCATCAACGTCGGCTTGGACGACGCAGACTACTTCTCTGAAGCCGATGAGATGGATTTATACTTGGTATAAAAATGAACTGCATGTTTTAAACCATAGTAAGGTCAAAGCCAGGAGTTAAACATACCATTGGTAAGGTGGAATTAGGTAGTGTTCTTAAATAGGACATCAGTGTAAAGTCAGTACTTATTATGAATCTTAAATAACTCAATGTTACCACTAATGGTGCTTATATCAGGTTGATATCTTGGACAGCCTTCAGAAGTGCTGAATAAGCATATAGATGGGTGTTACTAACCAATTGTCCCTATGGTAGATTTGACGTTTATCTCAGATCGTAGAGTAAGCGTTTTTAAACCGATTATAGCCTCATGACACACATAACGGCAAAGTTATTACTGTTGCACCAGTGTTAGGTGTGGTTAAATCCCAATACTGTCACGCATCGTCGCTCCTCTGAAGCTGAACACTTAACCCCATCCCTCAGAGCACGCTTCTCGGCTCGCTGCCAGCATGAGTAGACAGTAGAAGGTGAGAAATTCTACAATGGAAACGTAGATAAGAATCTCAAGCCGCTTTCCTTCACTCGATAGAGCTAATTTTCGAAGCCTACGACGTATTATTGCCGCCGAGGGCCGCAATACCCTGTAAGCCGACGTGTACAGGGGGAGTCTTGTCTCGTTCAGAGTTTGTGTCTATGGCAGAGTCGGGGAGCACAAACCATAGCCATGCCATGGCGTGTGTTGAGGTAGCATTGTGTACGATTAAAATCGTTGATACGAACCCGATCATGTAGTGATATAAATCATAGAGTTCGTGGAGCATCTCGACGTGCTACACCAGCCGCTCGCTCTAAAATGGGAAGAGACGGAGCTACAAGGTGAATGCTACTTTAAAAAATGTAGTGCCAACACAGAGTAAGTAAAAAGATATCTTCCTGCAATTCTCACAGAGCATTCGCTACGTCTTGTCCAACCGCGATGGCTTGGTTCCTTGATATGATATTTCGACCTGGGGCTATAGTGTATCACATAATCAGTGATCAGTAAAGTCATGGATATACCAAGTCGATATCGAGGAGAGATAAACATAAATCAAGGCCAAAAACTCCTCAAGTGGTGATAATAACATTCGGTGTCTGGTGTCGACATGTCTTGGTCTAATCATAACAGCCTTGAGGTAGGCCATGCTTGCATGGGTATGTACGTCGACATAGATATCGATGGCATTGTTATTGATCCAGTACTGGTTTCTGCTTCGGTTAGATACAGCGGTGATCAGTGACGTGTTGGAATGCATATGTGTCCAAGTCCAGTCATGGGCTCGTGCTGATTTCCACCCCTTGACACCGAGTTGTAGTGCGTGTGTCCTTTATGATGTAGACTGGTAGAACAGATAGACAGCAAGAGATGGTGTCACATTAAACAAGACTTAAGCAATGGACATAATCTTGAAGACATTGAACTACCGAGCGACTTTCGTATATTATTCTACTGTCCCAGAGCCAGGAACATACTGCGTCGGACTACGACCTCGTCAGCCTCTCGGCGTTCATAACGACAGCAAGCAATTTTTTACTCAAATGAAGTACTCAATCGAGTAGAATATATCTGAGATGTATCATTCCTTGTTTAGGGTGTAAGAAGCCTTATCTACATCTAAGACAAAGCCACTGTCCCTGTAGCACAATTCAAGTGCTGACCCACCACCCAGGAGACGACCACGATTAATTTGCGAAAGTCGTTCGATCGAGAATGTCACATTTTGTTGTATAGTCTGAATAGAACTCGAAATCGTTTCGCGTGTATGTCGCGAGAGTTTTCCCGAGGGACTTTTGTCGATAGAGGCGGGCTTATCTAACGTAGGAAGTGTTTGTCGTTTGGCTAAGGGCATGGTTAAATCCAGTAAAGGCCATTTATCATTATCACCGACGCCATATCCTATATCATTCATTAGCTTCTATCACTACAACGTCTATAGTCTATTTGACATATAGTTACATGCCATACCGTTTGATCGCCGGTCGGAACAAAGCTTATTAGGTTGCATGACTCACCCTTCAACGCCCAGTGCTGTGATCCCCAATGGCATTAATGCACTGCCCCGGGTATAGTTTGGAGGTATAGCATTAGCCACTAATGGATCCAATATAAACAGCGATTGTTGAGGCGATGGGATGCATGGCATTTAAGTTCACGGCGATTTCAATGCGAAGTCGATCATTGACGCTCGGGAGGCAATTCGGTTTGAAGAGCATCCGAGAGGCAACCTGTTTCACAAAGAGCGAGGAATCCTATAACCAGCGGCAGGACGGACACCGAGTATGACAATATTCTGCGCCGCACAATGCCCTCAATTGAGGCTTTTCAGGCATGTTCCAACGTGGTACACATGATCGATCGGACGAGGTTTTCGGGAGAAGGGGCATCTATCAATGCAAATAGTCGTGCATCAATTCAGACGAAACTCTTCCGGTCACGATGCGATTTTCAGCATTAGCGGATGCAGAAGTTGGGACGACGGGCTGACCTGGTTCGGCATGACATCTCCGTGCTCTGGCAGCCAGGATCAGCACAATGCTATTCTGTATGAAATAATAATGTAGACGAGATAAATGATCGTACTCATTAACAGCTCTAAGAGATGAAGGGGAAAATCCCATGTCCTTCACCTCTGTCCCCCTTTACGAGAGTCGCGAGACTATTTTCTTTTCTTTTGCTGTCGCAATACGAAGCGTGATCTAGGCGGGAAATCGATCACTAGTTCATCTGTTTTCCTCTCCCTGCTTCTCCTGATTACTTTCATCTCCTGCTCGTTTCAACGGTCAAAGGTAGGTCTGAGCAGAAAACAGTCATCTAGAACTCTCTATCAATTAGATGAGATGAGGCCATCGAATCCGCCTTGGCGGATTCGTCCCAAGAGCCTTCTGTTTACGATGCAAGGATGGACTTGTACCAACGCCAATACCGGACACCGAGTGCACATGCCATCGTCCCCAAGAACCACGGGTCTTCAACCTATGGTTCCAGACCTTCACGCCTGTTTCCCATCAACTTAGGGCCCGCTCGGCACTGCACATCCAAGCAGTAGCTTGGACCCAAACAAACACGCAAATCACAGAGAGAGCTCCCTGTCATCTCATTCCCTTTCCATGCTCTCGAAACACCACGAAGGCCATCTTTTTTCCTCTTCTTGAACAATCCCCCGCAACGCCCATATAGTGCTCTTCTATTATTGATCCACAATCAATAAAAGTGCCTGATAAGTCGAAGAGCACTAGAACCATCGGGATCACCCACACGGGCCGGTGGGCACCGTTTGTGCGATGGTCGATCATGATGGCTGGCGTGGGCCAGCTTGGTCCACCTCTTGTCAACCCAGCCTCCTTCACTTGGCTGGCCACTGATGCCTCTGCCGTGCCAGAGCCCAATCGGGGCGATGACTGTTGTACGCATGCTCACCACACCCCCCCTCCTACAATACCACTTTCTCCCGATTCATTGATACCGACTTTTTCACTCTTATCTGCCGAGCGAGGCGCCACTGTCACTTACCCTCCATTAGGTACGGCATGTCATCACCATCCCCGTTGGATAGTTGGCCCGCTGGCTTTCGTATTAGTGAACTGACCAAATTGCCACTGTGGATGTTGTGATAAGACCCTAGTAAGCTCTGGGCGAGTTCTGCCACCTTGTTCTTTTGTCAAGACTGTGTTGATGCCAATTTGATCTCCTCATGACCACTTATTTGGGCTATCCATGTCAATAAGAGAAGCATAGGCGACAGAGAAGGGGAAAATACACCAGAGCCCATGCAAGCGAACAACATATATGGGTCCAAGTTCTCTCGGTATGGGATGGCAGGGACGATGACTACGTATTTACTGGACTGAGTCCGAACTGCCAAAGTGCAAACGAGGGTCAGTTATGGATTTACAAGCTTCTGGTGGTAAGCCATGCGCATTGACTCCCAAAAACCCTTGCAGAAAGTCCAGGGTGTAGCACTGTCAGAACCCCAGCGATAGCCTAGCCCATTGAATAAATCCCCGAGTGACCCGCCCGATACTCACCTGAGAGGTCGTACAGGCTAATTAGACAAAGTTCCATTGCCATTAGCGACCAACGCCTAATGGCTACTTTGCGGGAGTGTTCTTTTTTGGGGGTTGCGTTCAGCGAATAGTACTCATGTAACCTTGCCGCTCACAGAGCTTGATCAACACAAGGCGGACGACCTTGTCGAAGAAGAGACAACCCCTTTGCACGAATCCGGTTGTGCCCGGGAGGGGGGGGGGGGGGGGGGGGGGCGAGATGAGCAGGCTGGCTTCATTTCCATATGGGAAGGGCAAAGTTGCCAGGGGCCTGGCCCGACCCAAACTCGCAGAGTGTCCAATATACAGAAGTGGGATTAGGCTTTGCGTGACAGATCGACCTTGCAGGTAATTCTTTGGCCTGACGGCTGATGTGGGTATCATAACAATCAAATGAAACTTATTAGCTCTCAAACAGCTATATAGACGGAATAACTTTTAGACCTCCCATGGTGGGATTCGCATCATTTCTATCCCGACTCAGCCAGGGGGCCTGTTCAGGATATGATCTGGGGCTAGCTCACCACCAGAACAGTCGCTTGTATGGAGACCTAACTTAAGAGAAGCCTCTGAAACCGTTTCGGCACGCCGTAGGAGCAGTTTGTTGAAAGCACGGGCGCCGCATTGCTGCTGCGCGCGGTCTTCCCGAAGAGCCTAACTACATGTGTAATATGCATTGTCTCACTGCACCGTGATTGAGCGACATAAAGATCATATCATCATGCACCCGTCTACTGGAAGGAGCCGTGGGTAGCGCCTCCACGCTGACTATACTCGAGCGGGTTCACCGTCGCGTAGTACAGTACCGGGTTGTCGTCTGTTCACCCTTGCCAACTTTAAGCCGGTGATACTTCCGTGCCGCCGCTTGAGCAAGAGATAGTGGTTGCCGAAGGATCTGCACACCAAAGAGCAGCCAATCTGGTGACCGTCCCAGTAAGCACGGTAGCATTCACGCGGCGGAAGTGTGGAGGAATCTCGTCCCCACCGCGACGTCTTCCGACTCGCCGCCGTTGTAGAGCTAGCCCAGCTCGACTTTTGGTCTGAATTGGCAGGATGAAGTCGTACGATTGTGACGACATGGTAAATGAGCTACCCAGAGAAAATTCTGTGGAATCAGCCCTCTCAAAGACCCCCCGCCGCCAGTCCCTGGCTGGCAATCAAAAATCGGGAGTGGGGGGGAAAGAGCAGTGATCGCTGATGAAGCCAGCCAGAAGAGCAAGGCAAAAGCTCAAGCCCCGCGGATACTGGTTGCTGGGAGAAGGGTACGTGGGTGGAGGGGGCCACTATTGAATGCATGTCGGATCTCATGCGTTGAAATGTCCGGGGACATATGCAATGATCTCCTTTGGAATCTCGCGTAATGCTACACCCCTTGTTCGGAAGGGGAGGGGAATCGCTAAGCGAGAGGATGCTTCGAGCGATGCGATGCACGGTAAAAAAGAAAGCGCACGTGTATGTGTCCGTGTGTATGTGTGTCGGAGACGGAGTCTTGTCTATAGAGGGAGGGAGGCCGAAGGAGACAGAAGGTAGTTAGCTAAACCTGGGCGGGATATGCACCTTTTGCGACGATTTAGTCTCGGACCGTGAAGCGGATACTGCATAGATGTAGGGGGATTTCTTTTAAGTCTGCCAGGGGGTGTCTCCAAGCCGAGTGATGCACGACTAGTATTACTCTAGTGAAAAATACAAGTGCAGACAAGAGCAGCCATGCTCAATCTGTCGCTTATGTCGCATCGCCGTGCCAGCTATTGCGTTCTGGGCTTTAGACAAAAGGCCGGCATCTAGCAGGGTTAGGTTTGCACTCGAGCTACGCGCCCAATGTCGGATGCAGCGGCGCGGCAGTTCTTGCCCACGCCCGCCCCCCGACAGCGTTCGATGCAACCGGCCCCCATGCTCCCTCTCGCTGGACGGCGCCAAGCGTGTATATTTTCTTGGATTAGCAAGAAAAGCTCCGTTCTGGTCCATTATTGAGTGCTACCTCGTGAGACTTTGGGTGAGCAATTGCAATGATAGGCTCCGATTGCCCCAGCTAGCCTCGGAGCCTGCATGTACACGGTGGTTGTGACGGTGCCGTTCGCACGGGGCCCAGGGTCCCGGAGGTGGTTAGTAAACTTGGACGGTTAAGGGAATTTCTGCTTTTGGGCCGCAAAGGTCCCCGTGCTGGCTTAGCATAGCAGCAAGGAGCAGAATCCGCCTGGGTGCATGTGTACATGGGGCGCGCGCCCTGTGATTTGACAGGCGGAAGCAAGCGAATTGTCGGGAAATTAATTCGGGTTGCAGGGGAATCGTACCGAGAAGAGCGAGCCTCTCAAGCCACCCGTGGGCCGAAAGACTCCAACTGCGGTTCATCCCCTTGCAAATTTGTGGGACATGGGCGCGGAAGGGACGAGGATGCTGAGGTTCCGAAGAAACCAGAGGGCAAATCAAGCAGAATCATGCTATCGCGCTCTCTCAGTCGTGCCATTCAGTGGCAGAGTCATGTTGGCGCGGGTCGGCAGCTACCGGGGATATAGGAGGTGAGCAAGCTGGATGCTCCTCGATCCCTAGGGCTGGTGTCGGCCGCTACCCTTCACACGCCTAGCCCTGCAGTTGTGTCAGGGTGCAGCAACACCCTGGCACTATTCCCGCCCCAGTTGCATTCGAGCATGTTCACCATCTGTGGCTGAATGCATCTAACCCGCATGGGTTCAAGATTAGAGGTACGACCTCTCTCCACTATAACTGTCTCCAGAGCTTGGGCAAAAAGTGCGATTTAGGTCTGCGGACGCCGGGAGAGGGGGTGTTTGCGCGCGGAAGTGCATTTCTGTAGGAATACGTAACCTGGCAGGTTGTCGGTTTGTCGGAAAGATGCAGCCGACTTCTCCAACATGGGCTGGCCCCCACCTCCGCGATAATGTCTAAAGCTTATGCTGCATATACTCATGTGTTTTCCTCACTCCGGGCATCATATTCCATGCCTTTAGATCGCGCAGAGATCTTCCGGTGTTTTAGCCTTCAGATTCTGTTCCAGGAGCCCTTCTCGTTACCTGATACCAGGCTCTGTCGCGTAAGCGGAAGAGCATAGCACCCTGATGTTACAAATATGCAGGAGTGCAGCGTACCGCAGCATACCATATGTACCAGGGGGTGCTACACCCATACCCGCTTTGAATGGGTTTCTGGTGGATCTAACTACATTTACATGTTCCATCGGTGGATATCAGCTAGTAGCATAACAAAATAGAGAGGCAATGGCATAGAGGGCCAAATCGAATAGCAGCACAATTTGAACAGAAGGAGTAATCCACAATTTGATGTTCTGTAATGTTTTTTTTTCTAACGTACTGCACTGATTTGGCCGCTTCCAATTGGTAACCAGAGGGCATAAGTGCGCTGATCCAAATAATTGAAATATCCTCCGTAGCTTCCAGAATCTAAACTCCCACCCTGGCTCTATGGCTATAGCTGCCTCCGTTCCTCCTTGCAAGATGCTTATAAGCGCGACTGTAATGATAACAAAGTAGAGCTTCACGATGAACATGACAAAAGAGAATATAATTCAAACTGGGTATCGTGAATAGCAGCAGACCAACTGCAGCTGACAAAGTAGGAAAAGAAGAAGGGAGATGGCGGCTTTGTTAAAGCTACACTTCCCCAAAGGTCCTAGAATTAGTACTTTTTATTGATTCCAAAATGCCGTGACGCCGGTTTCCTGCCGCATGGTGGACCCTTGCCACCAAGTGCACAACACCTGTGGATGCAGTTTATTGCTGATTTTCAAAGACAACAAAAACAAACGAGGGGTAGGAAATATCACTTGGCGTACGTGCCAAGATGCATTACTGCCTGTTTTCTGCTTGCCACAAGCATACTGTAGGTAATTTTAATAGTAAGAAGGTTTGAGTGAATCGAGACTTGAGAGGGGAAATATGTTTTGATATCCTTTCCGTGTTTTTGAGGGATTGTAACACTACCACCTCCCGCTTCTCTTAGGTGGAGATCAATATGTTTCTATACTCCTCCCTGCGAAGTGCTTGTGCCATGGATAAGACCCACACCACGACCAAATGCCTGATTGTTCATAGAATTTGCTCTCAATGAGCTGTGAGAAATTTCTCCAGGCATCCGAGTCGACATGCTTTGTGTCCTCAATGTTGCTTGGTCATAGTGGCCGGATGTTTGGTTCATATAGCCAGAAGCCGCTGTGTAAGGTGTCGGCGCGAGTATATAGGCATTTCCGTCGACCGGAGATCCTGTGCTAGATACCGGTGTGGCGTGCATGTGGGAATTCGGTATAGGAGACGTAGTAATCGCAGATTCGTTCATTCGAGGGAGCCCATCAGTTGGGAAATATGTTACCCCAAAATTTTGCTGCCCATGAACCCCGTTGATAAGTGAAGGAGATGCTTGGGATGGAGAATTTGGAAAGCCAAACTGGGTGCCTGGTGAGTGTCGGCCAGGCGATGGATCCATTAGTCCATCGCCAGAATACAGCGAAGCCCCCTGTGTGTCTAGCCTTGTTGCACCGTTACGTACTTGGCTGAGGTGACTGGGCGCAAAACTTTGTTGCGGGAATATGCTGCGATTATGGTAATTTGGGGTCATGAGGCTCTGTTGCGTTTGGTCCGAGGTGAAAAAGACAGTGCCATGAGCTAGCGGAGCCGAAGCTGCCGCGTACGTCGAAGAAATCGGCATCATTGAGTATGCCGTGCTAGGTCCAAGATTACCATGCATTGTGTAAGGTTGATTGGGCCCGGCGTCGCCGCGATGCCTTTTCGAATCTTGGCTGTCAAACGATGAGGTTTGTGACTTGTAGTACCGGTGATGGCCAGGCACTGGACTTTGGTGCACTTCAGGTTCTGCCTGTTTTGTGTATATCTCTTCTCTGTCCCGTTTTCGGTGAGCAATACTTGCCAATCCGTTATTTTGCTTGCGTGTCGTCAAGGCTCGCGAGTCTTTCCGTACTCTAACTCGTACTCCTTGGTCCGCAAATGATCTCGTCAAGGGTGTCGACTCGGCTAATCCAGGGAAATTCCTCTGATTGTGAACTGTGAAAGTTTGGGAATAACACTCGCACACGGTGACCCAGTCTCCAGGTGAGGCAAGATCGCCACTCTCCTCCATGTTCAAAAGGACAAAACGAAGGACAAAAAGCCCGGTTGACTTAACGGTCAAGTCAGGAAACACAAATATCCCTATGTCGTTATTGCCTTCATCCTTAAGTCTGTTCACCGAGGCAACGGTCGTTCCCATAAGCAGCGAATTGACTGTCCGAGTAGTATGACCTTTAATTGTTGTCCCCGGGGCGGGTTCGAGAATCGCTTGCAGGATTAGATACGGACCTTGTAGTCGAGTTAGTCGCCAACAATCGTAGTCCCTGACACCAGAATCTTCCCGCTTACTGCTCATGAATAGCCTTCCATCCACGCTATTGTTGTTTTCCACTCTTAACTCAATAAATGGCGGTGGGTCGATGGGTTTACGATCTGATCTTCTTGTCAGTTTGGGCTGATACAACCGAGTTGACTACAAACCGTCCCTACCTTTTTCCTTGCCATGAGCTACTCTGCCATGTTCAGGCTGCTGCTTCATAATTAGGTGAAAGCCATGATAGCGTGACCTGCGAACTGGTTTAGCACTTTTTGCATCTTTTACATCTAGTTCTCTTGTGCTACCAGTATGTAGGCGCCAAGGTAGCGATCACTCACCGAGGTGAAAAACTTTGTTGGCTCTGCATCTCTCCAGGAGGAGAGTATGTGGCCTGCATGCCAGGAGCCCAGAGGCCTTGATGGCCACCGTGGTTCATCGTCGGTGTGCTTCAAGTTCCGAGCACAGCTGGACAGTGGTTTAAAGGTTCCAGCGCGATGGATGGGAGGATGGTTTTGCAAAGCTGTGGTCACCGCAAGCTGGATAAGAGCCAGAATATTCGATGTCGTGGAAACTTATGGTTCGTAAAACTTGAAGGGGGGCGGAACTGGTGCGTTGGACGCCAGGGTTGCGTGCTAGGCTGCTTGTGTTTTAGGGGATCGAAGTCGACCTCAAGTCTAGATGGGATCTAGTGACTGGGTTGATAATGAAACCGAAGAGTGAGAAAGAAAGCCGATGACGATGGCGCGAGATCGAAAGAGGAAGACAGGTAGAACGAGCGGTCTCGTTGCAAAAAATCTCCAAGCTCTGCGGTCCAGGGTATCTGTGCAATCTGTGTATATATTTCACACTGAAGCTTCCAAGGCGTGTCGGAAGTATATATCTTGCGACGGCCCCCTTTCGTAGGCGCACGATCAGAAACCTCACAGCCCTCAAACCTTGGGAGCAGTGGAGGGTTCTTCGGCTAATTGGGAGGGATATAGTCTAATGTCAATGCGATATGCAATGCAGCAACTGGCGTCGTCGATCTCGGCAGATGTACGAGGGCAACGGAACTGGACCAAAGGGACGAACACGCCGCTTGTGCACCACAGCTTCGTAAGAGCTTGTCTGGGGTCCCGGTGGGCAGCCACGCAGATGTGATGCGCAAAAGCTTGCGCCTCGGTTGGAGGAAGGTACGTTGCGCTGAGCGCCAACCACCAACCTTGGATGGGGAAGCCTCCGCTTCTGCGTATCAACTGATTGATCTAGTTCACGGTTGGTTATTCAAGAGTAGGGGGGGAAGCGAGATTTCCTAGAGTGTTTTGCGTCTGTTTGCTCTCGTAACTGTGTGCCTGAGCACTATCGATAGCTATCATGCGCGCGCACCGCACGATCGCCGGTACAATGTTGCCTAGTGGTCGTGACAATGCCGCACTCACAAGCAGGAACAGCGCTTCTAGGTAGCCGGGTTTGGCCACAGGAATCGAAGCTCTGGCACCGGCGTCAACAAGATGCTTGCTGATGTTGCGAGCTTCGGTGACTTCTACACTTCTCGTGCTCGGCGCTCGAACGGGTGGGAGCTGTCGACTGGTGCTGGAGAGATGCGTCTGCCGCCAAGTCAAACAAGGTGACAAGCTTAAACTTTGCGCCGTTTTAAGAGCGAACCAACGCAGATATCGTGCGCACTTTCGGCCGATGTCTGGCCGGCTACAGGAAGGGATCGAGTGGGTTGATGACGGATGAGGGTGATGATGTGAGTTATTCCTTAGTGCAGAGTATTTCCACTATGCTCATACCAGGCTGTCCCGCCAAGTAAAGTTGTACCGGGTAAATTACAGGCAGGTAACAGGGCGACAGGAGAATTGGTAACCAGATAGTAGATTCCAACCAACTTCCGGGCCCAAGAGAGTAACTTGATGTGGCAACTTCGGGATCCAGCGTCCAGGTGCAGAGCTCAAAGGGAGGAGAGGAAAAAGAACCGAACTCTTGGTAACGCCGAGTTACATCAGCGACCAGGCTAATACTATGTTACTTGGCAGCAAGTGGCAGTTGAGGTTGAGTTGGAGGCGTAGGTGTCAGTGAGGGGGTTAGAGGTAAAGGTTCGGGCGCTAAACAGTAGTCTTCAACAAAGAGGATGCGCTTCAAGTCTTCGGCCAATATGATGACTGTGGGGAGATGTACTTAGGTACCTAGAAGTACCGTAGATATTGCAGTGAAATAGGGCAGAGCGGCAGCATTTCCGGTCAAGAAACGTCAGATGTCCTAGTTGCAGGTGAAAGGCGGAGTTCCAAAGTCTGCGATGGTTCGGTTGCTTGACAAGGGGGCTTGTAGTGCCGTTCACTGTGACAGCTAGACACACTGTTCGGGTCAGTCGATGGGCTATTCCGAATTCTTAAGTGCTTGATGGGTGAGAGGCGGCCCTGCTTCCTTGCTTTCAAGCCATAAAAGTCCCCGTCAAGAATGAAAGGTCCAGGCGAACGAATCAGGGTAGCTCAGGGTTGTGTTGCGCCCCGGTCGTCGGTATCCTTTTGCTCGTGGGCTGTGCTATCTCAACCTTGAGCGGAAATACAATCCGGAATCCTTTGTTCCCGTTGTTATATAATGTCGAAATGAAAGTTTCCGACAGCGAGGGGGTTTGGTGTTGCCCTGGTTAGTCCTGGCTGTCAACGTCTCAGATTACCGTCTCCATTGCAAGCCTTGATCAGAATAGTCAACGCGGAGAGAGGACGTGACATCAAAGCTTGGGGGAGGGGGGGCAAGGGCAATGCTCCCACGGCGCTCAATATTTCCGATGCTTGACAGCAAAGCAAGTTCATGCAACAAGGGAGACTTCTCCAACCTGGTGCAGATCTCGTTTGCAGTGGTCGCGACCGATGAGTAAGAGATCTCAAATCAAGAGTAGACCTAATGGGTAACAGAGTGAACAAGCCCGCGACCCAGCCTAGAAAGTCGACCTTGGCACAGCTTTTCCCCTTTGGCCCCAGCTCCTCTCAGGGTGACAATCAGCCTAATAGCTAAGGTGGTAGCGGGTGGACCTTACAATACACTACAATGAATAAGAATAATGGTCTCTAGTAATGGGGGGAGGGGTAACGACAACGACGACGAAGATACTCGTATTCCCGATGTCAGAGGTAGATCATCGTAACTGGGTTGGAAGACGTCAAGATCAAGAGCTCTACAGGCATCCCGGCTGGCTGAACATATCTACCCATCCGTATTTGCCAGGATAGCGATGCATAACAGATACGTACTAAGGCAGTACCCAACTTCACGAAGCGGCGTTCGTCTCAAAGTACACCGTATGGTGGGCCACGCTGTTCGATGACAGGTGCTTATTTCAAGGGTAGAGTAGCAACCTCCGATTTCTATTGACCGCCATGTCACTGTATACAAGCAGCCCGCCACTTGGCTTGTGGTAGCATTGAGAAAATACTTGGTGGGGACTGGGGTGGCGAGGGTAGCGGTACCTGAGGCCAAGGTACCCTGCTCCTCGATTCAGTTTGCATGGAGCTTACGGGACAGGGACTTGTCAGGGGTTGTCCTTGGGAGACCAGGCAATACTTGCCTGCTCAGGCCGGGAAGGACGAAGGGATGTCTCCTAGCATTGCCGTGCTCCCCATTATCGGGCATCTTCGTCGATCACGCCGTGCTGGGGGTGGAGGGGGAGGGGGGGTTTTGTAAGTGATGTGTGTGTGTGCGCGCGCGCGCGCGTGTGTGTGACAACACGGAGCTGGCAAGCTTTTGTTCTGACTCCTGGATGGGGACTGGATGGGAGCCGGTCACCCGGGGTCGGAGGCATCAGGATAAGGCAGTGTTCGAGAATCTCTGGCAACTTCTAGCCAAGAAAACACTGGTCGACTCCCGCACAATTTAATTGACGTTATCTCGTCAAATGGCACTTGCCCCCCCACAATCTCGGTTCTGTTTAGGGACGATTTCCCAAAAGTCCGACGACTAATGTAACGCGGTAGATGGGAAATGAGAAAGCGATCACACGTAGCAATTATATGTGATCAACACGCGAGGGAGCAGAGACCCGGCCACGAAGGCCACCCAGATAGGGATTAAAAGAATATTAAAATAAAATCTTGTCGGCAAGGCTTGTGTCACCGTAGCCCAATCTGCCGGTAGGTAGTAATATTGGTAAACGGATATTTGCCCTACGTACCATCGTTCCTGGGATTTGCGATGGAGCGCGACATGGGGTTGCTCAAAGCTAAGGTTACGCTGGTGCAGGGTACAGTGCCTATTTGCCCGGGTGAACTACGAACATCGTCGATGGTTTGAAAGAGCCTCGTGCCTTGCAGTCCTCTTGCACACGATGCATAGACGACATCAGGTGCGTGGGAAATCTGAAGCAGAATTGGCCTCCAAAGGCCAGACCCGTCTCTGTCCACTGCCGCCATCCCCTTCTTGTCGTGCTGCACAATACTTCGGCAAGTCTCCCGATCCAGGTCCGTGTTTCAGAAGCTTCGATCCACCCATGTCAAGATTGGCGTCGGGGGCTCATTCAAACGAAGGGGGTCCCCTAGGGGCGACGGTTTTCTGCAAGAGACCGCTGTCACTGTTGAAAACGGTGGAGACTTAATCTACAAGTCCACAGGGTCCCGCCAACATGTGAATCTGCTTGTATGGGGCATGTCGGTTAGATGGATGTGCACGCACGTGGGGGGAAGAGAGCAGTTCACTAGAGCCGGAAACATATGTGAAGCCTATGGCGGGCTGCTACCTGACACTGAAGTTGGAGTGCTTTATTGAAAAGGAAAGGAAGGGGGAAAAAAAGACAAAGAATGGCCAAGACAGAAATGGCCTGCACAACCCCAAAGGGTCCGATTGGGGAAGTGCGGGATCCTGCTACCTGCAAGCTTGGTTGGCGCAATACCAGATTTGTACTTGGACAGGACAAATTGGAACAGGTAGCTTTGGCATTGGGAGCCAAGAGGGACACCGGACTCGACCGTTGCCACTCACCCGGCGCCCCATGCTGGTTGATGAGTGGTGAAAGGGTAAGCAGAGGTGAAGAGATGGTAGGCCAGTGGGCTCAGCACCCGGTGATCTCCCTTACAGGCTCAGGGGGGTGGTGCATCCACTTGCAGGCTCGCTTAACCATCCCAGGCGGCCGTTGCATTAGCATTAGCATTTGCGCGGCAGAGCAAAACCTGCTTTCGATGGAGCTCAATCGTCTAATGTGACATCGGAATATCAGGCCAGGTAGGAGAGGTGAGAGGCAGCCAGCCCGTTGCTCGTACGTTAGCCGCACCGTATATCCAATCTCGCATCGCTCCCAATGCAATTCCCCATTTCAGCCCTTGAGCTCGTCTTAGCTATGATCCCACTCCTGTTCTAGCGGAGCAGGTTCCTCTTCGGAGGCTTTTTTATCTGCGAACTACCTCGTTACTCAGTACAATGAATATGTGACACTCCTGTTGGCGTCAACTTTATCCTTGCTGTGCTCTGCAGTGGTTTTTTTTTTTTTTTTTTTTTCCCGGTCCCCTTTCGTCCCATCTGCAGTCTACTGCTGTACCACCATTTATCTTGGGACGGAGGGGCAAAATACGGTACATGCACTCGTTCGGCAGATTTACCCACTAGCCTTCGTTGCTGAGTGGACTACGCGCAGGCGTTTGCAAGAGCTGAACCCACATAGTCAGATCGTGCCTGACGGGATTCCCATGGTAATTACATCTTCATAGTACGGAGTAGTACTAACTTCAATGCACATGTGTTAATAGTAGATGCTGTAGTAGTCGCTCCGAGCCCTGTCTAGGTACCTAGACATTAACTCCGAGTTCATCCCATCTCATTTTAATAAAAGATCAATCATCCTTTGTGCCTTTGGCCAGTTCCGAAGATCAAGCTCGGCGTGGGCAACTAATCTTTTTTTACTGTTTTTTTTTTTTTAAGTGAGATCATTTACCGTTCTCCACCGTTTTGGGCGAAGCGATGAACGGATTTCTTTACCGTAGACATACTAGGTAGCTTGTCTTAAGCTAGTCGGTGTCCGCCGCTGACCGGGACTCGACTCGATACGTCTTCGAATGCTACATCAACAAGGCCTTATCGCAGCCATGCAAAAGATGCAGCGCGTCTTGCATAACGAGGATTGCCTTTTTAGTTTCAATTCACCGCTTTCTATCACGGAGCTGCCGTTCTCTTGTTCCCTGTGTTTGATCTGGGTGAGGAGGGGGTTTGAGACTTTGGAGCCTCCAGGGCTCCAAAGCCTCCTGTAGAGAGGGGCTGGGCTGTTTTGTTCCTGCAGGTCCTGCAAGCTATCCCATCAATATCATAGAGCACAGATTACACACTCCGTGTGATCTTGGACGCATGCCTATCACCTGCACGGTACCGAACATGCTTTGAGTAACTTACTATGCTTGTGAACTGTCTTCTCTATTATTACTGTGCATACTCCGCGTTATAATTCTCGCTCACATGCCCCAGCGCTTTGGGCGGCGGAACCGTCTCGAAATAGAGACCGCGAGCCTGTCGCGGAGCTTAGTTATGCACCCAGTTCGGCCAGGTCGGATCCGCCAACGGAATTTTTTCTTCTTCTTCTTCCATCCTTCTGCTCTTCTTTTCCTTGTACCCAGCTAGCGGCGGATGGGGTTGCCCGCAGGCCGTTTGATCTGCTACCCCAGTCGTTGTCTACTAAGCTCCCTGAAGCTCGTTGCTACCTGGACAATCTGCGGGGGCACGCATTGCCGGCCAGCAATCAGTAAACTGGTCTTTCCGATGCAATTTCCATCCATTCTGGGATTGCCCCCATGCATATCCCTGACCGTTTCAACATAATTGTTGACATACGATGCGGGTAGCCGTATTACTTGATGCTTAGCAAAAGAGATGTCTACCGTTGCGCATAACTGCCGAGCCTCTGAGCACTACATCTCTGACCCAGGCTGGCTGAAGCATGTGCTTGGGAAGCCTCGGCAGCAATAGATCCCTTGACACTTCAGACAAGGATCAAACATGACGGGAACAGCAGCTCAGGTGAGCAGCTCCAGGGGGGCCTGTCACCAACACATTGTCTACTTCACTACTCGCATCACTTAGTTGCGTCGTAGTTTTTAAATCCGCTCCCATTTGCCGAGATCAGATGGCCAAGACGCGACGGGCGGATAGCAGTAGGGTCAGTTCATCCATTCACCGTCTGACTAATTCAGACGAATCTGCTACGGGTTACATGTAGCTGCGAGACAATAGCTTGTGAACAAGTCTGATGAGCAGACTGTAATCCAGGACAAAAGTACGTGTGTCAATTGTCACCATTCCATTCTATCGCAAAAGAGGACAAGCGTGACGCCATATGAGTACCAGAAATTACCATCTATTGTCAGTGAGCAATAAAAGCCCCGATTTGCGGTGTGTTTTAAAACGAAGCTTTTTAGAGTTTGGGGGGATATCTGTCAACCCCAAAACGACGCTAATTTAAAGCACGGCCAAATGAAAGAGAAAGCCAAAGGAAGAGCAAAAAGGCACTAACGAATCGGATCTGCGGCTCACACGTTTGAGCGAATAAACTGATTTCGTCTGTAGACCACATAACTTGATACATAAAGTAGTTCTAAACGGGCATTTTATTCAATACCAGAATAAAGGGGCCATGTAGGGTAGGAAAGGAGGAATCGGCCCGTATGCAGCATATTATCCCCCCTTCTCTGAGTAGCCCACGCTGTGTCCCATCCTTCGTCTCACGAAGGACGCAGTTTGACATATTTCGTGTGGGTTCCACTGGCCACGACGGGCCCCGCGCTTCCGTCGATGACCTTGGAGATGACGACCTTGGTGAAGGCGACGGAGCCGCCGACCTTCTCTGCGGTGCCCTCGATCTCTATCTCGTCGCCCTCGCCGGCGGACGACAGGTATCTCACGTGGATGTCGACGGAAACGCCCGTCTTCTCGCGCAAGTCCCACGTCGCGATGGCCATGCCCCCGGCCCAGTCGACAATGGTTGCTGAGACGCTGCCGTGGATGCCACCGCCCGAGTTGATGTGGTTCTTGGTGAGCCTTAATCTAGCCCTGACACAGCCCTTTGTGGCTGAGTGAATCTTGACGTCTGACAGCAGGAAATTGTAGATGGCGGACCGGGGGAGCATGGTCGCTACCAGACCCTCAATGTGAGCCTTGATATGGTCGTCGTCAGCGCCCTCCATCTTGATTGGCACACCCTGCTTGGCTTTCTTTCTGGCGTCGACTGCTCCCAATCGTAAAATTTCTTGCTTAATTTTTGACGTATCTGTAGATGCAAGGGGGGAAAACCGCCCAGATCCGCCCCCGGATATCATAGATGCTCAAGCGCCGTTACTTGCAGCTGCCCAGGACTGTCAGAGATCCACTGGTCGGTGCCATTTGATGGCGGCTCTGCACTGCTTGCACTCACACTCACATGCACCATCGCAAAGCACTTCCGCGCGTCACTCTAGTCTACCTTGTAAATGACTATTCCAAAACACACTTTATTTTATTTTAAATTAATCTCATTTTGAGCCTATATTTTCCCATTTCTCGTAATCTGGGAAGTACCGGTCTTGTATCCTGTTCGCGTAGTCCAATACCGTCGGAAATTGTCTTACCACCTTCTGCGAGTCCGGTGCCGCGGTGCAGACCAAGACCGACACGATGAACCCGAACAGCGTGGTGTCCGCCTCAGTCGGGCCCTCCCCGCCCATCACCCAGTACGGCTGCCGCTCTTCTTTGTTCTTGCTGCTGCTGCTGCTGCTGCTGCGGCTGCTGTCATCGGCTGTCGAGCGCGCCGCGACCACCAGCTGGTTGACTGCTTCCCAGATCTCCAGCCTGAACGCCGCGATCTCCTCCGCTGAGTACCGCCCGGTGCCCTGGCCGTGAAGCGTGGCCACCGCGCTCCTGTGAACCATCAGGCCGACGAGCACCCTGACGGGGTACGGAAGCGCCTGGAAAATATGGTCGCGCATGGTGTAGTAGTTCTGCGTCCATCGCTCCCACGTCTAGAAAATATCTGGTATTAGCGAACGGTGTTTCCACATTGAACTTTATTTATTAACTTGGAAGTTTTACTTTCACTTACATGATAGAAATACAGCTTGTCCTCTAACAGCGCTCGGAGCGCCATATCCTGCGCCCGCTCTGCCGGGGACATCTTCCCATTCAAGTCAGGCAGCACATCCCATTCGGTCAAAGTCTTGACGATGAGCGAGGAGTCGCTGAGCTGCGTGCACACCTCGCCCTGGGCGGCGGCTGCCGCGCTGCGGTACTCGATGTAGGGGATCTTGCCCTTGGGCGCCGTCTTGGGCGAGCCCACGTCGGTCGCGTACTTGACGCCGGCGAAGCGGAGCCGCGCCTCCAGCTTGACGACGAACGGGGACCAGACGTGTTTACCCGCGTCCTTCCAGCCGCGGAAGACGGTGATTTCGGGGTTGCTGGGCTCTCTCGCCATCTGAAAGGTAAAAGATTAATGGTTTGTCGATTAGGTTGCTGGACCGCGCAATCACACCAATGAGATCAAAGCTAGATACACTCCTCACTCAAGCAGCTCCAAGTAGTAAATAATTGTATACAATATGAGTTTTCATTTACTCCATGCAAAGGTCTTGAATCTAAATAATTGAAGCACAGCTGCCCTCGAGCTTTTCTAATGCGCGGCGTGTTAGTCGAACACTGGGTCAAGGCAGCCACGCGCACTTTTGGAAATGTCCGTTCCGCACCGCACGCCGGACCGGAGGTCTCAAGACCTAAAATAAGCAGCGGAAAAATCAATAACCCGGAAAGGATCAACATCCGACCCAGGGCGCAGTGGCAGAGTGGTCTAATGCGCAAGACTAGAATTACCAGCTATCTTGTTCCTTCGGGAGCGTCTGTTCGAATCAGGCCTGCGTCGGTATATTTTTTTTTACTTGATTTAGTATCCTTCAGGGTCTCTTTTTGGGTGTCTCTTCTTTTTGAGGCATGCAGAGAGACTTTGGCTTCCTTGGAAGGGTCTTTTCTGAGTATTCAAGACATCAAATAGTCTGAACGCCAACAAAGCGTGTCCGGCAAAAGGGTTTGCAGGTTATATATTCAGATCGCGAAAACTAAGGGACTGGCTCATTGAGGAAACAAATGACACACAGTGTAAGTGTGAGATGGCTCGTAGATTGGTCAAAAAACTTGCCTTGTGTGCGAGAATAGTGACTGCAGTTATTGTCTTTAATATCTAGTGGAAGCACTGGTAGATCCGAGACGGCATGGCAATAGTCGGTAGCTATCTTCGTATATCATTGCCGTAGACTTGCTTCCAGATTCGCACTGGCTTCTAGGGCACAAATATCCTTGTTTTAATGATCCCGAATGATTACCACGTGGCTATCTGCAGAAGTCGACAGTGAGGTTTATTAATCGGAGACGCAATACGCTCAGAACCCTGTTGTTCTACACTTGATAATAAATCTCACACTGGTTCTAGAATGACATTGACTGTAATTTCACCTGAACAACTGTGTTCCAGTCACGAATCAGCACAAAGCAGTGCATTTATTGCAGACTATATGGCACATGACATCTAACCCTAAGAATACCTAAAGAGACCTTTAGGGGCGGAGATTTACGATTCGTACTCGCGGTTTGAAGAAGGTTTGCGAACAAGTGATATAAACTAATCAATGTACGAGTATCTCTTCGATTTCAATTCATCGTGCAACACTTTGACTCGCTGTATTTTTGTCTCTCTATTCTGGTTCACAAATTGATATATATATTTCTAGATCCTTACTTCAGTTATACACATGTGCGATTGCAGCCAGGAGACAAACGTTACGAGAAATGCTAACATGCTCCAGATTATGAAAATCATTCAAAATATTTTCTCGAGTAGACATGACGAGCGCATATATACTTTGGCCATTTTCATGTCTCAACATTCTAGTGGCGTCCTCTGGATACTTAAACCTATACCGCCATTTCGACTTCACGATCACTACCACTTCATATTCATATTCTTTTCCTTTCATTGTGCTCTTTGGGTCGGGTCCAATTTGCTAAACGGCCAAAATAATTCAAAGTGTAAAAAAGAATTCATAGCTGTGTGAAATAACTACTCCCAAAGAGGAGATCAGACCCGCCGGCGGATTGAGATAGTAGTGTCTAGACCCTCTTCCTGACCCGCCGCCCACTTAGGGCTTGTTAACGAGATTCGAACTTCACCAAATACCTGTTCTCAGCAGGATTAGCTCAGCTGGTTAGAGCGTCGTACTAATATACATACCACTTGGTATTATAATTGGTAATGCGAAGGTCATGAGTTCAAGCCTCATATTCTGTAATTGTTTCTTTTTTGGGAGGTTCGCGGAGACTTTTAACTGCGGCCCCAAATATCCTTGTTTTTTTCCCCCTTGTCACTCCTCGGCATTACATTAACATATGGGACATGATGGAAAATTTCATCTCTGTTCTTCTCAGCGTCCACTTTTCTCAGTTAGAGTCCGCTTCGTGTCAAGTATTTATCTTACCAGCAGTGGAGTGTACAAGATCACAGTTGCATGAGGAGAATGGCAGATAGCATAAAGTCAATAAATTCAAGTATTCGTACACACCCTTCAAGGCAACCCTATAACGCCGTGATTCCGTCTATCTTGAATTGTGTTGCCACGCGCCTCCAGGGTCAGCCTGCCCTAGGCCTGGCAATGTCATCCGATGTACCATGTATGCAGTGTACTACTATACACATAATATAACATCCAGATGCACACTCCTCAAAAGTAGACGACTAGCCAGCCGTATCACCACGCGTAATACGTGTGGTTTGCCTCAACTAAGAACGTGCGCTGGCCAACAGATCTCATAGGATCAAGGGCATATCATAGTACTATACCCGAATGGTTTTTTCCCCTGCATACTCCTGTGTCGATTCACGTAGAAGTCTGCCTCTAAGCAAAATAGCTCTTCCAAAGCACGCCTTCAAGATCTTCCAATTGCTCAGAAGTAAAGTACTGATAACTAGCTGTTAGCATTCCACAAACACCATTTAATTCATCTGATGGAGGGGCCGTAGGGTGAACATACCTTCTGATCGACTCCCCAGCTATCTTGCCTGGTTTTCTTGAACTCCGACAAAATTCCCTTTGTTGCTTTTCCCACGACTCCAGGGTCGCTAGCAGCCTTTCTCGCGAGTAACGCCAACACTTCTGGCATCCATGCCGGTGGCGGTGTAGCATAAGGAAACGCTTCGATGAGCGCACCTAAACCAAGAACCGCAGCATGTCTTCGCACTATTTGCTGAGTTACGCTGACGGGTGTATCTGTCCCCGGTGTCCTCTTTTTAGGCATCGGGTTTCTTTCAAGCTGGTTCTCGAACCTAGATTTGAGCGATTCGATGACCGGGTTTCTGATCGCGGCAGGCGAGCATCGGATCATGCCAGCGAGTGTGGCACCGGCTACGGTCCGAACCTCGAGCTGCGGGTCAGAGAGCATGTCACCCACAGCGTCGAAGAGAAGCTCGCGTTGTGTCTTATCCGTCAGGAATAGTCGACGGAAATAGATAACTTGCATGTTGACCAAGGCACGGAGTCGCTGGTGCCAGAAGGCAGAATTCCTCCCCAGTCGAACCAGAGCTGCAATGAAGGCCTCGTCTTCGCCAGTACGGAAGGGGATGTTCGGCAAATGTCGGTATACATGATAAGCATGTCGCATAAGTTCGGGGTCCTCCTTGATATCCATCATATGGAGCAACTGGTCGATAAATGGTTCCGGGAAGAATGATATCAGCTGTGTGCACTCCTGCGATGACAGTGTGTTGTCGAGCCACGTCAAGACAGTCTTGGATCCCGACGTGTACGGAGATGGTGTCTGCTGTCCAGGTGTCCGTTCCTTTCTCCACACTTCTAGACGATCAAAAACTTCCTTGATGGTAGCTTTGAACTCATCTGTGGGCTGGTATGGTCGGATGCCGATGGACCCCTCAGCTTTATTCTTTTCAAGCAGCACTGACACATTTTCAAAAGACTCATGGTAGCGTGTGCGGTATATGGCGGCGATGACTCGGCCGATAGCCTCTCTCACCGTCTTATATGGGTGGTCAAGATGCGCCATGAAGTCCTGCAGTATGGGCTGTTCCTTGCGGAAATGCCAGCCATAGTCGTTGATCAGAATCTCCAGTAGTTGAACCTTGGAAGACTCTTTGAACGCTGCGTTAGACGACATATCAAGGCGGAACGAGCTGAGGCTCTCAATGAGCTGGTGGGCGCGACGAGGATCCTTCCCATCAATGACAAAATGCAAGCATGTGCTCCAGTACACCAGGTTTTCAGGAGTCAAGTTGTCCGCAAATACCTGAAGCATCAGCGGTTGGGCGAAGCTCCACGAGCGTTCTCTCATCTCTACTGGATCGTCCGCAGATCCTGCGAGCAATGCCCCGACAATCTCTGCGGTTGCACGATGCTGATGCTTGTCACTGCCATCACCGTAAATCTCCATGGTCAATGCCTTGACATCCTCAAAGGTAACTTCTGTTTGACCATAATTCACCAGGTCAAACACGTGCATGAGCAAGATAACATCCTGACTTCTGAACCTATCAGAGGAAGAGTCTCGCGGCTCCTGCTTCATGTAATCGAAGTACTTTGCCAACCAATCCCTGGTAATGATGGCGCCAATCTGCTTCCTGGCGGCCGCTTCTAGTTCGTCGTAGGCATCAAACCGATTCGGCTTTGCCCGGAAAGCAGTGAATTGCTTCCCCCAGACGAGCCAGCCAACGTGATCAGCATCGATATAGTATTCAGCATCCTCTGGTTGGTTGAACTGGTCCAAGAAATTCGCGGTGAATTTGTCGTCGCTTTTCGTTACTGGTATGATCATCTTGTTAGAATCGTTCTCCTTCTCCTCGAGGAAATCCTTGTAAGAGTGGTTATAGACGGCACGTTGATCGATGGCTGTAAATATGCTCGAGAACGCCGTCATGTACCCTGTCCGGAGTCCTGGGTGAGGGTCGTTGGTTCCTCTGACAACAAGATCAATGAACTGAGAAGGAGCAATGTTCTCAAAACGCAGGCATAGGTTGGTAGAAAAGAGCGCGCAGCGGCTGGCAGTCTTCCAGTGCGACTCCCTCGCTATCTCAACCAACTCAAGACCGAGCTCCATCTTCTTTGCCTCTACCTTCTTTCGCCTTCCAATGATGAAGGCATTGCGGGACTCGATAGCTCGCGAACAATCCTCAGGGGGCTTGATGGAGTCGATGATGGAATGATCAAGCAAAATCATCAACTCCAAGCGTTTCCCAAACTCGATCAACGGGTAGAGAGCGGTGGACCCGAGATTTTGAATCGATGTCTTATCGACGCCAGCAGTTTTGATGTACATTCTCATCAAATCAGGTGCGAATCTCCAGTCCTTCATCACGGTCTTAAGGAGACTAGTGAATAGCAAAGTGTACATGGAACCTTTGATACGATCATGATCCATCTCGTCTAGCGCCTTTTGGAACCTCGCCAGAATCACGGGGATCACCAGCGGACGACCTCCGATCAGAACCTTCAAAGACGCATCTTGCGCTCCCTGGGCAATTCTCCGCACATCAGCGTACAGAGATGTGCAAGACTCTGCCAAATCGAGCAATAATTGCTTGTCTAATTCGCTCTTTCTACGAACTGAAGCATTGTGCTTCATCCGTTGCAACTGATATGCATCGGCCCGCTTGATTAGCAACGGTCGAGGATAGACCTTCCGCAAACTGCAGATCTTGAAAGGTCCAATGTCCTGCTTGTACAGTCTGACCAAGCGTTCCAATGGATGTGCAGATCTCTCGAATCCTACATCAGTGATCCATGTACGGTATGTGGTATAGAGTGCTGTAAAGCAAGGGACATCGTCCTCTTGATGAGCATTGAGAAATGCGTGGGTGCTGGAGAGGAGGCGTCCGATCTCGTCTCGGAGATCATGGATACGAGCATAGAGCGGATCCTCAGGAGCCAGAAGATAACCACTCTGGTACTTGTACTGCGGGCGTGTCTCATCATCATCCGCAGCCTCAGCCAGAGGATCTTCTTCCTCGTCAGTATCCTTCATTTCCTCGTCGCTGTCAGAATCGGTGACACCGTTCACGTGGCCATTGGTCTCACCCGAGGCCCGCTTCGGATCGAACAAGACCGATACACCCGAGATGGCTAAACGCAGCTGACTGAGCTGGCGAGAGACCTCATCAGACCATTCCTTATTCTTACCCTTTCTGCTCACAGGCGGATTGTCACTCATTAGAGACTGCAATCTCTGCATTGCTCCGTTGGCCTGGGCTTCAAAAAGCCCAACCGCAAATTGAATTTCTTCAGGCACGGGCCGGTGCCATCTAATGGTGAGATCGGCAGGGGTGGTAACCTGGCCCCAGTCACTTACGCTTAAGCCCCTCTTAAATACTTCAGGCTCATACAAAGCGTTATCGACGGGGTAGGTGTGTGTCAAATTCAGCAATAGATGATGAACGTAGTTGCTTATGTGAAGAGTAGGAAGCCCACGGCACTTTTCCTGCATGTACTGTGCAATGTCAAAGAGTTCCCTCTTGTATTTGAGCACTTCAGCGCCAACGTGCACAACGCACATGCTCAGAATGCTGACGTGCCACACCAGGGCTCTATCCCGTGGGAGAATCTCTGTGCCGCTGCTTCTGTCGGAGGCAGCGCCGTTGTAGTCAATTTCATTGCGAATGTTGACGATCAGCATAGGTACAAAGACCTTCAAGGTCTTCTCAGGATCAACCTTGCAGAGCGCGTTGCAGGTCCACGCCATACTGTCCCTGGCTTGGTGCACAACGTGAGTTGACACGAATGCGGCCAGCTTCTCCAAGGCCACGTCGAAAAGCTCCGGGGAAAGAGACGCAAATAACGGCGTGAGAGCCGCTGGCAAAGTGTTGATGATATTGTCTTCAGGCGATCCAGACCGAACATGAGACGCATCGGGTAAGTTTTCAAGTAGCGTGAAAACTTTGCCCAACAGCGCCAAGATGAATTCACCAAACCCTGCGGTCGAAGAGCGGACGATATTGGCCTCGTCCTCGTCGGAAAGCTCATTTTGATAGTCGATCTTGATGTCCTGGCCTTCTCGTTCCATGCGCTCCATCTCTCCTTGCACCCATTGCACAGCCAGACTAGTATCATGGATACCCTCGTTCTCGTTCGTCAGGTTCACAAAGGGTATACTGTACGCCACCGTCTGGATCAAGTTGAGAGTGTATTGGGTCTTGTTCAAGTCATTGGCATCAATTCCCGGCAACGCAAGCGCCAGCAGTGCCGTGATGTGACAGCGGAAACCTTTCTGTCGCGACATGATGTTTGCAATCATTTGCAGGCCACACAAGCTCGATGTGGTTCGGTGCACCTCCACAAGTCCTTGCAAGCTAGGATAGAACCGCTGGAGAGCACCAGGAAGCATAAGCTGGGGCTCAAGATAGGTGAGATTCTGAAGAGCCCCGTAGTACATGTTGGTAGACTTGGCGCTCTTGCCAAATAGACCCATGAAAGTGACCTCACGCAGACTCAACACGAATCGCTTCTTGATCTCCTCATTGAGGCGGCGATCTAGAGGAGTGTCTTGCTCGCCCTTCTGCTCCTTATTCCAGCGCGAAACGAACATCTCCGTCAAATAGAAAGTCACCTGAGCGAGCAAGTTGGTCCAATTACCCTGGTTAGATGGGTGGAAAAAGGTATCAATCGACTCCATTAGGCCCTCGAGGCCATGTAAGATGGAACTTTCTTTATCAAGACACTTGGGTGAAAGTGACATCACGATCCAGCGCGCTATAGTGTACGATATCGGGTACTTTTTCTTGTCCTTCTCTAGGAAGATGGCCAGGCCAGCCGAATAATCCAGTGAAGTATAGGGCGAGTTTGCTTGACCCACGGGGATCTCGGTGAGGCGCAAGGTCGCAGTAAACAACAAGTCGGATTGCTCTCGGGTAAAGATACCATGCTCGGTGAAGGGAATGTGCGAGCAAGGAAGATAATCTCTGGCCAGGCGTGAGAATATATCAAGGAAGGCTGTGTCAAAAACCTTGGATCGAGTGTTCAGCGACCACAGGTGGAAGAATGTCGGCATGAAATCGGCAGGCTGCGATTGGGGCTCGGTTGGCGGCGCTGGAGTGGTGGGCAACAGTATATTCAGGGTGCCGACCACAATATAAGCGTTCTGTAGATCCGAGGCGCTGAAGAAGGGCAGTATCTCCTCGAGCATTGCCCGTCGCTCCTTGGGGTCAAAGTATATAGATGCCTGAAGGCAGAGCTTCCACATGTACTTCAAGCCGCGCCGTCGGGATGAATGATGCGCCGGAGTCTCGCTCGGCAGCACCAGGGACTTGATTTCCTTCCAAATAGGCCGCCAGTCCAACGTCAAGTCGACCTGGGGCTTCAGAAGATGCCTCCGCTTAGCCAGCGTGGTAACCATCCTGGAGAAGCGATCGGCGGTGTTCGCATCAAGGCCAGGAGCAAGACTGAGGTGGAAGTAGAGATTGGCAAGCTTGGCTCGCAGCTCCCTTGGGAGGTCGAACTTGAGGTTCAGCCATGCTTGAAGCTGCCGGGTCCAATGCAGGGCGCCCGACGAGAAATCTTCAGCTTTTATAGCAATGTAAAGCTGTTTAAGAATGCCGTGAAGGGCGATATCGCGCTCTACTTCTTCCTCCACATCGTACGGGAGGAGATCGAAGTAGGAGAATGTTCTCGGTCGGTGGCGTCGGCTATCGTCGTGCGAATCTGATGATGCAATCCCGGGCGAAGTCGCTCGTGATATCGTCTCGCCAGAAGAGAGAAACGTGCTGATGAATTGAGCAGCACCCGACAGCACGGCGGCAGCGTCTGAAGAGTCGAGATGTTCCTCCATCAATCAGGCGAGCCCAGGGCTCAGGTTGGGGGAGGGCTGTGGGGATGAAATGGTAGAGTGCAAAGGCGAGCTGCGTGGGACTACGTGCAGAGCAGGGCCAAAGGATGGTCGGAGAAATATATCGGAACTCTATCGCCGGGAAAGGGCGCGGATTGGGTGAAGGGGTGGACGACGGTCAACAGTGTCGTAGTCGCAGACGCCTGTTCTAGGCTGCGGCAAGTTGACGTAGGCCTGAAGCGGTGGTGTGTGTACGTGCGTGCGGCAGGCGGCGGCAGCGGAGTGGCACGCGGCTATCAATTCTCAAGGGCGCAAAAAATGGTCTCGTGGCTCGTAGCAGCTTGCTGACATAGCACCCGCTGGAACCGCTGCTGTGCTGTTCTGTCCCCGAAACAAGCTAGTCGAGTAATACTACGTACTCGAAATGTGGTGAAGGTAGGTTTGATGGATTGCGGGAGTGGAGCGAAGCTTGGGGGAGCTTCGGCATGCGGCTGAGTGCTTCCACCCACTGCAGTTTCTCCGCGTTGGGGGAGCAATTGGGACGCACCCTGGAGACCTCGACTTTAACCGGTCTCTGTGGTGCCGTGCGAGACTTTGACTAGTCTAGGCGCTGGCCGCTGACGTCAATCCTTTCAGACGGCTTGTTTTGATTGCCTGTTGTCCCTTCTCCTCACGCCGAGCAAAAAGAGGACGGGGGAAACCAAAAACAAAACCAAAACCTCGCGATAGAAACTTGGTAATCGGTTGAATAAAGAAATAAAAACTCAACCAAGGCGCACTCTTGGAAAGCTGACAGGTCAGAACCTGGTCGGATTGTTCTTTGTTTCTGGGAATCCTGGAAATAATGGATGGCTGTCGAGCGGATTACTCAACTAACTTAGCACCTATTGGTGTCAACCCCACCCCCGTCCCTGTCACATCTCCATTCTTCGTCCTCCTTCCTCGTCCCCCTATCTTGAACATTCCGGGTTGACTCCAGCGTGCTGGCTGTACCTGTAATCGGCCAAGGAGAAATTATCAAAAAGTTCCGGTGCCTGCAGCATGGTTTCGAGCAAACACGTCCTCTAATTTTGGCCGAGATGTCTCTGTATCCATATCCTTCTTAGCAAGGTCTGTAAATGTAACAAAATCATGTCTCATCTATCATTGTACCCAAGAGCATTTATGTATAGCATGCAGTTTTGTCCCGGAATATATGGTGCTCGCAGCGCATGTTGAGCAGCGCATGTTGAGCATCAAGTAGCCCAGGCTTCTCAGCAAGCCCTGTGGGAAACGCAACGGCCCGACCAACCTCCCAGAGACCAGCCGATGCCGGCTTACCTATATCGGTACCTAAGTAGGCGATGGAAATTTCTTGGTTTTCAGAGAACCACGAGCAATGGATATGTCGCCAGCATGAAAGTTGCCTATTACGATCAAATTTTCGGTTACCTGGAGAGGTCGGAGGCACTCCCGCATTGGGTGGGCACGCGCTCTAACTTGACTACCCCAAGGGAAATGGCTGCAGCCAGACAGACAACCTGAAATGTACAGGATGCCTTCTTGGGATACCGGTCTGACGATAAGTCATCAGTTGACCTCTTGTGGCCTCTAAAGCCGCCAATTGCCGTCTACGCCTCTGTGGGCCCCTCAATGCATGGGCAGCCATGGGACGCCTCAATCTGCAGATTTTGGGTTGCGAGTTCGATAGAACCCCTGGAACAGGGTCGGGAATCCCTCCCACCACATCTCATGCCAATTATTCGTGGCTCTCATTGTCCGGGAGCCCCCATCAAGATCTACTATAGGTAAGTATGCTGTGCAGAGCAGTTAGTCGGCGCAGTTCGTCGGCCCATAGAGCACATGAATAGCCCGGCCTGTTATGCGCCATACAGGTTTTTGTTTTTGTGTAAATTATGTAAATTGAATGGTGCACACCAATTAACATTAAGTTCGAGGATTATAAGAAAGATGTACCACCTGGTAGCCTATGCCTGAAAGCTGCGCTGTCCTCGATAAGTGCATGCTGATAGATGATTGCCGTGGCCACGATCCATACATATCATTCAACGAATTTAAAAAAAAAAAAAAAAAAAAGAAAAAAAAAAGGAAAAAAAAAGGAAAAAAAAAAGCTGTATTGCTGAGGTAGGCTGTAGAATCTCTAAGAAACTTGCCCTCTGCACAATGCAGAATCTTGAAGTAAGGTCAGCAGAGAAATAGTGGCTCATTGGACGGGTTGGTGTATAACCGATATGCCAAAATTCATTCCCATGCAGAGAGATAATGCGGTTGAACTAGAAAAACCTGTGAAAACCGGAGCCTCTTATTTCGGTCCAACCGTTTATATTTGGCTGCAACGTCAGGCGAGAAGCCAGCCTACCGCAGAATCCGGGCCTCCCGCATATAACCACTCAGAGCCTCGCTCACAGCTCATCGTGGCATCAAATGTTTGCAAATCCAGCAATTTTTCTGCCTGAATGGTTTCACTTTGGAGGCCTTCAGCATGTCAGGCTTATGCAGCAGATTCTTCGGACTGTAGGTCGCGGGGTCCCTTGTATCGAAAATGTGTATAAAAGCGACCACTATATCCTCTGTTTTCTCTGTAACCAAATCATCTGCTTTCTTCCCAAGTCCTGAAATACCACCACCCGCCATAACTCTCACTTTTCATCTCTATCACTGATTCTCCCTCTCATCATGGATGACACTCGATCAATTGCAGAGAGTAACCAAAGCCTCGTTGCACCATCGTCAGAGGACTTTGCTCTTGGTCCCAAAGTTAACAGGAAACTATATGAGCCAATCATACTCCTCAAAGTATTAAATGAGTCATATAGAGCAAACTGTGAGACCAAGGCAGCAGACATCCCTTGCAACATGTACGCAGAGCTAGAAGAGCTTTTCCACTACTTGGTCAGCAAGTTGGGTCAGCTGTGCGACTCTAGGCGCGGCGGCTACACGGTGACGGCATTTGCCATTCTTCAGAAATTTGAAAAAGTGGAATACGTCTTTGCTTCTAACAAGAGAACTCGAACCGAACTGGAGACCACCAAAGCTTACATCACCTCCATACTCGAGTCTCTGCGTGATGGGTCTTCAGAGGACGGCGATGAGCAACGAGACATTCGTGCAGAGATCCTCCAAGACGTCCTCGTGTTTAACTACAATCGTATCACAGCATACTTGAGGAATCTTAAAACGGCACTTGAACAATGCATCGGTCTTTGTGAACATGAGAGCACCAATGCCTGTGAGTTGTACAATCTATCGTGCCCTATTGCCATCAGTAACTAACTTTCAAAGCTATTATACTCAAAGTAAAACTTCAAGGGCTACTAGAGCTGGTGAAGGAAGCTAATCAGCCCTTGTTAGATGATCAAGTTTGTTCGTGGCCCTTTCTCGGACTCAATCCCTTTGACTGACACTATGTTCATGAGTAGTCTTTGACTCTACACGCACGGTGATCAACGCCATCGCAAATATACTTACTTCTCCCACAAACACCGTCAACATCATGATTCAGCGGAAAATCATGGATGCGAGTGCGAATAACACAAAGCCATGGCGAGAGGTGCGGCACCACTGCGGTCGTCTCTGGTCATACCAGCAAGCTGTCGACATCTTGATTTATGCACGAGACCTCTGGCCGAAGCTATTTGATAACTTCGATGTCAACTACGTACCCTCAAGTAAATACGAGACAAACCCTCTCAAAGCAAATCCTCTCCCAGTCGATACCATTGTGAGTCGTCTCCCAAGTACCGAAGATAAGGAGAGGTACGCCCGCTTGGCTGCCTGCTTGCCGGGAAAGGACGACATCAACAAGGCGATCAGTGACGAGTGGACCGCTGAAAAGTTCAAACCATATGTCCACGCTGAGCCTTTGCTTCTAAATTATCTCGAGAACGCGGAATACTCTTCAGACCGGGATGATACGTGCAGCAAATATGACGGAGCAGAGTTTGAGCCATTGCGTTATTTCAATAATTGGGCCTATATCGGCTGCAGCAAGCCACCCTGCCGTCTCTGCGAGTATTACTTCACCGCACACCCCGGCGGCGTCAAGATCCGAAAATCCCACGGCAACCTGTACTCCAACTGGCGCCTCCCCGACGGGCCCGACCGGGGCGGCCTGAGCTGCAAGGAGGCCAAGCAGCAGCGGCTCCACATCGCTAAGCAGATAATGGTCCAGCTGAGCGACGAGATCCGCCGCATCGTGCAGGAGAAGGTACCGGGGACGCGAACCCACGACTCGAGCAGCGCGGCCATCTACATGGCGAGGCATGGGCTGAACGCTCTCTCGCTGAGAGCTCCCAGCCTGGTTACCAACCATGGCTCCGGAACATCAGTGGACGGCAAAGGTTCTATCGAGGATTGGGTCGATGCCTCGTCGGGGGAATATGATAGCGGAGGCTCAGGGGCCGCTGTAGACAGGCGAGACTAGCTACAACTGGTTGGAAGCAATATGCATAAAAGAGACTTGAAATATCTTTACAAAATGTTCGCTGTGATCAAACAGCGCAACGCGGCACATCGGTCAAAATTTACCAATGTGTACTTTGAGATGGCTTTGAACATCAGGGCCTTGGAGTTTCCTTTGCCGAAAGGGCAACAATATTTCATTGCGTAACTAGCATACAAATTATCAATGTGCACACCTCACGAGATAAATAACACTACAACAGTGTGAAGACTATATTTTTCCAATAGAATACTAACTTGTAACGCAATAACTGAGAATTTTATGTTTCAAACTCCAGGAGAAACTGTACCTTTGTCAAAAAGGTTCGTTTATCATGAATCACTCTGGCTTCCAGTGCCTACCTTATAGACAAACTAAAGGTTCGAGGAAAATGGTCTTTTTTGTTCTTGGGCTTAAATTCCCTTCAGCTAAGCAAGGAGGTGAGCTCTACCAATGATTACATGCGCCCAAGCGGTTACCTAATCTTCAATCTTAGTTTCCTCGTATTTCGGGAATGCAGCTGAAACAAACAAATCAGGCCAAGCGTCATTTGGGGAGCCCATTCGATGACTACGGGCCACGCACCCTACGAGATGCTGACATGAGAGACTACGTAACCTTTAGAAATGCTATGTTGCCCGCGAGTAGTCTTATTCCAGAATTATCGAGCTAACTGAATAGCTGCATAGGTCTTGATGGTCTGGGTGAAGCTTTTGAGATAATTTACCTAGGCTCTAGATCATTCAGCGGTTCTACTTTGTCTGGTTAAACCTTGTTTTATTGTTTTGTTGATGAGAAAGCTTCGTCGGCGACCAAGGCACGCAAATTAAATATACCTAGTTGCAATTAGCATCTCATGAAAGTCTTGGTTTCCACGTTCCCCTACGCGGGGCACTTCAACCCTACCCAGCCCATCGTCAAGGAGTTGGTGCGCCGCGGCCATGAGGTGGTATGGATGACCGGCCCCGCTTACGAGGCCAAGGTGAAGGCGGTCGGCGCGCGGTACGTGCCCATGTCCACGGACGCGCTGATCGACGATGAGGCGCAGGCGCAGCCGTCCGCCGGGTCCGGGTCCGGGTCCGGGGGTTCCAAGCCGGGGATGACCCAGATTATCGCCTACCTCCGGGGCCTCTTTGTCGACCGCGTCGGCGCGCAGGTGCGGGACTACCGAGCCCTGATCGACGGCGGCGGCTTCGACGCCGACGTGCTGCTCTGCGAGTTTTGCACGTACGGCGCGCACTGCCTGCACGAGCTCACCGGCCTGCCTTACGCCACGCTGGGCATCAATCCGCTGGTGGTCCAGGACCCGGACGTTCCACCCTGGGGCACCGGCGAGCAGCCGCCGCGGACGTTCCTGGGGCGGTGGTGGAACTCGGCGCGCCACGCCCTGGGGAACTGGGTCTTCTTCCCGAAGCTGAACGAGGCGCTCAACGAGCAGAGGCGGGCGCTGGGGCTCGCGCCCATCACCACGGGGCTGGGGTTCGTGGAGTGCGTGCGCTCGCCGCTGCTGCACATACTCATGACGACGCCGGCGTTCGAGTTCCCCACCCGGATGAGGCTGCCCCAGATCAGGTTCGTGGGGCCGCTGATACCCACCTTCGATGAGACCTTCGCGCCGCCGCCGTGGTGGGACGAGATGCTCGCCCACCCGCGAGAGAAAGTTGTCCACATAACGCAGGGGACGATCGCCACGGATGCGGAGAAGCTGATTAAGCCGGCTGTGCGCTCGCTCGCGGACCGTGACGACCTGCTCATCATCATCACCGGCAAGGACCTAGACCAGATATTCAAGCCGCTGGGCCAACCTGGCGGCAGCAACGGCGATTCCACAGGAGGCGGCGCCGACAGGCCCCCTAACGTGCGCACCGCCGAGTTTGTTCCGCACGCTCGGCTGCTTCCTCACGTGGGCGTCATGGTCACCAACGCCGGATACAACGGCGTGCTCGCCGCGCTGAGCTGCGGGGTCCCGCTGGTTTGCGCTGGCAGGTCCGAGGACAAGGCCGATGTGAGCAGTAGGGTTGCATGGTCTGGTGCTGGCGTTGATCTTGGCACCGACAATCCGGCAGGTGCCGCCGTGAGGACGGCTGTCTTGCGCGTGATCGAGGATGCATCGTTTCGGGAGGCCGCCGCCAGGATTCAGAAGGACTTCTCTGCGCATAATGGGCCGAGCGAGGCCGCCGACGCGTTAGAGACAATTGCCCGCAAGAGTACGGGGTCATGATCTGCACTGACTTAGACTTGGGACTTGGAATAAAATAAGAATGAGAAATCACCGGATAAGTTTGTATGGAGAGTGTAAGCGGGTGGATAGTGCAAAAATATCGTACACATTATACCTGCCTTAAGTACCTATGTAATCAATCTACTTGAGGTGAAAGCATAAAGCTCCTTGCAACTAAGGGGAGTATATGTAACCTGGCATTCTTAAAACTCTTACTTCATCTACCACTCTGTAGTTCACCAGACAGAACAGACCGTTTCCTCAAAATTCCAGCCATGCCCCCACCAATGCAAATACCATGAAGGGAGTAAAAATGTACTTCTGCGGGAAGGCGGGCCCTCCGAACTCAGGATCCACTCCCATGGTACCCTCCGGCAGGATGCTTAGCAGGCCCGTGATCCAGTAAATGGAGCCCGTGAATGCGGCTATCCTCATGAACTCGCGCTGCAGTTGCGGCGTCTTGGCCGTACGCCAGGTGTAGTATAGGGTTGCCAGCGACAGGGCGACAGCGAGACCCACGGTTTGGGCGTTGTGGAACCTGGAATAGATATGTTTAGCTCTCTGTTTTCCCCGGCAAACTTGTTTACCAGGCATTAAAGAAGGGGAGTAACACATGATAGGACGACCTACTTTGCATGAGGTGGCCAGTTGGGATTGAACATGTGTGTCTCGCTCAAGTAATCCGCTTTCACCGCGCCGATAGCCAACCCGAGGGCATCAATTGTCAGTAGAATTCGTCCCCACATTTTGTTGATGATATTTCAAGACTACTGTGTTTTAATCTTATTTTATTTTTTATTTTCTTTTGGTGGTAAAAGAGAGATGTAACAATAACCCCTGCTATTTAATCAATATTTTGACCCGGGAATGCTTGTTGTCGTGTATTCCTTTATAGTCGTGTCGTTCGATGGAGCTCCGGGCGACTACGTCAGACTGAAGGGTCAAGCCTTAACTTACCTCCACGTAGCCCCATAAGTTCCCCGCAGGTGTGGTGACGGACTCATCAAGCTCCGAAGCTCGTCGGAAACAAAGGCGGCCGCTTTCAGACACCCACCTTAGCCGGGAATATGGACGCCGAACGCCGAAAATCCGAGCTGAGACATTGCTTAGAAATTGAACTTAATTTGTATTTCAGCTTATGAATCAATAGGAACCATCGCGGTAAAGTCCTTGGAAATGCACAAGCCATTGAAAACTTCCAGCCGAGGATGCTAGCAATAGTGAAGAGCAAGAGCTCTTACGGGATAGCTTCGACATGGGCATGCAGCGGCTGCCGCCGGATGAATATTGTATACAAATCATATACAAACCAACAAACAATCCATCCCCTTTCGCCGAGTATGCAGGGACATTTGAGCTCGTCTTCAACCTTTGAGAATCCGAGCTATGTCAGAGATAGACTCTCATAGACCCACCTCCCCAACCTTTTCGTTGTTCCCTTACTTATGTCCACCATTTTCATTTCAACCCCCAACCCCCAGCTAATCCTTCTTCTTAGGAAACCTCGGAATCAACATCCAGATCACAAGAATGAAGACCAATATGGCCAGGATGATGGGCTGCAGGACCTGGACGCCCTTGGCCTGGGCGATGGCGCCCACGGCGAACGGGAGTGCGGCAGCACCGCTGCCACCGAGCGCCGCGATGAAGCCGATGGCACCCACGTGTAGGTGACGGGGCAGCAGCTCGCCCATAGCGACGATGGCCGCGGGGAATAGGGGCCCCATGAAGAATCCCTGTAAGCCAATGGCGACAGCGGACACCACGAACTGCGGCACAAGCCAGAAGATAAGCTCCAAGACAACACCGAGAGTAAGGTAGATCTGTCTCGAGAAAGGCACGCGAGGTTCAATGAGTTAGTCGTGCTCGTGCATATTCACACAGACAAACATATATATACAACAGAAACAAATTATATCAGGCGCGGGCTTAACGTGGACGCAGGGAAAGAAGAAGCAACCGAAGGGGACCAAAGGATAGAAACTCACAGCAATGGCTAATCTCACTCCAATACGCGGTGTTACGAACCCCAACACGACGCGGCCCACAGCGATGCCCAGCCAGAAACCAGTCTGGACGATACCGCTGGCGAAGGCGCCGCCGTGGCGGACGTCCATCATGAAGGTGACGATCCAGCCGCCCAGCGAGACCTCGGCGCCGACGTAGCCGATCAGGAACAGCGCGCAGAGCCAGGTGACGCGAGCGTACGGCCGCTTCGTGAGTACCAGCTTCAACTTGGCTCGCGTGCCGGAACCGCCGCCGCCCTCGTCCCCACCGCTGCCACGCTGGTGCTGCTGCTGCTGCGCGGCAATGGATGCTCGATACTCGGCGCCTGTGGCGGTCCAGAAACCGGCGGTGCAGGCAACGAGCTCGATTGCCGCCATACCGAGCTACGCAAGTATTTCAATTCTGCGTTAGCCAAATCACCAACCTGCCCCCCTTGCTTTGACCGCAAGTAACAGGTCACGCTTCCCAAAAACGAAATGGACTTGTAAAGACTCACCAGGACGTAGTAGTACGAGTACCACTGCAGGCCTCCCTTGGTGATCATGGCTGTTGCCACGAGCGGGCCGATAACGGCCCCGAAACCGTAGAGGCCGTGCAGCAGGCCGAGGAGCTCGGTGGCGTTGGCCATGCTGCCGCCGATGAAGGCGTTCCACCCGGCGTCGGCGAACCCTTGCCCGAACCCGGCGACGATGTAGAGGACGACGAGGACCGGGTAAGGAGGATGGAACGAGACCACCAGGTAGGTGATGACGTGGCAGGCGCCGGCCAGGAAGGCCACGCCGCGCTGACCCAGCCGCTCGTGCACTGCGTTGATGAGCAGCGCGGAGCCGACGTAGCCGATGAAGGGGGACAGGAAGATGAGCGACACGACCAGGTACGAGAGGTTGTAGTAGCTCTCAATCTTAAAAGGGTTTCGGTGGGGTGTTAGCTGGTTAAGATGCTTTACTTCGGCGGCACCTCCGCGCTCAATTGGAGGCCATGGACCTCGGCAGTAGTGTTCATGAATAGCAACTTACATAGGGTATTAATGCCTTTGTTTTTCAACATGTTAGTTTTCAGTTTTTCTATGCTCTTGCCCCACAGCCTACTTCCCAAAACTCCGTGGTGTGTGTGTGGGTGGAGCTCAAGGACTTACACCATAAGAGCCATCATTTGCGCCCATCACCACGAATGACCAGAAGCAGGACGCGATCCTCATCGTGGTCCTGCGCGAAGTATTCCACCGCAGCATCACGCTGCTTGCTGCATTGCTGTGAGTAGGCGCTATGTCGCCTCCGTCGCCGAGCTCGATGTGTTTCGGCTCGTCCGACATGCCAGGCTGCGCCGGCAGCGAGATAGCTACGTCATGCGCCGGTGACATTTCCATGACCGCCGTGGCGGTGGAAGAGCCGCCGCTCACGTACGATGATCCCATTGCGAAGCGGCTCGCGTGGTCTCCGTTGCCGACACTGGATGTACAGCGCCTTCTCCAGAAAGAGAGATATTGGAAGGGAAGAAATAAATCAAAAATTAAAAATACAGGTGCCGGGTCCGGAGAGACAAGTAGTTAATATAAAGTGGGCCGTTCCGTTTTGGCTGTTATCCCCGGGGTGTCCACGAAGGAGACAAAGACGGGCGTAGTAGTTCCTAGCGAGTCCTACCAGTTTCACACACACACATATATCTATATGTATATGTATCTGGAAGATGAGACAAGATGGCCTACCAAGATGACACAATGGCGAGTTCTTCTCTCCTCTATTTTCTCCTTCAAGGGTACGGGCATATATTTTATTTCAGTACACCTTCGGCCCATGGAACCCCGTTATCCATCCATCACGATGATGCTGGTTGCTGCTCCGGTATATCTTCGGTGATCCGGATCCCTACTCCGCCAACCCGCCACTCCACAGCACAGGCTCGCTAACTGCCCAGGTGCTTAGGAGCCCGGGGCAGTGGTCTTTCATTGGGTGGGCCGGGGGGGCCTACCGCCGGTAGGTATGACTCCAGGCGTTGAAGGCGGGTAATTCTCGCTGAAATAGCTCGCGCATGCTTGCCCAATTGGTCCTCTCACCTGCCCCATTTCCCATACACACATGCAGTCCGCACCAACTGCTGGGACGGAGATGGTATTACTCCGTAGGTGGATGGGGGGCTAATAAGTTTAGCCTTCACGAGCCTCGTTGATCCAATCTAGCACAACCCTCAACGCCATTTCACGGCGGAGGCTCCCGATGATCCGTGGGCGGACACCGTGGGGAAACAGTGATGATGAAGAAAGTGGCCATCCACCGGAGAATCCCTACAAAACAAAGTGCACGCTGCGAAACTTTTTGTTCGCCCAGGCGAACAAGTAAGAAGTTATTCAATAGACCAATACACATTGATCTGCTTATATACGTGCTACAGCAATGCTAGGATCTGCTAAAATTCATACAAAAGAATGCCCTGGGACAAGGGCTGTCGTTTTCAGTTCACCGGCATAACCGGCAGTAAACAAAAACCAAACACCAATAATGCTGCCACCAAAACACCAAACTCATTCCCCGTAGATATCTCGTTGCCATTCCGGTTCGGGTTGTCCCATTACAACCCCGCTGCCTTGATGGTGACCCCTATGTGACCGTATAACCGAGGACCCCAAGTCTAAAATAATGTTACATTTGCTCATCAGTTGCTGGATCATCGTTGATCCTTTTTGGATCCTGCCTGTCGTATAATATGAGCCAATCTGTTGGCTTCGTGGTGTCCTCCTGGCGCTGACGTGGGCGATATTTCGACTGGAGTTGTCTTGTAGGCCAGAAGCACGGGAGACATATTTCCTAACGATCCCGTCGCTTGCTGAACCATTGAAGGACGGTCCGCCACCTGTGCTGTCTGCGTCCCTCTGGGATTGCTGTTGTATGTTGACCTCCCACTTGCGACTCAGATGGTTGTGGTGAAGGTGGGACTCTCGTGTCGAACCCGTCGATCACTTCGCTCTCAGACACATACGTGATGGCGTTGGAGGTATGATACTCAGACAATGGACGCCGGCCAGGTCGTGTATTGGGAGGTGAGGCTGCCGACTTAGATAGCTCGGGGCTGTCACTACGTCGACGGCGGTCAAAAGCCTCCGAAATCGAATTTCTTTCCGCTGCACGATTTCCCACCGCTCCGGCCCAATCGCCTGTAAAGGAGCGTCTATAAGTCACATTGACACTTTCCTTTTCATTGCCCTCGGCTCCGCCCGAGAGGCCCTGTTCGGCCCTCAAACGTCGTATTCGGGCTGCTCCAGTGGATGTTGCTCGTCGTGGCAGAGCAGCAAGTCCTGGTATGATACCATCACGTAAAGCCGGGGGTGGACCGGACCGGCGCTTGGATGGATCGCGCGACAGGGATCCCGTTACCGTCGACTCAGAACCAATGCTGCTCGAGCGACCACGGCATCTCCCATTACCATTTGGCGATGTCCCAGAATTGGCAGTCTGGGGAATAAAATCCGTTGGCTTGAAATGGGGTACCCAACCTTGTCGCAGTGCTACCCATAGAGCTGACACCTGAATGAACTCCTTCTGCCAATGCTCCACGGCACGAACAGTTCTAACTGAGGGGAGTTCGCTCTCACTCGTCTGATCTGGAGTTGCCAGACGCTGTGAGGTTGGTGGGTAACGGCCCGATGATGAAGAAATGGTTGTATAAGAGTCCTGGACTTCGAGGGACGATGGTGTCAACGACGCCATAACAGGATGCCGTCGAGAGTCCGGGTTTATGATACTGAATGTGAATTTGTATTCTAGGGGTGGAGATGACGTTGCCGATCTAGGAAAAGCTGGAGTAGAACCGATTGGAGACGGAGGTGCAGATGAAGCTGGTGTAGGCGGTAGCGCGAGCGAGGCCCGCTGGTTAGTAACCTGCCTGCGAACCCAGCGTGCGGTGGTAGTATGGCCGCTCTCATCCACGCTGGTGAATTCATACGAGTACGAGACACCATTCACACGAGGAGCAGCCACCCATACGGTACCGTCGGGTAGGACGATCTCAGCCTTGTCCTGGCCCGTAAGAGGACTAAGGATGGCAATCAAATCCCGTTGCCTGATGTCATCATCGTCGCCATCGCTGTCAGAATCTCCCACTGGCGCAGCATAGTTCTCACTTCTTAGCAGCAATACATCTTGAATGCTCTCCTCTCTCCTGATGCGAGCCAGCCGAGGGAACCGCTTAACAAGGTGCGCAGCTATTGCTGTGTGAGCAACCTTGGAAGAAGGATATACGTCAATCGTAGGTTTGGGACGCTGGCCGACCGCGAGCTCCTGGAGCTGTAGCAGCAGTTGCGGACGGATTGGGATAAGGCGTTGCTTGTTCCCTAACTTCGGGGGTGCTTGTGCAAGCAGGTACGAGGTGGCCAACCGTGTAGATCTCCGCCTGTGTTGGCGTACGGACGATGAAGCAGTCCGGCTGACATCGCTGTCGGAAACGTCCACAGAACCCTCCTCCTCACTCATGACCAAAGGCTTGGGAGATACAAGATCATGCTCGGGTTCTGCAAACCTCACAACAGTTTCCAGGGTTCCTGTAAAACAATCCGAGAGAGGCCGCACTCTGTTCCACAGCGACGAGGTTGTAGCGGCGGCAGGGGTATTGTGTCCAGCGCCGGAATTGGAGCCGGTACTAGAAGAGTCCAAACTCGGAGAAGTAGCTGCCCTGGGTAGCGGGACAGGAAGAGAAGCTCGGAACCGTGACTGTCGACGATTACCACCTTGCACAACCGGCGCTGGTGGCTTATTCGAATACTCGTGGCCGTGAAGGCTTGCCCCCGAGTGCAGGAACATGTTGGACTTAGGAGCGACGATGCATTGAAGCTGCAGTTTCGATGTCGAGGGGGTAGTAAGAGGTGCTTCTCGTGTTCTTCGGACGGTTACTTATGCGGTAGTCTGCAGCTCCAATTCCGATAGGACATGCAGCTCTAATGGCGATATTTTCATGTCAAGGCCTGCTTATGCCAGTCCAATTATGCGTTCTTCTGCCTGCAGATGCTCACTGACGCATCCATGTACGGTTGAGCCTGCGAACAGCCAGCCCTCACAAATCAAAGTAGTTGGTAAAAGCCCAGGAGCCGAGAGGGTGAGGAAATAAAGAGACAAGAGAAAACGAAGGAAAGAAGATGTACGGCAAAGGAAGATTTCGAGGCTTGGCTACAGAGTTTGAGGTTAAGTTGTTCGCGAGGCTTCCAAACTACGAGAAGGTTGATGGGACCCCAGCTGAAAACTACTCGATTAGGCACTTCTAGGGACTTTAGGGCTGAAAATAGATCCAATAGAGGCGACCGCGAACCTCGGGGGTGGGCGCAGGCAGCACAAAGGTGGGGTGTGTAGCTCCAGGGTACCGTGTTTGACTAGCAACGCTATCGAATGGGTGGGAGCCGGTCGTATTTAGAAGAAGCTAGCAAATCCCAGGCGCGCGCGGTTGCAGAGCAACGATGCTGGAGATGAATAGGAAGAGAAAGCTGCCCTGGGAAGTGGTAGTTGTCTAGGATTGGGTTCGCTTCATTGTGGACTGGTTGTCGGCTGATGGTATGAGCAGTTTAGAGCGGTGAAATGAAGGCTGCTCAGGCCACAGGATGACTGGAATGCTAAACCTGATTGCGTTTGGCTTCGGCAACTTACAGCGCCCGGCGGTACCTACAGCCCGACGCCGCAAACTCTCCAGTCAGCGGGCAGCAAGTAATTATGGATATGCGAAGTCCAGTGCGCGTGTGAGAGAGAAGGGCGCTAGCGCGAGTGGGCTCCCCAGCAAGGGCTGGTTAGGTGTCAGCGGATCCTCATGCAGGCAATCCGAGCTTCCGGTACAACCTCAGTGTGGGGTGCTGCTCGTTGGGCCGCGGACAACCTTGGAAACTCCGACCTAGTGGCGCAGGCTGGCAGGTACCTAAAGGTATGGGATGGGGACCTGTACGGGAGGGCTGCAAAAGACGATCCTGCAGATTAGGGCCGGCCACTCGCTGGGCGTAAGCTTTGTCTAGCTCGACGATCGTGAACCTTTTGTGGTAACTGTGTCTTTGCACGTGTGCGTAAGCAGATATGGCATTATGCGGGCGCGAGAGCACTGGAGGGGGGGTGTGTTGCACAACGCAGCCGGTCAATGTAATGTAATGCAATCTTCGCAAAATGAGCAGAACGCGAGCTGCAAGCCCTCGGAAGTCTCGTGCACCTTACTACGCTGGGTTGATTTGACCGGCCTACATCCCATCCCATCTCGTTCCATTCTACTGTGTTTGGGCTTGCGCCAGTGAGCATGCTAATTAAACAGCCCACCCACAAAGTGATTTTTTAAACCAAGCACGACGTCTGGACACTCCATTTCATCTCATGCCTCGGCTAGATCCCCATCGTAAAACCTAATAAAACCCTCGTGAGAAGAGAAGAGAAAAAAAACACAAATGGGTTTACTAAGCAGTCAACTAGCAGGATTTTCGCGCATTTTAATTACCATGTACGGAACATCTATTTGATTCGACGCGAGAGAAAGCGCCAGTAATAAGGCTGCTAGACTTTGGTATGGGCTTGGGACACTGCAATTAGAGTAATTGGATGACGGCGGGTACAGCCATCAATCCACCATGTAGTCTCCTGCATTTATCACTTATTACTGTGACAAGGTTGTCGAGATCATCTGTATATGACAGAGAAAGTCTAAGATGTAGCGTAGCCATGATGATCTCACAGCCGATGACCCTTTCCAGATAAAAATCGCTCAAAAATGTAGCTGTATTGTAAAGGCTTTCTGTATACAAGGTTACCAGGCCTGCGCAGATCATTTGGCTCCATCGGTGACAGCCGGATTTTCATTCAGATGGGGTCGGAGTGCGGCATATTCAGCTGTCACAAGTCGGACACACGGATCTTGTACCGTCCGTGTCGCGCCCGTAGGCCTGCCTGGGGCGTGGATAGCTGCCGAAGCTAAACCTCGCCCAGCGGTCGTTCCAGATTCCCACGTGCAGTATGTCGGGGCCGAGCTGCCGAAACGCCAGCAGCCCCTGCTAGCTGACGAGAACCACTCTGAAGGCAGTCAATCTCAACGACTAAGTTAGTAAGGTAGTGTGAAGTGGATGGCTTAGCAGCAGATCTCCCGAGCGGGACAAGACCCAAAACCAAACATCTTAAGAAGAAGGTACACAGCCAGTCGAGCGGCCCCGTTATGGGGATATCAGCTGAAGCTCTCAGTAAAGCTTTGTTTGGACCTCGCTCGCAAGCACGTGATGTGTTTCAGTGCCGTCAAGGAGAGGGGAGTTAGATTGCCATCTGCATAATGCCACTAAGGTTACGTGCAAGACATGGCATTGTCTCCTTTGTCGTGGTGCTTGCCTGTGGCTCGCGACGTGTTTAATATGGGATGTGGCGCCAATTTGTTCAATTGTGCGCCACAACACCCATGTCTCGTCCCAACGCCTGCCGGACACATGTACATTCAATTGAATTGAATGATGCATGCAGGCACCCAATTACGTACCTTAACTTAGTAGCTCCCGCGCTGCTGGCTTCCGCATTACGTTGGTGGGTCGGTAAGGTGGGACCCCCTTTTCCTGTTCCTTTTCTTCCTTAATAGGAGTGCTACGATTCATGAGAATGACGTCTAATGAAACCACTGGATTTCTCGCCTCGTCACTATGTTTACATCATGCGTACATGATGTAAGCCGCCCAGAGCGGACCCTGGTAGCGGTGTTCTTGGCCTGGAAGGCATTGCTGCTCCTCGTGGCAGTTGGTAGCAGCCTTGGAACGGCTTACGACACGTCGACCACCTTGATCCCGCCTTACGGCGCTACGCCCAACGAATCAGTCCTGGACTTAGGAGCAAAGCTCACGAGATGGGACGCCATTTACTTTATGCAGTCTGCCCGTCGGGGCCACGTTTTTGAGCAGGAATGGGCATTTGGCAGCGGGCTACCGACCGTGATCGCATTTCTTATCAAGGGTAGGTTTTTACATTGTTCAAAATTTTCGCTTGGGTATCCATACTAAGTATCTACGCAGGGTTGGGATTACTTGGGTTCGAGAATGATGGCTCTCTTGAGCCCCTAGTGGGAATTGCACTTTCTCATATAACCCATCTGCTCTCGGTGCTGGTCCTGTACCATCTTGGGTTGAGACTCCAGATCCAACCGCAGCAGGCTCTAGTGGGAGCAATGCTTCACATCCTGTCGCCCGCCGGCATTTTTCTTTCGGCGCCATACAACGAGAGTCCATTTTCTTTCCTCACATTCTCCGGGCTCCTTCTATTCGCTTGGGGATGTTCTGGATCGTTGAGTCAATTAAGTGGCGATGCTGCAATCATTAGTGCAGGCATCATATTGGGTCTGGCTACTACTTTCCGCAGCAACGGCCTGCTCAATGGCATCCCGTTTGCCATATATGCCGTCGGGGAGTTGGGCGGACTCTTCAAAAGACCGACGTTCCTCGGAGTCCGTCGTCTAGCTGCCACTGGCATCGGCGGAATCTGCATCGCGATTGGGACCATTGGCCCACAAGCGCTTGCCTACCAGGTTTTCTGCTCCGGCACTTCCGTGACGGGCCCACGACCCTGGTGCTCAAAGCGCCTGCCAAGCATATACACCTTTGTACAAGAGGAGTACTGGTAAGTACCGCTATTGCCGAGCCCTAATACTTTGTTGTACTCCCCAAAAAGGCAAAGGGAATAAAATCAATCTAATGAACTACGGATTACAGGAATGTGGGTTTTCTCCGCTACTGGACCCTGCCAAATATACCCCTGTTCCTTCTTGCGGCTCCCATGATTTATCTTTTGCTCAAATCAGCATGGCAAATCTTGGCAGCTAGTAGCTTGAAGCCTGCGGGAAGTCGGAACTCGAAGAAAAATTCAGCATTCATGCCCACGATGCTTATCAATTCGCTGGCTTTGTCACAACTAGTGATAGCCGCTCTATCCATCACCAATTACCACATCCAGATAATCACGAGGATTTCGTCAGCATATCCGTTGTGGTACTTTTGGCTTGCTCAGCAACTCGGGATATCGGGCTCCTCCAAGGCCGCCGGTAGTGTGGTGGTTTTCATGGTTATGTATGCGATGATCCAAGGTGCGCTATTTGCATCATTTTTGCCCCCTGCTTAAGGTGGCAAGCGTCCGGATTGCTTGCAGCTCTCGCCATAGATGTGATTGCCTGCTCTCTTAGGTATCCATTATACCCTCAAGTATTGTACGGTAAAAATTGTTTTAGACTCGACAGGGGTTTTAGGAAGCCAATATTCCGACTGGGAGCCGCTCCCATTGTCCTTGAGAGCAAACCAGATGAGGTGAGCAACTCAAGTTGGATATTGCGGTACTGTGCTTAACAGCTTGCAATACTCTTCTCTCAGAGAATTATGTAGATGGATGATTGAGGGAAAATGGGATCCCGAGATTAATTGCCGTCGATTCAGTTATTTGGAAGATATGGCCTGTATCGTATAGCAAGAGCAGCTAGCTAACAAATTACCGCTATCAGAGTCCTCCAGCTACATCTTCAGTTCTAGGGCCATACTGTTTTGAGCACCTGTATGGCAAGTTATCGTGTGAATGTAGCGCGGATTTGTATTACGCACTGGCGCGGTCTCGTAAATAAACGAGAGCGCGGAGGCTGGATTTTCTCATTTCAACTACAATTCTATGCTCGCAACTATCATCGCCAAGAGAACCATCAGAAAACTCCGACAATTTGTCTCAATGAAAGGCAGTGTAGACCGGTTTAAATTTTCATTACTCTGTGTTAACTCTAGGCTCTCGGGCCGAGTCCATCACAACACGCTCCTGAGGAAATACCGACGCGTCGGTAGTAATTTGGCTCAGGCATGCCAGTGGGTGTCTCAACCGCCCTGAATGACTAACATCTGATCTTCAAAATATTCACCTGCCAGTTAGTTCACCTGTCTCACGCGGTCGCGAAACTGGCGGGTGCTTTCTTTCTGCCTCCTATTTTCTTTTCTCAATCGCAGTTAACCAACCGCCGCAGATTGTCTGGCTCGAGATGGCAACTACTGTTGATTCTGCAGCAAAAGACTCTAGGCTAGACCAGGGAGGTGACGGCACAATGGATACTGTCACCGCATTTCAGGATTCCGATCTAAGTGACTGGTTGGTTTTTACCAATTGGCACGATGAGCGCTATCGCACCAGTCGACTTGCCTACCACCGAAACATGCTCATGGTCCAGCAGCAGGAGCTGGCTCTCGCGGCCAAGAAGGCAGAGATTCGAGAGTTCGAGCGCGAACATGGCGTTGATCCGTTCAATCGCTTTTCCCAGATGATAATGCGCTCAACGGAAACCATCTCTCGCCCGGATCCAGATGGCCCATATGGCGACGACGACCTGCCTAGTTGCGCCAACCGTGAGAACGCCACTTTTGACTATGCCGCCGATGCGAAGGATGACCACTCTAGCGAAACTCGTTATAGTCCCATTCTCCGCTACTCAACTCCACACATGCATTACTCGGCCTCGCTTCCGCTCGATCTGGATTATGAGCCCTGCGAGCCGACGCGTGCTGCCAGTCTTCAACCTGAGCACCTGAAGGAGGATCTTGAGCTTCCCATGCTGCCCATAAACCGCCCGCGCGAAGCATATGTCGATCGTCCTACGCGCGAGCCGACCCGGAGTCGCAGTCGAAGCCGGAGTTGCAGTCGTAGTCAGACTCGCAACCGGAGCCGCAGCCCCCCTGCCGCGAGTGCGCCGCCTGCGCCGACGAGACAGCGCGAAAGCCAGCCCCCAACTCGTCGTGACACCGACCGACCAAGGTACAAAAATACGGAGCGAAATGCCCCTCGCCAAGCTGACACCGCAGACGCCCCAAGGGTAGCAAAGTCAATCAACATGTCCCCTGACGATGGTAAGTCGGCCCACTCGTTTTGTGATGAAGGGAAGAGAGAGAGAGAGAGAGAGACTGCATGAAACTAACAAGGCGGCGTGGTTTCATCATCCTAGATACGCGATTCTTCGTCATCCGATCTTTCAACATGGGCAACGTCAAGGCTTGTCACCGAGATGGCACCTGGGCCACTCGTCCCGAAAATGCCAAAGTTTTGACTGAAGCTTTCGAGGGCTCCAGAAACGTGATCTTATTCTTCTCTGTCAATCAATCACGAGCATTTCAAGGCTATGTACGTAAGCATACAATACAAAGAAATCCCCCCACTCCGCACATTTGCGTGGGAACATGGATCGCTAACAGAATTCCACAGGCGCGCATGGCTTGCGTTCCTTCTCGCGACGTGGCTGCTCCTGACTGGTATCGGAAGATCTCTTGGTCCATCAGTGACCCCTTCAGAGTGGAGTGGCTTCTCAGGAAGACCGTAAACGACTCTACTGTCAGGAGCCTAAGGAATAAATTGAACGACAACCTTCCCATCACCAGATCCCGCGACTGCCAAGAGCTGGACGGCGCCTGCGGCCGAAAGCTGCTGGCTGAGCTAAACCGACAAGCCGCCAAAGCTTGAGCATTTGCCGGGTGCTTTCACAGCATCCCGGGGTTTCTTCGCTCAAGGCTTGTCCCACGCGGGTTGGCTCCTTGATTTTCAAACTTCAGCGAATAGGTTATGGGGGGGTGGCGTTAATCGGCTATGAGCATACGACACAGACGGAGCTGGATTGCGGGAAGGCTTTTCGATCATGACCCTCCATCGGAGCGTGAGGGAATGGGACGAGATACGAAAAATGGATGGGAACTGTCCGGGTGGAAATGCACAACGATGACTGGACATAGTAATGATCATTAATAATAATAATAATCATCATCATCACAACAATATTTCTAACGTTTGAATGTGACCAAACCAAAGAATTGAACCGGAGATGATTTCTTACCACATAACGAACTTGGTCACTTGACTTAGGTCTCCGCCACCTTCACTTCTGAGAAGATTAATAGGCTTGAAAGACAAGAAAACGTCCAGCGAGAAAACTAGAGAAATCTAGAACGGATCAGTCACGTAACTTTTGTTGGTAACTCTGAAAAGAAAATTAGACGACATCTGCAGGAATAGAAGACTGCTCATCCAATAGTTAGTTACTGTATGGAGCTATTTTCATGGTGGCAGTCTCAGGGGGCTGAGACCGCGGGACGGGATGATGACTTTTAAGCATCACAATGGAATTGTATTCAAAGTGTTTAATGATGTTACTCAAGTGACGCGCGGTATCGACGTCAAGCGCGAATGTTCTGCTTCTGCCTTTAACAGCATACGTCTCTTGGTATCCATACGATGGTGTTTAGGTGCTTCTGCTACATGGTATGGTGACTACATCACTTGTTGACAAAATTATAATAGACCAGTAACCTTGATCAGGAAAATATTCAAGTTTGAAGGGCAAGGGTTTCCTCGTCAGTATTCTCAAGCATCACTATATATATATAAGTACTTCTGCAAGCCATTGATTCAATACCAAGCGGCTACAGCCGTACCAACAAGAAGAACAACTTCAGCCCTCACGTGAGCCCAACCTACACGAAGTACAAATACATTTCACTCGGGTCCCCGCGCGCGTCACGGGCCACTCTCCATGCGTCCCTCAACTATCGAGCGGGTCTATGACCTGCGATAGGGACCCTTTGGCCAAGTTGGTTCGGCCTCTCGGCAAACTCCCCGAATCCCCCTGCTTCTCTCTCATCTCTAAGATCTGCAGCTGCTCGATCCCAGCGGAGCCCTGCTTGTATGTATCTTCGTCTGCAAAGTTGGGTTGCAGATATGCACTGTAGATCATCCTGGTGGCGGTCCACAGTCTTAAGATCCACCCGGTCACCATAGGCACGCTTATCCACCCCTCGTTCCTGTGCTATCTATGAAGCACTAAACGTACTCGCTATGTACGGGTTTATAGCCGTTTCTTTTTTTCTTTCTTCAGATTTTGGCGAAGAAAAAAAAAACTAGAGTTTTGATACGGCGTAGGGAAACTGCAAATTGGGAAATTGGAAGCCTTTTGATCTAATTGCCGTTCTTCTAAACATAAAACGCAATAACACAGGCATATAGAATCGTGACATACAATTCTACGGGACTATCACCAGATCGGCGCACTACGTTCACTTGCATTACAAGAGTAGGATATGTAAGAGTCGTGGTAAGAAGGCATAAAATCGTATTATTGCTAGCTGTATTATATACTCAAGACGCTGTGCTTCACAGTGACTAAGCCGTCGGGATCACTGTGACAACGCAGGGCAGAGCTTTTTTTTTTCTCTCTGCAATCAAGTTGCGTAGAGAATCCCAACCCACCATATCGACACAAAATTTCGTTCAGACGCCGTTCGCAGAGTCGTCGACGTTTACGACACGACCATCTGAGTCGATGTCGATCTTGACCTTCTTGGTGCTCGCCTTCCTGGGGTTGGGAGCATCGAAGATCTCGCCCATTTCCTCGAGGGTCTTGCCGGCGGTCTCAACGAAGAAGAAGTAGATGACGACCATCTCGACGGCGATCCAGATGATGTAAACCAGATACAACTTCCAGCCAATTGCGGCGATACCGACGGAGATACCGTAGGTGTTGACCACCATGGCAACGTTGAGGAACAGGAAGTTAAGACCAGAGCCCTTGGCACGGGTTCGGTTCTCGAGACATTCGACCGCATACAGGGTCTGCAGGGGGGTGAAGCCCCAGGCAAAGCAGATACCGAACAGGTAGATGGCCACGATAGTACCGTACGCGAGGTTGGGGTGGTTGGCGGTCTGAGCGGTGAACGCAGTGAGGAAGATGTAGAAGATGAGCGAGCCCAGCAGACCCCAAAGCATCATGGGCCGTCTACCAAGCCTGTCAAGCAGGGTAGCACCGTAAACGGCAGCGATCATGCTGAAGATGGGGTTGATAGCGTTGAGGAGGAGCTGCTTGTTCGTGTCGGTGATACCGGCGGCCGCAATCATCTCGGGCTACAGGGTTCATCAGCACATGCTCGTGGGAGAAAGACGGAAGGCATGAAGAAGCGGGTTTCTTACCATGAAGTAGCTGACGACATTGTTTCCAGACCACTGTCCGAAGAACGACATGAGAATAACCATCATGAGACGGTAACGAGCACCGCGAGTGTTGACAAGCTCGCGGTAGTCCCACCATGGGTTCTCATCACGGGTAGCTTGCGCCTCCTCGAGAATCTCGCGGTATTGGAGCTGCACCAGGGGGGAGCCAGCGTCACCATCGCCGTGGTATTTAGCCATGATGGCAAGACCTTCCTCTGCTCTGTCATGGTGGATCAACCCTAATGATCGGCGTGAGCAATGGAACTCGTCCTCAAAATTCCACAGGTGGCAGTAATCACTTACAACGAGGAGACTCGGGGAAAAACAGGATCAAAGCCATGGAGATGGTAGGAAGACCAGCTTGGACGATAGTGGGAACGCGCCACGCCCAGCTGTCAGCATAGTGAAGGTTTGTACCGTAAGTGGTCCAACCAGCCAAGATGTTTCCAAGCCTGTACCCAGAGTCCATCAGTTTAGCGGCCTTCGTCAGTATTTGGCGGAAGAGTGCAATACGTACCACCAAAAGTTGTTGTACATGCCAGCCATGGTTCCACGGTATGCCGGATGAGCCAGTTCAACAATGTAAGCGGGGCCGGCAGCAGAAGCGATACTGGCGCCGAAACCGAGAACGAAACGGCCGCCAATAAACTGGCCCATAGCATTGGCAGACGCCTGGATGGCAGTTCCAACGAGCACCAACAAACAGCCTGCGAATATACAGACTCGACGACCGTAGCCATCAGCGAGCAGACCGCAGACTTGGCACACAAGTTAGTTTACCACGATTTCACGAGCAGCGAATCAGTAACTAACATGGAAAGCTGGCAATCTGCCCCAAGTTATAAATAATGAAGATGATACCGGCACTGGACCCGGCGCCGTCCAGACCAAAGGTCTCTTGGTAAGGTGTCATAGCATTGATGGAACCCATCAAGGAACTGTCGAACCCGTTCATCGTAGAAACGACTAGAATGTTGTTAGATAGGAGTTGGAGACTGTACTACGGCATGGGTATAGTTTAAGACAATGACATACTACGAGAGCGAGGGTGTTAGCAGATATCCTTCAAGATCGCGGCCACATAGGGCATTCAAAGCAGACAGCCCACAACATGGGTTGTGATTTGATGGTAAGAGGCTCATGATTACACATACCGATAACCAACGGTCATGATAGCATACAACTGAATCATGTTCCGAGACAGCAATTGGGGCTTCTGCTCGGCGACAGCAGCCGCGAGAGCCACCGAGGTGGCCTGGACCTGGCGGACATCGTGATGCTTCTCGTCTTGGAGAGACACCTCAGGCTTGAGGTTATTATCGTTCGAAGCCATGATGAAAGACCAACTCTATTCAGAAGATCTATCCTAGTGATCAGGCAAAACAGTGCAAGGGGAACAGAGAAGAGTGAAGCACCGCCAGAGATGGAGACAAGCAACCTGGGAATGCATAACCAAGAAGGAGGGGGAACACAGCTATTTATTATACCCGAGAAATTTTATTCTACTCGGAGTCCTGAAGAAAAAAAAAACCTTCCGAAATCTGGATCGGGCAAACCGCAAAGCTTGTATCCTTCTCCACGCAATGAACAATAATATCCTGCCCCCCCCCCCCCACCCCCCCCCCCACCCTAGCTTCTGGCATCCTACTGTAAGTGCTGCATGCATATGGACCCCGGACAGAAAACATGGAGGTCGGTCCAGGCATCGGGGGTGTCTCCAGATGTGGAGGTGGGGACGCTCAGACCCGACCCAGCAGAGCAATCAGAACATGTCAAACTACCTAAGAGAAACGGTCGACTGAGCCAATGATGGCTACTTGGGGGTAGGCTCCTCGTTAGTGCTGCATAGACTTCCCGGCTAGGCTCTCCACGCGTAAACCCATGGGGACTCCGCTCGTCCAAGTCGCTGGCGTTGTCGCAACTTTCCCGTCAGACGTGCGGAAAACAAAGCAACTAGAGTCAGCGCTAGCTGGTATATGTGAATAACATCTAGGACTATGGACGGAACATGCCATACTGTGGTATCGATGCGTGGTGTTGGCGTCTACTAACGGATCGAGGAATCTTGGGCTCTTGGCGGCGGCAAGATTGCATCGCAACAATGCCTGTCAACTAGTAGGAAAAGATCGCCGCCACCTCGCCCACCACTGATATTGAGTTCCCCTCCTGGCAATCTGTTCAAATGCTATCCCATCCCATCCATTGAGACTGTCGTAGCCTGCTATATACAAGGAAAATTTGCGCCGTGGAAGCCTCATCCTGGCACCGCTCGGAAATGCGTTGGCTACAACAACATCGACCATCCCGTGGGTTGGGGGATGCCATGTGACAGCTGGTAAGTGCCGAACCGTTGCGGTTGAGGTCGTAACCCAGTAAGAGGTGCCCGCCACAGCAGGCATTAGAAGCTTGACAGGGTGGGTGAAGTTGTCGTATACGTACAAGTCGCTGCAGCCACTTCCGTAATTTTGTTCCAGGGGGCGGCGCGCGGCGTGGATACCCGCCGCACTATTTCAGCCTGGTCTTTTGCACATGGGAAGACAGAAGCCAAAGCCAAGGAACCATTACACAGCACAAAAATTAGCAAGAGTAATTAGCACGTCAAATATAACCCATTAGGGCAGTTATCCTGGTAGGCGAACACAGGATAACTCGACTCGTGTCGAATCCTCTGTAATTTTATCCCCGTCCAACAAAACATTATATCCCTGCTCTACGTTCTGTTACTTCATTATTAGATGTGCGGTTCCAGTGTGTCACGATGGAGCCGATTCGCACATGGGTACTGAGGACAGGCACGAACCCTCGCGCACCTGGGCAAGCAACTCTGGCTAATATTATACCCGCGCGAGAAAGCGGAGAGAACTAGCAACCTGACCACCTCGCGCTAGAAAACGGGTTCTCTACGTGAATCAGTTCTGATGGCACGACGATGGCCTTATGACTTGATCTTGGCTAGTGGAATACTCAGCAGTCGTGTCTCCTCGGTCCGCATTCGGGGGGGGTTACATGGGGTCCAGTGTCCAGTGGGGCACTGCGCTAGCGGCTCACTGAGACTTCCCCCACCCACCCAAAGCCTCACGTGAGTTGCAACGGGTTTGCCCCCGGCACTTCCCCAGAGTTGAAGCGGCCAATCCCCGATATTCTTCAGTTGGCCCTCCAGCTTCTCCAACAAATTCATTTCCCCGCACGCTCTGGTCTGCACGACAAGCGACAGCCAGGCACACCTAAAAGCTTTCCCAGCCACGCATGTGCAGGCAAATACCAACGGCCCAAGCTCCAGCTCCTCCCTTGGAGAAAGCAAGCCTTTTCTTAAAATCTGTCACCCTACCACTGAGCAGCGCTGGCCCCTACATCTGTACATCCCACCTCCATATTCCAACCTAGAGTTGCTGTGGCTACTGCTGCTGCTGCTGCTGCTGCTGCTGCTGCTGCTGCTGCTGCTGCCGCCGCCACCTCTGCCTGCTTAACCTACCACACACCTGATACCCTCACACGCCAAGCGTGCAGCAGGATCAGGGCCATAAAGACCCCTCAATAGCTCCATTTGCTCCGTCGACCGCGCCCTCCACCCCCCATAAGGAATGTTCAGAGCGCAAAGCTAAGATACGACAAGATCCGGTGCTCGTCACGCTCAACACCAAAATTAAACGATAGAGGTGGAAAAATATTAAAACACCTCCACTTAACTTCCTTGTAGCGACCAGTAGTGCCAGTTGACCTTACTCTGGTGTCGACTTTGTTGGAGTTTTTGTTGCTTGTCGTCGCATTGCGATCGAGCTAGTCGGGAGTTTCCCGCCAGTTTTCCTACGCTTCCAGTAAATCTCCACCTCGGTGATTATGGCTCCCAGGGGGTTAGTTGTACCGATTGGGAACCCGTCCCAAGCCGACCTCGACATCCGCCCCTACGCTCGGCTCAACGTGGACTTGACCATAGTGGGTTCCTCTCGCTCGGGAGAAACTGTGCCCACAAACACGGGTCTTGTCGGGTCCTCAACCTCACCACAGTCCACTCTACCCGGGGTACAGCCTGAGCACACCCCAGACTGGAGCAACCTCAAGGTCATACATCGAAACACGCTCCCTCCGAGGAGCCACTTCTTTGTCTACGCCTCCGAGGAGGATGCCATCGTCAATGATGCTGCTCGCTCAAAGGCTGTCCTGCTTTCAGGTTTATGGGGGTTCGACCTCACCAACGGGCCGTTCAATGGCCCCACAGACTTTTATAAGCCGGACTTTGACAATTCGCGCTGGCCGTTAGTCAAAGTTCCTGGGATGTGGTCAGTAATCCGTCGCCTTTGCGTTCTCTCTAGTTGTGCTCTATATACCCAAATAAATCTGTTGAAGTCAATGCTTTTGTTTCGTCATCGTTTGCCTTTATGGTAGGGCATTATAGATGATCACCAATCGCTTCCACTGTCTCATGGATACTATATCTCATGGTTAGTATACTGGACCAGCCAACTAATATGCACTTATAAATTAGGCAATGCCAAGGCTTTGGCAAAGGCCCCCAATATACCAACGTGAATTACCCCTTTCCAGTGAACCCTCCTCAGGTTCCCTATGGCGACAATGAATGTGGCCGATACGTGACCAAATTTGAAGTGCCCGAGAAGCTGAAGTGTGAATCTCAATGGCGTTTGAGATTCGAGGGTGTCGACTCAGCCTTCACTGTCTGGCTCAACGGTCATGAAGTTGGGTATTCACAAGGGTCTCGAAACCCTAGCGAATTCGATATCACGAAATATTTGCAACTCGATTCGGAAGAGAACTACCTTGCCGTCGAGGTGTACCAACGATGCGACGGGAGTTACATTGAGGACCAGGTAGGTGCCCAACAAGTAGTCGCTTACTTATGTCATGCTAATTTGGAATGCCCAGGACCAATGGTGGCTGAGTGGAATCTTTCGCGATGTGTGGCTACACGCATTTCCCTCTGTCCGGATAGAAGATTTCCAAATCCAGACTCTTCTTGATGATAACTACGTGGATGCGTGGTTGCAAGTCAACGTTGAGTTGAATGTATCTGGTGAAGAAGTAAGAGTGAAATTGTTAGATGCCGCTGCAGAGGTCATTGTGAACGAAACATACACTCCAAATCAAACCTCTTTTCAGAGCCGACATCGTATTAGTCATCCAAAGAAATGGACAGCCGAAACGCCATATCTCTACACAGCTGTTATCTCGACAGGTGATCGTTATGTCACCCAAAAGGTTGGATTCCGCCGGGCGGAACTTATAGATGGCGTGTTTTGTGTCAATGGCTCTCCGATAAAAATTCGAGGCGTAAATCGTCATGAGCATCATCCGTAAGTCTTCCTTGAACAGATAAGCCGTCTAGCTGGGTGACCTGGTTGGAAACGTCGAGATCCAAGCTAGAAGGAGGAATCGCCAGCTAATCCTATGTTATCGTGATCTAGCGACTCTGGGAGAACCGTCCCTTACCAATTTCTCAAAGATGATCTCATGCAGATGAAGTTCTTCAACATTAATGCTATCCGAACGTCGCACTACATCAATGACCCTCGACTGTATGACATTGCAAATGAGATAGGACTGTGGGTTCTCGATGAAGCCGATCTAGAGTGCCATGGGTTCGGAGAAGTAGGGGGTGACCCGGCCAGTTATGCTTCTGACAATCCTGACTGGGAAGAAGCCTATGTTGACCGAGCGAGGCAGATGGTGATGAGAGACAAGAACCATCCCTGCATCATCTTGTGGTCACTTGGCAATGAATCGTTCTACGGCAGGAATCATCAGGCTATGTACGACGAGATTAAGAAGATCGACTCAACCCGCCTGATTCACTATGAAGGTGATCAGGAGGCACAAACCGCCGATATCTTTAGCCGGATGTACACATCGGTTGACAACATGATCGAATATGCCCGTGAGAAGAATTGGAAGAAGCCATTTGTCATGTGTGAGTTCGCTCATGCAATGGGTAACGGCCCCGGAGCCGTCAAAGAGTATATTGAGGCATTCTACGAGCACCCACGACTGATGGGAGGGTTCGTTTGGGAGTGGGCCAACCATGTAAGCCGTGTCGCTCCAGTGCTACGTTAACCCTCTCGCTGACATGAACACCAGGGGCTGCGGACTAAGAATGAAGACGGTGAAGAGTACATGGCGTATGGGGGCGATTTTGGCGATGAGCCTAACGACTACAATTTCGTCATGGATGGCCTCTGCTTTGCTAATCATGCCGCTGGCCCTGGTCTGTGGGAATACAGTAAGGCCATTGAACCAGTTCAAGTCGTTGCATCTAATGGGTTGGAGGTGGAGATTATTAACCGCTACGACTTTCTGACCTTGGATCATCTTGATTGCTATTGGGGAATTATTACCGATCGGTCTGAGATTATCGGTCAAGAAGTGCGCATCCCGAAGGGCATCAAGCCTCACACTCGAGCAAAGCTCATTGTCAACAATATGCCACGATCTTTCGCGGCAGGGGCGTGGCTCCGCTTGGAATTTGTTATCCGCGAACGTAACGAATGGGCATATCCTGGACACATTGTTGCCGTTACGCAGATACCCTTGAGTCCTCCCAAATCGCTTACCCTTCTGAAGTCACTCTCAAGTCCATCAGGGCCTGGCATACAACGTACTACAGGTGCTATGAAAGTTATGCTCACGAATGGGACGATCTTTGGATTCAACACCTCTGACGGCACCTTATCCTCGCTCGCCAAAATAGCACGTCCGAATTACAACCTCCTCACACAACCCGTGGCATTGGATTTCTATCGCGCTCTGACTGACAATGATAGAGGTGGTGAGTTTGGGAAAGAATGGATCGAGCGCCGTCTTCACCAGACACGTAATCACTTCACCCGTGTCACCACAGAGGAACGAAATGGAGTTTGTAAGATAGTTGTTGAAGGCAGAGTTGCTCCTCCAGTATTGGCATGGTATGTTGACACGGTTATCACGTACACGATTACGGGCGAGTACTGCAGTGTCCATGTCAAGGCCAAACCACAAGGTCTCTTACTACCGAACACGTTCGCTCGCTTCGGCCTCACCTTCGGTATGAAAGACCTCAAGATTGTAGAGTGGTTTGGAAGGGGATATGGCGAGTCGTATTGTGACAAGAAGGAGGCCCAGCACGTGAACACCTACGGCGCCAATGTCGACAGTCTCTTTACAAACTACGAGTTCCCTCAGGATTGTGGTAACAGAACAGATGTGCGCTGGGTCGAGCTGCGTGAGCAGTGGGGAGCAGATGAGAAGGGTAGACTGCTGCGCGCGCAGTTTGGCGATCACGACGGGGCAAGCTTCAGCGCTATGCATTATACAGCCCGCGACCTCGACGAGTGCGCACACCCGTACGAGCTTCGGAAGCGCAAGAGGAAAGATACCATAGTCAGGTTGGACTGGTTCCATCACGGACTGGGAACGGGAAGTTGCGGCCCTGCAACAATGCCCAAATACCAATTACGAACGGATCGTGAGTTTGATGTCGAGCTGCTGCTGGACTAGGCTACAAGAGGTACTGCGAGGATAATGGTTCATAGGATTGTTTAACACACTTTATATACCGGCTTACATAACATGTATATCCTGTTCTACGGTACTTATCCTGCGAACCCATCTGGTTTACATGAGGGAATTTGACATCATTCTGGTTACAGCCTCGTGGCCGCCAAGCAGCTGGTAACTGGTCTACTATCTTGGTAAGTGTTTGCCTAATCTAATTACAGGAATATCGGTGTGAAGAAGTCCAGCAAGCTAGCAACCGTGGGTGAGACCAAGCGTATCATGATGCCTAGGGATCCCTTCCCAGTCATGAGTGGCATGCATAAATTTGTGTGGGCCACGGTGATCAGCAGACCGCGCGATTCTTCCCTTACGGCCCGCCGCCGAGTTTGACACGGCGGGAGCTTCCACGGCCGGATTTCACTGGGCTCCTCTCCCCCGCTTTGGACATCTGCAGCTCGGGGGGCCGCGCGGGGAGCGACCAAGACAGGCGAGGCGGTCAAAGCTCACCCAACCTCCCCATCTTCTCGTGCGTGCACATCTGAGAGAGGCAAGAATAATATGCCAAAAAAAAAGTATGGAATCTGTTACTCTTTCCTCATCCATAGCTGCGAGCAGCATGAAGGTGGTTGGGGGGATACGTGGTTCCTAGATAGTTTGATTGAAGCGGGAGAGAGAGTAACTCCTGCCCGGAAGGAAGAAAAGAGGATCCAAATATTTTTAGAATGAACCTTTTAAAGCTGTTGACTTCCAAGCCGGTCTACCGTCGCGGGAGGGGGATTTTCTGGACCCATCTATGAAACTATGGCCGGGGCGCGGCGACTGAGGCATTAACAAAGACCAGATCGAAAGAGGAGAAACGAAAGAAATAGGCCCCCTCTACAATGGACTATACTGGGCCACAACAGCGGGGTGCATATAAACCAACGCAACAAATTGGCGCCTCTTCATTCGTTGAAGCTTCAACGGGTCTACTCACGGCCAAGAGAGACTAACTGCATGCTCTTGAGATAGTTGACGCAATCCCATACTTTTTTTTTAAACCTCGGAAGCTTCGTTTCAAACCTCGAACAGAGGATTCCGATGGTGCGATGAAGAGGAGATTGACTGTACAGAGAGCCAACTAACCACGACAGCCTGGTAGAGGTAACGTCCCATTGGACCAGCCCACAGCGGAATACTCCGGATTATCGTGAAACCTAGGATAAGGGTTGTGGTGCCATCCCTGGAAAACGCGCACTAACTAGTGGGGGATTATCATTGTGGGGGAGAAGAGATAACCGACAGTGTGCGAGAGAGAGAAAGACACACAGAGAGAAAGGGAGAGCTCGACAGACAGAAGGATGCGAGAAACGCGCTGGGGGCAGAGCAAGGGTACGTATGGGGCGGGCCTGATTGAACCCTGACCGTTAGGCCCTTGTTGCTTTTGCGCTCCGGTTGGAATCGAGCTGGCATCTGGGTGCGGTGCTGCTCAGCTACTGCAGGATCGCCGCAACGCCGCAGGAGATATCTGACGGGGGGGTGATATGATTTCCCCTTCTCGGGAATAGGTTGCCGTGAAGATGATCTCTCGATTCTCTTTCTTTCTTTCTTTCTTTCTTCTTTCTTTCTTCCTCCTCCGCTTGCAACCTGGACTCCTCGCGAGCATGTACGGTTACGTAGTTATGAGTTGGGGTGGCCACATCCCAGGCCTCGCTCGCTCGCTCTGCTCTGTTTGGTCACTTGATCCCCCGAACGGGGCCCTCTCCCTCCCCCCCGGCCGCGAGGTAGTTTGGACGGCGGTCAATGCGCTTCGGGCCCGGATAGACTTACCGATGCAAAGAGTCTCACTGGGAGGGGTTTCTGGTCGTCACCTTGCCGCCGAGTGTATTGGATTTTTACTCCTCCTTCTACTCCTCGCCCACCTCTCCAACGAGATGAGCGAGGAGCTATCTAGTTCCAGAGGGGAGTGTGCGCAAGTTTTCCAAGGATTTCAAGGATCTCCAAGCATGTCAGACCACCGTGCAGAGGTGCAGCAGGCCTTCTTGCTCGAGGGGGGTATGACAAAAGGTCCAGAGCCGAATGGCTCAAAAGAAAATAATAAATTAAAAAAAAGTAACCAACTACTGCTGCACAGGAACAAACATGTGTCAGTCATTTTGGCAAGTCATATTGAACACCCATGATCCGACCCGTGCAGCAAGCAAAGTTACACAAGTCGCAGATGCGAAGTAATGCATCAAGTATCATCATCATCTGAAGGAGGGGGGACGGGCAATCAGATTAACGACCTCTCTTACAGCAAGTGCCACGGACGGACTCTTTCGTTAACAGAGCAGAGAGGGTAGACACCCAAAAGCTATGTTCCTGAACTCCATGGCATCGATCATCCCGGCTTCAAGGAGCTCTCCTGAGCTCTCCTGTATCTGTATTCAGCCGAGCTTCTTTGGATAGGGATTGGCTTCGGTTGTTTATCTGGCACACCTCGGGATGTAGGGCTAGATAGGGCTCTGGGCTGGAGTTTAGCGAGCCTCATCAGCCGGCTTGTTTTAAGATAACGTTGCAGCTTTGGAGAGCCGGGGGCGAAGCAAAGTTAGAAGGGGGGTGTTTGTTCTGAGGATCACAAGCCAACAGAACGGCATTTGGAAGCAGGGGAGCCAGGATTGGCATCAATGCTGGTGAGCTGGACGTTGGCCGATGGCCGTCGATGGCATCAGGTTCAGCTTCAATGGACAGCCACACAGGTTTGGAAGAGTTCAAAGCGGGAGGTGAGGCAGGGATATATTTTGGTACGGGATGCAACGCACAGGACCGGACCCCAAATTCCCGGTCTGCCCACAGACTAGAAGAGCAATGCGATAAGCTACAAGTCGAAATATCGGCCGCAGTAATTATTGATCGAGTTGGGCGACCAGTCAAGCAAGTAGCGAATCACGAACTAAGGTTATCCTGCAAGTCATTTGTAATTTTAGGAGCGCTGCAGCATCCCATGATTTGCAACCCCAGGTTTATCATCCTGCTACTAGAGTCTAAGGGTGGGGTCACACTCTGTAGCGGATTATTTGGCACGCTTAACACACGATAGCACTTGCCCACAGGATAGTCAGTTGGCGTTCTTAGGAATAGGAGAACTTTTTTCCTTTTTCTTTTTTCCCTTTCCAAATTTTTTTTTTTTTCGTAACTCCGACCTTTTTCTCCCCTTTCTTTAAGTGCTCTAGGGGTGCTGCCTCGGTTCGCACGGCCGAGATTAGTACGCCCGGAACCCACCAAGAGAGGATCGGGGTGATGGATGCTTTCGTCACTTTTAGACCGAGTACTTCATAACGGACTCCAACTATTGCCTCGCGTATCCGCTAGTTCAAGGCGGTCGCCAGGCGATGTAGCTCTGATGGAAGGACGCACGGAACTGGTGCCGCAGCTTGGTGCCAGCCAGCCAGCCCTGCCCATAATGGCTCTTCTATTGCTCTCCGTGAGTGCGTCCAGCCTCACGCACGATCAGACGAGATCGTTTGGGTTTCGCGCGCGCATAGTGGTGCATTACCCCCTTACAACCCATAGAAGGGGGGCCTTTTGTATTGTAAGGCTTACTAGAGCCCTGCAGAGGAATATAGCAGAGTGAGGGGTTCGAGGATGTGAGGAGAAAAATAAAAAGAAACCGAGCAGATGTCGCTCCGATACGTTTCGAATGCTCTGCCTTGCCAGGTTCGAAACCATTAAGCTCTCTACGAGTCATGCTGAGGCGCCGTGCTACGTGATTACATCTTGTGGTAAACAGGTCTGGTGCTGAGACTATGTGCGCCTGGATGAAAATAGTGCGAGCTACTCGACCGCCGTCGCCGTCGCCGTCGCTAGCAGTCCAGTTTATCGGAGATTAGGAAGATGAGAAGAGCGATAGGGGCGGAGGGCAGTGGTTTGTCAGACTCGCGCAAGCTGCCACTAGCTATGTAGCCAGGTGAGGTAGCGTGGCAGCCTATGAAAGACGTGATTCTCGCGGTCTCGCCGTTTCACTTGAACAGCACATCGTATCATGTCTAATGGTGTGGTTGGAAAGGCCTAGAGCCGACCCAGCGATTCGTAACATTTGAACGTTGGGAAGAACTGTAATAATCTGTACTATGCTATGGTAGCTGTTGCGGGGGCATGCTGCGTATTCGCAAACCCCCCTTAACTAACTTAGCCCCCCCTTCCCACCTCATCCAGAGCTTCGGCAGGCAAAAAGAGAAAAGAGCAGCAAAAGCTACTGCTGGCCGTCCGTTGTGGTAGGCGAGTGTTTCAAAGAGACAGCTGGTGGGCAGTCAGACCTGAGACGTCCCACCCAACAACAACGGCTGCACCGTCAACCCCAGAACCAGAGCCCATTTATGTGGGCTCCTCTCACGGCCTGCTGGGGGAAAGCACAATAAGACAAATTTCAATGGCGGTTCTTGTGACTGGGATTCTGCAGCCTCCCGCAACTGCAGATCCCGTGCTACTTATTAGCTGACGCTGCGAGCAAATGTCTATCATAACAACACTACCTGGTAGAAGGGAAATCAACGAAAAATAGTAATGCCAATAGTGCCGCCCGGGGCCCGTCTCTCATTCTCGGCATTCTTATTTATTTACCATAGCATTACTATTTTTTTTCTTCCTCCCCCAATAAAAGCACCTTGCTTAAATTGGATTACTGACTCCATAAGACCGCCAATTTAAATTCTCCTAGGCGCAGAGTCTCGAACCCCAGGCCCTGCTAGCTAATCCAGAAGCAGTTCAGCTCTGGGGGCCTTTGGCCTGATAGGGCATGGCCCATCGGTGCTGGCTCGAAGCACTGATCACAGGACGAGCGCGGTGCGAGGATGAACCCTATGTCATTGACAGATTGGGCTGCCTAGCTAGATGCGCGACCTGGGCTTCTCTCAGGCCAGTCAGGGGGCCCAGGAGCGGCCCTCTCGCTCTCTCCCTTGAGCCATGACAGACTGACAGGCACACTTGCCCGTGCTAGAGGAGACTATCGGCGCCCGTCCGCCCGGGGTGTATCCATGCGCAATTGTTGTGTGTTGTCAGGTCAGTACGTACGAGGCAACTTAGTACTAAACGCCCCCCCGTACTAACAGAGGCATCGGGCGCCCCAGAGCGAAATCTTGAACGGGCATGACTGGTCCAAAAAAAGTTTGTTTCATGCCGCCCTTTTGGGAGCAGACGGTAGAGTAAGGTACGGCCGAAAAGAAAATCTACGATGGGCTCATCAACATGAGATGTGAGATCTTGAGCGCCAGCTTCCGGGGGATGAACCAGCCGAGCGGCAGTAGCGTGTCTCACGGCTTTTCCTTTTGAACTTTGTACGCTGAGCCGCTGGGTGCTTCAGAAAAAAAAATAAACGGCCGTCGATTCGCCAATTGACCCGAATGGGTAAGGAGCGAACGGCGAGTTGCTTCTCGTCATCTTCACCAGATCGTCATGGCTGTGGCTTGCAGGGATCCAGGGCCACCACCCCCCCTTCTCCCCCCCCTGCCCCCTTCCTGACCCCTGTTCATAATGGTCGTCGCTCTCTTGCAAAGCAACAAGTGGGTCATGGGTCGTAACCCATCCTAGCATCTCGCTGTAGGTTAATTTGTGCAAGATTTTAGGACGCTGTCGTGTGGATGCCGACGGCGTGCAGACGGCCTCTGGGGGGGCGGCTGGGCTTCATTAATGCCTCCTCCCATATGCGTATGTAATAAAGAGCCCTTGACAGTACTACGTACTCCGTAGCAGCACTTGCACACTAGCTTCGATAATGCTCTGTCGCTTCTCTCCACTTCTTCATCTCCTTCCCACGTGGAAAGGTGCTTCTTCTCTCCTTACTTTCTAAACTTTACCCATTCCTCAGCGCGACTTGAGGTATAGGGGCCTAACCACCGAGGTACAACCTTCGTCTCTTAAACAGTTGCCGGCACATCGATCCTCCCTCCTCCCAGCACGGCGCACCATAAGCTCTATTCATGTCAAGCTGTTAGTAGATTCGGTACGCGGCAGGCAATTGGGGTGGCAGTCGACTCTTAGCAAGGCCCTCGTCAAGTCACCGTTGGAGGATGCTGGCAAGCGATACTGCCAACTATCCGAGCTGATTACACTCCGAACGTCCATCACCAGTCGGTGTTTGCAGGACTTACAGGCATAACACATCTGAGTACGACTACCGTATGCGAAGGTACAGGTGAATTGGTCCAGGCTATCACGTAGTTCACGAGCTTCCTCCACAAGCTATGCAAGAGTCGAGATTCACGACATATTAGCAGCGAACCTGGGTTCTTTAGGTTCTCGATTGTTATACGATGGGCCAGAGATCAAAATTCACATTCCCGGTGCCGGGACGAAAGCCAAAGCCAGCCGCAGCGGCCAGCTCAGCAGGCTCTGCACCCCTCACCAAGGCACAGAAGATCCTCGGAACCGGTGAGATTAGCCTCGATGGAGCGAGCTCGAGGCAGTGGGATGCGAGGTCGGGCATCAGTATATCGATATCCGAGAGCAGCGCCAGCTATTCAGCGACCAACGAGGGGGGCCTAGGAACTCTGGAGGAAGAAGACGACGATGATGACAGGGTTACTGGCCAGCGCACGCCCCGAGGCTGGGATGCCGAGTCGGAGGTCATCCCTCGCCAATGGCCAGGCAGAGGCTTGAGGATGCAGCGATCTGCTGCCACTATTGGCAATGACTATCAGACAGACGCTTCCAGTGTCCGCCGACGCGAGTCGAACGCCTCCGTTATGTTTCAACACTATGACCCGAACAAAGTACCGCTCGCCATATCGCAACAGACGTCAAATTCTGCCATGGCCAAAGGTCTCCCGAGAAAGGCAAATTCCTTGCTAGATGTGGATGGAACCATAGCAGGGCCTTTCGGGAAGAAGAAGAAGCCGGCGAGGTTGGATCTCTCACGCCTCAAGCCCCGGAGTCGAAGATCTCCAAATCTACAGCCGGGCCCAGTATTAAACAATGACTATGTAACAAGATCACCCTCCATGCTCTCGATTGCCTCTTCTTTGGGCTTGTCATCCCACTCAAAAGTTAACCGAAAATCCAAGTCTTCCGGAGGAGCTAGCGATGCTGCTTATACACCGAGTCCCAGAGATAACAGCGAGCTACGACAACTGTACGACCACTACGAGCAGAGGTCTATTCGCGAAGCTATGTCTCCGGAAGAAGAGGTCTACCAGGAGACACTGCTTTCTCCTTCCCCTGCTGAGCCCACTCCTGCCCTCACATCCGCCTCCACTATGAGGACGGCTGCACCCCTGGCAACCCCATACGCTACAGCATTGTCTAATCCCGTGATCCGAGAACCTCACAGGAACATCGGACACCGTAGAACGGACTCCGGCGCCAGCAAGAGCACACTTACCTCAACCACAAGCCCTCCACCAGCACATTCATATCAATCGCCGAGAAAAGACTACGCTTCCAGCATATCCAGCCGCAACACGCGGGCGTCTAAGAGCTCCCGAAACTTCGAATCAGACCTCCAGAAGAACAGCGTGCTGTCGTTATCGGACTCAGAGTCTGATGATGGCACATTTAGCGACTCTGCGCCGAAATCGTCCATGTCCTCCTGGGGTAATACATCTCATGATGATGATGCAAGTATTTCAGCTGAATCTCGTGTGGATCCCGCTTTGAGGTTTCCCATCTCTCAAGAGACTTATGCCAACAAGTCCAAGCGGCAGAGCTTTGCACAGCTCAACGACTACCTTGCGGTTCCCAGTCCGGGCGCAAAGGGACACAACCCCCGGGCACCCTCAAGTAGCACCGTTCGCTCCGCCTCATCCTCCAACAGCACAGCCACTGCCATCTCGAATGCCATCGCGGAGTCGAGCCGTGGTTCGCGTCTCTCTGCATCGACTGTAGAGACTACTGACTATGCGGCTTCTCTGACAAGCTCTCACCGAACGCGCGGTACCCATGACACCAGCATCGCTGGGTTTAGCAACTCACCGAGGAGCACACATACAGATCATCACTCCAAGAGCTTCCGTGATTCTGTCGATGCCTCGAACCACCGTCTTTCGAGCCAGCTTACCCCTCCTCTATCCCCTTCGACTGTAGATTTGGATTATTACACGAATCCCCCGGACTCTGCTATTCACGCCGAGTTTCCCATCCCCCCTACAACCCAAGTCCAAGAAGATGGTAGACTGATGGCAGTCACAAAGCAGGAGGAGATGCTACTGGCTGCTCTGCGCAAGAAGAGAGCACGCATGAGGGAGAACATCATCGCTGAGCTGGAGAATGAGAGAGCCAGCCTCGCCAGCCATCGGTCTAACTCGACGATAGGAGGAAGTCCCGAGTCTAAGAAACTGAGCATTCTGATGGGCAAGCTGGAAGCAATGGATTCTAAGCTGCCCAACCTAGACTGCCCGCAGTTGCCCCCCTTGCCGGTCAGGAATTCTTCCCTCGTGACCAGCTTCAAGCATCTTACCGAGAGGAGCGGGAGCGTCCGCATGGTAGAGAATAAAGCTCGTCCCACCGAGGACTTGGCATATCGCGCAGATGATAAGCCTGATTCTAGGGATAATAGGATGAGCGACATGTCTGGCAGAAGCCAGGGATCCGGGCGACGCGAGCGTGTCTTAATGTATCTGGACAGACCGATTCATAGCATCGACGACATAGATGCTGCTGAACCCAGCCCGGACTTGAGCGAGTTTATGGACTACGACCAAGATAGCGATGGTGAAATCATCCCAGAGCGACGCAGCAGCAGAGTACGATCCCGGTACAGTACCAGACACAGCAGGACGATCGCCGGGCGTCCGCGTGCCGATTCCAACCCTCTAGCTCCATTGAGCCCGCACAATGCAAGCAACCTTCGCACGCAGCTCGAAAACCTGCCTGAATCCAGGTATGAGGGGCTTGAGGACTTCGACGAGGACTTCGATGGTTTCTCCGACGTGATGGGCCACGACGAGGTGGATCCGCAACACCACCACCACCACGATGACGACCAGGGAATTGAGATCGCTCGACCTGATAGCCCCGAAGCTGCTGTGATGGGACACGCACAGAACCGGCGGCACATTCGCGGGAAGAACAGCGCTGTGCGTCTGAGCGCGGTTGGCTACATCAACGGGTTACCCCTAGAGGCCGCCCTGTGGGGCGATGATGGTTGATTTTTCTTTTGTTATGGAGGCCATGCAGAGATGACTGGGCTGATGAGGACGGATATGAGAAGACCGGCGTAGTTCAGCGGATGGCATTGATAAAGATGACGAAGAGATGCACAGTTCCCTTACCACTACCACACTACAATTCCGCTTTCCCTATGTTTGGGCTGCAAACTATGCAGGAAACCAACTCCCATACATGCTCTTCAAAGCACTCTATATAAAACATTGCATGGGGTTATTGCATTCACGATTGGGAGGGAATCAATGGACCGAATATCGTCCCGTCCTTCTATGAAGGATTATCACCTATTTCCTTTTTCTTTTGACGAAACTACTACACCCACAACCACTTGTCAAAATATCCGCCTCTCCCTACCAAGCCTTAATATCATACGCGCATCATATTCGAAGCATAACAGCAAAGTCACTATGCTGTCTTACTCGTCTAGAGGCGACTGTGGATCATCAACATGGTTATTTAGATCACAGTGCTTACAGAGAGAGATTTATACTACATTTTTCGCATCTTAGATAATCATTCAAGTGTCCTGAATTATGGCGTATCCGGGTGTTCGGCATTGCGACATGGACAATCTCCAAAACGAAAAATGCAGTTGTGGCGTTTCGGACAAAGGGTGGCGGGATTCGGTTGTGATTTGCCCGACAACTCGTTTATTTTATTTTTTATGTTTTATATACCAAACCGTCGAACTAAGTTAACACTGTCTGTTGAATTGGCAAGGGACATTATTCAACGTTCATAACAGAATGAAAACGTGATAATCTGACATGATGCCTTGGCTGGTAGTCCACAATTAAGTGGCACGCTGTCCAACAGTTAAGTGCTGGCTATGTCACGTCGCTAATTTGCATTGCGGATCATAGAACCAGCAAGATACCACCTTGACTCCCACTTTTCCATCATGACCATGAAAGAAAGTTGACTGGGGGACCGAACAATTGTTACTGCCTTATTGATGAGGGGGGTGGTTACTTACCTACCTACCGTATCAGGAAACGAGGCTGTGAACAATACTTGTTAAAATGAACAATACTTGTCAGATTTTCTTTCATAGTTTCAGAGAACAATCATTGTTCAGTTGACAAGCAAACTTTCAGAATTCATTTTTATTAGTTGAAATGAGATAAGAGTGGATTTATACCCTCTAAAAAAAAATGAACTTCTTCTTATTTAGAGGAATTCTGGTAGGTTTTTTGAAATAGATTTCTCACAGATTCGAACAGGTAGTCTTTACGATTACAGATTTACAGTTTACAGTTTACAGTTTTACATTTACACTATGGGTACATTTATCACATCGTTCTGACCAATAAAACCTCGCCCTTTGCCGCTACTAGGTAGGTACTTAGTGCGCAAAGAAACAGGCTCGGCTAAGCCTCCGGGGGGCTACAAGCTGCTTGGTGGATACACTCTCATAGTATTGAATAAAGTTCCAGATGCATACATTTGCTGCTTTGGCCGAGTGGTTAAGGCGGTGGTTTTAAGCTCGCTCTGCGATCACCACTGACGCAAGTCGCAGCGGTTCGAACCCGCTAGGCAGCAATTCTATCCAATTTTCTGGTTTCTTAACCAGGATATTACTTTTTGCCTTTCGTCGAGAGGGGTTTTATTTTTATCTTTTGACTTTAAATCTGTTATTTCGGAGGGCATAAGTGCTATTTTATGAAGTTGCCTGAGATATGTACCTAGGTATGCATGCATGCATATACTGATTGAGTGGTACCAAAAAGCGTAGAAATTATGTGCAATACTAAGAATCCTTTGGTCAAGGTCCGGCAATATCCAAAACCACAAAACACTTACTGACCGACCAATTTGGTATCCCGTAAATAGCAGCAAATAAGAGTTTGGATATCGTATTAGAACACAGATTTCAATCAGAAGCGTGACTACGATCCCTTTTTTGCAATTATCCCGGCCCCGGCTGAGGTGGTACCCGAGCGGCGGTAGTGCTGCGTTTCAGTTCTGCTTCTCAGAATGGCAGGTCCCGTTGGCAATGCCCTAAAAACCACCCTGGTCAGCATTCTATTTACCACCTAACCAGGTACAGTCGAACGGGCCAAGTCAATATGCGGAGCCTTCAAAGTGCAGAAGACTAGAGGCTCCAAGCCTTATCACCTCGTGTTACAATGTCGAGGGTGTATAGATCGGGTGGTACGGGCCTTCCAGAAGCGACAGGCTAATACGACGCCAAGATGTATAAATTTGCTTGTTCCTCCCCTCGACGGGAGGGCCATGTCGCCAAGGTCATCTTGGTCGCTCTTCGCCTAGTCCGTAAGCAGTGGGATCTGCTAGAATCTCTATTGTGTCGCAGCGCGAAGTCTCTTGGCTCCGGTTCACAGGGCCAGGTCCACCGTCTCTCGCCGCCAATGAACCGGGAGACCCCGAGCCAATGCAGGTACGACATTTTAACGTTGGCGATCTAGCTTAGTGATCAACGGAAGTCTCGAGAATAGGTGCGGCGGAGCGCATTATCTGGCGGCCAGGCGGGCCTCGCTTCATACGTGAACTGTATTACCTTTGCAAGGAGTCAATTTACTTCACGACTGCCAGCTGAAGATACACAGGCAAGAAAATACAGCCCAACAACATGGCTCGCTTTTTGTATATTCTCTGGCGGGCGGCGAAACGGTTATATGCGGGTGTGCAATGGAGTTGGTGATCCGCCAAGCAAATCGAACCCTCGCAGAATAATGTCTGTTTCTCCTTCCACCAAGCTCTTCAGTAAAGTGCGGATCAATCTGACGGCAACCGAGTCGCAAAACCCTGTGGATTAATCTCTATGCTCTACTCTGGACTGCCGCGTTGATCTCGTAAATTTATGTGCCAAGTAGAGGCCAAGACTGGAAATGGGTCTCGTGGCAGTCCACCTTCCCCGTTCATAGATGTCGTCCTAAGTGTCGGTCACCAAGACATCTTCGAAGCTGCCAGCATGTCTTGACTTGTGCCATTGCCCAGTCTGTCCAATTGCAACATGAGCGTAAAGTATTGGTATACTGGCTAAGGTGCCAAGGCAGTGCAAGCTTCTGTTGAAGGTATACCAAGACCTGGCCAAGATGATCTCGCGAAATCGCCCCTTGAAGAGGAAGCTGTTGCACAAGATGGAAAAACACGCAATCCAGTATAAAGGTCATCGTAAAGATGGAATTTCGAGAAGAAAGTTGACCGCAAGGGTTCTCATCCCGATTCGTCTCTCATTTTGTCCCTCGTTTACGATATTTTGAGCCGCCCTCTTGAAATAAAATAAAATAAAAATGCGCTACTCCTTGCTGGCCAGCCTCATCGTTGGGGCCTCCCTGAGCGTCAATGCCCACCCTACTGACCATACCGCCGCTTATAAGTCGGGCTTGAACAAGCGCTCAGTGGACTTGAATGCTTACCGTACCACGGGAACGTCGGCGTACAGCAACGTTGTCGACACCACGGCCAATGCTGCGTTCACAGCCCTGACGGTTTCCGACCCGGTTGATACCGCCACTGAGCTGGTCAAGAGCACTTATCCCGAGGCCGAGTTCCGCTTTGTCCAAAGCTACACAAGTAACAATGGCATTACCCACGCGTATTTCAAGCAGACCATCCATGGTCTGGATGTTGACAATGCTGATTTCAACGTAAACGTGAGTAAACCAAAACAAAAATGAACGAGGCAACTACTTCATGATCGAGAAGCTAATTGGAAACACGTAACCCACGCTAGATTGGCAAGGACGGCTCAGTTTTCTCCTTTGGCCACAACTTCTTCACTGGAGCGGTGCCAGCCGTGAGCCCCCTCACCAAGCGCAGCTTTGTCGACCCTACCGTCGCGTTGACCGGGGCTACCGGCATCTTGTCTCTGCCAGTCACTGGCACGGCCACCGCTGAGGCTGTCGAAGGAAAGGAGGCTTACAAGCTGAGGGGAACCTCTGGTGCCCAATCCGATCCCGAGGCGAGGCTCATGTACTACGTGAAGCAGGATGGTGGCCTCGCCTTGACTTGGAGAGTCGAGACAGATATTCTTGATAACTGGCTCCTTACCTACGTAGATGCTGAGACGAATGGGGCCGTCCATGGCGTTGTTGACTACGTCGCCGAGGCTACCTTTGAAGTCTTGTAAGTGATGCAGGATAACCGATTCTAATATTGCTGCCAAGGCTAACTCAACATCATTCAGCCCCTGGGCAGTCAACGACCCCGATGAGGGTAGCCGTCAAGTTCTGACAAACCCCTGGAACACCACTGAGTCTCCTTACACCTGGGTCTCGGATGGCTCCACGACGTACAAGACTACTCGCGGCAACAATGCCATCGCTCAGACCAACCCTACTGGCGGCAACCAGTACCTGAACAACTACCGTCCCCAGTCAGCAGCACTCAACTTCGAGTACGAGTGGACTGCCAAGATGACGCCGCCCTCGTCGTACCGTGATGCGTCCATCACCCAGTTGTTCTATACCGGTGACACCTACCACGACCTGCTGTACATCCTCGGTTTTGACGAGGCAGCCGGCAACTTCCAGATCACCAACGGCGCCAAGGGCGGCAAGGGCAACGACTTTGCCATCCTCAATGCCCAGGACGGATCCGGCACCAACAACGCCAACTTCGCAACCCCTCCTGACGGCTCACCCGGCCGCATGAGGATGTACATCTGGACCAAGTCCACGCCGTACCGCGACGCCGCCTTTGAGGCGGGTGTCATCATCCACGAGTACACCCACGGCCTCTCGACGCGCCTGACCGGCGGTCCTGCCAACTCCAACTGCCTGAACCTGCTCGAGTCCGGCGGCATGGGCGAGGGCTGGGGCGACTTCATGGCGACGGCCATCCGCCTCAAGCCCACCGACACCCGCAACACCAACTACCCCATGGGCGCCTGGGTCTACAACAACCCCAAGGGCCTGCGCTCCGTGCTCTTCTCCACGAGCCTGACCACCAACCCAAACACCTACGCCACGCTCAACTCCAAGAACGAGGTGCACGACATCGGCGAGACCTGGACTACCATGCTCTACGAGGTCCTCTGGAACCTCATCGACAAGCACGGCAAGAACGATGGACCCCAGCCCATCTTTGACAGCAATGGCGTCCCCACTGACGGAAAGTATCTGGCGATGAAGCTCGTCATCGACGGCATGGCTCTGTAGGTTCCCCCCTTTGCTCATTCACACCGTTTTACGTGTTTTTTTTTCTTTTCGTTTTTCTTTGTTTCTTTTTATTGTTCTTCTACCCCTCCTCTGTGGTAACCCAAAAGCTCGTACTAACACAAAACCTCTTCCCAACCCTTCAGGCAACCCTGCAACCCAACCTTCATCTCGGCTCGTGACGCCATCCTCGATGCTGACAAGGCCCTCACCGGTGGCGCCAACGCCTGCGAGATCTGGAAGGGCTTCGCTAAGCGCGGTCTCGGCAAGAATGCTTCTTACGGCACCGGCAAGAACCGCAAGGCCGACACCACCGTCCCGGCCGGTGTCTGCTAAAGGAGAGGGCCAAACCCCTCCTTTCTTTTTCCTTTTTTTTATTGGAAGCAGTTTAGCGGCGGTGGTCCTGTGCTAATGTCAAAGACTCCGTTCAGATCAATGACCACACTTTCACAGGTTTATATACGTACACGTAGAGAAGTGGGCAGTTATCTTGCACAATTCTCTTTTAGCTTCACTTCCTGTATCTCTTTATGTATAAGCCACTTGGTAGAATGATAAAGATGTATATATTGAGTGCTCTTTCTATGGATCTTATGCATCCGTGAAATAAATACTTGTCGTAAACATAAAGTTGATACTCATCCAGTCAATCTAGTGAGCGCGACGCTTTTGTAGTGGAATTCAGTCGGTCCAGTTGCTTGGAGATAGATATTGCCCTGAGATAGATTTTCACCAACTGCATCTAAGTTATTAATTCACAGTAGCCACGCCACGCTCGGATTTGCATAACACATAGAAGAATCTATCTTGGAGACCACGAGTCGACCTGTTTGCAAGAGCTTTTCAGAGACAGGAGCTGCTGTTGTTGGTTGATTGTAAGATGTGGTAAACGGATAAAACCCGGTTCCGCAAGGCAGCTGCTTTCCACTCAACGCTACACAGACCAACCTTGACTAACCGGCGGGGGTCACGTCGCATCAGCATTCTGCACCTGTAATTCGTCCACTTGCTAGCACACAGCGGGCGCTGACTTAAACCCCAACATCTTCGACTCATTCAGATAGATCATGGTGGGCAGCTTCTCATAAGTTGCTTTTGCTGCGCACTCTCTGGCAACTCATTCCATTCTTAAGTAGCTAGTAAGATAACTTTATTTGCTCACGCCCTCGCTGTGCGTTTCAACAATGACTGCCGCCGAGCAGCAGCACCGGCCTCTGAAGAAGCGCGCAGTCGCTGCGTCGTTTCTTTTCAGGTTTCCCACGGATGGCTCCGAGAAAGTTGAGGTTGCTTTATTCCGGCGGAGTGGCAAAGTCCGTACTTACCAGTAAGCCCCGCCCTTGTTTGGCAATGTATAAGGTGTGCATGTGTGAGCGGGAGAGTAACCCACGTGCGTCACTTTTCCAGGTACAAGCTATCGCCCGTTTCCGGGAGTGTGGAAGAGGATGACGCCGACCCCATGGCTACCGCGTTGAGGGAGATCAAGGAGGAGACCACGCTAGACTTGTCGTCTATCGAATTGTTGCAGAAAGGCAAACCTTACACTTTTGCTGACGAATCCATTGGCCGCGAGTGGACTATCAATCCATTTGCATTCCGGTTAAAATCTGTGCATGAAGGTGGTAAAGGGGAAGCTGGCATCATGATTGACTGGGAGCACGAAGGGTGGGAGTGGCACGATCCTTTACTAGTTAACGATTCCGATGACTTTGGGGGAGTTCCGAAATTGGTGAATAGTCTGCGTCGCGTCTGGCCTGAATACGACCTCGGCCCAGAAGCCGGACGTACCCTGCGTCAGGGACTCCTCGATCTCCGCCATGACCACGAAAGCGGGGCGCGACAGCTGGCTGCAAAGGCAGTATCTATTCTACGAGAGATAATCTCAAAGTCAGATCCTGCTAAGATAGATGATATATGGTGGGGAAACGTCTGCATGACAGCGTGGCATCTGTGGAAAAACGGCCGCGAAAGCATGGGGGCTGCCATAGTTAGTGCGTTGGTCACCGTGCTCGACCACATTGAAAAGGCCCTGAAAGGCCAGCGACCGAGCAGAGATAAACTTCAAGAAGTGCTGCAGGCGGTAGATGAGCACCTTTCTCAACGGGAAAAGGCGGTTAACCGTATCCAGGATGCGTTTATCGATTACTTACGAGCTAATGATACAGAGCAGAATGGTTTCCAGAAGCCACTGTCTGTCTTAACGCTCTCAAACAGCTCAACCATCTCAAGCGCTCTGCTGGGGGCGACTGCGGCCCTGAATGTTACTTTAGACCTTCGTATATTGGAGTCTCGGCCCCTGTGCGAAGGCGTGACATTGGCTTCAAACCTTTTGTCCAAAGCTAGCGGAAACAAGGCAGTGAATGTCACAATATACTCAGATGCGTCCGCTGCGCTTGCCGCGGATCAAGTGGATATACTGTTACTAGGAGCAGACCGCATCAGTGGGGCTGGAGGTGTTAGCAATAAGACCGGATCACTCCCAGCTGTTCTCAGCACTCGGCACGTGGCACCCAATGCAAAGATTGTTGTACTAAGCGAGATTGAGAAGATTGCCAGACCAGGAGAGATGCATGATCATGCGATTGAGGAGAATGATCCTGCAGAGCTCTCGGGGTTCTGGAGAAACGATGTCAAGGGTGCAGCTATTGTAGAGGAGAGGCTGCAGGAGTTGGAAGCGGACAAAGGGGAGAGGGCAGTTGTCAAGGCCAAGAATGTCTATTTTGAATGGATACCAGCGGAGTTTATTACCGCCTATATAACTGATGAAGGCCTATGGTCAGTCAACGACATTACAAAGAAATCAGAGCAGGTGGAGGAAGAGATGGCCAGGTTCTTCAACGATCTCTGAACTTACTTAAGCCCTACTTAAGCCCGGGTTCCGTATCCAGAGGCGCTGGTCTTATCTTGGCCCAGCCCCAGGCAGTCACATCATTGATTGAGAGCCGATGGACCTTCTCCATATCGCGGGTACTGTCAATGGATGCATCAATACCTACAAGTATGTACTTATCAAGAAGTCACGAATAACTATGTGCATGATTCCAGCTATTTGCATGGGAAAAAAGTGCATCTTAAGACGTCACTCGAGATTGAGCACAACGCAACGTAAATTTATTTGCTTGCCAGCCCTAGTCACCTAGTTTTCTAGTCTAGGTTGTCAAGCACATGGGGTTTTTTTCATGTTTAAAACGTGTAATGTCATACAGGCATGTAGGAGAACATTCATCAAAGGGAGGGCCGTGTTGCCAGAACAAATGCCCGAGCTTTCAGATGGTGTTTCCCTTTCTTCCCTCGGGTACAATATCATCGTTATCATAAATCATCATCATTCCACATCTCGCCAACCTGACATCTCCCAGAAGAATAAAATGAATCGACAACAAAGATACACACCATCAAGCTAAATTCGCCATACGCATCAGAGACACGAAAATTTCTCAGTCGGACACGACAATCTGCTCCAGCTCCTTCAGCGAGGGGATCAAGGCGCTCCCAATCATACAGCCCGGCCAATTGAACCACGCCTTACTGGTGACAGCTCCCGTTGCAGCATCGACCGCTTCCGAGAAGGTACCATCGAAAAGCACTACGCCGCGGATACGCCGCCAGGCGTCCCGCTGCGCCGTGGCGTTCCCCGTCATGTTGGCGTACATGAACTCCTGGAAGTAGCCGAGAGTCCAAGGATCAGGGGTGTGTACGCTGCCAAGACCCGCAAAGGGCTGCGAGTCGTCTCCACCACCGCCGAAATAGCCTCCGGCATTGTCCGGCGATGTGGCCCAGTCCATGGTATTCTTCCACACACCCAGCTCGCGCGTTGGCTTGATGAAGTCCCACTTGGCTGCGAACAAGGTTGGGATGTCGTTGGCATCGTGGTAGTGTGTGTGATGCCCATGGCCATCGCTTAGGTAAGCGAATACTGGCTCCCCATTGACTTGGTTCGATGTCACAAAGTGATGCATTGTGACTCGTTGCAGCTCAGATGCCTGTTCCTGAAGAGTAGCAATTTTCAGGTTTGAAGGAGACCCAACATCCTCCAGTAACTGAATCATGCGCGACAGTGTGTACCACAGGAGCACGTGGCTAGAGAAGTGGAACGGGTACTCAACCTTGTCGTCTCCGGGTGTCTCATCTGTGGGGAACAACCCAGTTTCGGCATCCCGTTTCGACCACAGAAGGGTTAAGATTTCGGCAGGTACACCTTCGAAAATGATTTCCTGCACAAGTTTAGTCTCGTTGGGGTAGTTGTCGTGAAAGTCGCATAGCTCTAAAAGTGGATAGCACTGCTGGTCGAGCTGGAATGTTGGTCCGTCCTTCGGCTTCCCAGTGACGAGATAAGATCTGTGCCAGAATTTCTGGGGTCTATACGCCCGGCGGAATACCCAAATCAAGTGACCCTGAACTACCCTGTCGATGGCAGCTCGGTACTCCAACATGGCTTCTGGATAGATGAGTGCCGATATGTTGCGACGCACATTCAACATGAACCACAGTTGCCAGCTATTAATTCTATCGTTAGCAGACTTCCACGGTTCACCAAGATGTGTTTAAAAAATGTAAGACCTACTAATTGTCTCGGTTCCAGCCTAACGGAAGTGCAACATGGTCAGTCATCAATGCCACATCGTGATCTGCCACGGGGACTGCCAGACATCCAAGGATGTACTCGAGGTTTCGACGGATGATGAAGGTTCCTAGAGCACCGTTATTCTTCCATCCTTGGAAAAGACCCTCTGTAAGCCGGAGCTGAGCTGATAGTGGCAGGAACCCGCCGCGAATTTCTGTATCCGGGAAGAGCTGGAAGCGAGCTACAATTGTCGTCTCTGACCCGGGCAGTATGTCAACCCAACGAGAAACTGCAGCTTTGATGGGCACGTCAGTGGTTGTCTGCGCATGCAAGACATGAAGAGGAACAGTCTCTCCACCATCCTCCAAGCAACCCTCCAAATGGGCACCTAAATGGGGGTTGGTTACGGAGAAGAAAGCACCACCATCATGAGTGCGGAGATGATTCTCGGACTTTGGGATGGGAATTGGACCCCCCTCTGTCAATTGCCCATATGACGCGCGGTTGACGCTAATCCCCAAGCCCAAAGTGTAGCTAACTCGCGTGACTGTCGTAGTCGCGGACGAGAGCACAGCAGATTGAATCAACTGTCCACAGGCTTCAATACGTGTAGATAAGGCCACCGAAATACCTCCTGGAAGATCAAAAGTGACAGTAGCTAAGCTCGAGGTCTGCAAGTCGATCTCGACGTGGTCGACAGGGTCGTCGAATCGAAGCCCAAACCCGGGGGTGAGGCTGCTGACAGAGTTGAGCATATGCTTCCGGTAAGCCCTGACATATTTCTGGTCACGGAAACGAGCGCCGTCGAATTGCTCATAGGGAGACGCCAATACGATTCCGTGGTAAGGATGAAAGGCACTAAGTTGTAAGATCTGGTTGGTGTCGACGCGTTAGCAGACACACTACGGCCAGGTTGGCAAGTTTCGTGTCAAGAAGTGGCGAATGAGGACAGAAGCCGGGGCTTACGCACACTGCCTAGTGGCTCCAAGGCTGCGGAGCTTCCGTTGCGCCCGACATCGATCGTCTTGGACGGACGCTCGCGCGGCAGATGAAAGGACAGGGGTTGGTCATAAGATCTCGGGCGAACGGCCGAAGCTGAACCGGTCTGGTCGGGAGTTTGCTCGGCCATACCCATGAACATGCGTATGATTTAGGGATCTAGAGCTTTCTGTTAATGTTTTTTTCGGGATTTTGGGCGGTACGCTCACTCAAATTCGCCCCCATCTCACATCAACCATCCTTCTCTGCCTCACCAGGCGGTTTTTATCTGGGCAAAGAGCGGGATTTAAACTCCCCTTTTTTCGATCCCTCGGGATCTGAAACCCCTTTGCATATGGGTACGGCACCCGGAGAACCAGCAGAACATCTTGCGAGTTCGGAAGAAGGCGTTGTGCTGGCAGGTGGATAATTCCGCGCGGAAGTTTGCCGACCCCGTTACGGAATTTATCCATGGGGTTTGCTTGTGGAGCCGGCCCCGGGGGCACGCCGCTTACGGTACCCGAGGCGCTGAATATACCGTAACGGCCATTCGTAAATTCCCGGTCCACTGCAAGCAATGTTTCTACTAACAACTGCCCTTCACTAATGTGCAGTACCGGCTTTCTGTTACACATATCATACTCTCTTTTAGTCACGACTCAGAAATGAAGCAATTCGTTACAGAATATTATTCTAGAAGAAATGGCTACTGTACCCTATCTGGGAACCCAAAGCTTTGGTTTAGCTTGGCTTTCAGCTTGCCACGTGAGGCTGCCATTGGGGGGTAACTCCTCACCCGCTGGAGCCCGGGTCGCATAAATAGGCCCATGTTGATGCAGCGAGCCTGCCCCACGGAGGTCATCGGGTTACCCATTTCCCGCAAAACCGCTCCTTTATGCAAATGCACGCGCCATGTCACTACGCAGCTCGTTAGATACGGCAATGCCGAAGATCCGGTCAGTCGGCGACGACGCACAGCCGACAGGCACAGCAGGTCCACTATCACTGCCACCATTCGAGGAGGCAGCAATTTCAGCGGGAACAGCAGCACCGCTGCTAGCACAAGGCTCGCAGGCAGCGACAAAACCAGGGCACGCCGTTGCTTTCGCGGCCAGCAACGATACAGTCAGCCTCGGATCTGACACGAGCAAAGCCCGAGCCTTTAGCCGCGCTCTGAACCGGAAGCTGGACGTAGCACTGCTTCCCCTCCTGTCTTTGATATACCTCTGCAACGGGCTAGATCGTGGAAATGTGGGAAACGCGCAGACCCAAGGTGAGTGGGACACCTAGTCCAGCTTAATGTTTTTTGTTTGTTATTTGGTGTAGAGAAGGAGGGGCGCGCGTTGCGGCGACTGTACCCGTTTTCCTATATATCACGCGGTTAGGTTGGCCATGAGCTCATAAGCAATGGCGGAATTTTAAAGGCTTCACGCACGACATTGGCGCGGCGCCCGACGACCTGAACTTGGCAGTGTCCTTGTTCTTCATCACATTCGTCCTCTTTCAGCCATTATCGGCAGCCATCGGCAGATGGCTTGGTGCAGAGCGCTGGATTCCCCTCCTGACGGTCAGCTCCTTCTTTTAATCTTCCCACCTCTTTCCCCACCACCTGTCGTTCTTTCTGATCGTTCCACGTTCCTCCCACCATGTGTTCGACTTGGGATCTGGAGCAATAGAGGCGGGGCCATGCTCACGGGTGAGGAGGAGCATACCCAGACAATTAACAGTTCGAGATAGTTCTGCTGGGGAATTGTGACAGTGACACAGGCTTTCATCAGAGGTAAAGGTGCGTGTGTTTGCAAATATAATTAAGTCCATGGCTATATATTGGAAACGTGCTTTCCACCCCCCTCCCTCTCCCGCTAGCTCCTTGTTCTGCTTACAAGCAAATCCCCCGAGCGTGACTTGAGTATGACAACAAACGGCTGAAACCTAGGGGGGGGAATTAAAAGGGGCGCTGATAGCCACACGACTCCTCATAGGCGCACTGGAGGCTGGCTTCTACCCCACCGCCGTGTCCTATTTATCCTCCTTCTACCCCCGATTCGACCTGGCTGTTCGTGTTGGCCTCTTCTACGGCCAATACGCTGTCGCCGGAGCCTTCTCGAGCTCTATTGGTAGTGTCTTATCCCTCTCCTACCTGTTGTGCCGATGTTTATTCACCGTTGCCATGTCAAGGCGGTGCTGGCCGATAAGGAAGCTGATACAGGATTCTGACCAGCGTTTGGCATTTTTCAAATCAACCGTGGACCACTTCACAACTGGCAATACTTATTCCTAATCGAAGGGGCACTCACATGCATCGTCGCCCTCGTCGCTTGGGCATGGCTGCCCGCTGGGCCGGGTAGCGCATGGTTTTTTAGCGGAGAAGAACGACTCTATGCTGTAAGACGTATGCAACAGGATCACGAGCTTCATGTAGCAGAGGACAATTCCCTCGCAGATGGCGGCGTGAAGAGCCGCCTAACTCGAAGAGATGTCTACGAAACGTTGAGAGATTGGAAGCTTTGGTATGTGTTAATATGTAATATATGCGCTAGCGTTCCTAACCAGGCGTTCTCCGTCTTCCTTCCACTTGTCGTTCAAGGCCTTGGTTACTCCTCCGTCCAGGCGAACTTGGTACGTCTACCCGCTTTCCCCTTCTTCCAACCTTCGCACAGATCATAGACGTATTACATAAATATTGGCTGAACCTCGAGATAGATGGCGGTTCCCCCTTACGTATGCGGAGCCGTTGGCCTCTACATGTTTGCATACAGTTCAGATCGCCGGTGCGACGCTCCTCTTACGATATCGTCTCATGATTCGTCCTGACACTTCAATAGAAAGGAACGAGGCTACCATATCGTTGCGGGAATATCGATAGGATTGGTGGGGTTGGTCGTCCTTGTGTTGATAGATTCAAGTCAAGGCAAGTATGCCGGCTTGTGCATCTTCCTATTTGGAAGCTACATTTCTGCGCCTTTGACAGTGGCGTGGCTGAGCGGCAACACACCTGGTCAGCATGTCTCACTTCATCTTCAGTGAAATGAAACCCTCTGTAGTAATATGTCGCACGACTAACCGCAGACAGAACCTGGCAAGCGCTCGCTTGTCCTCGGCGTCAATGGCTTCGGAAATATCGCGGGTGTTATTGGAGCCCAGCTCTATCGCCAGAAATATGCGCCGACGTATAAGATTCCATTTTATGTAACGCTCGGGTTCGTGGCGACTGCACTGTTAGGCTACTTGACGTACCGCTTTACGTTGGCAACAGTTAACCGGCGGCGCCTTGCCATCCGGAGGTCCAGCACAGCAGAGATCATCGAAAGAGAGCTGATCGACCCAAAGCGATATGCCGACCAGAAGTGGACCTTCATTTACGGCCTATGAGAAGCCCTCTCAGATCGTGTAACCATTGTATAGTCCCTCTGGTACGAAACTAGTATTGTTGATCCAGGATGAAAGAATGCTATGCAGAGGGTGTGGGCTGACTTGTGATTGCTGCACCAAGTCGTCACTATGGTCGGGGTTGTTGGGGTTGATTATGAACCCTACATGGTAAGCAGTGGTCGGCTGTACGAGTGGGGCCTGGGAGGATTGTTCCAAGTTTCGGTTACGAAGCCGCTGAACGAGGGTAGTGATCTCGCGGAGAACGCCAGCACAATCTTTGGGATAGTTACTACCACTTCGTGCCTCCGCATCCAGGCAGTCGATGACAAACAAAATGTCCATGGCATCAGTGTTGTCGATTGAATCAACAAGCAATTGGTGGAGGAGCAATATGACGGCAGCGTTGAACATCAAGTGTAATCCATGGGAGAGCAGCTTGCCAGACTTAGTTAATCCGTGGACCCATTTACCCAGAACGAGATTCCTCCTGGCTGCCTCCACACAGCCCCTGATGTGTGCAATTTGAGGGTGGCTATCAAGATCCCACGCGCGGTTAATGATGCGCTCAGCGACAATTCTCTTCACGGCCGAGAAGAATATCGGCCGCACCGTCAATATCCAGAGCTTTGGAATCTATGTCAGCGCATGTCTATAAAGGATACCGAAAGAGCTGTAGTGCGCACATACTTGGTTATAGGTCATGTGTAACTCGCAACAAGCCCTATCGTTGCTGAGCTCCCCATTCGGCATCTGCAGTTCAGGAGGTAAGGTTGCCAACCAGTGAGACAGTAAGCCGAGAGCATTATCAACCCGGGTCGAGGTGGAGGTCATTTGATGCTCGCACGGAGATATGCGGTATGTGTTGCGAACAATGTATTCGGAAATTCTAGAAAGCTCCACGTGAGCACGGAGCCCTGAGGCCGGGGGTAATCCACTACGAGAAGAGACACAAATATCAGCATACGAACACAACTGCAGTAATAGCCCAAACAGGAATTGGGACATACGGAACATCGAACGGCGGCGATAGCCTGATCGCTTCATCATGAATGGCGGGGGGCCGTCCCATCAATAAGCTAAGCCACCGGTCTAGGATGTAGAGAGTCCAAAATGAACGTTTTGCTTGTTCGTCCATGACACAACCCCTATGCACACCGTGCATGATGGCAATATGCATGCCTAGACTGATATATATGTATGCCGCGTCTCTCCTGTTCATATCGACAAGATATATCGCCATCATGGCAAGCACAGGAATATCGTGCACCGTGCTCATGGTAATGTCCAACGGATTGCCTAAAAGCCACCTCGCTCTCGCGAAGAACGTTTCTCCGCGCTCCATGTTGTTGTTGCCTTCCGAGGGGCTCTCCAGCTGGCACGTCATGGCAAAGGCGGCGTGGAGAAGAGCAAGGCGGCGGAGAGCTTGGTTATCAACGGGTGCCTCGAAGGGGTTGGACTCAAATACAGCAGAGTCGAGATCACCCCAGTAGAAGATTCCACCGGAGCGGAAATCCCCCGAGCCGTCCTGGACGAAGTACCGGAGCTGGGCCATCATCATGGACATCTCTGTTTTAGTCGGGAGCCATAAGGGATCTACATCGTGTATCACCAGGGGATGGGAGTCAAACGTCTGATACCGACCAAAGGAACCAAGGAATGATGACTGTGGATGCTCGGATCCGGGCCATGCCAGCTTGAAGATGGTGTTCATGCACTCCTTGACTAAATCCAAGAAGGTGGCGCCAGACGTGGCACCAAGGTAACGGGTCCTTCCCACGGAGTCTTGCAACAGGCGACCTTCTCTCGATTGTGCTTCATCATCTGGGTTCTCTGGCAGGTCGGGAATGGTCATGGTCGCGCTGCTGGCACTCAGCGGAGCAGCGCTGCCACTTGTCGACGAGGACACGCGGGCCATAAGATCTCGGCGGCGGTTCTCATCGGGGACGGCCTGCTCTAGGCACTGCTCAAGCCGTGCGCATTTGGCCCTTAGCTCGTCCAGCTCAGTCCGCGGGATCGAGATCTTCTCGACCACCGGTGGGTACTGACACTCGCGGGAGTTGTTCTTGCATTGGGAGCAGGGCGTTTCGCCGGAGCACCTAACTCTTCTTACGTTACAACTATTACATCTGCAACAAATAAAACAAGCCCGACCCCCCCTTCCCACTTATATGGAAAAGCAACCCCTTTCAGGCGCGATCTCATAGAAGCGGGAAAAGGAGTTTTTGGGGCATGCTGTTAGTTAGTGTGATGTTCCGCCATTTGGAGATGAGCAACGCCGGTGCCAAAACCCCAACCAGAAAAATTATAAGAATCCAGTAGTAGAAGAAATGTCTGAGACAAGACTCACGCCGTGGGCACACGTTTGCGCTTGTCAAGAGGCACCTTGTGGCGCCTTTGATTCACGGGCAGGCGTTCCACCGTTGACTTTGGGCCGCCCGAGCTCCGCTGCATTGTGGGGTGGGCTAGTAACCTTTTGGTGGCGGTGCCAGAAACCCAAATTTAATGTTATATCGTCTGTCCCTCGTTTCCTCTCAAATATCGTGATTCCGTGGCAGATCTGGGAGGCGGAACGGTCCAGGCAGCTTGGCTTGGATGTTTAATGATGAGAAGAGGCAGCAGCAGCAGCAGCAGTAGCAGCAATATCAATATCACCACGATAAAGCCCGGAGCTAAGGGAGACGAAAGGCAGAGGGCATGGCCAGGAAAGCTTCCGGGTTCAGGGTTTCTATGGGGAAACCACCAATTCCGATCGTTGTTTCTTCTCTGTCCAGCATGCAACCAAGAGCGCGTTATTGTACATAAAGGCAAGTTAGAAATGACGAAACCAGGGGACCCAACCCGTTTGGAGGAATTAGCTGTCACTACAAGCCTTTTGTCCTTGCGGCCAGGCGAGCGAGCGGGGGAGGTTTAAACGAGCCAAATGCTAATCAGTCGGTCTGGCGTGTCGCGCGACGACGCCAGAAAAGATGCCTGCAGAAGAAAAAGCGGAAGCCCTTTTGAAGTCTTGGCAACTCTATCCTAAAATAGTCATCAGTATGCAGCAGGGGCAGGAGCTGAAAATCCACCCATGGCCAAAATGCCGACTGACCCTCGTACCCCTCCAAGTCACGATTCGAGAAGGGAGGGGTGTGTGAGTGTGTGAGCATGCGAGCGTGCGGGCGTGTCCTTTGGACATTCTTTTTCCCTTGGGATTCGGTTTTTTTGTTCCACCTGGGTAGCCGACGGTGACGCCGAATTGATAGCGCTCCTTTGCCCGGCTGCATGAGATCCTGCCTGGGCGGTAAGAAAAACGTACCAGGCTGAAATTAACTTGACTATACCTAGGGAACGGCAGGCGTGATGGTGACTTTAAGCAGGGGGTGGTGGGCAGCGACGGTAGGCACATCAGAAGCCGCCCAATAATACATTGATCGATTCAGACCCCATCAGAATGGTGCAGTACATGTTGAAGCGAGGACATCAATATAGTCATTAATGTACACCGAGCGAGGCGCCACCCAGCTGGGTGTTGAGGAATCCTGCCAGCATATGCCAACCGCCACTAAGCCTAGATGGAACGGGAGTACAGGGACCAGGGTTTATGTTTGCTTGGGCCACTGCGTGCATGTGTATTATCCCATCTGCCTGTACGTACCGCCAGATCGAACGCATGTGCACGCCTGGTAGGCGACCTGAGTGGCGAACTGCGTGCAAGAAGCAGGAATTACTCGTGGGAAGCCGAAGCGAAGCCCGTTGGGGGCGGGCAGGCGAGTTCTAGATTATTACCCCCCGTCGAGAAGGGGGGGTGACAGCCGTTAAGCTAGGCTAAGAACAAGCATAAAGTTCGCGTGAGAAGGGGAGAGGAACCGCCCTGTGGGCTGGGGGGTGCTCTGCCGCTTTGGCTTTCGCACCAGCCAGCATTGTGCTGCATACATCCATCCATCCATACATACATACATACATACACACACACACACAACCTTGGTATTGATTGATTGATGTACATACATACATACAGTACATACAGCAATCCCCAACAGACCTCGCAGCTTCTGATAAGATCCAGTCCCCCCATAGTCGATGAAGAAGACCCCCAGAAACTCCCCGCTGCAGGGACCCCCCGGTCTGGTCGGGTCAACTTTAAAGTGATGACAATACGCAAGCACACCCACACGAGCCGGGGATTTTTGCACACGCTTGAATCCCTCGCATCCCCAGAAGGTGGGAAGCAGCTTGCAAGGTAATAAGTTTAACCCAATTCACACTACATGGCCGGCCAGCCTCAGCTCTTTAACATACCTCCCGCGAGAGGACTTCGGCCAGGGGCCCATCACATGGCACAACCGATCCCTTGCTCCGCTCCGCGCTGTCTGCCAATGGAAGTAATTATATGCATGTCATCCACTTCTGCTTGCTTTTTTTTCTATTTCTTTCGTCCTGTTCGTTGGTTCCCCTTTTTCTTGGTTTTCCAATTCGGCAATCCCTTCGTCCTTTGTCCTTGGTCTTTCCTCGGGAGTGTCATCGAGATTGTAATAAGAAGTCCGCATCACCTAATCTCCCTGGCAAAGCTTCCATCCGTCATTGATTGGGCCCCAGCGGTAAAAATAAGTTATCTTGGTTGTACCGGTATCACAAGACCAACAGATATTACTGTACCACCTACACAGTAGAGAGAAGCTCTGGAGCCATAACCACCATTTACAAGGGGCGTAACAACCCCCTACCTTCCCTTACCATCCCTACCTCCAACGGGCCTAATTCCGTCATTCAAGGGTAGTGGGCGGCGGATACTTCTCATTCAGAGAGAACAACATAGCTACAGTGCTATTCCTTCATTGGTGGGATTCCTCTTGATCTGGGTGGGAGAGGGGTGGGCCGCCAAGCTTGGTGACGGTGATGGTGCAGCCACACCTTCCGCCCTTCTTCCGCTGCGTCGGCCACTTTCAGCCCTCCCTGTCGTTTGCACTGCAACCCGTCATTGAGCACCTCGTTGGATCAAATACATGTAGCTAGATCACCGAGGGCTTCATTCACAGCGTTTACTTTTACCAAGTTACACAGCTCGTAACGGTGTGGTAAGCCTTTGCATCCGATTTGCCTAGCCACTAATGGGAACCTCAAAGACGGCCCGGCCTGCAGAAACAATAATACTTTCAACGGTGGCGCACGACCAGACCTCTTGGGATCTCTCTTCAGTCCCCTCGTACTTCGTACTATCCTCGCCGCCACGTGCAGCTTCGCTGCATGTCCCGGGAGAAGTGCGTTATCTCATCCGGTCATATGTGGCAAGTACACTCATTATCCGGGGGCCATTGGGGGTCATTCCTCTGATTCCGTCGTGAACTACCGACGGAGCAGGTTGGCTGCCTGATGCTTACTGACAAGTTGCGCTCGGAATCTCCTATACAAGCGGTGCCGTGTTGAACCGAAACCAAGTAGCCCAAAATTCCTGAGTAGTTCCCCAATTTACCCCAAGGGGACCAATAGTGGTGGCTGAACGGTCCGAGCCTTTCAGAGAAGCAAACCGCATAAACGAGGGGCTCTCTATCCTGACCTTGGTTCGATAGCTAAAAGTTATGATCTTGGTAGACAGGGATCCCCCTACCTCGGTATGGCCGTATAGACCACCTCCGTTGTTTAACACGCGAGCCTGAGCCATCACAACAGCCCATTCGCCAATCTGTGCATCCCGGGCTGAATAAGGCTGGACTATCAAAGTACCATGCGCCGGCAGGTCCACCCTCATCTTTTTTAATGACGTCCCCGTGTTCTATTTTTACTGACTTGAGCATGCCACGGGGATCCTATCCCCTGAACCGGAGGAGCAGTTCGGCTTCGATCGAGCGGGTGGGAGCCATGTCATTGGCCTGATGAGAAATCTGACTATACCGGAGAGAGCTGTCAGCGTCGAGTGTGGCTACATGATACTATTCCACATTCGTCCAGCTCAAGATATTGACTGACGGTTTCGAGCCGACCAAGCACTTCGTAGTAGCAAAGTCAATATCCATTTTAGTCCATATAACATGCAGGAAGCATTCCCACCCGCTGCGTCGAAGGTATTGTGTACTACGCGAGCAACGAATGGGATTGCACACCATGTCTTCCATTTGATAACACCGAGAGTATTACGAATCGTTGCATGTTTGTATCGTTTAAGTTGTCCCAAAACAGCCTGGTCATCTGCCTTTCGGATAATGTCCCGGAGATGCTTCTCTACATTCACTTGGTCAAAGACCCCAATGGTGATTATATGCTACAGGCACCATGACCTTGGAAGTAAAAATATCTCTGATCAACCGATGGAGATACATGTCTCTCACTTCATTGGACTGTAATACAGAGCAGGCTTCTTTTTCGACTCATCCATCTCAAGCCACCAACTCCTCATCTTACGTTGTACCTCCATAATCTTCCTATCATAGTTGAAATTAGAACAGAAAAGCAAAGATGCTGCTCTCCACCCTCATTGGACCCTTGGTGCTGATGTGTTCTCTCCCCACATCGGCAACAACTGTTTTGCACCAAGACGTCCTCGAGGGAGCAGTAGCAGCTACTGCCACTGCAATGACTGGCACCACCAAAACCACCACCTCCATTATTGACGTGGTTGGCAATGGAACCTACCTCTTCGGCTTCACTCCCCGCGCTGTGTTGGATTCTTCCACCTCGTACGCTGGTACAGCTGTGTCTATTACCTCAGCCCAATCTAGCGGCATCAGAACTCTGACCACATCTCCCGGTTATGGTTGTAACAACAGAGCTACCAGCTTTGAGGATGATGACAGGGACTTGTTCTTTTCCGCTAACAATAATGACGATAGAACGACCTTTGATGACAACCACGGTTATTTGCCATCCGAAGTTGATGTTAGATATGACACCATTGACGTCAATATGAAATCCACCATTAACAATCAAGGTAGCTACAACATGATAGGCTCAGTTAAAGATGACGACAAGGTGTCTGGTTCTGGCTGCTGCACTTACTGTAGGGCTAGCACCGTACACCAAGACCACCAATTCTAACTCACCACCCGTGTCGGACTGCGAGGCGTTTTCCGGCTACCTCGCCACCCACCTCGGCGACTGGCACCTGCAGAAACTAGCCGCAAACACAGTACAGCGGCTCGGTAGCGTGGGTACCTGCCGGCTGGGCGTGACGGTTGCCGAGCCTCTTGCCAATGGCGTAGACGTCTGGATTGGGGTGAGCTCTCTCCTTGTTCTAGCTTCTTGTTCTCTCCCTCCCCCCGCTGTTTTACTTGTCCTTTTTTTTTATTTTCTTTTTTAGGTAAACGTCTTCTGTCAAATATTTAGCCACAAGATGCAATTGAAATCATTCAGACTGCCATTGCGACCTTGGCTGATGACACCAAGGACAAGGTCGGCGGAGCCGGCGCTATGCTGTGTGAGGGCACGATGAAGGGAGAAGTCAACTGGGTGCTCGACACTTGGGTCATCATGTAGTGAGTAAAGGCGCAAGGGAGAATATGCACATTTCGTGATTCTTTTTCCCAGTCAATGATACTTAGACCTCACGATCAGTGAGCTGTGCACAAAATCATAAGCGATGGTGGATGGGGAGGGAGATGACAGAGATAGCATACTGAAGAACCCCGGTGAAATGCAAAGCAAAGCAAAGCAAATCACAACAGGAGAAGCTAGTTGGCATAAACGAAGGTATGTGGGTAGATAAAAGCCGTCCGTGGAATGTTCAAGATAGAAACAGATAAATCATAGAGTGTGAGATAAAAAAAATAAATAAATTGATTACGCAAGTTCCAGTCTTCTCGCATATTCTCCTCTCCGGGGATCTCTCGAATCCCATTTTTTCGACGATCACGCCGAGCGCTGATGATATGACCCCAGACCACCCATACACGCACTTCATTTACACACGCAAGTTACACGTTTAATGGTACAAATGACGGCACAGATACTCATGGGAGACATGTTCCCCCTTGTTCGAGGTGCAAGGAGTGTCATGCCAAACATAAAAGCGCACTGAGGGCTTGCTCACAGAAAAGCAGGGTTGCAGTAGTGAAACTAAATTCGAGTTATCGGAAAACGATCAAGTGCAATTTCATTAGATACGTAATCCTTCTTTCACATATTTGTGTTATCAATTTGACAAGTAGAGCACGTCATATATTCATATCTCAAACAGCCAGTCAAGTCGAGAAATGGCAAAAGCGGATAGCTTGCGGGAGTAGAGTACACTCTTTAATGAGTAAATGAATGAGACGATTAGACATTACTATGCCACTTCACGGCCCCTCAGGGCCTTCCGGATATCACCTCCTGTCAAGAAAACATATGGGAACCTGTGTGCAGACGAGACATGGCACCTTCATAAAGAAGATCTCCCATGAATGCTTACTCCATCAGGTATAGCCAGTTATCACAGGTGCAATCAGTAAAAAGAACATTGCTTGTGGGGGTCAATTCTCGAATTCGACGTGGCCTCGAAGCATCAAGATCAACTCTGGATTGATCCCCGAAACCCATTCAGGCTCGCCGGGAAGAAGAGACAGTGGTTGCTCAGAGCGACTGTCCAGTTGGCCGTCGAAGCTTTTCGTAGCTTTCGGGTGGGAAGATGCGGTGACCTCACTGGATTGAGACTCTGGTGGTTTCGCACCGGTTGCCTTGAGCCGGGTGTCTAAAGCATCAGTGGGGTTTTGATTCGTGAATCCGCCCGGAAAAGTCGAACTTGGAGAGGTTGCACCAGCAATGATGTTCTGCTGAAGTTGTAATGGACTTGATGGCACAATGTTTAGTTCCAGGTGCCGATGGCCGCATGGGCTCTCCGGAGAGGTTGTTACACTGGGAAGTTTGATAGGCTTGGTGCCCAGGTTCCCGGCGTGGGTGGTCGAATCAAGCATGCTTATATCGGCGAATTCGTCGTCCATATTAAAGGTATCGCCACCAACCTCCTGTCCTTCTTGACTGTCAACTTTCACTCCATCTTGAAAATCTGACGTCATACTCTCGAGAGTTCCATAGTCGGGTCCAAATTCACTGTCGGGGATTCCTGAGAGGTCTATATAATCCATTTCTGAATCTTCTGTGGCGGTAATCTCGATATTTGACTTTTTACTTGAAATCTCGGCATCTTCAATGCTTGATAACTGAGATGGTGGTCGTTTCCGAAGAATCCTTTGGCTATCAAAATCATCGTGATTATTAGTTAGAATTCCCTGGTGTGACGCTTTTCTCCCCTCGGCAATCGTTACAGTATGAGGTACTGAACCTTTGAAGCTTTTGTGAATAGATGCAGATGCTCGTTGTGTCACCATTGCACTTGGTAAGGCCTCGCTCTTCTTCGAATTACTTAAACTATTAGATGCCGGCATCTGAGTTTTATCCACTGAAATTGCTGGCTTACGCGGGGGTCGTGGAACGTCGATGCCTTCATGACAACACCTATGAGAGCATCGCTTACCCGACTTAGTAAGTCCTCCTCCGTGGCAATAGTGATTACACATCCATTTTCCATTTTCCATTCTCATCGGAACAGGAATGGAGGGCTTTGGTGGCTCCGCCAGAATATCAGCGATGTCCGGAAATTCCTCCCCAGCCATTTCAGATTCATTATCAGCTCTAGACGGAACGGATGCTTGGGATGTGGCGGGAATCGCATCAAAGGCAGTTAGCATGTCTTCATCCGCTAAATCTTCATCCGTATCATACCCACAACCACCCGTTTTGGCTGGCTTGTCTCGTCCTCGTCCAATAGACTGAGAAATCACACGAAATGCGGATGCTGAGATATCTGGCGAAAGCGTTTTGGTGACGGCAGTCCCCACAATGTCCTCGCAGCTATAAGTACAAACTATTCTCTCATTTGGACCACCCAAACAAACCGGGAATCTAACTTTCGTACTCATAGAGCTACCTATTTTTCGAAGATTGCTTCGCCAAAAGTACGCGAGGTTCCCATTCGTTGTGCGAACTGTAAGGGTAACAGCCGGGACCTTATTGTGCCAGATGGGCTCCTTGGGATTGTTGTAGCCAAGGCCAGCCTGCACTGTTACGGATAAAGTATTGCCATTCAATTTGTAGTCTTTGGGGGAGTCGACCAACTGGACTTGTAAAGTTAAGGATGGAAAATCCTCGAGGGTTTTGAGAAGATTTTTCCCAAATGGTGGATTTCTTGACATCATACGATCAATGTCGGTGAAGCTTGCTCGGGAGAGATTAACTACGCTCTGAATATCATAAGAACAGAGCTTCCTCATACCAACAGAACCAATTCCAGAAATCTGTTGTAATTGAGCCGGGTGGTTCTCCCATGAATCTGCTGCAATGGCACGGGCAAGTTCGAGACTGACTTCAACTCCCATGCCGTCACCATCAGAGACTTTGCAGTCAATGACGCAACGAATTAAACGTTTCATGCGCTCAAATGCTAATGATTTGTCGAGAGCAAGTTGACGCTTGAGATGTCCCGCTTCCTTGGTTGCTGGCAATTCCAGAGCACCAAGGTGTATCTGCACACAGAGGTATATCTTATGCCAGGCGTCTGTGATGGCCTCCTTGATCGGGTATAGAACCGATTGGTTCATAGATCTAAAAATGGCTTTCTCGGCGGGTTTGAACCGTAGATCTCTGAACTCTGCAGCCTTGGATAGCATGGCGAGCTTGACCCATATCGTCAGCATATATAGCATTATTTGTCAGGATGTAGATACGAACCAGTTGCTCCAAAGTTGGACTCCTCGGTATAGAAAGAAGCATTTTCATGGTGTCAAACTGAATCATATACCGAGACATGGCCATGCCGTACTCGGTGCACGAAAATGACTTTTGATCTGTAATAAGGCCGTACTTCTGCAACAGTTCAATATCTCGCTCACACCAAGCCCTAATCCTATCATCAGGGCTGCGTTCAGTAGGCTGCAACGGGTCTTCTTGTGATGGAAGGCCTGCTTGGTAGTGATCCGGTGCTTGTCGCATTCTGACGTACAAGAATGTACCCGCAATCCACTCCCTCGCAGTATCGAGATCATGGATAGTGCCTAATCCGATTTCTGAATTCAGGTGCTCGATCAGGTTCAGATGTAATTTGCTCTCGAGAACTTCCTCTCCAGATATCATTCGCTCATATCTGGCGATGTTACTCCGCTTCGTCATGATAATGGCAACAGCACCCTTGTCAAACTGGGGTCGGCCAGCACGGCCAAGCATCTGCATAACTTCTAGATCAGAGTATTCTTGGGGGCCATCATCAGTCCAGCCAACAGTTCCTTTCAGAACTACAGTATGGCAGGGTAGGTTTACTCCAACAGCCAGGGTCGAAGTACAGCAGATTACATGGATCTGACCAGTCAAGTAATGCCGTTCCACTGAAGCCTTATCTTGGACATCCAGCCCAGCATGGTGAAAGGCTACGCCGTAGCGCACGATCTCCTGGAGATCGTTGTTAATGACAGGTACATTTTGAGTTGGTCCAGGCCATGGCTTCTCGTCCTCCCGACGAGATGTCCACCACTCGGCGAGCTTTCTTGCCGTGTGTTGACAAGACTTCCTGGTGAAACAAAATATGATGATTGGCTTGCCTGAAGCGTGCTGACCTAACAACATGTTGAGCTTTCCATCCAAAGATTGGTCAAAAACAAAGTCATTAGCAGGGCCATCGTATCCATACACGTATTTCTTGAGCTTCACCGGACGGAGTTCTTCGCCGAAACTGAGCGACTCGGCAGGCTCCTGCTGATTTGCGTGGTCTCGCCCCAGCCAATTTGCAATGTCTCCGATATTGGGTACAGTCGCGCTCAGTGCTACCAACCGAACATTCGCTCCACTGGTCTTCATTCGGGAAACCACTGCCTCTAGTGTAGCGCCTCGTACATCCTTCAAGATGTGTACCTCATCTATAAGAACGAGTCTCACCATCTGCACAAGTTTCTTATGGTCCCACCATTTCCTGGTGATAGAATCCCACTTTTCTGGAGTAGTCACTATTATTGAAGCACTGCTCACGCGCCGCGTTTCAGCCTGGGAAGTGTCACCAGTAAGCTCGACACATTGAAGCCCTATATGATGGAACTTCCTGGCCCAATCTCTTGCTCTTTCTGAACAAAGTGACTTGGTTGGAGCTTGGTAAACAATCTTGAAGTCTTCGTTCTTGAGAGTCGTAACAAGCCGGCAGATGGCTAATTCGAGAAGAACTGTCTTTCCGCTGCCCGTTGGGGCGGAAATCACGATGTTGTTATTGGATCCATATACAGATGAGAAGCATTTAGATTGAACGGCATTGAAAAGCTCATAAGGGAAAATGGTGCGAAGTTTATCAGGCAGAACCTCGTTGGGATTCACTAGATGAGAGCCCGCAACCTTCGGGGTAAGGTTACTTGGGGCATGTTTCAGGTCAAGCTGAATGGTTCCCAGTGAACCTTGCGATGACGGCTTTTGGTAGGGTTTCCTTCCTGACTGCGTTCGAGAGCTGAGTCTAGTAGTTGGGCTGGATCTCAACATAGGAGAAGATGAATTCTGGGTAGTCTGGCTCTTTGTTGATCCTCGCTGGGTTTCCGCTAATATCCCACTTAGCATTTATCATCAAGATGATTGATCAGGTCACATACCGGACACAAAGGCAGGGGTGCTTAAATGTGATGCTAACTGGCGTTGCCCAATTTGACCGGAGTGGTCAATTGTCAAGCTGCAGTGTGCATTTTGCTTAGATCCAAGGGGTTTTCTAGCCTGAGCATGGCTAGAAAATGTTGATTTCTGTATATGAGATTCAGAGCTAAGTGTCAAGAAATGCCGGCTAGCATCACCCAACACACGTTGTCTCGGTGCGGAGATGGCCAGGCCATACGAGCTATCGTACTGAGGAGGCACTCTGGGTTGGTGGATCAAGGGTTGTAATGGTATTGTTGTCGCTCTCCCTAAGACTTGAAGATCTTCTAGCCGTTAGCGCAGATATATAAATACAGGTGTCAACTTGAAGCCAACCGAAATCATCCAGCTCCTGCCCATAATCAACGTCGTCACCGTCCCTCGGATGTGCAAACGGAGCATCACGGACACTGGCGACATCTGTATTAGGGCCCAAGTAAAGCCAAGGAACGACAGTGGTGCGGTCTGGAAATCTTTCATTGACATCTTCAACCATATTCTGGAGTTGCTTATCTTGACCACCCGTCCACTTGGATGGAACGTCACTTGTGAGGTCGCGTACAGGATCTCTCTTGAAGCTCGACATGGTGACCGGTGGTCACTGTGACCACCTTCGACTGCAATATAATCAGACAAGTTTGGCAGATGTGCTCCGGGCTGCTGTGCACCTACATATACGTAGGCTGGGATCAATCATCAACGTAATGGTACAAAGTAGAGACTCCATGATTTATTTCAGGCAGCATTCGAATCGCGCGACTTCCATGTTACGGTGCTGCCCACCCCTTTCCTTGATACTTCCTTCCCTCCACGGCACTATGATCTGCTACTTCCTACCTTGGCCGCGTGCGTATATACACTGCTCACTCTGTGTTCTTGTCGCTCAGCCAGCTCGCATCTAGATACTGGGTAACTCATTTACACGCTCATGAGAGGGAGAAAACATGGCAAAAAGAACATGATGAATCACAAAGGTAACAAGACAGAGGGCTACGTGTGCTTTCTTTAAAACTAATGGCCTGTCTACCGCCATCTCCAGTGACGGTTCTCTTTTCCATAAAAAAACAGAAAAAAACCCAACGCCGTACTCCCTAAGCATCAACCCGGCTCGTATTTCCAGGGGCGAATACAAATGTAGGATAAATCTGACCGTAATACCACGCCTGCAGACCTCATCACATGCCTCTAGTTTGAAATCCTTTCGAAAAAAAAAATAGTCGGTGATTGCTCGATGATCCTGTAGATAAATCCAATGCCCCCGTCATCTGCATGCACTTCATTTTTGGTTGCTCATGACGCCGGTGCGGTGGGAGCCAGGCCGAGTCCCAGCTCGCCCTTCAGTAGCTGCCCGAGGTGAATTCAAAACGAACGCAATGAGCTCATGAACCCCATGCTTCTACATCGCGGGAGAGGAGGCTTTATATTTCGGTTCCGAATTGCCATCTCTGCTGCGCCTAAGCTTATTTATTCATCACGGCTTCTATCCCGTCCCGAAGGTTGTCGGATATGATGGCGTAGTGGTGAAGATGGTCGCGAAGTCGAAAGCCCCAATGTTTTGGTGTTTTCCAAAGCATTCGGGACGGCGAGCCTGTCGTCCACATATCTAGGGGTATTCATTGGATCGATGGTGGTCTTCTCGTAGGTAACAATGTTGATTGGTGGCGGCCGGCCGCGCTTCCGATCAGGACCCGTGTACAAGAAGGTGGCAGTAAGAACCAGTACGGTGCCGATGATGAACTGAATATTTCAGAAGTTTGGTTAGTGGGTTTGTTCTCGGGGGGGTTTTTTTTTTTGTATACAGGCATGAGAGGGGTTAGATCGACTTACCATCAACGAAACTTGTATCTCAAAGAAATAAACGCTAAAAATGAAGCTGATGATTATGCTGATGCTCGTAGCAAAGTTTTTGGCAATATTGTCGGCGTAGTTGATACAAAGGGATGCCAGAACACCTCCAACCGCCTGCAGAATGATCAAGGTCCAGACCACCCAATTATAGCCGTCGAAGAAGCCATGCTTGGCAATCTCCTCGCCGTCTTTGAAAAAGATGCCCACGAAAAGCGCTGGGAACAGGGAGTAGAAAGACAGCTGGATGTTGCGAGTCCAGATGGAAACCGCCGAGGTCGGGTCCTTGAGAACCTTCTCGAAATACACACCGGTCAACCCAGCGACCACGGCGCCCACTAGCACGGCTGACACACCAATCGAGTAATTCATCAACGGCTTCAGGTTTTGGTCCTCCTCAATGCCCTCGTACGAAGCAGAGCGCTTCGCCAGCGCATTACCAACTTCGGCAAGCCCGTCCACAGTTCGTTTCGTGAGTTCCCGGGCCACCTCCCCCATCCCGTTGGCCATCTGACCAAGCTCGTGCACCGACCGTGGAAAGAAGTGATCGGACATATCGTGAATCAGGAATGAGCCGTCTTTGGAATCGGATAGTGGGATCGAGACGAACGAGACACCGATGGTCAAGAACAGCAGTGAAATCCACCTCTTCGGAGAGAGGGATCGGCCGAGCATCGTCACGGTGAAGAGTGCTGTGGTGAGAATCCTCAGCTGGTGGAGTATCTGGAAGTGTGCGGGATCAAGATTTCCCAGGGCGACGTATTGCAGCGTATTCTGCAACGTGATGAGCGCCGCCGGGATAGCTAGCTTCCAACCGTCACCGGAAAACACGCCATTGTATATCTGCTCAAAGATCACCGTCGCAGGCGTCGATGGTGCCAAACTCCGCGAGACCTCGTATATGGCAAACGTCAACGAAATGGCCAACTTGATGACCTCGGTAAGGAAGACAGCGGTCGACGTGAAATATCGGTGGTCGCCAGCGGGCGCCATCATCCGCGAATAGTGCATGAGTAGGATCAGGGCCGAGTTTTGAAATGTTAACTGTGAGCGAGAAACACATCAATGATTAGCAATTGCCCTGATGGTAGCTGAAGCAAAACTTCTAAAGCAATCGATCACCAAAACTCTCCGAATCGGGCTTCTCGTACGTACCGTTATGAGTGAGACCTGCTTGATAGGCATCCCAAGTAGCGTCGGCGCGCCTACTTTGCCCGATTGGGCCTCTAGGAGAGCCATTTCGAAGAGCGGGCTTGATCGCTCAAGAGAGAGCAATGGGCAGTTCAGTGGTATCGCAAAAGGCGCGGAAACGTCGAGCAGAGACGGCAAAGTCGAGCCTGGGACGATGTCTGAGGCGGGTTTGCAGCAATGCCGCCCTCGTAACTCTAGGGAAAAGGCGAGTTCAAGTCAATGCGAGAGTGAGCTTTGATAGCCTGGTATGTGCAAATCTGGTGGATGTAGGTGGATTTCGCGCAAAGGATTTCTTGTTCTCGAGGCAAGAATGACGACAAGGGACCTCGCGTCAAGCTCCAATTGGGCCGCCTGTTCGTTATTTTAGGTTGCGTTTAGGTTAATATTTTTCCCCAGGAGGTATCAAGGTTCCCTGCTCCTTTCCCAGTTGTTTCCTTTCTGAGCTCCGAGCCGTTGAATTGAGGGCGGTAGGTGGCGCCAAAGGAAAGAAACAAAGAAAAAAAAATTTCAATCCTAGCTCTGAAGTTTCCCTGCTACAAGCAAACTGAAGCGGCCAAGAGATGGTGAGGCGCAACAGGCGTCTTCGATGCTAAGAAAAGAAAGCTGGCAGTCTTGCAAGTGGGAGAAAAGCGAGAGCAGGGACAGCGTGGGGCAAAAGTATTTCGGGACGTAACATATGGTACGCGGGCTGTATGTTTCGCAATGGGCGAACCCGCAGGGTTGTCGCGGCGTTCGTCGAGGGCTCAAGGGAGAGAAAGATTGTCAGGGTCCCCTTTGCAGCAGGAGAACTTCCAGAAACCGGCGATTCGACGGGGATGGCCCTTGGTCGAGGGGGGGGGGGGGGGGGGGTGATGCGGCCTTGGTGGGGGAAGGAGACAGTTCCCAAATAGTCGTACAAACCCACGGTTCTAGGACTCAAAGCAGGCGACCCCCTGGCAGCGAAGTACTTGATGTGGGATGGGGATGTGCAGCTCGAGCGGAGACTACGAGTTGCAAGCTTTTTGGGCCTCGCAGATCCCTGGTGGGCAAGTTCTTAAAAGGGTCGATGCGCGGGACGCCAATCGATGACTTCAATACTCCCCCCCTGCGCTAGGTGACCTGTACGCAAGTACGTAGCGATGCACTGGTGCACCCTGTAATTGGGGCCGATCTGCAGGTGAGGCAGGGCCAATGGCCAAGAAAGCGTCCGCTGTGGCCAACGATTTTTCTTGGTTGCGAGGATTGCAGAAGAGGAGGTGTCAGTGGCTGTCAGTGTTGCATACGTTCTCAAACCCGCAAATTCGTAGATATCCTGACGACATACAACTACTGGCAGGAAAAGAGGGAAGGGGGAGAAAAAGAAGGCAATCGCACGAAATCCTTCCAGATGCTCCTGATGGATCTATACAAGGTTTTGACAGTCGTCTCTTCGCGTGTTGAGTGTCCAGCCGCCCGCTTTTCCTACATCCGTGGATCCAGAGGCCCCTTCTTCGTCTTTTCCCTCTTCTTTTCTTTCTTTCCTGCCGCCTAGCTGAAGTGCTCTGCCCTGCGCTTTGAGGCTTCCTATGGGAATCCTACTCCACCGGCACCGGGAGCGCTACTTCGGACGGGTGGTGTTTCGGATAGGCTCCCCTGGAACGGCGGTCTAGTCATGGGTTGCGCAGTGTCGAAACGCCCCACGCGCCGTGAGCTACTAACTTTTACTGTGTTGTCTGTATGCACATGCGTGCGCAGAAATGCATGCACCTGAATCAGAGAGACTAGTCCTGGCTGCCGAGTCGGTCTGGCCCGGAGTCTCTTGTTTAAGTAGACATCGGAGGAAATAAAATAAAATAAGATAAGGCCAAACGCAAAGGTTAAAAGAGGGAAGATATCAACTCTGTCTGACTCCCCAGGTGCTCAGGCTGGTCACGTCACAACGCACGTACCCTTTTGCCTACTGTAAACCGGCCACATGATGGATGGGCAAATGCAGGCGCCAGTTAAAAGCTGCTGCTCGTTTTCCGATTGCGGCAACCATCTGGGTTAGTAACGCATCTTGCGTCGGAGAGTTTTATGAGCGAGAAGAAGGACACCCTCCTGTCGCTGAATATGAATATGATATCCCTCGACCCCTCTACCTCCATCAAACTCTGTGTGTGTGTGTGTGTGTGTGTGTGTGTGTGCGTGCGTGCGCGCGCGTGTGTGTGTATACCTAAACTTAACTAGGTACGCATAATAGGTGCGCGCGTGCCCTCATCGCTCGCCCGCCCACTTCCATTTCTTCGATCGCCTGCGCAGTAGTACATCCGGTAGCGTCCGCCCCTACCCAGATCCCCTCCCCCAAGGTTCTGGCTGGACCACATGGCCCGCTTAGTTGCAAGCCACCTGCGCAGGTAACACGTTTGACTGGACGGCGCCCCCCAGCCCCATGACCCGCATCCCATCTCCAACCCAACCCTACCCACACCAGGCGCGCGCGGTAGTGCACGACGTAGCTCACGAGCTAAGGCGGAGGCACCTATGTAGCGAAATGCGGGGTGCAACCTACGGTATGGGAACCCCCATAACTTACCACTCAAGCTACGATTAGTGGGAGGGCGATAAATACCAGGCATCGCTAAATCACGTTAACTTGTGGGTGAGAAATTCTGATGGCTGTTTGAGTGCCCACCAAGCCTCGATTGATGCCAGCCCTCCCGATTTTTATTTCTGGCTTTCCACCTTCCGGCATGCATTAACTCAGGGTCCTTCTTGGTCACGCGGCCCCCTCCTCCCCCGAGTAGACATTCGTTCAGTGCTGTCCACAGGTAACACGCACACGTATGACATGGGGCTGCCGACGGTGAAGCAAGCTCTTAAAGCTGGCACCGCGTGATTGGACACGGAGGATCCTCCTCCTCCCTCATCCCCCCTCCGTCTGCAGTCGCGCCAGCTCACCGCAATGCTTTGCAGCTCTAGGGCTAGACTTGCCCCACGTAGATGCGCAGATCGCGGGGCAGCCAGCGAGTCTCCTGCGGGAGGAAAGAGGCAAGAGAAAAAAAAATTCTTGCTCAACTTGCCCAGCTAGGCTTCGCTGCATTCGGGTCCCGATCGGTTAGGCGGCCCCGGCGATCATGGCACATAGCGCCTTGAATAACCTCAGGACGTATTCCTAGCCGCTGCTGCGGTCGGAAGAGGATGGCTGGATATCGTGTGCCGAGTCTACCGATCGATGACGGAGATGACTCTCCCTATGCCGTTTCTCCTGGCTCCCTTGCGCCAAACAAAATGATTATTAAAAAAAAAAAACCAGGAACAGTTTGGAGTCAACAGGTCGCGACAACAAAAGCGAACTATGGGAATGCATTACGCGGACTTGGGCTTTTGCGGGTCATTCAACTAACTCTGTCGTGATAGTTGCACCTCGTTTATTGGAAACAATGCGATCTAATGTATCTAAGCAACTCCGAATCATTGCAATGCATATTAATACTAAGCGGAAAATAAAAAATCATGAACAGCTACGCAATGCAGAACCCATTCACTCGTGTCTATCATTACCCCGTCCCTCATTCCTCCTCATATGCCTGCCTAATTGACCGTCTCTAGAAATGCAACAATGTAGTCTATCAATTCCAAAGCTTCATGCTGGCTCAAACGACAGGCCTTGCCAAAAACTCCAATATCCAGTGAGTTTCCCCGTAGAGCAGCCTCAATGTCTAGGCCGTCCTGATGGTGGATTGTTAGCGAGCCATTAATCACAAAGGGAGAAGAGAGACGTTGGGGTACTTACTATATAATTGTTCTTGACGAGGTTCGATGACATCCATCGATCGGTCGGCCGAGCATAGCCTTCCTCGATTGAAGATGCAGCTATTTCCTGATCGTTCGTTTTAGCCTCCGGCGCTGTGATTTGCCTTATTTCCACTCCGGTTGAGCCCTCAGCGGTGGAGGCAGGTTCATCTGGAAGGCTGAGGAAGTTCAAGAACGTATCAACCTTGACGCCAGTCCATTCCTCGATCTCCCATAGGCTTGCTGAAGCATTTTCGAATGAGCTGATATCCACAAGATCTTTCTGGATGCGTTTAGCAATCTCGACAACACCCTCATCGGGTTGGAATCTGACTCTCAGAGGGACAATGCTGAGTGTGGGAAGAGGCACATTGGCGAGGTCCTCTTCGCCAGAAACCCGATTGGCAAGATAAATGCCCATTAGAACATCGAGTGGGCCTTCTATGGGTGGCTCTTGCACTGATTTCGAGAGAAATTTAGCACAAGCCGCGAAGAATACCGCCTGCAAACCAACTCCGTGAGTCGTAGCAGCAGACCTAAGAGCAAATGTGTCACCCAGCGCAGCAGGAGAGAACTGAGATGTCCTAGGGGATCCATCCGGGTTGTTTGGGGATAGCTGTAGGCGTTGAGCACCCTGCAGATAGCGTTGCCAGAACTCTTGCTTTTGCGCCCGAACATCGCGTGCGTATTGCCTCAGCACGAATTTCTTCCAGGAGGTCCAGTTGACATCTCGAATGGAAGTGTCGTCCCCGCAAAGTTCCTTCAGCCTATTGATGATGATAGGTAGACTGACACCGTCATAAAGTGCATGGTGGATCTTGAATGCCATCCTCGGGGCTTTCCCAGACACCTTTTCTACCTGCAGTGAGACGAAGGGGGTACTTCTGCTCTCGAACTTCCACGATTCCGTGCCACGGCCAGAATCAAGCGACTCGGGGTGGTGTTGTCCTGCCCGCATGACGATCTGTATAAAAGGTATTTGTTCTGATTCGGTAGCAACGAACACTGTCCGTAGGATCGGTAGTTCGTCGACTAATTTGTGCCATGCTGTCTCGACAGCACCTCTTGTGACACTGCCTACCATTTCATAGTTGAATGTGTAGAAGAATAGCTCGCCAGTGGTGTTTCCCCAGACACTTAGCATATGAACTTGCATAGGCAAGGCAGGTAAAACCGTCTCGACAACGGTAACATCCTGTCCGGTCTTCTTTACCATGGCTGGAATGTCTATGCTTTGGAGTACATCGGCTTCCTCTTCGGAAATGTCATGGCGGTAGACTTCGTTGGCAATACTACTGCCAGCTTTAGATACAATGTCCCTTATTGAAGCCGATTTGACCATGTCCCGAACAGAGATGACAATACCACGTTTTCTAAGCATTGAGCTGATCTTGATGGCACTTATAGAGTCTAATCCAAGGTGGTAGATTGATTGGTAGGGTGCGATCGAGTTGCGATCGACTCCTGACACTTCGGCTAGGATTTCCATGACGGCTTTCTCATTTTCAGACACTTCGAAGATGCTAGGTGTTGTTGTGGTGGTTGTGGTCCTTGTGCCGTCTGTACTATTCTCGCCGGATGATTGGTCTTCGCTGGCGAGATTGAAAGATGGCAGTCCGCAAATTGAGACAGAGTTGGGCGTAGATCTAGATTCTATAACTTGACGATCCTCGTTATCTGTAAGATACTTGAGGGCATGGTCCAGCTGGACCAGTAGACTCTCTCCATCTTCTTTTGCTATATGGCTTTCAGAGCAGGCTGCTCGCCATATCAAGTGGTTGTCTACAATTTCCATCTCTACGCAAATCGGATACTCAACTTCTGAGTCAGATTTCACAGACTTCCAGACAGGTTCACCGCTCTCATGGCCACTCTGCGGAGACGTTTGCATGGTGAAAAGCGTGTTGAAGAGAGATCCACCCCCAGGGCGGGCAAGTCTCTGAGCTTTCCGGAGCGGGAAATGCTGGAACTCGCCAATCTTGGTCATGTTAATCCAGACATATTGAATGAACTCTGAGACTGTTCCATAAAGGACCATCGAGACGGGAACAGTGTTCATGGTCGGGAACATCAAAGCCTGCTCCTCCTCAGAGGAGCGCCCGGACACGACCACACCGAACGTAACATTGAGTGATTTGGCGAATGAAGCCAAAACCACACCCCATGATGCCTGGCCCAGTGCTTGGATGGTGATTCTGTGATTCATACAGAATGACTTGATGCGCGGCAAATCCACTTGCGATACAGTTTCAAACCTATGTAATGCAGCCACTGTATCATTGCCTAAACCATCAATTGGTGGTAGCGTAGTCGGGTTTGCATCATGCAGGAAATCAGACCAGAATTGTTCGGCAGTTTCGGATGTGTTCATCATGATTCTGGCTAGAGAAGTTTGGTATGGCGGATGTGGCGTGAATCGACCCTCGTACGCCGCCTGTACATCCTGGTGAAATAGGGAAAGGGAGGCGCCATCGTAGAGAGCGTGAGAAATTGAAAGCAAGATGAAGTTGCGTTGCTGCATATGCACAGGGGTGATCTGCAAGAGGTAGGATCTCCCATTTGCGTTCATGGCTTTCAACCGAGCACTTTCAGTAATGGCTCCAAGATCATCCAACGTCTGGATAGAAACCTCAGGTTGAAAAGGATTGATGTTCCTGTTAACAATAGCGCAATAAGCTTCGTTGACATTTGGATCGTCAATTTCAACGAAGGTCGTCCGCAGAATTGGCGAGTTGTCTACTACAAGCTGGATGCCAGCCTTGAACCTCTGGAAGTCAATCTCAGGAGAAAGTTCGAGCACGTCATGGTTAAAGTACCGCCTGAAATCGGATAGAATCATTTCTGCAACCATGGCATCCTGTAGAGGTGTTACAGGTAGAACATCGGCATCGTCAGCAACAGACTGATTTGAATTGGTCAAATATTCCTTCAAACGGGCACTCTCGTTTTCAAGTAGCTGCTCGGGGGATGCAGATGTTCCATTTAACAAGGTCTGAGGGATGTGCGAAGAGAGAATGTCTCGAATAGTTGGGTGCTTCATCAGACTGCTGGTTGTGAGTTCGATGCCAATTCGTCGTAATCGAGCCACGAGTTTGATTACATCAATACTGTCGAGACCGAGCTCGAATAGTGTGGTGTCTGCGCCAATGTCTTCCGTTGGAACAGCGGCAAGGGCTGCAACTTCAGCGCGTATTCGCACAGCTTGTTCAGTCCATTGAAAATATTGGCCCGATGAAGTGCTTTTCATAGGATGTGTTGGAAGCGTGGCGCTGTTGGTTTGCATTGCTTGAGTACCATCATTTCCAGTGGCTGGGAAGTCGGTATTGGCTTGTACGCCATCCAATGCACGTTGGAAATCATCGAGGAGTTTGCTCAAGTCAGCATCATCCGCAACGGTTGGCATCGATACTAAAGTTACTTTCAACTTGTTATCTTTTGTTACGACTCCCTCAAAAGCAAGCGGGTAGTCGGCGTTTGAACTGGACCTAATTTCTTGCCAAAGCCCATTGTCTTCATTGGAATTAGTGGCGTATTCTCGGTCAAACGCAAAGAGCGTTTCGAACAGAGGCTGACCGCCGGAGCACCACTTCTGAATCTGGCGGAGGGGCACGTGAACAAATGAGAGCACGGCAGCATTGAACCCATGTACATCCTGGACAAGAGATTTCCAGCTGTCCACAGCAGGATTCTGTACGCAAAATGGCAAGGTGTTGAACAGAGGGCCAATTGTGGCATCGATGCCATCGACAAGCAGAGATCGACCCGAATATATGACACCAAGCGACGGCCATGATGAGAAATTCTGCTTGAGAACTGCGAGCCAGACAGCTTGAACAATGGTCTGCTGCGTGACGCCGAGTTCAACCCTTCTGCTTTCTAGTGAGCCAATATCATACACCCTGGAGTCGACTCTATCATGACTATCTGATTGGCTGGTTCTTTTTGATGATGATTCGATGCGCAAAGAGGATAAGCGATCGAATTTATTGAAACGCTCCATCCAGAAAGGTTTGGAAGATTGATAATCACAGAGGGGTCCATGAGGTAGAATGTCGATGAAATCCGGGCCGGTTGGCAGTTCTAGATTTTGGTAACGGCCCTTTACTTGGCGGATGATGAGGTCGAAGCTCTGAGCATCGTAGATACCGTGAAAGATGCGTAGAACCAGCTTTCCTGCGTCGTTGAGGCGGATGTAATCTAGCTCCAATGGATTTGCTAGCACGGTTTCATTAGATTTTATCCAGTCGAGGTAACGCTGGTCCAGCAGTTCCGATATGTCAGAGGAATCGGCATCCAACTCCAACCATCTAAACTCGGTATCTTTGAATGCCACCTGGACGTAGCCATCGGCAGTCTCAAGGAAACAAGTGCGAAGGACAGAATTACGCCGAATAACGTCTTCCCATGCTGCGCGTATGCGATCCACGGACACCTGAGGGTTGAGTTCGAACTCGAATGTATTGAAATAGGTGGCGCGGCCATCCGCTGTAGCGACCCTGGCTAACATGCCCTCTTGAAGTGGAGTACAGGGTGCAATGTATTCTATATCAGGCTGGGTGACACTGAAAGCATTGCACACTGTGCTCAGATGGCGGTGGTGGCACGCCTGCATGGCCTGTTTGACTCGTAGGGCTTGGTTATCTTCCGGGGTTTCCGGCTCCTGCTGCATCAATTTTGCCAGTGCGCCGAGTCGAGGGTGCTGCAGGATAGTTGAGGGGGATATACTGGAATAACCAAGGCCCCTCAGGCTCCGAGCGAGTCCAATCACGGAAATAGAGTCAATTCCTAGTTCAAAAATAGTGCTCGATGCGAGAAGCTTCTCAGGCTGGGAATTTACGATGGTTGCCAATACAGCCGCTAGTTGAGGCTCCAAGTTGAGGAGGTGTTCATTTTCGTCGGATGAGGCAGAACTCAGAGTTCGTAGTTGCTCTGGTGATGTATCATTGAACAGTTGCTTCAAAATGCTCGTCTGAGCTTTGTTGTTTGCCGAAAGCGGGATATATGGCACACCCAGAACATAGGTAGGAACCATGTATCCGGGAAGCTTGCTTCGACAGGCATCTTGTGCATCTCTGCATATCATTAAACTCTGGGAATCTGAGAGAACCTCCAACTGAACCGAGCGGTCATTAAGAATGTCAGAAACGATGAATGACACCATAATATCGCGATCCTGATCACGATGCTTGGTGACCAGAGTCGCTACGTCCACGACTTGTGTAATCCCTGTTTTAATGGCATGGTTGACCTCTCCAATCTCAAGACGCTGCCCACGGAGCTTTACTTGGTCATCGGCGCGTCCTAGAAAGTCGAAGCAACCATCATGCAGGACTCGGACAAGGTCTCCGGTCCGATACACGCGCTCTCCATATCCCTGCAGCGTGGGAAAGCGTTCTTCGGTCAGCTCGGGACGGTTGAGATATCCTTTGCCGACAAGCTTGCCCGAGACACACAGTTCTCCGACACCGCCTCGGAGCACCGGTACGTCCGATCCGGGACGAAGGACATAAGATCCCACATTCGGGAACTGTTTGCCAATATTGCTGGATCTGCCATTCTGAGGGACTCTCTGATACATGGTCACTCCGATGGTAGCTTCAGTCGGACCATAAGCATTATAGATTACACGCTTTGAGCCCCAGACATCAAGGATATCTTGTCGAAGCTGCTCTCCGCCTGTGATGAAGACTCCCTTACACAGGCTGGGTACTTCATCCGGATGGACTAGCCGAGCCAAGCTAGGCGTAAGGTCGATATGTGTGATTTCGAGTCTGGATATCGTAGCAACCAGATCACTAAGTATCAGGTCTCGTGGCGCGGAGATCACGGCGATTCCCACTAGCCAAGACCAATACTGCTCCAAAACGGAAACATCAAAATGGAAGGATGCAAACTGTAACCATCGGGAATCAGCATCCCAGTGGCCCGAAAAGAGGCATTCAAAAGCAAGCATAGCCTGGACAGTGTTCTCGTGGGTGATTAAACAACCCTTTGGTGTTCCGGTCGTGCCGCTTGTGTATAGACAGTAACAGACATCTGCAGCAGTGACGCGATGCGAGAGCAGTGGGGTAGATAGATATGAGTCCAGTTCATGGAGGTGAACTTCCAATACGGGTATAGATGGCTTCAGTGCCAATTCAGAAATTGCGCCACCTTTGACCATAAGAGCAACAGCTTCGGAATCCTTCAGTATAAATTCTTGACGTGATGTAGGAGCGTTTGGGTCTAGTGCAACGAACGCACAGCCGGCTTTGAGAATTCCGAGTATTGCGAAGTACGCCTCTGGGGATTTATCAAAGAGAATGGCAACAATACTTCTGGGTTCCACTCCCTTGCTAGCAAGAAAGTGGGCAGTCTTGTTGCCATTCTCATCAAGCTCACGATAGCTCCATCGACGAGCTTGGATACTCTCAGCAAGCTCGTCGACGAACTCCAATGCCAGATTATCAGGAAGGTTCTTTGCAGTGCGTTCGACCATGTCATGCAAAAGCACCGCTTCGGTAGGCAACTCGTCATGCTCCGCTGGAAGGATAGAGAACAAGTCAGGAGACTTGCCGACCAGGTCGTCCGTATTTCCATCAGGAGAATCAAGAAGGTGAGCCACCAGCGCGTCGAATTGTTTAAGTAGCCAGTTGGCCTGCTCTGAATTCATGCGGCTACTTTGGAAAACGAGGGAGAATCGAAGCGGACCGGGACCTGGTTCTTCTATCTCCAGAGATATAGGATAATCAATTGTCGCCACTTCGTCTGAAATGCGCCATGATTGGGAGCAGGCATCGTGGTAGTCGGATTGTTGGAGAACGAGTATAGTGTCAAATATGCTACTGTCCGGCCTTCCAACCCATTTATGTATTTGGTTTAGTGCCGCACTTCCATACCGACGAAGAGATACATTGTAGTCCATCATCGACTGTAGAAGCACGCGGTTGGATTCATGGTTGGAGGCAATGACGGGGAGCGTCGTTATGCGTGGAAATAAGGCCTCGCTTGAATCATCAACTGTTCTGCCCGATAGAACGACACCAAATGTCACGGCAGACTCTCCATGATACGATGATAACAGCCGAGCCCAAGCTGACTGAAGTGCTGCTTGAACCGTAACACCTGCTTTGGCGGCAAATTCTCGCAGATCTTGGGCACAATTGGTGGAGCTTTGTGTGATAGAAATGGTCTGGTTCACATCTTCGCGCAAAGATGTCATAAGAGGGAAGCTGTTGACCACCATTTCGTTGGCCTTACCTTTCCAGAACGCTTCAGCTCCAACCCGTTGATGCTCCATTTCGCTAAACACTTCAGATACCGCAGATGAGATAGGTATTTCCGGTGATACTTCTTGGCCATAGAAATTTGCAAGCAACCTATTAATGAGGCCACGCAGTGAGAAAGCATCATAAAGTGCATGGTGTATTCCCAGATGCATCGACTTGGCTTCCGGTTTGTCTATGAGCACAACGCTCCAAGGAGGGTGCGAAATGTCATTTCGGGCTCGTTGGCTACAATCACGACGCCACACATCAGTATCAAAATGATCCGCGGTTGCTGCTTCAATTTTTGTGACCGGCAAGGTGAAGTTCTCGACATTATAGACTATCATTGCAAATGAAGTGTCGTCGTGACTCACTGGAACGAAGCCTGTTCTGAGTATTTGATGCTGGGCGCTTAGATTTTCCCACGCGGTCTGAAGTGCTTGACAATCTGTATTCGTTTCAAGGGTCCAGCTGACAAAGTTGAAGTAGCTCTTCCCTTCGGACAAGAGAAACTGCGATATCATGCCCTGCTGCAACGGCGTACATGGCAGTATTGCATCAGGCTTGGATTTGAGATCAAGAATTGATGCTTGGCATTGCATTGACTGATCAAAGAGTGTGAGATCGTAGCTATGCTGGAAGGCCTCCTGGTGAGGCGTAGCATTCGACATATGCGAGGCAATGCCGGCGCAGGTGGGATTGGCAAGAATATCAGCTGGTGATATATGAAAGTCCATTACACGGAGTAGATGGGCAATCTGGACAGCACTGATGCTATCGAGACCCAACCTGTGAATCGAAATGTCTTTTCCGATTTTATGTTCAGGGCAATTGGCGATCTTGGCTACGATCGCGCGAGTCTGTAGCTCATGCTCAGTCCAAGTTTCATCCACTAGTGCCACCGTCGAGTTTTCCGAGTGTGCCTTATTCACTCTAGGAAGTTTTGTTTTCTCCAGCGCAGATTGGAGCTTGCTCGGTAGCTTTGCTGTCAATGAAGCCTGAGACGAGGGATATTGCAAACATATGCCCAAAGCTTGAATAAAAAGTTCCTTCATCAATTCGGCGGCCTCTGCCGAAAAGAATTCGTTATCTCTATGAATAAACACTTCCAACTTGTCATGGTCTGGGAAAGGTATAACCTCACAGACAATCGGAACATCCATAGTACCACTATCTTGTTCGAGTGACCATATATCGTCGTTGAGAGACCCACGGGGAGGTTGGAGCAACATCAGAGAATCAAATAAATGATTGTTAGTTACAGATACATGCGATTGGATCTTCCGTAGCGATGTAAATTGGTATTGTAGCATAGTGGCGTTAAGTTGTTGGCAACTTCTCATAAGATCGCGATTGGACATGGAAGCGTTAATTTTTACTCGTACTGGAATAGTGTTGAAGCAGGGTGCTACCAGACAGTCAATTCCATCAAGCGATATAGAACGGCCACTGACGACGTTTCCGAAACAGATATCGGGGGTCTTCAAGACGGACGAAAGGGTCTGAGACCATGCAGCCTGGCAGAGTGCAAGTAATGAAACCCCCAGTTCACGGAGCCGCGTATCTATCTTGGAGAGAGAACTCTCGACTTGACAGGCTGACGGTATGGGTAGCTCGGTTACACCATTGGCGTTACTTTCATCCCGTTGGAATGTCAGAGGTTGAAATCCATCAAATACTGATTTCCAGAACTCATCTTCGTTTGGTGGACTTGCCATGGGCCCTTCACGAAGAAACTGTTCAAATGAACAAGTTAATGGCAATAACTCCTGTTGGAGAGCCAATGCTTCAATCTCGGTAAACAGTCTGTCCATGGCCACACCGTCATATAGTGCATGATGGCAGATGAATGAGATGTAGTCAATGCCATTTGGATCATGTATTGTAGCAAGTGCAAGGGGCGGTACGGATGTGTCGATTGCGGCTGGAAAGGAGCGCAGATGAGCTGCCGCACTCTGAGCCAGATCTAATGCCTCGAAGTGGCTCCAATTATGACAAGGAGTCTCTAAGATGACTTGTATCAATGGATGTTGTGGGTCATCTGTTGTGACGAAGCAAGTCCGAAGTATACCGTGCCTACGACACATCCCATCCCAGTACCCCACCATGGTATCACGATGTTTCTTGATACGAAGGATAACTTGATTGCAGTATGTCGATGTGGCCTTGGATGCTGCAGATGATGCTAACATTGCAACCTGGAGCGGGGTACAAGGTAGAATTGTTTCAACCGGCCTGCCTTGTGCTACAAACCGTTGTCGGATTGCTTCTGTCAATTCATCGGGCAAGAGACTGCTTTGGACTGAGGTGACCTTCTGGGTATCACCATCAGCCCCGATTGACTGCGCCAATCTCCCTATACTGGGGTTTTGGAGGACTTGGGACAAGGTAATTCTCCTCTGGAATTCTATCTGTAGCTTTCGCGCCAGAGGCATGGCTGATATCGAATCTAAGCCAAGGGTAGCAAAAGACGTCCAACGGCTGATAGAACTAGCCGAAATTTCAAGTGTTTCTGCCAAGGCGTGTGCAATCCGCAGCTCGACATCAGTCAACTCCGTGAATTCTGTGTCAACATCCGCAGTGAAGCTGTACTGGTTCAGCTGCTCATTCGATAGAAGAGCGGTAGACTGCCTCATACTCTCATTATCAATCTTGCCGGATGAGGTTCGAGGCAGGCTAGCAATAGGAATGATGAAGGACGGAACCATGTAGGCAGGCAAAGCACCTTGTAAAATTTGGATCAGGGTGTGTACTTCATGTTTGATCGGGGGAGCAAGCGTTAGTAATTCGAATTTCTGGCTCTCTTCTGTATTCGGCACGTAGAACAAAGCCAGTTGGTGAGATACAGTGTCTTGGCGATTGAGCAAAATAGCAGCACAAGCCTTTGCGATACCAGAGCCGAGGACGAGGCTGTATATCTCGCGAAGTTCTATCCGCTGCCCTCTGATCTTTATTTGTGAATCCAGCCGACCGGAGATCACCAGCGATCCGTCAGGCAGCATGCGACCAAGATCTCCTGATCGGTAAAGCCGACCGAATTGGGGATGCTCGAAGAACTTTGCGGCAGTTGTTTCAGGCATGTTCAAGTAGCCTTCTGCAACTTGATCGCCACCGAAGCAAAGTTCCCCAAGACCACACATTGGAACCAAGTCATACGAATTGGGATAGAATACGAACGAAGATGTGTTCTCGAAGGACCAGCCAAGATATTGAGGTGAATCTCCAGGCGCGACTTTCCTCACCGTACAAATATTAGTAGTCTCAGACGGACCGTATCCTAGATCATCTGTTAGTAACTGGAAGCAACATAGAAGGAGTGTGAATGTCAATACCTTGCCACAAAAAGTCTGCCCATGACTCCAACACTTCTGCTGTCATTGGCTCACCAGACGTAACCAGAAATTTTACCTCGGGGACATTCTTGGGATTTACAAGAGATGCTACGGTGACCGTCATGCTGAGGTGGGTGACGCCAAAATAGCGAATGGATTGCTCTAGATCTTCGAATAAAGTATCATTCGTGGCAGCACATAAGCACATCCCAGTACCCCAGGCAAAAAATATCTCAAAAACGGAAACATCAAATGCTTGCGAACAGGCTTGGAGCATCCTTGAAGTCGGACTATGAGGGTAGATGCGAGCCAGAGCCTTGATGTTGCTGAGCATATTCTTATTGGTCACTGAGACACCTTTAGGGGTTCCAGTCGTGCCGCTCGTAAAAATGATATATGCCAACTGTGACGGTGCTTGCTCAAGTTTCAGATCACTATCATCGTAATCGTCCAGGCGCACATCTTGGAGAGTAACAACGGGGCAGGATAAAGGATCATCGGCCCAGTCAGTTGTTCCATCCAAGACACAGAGCGATGGTTGCGCCTGGCTCATAATCAACTGGACTCTCTTCTTCGGGGTGGAAGGGAGGAGAGGGAGATAAGAACAGCCAGCCTTGAGAATACCAAGGATGGTGCAATATAACAAAGGCGATTTCTCCATTATGATTGCCACTATGCCACCTTGAGAGGCACCAGAAGATTGCAGATACCGAGCAATCCGGTTTGCCCTCTGGTTCAATTGTCTGTAAGTTAACGATTCTGGCTCTGTGGCAGAGATTTGTGTTGACGTGGCGAATTGCAAGGCCTCTCTGTCAGCGAACTTCGAAGCAGTCTCTTCAACTAGTTCTGCTAGACTGGAGTGGATCTCTAAGGACTTAAATGCCGAATTGTACATCGAAAGGCCGCTTGACAGGAAGTTACGTTGAATTGAAGCAATCGGTTGCTGCATATTACGGGAAAAGTGTCCAACGAGGAAATCCAGGTGATGGGCAAATACATCTACTTGGTCCTGGGAGAACACATCAGAGTGCCAGGTCCACTGGCACTGAAATTTATGTTCAAGCGGCTCAACTTCAAGTAGCAACTTTGTCTCAAGAGCATCATGGTGACTGATTTCTCTTACGGAATCATCGCCGCGGTTGCGACTAGCCAGGGATTCCTGGTACACGAATAAGACATCGAAGAGTCTAGAGCCAGATGATAGATCTGCCACCTTCTTTATTTCTGAGAGCCCGAGAGGTTTAAGGCGCATGATATTTCTCGTCGTTTGGTGAAGGTTTCGTACAAGGTCCAAGATCGTCTCTGATTCACCGAGAATGGATCTTATGGGTAACGTACTTAAACAAGGCCCCATCACCCGTTCAAGATCATTGATTGGCAGAGTTCGGCCGGAGAAAACGGAGCCGAATGTCACGTCCTCGGCGGCAGTTATTGCTCCCCAGAGCCAGCATAAGCACCCTTGGAAGAGAGCTTGTGGGCTGAACCCAGACTCAAGCGCCAATTTCCTGATCTGCACAGGACTGACGGAAATTTCGCGGCGTATTTCTAACACTTCTGGCTTGGCTACAGGGATGGTTTTAAAGTTAGGTATTGTACTGCCAGGAGACCCTCGAAGATGGTCTGCCCAGAATTCCTTAGCCGTGAGGAGGTCATTCTCGAAAAGCTCTGTATCCAGGTATTGACTGATAGCACGGAATTGCGGTCGTTCGGGAACTTCTTTCTCTTGACTAAGCAATGTCAAGTCGTCAAGGAATAGATCCATGGTCCAACCATCGTAAAGAGAATGATGTATGGTTATAATGGCAACTCCACCACCGGCAGAAATATCAACCTTGAATGGCTGCCTAAGAAATTTCTCGACGTCTAATGGTTCTGAAAGGCTCCCCTCGCTAGTTGACGAAATCTGGCCCTCGAAAATATTCTTCCACACAACTTGAACAAGACCTCTGCTTGATTGAATGAAGCCTGTCCGGAGGATCTCGTTCCTCCGGCTTAGCTCAACGAACCAGGATTCAATAACTGCGTAATCCACACCCGAAGGAAGTCGTATCTGAATGGTGTTGATATATAGTCTGTGGTCCCTGAGGGTTTCTGCAATCATCGAGGTCTGAAGAGCAGTGCATGGAATCACGGCTTCGACATCCTGCCACTGGACGTCGTCCGCTGAATCGCGCTGCAAAATTTCCATTAAATCCATGTGATGAGGCAAAAACTTTTCGGCCGCCACTTGCTTGTCTTGGTTGGCAACTCTCGGCTGTACCAACTGATAGAGATCTAAAATCGTCTCGGCTTGTAGCACATCGGTCGTGTTCACAGGTATGCCATGATTTCTCAGATTTCTGGCATACTGGATGGCAGATAGCGAGTCTACGCCAATCGAAGCCAGTCTAGATAATGGTTTGGTCTGTGTCTGCAGAACTTCATCGGCAATATCGCACATAACCCGTACAAGGGGTTCAGCAACAACATCATTGTCGGTGGTATCATCCACTTGAGAGTCCAGATAAGTCTGCTTGAGCTTCATCCGGTCAATCTTTCCGGACGCTAGTCGAGGGAACGCTTCCATGACGATGCACTCAGACGGAACCATAGCAGGGGGCAACCAGGCGTTGCAACTCGTTATTATGTCATCCCGGGTCACAGAGAGACTTTCAACGGCAGCAAATGCAACCAGGATGTTTGACAAAACGCAGACGAACGCACTGTGGCATCCGGGTGCTCTCAAGATCGCATGCTCAATCTCCCCGAGCTCCATCCTTTGACCGTTAAGCTTGATCTGACCTTCGCCAACGCGGCCGAGGCACTCGATGGTCCCATCTTCTAGAATTTTAGCCTTGTCACCGGTCTTGTACACGCGCCCAAATTCTGTATCGATGAAGGCTTTGGCATTTTGCTCTGGCCGGTTAAGATATTCCGTGGCAAGTTGGTAGCCTCCTATTGCAAGCTCTCCAACTTCCCCCTGTGGAAGGATTTCAAACTTGGAGGCATCATTGCCTTCTTCAGGAATGCGGATCACAAAAGCAGATACTGTATCAAAAGGTATGCCAATGCAACGGGGTGTTGTGCTTTTCGTAAAGGCTGGTTGTACAGTACTAATCAAACATTAGCGATGCCGCTTCAAGTCAACCCGGCGAGAATTTCCTCTTACCAATGAATAGCGGCTTCTGTAGGTCCATACATTCCCCAAAGCATACTTGGTTGTTGTAGGTCACCTCCAAACTCGCTGACTACTGGAGCCGTCAACATCTCACCGATCGTTAAGAGCAGTTTGAGGTTGGGTGCACTGTCTCTATTTCTCAAGAGGCTTCCCGCAACAGAAGGAGTTAATTCACACGCATCTACATCCATACTTTTGATGATTCCGGGTAGATCCGTAAGCATGCTTGTTCGATCGCAACACACCAATGTCTGACCCCTGAAAAGGGGGAAGAATATCTCAAACACGGATACGTCAAACGTAGGAGCAGCAAACTGCAAAAACCGACCAAAATTGGGAATATGCTGGTCATGTGCTAGTAAGCTCTGGGTAGCAGCAATATGAGGAATGCCTACACCTTTAGGTGTCCCAGTTGAGCCAGATGTATACATCACATAAGCCAGGTCACTCTCGAGAGGAGTTCGACAGCTGTATCGGGTACCGTCTCCAGCCTTTCCATTCTGTATCTGGCCAAAGGCCTCCCTGTCGACGCTTATAATGCGCATGCTCTCATTTCGTCTTGGTAGTTTTTCTTCCAGAGTCGATGTGGTGAGCACAACGTGGGCATTGACATCATCGAAAATAAACTTGAGACGCTCAGAAGGAGCATCAAGATTTAGGGGGCAGAATGCGCCCCCTATTTTGAGAATAGCGAGGATCGATATATAGAGCTCTGGGCTCTGGGGTATCATTAAGGGAATAATAAGTTGCTCAGGAGCATCTCCCACTTTGTGCAGCTCCGACGCTATGTGAGCTGCCAGGGAGTCTGATAATTTGTGTAACTCATCATATGACAAGCTCTTCCGCCTTCCTGACTCATCGAGATAGTCGATCGCTGGCTTTCCATTGCAACTACATGTCTGGATGAGCTCATGAAGCAGAGCTGGGCCAGGCAGTAGGCGTGGTGCTGGGTTCAGGATCGAGAGATCCTTAGCATCTCGGGGCGTCTCCATTCCGACCAGTGGTGTTACGGTACGTCCCGGGCACAAGGGTAGACATGTAGTGCCTAGCCAAGTAAGTGTGTCACATCAGATCCGGTGTTGGGATTTATCGAAACAATGCTCGAGGAAGTTCTAGTAATCTGTATTACCATGGATGTGATTGGCCGGATTCGAAGTGGGATTGGAGGTGTGCAGTCCAGGGTCTGTAAGTCGGAGGCTGGATACTAGTCTAGGAAAACAACCTTGGCAGTTAGTCTTAAGCCCATGCATCTGCGGATTACCGACGGGCACCAATCAATGGATGCGTTTATAGTACTAGAGTGTTGTGTTGTAGTTCGCTTTATCACGTAGACACAGGGATGTGGCTGCCCGATGCATCTGACGTGCAGCATCAACTTGTACCAGTGCAGCTTTCCGAAACTGGTTGGAGAGGCGGTGGGTGGGGGGAGGGGGGGCGGTCAACGTGCTAGCAGGCTGCTGCAGTCCGCGCTATAGAGAGGCAGGTGATGATGATATGTGATCATAAGAAAAGACTCTGTATACAAAGACTCTAGGCGGCAAGCAGGTTTAGAAACACAAACAAATAAACAGCGCCGAGTGGATGCGTATAGTTGGGCTAGGTGGGGGAGTGGTTATCAGCAGAAGACAGCCCCAGATATGATCTGCGCAACGCCGCCTCGCTTCTTTCTCGCAAATACGGCGGCAAAAGGGTGTTTCGCGGCTGTTGATAATCTGCTGCACTTGCCCGATGCCTGCTTCTGGATCCCGAGTTGCTAGGACCCGCGAGAAAAAGAAACTTCACGTGAAAAGGCTATTATTCCTGGCCAATATTGCGACGGAAGAAGGAGTGAAGAAAGTGAGTGATGAGCGAGTGTCCTCGAGACGTTTGCTCCGCTCGGCACCTAGGAACTCAAGTTCATCGGGGGGTCACAAGAGCGCATCTAACGCGTTCAGGGCCGCTTAAACACATAGTAGCATTACCGGCCATTCCTCCGTCAGTAGTGGATATCCACCCTCTAAGGAGTAGCCTCGCACCAGTGCAGGGCTTGGTGGAAAACGGTGCGTGCAATCAAGCGCCTGTCTGTCCTGCCGATGATGGGAAGAAATGCTTGTGACAACCATGGAAGTTGAATAATGCCCAATCCCACCCATGCACCTCCCGGTGGCCCAGGGCTTGCAAACACGCCAGAAGCGCGGGCTGGCAGGTTGAGCTAGGCGACGTAATCACAGAAGTTAAAGTATCGCCGGAACACTTAGTGGTTATGGTTACGTCACGAAATGGAGGGGCTTTTTGCAACCGCGTGGGATGGCCCCCATGCTGGGTGGACTCGGTGAGCCAAGTACCCCGGCCACTGCGTGATGCAAAGCGCTGAAGAGGTGTGGCCCAAAGGCACGGAACCCCCCTTTGAGCATCGCTCACGTTCTAAAGCTGCTGCCGTGTAGGGAAGCTCTGCGCACGCACTAACGTTAACGGTGATCTAGATGGCCGGAATCCTTCGGCAGCAGTTACAACTGCCGAGTCTATTGGATGCCCCTTCAGTCTCGATCCTTTAATCGCAATTTGGCAAATGGGCCGCCAGCTGTCTTGGTGTCGATTTAGCCGTCTTGGACTGCAAATGGAGGGAAGGCGGGGTAGTCGAGTTGGGAATCGACATTGAGGCGGGCCTTTTTTTTTTTCCCTCTCGTTCTCTCCCGGTCCGCCATCGTGCTTCTAGCTTCAACCCAAGCATGAAATTTGGATGGGCTGACCGAGTCATCATGGCGCGATGCATGCAGTTCGCCTGCCTTCGTTTGCCCTGCCTTGTTGGCCTCTTGGTTATTTGGCCAGAGTGGGGGGGTCTTTAGGCATCTAGCGGAGAGTCAGGTTTGCTTCCGGCTTCAAACTCGGGGCTGGGTTGTGAATAGTAGTATGCCAAGTTAGGGAAGTTTTTTGATCCGGCGGTAAATTATAGTTTCGGCGGCACCACCCTTTCTGTGACCATTAATCCTAGCAGGGATGGGACTTTTCGCGATGCGCAATGCCAGATCAAATTTGTGTGCTGTACCTAATTAGCCGCTATGTCCGTGGGTGGGTAAATTTTTCTTCTTTTTTTTTTAATGCAAAATCATTCCCTTTCTCGACGACCAACAAGAGTAACTTCGCTAACGCAATTGAGGGTCTGTCAAGTAGGGACGGACATGGTGGGTGGGAGGGGAAGAAATGCTGCCGGGTTAACCTATCGCATTGATTGAGTGACTGAGTGACTGATTGCTTTCTCCCGCCTCTCGCATGTCTTTCATCCGCTCATTGACGATGAAACTTGCGTGGTCAGCCAAGTAGTGAACGCTAGTATGCGGGTCTTCCCATTGCCTCGTACGTCTGTACGTATTATGAGACGAGGCAGGAATTTCAATAAGACTGACCTGCCACATTTCGGAGCCTTTCAACGATACTTGTGGGGCTTTGATCTCCTCCAGCACCAGGGCCCTTGTCCAAAGATTTTATCTGATCATCAGATTAGATATCTCTTGCCCAATCATTTGAGTGAGAAGTGGAGCTTTGGTGAAGCTTGGCTGTGGATATCACTGCGAGCTGCATATGTTGAATCTCTCCGGATACCCAATGGTGCCTAGGCAGCTCGTGAAATCCGGGTTCGACCTCGCAGGGGAGAAGAAAATTTTTTCTATTCTCTTGTGATCCCCTGATTCTCGATCCATCCCTTGCATTTCATGTGTTGGGAGTGCGTCCGATTTAGGCCGCCCCGCCATAGACTCTCTCTGTTGGACTCGGCTAGCTTGACCGACCAAGAAGGTACCTCCAAAGTTGTTTGAGAGAAATGGATGGGATACGACTTTCTACCCGGTACAACCCGCACTGACTTCACGGTCTAGTAAGTACCTCAACTAACTTCGATTCAAAAGCGGCGAGAGCGGGGAAGCCCGTCGATATTGTCAATTTTTGCTATGTGCTTCCGGGACGGGGAGGCTTTTTTTTTTGGTCTCTATCTTTCTCTCGGCTTTTCAGGTAACTGAAAGTGTTACGAGGCACACCACTGCTGTCCATTACAATAGCTTGCTGCTGCTGCTGTTGCTGCCACTACTGCCACTTGAGAGTCGGATTTAGAAGAAGCATCAACTCGAAGAATCTCGGGTGATCTGTTGTATAGAATGTGTCCAGTTCACTATGGGGATGTTTCCTGCAAGGAACAGTACAGCCGAAGCATGCCTGCCCGCGCAGTTTATCCACTCTGGCCCGCATCATCGGCTGTTCACCAAGGATCTCAATTGCTAAGAAAAGTAGAAGAAAATAAGAAGCCCACTGCAGATGCGTTTGTTTTAGTCATGAATGTTTCAACAAAATAACGCAGATTTTGGGGAGTGGACTTCTATCCACCACCGTGGTGCTAAGGGATCTAAGAGACTGGCTTATTCAGGAGGATAGCTTAGTGTAGTATGGCAGCTTTATGCCCAACGTCGATCACGCAGGGTCCTATCAAACATTTTGCAGGCGACTTGACGGTTTAGGACGCTTCCATCGGTGAGTTACCAAAATAAATGGAATAGAAATCTTCAATGCATGGTTCACTACCTGCAGTCAGCAGCTGTCGGTGCGTGGTAACACGGGGTTTGAGGAGAGGGCGGAAAGGGGCCCGCGTGGGAGATTTGATGGATGCGGGCTGCCGAACGTTTCCAAGGTGGGTTACCAGAAAAACAGCAAGGAATAAGTTATGAGATGGGATGTCTCCATGGGCCTCTAGCCGCAAACAGCTGGGCTAGTAACGGCGCGCATACGTCCAGGGAGCCTGGAGCCCACATGCACGGGACTGGGTGCCCAGACAGGGCCGCTCAATCTTATCAGATCCGAGAGATAACGCCGATGTCGCCAAGTTGGTCCCACCTTACAGTACATTTAAGCTAGCTGCGAAATACAATTCTGTAGTGGCGTCCGCTCCCAGGCCGGTCGGCCTCTGCCCAAGCCGATTTCCATCCAAAAAGTGTGAAAAATCTCCCGTCCTAGGCCACTTTTCGTCTACCCCTCCGCCATGACGCAGCCTTGATTTGATCTTGGCTTTGCCACGGAGGAGGAGGCGGACAAGGATGTCCCACTCACAACTTGTACCTACTGGCAGGGGATCGACGATGTCACCATGTATTTGTTATTATTATTATTATTTTCTCTTTCCGTCTGCTGGACCTCCAAGTACCACTGTACGTACAGCAGCAGCGATGCTGCGCAAGCGATGCTCGGCAGTACCGCAGTTCCCTTCCAACCTGCCAACAGACGGAAAACCCCCGTGCCTAGGCCGCCAGGATGGGCCAGCTTAGCTCTCTATCATTCCACTACCCTCTCTAATAGCCCTTCTCTCCCCTCACTTGCTCGCTCGCCGAGGATACATCGGCTATACCTGATGCGTTGGCACTGTGTGTTTCTTGACTGTCATGTCTCTCGCCGGACCCCAAAACGAAAAGAAAAATGGGTATCCGCGGTGCAGCTACTTCGGGCCATGTCTCCATACGGTATGCGGGTTTAGACCAGGGTCTTGACTAATTGAGGCACTCGCTGGAGCTCGTCATTGTTTTTTGCATCTTGTATCTCCCGAATGTGAGGGAAAAAAAAGGCTACCGGATCCTTGGAGGTGGTCTGACTAGTGGAAACGGGATGAAAGGGTCTTGTAAGTAAATACGACCTTATTTATCACCGCCGTTTCCTAGTTCCGACAGTTACATAAGGACCCTTCCACCCTCGCTGCTCTTCCGTACTTGAACGCAACCAAGCCTATTATTGGAGTTGAAGTACCGCACTTCTCACCTATTTTTGGTCCCTTCAGCCTCGTTGCATATAAGACAGACAAGCTTCTTTTGTCTTTCACACACGCATACTACACACGCACACCCCAGGCGATACTTCCGCCACTGATACTTGACCCTTACCCAATACAGCACCAGAGATCTTGCATGCGTTGGTAGGAGCTCCCTAGCTTTACCGCTCTTTGCGCAACCGCTTCAGCGTACAGTCCCAACATGTCTCTTCACAGCCTTATCGGAAGCCACATCGATGGCCCGCCTGCTCTCGACACCGCGAAGGTCAATGCCAGCAGTCCCAAGCCCCTTCGGTCCCATCTCCGACCCGCCCCGGCCGGCGAGCTCCACGATCTCGTCTGCGTCGGTTTCGGGCCCGCCAGCTTGGCCATCGGCATTGCCCTTCACGACTCCTTGGAGAGCGGTAAGCTGCCTAAGTCTGAGGCAGCCCGCCCCAAGGTGGTCTTTTTGGAGAAGCAGGAGCGCTTCGCCTGGCATGCGGGCATGCTTCTCCCCGGCGCGAAGATGCAGATTTCTTTTATAAAGGACCTGGCTACCCTCCGTAGCCCGCGATCCCATTTCACGTTCCTCAATTTTGTGCACGAGAAGAAGCGATTGATCGATTTCAGCAACCTGGGCACATTCACGCCTGCCCGAGCCGAGTTCGAAGAATACCTGAGGTGGTGTGCTGGCCACTTCGGAGATGTTGTCCAGTACGGGCAAGAGGCGGTCTCTGTGTCACCTCTCCCGGCCGCGAAGGCGGGAGAGCCTGTCACCCAATTCGTGGTCTCTTCGAGAAATGTCAAGACTGGACAGATCTCCATGTATCGAGCCAAGAATGTGGTCCTTGCGATTGGAGGGCAGCCGAGCATACCCAAGTCGCTCCCTGCGAACCACCCCCGCATACTGCACTCCTCTCAGTATGCCCATCTCGTGCCCAAGATTCTCAACCAGCGCGACGCCCCTTATCGCGTGGCTGTTATTGGCGCCGGACAGAGTGCTGCCGAGATTTTCAGCAATATTCAGGCTCTTTACCCCAACTCGCGCACCTACATGGTCATGCGCTCCGAGTTTTTGAAACCCAGCGATGACTCTCCGTTGTAAGTGAATTGTCAATAGGTCCATCCCAGAGCTGGGACGCTGAGATCGGCGGCGGCCATACAAAATCGGAATGCTAATATCGGTGTAGCGTTAACTCCATCTTCAACCCGGAATTTATTGATAGGCTGTATCCCAAGTCCGCGGCATACAGAAAGGCGTTCTTGGCGGATGCCCGGCCTACCAACTACGCTGTCGTGAGACTGGATCTCATCGAAGCAATTTATGAACGTATGTACGATCAGCGTCGCGTGCTAGGCAGCGACGAGAAGAAGTGGCCTCACCGCATTATGGGAGGCACGGAGATGGTCGGGCTTGAGGCCGGAGATTCGAAGGACAGCATGAAGCTCCGCGTCCGATCACTCCAGGAGCCCCTCGGCGGCGCCGATGGGGCGTCCACGGCCGGCACCGAGGAGGTCTTGGACGTGGACCTCATAATTGCCGCCACCGGATACCAGCGCAAGTCCCACTTCAAGATCATCGATGGCGTCGCCGATCTGCTCCCCGACGGCCCGGTCGCTGGCGCCGTGACTGCCGATGAGCTTGGAGTCGTAAAGACCAAGGCTGAGGAGAAGGGCGTCCAGGTGGCCCGTAATTATAGTGTACAGTTTGCACCTGGAAAGGTTGCATCGGGTTCAGGCGTTTGGTTACAAGGTTGTAATGAAAAGACTCATGGGGTAAGTGAACACCATTCCACGCCATCAGACAGCAAAAGTGAGGAATAACTGCTAACAAGTGGGCTACAGCTGAGTGATACCCTTTTATCGGTTCTGGCTACCCGCTCTGACGAGATGGTTGATTCCATCTTTGGAGGTGCTCGAATCAAGCAGGCCAAACTATAGACGCATTTTTGAAAAAGCCATCGTGAGATCCAGCAATGGCATCGACAACACCACAGCATAATTGGAACTACATAGTTTTTTTTTTTTTCCTTTACAAAATGATATTTATTTGCATGTCTACTTCATCGTACAGTCAGCCTCGTCATATGTCACCTTCTCACTCAGCCTCAATCACGCCAAGCGCCTTGTCATTTTTCGCCTACACAACAACGTTGATAGATGCACTCAACCATGAGGAGATCAATCTTCATACCCTGAGGGCTTGCACATTATGTGGAGATTTTTGCTAGATTTGTTATCTGGACACTACCCAGTTGTAGATGCTCCTTTTTATGCACTCAAAGCGCCGCACATCATGTGATAAGAAACTGGGTGAGGCAAACTACCATTTGGTTGGTAGCTGTGGCGCATACATATGAACCAACTGACGATGTGAAAAGGCCACATATAGTGCAAAGAAAGAGTCTCGTCCGTGAGCTCGTACCGGGAACGAATCCGATCCTCCTTCGGCATCTTGATCCGTGCAACGAGGCTGTGCCAACTGTCCCTGGGCCTCAACTAGGGCTAGTTAAAGAGGTTAAGGGGAAGGCTAGTTAACTAATAGCAGTGATAGGGAAGGGGGAAAAAACACCAGCTTTCCCCATAACCAGCTTCTCGGGACCATCTAAAAAAAATATTGCAGATGAACCGTCAATCTTACGCTCCAGTCATTCGGATAGCTAATCCATGAAGGGGAGGGTTTAGTTATTGCCATTATTACATCAACAGTGCATGGGCTGAACTTCGAGGTGGAGCACACAATACCTCTGCACATGTTCGTTTCAGCTGCCAAGATACACAACTCAACCTAAACGGCCCAGGAAATTGAATGGTTATGATAGATGCATTTTCGGCGTCAGATGATGTGCTGTAGATGTCAACGAAATTTTGTTGTGACTTTGTGGAGTACTGGTCATTAGCAAGCGGTTGAAGCCTAGCGTGACCGGTGTTCGTGTCAGATATAAGGAGAACGGTTAGTTTCAACCTGATGTTAATTAAGGGACTGGGAATGCCCACTCCGTCACTCATCTGGACTAGCACTAGATTCCGCTGGCTGGATGTGTGGCTTGGCCGGTTCCAGTATTGTGACAAAGTTCAGGAACGCGAAGTGCAAGGCCTATTCATCATGCTCGCAAGCTGTTGCAATATCTCGGCCGGCCAGCTCATCGCGTCCACCACACTGTAGATACGAGAACGCCCTAATCTACGCATCCCGAGGACTCACCACCATCGTTCGCATCATGCAAGCATCTATCACGGGCGCCACAGACACGGCAGAGTCAGCATCATGACGCCTTAGAAAAACAGGAAATTGATCGATCGTATGTCCCAGTGGGCGACGAAGCACCTCCACAATACAGTTTCCGGTGCGTCCTGGATAGATGGGCTGGCTAAAAGCCTAGCGGATGCGAAACCAGGCTCGTCATGCGGCTCTGCAACACAAAAAAAAAAAGCCACTACTCTTCGACCTTGAACGTTTTGCATATATGCAATTTCGCAGAAAGTGGTTCTCACGGACAGCTGTTGACCGGCTTTCCCACTTGGTATCAACAGCCGTAGCCAGGCCGTCCCGTACTTGACTTCGTAAGCAACTGGTGCGTCTCTGGAGCCGTGGCATTGGCGAAACGCTGGGAGGGTGGAGATGAGCACCACCCAGGCAGAGACACCTCTGTCCGTATACGGAGAACTACTAACTCAGCCGGTAACCCTTGAGAAGTTTAGCTGGGAGCTAAGTGCACGCCAATGTGCACCAGCATTTTGGCTGAAGAATTAAATGACCACGGTTTATGCCTTACCAGGGTGCAGCAAGCCAATAGCAACCCCTGTGTGGAAACCAGCTCTCCAAGTGCTATACCCATGCGCTACGTACTAACCTACCTCGGACATAGTAGTGAGCCCTTCTTCCCCTTGCTCTCCACTAGAGCCCCCTCAACGCCACACTACTGTGTAAAGCAACCACCACCACCCTAGTTGTTAATTGCTCCGGTGACACAAGAAGCCTCTTTCAACCCACGCCATCCACCACTTACACCAGCTAATAATTTGTGCTTGCAGTAGACTACCACCCAAAGATGCTGCATCAATATAGGCTCCCAAAGGAGTAGCCAGCCGGCTAGCTCGACAGTTAATTGAGGCAATATTGCAGTATCCGCAAGAGATGCGATTATGATGCAACCAGAATAGCAGGCGTCTTGGCAATCCATCGTTTCTAGCCTAAACTTAGTGCTGGAGTTAGTATCTCAAGTACTTGGTAGCAGGAAGCTCCTAAGAAAAGGTCAGATATTTCCCAAGGATCCGGTTTATGCAGGGGTGTGTATGAAAATGGGTGTTCCTGGCAGCGGGAGGATGAGGAATGCCAAGGCACCGAGTGGGTAGGAGAAACGGGAATACAATTGATTCCCAGAGTAGCAAACGGGAAAAGAAGCACATTCGCCGAAGTGATCGAGGGCCAACGCCATCTGGGACCACAGATGGCGGTTCGAGACTGGCGTGTATGTGTATGTGTGTGTGTGTGAGCATTGACGACGGTTCGTGAAAAGCCAAAAAGAAAGCAGAAGAAAAAAAAAAAAGAAAAAAGAAAAAAAAAAAAAAAAGTTCGTCACTTTTTAGACATGGTCGCAACAGCGATGCCTGATGTAGTAGCTCCCCAGTGAGTTCGCAGCAATAAAGAAATCATGCTGTACGGTACGTTTTTCCTACTCCCACCCCTCTCTCCCCCATCCCGCCGCAGCTCGACCTCGAATTGATCGAAAAAGCGCGACATCATTCGTCAACCCCTGCACGTGGCTTTTCGCGGGCGTGCCTGAGCACCAGCCAACTTCCTGATATGACCCCGGCCTTCCGGCGCAATACGCCAGCACGTTAAGAGAGCTACTACTTTGCGCTACATGGCACTACTCGTAGCGGGTGGATCCTATTGGGCCAGCCGCTGACGAGTGGAGCGGAGAATGGGCTCCAGATAGACTCCTACCCACCCTGGGCCAGCCGAGATTAGCTGGGCATGTGGTGCGGACAGGGGGGACGCGCACATCTTGGCCTGGCCCTCCTGGTCTCAATCATCACCTCACCTCAAGAGTACTCTTAATCCTTCCAAGTAATAAATCACGACGATCTTTTTTTTCCCCGTTCCCGTTCCCCTCTCCGAACGTCACTGCGCGGGCATCTCATCTCTCGACCAGCCTGAGTATACTTCCTCTGCGTGCGATAGCATCGTGGTGATATCGGGGCATGCCCTGGCTTATAGCTCGCTCTTGCTATTAACCCGCAACCCCAGTGATCCCATTCTCTCTCTCTCACACATACACACACACTCACTCTCTCTTTCTCTAATCTCTCGAAAGGGAGGGTCTTTGCTTCACCAGCAGCGCTAAACACTCGGCAACACACTCTTTTTCACCATTAACTGCCCGTTCTCAATCGTCATCAATCTTGACCGCCGTCAATTGATCAACACTCTCATTACTCTTTGGTTCTACTCTGCCTAGTTCTCTCGCACGTTTTGCTTTTGCCTGGAGCAGTCTATTCTATTTATATACTCTTACGAGTTTGAGTCCCTACCGGGAGCCATTCATTCTCCATCAATTCCCCTCACTCACTCATTGATTCAATTGTTCTGATTTTTTTGTCCATCTGCGATGAAACTTTCTTCTTCTCTCTTGGCCGTGGGCCTTGTGTCGACGCAGTCGGTTGCGTCCGCCGCGGCCATTGGCAAGCTGCCACGCTCGATCGTGGCCAGTAACGAGACTACCAACTACGCAGAACCCAGTATTGTCACATCCTCGGGGTTGAGGATATATGGAAACATCGTATCGGAGCGGGACGTGGAGGAGAAGCGGTACGGCTTTGATGTGGAGGATGGCGTGACGGACCGGGATGCCAGGCCGCCCAAGGACGGATCCAAGTATGGTTTCGACATAGAGAATGGCCACAGCCCCCGCTTTGTCAGGCCGGATCCCAAGTACGGATTTGATGTTGAGCAGGGTCATACGGAAAGGCACGAGCCCAGGTACGGCTTCGATGTCGAAGCCAGCCACATCGAGACTGAGGACACGAAACGCTCCGTGAGGCCTGAGGGGAAGTATGGGTTTGATGTTGAACAGGGCACCACCGACAAGCGTGATCCTAAGTACGGTTTTGATGTCGAGGGTGGCCACGACAAGGGAACTCCCAAAGGCTCTCAGAAGCGCGACCCCAGGTACGGATTCGATGTCGAGGGCGGCCACGACAAGGGAACGCCTACAGGTCCCCAGAAGCGCGACCCCAAGTACGGGTTTGACGTCGAGACCGTCACCGAGGATGAGACCGAGGACACTAAGCGCTTCGTGAGGCCCGGCTCCAAGTACGGCTTCGACGTCGAGGATGGCGTGACGGAACGCGAGGCTATGCCACCCAAGGATACGTCAAAGTATGGATTCGATGTTGAGACCGGACACGCCGAGCGTGATGCCAAGCTTCCCAAGGGCGGCCCCAAGTATGGCTTCGATATCGAAGGAGGACACACCGAGCGCGCGGTTCCCACTTCCAAGTACGGATTCGACGTCGAAGATGGTGTGACGGAACGTGAGGCCCTGCCACCTAAGGCTGGCTCCAAGTACGGCTTCGATGTTGAAGCCGACCACACCGAGCGAGCGGTTCCCGCTTCCAAGTACGGATTCGACGTTGAGGACGGTGTGACGGAACGCGAGGCTTTGCCCCCTAGGGTTGGCTCCAAGTACGGCTTCGATGTTGAGGACGGTGTGACGGAACGTGAGGCTCTGCCACCTAAGGCTGGCTCCAAATATGGCTTTGATGTTGAAGCTGACCACACTGAGCGCGCGGTTCCTGCTTCCAAGTACGGCTTCGATGTTGAGGATGGTGTAACGGAACGCGAGGCTCTACCACCTAAGGCTGGCTCCAAATATGGCTTTGATGTTGAAGCTGACCACACTGAGCGCGCGGTTCCTGCTTCCAAGTACGGCTTCGATGTTGAGGACGGTGTGACGGAACGTGAGGCTTTGCCCCCTAAGGCTGGCTCCAAATATGGCTTTGATGTTGAAGCCGACCACACCGAGAAGCGTGCTTCCAACCACACGCGGAGCGAAGGCTGGTGCGGTTCCAGCACATTCCAGAACGAAGGATCTTCCAACTCCCCTCTGATCAGCGATTGTGAATTTATGATGAACCAAGTCTACGCCATGGATGACGGCAACGGCTACTTCGGCCGATCCGAATGCAGCCCCGGCTCCAACGGGCAGTATACCTGCTATTTCCCAGTTGTTTCCTACCAGACCTGCTTGTTCGGCGCCTCCACCGTGAGCAGCGGCAGCTCCGTCTCGGTCAGGATAGGCTGGTCCGACGTGGGCGATCTGATCAACAGCAGCATCGCAATGTTCGGAAACAACCCTGCCTCGGGCAAGGTTGGAAGCCAGGGCCAGATGAGCTGCCCAGATGATAGCGACACGTCAAGCATGCTGGCAACAGCGTGGGGTCTCTACCACTCGTAGGGATAGCATTGCATCATCTAGAAGCGGGTCTACTGGAGCATTTGGGGGGGTTTGCCTTATTTTTTATCATCTTGTTTTTTTTATTGACGACATGGCATGTCATATTTTCTATATCGTTGCACATTTACATTATATATATCAACGATCTCTCGGCCAGTACCAGGCCGCAGTCGATCGGGCTGTCCGCTGGCGTTTGGTTCATCAACGTTGTCGGACGACTAGAGGGGTGTACTGTAAACTAAAGGAGCGCTCGGTGTTCTGGAATGTTCAAAAGGGTCATGGTGGGCTGGCATAATTCACTTGTGCATGAGCGAAGATGGGACACTGGGTTCTGCATACCACACGACTACACATATTTTAGCTAGTTGCTCTAAGTAATATAATCTGATATCCAAACATACTACGAGTTACTGTCTGAATGAGGACCGTTTCGTTTCAAGATTTTGTGCCTCGTATGTAGTAGGTCTATCTAATCCAAAACTGGTGCTACGGGCATTTTGCATGTTGAAATAAGAATTGTCATATTTGCTGTTGTAGTTTTTGAAGGTTACACAACGCGGCCGACCGTTCGACACTTGTGCCCCCCTGCAATGGAAGTGCCTGCAGAAAGAACACTAAAAACGAGCATTCTGCAGACATCTGGGGAACAGGGGACACGCACACACCCACACGAGCCAGGTGACACAATCAGGGTAGAAAGGAGGGGGGGTGTATTCATAGTTGAAATCGGACAAGGGGGGTTGGCCGTGGCCCTCGATAGCCCTGGTCAGCTCCACGGCAGTCCCAAGCGGCGTCTGCAGATCATCACCCCTTGTGTGACAAGCGTTCTTCCCAGCGATGAATCAACCCTTGCTCTAAAACGATAGACATGGCCTCACAAGGTTCTGCGCCACACAGCTGCTTCGAGTTACCGTGCATGGGCTCATCGAATTACTTACTTGAAAGGGAACAAAAGGAAGAAGGGAAATTTCAATTGAGAAAAAATAAAAATTGAAAAGTATAGGGTAAGACGGAGGGAGGAGCGACGAGGGGGAGGGGGGAAGAATGGGGAAGGGGATGGCAAAGAGAAAAGAGAAAGGTGTCCAAACGCACGCCCCTCCCTGCCCAGCATCGCTCTCGTCTTTTGCACAGGTAGGTGGTTAGATAAAAATACACGTCCATCACACCCACACCGGCCCACCGTGGGCTCTTCGGATCGAGCCAGATGAACGAGGATCTCTGCTGCGGGCAATATAGGTGAACAAGATACCAATCAAGAGGGGTGGGTGGCAAGACACAAAAAAGAATGATGGCTGCCGTGTGGTGTTCGGGTTGGGGTGCAACGGGAGGGGTGTGGGGACTCTCAGAGAGGGAAATGATTCCAGGTCCGGAAGGAGGCGAAAGACGAAGAAGAAAGGAAATGGCCACTGCAATGGAACGCATGGCAACACGCCCACCAGCGCTCGCTTCGATTGCTCTGGGGACTTCTTGCTGGGCATCACCATGCAGAGCGCACTCGATGCGGAAGGATTCATTCAATTCCGCTCGATCCCCTCACCATTCGATACCACCTTTGCGATATCTGATTGAAGGTCCTCCCCCTCCCCATCCAAAAGGGAAGAGAGGAAAAAAAAAAAAAAAAAAAAAAAGGCTAACCATTGTTGCGCTTCGTACGTGCTCTGCTCTCCCGCTTCTCATGTTGATCGCCCCGTGTTGCAGCTGTAGCATCGTGCGAGTCATGGCCCATCGCGTGATCAGATCAAGTCGAGGGTAACAGTCTTCGAGAAGCTCCCTCTCTTCCCCCTCCCCTGCCCTGCAACCCTGCAACCCAACCCCCATGGATGGCCCCAGGGGGAGGTTATTAGTGCGGGTCGAGAAACTGCGACTTTATCTTCAGGCTCCTTCTCTCTTCTGCCTGTTCATCGTTGTCTGATTACGAGATAGAGTAGCAGCCAGCTCTTAGACACGGGACCCAGCCAACTCAGCCCACATTGCAGAGAGAACTTTGTGGATGTGCTGCCTGTCAATTCGGCCGGCTGTTCGCCTCCGGTTTCTATTATTATTATCGCGTGGTAGGCTTCGTGAAACAAATGCGGCAGGCGTCTCATATCATGAGAGCATGGGCTGATAAAAGCCGAAACAAGACACCGACTCGAGGACTGTCTCAAAATGGGTGGTCTTTTTTCTTCTTATTTTGTCTCTGAAGCACGTACCAGTCGTCTCAACTATATACTTCGAGGTTCCGGATGGTACGGGGCTGCCTAGCGCCCTTTTCCATCTTCCGTTTTGATCGTCAGACTTCGATCGGAAGATGGGATCTCCTCAACGGGGCCAGCATACCTAGGAAGACGCAAGTATTGGCCATAGATGCGTAGATATTTAGAAACATGGGGCGATTCACTAGGCGGCTCTCTCCCTCTTCTGTCAGTTGCAGGGGGGAGGCCCTAAAGTTAGTGAGTGACGATCACTTTTTCCGCACACCCGGGTAGGTTTCGACTCAGCTCTCAAGTTAGATAGATGTTGCCCGAGTGCGGGATGCCGTTTTTGTAACGGCCGCGGCAAGCATAAACTACCTGGCTAGCGGACGGGCGAGCTGGGGGAAAGGTTGCCTTTTGCTGCCCGTAATATTTTGGTCTCGGCTCGGTCGGTCGGTCGGTCGGTCGGTCGGTCGGTCGTTTCCTTGTCCAACTGATCAAGCTTTTCGTGTTCCGCGGACGTGACGTAGCCTTTCGAAGGGCTCCTCCTATATGACTTCCCTAGTATGCTCGGCTTGGCGTGCTCGGTCAACACCCAATTATAGATGAAGGGACCAAGCCTAAAAAGGGGGGGAGCATAACACAGTATAGCCGCTATGCAGCCGTATATCTTGTACTTCTTACCTTCATCGCCACCTGATGATCTTAGCTCTTACTTTCCTCATCTCTAGCTAGTTGAACTCTCAGCGAGGCCTGCGAGCTTGTATGCATGCTTTGTTTAGTTCTGGAACGTGTCCGGCAAGTACGAGACCCGTAGAAACTGTACTGTTTATTGTGGTGACATCCCTGGTTTGTAAGTAGTATATTTATATCGTGATAGCTTAGACAATATAATGCTATTTTCACGTCTTAGTTTCGGTCTCCAGGCCTCGTGAATTTATAAAGCTAGATTACCCGGTCATATCCCATAGATAAGTGCGATCGATGCGGCCGTTACCTACGCAGTCATAAAACATAAAACCCGGTGACCAAACCAAAAACAATAACATAGCGTTCTGATGCAGATCACGGGAGGTGGCCACTGTGGCTGCTGAGCTTACTTGAGAATTTCGCGCGAAAGTAAGGCTCCATTGCGTAGTTATTGAGGTCACAACATAAACGAGGCACTACATTGGCTTCGGTCAGAATGTTTTGGATAACTTTAGTCATTACGTATTAGTAGGCAACTACAAGTTTAGGATAACATGTTCTCGAGAACTGGACAAGTATAAAAGTTGTCATGATATCTTCCAATCTCTGGTTTGATTTTTTCATTATTATCTCAATACGAGTAAACATCATAATTACGACACGGTTGATAACAAACCAAATATCAAGACAAGTCTCTTACACTCCCTCTACAAAATCTCCCCAATATGAAGTTCTTCGTTGCTGCCATCGTTGCCTCGGCTAGCTCCGTCGCTGCTGCTGCCGTCACCCCTACCGGTGCTAACAAGCTGGATGATAGAGTACGTGTTGCAACCCCCTGAGATGGCCTTGGAATCATCCTTGTTGATGACCACCAATCGAGACGGTCTTGTGATGGTACACTATCGCTAATCACAGATGTCGAAAATAAATTAGACTACGTGCCACCCCGAGGGCGAGTCCTGCGGCGTGTTCATCTGCTGCCCTGGCTTCGAATGTGTTGATGGGATCTGTATCTAAGACGCCTTTTGCCGGAAGAGGAGTACTACAACTTCGCGGAGCAGATCACGCTTTGATCGGCGAAAGAGAGGCCGATAAGCTCACCCAACCACGATATTCCATTTAGACGACCGAGTACGGCATGGTAACCTACGGAGTTGAAGAGCTTTGTGTATGCTCTGCCTTTTCTGATGAGCATATATGCCTTTTTTGCTTGCTTCATGAGTTTGGCGGTGATCTCAAATTGTTTTTTTATTTTTAGATATATAGTTGTGGAACACAAATTCTCCAGCCAGCTATACTTATGTCCTAATAGAATTTTGTGAACGCCCTTACTGTGAGTATAGAGCATAGTTCTAAATCTCTTACGAAGTATAGCTAAATTTTTCGGCCGCCAAGTCTTTGTATTACGTGAAAAGTTTTTTGCCCACTTTTTACGAGGTGGACGGGTTTCCCAAACGTGTCAATGTCAAAACCTAAACTTTTCAATTATTGAAACGTCAATTTGTGTTCAACTCGCCCATTCTTTTGTTTGGGTTTCAATTCTTTCTCTCCTAAATTTTCTTTTCGCATTTCGATTTGTAGTTCTACACAGTATCTAATGTAAACTTCGTCCATGCTACTTTCGCTAAAGCCTGGTTAAATAGTATCAAACTTCGCTCTGCATGAACCAATAGATCGATCTTGCTTTGCAAGCAACCCTGTCACCAAGATCCAATCACTGCCACTTTGCTGTCCTTTTGACCACGGTTCGAATATTGACAATAAAGTGGACCCAAGGCGTTTCACGATATGCATGGTTCCAGATACATGCTTCTAGTACTATGTAGACACATACTGTTAATTTCTTTTATATTTTTTTGCCCAACTTGCTGTACTGTACAGGAGTTAGTTCTTTTTGGATTGTGTGCTGAAGCGAGAGAACAGTCGCGGGAGGTAAATCCCGTGCACAGCCTCCTAACGCTCAATTGGGCTTCCTCCGATTCTTGATTCTTTCCGGATATAGCTCCATTTCTAGTTTGAAGTGTAGCACATTGTGTAGGGCTGTGGATGTCGGTCTAAGTGTGCTCAAGTCTGCTCCAACCGTTTCCATGCGCATGAAAGGGGGGAAGGAAATGGGAAGGGGATTGTCGTCCAGTCAAATCTTTCCGCCCCCAATGCGGGTGGTCCGGAGCGGGATGCAAAAGCCCGTTACAGATGCATAAAACGCATGAGTGCTTGGTTTATGGCTTTTGCCTGGCGAGGAGAAGTGCTGCAGATATATGGTTATCCGATAGCACAATTCATGTACGCCGTACGTATTAGTTCGGTAGGATGCACAAGGAGGCAGGCAGTGATCAGCACGCAAGCCTCTCCAGCTGAACGACATCTGGAGCGCGCGTCTTCCTCGCGCTCCGAGGAGGACGCGATGGCGCCGGAAGAGGCGGAAGCCTTGGCGAGCATGAAGAACCGCAACTACCGATCTTCTGCCCTGTTTATGTCATTCCTAAGCACGGGTATGGAGGAGGGGAGGGCATTTCTGAGGAATCAAAACCCCATTCCCTCCTCCATCGGCGTTGCATAACATCCCAGCCCTCCGGCTGCCGAACCCGGCAGTGGATGCACGGGATCACCATTTGGGTTTGTCTCATTGGCACACCTGCTTAGAAATACCCGTCTTGGCATGTCGGGATGCGTCAAGTCTGCTCCTCACATCGTTTTGCTTCGTATTTCTCGCTCCTTACTTTCTGAAGGAACAGCACGCAACGTGGACCTCACTTTACTGTGTGTTGGCATGTTTGTCCGCGTGCAATGAGGAAACTGACAAGCTACCCCTCTCCATTGCAGATTGGCGGCCATAACATGTCGTTGTGCTGGTGACATCGTGCTGGCGTTCCCTTGCACCATGCGATTTGTTCTGGCTGCAACCAACGAATTGCTGATTGGATTTAAGAAACTATATGGCGGCGGTAGCAGGAATCTTAAGCTGGAGTAACCGAGGGAGATGTCAAATCTGTGTGAGACAGGACGATATAAAAGACAGCCCGTTCGCTACTCTATTGATAGATGATAATGCATAGATTTGTTGAGAAAGAATTTACTTTTGATTCTTTCTCAGGCATCCATTACTATAAAATTCAACGACCTTCAGGCATCAGCAACTGAGTATCAGCATGTCCCATACACTTTCTCTGATCAACCCTTTTCAAGCCATTGGTGTTGGTTTGATTGCTGTAAGTCACAGAACTCACTCTGTATGAGCTTGCAATGGCCACTGATGGTTGTCCTAGGTTGGTTTATATTGGTTGGGTCGGTGTATCTATCTTCTTTACTTCCACCCACTTGCCAAATATCCTGGACCCAAGGTAGCCGCGATCACAGATGTATAGTAAACCCCGCCCCCCTGTGTAAGTGTGGGCATCAAGAGCAGTTGCTAAGATCATGTGCACAGCTCTGGTGGGTATGGATGATCACGAGTGGGCGTGGACCCCAAATTCTGGTTGAAGCTCATAAAAAATATGGTACGTTCATACCAAGAAATGGGTACGAGTGAAATAGGAGGGGGGGATTGAGGTTCTGATAAGTACATTACATGATCAGGCGACGTCATCCGCATTTGCCCTAATCAACTCTCATTTACCTCGCCCCAATCATACCAAGATATCTACGGGCACGTCAGCAAGGGGCGGGGTCGGTTTCTCAAGACAGACTTCTACGACTCGGGTAAAGGTCTAGCACGTATCACAGCAGTCCGGGATCCCGAAGCGCACGCGCGCCAGCGCAAGGCTTTGTCCCATGCCTTCAGTGCCAAAGCGCTGCGGGAGCAGGAGTCACTTATACAGCAATACGTGGAGCTGTTCATCAAGCAGCTTGGCGCACTGGGTGACAATGGGAACAAGCCTATCGACGCATCCGCGGCTTACAATTGGTTGACATTTGATATTATAGGTGAGTGTTCAGAGGAGAAGCCCCTCTACCAATTATAACCTAGTTTGTCTTTGTTACTATTCTAACCGCAATCATGAGATTATCTTTTGTGATACAGGGGACCTTTCTTTCGGTGAGTCCTTCGAGGGTGTTGCCCAAGGTCGCACGCACTACTGGGTTTCGATTATACTAGACGGTGTACGGTTCCAACAGCTCCAGAGCGTCCAGCGCCAGGTTCCGTTCCTGGGACTGGCCATGCGGCTCCTGGCGCCCAAGGGGAGCGCGGAGAAGTACCGCACCCTCGTGGAGCTGTCGCTCGGCAAGGCGCGCCGGCGGCTCGCCATGGGCGGGGACTCTCCGCACGGCGGCGTCGAGGACTTCTTCGGGCACATGATCCGCAAGGGCACGATCGAGGAAGGGGAGATGATGGAGCAGGCGCGCACGCTCATCGTGGCCGGGTCCGAGACCACGGCGGCGACGCTGACCTGCGCCACGTACCTGCTGCTGCGCAACCAGGAGGCGCTGGCTCGGCTGTGCGAGGAGGTGCGCGGCGCTTTCACCGCCGCAGACCAGATCACGGGCGACAGCACCGCGGGGCTCGCGTACCTGCACGGCGTCATCGAGGAGGCCCTGCGCCTCTGGCCCCCCGTCGCCATCACCCTGCCGCGCTACTCCCCCGGCGCCACCATCGACGGCCACTACGTCCCCGCCGGCGTCACCGTCGGCAACAGCAACTACGAGATGAGCCGCGACCCGCGGTACTGGCAGAATCCGGATGCCTTCCGCCCGGAGCGATGGGTCCCCGGTGGCGGCGGGGATGAGAAGCGCGCCTCGCAGCCCTTCTCCACTGGGCCCCGCGCCTGCCTCGGCATCAACCTTGCCTACCTCGAGCTGAGGATTATAATCGCCAAGGTTATCTTCGAGTACGACCTTGAGCTCGTGTCCACGCATCTCGGGCGATGGAATGACGAGTGCAAATCATATGGCCTGTGGCAGCGACCAGAGCTCCTGGTCAAGTTCCATCGAGTGCATAGGGGCGAGGAGGAGGGCAACACCACCCTGTAACAGTGGACAGGGCTTGTTCCTATCTTTCATAGCTGGGAACGTTGGAGGAGCGATTCTTTTGCGCGCTTAGTGGCCTTGCCCCAGTATTTCTCTTCTGTCTGATACGAAGCCTGTCCTGCATGTGTTATACGAAATCTAGAATGCATATCATGTAGGACACAATTATATGTTGCGTCATCATTTGAGAATCAATTCGCTACATAACCCAGACTACAAAAATGTGCAGTGCTGACATGTTTTTGATGTCTTGAAAATGCTCTTCTATAGTTAAAACCGTACACTACTTCGTCATCTATTCGTCTTTCAAATGGTATTATACATGCATAGATCATGTGATCTGGTTGATATAGTACAATTTTCATTGAGCTTGAACGAGATCCATGGAACTGAGGTCCCGATGGATTTGCGCGTTACCTTCCCCATTGTTGGCCGCCATTGTCATGGATTATCTCATCTTGTAATCCCGTCTTCAACTGCAATAGTGACTCTAGAGGGGCATGGCCGTTCTGTGATTGTGTATCTTTTATCACTGAGAACTTTTCCGAGATTCTTCTAGCGCTCCATATTTGGGCACGTGTTGTTGATCCTTTGAAGCGCATTCGCCGGAATTTTTCTTCTTTCTTTATATCTCCTCATCCTCGATGACTTTTCTCCAATTCTCCCCATGTTCTTGAAGCATCCTTGCCTCCCACTTGCTTTTGCGTTCGAGGATTCTTTCTTCTTTCTCTTGGTTGGCAAGTGCTGCTTCTTCGGCAATAATAGCTCGCATGGCGTCCGCTCTGGCAACAAGGTCGATACGCTCACGATTCAGTTTCTCTGAAACTTCCGCGATGCCATACTGCCGTAGGGTACGAGCGTATGACACGTCCCCTGAAGCATCATCTAACCAATCCCCAGAGTCTTCTTGTTCTCTGCCTTGTATAAGCTTTCGTGTATTCCTCTTCCGAGAAGTCGATGCCACACCTTCTTCCCTAGCCAGTTTCGCAACGATTTTCTCCCATTCATCTTCTTCGTGTGACTCTGGCATGTCCTTATCGAACATTTGCTTTACCAATCCCGTCCGGGATGCACGCTTCCTGACTTTCTGAAGGATCACCCGTGATAATATCTCCGGCTGTGGTTTCTTTAGTCTCAGAAACGGAACATCCCCGGCCATGTCCAGGACGGGGACTCTTCGCCTCCCCGATCCGCCAAGGGCCGCGCGGGGACGAGGGCGGTGTGCTGAGGTGTAAACGGGCTTCGGATTCGGGTCAAGGGGAGTTGACGCCGGAGTTGTCTTTACAAGCAGGGATTGGGAGAGAGGATGCGGTGCCGAGCGGAGCCGTGGTGGAATCGCATTGGCCGGTATGTGCTTAGCCTTTGCATCTAATGTGCGCTCTCGTTCCGTCAGGTTTGCACGAAGAAAGGCTATGACGGAAGCATATTCTGGGGATTCGCGGTCGGCGGATGCGCGTGCTAGGGTGTCGATCATGCGATAGCCTGCTTGCATGGCTGAGACGACGAGACGAGGGGACGTGTCGGCGCGGTTACGGTTGAAGGCACGTCGAACGAGCACAGAAGGGTAATGCCGCTTGGTTCCCCATCTCGACGATAGCTCATCGGGTAGGGTGACCTTGCAGGATAGTCGCAGAAGGGCGCGATACAGCGACAGGCCTGTGGGGCAAAAGTGTAATTGTCAATGACTTTGAACATGTGCATGGCCAAGGTGCAGAAAGGAAGTGGATTGATCTAGCTTACATGCTGCCCTATGCCGCGAATCGCGGGCAGGGACCAAAAAACTACCGTTCGTCCATGTGGATGGTGGCATTGAGGGTGGAACTGGAGTTGAACTCGCAGTTGAACTGGGAATTTGACGACGCAGGCGAGCTTAGAATACGGCACCTAAGTACTAAACTTTTAGTTGAAGCTTTCCGATGTTTTTGAGCGGAGGCGGAGCGGAATGGTTTCCGCGATGGGGGTAGAGGCGGTCACGTGCTAGAATACAATGTACGATTCACTTGGAGCTTCCATAGCAAGAGCTGAAGTGATGGCAGTATGAAATCCTATCAGTAGTGATGCCATGTTGGATACAGCGTAAAGAGGAAAAGATGACCATGCGGATTCCAATGACCCCCAGGCGTACTTGGATGGGATGGTGGAGGACTTTGTGGATGTCATTCGCCCAACTTTCCATTTCTGAATCCAGCTAACCCATCCGTCTACCAGATAGGAACGCCTCAGGATACCTGATATAGATACAAACATAGTCGAGTAAAACCTTGTCTTCTGTGTCTTGATCGGTCGTAGATTTCATATCACATTCTGGCGGTGGCCTCTGCTTGTACCCTATCTGGCCGTGCCATTCATCCTTGCAGCGCGTTTTGTACAACTCACGCTACAACCACTGCCAGCAACCTAATCAACCTTCTAATATGCTGCGTGATTCCCACGCGAGAGAATATACAGCTATTACTCCTTCCCTACGTCCATTCACTCGGCCGGGTAGACGGAGCCTTCGGGAGGCTGAGGAAGCTTCTTGCACGCACCGCTCGCCATATATCTTCGTAGCTCGATCAGAATCGTCTCCATGGTGTTTTCCCGCTTCCAGCTGGCCAAGCAGGGCAGCTGCGAAGGCTCGACTACGCCATTTTGTGGATTGACGCAGGGGAGGTTCACCATGCTGACAAACTGGATGGTCGGCGGCTTATCTGGGTACTGGGGTCCGCAGTGCATCTTGACCGAATAGATTCTGTTCTCGTGGACGCTCTGGCCGATAGGGAGTTAGATCCAGGTGAAGCCAGAAATGGCTGGCGGCAGAGAGAGACTTACGTGGGGAGGACCGAGGATGGTACCGTTCCAGTCGGACATCAAGAGGTCCTCCGGGTTGTCCAAACCGTAGCTGCAGGCCTCTAACAAGCGTCATCAGATCAGTAAGCGACCTTTCTATGACTCAAAAAAGATATCCCGCCAGCAGGCGGGACGAATACAGCGCCAACCTACCGGCTCCCAATCCCTTCTCGCCCTTCTCTAGCTCTTCCAGCAGGCGGAAGTTGCGTGGAACCTTCGCCATGGTGTCGTGAATCAATGAAACGTGATGGCTTCTATAGTGTGGTGAATCTGAGCAAAACCGCGCGGGGCGCAAATGCCTTAGGGGTGCTGAGGTGCGAAGGGAAGAGGATGTCACAAATTCAACTACTCTCCACAGTAGACTGTGCCACCAATGTGCCAAGGTGAGCGCACGAGATGGACGAAACCAACAAGGCGAACAAATTGCAGCAGGAGGATGACAAAAAGCGCCCAAGAGGTAAACCGGGAGCTGTTAGGAGCACATGGGACGGCTTTGGCAGGGAAAAGGAGGGGCAGAAGTGACGCTGACCCGCCGCATTGACGGGCTAGACTCTGGTTTGGCGGGGTCGCTCTTGCGCTGGACTGCACCCGATCGGGTGGCATTCCATCCAGAAGCGCAGGCGGTGAAGACAGACGGCATTTCTGCCTGGTCTTGCGCACGTCTTCAGCAGAACAGGACCGGATAGGAAGCCATCTTTAGTTCAATAGTGAGCTAACTGGAACAGAGCATTTTAAAGTAGTTTAATCCCATGCATGTCCACGGTGACTGCGCGTCGCGGAGGCAGGCGGCGGATCAGCCGGGTTGGTACGTGGCCTAGTGATTAGCTACAGAGGCAGGCGGGCCAACTGACGAGGTACCCTTCACAGCGGGCGCGCCTTACCTAATCCCACCGCGGTTAACCGCTTGCTAAACGGGGAATGGACCAACCCGAAAGCGACCAATCTGGCAACTTGCCTAACTTTACGTATCGATGCGCGCGTACCTCTCCCATATGGATAGTACTTACATGAGATCTGGATCCAAAACCTGGAGCGTAGTGCAACCGACCTGCGACCCCTTTGCCGACTGAATTCAGTAGTGTCAATTTGTTTTACTTCCTAGAAAGGTCCAAAAGCCAGGCAGAACGGAAGATTACCGGCCGTCTTCTCCTGCACCTGCGGCGGCTTCCGGCAAGTGGCTGCTGTGGTTACCTGTCCACCACCAATTTTGTCCACCCGCCCGTCGTCGTTCCATGGATCCCGGCCATATTGACGGGCCAAGATGACAACGCAGCTCCTGGCCTCCGAGCTCACGAATCTCATCCAGGAGAGCAAGCGGAAGCATAATGATTTACGACAGGTAACCCTTTTCCCCCCCACGGCATCGCGTTTCACGTGGTACCGAAGCTTCTTCCCCGCTGGAGTTGAAGCCACACCTCACATATGCTGACTGTATATGCCACCAGGCTGCCGAGAAGTCGCTCGAGGAGCTTAAGAGCCTCCGGGGTGGTAATGAGTCTCAGGTAGCTGCTGGTATGTGTGACTGGTATGGGCTGCGACCTGCAACCTGCTTTCTAACGTTCTGTAGAACTTGCCCAGCGGCCCAATTTCGTGAATCCGTTTATCATTGCATGCGGTACCAAAAATGCAAAGTTCACGGGCATTGCAATTGTCTGCTTGCTGCGGCTGATCATGGCCAGCGCCCTGCCAAGGACCAAGCTGAGCCCTGTTCTGGAAGCCTTGAGGGAGGCTACATCATCAGGGTTAGATGTCCAGCTCAAGATCCTGCAAGCCCTGCCAACCCTGCTGCAGAATTATGCAGCTGATATCAAGGGTGACTTGCTTGTCACTGCCTTGAACATATGTTTCATCCTGCAGACGAGCAAGAATGGTATCGTCAGCAACACTTCGGCTGCTACTCTCCAGCAGCTTGTCGTTACCGTTTTCGACAAAGTTGTGGCCGAGGACCGCTCATCGTCAGATGCGAGCTATGTCGGCGATGCGCCAACACATAGTGGTCAGGTGCAGCTGCGTTCGGCTGCCATGGATGCCTTTCGTATCTTTAGGGATATCTGTCTCATGACGGAGAACCAGCGACCCGAATACCTCAGATTCACAGGATTGCCGCAGACATTCGGATTGGAGCTGATAGAATCGGTCTTGACCAATCATGCCGCTATCTTCTCGTCACACCCAGAACAAGCCCATGTCCTCAGAACTAATGTAATGCCCTTCCTGATCAGCGCTTTGTCCGGAAAGCTCAATTTTGCGACATCGGTGAGACTTGTACGGATATTGTATACTCTCCTGAGGCGGCATTTGAATATTCTGCAATCTGAGGGTGGCGATGCGTTGGAGATATTGACACAGCTTCTCGACCAAGACACCGCCCTCTGGAGAAGGTCTCTGTGTATGGAAGTCTTCCGAGGAATATTTGCCGAGCCCGGCTTGCTGAGGAAGATCTATATGCTATATGATGCTGACGAAGGGGAGAAGGACATCCTCAAACACTTGACGGCCACGTTCGTCCGCGTCAGCACCGAGAAGCCTGTAATTATTGGACTTGGCCACCAGTCTACTATACCAGTGGCGAATCCGTATGCAAGTGTAGGAAGTTCCACTGACCAAGCCATGCTCGAGACTAGCGGTGTAACTGGAATTATCAGCGGGTCAGTTGGCGGCGAGGGTTACAATACGGGTATCAGTTCTCAATGGAGTTCAATGCGAGTACCATGCATCGACCAGCTGGACAAGACAGAGCCACCCGCTATTCCAGAATCTTATATTTATGCGCTGACTTTGTCTTGCATCACATCGCTCTCTGAAGGACTGGCCAAGTTCATCTTGCCTCTGACTGTGCCGGGCGATAGTCGCTACCGCAAAAAGGGAGGGAAGCCAGCCACAATTCAGGAAGAGGGGGTTGAGCCTGTCAAGGCTACTCTCGATCGAACCGGAACTCTCACTACTCTGGAGAGGTCAGGCTCTTTTAAGAGAAATCCAGTTCCTGTCAATCCGCTAGCATTGAAGGATCATCCATTACACCAAGAAGTGGTGATATGTGCTCAGATAGTTGATGAGTGCTGGCCTGCTATTCTGGCCACTTGCTCCACCTTTCTGTACGCCGCACTGGACTCCGAATACTACCACGGCCTTGTTCGTGCCTTCCAGAAGTTTGCCCACGTGGCTGGTCTCTTGCAGCTGGGTACGCCGAGAGACGCGTTCTTGACGACGCTAGGTAAGGCCGCAGTGCCTCCAAATGTGTTTACGGCTTGCCTAAACGCAGGTACCTCGAGGTCTTCGGGGCCCGCCCTGGGAAGCGAAACCCCGAACAGCATTCTCAGCAATGCTCGTGGCCTGCTGAGCGTGGAAAGTCTGGTAACGCCGGTGGGGGCCGCTGGAGAGCGACAAAGACAAGCATCTATTGATGCTAACACGGTCTTGCAAACGCTGACTACTCGCAACTTGCTGTGCTTGCGTGCTCTATTGAACCTGGGTATTGCCTTGGGTCCAACTCTTGGAACATCATGGCGGATTGTACTTGACACCCTTCAGCAAGCTGACTTCGTTCTCTTCTCTTCTGGAAAAGCAGCAGGACGAACCCCGCCCGTTTCTACCAAGGTTATTGACCAAAAGGCAGAAGGCGAGGCTGCAAATCTTATTGCCAACTTTGGCACAGAGATCCGAGCTGTTGAGACTGCCGCATCGCGACTCTTTGAAAGCACTGTAGACTTCCCGAATGAGTCTTTTGTGGAAGTAGTGGAGGCTATATGTAGCCTTCTCGAACGACAGCCGGAAGCTGCATCAGAGCCCAACAGTAGGCCACAGTCCTCTTCCCAGACCCTAGAACTTCCGACAGAGGGCCATCGAAGGCTGAGTGGGCAACATCGCCGTATTCTGAGTATATCTACGGCTGGAGGGCCGAACCAAGAAGACCAATTTGCCTTGGCTAAGTTGGGAGATGTGGCAGCTATCAATATCGAAAGACTGCTTTCATACCCACCGGAGGTTTCAGGGTGGACGCTACTAACTTCAGAGTTAATCGAAACTCTGGGATCTAGCACAACATCAGCTCAAGTTAGAACCCGTGCAGCGGAGATCATCGTGCGGTTCATACTAGAAGCTGCGAATACCGCCGCAAGCCTTGGCGATGAGGCGAGAGGCAAAGTACAATTACGACTGCTGGAGGCTTTCAGAGACTCCTTGAGGCCTCTGCAAAGAGACGACCGCCCGTCCTCCGTAGCAAACTACGCGACCGATGTGGAAATCCACAAGATAATTCTAGAGGGACTCAAGAGCTTATTTGACAACTGTGGCGAAACACTCATTAGCGGCTGGGATATTGCTTTTGAGATTATCGGAAGCATATTCATTCAGAAGAAATCCGCCACCAATAACACAACTCCCGGGCAGTCTTCCTCTCTGATACTGACCCGTTCGAGCAAGCTTATCAGATCGTCTTTCAATTCGCTGCAACTCATAAGCTCGGATTTTCTCTCGTCGTTACCAAACTCTTGCTTCCTCATCCTTGTTGATACCCTGTACAAATTTTGTTCCCAAGATGATGATCTTAACATCGCACTCACAGTAAGACCAAGTCAAGTTGTTAAATGGATAACCATGCTAACATTTCATGCTAGACGGTGACTTTCTTCTGGGTCTTATCTGACTTTTTGTCGGGAAAGAACAAGACCCTTTCGATCACGAATGGCCTATTCGATGATGGGGATGAAAAGACTCTGGCCGAGAAAGCTGCCAACCCCGAGATTCCTTCCTCTGACGCGGCACTATGGATGCTTCTGTTGCTCAGACTGACGAATGTTACAACCGATGACCGTCTTGAACTGAGAAATAGTAAATACCTACTCCCCGTTCGCAGTATTTCCTTACGCTAACAATCGTAGGTGCCACACATACACTTTTGCGAATTTTCGACGCCTATGGGGATCGACTAAGCCCCGAGGCTTGGTCTATCTGTATCAAATCTGTCATATTTAAGCTCATGTCTTCCGTAGAGGACGAACTACGTACAGTCAGCGCGTCGGAAACCAACGAGAAAGAGAGAAACGAGTGGCATGACACTGCTGTTGTTGTCTTGAACGGGATATCCGGACTACTTGCCAATTATCTAGATGTCCTTACAGTCCATCCCACGTTCAATTCATATTGGCAGCAGCTATTGGGTCATTTCGCATCCCTGTTAGATTTCCAGGTTCTGGAGATTAATACGGCCACCTTCAAGGCTCTGGCTCAGATCCTATCCCAGAGCCAGAACGGAGCAAAACAGAACTTCAACAAAACGACCATCGATCTTGCGTGGGATCTATGGTCTAGAGGAATTCCCATTGCGAAACAAAAAGAAGGAGAGAAGACTGTAGACAATCAGAACTGCCTTCTGGCTTATGTGGCCGCCTTGCGAGATGTTTACCGCCTCATCCAAGCAGATCTTACCGTTGATCGAGTCCGGAGAATGCTGACATTGCTTCGCGATACCATGCAGCAAGCTACGCCTGGGGCTTTCGTAACGGATATCGACTACATGACGCCTCTGCAAGGCCAGGTGCTGGACGTCCTCAAGATGCTGAGAACCGATTTGCCCGGGGCTCCATCAGCGCTGATCTCTCAGACATCTGAATTCATTAGTCTGGCTTTTGCGGACGACAAAGTTCAAAACAGGGACAAGTCTGACAAGCGTACGTACATTGCCATGTCAAAGGCGAGCATGCAGATACTCGAATCTCTAATTACAAACCACGCATCTGACCTGGGGATTTACAACGACGGTGCATTCCTGGTTGCATTGACGGCTCTCTCTAAGCCTGTCGTGCTCAAGTACCAGTTCCCCATCATTACCAAATCCACACAGCCGTGGAAGCAAGCCACGACATCTTCTCTCGCTATCCTAGATGCCACCCTTCCCTACCTACGCATGCTTGACATACCCCGTGCTACTCTTCACGATATTTGGCATATGATCGTCATCACTGCGAACGGTGTCACAGAGGCCAACTTTGACAATGTGCCCCCCGAGCATGTAAATCTCGTGACGGATCAGGATTTCGATATATCTTCATTCAGCAAGCTTCGTGAGCTTATAATCCCGGCTCTTGGATCCGACGTGGTTCCCGATCGAACTCGGAAGCTATACGCGGAGTCTCTCTTCCGTATGTCTATCATCCACAAGCCCGCACCGGCGGATGCTGCCCTCATCACGGGCGGGAATGAAGGGCTCCTGTCTCTGTACAAGCCCCGATCCGGCCGCACGGTTGACCCAACACCGAGCTTGCGCCAGCAGGTGGCTTACGTATGCCTCGATGAGCTTTTTGCCCTAATCTCGTCGCATGACGACGCATTGACGCCTTCCATCAACGTCCATCCGCCTACCCCAGGCTTCCCACCACCTAAGGGGCAACCGTCCTCGTCCAACCCGCCGAGGGAGGCGCCTCATGCAATGCACATTCGTCTCGCGCGTGCAGCGGCGCCGTACTTGATGCTACGTGCGGCGCTAACGCTGCGAGCTTATGTTGCAGATCAGCCGCTGCGTGGCCGGATGCCACAGCCGCTCAGTCAGCGGGTCGAGCTCACGCACGTGCTGGAGCGGCTTGTGACATTGCGCAGTGAGAGCGCTGCCATCCCAGACTGTCCTAATGTTGAGAGCGAGATGCACAAGCACCTTATCCGGCTGTATCCGCTGCTTATACAGGCGGTTGCTGTCGTCGGTGGTGAGGGAGGTGGTAATAGTGGCGGGGAGGTCAGTAGATTGCTTGGTAAGGGACTTGAGGTTATCGGCGCGGAGCTAGGAGTTTCTGCAGCTACTACTGTTAGCATTACAGCTGCTTCGGCCTGATGCTTGAAGAGGGAGCCAGATAGTGGGTAATAAAATACTTGGACTTCTGGGCGAGAACGAGACAATGGGCTTGATGAAGCACGGGCTAAGTCGTTTTCCAGGGGTTGAGCAAGATTTAGGAGAGGAGAGAGCGTACTTTGTTTGTTTTTCTGAGCCAAGCAAGTTGCTGTTATTGAACACAAGTAGGGGAACAAAAATGAATTTTGTAGTTCTCCAAGTTTTTATTTTTATTTTTTATTTTTGTTTTAAATAGAAACAATATACTATTCAGCCAAGTAAGGATTCTGGTATTGCCTCCCATGTCTTTGAAGTGCAGCCGAGAAAGATTCTGACACAACAGCAGGATTCGGGCATTTCCCAATTGGGGTCTCTTTCCTTGACTCTGGGGGACTACATACACACGCCAAGTAATTGAAGTGGTTGTATATTTCTTTTGGAGAAGAGAGGCTACTTAATATATCAAGCCCGCTTTACGCCGGATACGCCTCGCGCCATCCCCCCCATGTGAGAAAACCCTTTGTCCTCCTTCGCTGTCCATCCAGCGTAGAAGTCCTGCAAAAATGTTGACCAACTCCGAAGCTCTGCGGTACTACTTCATCGGCATGCATGCATCCACCATGAAGAAGAGGGGGGAACCAAAAAAAAAAAATAGAACTCTCTCTCTCCCTTCCCAAACCATAACCTAATGCTTCTTCTGCCCTGGCATTCGCCGTCCTAGGCTTGGTTTCGTGGGATTTTTTTCATTTCATTTTTTTTGGGGTAGAATACACATAAAATGTACATAAGAAGAACATGACGTATGGCTTAAAACATCGTCTCCAGTCCATACGTGCAGTCATTCATATAGAATAGTTCCCACAGGCCCATTACCATGGTGGGGGGGGGATAGGTTCGGTTTTACTAGTTTCACTCCTTTCATCTCCTCGGGTAAAGGTGGCCATCGATTCTCACGAATCTCCCCTATTTTGCGACGGATGTTTTGCTCCACGCCCAATGAGGAAGCGAGAGAGTTGCCCATGCGGTTGGCCTTCATCTAGTAGAGACGCCAAACCAGCACAGAAAACGGATGATAGGAAACGACCTCTTTGCTTTTCCATCCTTGCTTGACGCTGTGTAGCCTTCCGAGGCATGATACCTCGGTAGAATATCCCACTCAACAGCTCCCCTTCATTATTTCATCGACACCGAATTCATTGAGCACTGGGTAGTGGTGGGGGTAGTGTGTGCCCGTTTTACTTGCGCTCCGTCGTGTTATCAAACTCCCTGACCATCGAGTCGACAGCGCTGCGGTGCTTGGTGACTTCCGGGGTGGCCGGAGCGTCGATCTGCTGCTTCTTGCTGTCGCCAATGGCCTTGACGATGTTCTCAGCCATGGACTTGGACTGGGCGGCGCCGACCTTGCCATAGACGCTGAGGCCGGTGGCGATCATGCCGCCAATGTCGCCAACGTTGCCGGGGACGACGACAGCGGTGCTCTCGCGTGCGAGCTTGGCAAAGGCGTCGACGTACTTCTCGGCGACGTTGAGGCTGACGGCGCCCTGAGCGGCGCCACCGCCCGTGGCGATAGACTCCGCGATGGCGTCGATGCCGGCCGCGGTGGCTTTGGCCTTCATGAGGATAGCCTCGGCCTCACCGCTGGCGCGGTTGATCTGCTCGGCCCGCATAGCCTCACTGGCCAGGATCACACTCTGCTTCTTACCCTCGGCGATGTTGATGGCGCTCTGGCGCTGACCTTCAGACTCGAGGATCTCGGCGCGTTTAGACCGCTCGGCGGTTACTTGACGATGCATGGCCTCGACGACGGCGGCGGGTGCGTGGATGTCGCGGATCTCGTAGCGGAGGCAAGTGACGCCCCAGGCTTGCGCGGCCTCGTTGATGCTGGTGGTGATGTTGGTGTTGAGAGCTTGGCGCTCCTTGAGAACGTGGTCGAGCGTGAGCTGGCCAATTTCCGAGCGCATTGTTGTCTGAGCGAGCTGTGAGATGGCATACTCGGCATCCTCTACCCCGTAGCTGTGTTTTTGCAGATCCGGATGGTTAGTTTTCCTAATTTCGCAAAGCAGCTTTGCCAGTAACATGAACTGAGAGCTCACCTGGCCTTGTACGCATCAAAAACCCTCGTGTATAGAACACCGTCTAGCTCCAGAGTTACATTGTCGGCGGTAATGGCACTCTGGCTGGGTATCTCAATGGCGACTTCCTTGAGACTCTTAACGTAGGCAATGCGGTCCAGGAACGGGACCAGGATGGCCAGACCGGGTTCCAGGATCCGGTTGAACTTGCCCATGCGCTCGACGATCCATGCCGTCTGCTGAGGTACGAAGCGGACAACGGTGTTGGCGGGAAGGGAGGGACGCTGGAAGTACGAGGGCGGCAGGGCGCCCAGCGGTGACGCACCGAAAGGCCCGCTGGAGCCCGAGGATCCGGTCGCGGGGATGGCGGCACGGGCGCTGGTCTGGAAAGATCGCTGTTGCTGCGTACTCCTGTATTGGGATTGCCTAGACGGCGATTGGGTCTGTGGAGAGGAGAGCAGCCCTGAGGAGCTGTTGTTGGAGGAGGAGGAGGACGACGACTGCTGAGACAGCAGGTGACGCCGTATGGCGGGCGTCACGAGCACCTTTTCGGCTTGGCGTGCCAGCGACATGTTTTGCGAAGACAACGTTCCAATAGAGACGGGGCGCAAACACAGGGGAAAGGAAGAGAAAAAGGCAACGGGAGGAAGGGGGATCGTAGAGAGAAGAGGATTGTCCGGTGAGGTGGTTCTGCAAGGCTGGCCCGTGACGTTTTCGTGGTAAGAAGTCAAATGCACAGGCTATTTTTTTTAGCGAGCAAGCAAGCAGCTCCCCTCAAGCTCCGGGCAGTTAGTCACTGGCCACTGGCCCCAGAGCGGGTGGGGTACGATGATGACCCGGGGAAGCTCGGGACGGCTCGGGCATTGGCACATTGGCCGCTACAGCGGTGGCTGGTGCAGTTAAGCAGCGTGTATACTCTATACAGCGATAAGTAGTACATTAATCGGCATTAGAGCCGACTTATTATGTACATATGAAGTACAGTACCTGTGTACTTCACATATCCCAGATCATGAGGATGAAATGGGATATGCACCTGTGACTTGACAAATAAGAAGAAGGAATTTATCTGCTGGCCGGTGTCTGAAGTCATAACGACTGATCATCCCAGTGCTATAGTCATCACGAGAACAATTGAGAGCCATTGATATGTCATTATATTGTAATAATCTCTGCACTCCTGCTAAATCGGCTTCGGCGGGTAATGTGTTCCCTACTACGGGAGTTTCATTCCAGCTGCACTGCAGATGAAATTTTTTTTGGGTTTGTTTAAGCCACTGCCCAAGTCCAGTGTATGCCAGGAAGATCAAAATCGAACCAAGCAGCGTCTCGTAAGGCTACTGGTCATAGCTATCCTTTCTCTATAACACCATCCCTATCCCTTTACACGCCCAGCCGTCGCTGACCATATCTCATGATTCAGATCCCGTGTAAATGCATGCAAACGTCAGGATAACTGGTTTTAATCCAGGTTGGTCCATATAACTCGTAACTCGTCATCTTGCTGTGGTTCAATACACATCCGAGTACCACATCGATTGGTGAGAAACCCGATCCTCAGCGCTACGGCTACTAGAGGAGGGCGGGAAGTCGTTGTGTGTTGGGCATTGGCCACTCACACTCTTCACATGGTGGTATCCGGGCCTATCACGCTTGCCCAAAAAGCCTTGTCCACATCTCGAGGCTTGAACCCCGGGGTTCTACCCAAGCATGTCGCATGAGAGACCAAACCTAAAAAGTATCAACAAGTCAGCTCTAACCTTTAAAGAACGCTGGGTTGTATCCGGCAAAAAGACAGTGTAGATCATGGCAAACTTACGCCTCATGAACTTTTCCACATCTAACCTCAACGACTTTTTGCGAGCGGACTTCTGGCCAAAGAGGGACTGCTGATGACCTGTGTCACCGCTGATAGGGGGTAGGTATTGCAGTAACATGGGGTCCGCATAGGCAGTGAGGTTGCTTGAGTCGTATGCAGACAGACCAGGCGTCCCGCCCGAGTGCATATAGCTCTGGGGAAAAATATCCGCCGTGGTGCCCGTCGTCGGTATCACGGACCATATATCATCGGCGACGCTTACTGGTGGCCTCAGAGACTCGGCTTGCGAGGCGGGGCTTGATATCCTGGTCAAGGCCGGTGCCAAATTTGAGCTGGAGGCTGCGGTGCTAGTGGCATGGTCTACACCATAGCTCATTCCAGTGACAGTCGTCGCGCTGGACGATGTCACGGTCTCATTGGACGAGTCTGCCTGCCCCAGGGAGGATGGGGAGGATGGTGATTCACCAAAGGCACCCTCTTGGATCTCGACCGTTACGTAATCCGCAGTGGGCGGGATCTCCACGCCGTTGTGGATGAGATAGTACTCAACCTCATCGGTATCCCAGAAAACTCCATCCCAGCCGGGAAGGTTGATCTGGCCGCCCAGGCTCATTAGGGAGTTCTGAATTTTGCTGATTCGTTGATCCGAGGGTCCCATGGGGAACGGCGACGGATCTTTGGGCCGGTTCGAGAACGGATTGATGCGGTTGAGCTTCTCTCCGGGAAATTGCATGCCAGCTCCATTGACGTGCAGAACATGATAGTCCCACCTGTAGAGGGACTCTCTCTGCGCCTGCGCAAGCGCCGCCAGCGTGCGCTCCTTGATCTGATCTAACGTCTCGAACAACCGCGCGAGACCGAACACGCGCATAATCTTGTCCGGAGGTGGGTGTCTCATCGTGAGAAGCTTCGCGGCGTTCTCCAAGGCCACGCGGTGCAGCCGCCTGCTGAAGCTGCCCTCATGGAAAGCGTAAGTCTTGGGAATCGACAGCGAATCGTACAGGGAGGGTACCCAGGCGTTGGTGGGGAAGTAGTACTCGTCGAAGGAGAGCGAGGTGAAAGTAGCATTATGGGCGGTGGGTTGGGCGATGACTTCGTAGCCTGATGGGGGTGAAACTTGGCTCGTCGAAAGGCTGCCCGAGGATCCCGACAGCTTGTCGTCGGATCCGTCGAGATCCGGCTCGTGGGCTACAAGAAGTCCACCCCAGAGGTGCTGTGGCTGCTGCTCCTTACTTGCACCTGCCTTGGATGCATTCCGAGCCGGAGGTTTGGGGCCGGGCTTTCTGGACTCCTGCTCGGCTGTGTTGGCACCATTCCCATCCGAAGAGTCGACGTCCTCGTCGTCTTTCTCCGTTGAGCGCTTGGCTATAGCCTGAAGCCGCATGAGTCGCTGACCAAACTCGGGCGCCTGCTCCAGCAGGCCCTTGCGCGTGGCGTAGTCGAACAGGTCACGGTAGGCCTCGCTCATCTGCTCCGTGACATCCTTCAGACTGTCTACCTGCTTCTCCAATGTTGATATCGCATTTTCCTTCCTGCTCCGATATGCCCTCTGGGCTAGTCTGATCTGCGTTCGTCGTCTCTGCAGGTTTGGTTAGATTTGGGCCCAGTACGCAAGAACAAACACGAAATCCAGAAGGAGGCTCGAAGTGGCCGTCATTCTCCACCACCCGGAACCGAGTGGTTGTTTGTATTGAAATACACATCACTTCACCATGTATGCCACAACGGTGGTGGTCAACAGTTGACTCGAAGTCCCCCATAAGATTGAGAAATACTTGGGAGACGATTTGAAGTTAAGGAGTCGACTAAGAGAGACATTGACTTACCTCCTGGGCTGTGTCGTCCTTTGGGTCAAGCCTCGGTCTTCCACGAGACCGTTTCTTTTCGTCGGCCTCTCCATCTTCACTGAGTTGAGCCCGAGTACGCTTCTTCGGGGCTGGCGCTTCATCTTCGAGGGAGCTTTTCCGTGTCTTTCCGCCCGAAGCCCTCCTCGGCCCATGGCCGTCCTCGTATTGCTCGGCACTGAGGATTGCTAAATCCGACTGCATTACCGACGTCTTGGGTCACTTGCAGGCCGCGTGCCGCTCAATGGCGTAGACTGGAGGCTTTTTTTTTCTGTCTCTACTGCTGCCCTTTCCTTTGCTTTCCCGTCCCGATGTGCCTACCACTTGGTCCAATGAGATTTTGAGGAGGGAATATCTGCCCAGGGGCTTGCCTCGTTAAGACGGCGGGAGCGATCAAAGTGCAGAACAGCCTAAGATGAGAGCTGTTTCTGCCTTGTCGAACTAACAGCCAGAAGAATAATAAATTACTAAACAAGGTATGACTCTGAGACAGCAGTTACGAAAGCGGAGGGAGATGTTGGTCCGCCGGTGGTGGATGGTGGGGAACGGCTGGCAGCAAGTCTGGAAGATTCAACCATTCGCAAAGCGCGAGAATGACTTCGAAGGCGTTTTTGGTTTTTTTTTGAGGGGGTGTGAACACGCGCGGGTGTTAATGTGTGTTTGTGCGTTGCGTGTGTATCTGGTCAGCACAGTAGGCCAATCGCAGCAGCTACAATCTAAACTCTTCTTGGGTTTTGTATTTATTTATTCATTGAGGGAGAACGAGGAGAAGGAGAAGGCGACGTTCAAGCAGAGGGCGTATAATAAGTTTTGTTCTCGATGGGTTAGCCCGCAGCTGAATCCGCTTGGGCCATCAAGAAGTGGGACACGGGGAGTAAATACCGAAAAGCGCCCGCTTTATTAATAATGATGGGGGGCCTGGAATAAGGATGGTATTGGGGATGCGATGGTGGGATGTAGGGGTATTTGGAGGGGTGTGGAACGGGAAAGTCAGACCCAAAAAACCCGGCCGAAGACTAATAAACCAGTCCAGGCCAGAATCGGAAGAAGGTGCCCGAGCAGCGAGCAAACACACGCTCGCAACCAACGACAGCTGACTAAAGCGAGAGACCCGAGAAGCTGGTGGTTGCGCGCTGGTCCAGATGCGATGCAGGATGGGATGGGTTTCCGATTTCCCATCGAGTGGACTGAGGGGGGCGGGTCTTGGAAAAGCATTGACTGCAATAAGTTATTCAAATGTTACTATGTGAGTACGTATACGTACAGACACTGCAGCGTCCCCTGTGGTCCCGATTCAACCCTGCTCACCGCGCCAGCTTTCCATCCCCATGACCCTCCTCCCATCTCATAGGACCCGGGGGCAGCGCCGTGACGTTTCTTCTGCCTGTGCCATTGACTCAGGGGCCTAACCGTGAATGGATATTGCTCGCTGGCCTGGGGATCTCACTCAGCGCCTCACGCTAAACCTCTCTAGGGCATTGCGCAAGCCTGGTCCGAGGTCGTTTTCGCGTGGCCCGCCTACCTAACTTGCCCAGGCTACATATCTACGTACGAACGATGCAGCAGGCCATGCAGAGCTTGTTGCAAGTTGCTTAGCATAGCAGTAGGCATATACGACCCATTCAATAGAAGTAAATCTTTGGAGGGGGAAAGACCCTCCCTCACCGAGGGCGTCTGTACTTTAGTCATCCGCCCCTGCTAACATTCGCCACTCATAGGAAGTGCCGTACCATGGCGTGGCATAGCGTCGTCTGGCATCGGATTCCACGAAATGTTCCCTACCAGGCACAAGTGAGCTGGGCTGGTATTACCAATCTTGACTTACATAAGTGGCCGCCACAATCGCCTCTCTTGTGGTTACCCGTGTTGCTTTGAGTCCAGCCTACCCAAAAGTACCCCGGTCTATGTAAGTTGCTTTTTTTGTAAGACTTTTTCTTTGGTTTTTTTTTTATTTTTTATTTTGATTTGGGCGAAAGGCAACTTCCGAGACCTCCTCTATCTGACATTGCTTCAAATCAAAAGCAATTTGGCTCCTGTCCTCCCTTCTGACCCCGCATGGGTTGGTCCCGCTGTGCTACATCCTTGAGGCTGCGGCTGCTACCCCCGACGTCGCTTTGCTCTCATGCTGTCTTCTGCATGTAGTTATGTACTGTACGTACGTACGTACGTACGGACTCGAGGGGCATGTAGGCATGAAACATCGGGCAGCAAAGAAACCTTGACCAAAGCCATCGGATTAAAGACCGGGCTAGCTCGACCACCCGTAAAAAAGGACACGCGCATGCACGCCCCTTAGTCGTCCCCTAGTTTGAATCACTATCAACCTTCCCACATGGCATTTAGGCTGGCCACAGAATTACCCATTACCAATCAAGCACCGCCTAACCAAGATCTCGCGTGATATATCGCATGGCCAGATCATGTCTTGCAGCTGCTACAGCATTCCTTACAAACCACGCGAAACGGCTCAGTGGTCCATTCGATTCTGTTCAAACGCCGCTCCAAACGCCGCGTCGTCATCATCGGCAGGCCCCGTCCTGTCCTCCTCACCTGACCACACGGTTCATGGCTGACAAAGCGCTTAACGTTCCGGCGCCTATAGTATATCGCCCTATCGAGGTATTAAGAAGCAGAACCCAAAATTACGGCCGAGTGCGCGATCAGATGGAGTGCTAACTAGATCCACCATGCATTCGGAGTGTCCCAGCGCCACAAGTTTCGATTAATATATTACATGCGTAGATAGTGCCAGACAACACGAGTCCAGCACTTAGCCTTTCATTTAAACACACACAGAACACAGAATCTATCGTTCCAACGCTTAATGAACAGTATATCACCAATATGATAGATATATAATTGCACTAGCTCGAGAGTGGCTGCCATTATCAATGTGGTACCAAAGGGTTACGATAGAGATCACCATACATATGCACAGCATTGGAGATTGTTATATATCCTTCGATCAGTAAAGCGCAAAAAGTAAAAGCCCTAAAATCACATTCGCATATGTAACTATATGTAGCACCCATTACCTCACACCTCCATGACCAAAGGGTCCTCGCCACGGAGAGCCCGCCACCGGTTCGAGGATCGGAGCAGCTCGTCACAGCCTTGGAGCAGCCGGCCCCACTTCCTCGCGAATCCGGGCGTCACCTCCCAGCCGTCGACGAGCCAGGGGTCCGTCCACACGAGAAGGCCGGTCTCGCCGACGCAAGGGCGCGACGGCCCGTCGCACAGCCCGCCCGTAGCGTCGGCCTCGAGCTCGTCGAGGTCCAATCCGCCGCCGCCACCGTCACCGTCACCGTCACCATCGGCCCCCATTGCGGAGATGATGTTGTCGCGCATCTGGGGGCAGGGGATGATGTCCACCGCCGGCGGGTGCGCGCGCGTGAGCTGCAGGAACGTTGGGCGCAGCGACTCGGGCACGGAGGGCGGCAGGGGCTGGAACATGGGCACCGCGGCGTAGAGGGCCTCGCACTCGCGCGTCTGGGTGTAGGGCAGGATGCTCATGTTGGTCATGATGGCGCGCAGGACGTTGAACTGCAGCACCGGGATCAGGTGGTCGCGCGACAGCGGGAACGTGGAGAAGAGCTCGCGCTGCAGCGCCAGGATGTGGCCGAACCGGGTTGCCAGCTCGCGGCTTGTGGTGTCGTTGTTGTCGTCGTCACCGACCGTGGGAGGAGCGCTAGGAGGTACGGGGGACGCAGAGCGGACCATCATTGTCCTCGATTCAACACCGGGGAATTTGTAAGTGTAGCAGTAATAGTAGTGTGGCTGCAGGCCTGATCCGCATCCTGAAACTTCTAAAGCCTTCCTCTTCCCTTTCCATTTAGAATCAATAAAAGCTGCCGGCTTCACTGAGGGGTGGGGGACTAAAGGCTTGCATATGCAAAGCTCCTCCCTTTCAGTATTACGGTGCTAGGAACTACTACTCACTATGTGCCCTGACGTTTAATCGATTCTGCAATTTTCTTCGGGCTTTGGCATCCGTCACGCCGGTCCAATCATCACCTGGAGCTTGTACCTATATAAAAATCGTCATTAGTGGCATGAAACTGTGCATATGCAAATGTGATGTCGATTTTGCACCAACCGGGCCACGACTGGGTGTTACTCGCTCACCTCTTGAAGAACAGGCACAGCAATGCGGCGATTTCGTGAGCTCATCGTGTTCAGCGTCTTCTTAAAACTATGCGCCCACCTCCTCCGTCTCTAGGTCATTAACCTCTGGCTTAGGGTAGTATATGCAAGTAGAGCTTGCCAGTTCATGGCATGTTTTGCAAGCAAGACCCGAACCCCCCGAATGCTCATATCGTCGGAGAGTCTTGAAAGTCGTTGTGCTGCTTACCAGAACTTACCGGAGCTCAATTCTGATAGGTTCGGTAGACCATGAAGGATCCTCATCATCATGCAGCTTGCTTACGGCGCTAGCTGGATTCATCCTGATCGTGGAGTACCTACTGATAAGTGGATCCTCGAATAGAGCCAGTTGGGATGGACGACAAGGACAACTCAACTCCCTGCCTAAACGGGCCAATGCTGCCAAATCAAGTGAAAGTGTTGGTCAGAGTACTGGGTCAGAGTCAGATTCCAGCCGCCATTTCGATATGCGGGGCACTTACAGTTGATGGGGCGTAGCATGTTAGTTCTGGGATTATTTGATTGCAATAAGATAGACAGAACCGGTCTGACCTCGCTCGACCGAGAATACAAATTAGAGTCGGCCTGCCAGATTATGATTTAAGGGGACAGTGCATCTTTTGCTTACCTTGCCAAATCTACCTACATTTTAGAAGACCGATCTCCCATCTCTGCTCGCCTGTAAGAGTTAGCATCATGGATTCTCAGCAACAGGTCCCGGTGAAAACAGCCGTCACCTTTGACCTGTTGAAGAAGTATTTTCATGCCCAGTTCAAGGTAAAAGTACCCCTACCCGATCACAGCTTCGAGGGGCAGACCATCCTCGTCACGGGCGCCAGCTCGGGGATGGGCCTCGAGGCCGCCCGCCACTTCGTGCGCCTGGGAGCCGCGAAAGTCATCCTGGGGGTTCGCTCCTCCGAGAAGGGAGCCGCGGCCGTGGAATCCATAACCCATTCTACGGGGCGCGCCGGCATCGCCGAGGCCTGGCCGCTTGACCTGCAGAGCTACGATTCGGTCCGCGCGTTCGGCGAGCGCGTGTTTTCATCATCGTCATTGTCGTCGTCGTCGTCATCGCCCCCCGCTGGGCTCGAGCGGCTGGACGTCGTGGTCGCCAACGCGGGGATGATCGACCCGCACTTCCGGATGGCCGAGGACAACGAGGCCACGGTGACGGTCAACCTCGTCTGCACGCTGCTGCACGCGCTGCTCCTGCTCCCCAAGCTGCGCGAGACGTCGGTCCGGTTCGGCAAGGAGACGGTGCTCACTTTCAACGGCTCGTTTATGCACCTGATTGCCGAGTTTGAGGAGCGCCACGGTGAGGATATCCTGGCCGCGTGTGCGGATCCGAAGACGGCAAATATGGCAGATCGGTATGAGTGAACCCCCCTTAGCATCCCTGCCTCCTGCTGTTCGATAATTGCAAGATCGGGTTTTTTCGTGTTCATGCAGGGCTAACAAAATCACCCGACGTTTAGGTACAACACAACAAAGCTGATGCTACTTTTTGCGGTTCGCGCCCTGGCTAGCGAGGCGTCGAATTCCAGCAAGCCGGGTAACGTTGTGGTGTCCTATCTGAACCCGGGGACTGTCATCACCAACCTGAACCACACTTACTCTCTGACACAGAGGTTGATCACGGAGCTACTGATGAAACTATTTGGGCGGTCCGCTGAGGAAGGTGGCCGCATCCTCGTGTCAGCAGCGCGAGGTGGCCAGGAGACGCATGGCCAATACATCGATGACTTTGGGGTGGGCAAGTAAGTGTTTACTACTCCTTTTTTTTTGTATCCATTTCGTCGCTTTTTCTTCCCTGCTGCTTACTTCTACGCAATAAGAATGTCGGATTTCGTCACCAGCAAGGAGGGGGTAGAGACACAGGCGAAGCTGTGGAAGCAGCTTTCGAAGAAGTTGGAGAGTATATGTCCCGGTATAATGAATAATATTTAAAGGTACAACTTTGACTGTGCCGGGTTGATATAATACGTTGCAGATCGGCATTGGGTAGCCCCAGTTTGAGAATGGGTATTTCTAGTTTCGGGTTTGACTTGCTACAGTGCTCGTAAGGTCTTCCATTTGATAGCAACATGAAGATCGCTGTTATGCACGTGAACTATCTAAGGGAGCCACAGGGAAATCGGATGCCTGGAGAGTATTTTCATGAATGCAGGAGTATATTGGCCGTGATCTAGCTCATGTTATTACCCATTTTAGTTATCAAGGGCGGCCCGGTCCACGTGAATACTGGGAACCCTATTCGCCGGCCCCATTGTACTCCGCTGCTTACGCCAGGCATCCACGGTAGATGTAACCGGGCGGGTGGAGTCCGAGCTTCCGATCGATGGCCTCATTATTTGGGGAGCTTGCGTCCAACACGATGCTCGCCACAGTCAAGGTCAATAGGAGTAGACTTAAATCAGATTTGCTCGCTAATACTCCCTCGATTGGTCCATATAAAATGATATATAGCTCAATTAGTCCCCATGTACTGAGCCTCAACCAACCATGAAAGGGGGATGTTCATCAACTCTTCGGGGGCTCGCGGTGGCTTCAAATACATATCCATTCAATGTTAAAAAGAAGGTACAAATGTACGCGCTAAGCGTCGCTGAGAATAGCTGTTGGCATAACGGCTTGTCTACTATTGTCGCCAGTAATGTGTGACTTGGAGAGACATGAAATTGAATGTCAACATGTGAGACTAGGCAGCCCTAGATGTGCTAACTACCATAGTAGTTACCCTGCAACCTGACTAGGCAGCGTGTTTAAACTTAATGTGGCTAACAACGTTTGTGTTCACATCGTTTGTGTTCACACCATTTGTGGTGGAACTATTAGTTGAACACAAATGCCCTATTGGAAAAGAGGTCGATGAAACGGAGGGATCGGCCCTTTTACTAAACTCCGTTGAGCTGCATCTCACTGATCTCAATGCATGCACCCCGGATGTCCCTCACAGCAGGTTACCTATGTACATATATATACGTATAGAGCTCGAATTGACCGCCCCCGGAGCCTCTATTTGGAGCTGCATTTTTCTTCCTCCCACCACCGCATTTTTACTTCATCACAACTTAGCACAAAACATGACCACCCAAGCCGAGCCAGAGATTGTTCTATACGACTTGGCTTGCACCAAGAATGTCTGCTTCTCTCCCGCGGTCTGGCGCACTCGCCTCTTGCTGAATTATAAGCAAATCCCTTACAAGACCGTTTTCGTTGAGTTTCCCGATATTGAGCCCACGCTGAAAGACCTGTGAGTTTAAACCAGTCCTACCCTCCACGGCCTAAGCCGCTGCTTGCGAATGTTTAGGAAATCTGCTGACCAGACAAATTCCCAGCGGTCTGCCGCCGCACGACCCCGCCTCCGGATCCCCGGTCAAATACACGGTCCCGGCAATCTACCACGTGCCAAGTAACACATACATGATGGACTCCACCCCAATTGCGCAGTTCCTCGAGTCTACCTATCCGGAACCTCCGCTGCCGCTCACCTCGGAGCTGGGCAACGCGATCCAGAGCAAGCTGCGCTCCGTGGTCGGCGCGACGTTCAGGTCCTCGGTGACGCCGCGCGAGATCCACATCCTCCCGCCGCGGTCGCAGGAGTACTTTCGGCGCCGCGTCGAGGCCTCCCTGGGCGGCGGGCGCCGGATCGAGGACATGCTGCCCAGCCCGGAGGAGGAGGACGAGAGCTGGCGCGCGGTCGACGGCGCCATGGCCGAGACAAGCCAGCTGATACGCACGCACGCGGCCGAGGGCCCGTTCATCCTGGGCGCCCGGCCGAGCTACGCCGACTTCTTCATCGCGGGCTCCCTGCAGTCCGCGAGGCGCGTGCACGAGGGGACGTTCCAGAGGAACATGAAATACCCTGGCTTGAAGGCCGTTTACGAGGCCTGTCTGCCATATATGGAGAAGGACGACTGAGCCAGTAGCTCTCTTTTTTTTTCTTGTTGAAAGTCAGTAGCCGTTTCAAACCCCGTAGATGAGACAAAGGCTCTGCTTAGCTCGTACTCTGAGGAAAGCAGACGGGAGGGGAAGGCCGCCCAATTACGATTTTAGAGACGCTTGTTAGATTCTACCGGAAACTTCTTCATGTTTAAACATCACATGAATAGAGAAAGTTCATTCTATATACGAAATTTTTGATCGATACAGTTGAAAAAGCAGCGAACACTTACCCTAACCTCGGCCCCCCCGGGTGTGAAAACCCCCATGGTTTGCATTTACATGGATAAGAATTTCAATTATTAATTACTATATATTATCTTTCAATTGGTTGTTATTACAGTAAATCAGCTACCACGAGCACACCAGATCCCGCCAAATATCTCCACCTACACCACAAGAGATCAAGTCTGACCAGTCGGGATCCTTGATGCAGGTGATGCTATCCACCCCTGGGCACGTCATAGTGCCAATAGTGTCGGTGCCTGCACTGTTGTACGCGCATCCCTCGATATCAAAAGCTGTAAACGACAGATCGATGCCCGGGTAACCTCGCGCCGCTCCCGACGTAGACGCGCTCGGTTCCGTGAGCGGATTTGTATTGCATTCGTCGATGGTCTCATCCCCGAGTGCCTCAAACACTTGCCATTCTCTGACATAGGAGTACATGTAGTCACCGTCGTTGATTTCCAGCTCGCTTAGCATGACGTAGATCCAATGGGTCTCCGTCGGTACGGGGGAGGGGCTGGCGACGGGAGTAGTTGTGGGCGTTGTCTCAATCGGGACGGTAGTAGTAACGGTGACTTCCGGAGTCGTGACAGTCACGACAGCTGTGACAGTCACGTCGGTGGTAGCCGTAGTTGCCGCGACAGTCGTTGTCGGGCTGTTGCCATTCGTTTCACCACCGCTGCCTCCTCCTCCTCCTCCTCCTCCTCCTCCAGCAGACCCGGTCGCTGCCACGACATTGTAGCTACACGGATCCGCCGGGTTGGCAGCGAGGGTCGGCAGAAGCTTAGCAGTACCGGTACAAGAACAAGACACTGCACCATTCGTAGCGACCAACGTGCATGGATCCGAGAGGCCCATCAGTCCGTCCCAATATGAAATCGCATCATTCATACCATATACGTAATTGCCATAAGCAGAATCGACCATGGTTGCAAAGGTGTCACCATCCACAGTCGCGAAGTTATACGACGATGTTCCAGCTGAGGTGGATACGGTGGTGGTTGTGGCGAAATCCGTGCCGGTACACACCTCGGCAGTCTCACACGCCGTAGTACAGCTGTAGCTGGTCGAGCTGCTAGTAACAGTAACAGGAGTACAAATAACCTCACATTCCGAAATTGTCTTTGGCTCAGTGCATTCCGATGTGGTTTGAGTGCTTGAATCGCCACTGCTACCCCCACAACTACCGCAGTTGGTAGTGGACTCGTGGCCACCGGAGGCTGGAGGTGCGTATTAGTATGTGGACTGTAGGTTAACTCGAAGAGGTGTGTGCAGGAGAGGAACATGTAGGAAAAGTACTTACTGCCAACGCAACCATCCAAGCCGCAGCTGAACGGACAACCCAAAATGCCGCACAAGTCACAACCGAGCAGACCACAATGCCGGGTCTTGTGGCCACTGCTATCAGTTTGGTCACAACCATTTGAACACTGGCTGGTACCACAGTTGGATTGACAGCCAGAGTTGCTAGAGCCGGGCTTCGTCTGGGTGAAATGTACGGAGCGGGAGGAGGTAGGGCTCGGCGCAATACCAATGACAGTAGAAGACGTTGTGCTGGTGGGACTTGTCTTAACACCAGTCTGGCCCGGGCTGAGCCCATTCCAGCCGGTAGGAAGATTAGAGATCGCACTTGTCGCCTCTGGGTAGAAACTGGATGGGCCGACGCCCCATACGGGAGGTCCTGGTATAACACTAGTGGTGGTTGTGCCATCGATCGTCTCAACAGTGAAAGTTTGCGATATACTGGCCTGGTCGCTAGGCATCCCAAGAGTGAAGAAAGGTGGCGTCACACTTTGCATCGGGATGATGACACCAGTGAAGCTATCTGTCGTTCCGATAGTAATCGGCCAGAAGTCGACACTGCTGACAATAAAGGGCTCGATAGTGATGATGGTAGTAACGATGGTGGTAACTGCCCCGACGAGCGAGTAGATGGAGGTAGTTACAGGACCCCATGTTACTGTTACAGGGTCCCCGAGGGTAATGGGTGGCAGGTAGTAAGTGCAGGGCGGGTAACATCCTAGCTCCGGTACTTCGCTTGACCATATATCCGGTGGAGGATAGATCTCACCCGAGCCTCCTCCACAGGGTCCAGACTGGCAGTTATCGAGAGCGCAGTAATCGTCAGTGGAGCCACAGTAACCAGCATTGGAACAACAGCTACCGCTTGTCCAGTTACCGCAGATGGCGTCGTTGTTTTGCGCCCCACAGGTGCCGTCGGTGGTTTGTCCGCCAATGATACAGTCGCCCGATTGACAGCCCTAATAATCTATATCAATACAACTGTAGATAAACAGAAAGATCTGTCCACTTACATTTCCACAGTAGAGTGATCCACTTCCACAATAACCTGCACTGGAGCAGCAGTTGCCGGTCGACCAGTCGCCGCATACCGTGCCACCAAAATTAACTCCACAGGTTCCGTCTGTCGTGACGGTTTCATTGGGTGTTAGGCTGCTGCCATAGACGGAATCGAAGTCGACGCTCCAGTACATGGTTCCTCCAAAGCATTCGGCATTTGCCCAGGCGGCTTTCAACGCAAACGTATCAGCATCATCGTAGCCTATCCACTGGTCGAGCCAGGTGATTTGCTTCATCATAGCGTCCTCGAGCAGGCTGGAGTTGTCAGCTTCGTCATCGCAGTGACCAGGATTCTGTCAGATTATTGGTCACTTACACCGGCGTCAAAGAATATTCATCAATGATCTGTTGTATCTCCAACAACGACAAGACACCAGCCTGGTTTGTGCACGGACCGGCATCAGACGGACCCGAGAAGGCACAGCCCAAGGTGTTACAGCTTGGGCTTGAAAGCGTGTAGCCACGGCCATACAATGCAAGGCCAAAGTTAATCTTGGACGGGTCAAGGCCATCGAACCACAATGGGGCCGTGTCATTGGCAATATCACCAATATTGGTCTGGCCCCGCACAATGGCGCCGAGATTCGCGTTATCTGCGTCCCAGTATCCGTGAAGATCTAAGGAGTTGGTTGTTAGTACCAGTCTCAAACTCAGCCTCCAAGGTGAATGTCTTTTAGTCATAGTCTGAAAGCCTTACCATACGACATGAAACCAAACCAGCTAACGTAAGGCTGCATAGAGATGGCATCAAAGTTGCGTAAATACCAGTAGTCTGGTGCCAACGTGAGACTGAGACCATAGTTTCCTGCAAAGGCCTCGTTCATCTCCTTAACTAGCTCCACATAGTTTGCAGTGTCGCTAGCATCACCGCCGCGATCGGTCGCTCCGGGATACTCCCAGTCGAGGTCCATCTGTTTTTTTGTAAGCCAACTCTGTCCAATGTGAATTTTGATGGTGCTACATACCCCTTGAAAGCCATATTCGTCCATGAAATCCATGGCTGACGCAATGAACGCTGCCCGATTAGCCGCTGAACCCGCGAGATCACTCCTATATTGCAGGTCAGGAGCTGATAATCTAGCAAGCGAAAGTGTGAATTTACCAAGTATAGTGTGTGGCGGTGTCATTGTCGCTGAAATCGAACCCGCCAATCGCGATCCATGTCTCGAGGCTCGGACCCTTGAGTGCCGTGAACTGGGTGTAGAGGTCGACGTCGCGGTCATCAGAAGCGACTACTTCAAAGGTGTCAGGGTCAATAGAGGCGAATGCAAAATACAAGTGCGAATAGCCATCCGTGGTTATCTGCGAGGGCAATACGGTGTTGCATAGACGGTTATAGACGTTGGAGCCTTGGTAGTAGCCGATCGTGCGGCCTCCCGTTGTGTCTTCGCTAGTCGCGCACGACGGCGGATCAACGATCTCGCAGAGACCGTAGCCCTCCTGGCAAGGAAGGGTCAGGCCCCCCGGGTCGGCATTGATGCAGAAGTCGCTCGTCGTGCCACACCAGCCGGCCGCTGAGCAGCATATGTCCATGCCGCATGACACGTTGCCATTGGCGCTGTATATCCCACACATGGCGGTAGCGTCGCAGTTCGAAGTGCAGTTTCCCGAGCCACAGAATTCGGGTCCGTATCCGCAGATACCTATAGTCCCGCAGCAACTGCCATCTGGACATGGTTCGTCTACGCTGCACAGCTCGGCACCAACCGGCGGCGTGCTAGTGGTAGTCAGGGCGGCATCGAGAGTGGCTGTAGCCTCCCTCAACTGAACCACATTGGTAACTAGTTGTCGTTCGTAAGTAAATATGTTGCTGCTCATATGAAATTTGATGATTAGCTTACTGTGGCTCTCGGCCGAGAGTTGTGACTTCTGGTCCTTGAGGTTAAGCTTGGCTAATCTATGTGCGTGAGTAGTCGGTACGGTGGTGAAGCCCACTAAGAGAACGGATACAAATGCGAGAGAAGCAAGGAGCCGCAGAATGCGGTCGAAGCCGCCTACATGCAGCGCCATTGCTAGCTTTGCTCGACAACAATGGACAAGGTGGTGTAGTCGTTCCCATCATGCGGGGAGCTGTCACTATATACATAGGTAACAACACCTGATTCAGCCACAGAAGTGGATAAAGATAATTACCAAGAGAGGAAAGCGTCCCTTCAGTATGAGCACAGATCTCAATACGAGAGGGAAAAAAAAACCGTCAAGGGGAAAACCACAGCAGGGGTAGAAATTAGTTGGATGAGATGTAGTGGGCTGTTCTAGTTGGGTCTATGATCCTCTTACCTTTGCCGCCGTGAAACTCCCGTTTATGCAGCCTCACTATCCTGCAGTAACTAAGTTCATAGTTGCATGTCAATGTGTGTATCTAGATATTCAGAGTGAAACTGGTCGCCGTTGCAATTGAGATATAATTTTGTGTTTGAAACCATTGGTAAGTTTCCAGCGCATCTCAAAGCTGGGATGATCGAAAGTATACATGACGCAGAACGTTGCGCGGGTTAAGCTCCCCCCGCCCCCCACCTCCTGGGGGGGAAGCCCACTCCAGGAGAGCTAACTTATGAATTGAATTGCACTAACGTAGTCTATTCTTTAGCAGAGAAATATCGAATCAGAATCTCCCAGGGCTATGAGTTTATTAGCTTAAGGAGTTGGCTGTTCGATTAATCGAAGGATCTGAAATATCAAAACGTGTTTTTGGACACCTGCCTAAATGCCTCAGGCGCGGAGCCACGACCAAATAAAAAACACCTAATGGGCGGTGGAGGCTCGATACAAGGGACCAGCTGCACGCGATTGGCCGGCGGTGAAGTACCCACTGGCCTAAGATGGTCAGCAGCCAAATTGCCAAAGGATCCTTTTATACAAGCTTAAATGGGGCCACTGAGCTTGGGAGCCCTTGAAATTCATATGGGTTATATTTATCTAGGATCAATAGTGCGGAAAATTTGGTTGTGGGCCTTGTTCCTGGTTATCTGTGCTAGCGAACGTATATATTACCCCATCGGGGGAACTCTACTGGTTGAGGGATAGACCATCTCCAGGTCTGACATCACGAATACTCCAGCTTGCGACGCCATGAACTAGGATGATCGCTTAAAAACCCGTGGGTTGCACTCGTTCCGTACTATACCCTTCAAATTTTGTACGCTTTAATCAAGTTCTTCTTCTTCTTGGCGTTCTAGCGCCATCCCTCAAGTGAAGGCCATTATCGGCACTCGCACGTCTTGTTGCCATCATGCCCTATCCGTTTGGTACAATCCAAGCCTTCGGTCTTGCAATACTGTGCCTGGTGATGCAAGCATGGCCCGTGGCATCTACCAACAGTCAGGTTGCCTCAGAGCTTTTTACGTTAATAAATTGTGATGTGGCAAGTGTACAAGATTGGGACGTAGTAATTGATGGGGCCATCCAACTAGCCTCCTCTGCTATTAACATCATCGAAACGGTCATCAATTCGCCCTACAACTTGGCTAATTTGAATCTCGCTGGCGACACCACTGTTCAGCTCTTCACCGATGTTTGGTGGATGTGGAACGTTGTGACCACAACTAATGGCATCTCTAATTCGGATATCGCAAGACTTCAGGCCATCCAAGGTGTGAAATTACCGATCTGTTCACTAATTAGATCGCCGGCCGGGCTAATGCATTTTCAGCGAATTATCAAACCTTTATCGACCAACTCACCCCAGGTACCACGACTGCACTTTCCAATGGGGTGAGTTATCTCGTATGCGATCCCACCGCCGACGTTGTGTGGACTCAAAATTTGGACATACTCGACCCCAATCAAGCGCTGATCGCCACGGACCGCGCCATTAGTGAGTTTTAGGCCTGGGCGTGTGTTCTCAGTGGACCCGTAAAATAATGCTAACCCGTCAACCCGTTACACAGTTGGCGCAGGTGCCTGGTATTTGCAAGGTCAGGTAGACGCCAACGGCGTACCTTATATCATGTGGCCAGGTTGGTGACACTCTTGCGGGGCAGTGAAACTAGCCGAATATTTTTATTTTACTTAACTCCATTCTGTCTGATATAGATCCCACGCAAACTGTCCACCCGTGCAATGCAGCTCACGGAAATACTGCTGCCCATGCAAAGGGGGAAGCAGGGTCTCACATGTTGGTATTCTGTGACAGCTTCTACGACACGTTGTACTACGGCCTCTATTCTCAAACTTCGACCACTTCCAATGTTGATCAGCGTAAGACGATGTCGGGTGTATTAATGCACGAGATGATGCACTGGCTCTTTGCTTGTATGTTGTTAAAAACCCGCGTCCGTTCAGGGCCTTTACTATATTGGTGGATTGGACTAATTGAACTAAACAATATTGCAGGGAAAGATGAGGTTATCAACTGGCCTTCTGCGCCTGCAGCTCTGAATAACCCAAATGGTCTAACGGCGTACGATTTCGCTCTGGCCCACTTCCTGGGCCAAAGCTTAGGCATCTCCCCTTACTTCACGACTTCATATCAATGTGATGTGAACCCGGACAACTACCGTGTATTTGCCGACATGGCTTGGGCGCCTACGACAGGATGGGCGATGCCTTGAAACCATAGACAGATTGCCTATAGTATAAAAGCTAATCTAGACTAATCTATAATGGCTGCTAATATGTGGCAATCTTAATTACCTCAGAACATGCATAACTTAAAGACATTTACCTCTAAACTGTTCCCATCTAACATTTTTCACGTTTGAAAAAAAAAAAAAAAGGAAAAGATATTGAACCTATCATATATTGGTTTTTATACGCAAATACTAAGTCCTTTTCATGTTTTTCACAAAATAATATATGGTGGAGAAGATTTGTTGGAAATATTAGGTATTCGAAGGTCAGCTTAACATCCGAAGAACACGCCAGTTTGTGTATAGTCACCTGGTGACTCAAAACTAATGGAAATTTTGAATAAGCATCTATGATCATAGGTTATAAAGAGCTTTTAAAACCTGTCCGTCCTTTAACAAATACCTTATAACCCAGAAAATCAGAAATTAAAAGTGGAGTAAAGAGTGGTTGCGGTTCAGTATCCATTTAAGATCGTCTCGATGGCATAAACACTTTCGCTGCCGTACCGTGTTGATATGTTTTCTGTCAGTTATGTTCTAGGAGATGGGTTTTTGATTAAATATTCTTAGGGTTTCGATGCATAGTCTTCTCCCGCCGTTTCAAGTGGATATCCATCAGTAAAATTGGTACAACCAGGCTGAATTTCTTCCAACATAACTCGCAGCTCCGCCCAGATCTTCTTTTGCATGCGCTGACCGTCCTCGTTCGTGACCCATTGTGGTACCCAGTGTCTAAAGGCGGCATCAACAAGTCAGCAAAATCCTCTAGTACTCTTGATGCTTTCACTTACTCTTTAACCTTGCAGCCAGACAAGAGCTTCCCGTGGCTGTCACTTTCTGCGGCGATGGCATGCAGAATGGTTCTGCTTCCCTCCTCGGGTGTTCGAGCAGCCACAGCCCGGACGGTCGTAAGAACAAATTTTGACCAGCTGCGATAATCTCTGGCGAGATCGGTTTTACAGAGTCCTGGTGAAACAAGATTGATAACGACTCTGGTCTGGTCCACGGGAAAGGCTACCGCGAATTGGCGGACGGCAAACGTCTGGACGAGCTTTGTGACAGCGTAGCTGAAATTCCAGAACGCTTGTTAGCCTACCTTGTTTTTAAGTCCTGAGAGAGGGATATCCAAAGGGGTTTCTCACCGATCATCCATATTAGCCCGTTTTGGGTCGTTTAGTCCGCTGAAGACACTACCGTCTTTGAATTTGTCCAACTCACTTTTGACCGCAAACCCAAGGTTGGCACCGACAATGACCAGACGAGGCCATATATTATACTTCTTGGCGCTCTCAATTAGCTTAGGCATCAGCATCGCACCCAAAAGGATTGTGCTTGTCACGTTCACCGTGACGGAGGTTTCCATGCCCTCAGAGACGGTCCATTTATCAAGCGCGACGCCAGCATTTTCGACAAGACAATCGATCCTAGTAAGTTCCGTGTTCGCTTTTGCAACAAAGGCTTTCACAGATGCAAATGAGGCAAGATCGAGTTGCCAAACATCCACATCACCAGTGCGGCCGGTCGCAGTCACAATGTCTCTCTTGGCCTTTTCTCCTGCCTTGACATTGCGGACAGCAAGGATGACACGAGACGCAGAGCAGCGGACGAGATGCTTCGCCGTCTCGAAGCCAATGCCGGTATTGGATCCTGTGACGATGTAGGTCTTGCCATCGCAATCCCCTGGATGTAAGAGGACAGGGAGGCGTTCGGCCTGTTCTAGAAAAGATTGTGTCATCGACATGATTGAATGAATAATTGCATATGACGCTGAACAAAAAAAAAACGGTGAGTATTTGGTGTATAGGTGTGTAAGATATGTCTGTAAGATGTGTAACTTGCCCACGTTTTCTTCAATACCACTCCAAGAGACATTTGAGTGCGTTTATATACATAGCGGTGATACCTAGGGGTTTAACTGAGCCTAATAATCTCCCGGGGAACCCGTATGACCTTAATACCGAACCTATATCCGTAGAAATTCGAAGATCCTATCGTCTATCGTTCTGCGCGGATGGATAGTCGTGAGTAGGGACATTGCGTAGCAGTATTTTTTGTTCGAGGTACAAACGATCCTGACTCTCTAGGTATTACGCGCACCATATAGACCTAGCATATACCTGAAAAAACAGCAGAAAGATGGTACTCTTAGCCAAGGGTACTGTACTGCAGTATTTCATTCCTGACGAACTACCACCTGAGGACCCACAAGGCGAATTACCAGGAGCCAATCATAATTGATGTCCATTTCGGGCACTAGCGTCTCTTTCCCTGCATATTACGGCGTAATACGGGAAGCTCCAAATATGTGGACAGAACTGTGATCAAACATGGAGGACTTCCCATGGTCACACTGAAGTTGATGCCCTAATCATGCCACTGCAATTCATTAACCTGCATGAAGAGCCTACCAGGATTGGTGGCGAGGGTCGTCGTCTCATCCGGTCCCATGTTATGAAGGGCCGGAACACCGGCAAGTCTCGCCGTACCTTGATTGGTACGCCCTCGAAGCGGATTCTTCTGCGATTCGACTGTCTGGGTTGTTCGGATGCCAAGATTGCCCGCCGCGTGCACTCCTGTGCATGCTATAAGAGGATACTAGACATGAGGCAGCTAATCTGGAACGATTTAGCTCTTGTGTCGGTTCCCTATCAGCTGGATAGGAGACTGCGTGGTCTCATACATGAATGTCAGTTGAAAGATGAACCGTGAATGGTCAACAAACTTCTTAATGAACCTTTCTGACGTTGATACACACTTAATAGGCTTCCTAGTTGCTAGTCAAACTTTATATCCACCTAGATTTTGTTTGTCGGACAATTCGATGATGTCAACTTGGATTCAATTTGTATTCCAAGATGAAGCTTGTATGTGCCCTCAAGGGACCCGTGCCACCCGTTTCCTCCGTTGCTTACTCAGATGTCGCAATTAGACCTGCATTGCTCTCTAGCCGTGGTCTTTTCTTATACCGACTACTTCATAGGCCATGCCCACGTCTCTCCCCGAGCTCTAAGTCACCTCACCAAGGCATATGCTCTAGTCAATAAGAATCTCTCTGCAATAGAAGCGACGTCTATGATGACCATAGCGGCTGTCACGACTCTTGCAATGTTTCAAAGTATTCACCATCTCCATACTGTCGGCATGATTCACTTTGAAGGACTGCGGAAGATCATACGAGGGCGAGGCGGCATGGCCAAATTGGGGCGGGAAAATGCAGCCTTGGCGCAGAAGCCTTGGAGGTAAGCAGTTCCATCGGTCTTTGTCTTGACCGAGAATACTAATGTATCGATACCGCAGGCTTGATATTGAGTTGGCACTGCAAGGTGGCTCGCCTGTCTGCTTCATCGGCAAGGATGCACCTCCATGCATCTTTCCTGCTTCGGTGCTCTTGAAGAGTGGGCAAGCCTCGAAAATATCAAAGTCTGGCCTGCACCAAATATTTGAATGCCAACCAGACCAAACAATTCTGGGTACTATCGGGATTGAGATAAGAAGCTTTTCTGACTTCCTAAACAACATCGGTGAGGACAACAAGCTGGCCCAGCTTGATTTTGCTCAACACGTCCAGTATTTGCTCCATCGCCTACTAGAATTTACACCGCTGTTGGCTTGGAAGAACCTCATGGGCAAAGACAAGATACTCTACCCCACTCTTGTCGCTTTGATGACAACACTGCTTCATGAGTATGGCCGCCAACAGTCGCAGTATGACCTCCTCGCCCAGATTATGAGAGAAGAGCTGCACGAGATCGTTCCCCTAAGCATCGCAGAAAAGGAATTCGTGCTTTGGGTGACATTTGTGGCCAGCATCTCTGTGCTAGATAGCAAGGATGATGAGTGGCTAATGGCGATAGTGCGCATAAGGTGTGCAGAGCTGGGTCTGCAAACTTGGGAGCAAGTCCAGGCAATATTGTACACATTTGCTTGGATAAGCCCTCTTCATGACAATGCAGGACAGATGCTCTATGAGGCTGCTTGTCGAACAAATCAACCTCTTTGATACCACAGACTCTGATCCCATTACAACACGTGAGATCTTCCATAGCGAAGTTACCGGGTAGTCCATAGGTAAAAGCACCCAAAGCCTCACTCCTTGTTGTTTTTCTTAATATATCTAATATAGGTTAGACAGAAGATGCTCCCCATTGATCTAAATTAGAGATTATGCTACTTTAATACCAACTCCAGCCTTTCTTGCCTATTCAGCCTAGTGTCGATCACCGTCGTGTTGATGAGACACATCGATTTATTAGGATTACTACCGATCTTGATCCTCACAAGTATCTAGAGATATAATTGCGGCTTGGTTTGCCAGCGGAGCTAAAGAAAAGTTCTCTTCAGGTTATATAATTATAGATTTGAAATTTTGATTCATGGAAGTGCACATTTTATTTGATTGAATTTAGGATAAAGCATATTCAGATGTGTATATGTAGAGACAGGCAAACGTAATATCTAGTTTAATATAGTGAATAGATGCATCATACCCGGAGCGAATCAAGGTTGTGGAACAATGGGCTTTTGGGCATAGATGAGATAACTAATTGATTGCTACTCGGTTAGATTCTGGATCTGATCGACATGCGCAAGAAGAGAAAGAATTGGATATGATCTTACTTGATGCAGTACGAGTGACAATCTGGATTCCGTAGCTCAAGAATCGTCTCGTTAATCAAACTCTCTACCTCCTCGGTTGTCATACCAGAGTTCTTGAGCATAACCCAGCCAACAGGTCTGGCGCCTTCAATAGCATTTTGGAAATTATATTCTCCCACGCGTTTCAAGTGAGGATCAGCATGCCATGGTCCAAATGGGGACAGAAGTTGTCTTTCTACAACTCCCACAACTGGTAAAACAATTAGCTCCTTTTCTAAACTTGACACGATCTTCACTATTTGACTTACAGCCTATTTCTTCAAGCCACCCTTTATAATGAGGCACTTTATCGATATCTCGCCCTGATGCTTTAGCACCACGAATGCACCCGTCCGACCACCTCTGAAGGGCGTTACCTGGCAGTCCAAAACACGTCAGTATGTAATAAGTGGTTTTGTGGTTTTGAGTTGAGGTACCTGTGAAAGACGGATTTGCTTGATAGCATTTGATTCTTGCTTCTTGAAACTCGATCCAGCCACCAGGGTTTAGATTATCATATGCATGTTGTATTACTGTTCTGATATCGTTAAAACACGTATACATATATCTCAGATGTATATAGTCGAACGTGATATTATGTTCGCATAACTGGTCCAGACCACAATGTGAATGATCTGCGTCTGATTCCGGGAATACCCAGTCATCTTCAATATCGGCCTTGATAAATGTGCAGTTCGGCTGACTTGGTATAGGCTGTATGGCACTCAAATCCGCCCCAATAACATACGAGTCCGGGTTTTGCTCAGCTATACAATCAATGGCACAATTAATGACACTGCAACTTTCCATGTTTTCGATTTCGAAAAAAAAAAAGCCTCACCGAATTCCGAGGCCCATATGCCCGTTCCTGTGCCAATGTCAAGTACATACTTCGGAGCTTTTTGGAAAGGTACCATTGCAAGCCACCCATGGTACAGCAATCGTGCAACTTCATGCTGCAGATCAAGACGATCTTGTTCTGCCTAACATATATAAATCTCAGCATTTGCAGTGATTGATTTTGAATGCGTCGTTGAACTCACTGCATCATTGGGCAAAAAATACTTGCCCTCCTTGTATCCATGATAAAGCCTTCCGGATTCGCCAATAACAGAGTCTGGCTCTACCACCGAACCACCGCTGGGGCTGCGACCAAGGTCTTGGTTGATCAAGTCATTGGCTATGTGAGCATAAGAAAGGCTGGTACTAGAGCCTTGCGACTGGTCACCTTGGTATGGACTTTGTTGAATTGAACGGGTTGCATAGTCCGAGGCAACCGGGAAGGTTTCGGCCAGTAGGTGATTGGGAGGGGAAGTATTATTGTACGACCCCAAGATTTGCGAGGGAAGAGTCGGGGATGCCTCAAGCTGGTTTGCATATGAGATTGTTGATAGCTTGCGTGCCTGGTACGGCGCTACCAGCTGGGGATCAGACGAGGTTGGTGCAGTCCTCGCCACTTCACCGGTTCGACCGAGCTCGTCCATTAAGGAGAATATTATGCAGTGTTAGCAGCGGAAAATATAAATGGGGTAAAATTCGGGAGTTCCAGAATATCTTTAGAACCAAACCTCAGGTGCATCGGGCCACGAGGCACGTGAGCTCTTTATTTAAAAAGATAAACGGGATGTGAGATGTACTTAAGCTACTCGTTTAGGCCACGTGCAGCGGAGAGGGATGCCCTGACAGTTATCCTACGTGTGTGGTACAAGAATTCGGCCCGTACCTTGACCCCTGCCCATAAACTTAAGGCGCCCCTCCGTGCCGCGTTATCCAGTGGGTGACACGATTGCCAGTTTATGCTCCGATATGAACGTACCTAGGCAGATATCCACACGCCCTTGTTCGTGAGGTCCGTCCACATTCCACATTTGATATCACCAAGAGTGCATCTCATTTAAGAGGCGCAGTCTAATATTTAATGTCATGTCTTCTCTTCCTGCATTTCAAGTCTAGACTATTGCTGTGACTGAAGTCATCTAGACAAAGGTGAATGTAGTTTCCTAGGTAATACAATCATCTGAGGTATTTGAGAGGCATATATCGTCGTTTTGCGCGATATTATTTACTTCACGGATTGACATTGGCTTCATCACAGGTATTGCGGTAATGCACTCAACCACAGTACTTATTCGACACTCATTGAATTTCCTATGCTGCGGCGAGGCGAGGCGTGGAATATTTAATTCAGCGACTGAAAGAATCATTTTGCTCGTTTGAAGCCGAGAGACAAGGTCAAAGTATATTTAGTCAAGTCGCATATTTCAGTCCAAATCTACAGCAAATCTTCGAATAATCGAGGTAGTTCTGATGTGTCAACTCAGATTCAAGCTATAGTTCAAAATTTCATCTTAAAGTTTCACTAGCGGGGAATTTATAGTAGAGCGTTCGTTTCATATACGCATACAGTTCCATAGGCCTGGTTATTCGATGATTCAAATAACTCATCACAGCCATAAGGCCAGATGACGGATCAGACCCGAGGTTGATTCCAACCTCTTCGATATTGTGAAATGACCCTTTCCTTGTAAAACCCGCACTTTATCCCACTATTCCGGCGTGATAGGGATGAAACGGGAAGGGAAGGGAAGACGGGAGGAAGTCGAAGCAAATATCTCAGGATAGTAACGGCTGGTCTAATTTACAAATAGCCATCTGTCTCTGTTTGAAGAGTTGCCATGGTGCCGTTCTGGAATTCTGAATTCTTTGTAACGATCACACCCCCGTTGCTGTTGCCGTTGCTGACGCTACGACCAAAATCTAGTGTTGAGGCAGCGTGCTCCATGATGAAAGATTAATTTATGTTAAGTCAAATCATGGTGCCGACTTGAAGTGTGGGCCACCATGGAGAAAGCAAAGATCCCGAGACAGATAAGAGTCATTCCTACCCTTCATATGGTCTAGATATCTTGGACTCTCTTTGTCCGACTCGGATCCTGATCTAACTAGGTCATTAGGACTGGTAATATGTGAATTCAGGTTTCTGAACTAAGGGATGGGTGTATTGGGTGTAACGGCCGAAGTAGATATCTATTGCACTGCTAAGTTATGCATTATACATTTCTTATCATCTCCCGGAAAGTTGAGAATATGGGCATCACATAAATTCATACCTGTGCAACAATATTTTTTAGTACTTGACGTGAAGAATATAGAGAAATTGTACATCAGAAATGCCTGTGTAACCGTCTGTTTCAGTCCCAGAAGATAGCCAAGAATCTTACCTGAACTAGCCAGCTAGAAGGTCACCGCTCACCTCAGGGGATCGGGCCACCGAAGACAGCCAGTTAGAAATAAGAAATGTCCATTTTTTCTGTCGCAGTAGTTCAGCGTCCAGCATTTTCTTGCTGTTTGCATGTAGACATGGACACTTCGATATTGTAGTAATAACCTGCACTACTAGCAGAGGAGTCGCCGTTGTGTCAACAGCCATGTCTCTGTTGTGAGATCCACTGCTGGCGTGATAAAAAGGGAAGAAACCCGGCGAGAAAAAAAAAACTTGAACGGTACAGGAAAAGTTGTTTGCGAGTCGCTTACCATGGACAACGCAGTATTGCTCACATCGACAGACTTTTCTGAATAGCGGTGTGAGCCATCTATGCCGAGGCAAATCACCCACCTTCTCGCGCACAATGGACTCCTAGCCTTGAACTTAATGCAAGGTCCTTCGATTTCAAGTAAATGGCGATGCACACTGAGAATACAGCTGAGGGGGTTTGGCAAAATAGGGGAGACGGGCATCTCCATCGCCCAATAGTCAGGCAAAGAATACAGCCATACCTCGGCACCGGAGAGTCACTTGACTAATATATCTGCCTTTCTCAACGGTTTATTGCAGAAACTCATAAATGGGGCTGAATACGGAGGTTTCATCCTCCCATTCCAGAAATGTGAACGTGGAGGGTTTTCCATGGTAGTCGTTCAAAGGCCGGGGACTTCTGATTGGCCGGGTCAGCAGGACTAATGCGAACCCCAGAGGTTAACCCGAAACAGACATTCTTGCGAAGTAGCGACACATCTTGACAACGCTAGTCAGACATGGAAACGGACTATGGAAGCGACGGCATTGTCACGCCTCGGTTACTATCTCGACAACTACCGACCTAGATGCGGCGAAGATGGTGAAAAATAAGTCGCTGGTACCCGTCGAATGAGGGAGAAAACAGCCCGTGCCCATGGTAGCCGCAACCAACGCAGAACCTTCCCCACAGATTGTTAAATCTTCTGGAGATCTTTCCATGGGTTCCTGCATGGAGAGGGAATGTGGGGTAATGTACGCTTATAGCGATCGGAGGCAAGTGCTTCCTTCTTTTCCAATAGTGTTGCGCCGTTGCGAAAGGGACAAGATCGTGAGCCGAGGTTGAGTTGAGTCTCTATACTCCTTACTTCACGAATAAGTCGTCTATAAATATGGCCAGAGATGAGAGTAAGAAGAATGAAATCCAAGAGCAGCAATCGCCACTGACAGCAAGCCCTCCTCTCTCACTCCCCTAGCATCGTACTACCTTCTTTTACTGCCTCAGCGAAGAGTTTTATTGGCCTTACTACTCATTTTTATACAATCACCATGAAGTCATCCGCCATTCTTTCCGCCCTTTTGGTGTCTACAGCCTTGGCCAGCCCGGTTGTAGTGAATGAAAAGCGCCAGACTAGCAGTACTTCTAACGAATTCCTGCAATATGGTTGCCGAGAGGTCATTTTCATCTTCGCCAGGGGAAGTACAGAATCAGGAAACATGGTGCGTATCCCAATCCTCCTGTATATGCACTGCAGCATGGCCATCCCAGGCCTTGCGTGAACGTCATCCAAAGGACCATACTTCACCCTGCAGTAATAAAAACAAATTTGATAACCATGAGATAGGGAATCATCGTTGGGCCTGAGGTTTCTGATGGACTCAAATCTCACTATGGTGCTTCAAACGTTGCCACTCAGGGTGTAGACTATGCTGCTGCTCTGTCCACCAACTTCCTCCCCGGTCAGGCTGATCCAGCGGGCATTGCTACCATGGTCAGCTTGCTCACCAACGCTACACAATCATGCCCGAACTCCAAGATTGTTGCCGGAGGCTATAGGTTAGTGGATTTCCATAAGTTCTCCACAGATACTAATAACAAATCACGTCCTTCGTAACTTACAAAATAAACAGCCAGGGAGCTGCCATGACCCACGATGCCGTAGGGGAGCTCAGTTCTAGTGTGGTATCTAGAATTGCAGGAATTGTTCTCTTCGGAGACACTCTGTATCAGCAATCCGGGGGCAAGATTACCGGCTTCCCGTCTTCAGACCTCAAGATCTACTGCGCGCTAGGCGACTTGGTTTGCGACGGCACCCTGATCATCACCGCTGCTCACCTCTCCTACGGCGTCGATGCTACTGACGCGGCCAACTTCCTTATTGGCACAATCGGCTCCTAAAGGGGCGATGCAATGGGTGTGGGGGTAGGTTTGGTTTGGAGGAAATTCTCCCTCCAGCGCCGGATCAAATGACTACCTACTAGTTGATCTAGTACATACATGACAGTCATTCAAGCGCTGAAGGCTCTTCAACAGAGACTTTAAGTTCTTTTTCTTTTTCTTTTTCTCTTGAACAAGCACAGTTCAATTTATGGACAGTGTCACAAGGCAGATAGCAATTTAACAACGCTCGTTTATCCTTACATCCTGTTCCGATTCTTACTACATGACCAATGAAGTGGTTTTGATGTCCAATTAAACAACTCCATATTTTCTGATTCGCGGCAGCGTCGTAATAAATATATCGCGCCGGAGCAAGGCTGCCACGCGGTAAATGGGGCAAATGAGGTTGAAAGAAGGTTGGGGGCGAAGGGTTCTAGGCGAGGTCGCCAGGAGCCCCACAACCACAGGGGCCACGGAGGTGTGTACGTAGTAGCTTCAGATACATACTATGTAGAAAGTAAGGAATTATTTACCGCTACCGTATGTCCTACACCTCCCTGCTGCGAATTCACTGTGGCTTTCTTGCCCATCGAGGTACGCCTAACTATGATAATTGTCGACGCTACAACCCGAGCATAGATATGCAATGTTTAAAAGCTGTGGCTAAAATTCAAATATTTTGTATTCTTCAGATGTCTCTCCCTAAATGATGAATCCGTCCGTAGCCATAGCAAGAGCATCAAGCAATCAGTGGGTGCTTTCAAGTGCTTCCTAATATTTTACAATCGGCTCTTAAAAAGTCTCGATGCAGCTTATTAGCACAGCGCCCTCATTGTCTTTCAATCGCTGGATATACAAATCACAAATTCCCCTGCTTTCTCCCGTTTGTTTAGTTTTGATGTTTTAACATAGAAATAGGCGGTAAGTGGACGGCACTCGCTTAATTTAGGCCAGTAAAACTCCCATGATTGCACCTGCGAGAGCAAGAACTGGGGCTTGAGTGACGTAGGGAGCCACGGCGGTCTTGGTAGTGGAGGTGACACCCGGTGAAGACTTGGTAGCTATTTGAAGCAATATATATCAGGATGACAGCCCAACCATTTTTCTGTAGTAGTTTCTCCAGAAAGAGAAAAATTGCGTATGGAAATGGTTGATACGTAGTTTCGAGCGCTTACAAGTACTTTCAGAGGTGGTACTGGTGGCTGAAGCACCGCTTTCAGTAGCCTGGGCCGAGGCAGCCGTCGTGGTCGCAGTGGGAGTCGCGCCGGAGTAAACGAGACTGGTGTAATCGCTCGCAGTGACCGGAACGGTGGTGCAGTCACCAACGGTTGTTGGGCTGTTACCGTCGCCAGTGCAGAAAGGGAAGCAGCTGGCGTAGGACAGCGAGCAGCCAACCAAGCAGTCTGCATCTGAGAGATCGCCGTTGGCAGACAGAATTCCGGGGCAGCAAATGGTATCGCCATTTATAGAAACTTCACTGTCACCCTCGGGGCACGTCTGTTGACTTCATTAGCAGTTCACGACAACTTCTTTCCGTGCACAGACACAGCAGCTGCGAGTGCGCTTGTGGTCGTGAAGCATGAAAGATAAAAGCAAGGTCTTGCTTTCTATTTACTTTGCATCCAACAAGAATCTAAGAGTTCAAGAGACGTGTCAGGAGCATACTCACGGCGGCGTAGATAAAATTAGCAAAGGAAAATGCTACAAGGTGTGAAACCCTCATCTTGGAAACAAGAAAGACCGCGTAGTAGTGATGTGGAGGATATTGGAGAGTGGCACTGGATATTGATCATCTTCCTTAGGGAGAATCTATTCTCTACCTTAAATAACGTATTAAATAGCCGCTTACATATCGTTATGCATGGCATCGGGCCACAGTGAACGTCGGAGCTGAAACACAGCCGTTCAAAGCCTGCCGGGAAGCTTACTCTTCCACTGCCCAATATCTTTATCGATACAGCTCTTGCCAAGCAGGCAGTGAGACACATCAAGCCATCAGCACTATTCTTCCGGATAGGTCGTTGGGGATAATCCGAGAGAAAATGCCCTGGAAGCGAATTCCGACTGGCCATTCGCTGACCAATGCGGATATCGGCTTGGCCCCTACCCAATTACAAGCTGATCTAGTATAAGCCACGAGGATGTCTAAGTAGTACAAGCATTGGCATAGGCGAACTAAAACTGTCCCAAGTTGATTAGAATATTATTGTCATGAACCACACGTACTTTTTCTGTATGATGCTATAGTCCAGCACCCGGTGAACACCCAGAGTCACAAGGGAATTGAGCACCTGATTAAAATATGAAAGCCACAAAGCTCATCCAGCTCATGAGCCTTGGGGGCCAGATCTGGGCCGAAGAAGCTCCGGTCGGAGGCCTATTATCTTGGCACTGTTCAATAACAGACGATGCCCTGGTCTCTATCTATTGGGAGGCTTCAGCTTCAGCCAACCCCGCAGATAGCAAGCACCAAACAGCGTTTTTCACAATGCGCTGACCGAGGAAAGGACGTAGCAGCCTTTGCCCGACGGCCAGTCAGCCCTGAACAGACTCTCTCTTCGTCATCATGGCGGCTCCCTCCAGTAGCAGCGATGTAGAGAGCTCGGAGAACTTTGACTGGGCCATTACCAAGCGCGTGGATTTCATTGACCCACGTATCGGTATTTGGCCCTTCTCGTGTGCTTTGTGCGAAAGAGGATTCTTCTCCCCTGGCACCCACGAATTCAACAATAATTGCGCGATGTGCTGTGTGGTAAACTCAATCTATCAGCAGTGTCTGGGGAAAATGAAGACGCTCACGAGCATGCACTGGGGTAGTAATAATAAGCCTGTCTATGCCAGTTGCCTAGATGAGACTTTGCAAATTATGCTGTTCAAGATTCCAGGTAATGCCCTTCTACATTACGGATTGATTCAGACTCTAATTGAAATTTGTATTTAGGAGTACCGTGCCCCTGGAGGCATGCTGAGGCATCACCTGTGTCTATTGATTCGAACTCTCCACAGTCCTGGGCCCATGCCCAGTCGTGGCTCAAAACTTGCTTGGCTACCCACTCGCGATGTGCTCTCTCCTCACTGCCTCAGTTACCCACCAGAATCATCGACTTGAGAGGTGCCATACCAAAGTTATGCATAACCAAGGGCGATACAGGTAGCTATGCGGCACTGAGCTACTGCTGGGGTAGCACCAATAGCATCACTACTACGAAACAGAATCTGCCATCTCACGAATGCGGAATAGACTCTGATGCCATGCCCCAAACCATTCGAGACGCTTTCACCGTGGCAAAGAGATTAGGGTTTCAATATATGTGGATAGATTCGCTGTGTATCGTTCAGGACGACCCAGATGACTGGGCAGCTGAGTCGACTCGCATGGCTAGCGTCTACGGGAACGCGGATCTTGTGATCGCGGCTGCATCCGCAAAGTGCGCAAGCGAAGGATTCCTCGCCAGCAAGGCCCGCGATGTTCGGGGCGCCGTATACTTTCAAAATCAGCTGGATCCCTCCAAATCTTACGGTGTACACTACTGTCTCAATCCCGGGTTCACTCACGGGTCATACGATGGGGCAGCGGGGCCGCTATTATCTAGAGCATGGGCCTACCAGGAGCTCCTCTTCGCGCGGCGGTATCTCATGTATGGGGCACACGAGCTTTCCTGGCGATGCAACGAACTTTTCGCATGCGAGTGCGAAATGGGTGGGGTGGGCACAAACGAGCAGACCGGGCTGCGAGCCACCTGGAGCTCTACTAGTGTCCTGAACATTTTACAATATGGTAACCAACCGGATGTTCTATACAATACGTGGGTATTTGAGATTTTACCTCGCTATTCGAGTCTCGCCGCGACCCGGTTTGGCGACCGTCTAGTAGCTATATCAGCAGTATCTAACAGCATAGCGAACATGACCAACGACCGAGTCATCTACGGGATATACCTTAACCATGCCTTAGTGCAGATTGGCTGGCAGGTTCGCCGTCCAAGTGCGCGGCCTTTAGAGGATCTTCCCACTTGGAGCTGGGCATCTGTGAACAACGAGGTCAGCTTGCAGAGGCAAACGAGATACTTCTTGGGCCTCGACAAGGAATTGAGCCCAGCCATACCCTCACAGCCCCGCGTCTTGAGGTTTCAGGGGAAACTGTGCCGTTCGCTGCTGGAATTTCCCAGACCCTATGATAAGCTACTCCGCGATGAACCCTGGAAGGGGCTGCGATCCTTCGCACTGTTCACTTCGGAGGGTAGTATGACCGGTGACGGAGTGCGAATACGGGCAGGATTTGTTCGGTTTGACCAACACCCAGATGAGCTACCTAATAGCTCGGTGCTAGACTCGGAATCTATTCAGCGTTTAGCAGATCCCCGGTATCCCATGATCGTCGTGTCGCCGACTGAGATATCCACTTCGGTCGTTTTGTATGCAGAATATGCGGACGGGTTACTTCCGAACTGGAAGTTCACGTTTATGCTGCTCAATCCATCACGATCCTTACCAGGGGCTTTCCAACGAATAGGCTTGGCGCATCTCCACATTGACTATACGATTTTTGATCTCCTTGTTTCGTTTTACCAAGGGATACCTGACGAGAGCATCCTCCTGACGTAGATGCTTGCTGTTCGTACCAATAAGGACTTCCGGATGGCGTAGCTGGAACTCTGTTGGCATATTATGGAGGTCGACACGACAGTAAGAAAACCATCTAGCTGGGGCGATTCTATAGTGCTCTCGACTCATGGGATAACGACAGCAGCTAGTTAGCCGCATTGAGAAGAGCAGTGCAGATCCAGTTTGAGGTGATGTCCTGCACGCACGAACTGTAATACAGATGACACGGATAGAAATGGCAAAATGATAAGATGAAAAAAAATAAAACATACAACATCGAGGATTCGCTGGTGGTCACCCACCCAACTACTAATTCGACTCTTTGCAGCTTGTCTATGGGAGAGCGGACGGGATCCCGAACTTTCTACAAGATATGGCCGTATGTGATGGTTTTAGCAGTGTATTGGCCATTATATCTCCAATGTTCAGCATCATATAGGGACGCGCCGACGTGCGTCAAAGAACTCCCTGGATACTTACGGGTAGGCCCTGTTGTGTTTTATCGGTTTGGAGGTTGTTCAGATAACGTACCAGTGATGCCTGAGCTATACTACTGAGCTGGCTCAGATAATAGCCAAGCTTGGAGACGACCAACCCTCAGGGCAACTTTGGGGATATTGGCGATGGTACAAGCGAGACCCCACCTGATATCCAGATCAGAAGTGTGTAAGAGTACGAGATAACAACAGCATGGAGGGAAGACAGCCATCAGAAAAGTGATTGATATTTGTTCTTGACGTCCACGGCCAATGAAGCCTTGGTATCGCTGGCACTTTCTATATCTCTTGGATATTCGCAGCACGTCTGCGCAGCACTAGGAATGCGTAAGGGGTGACACGTTCGACATAACCATATGGCAAGTTGCTCAGTGGTTTTGAGTAATTTGACTCTTGGTTTCGTTACATGAAATTACAATTCTCGGCATAATGGGTAACCATGCAAGCGAGTCAAGAAGCGTGGTTAACTTGTGACAAAAATTCATGCAGCGGGTTTAGCACGTCGTCTGAATGTCTATTTCGCCCTGGGTGCTGACTATCATTTTAGTGGGGGGCGGTTCGTGGATGTTTCGGCAGTCACTACGACGAGAGTTGGGCCGCGCGTGGAGGAGAGGAATAAGAAAGAAGTACCAGGGTATCCACCTGGATCCAGACTCATCCCCTTCCGGCGCTGGACAGAGATCAAACCAATTGAAGCAAACTTGCCTCTCACTTGGATACTTCATCAATAGAGCAGAAAGTTCGCATGCATCCACAGTTCCCCGATGAGCTCGCGACGGCGTGCCAGACCTCGTGCAAATCTTCACGCGGATTAGAGGACTGCCGCAGAATTCGCGAGCCAGGTCCCCGGGTCCTGATTCGAGGAAGACCTCGCGCCGTGGCTGCATGAGGAGGTATGGTAGGGTTGCGATTCTTGATTTCTAACGTCCAGCGTGGGAGCCGGCGCGGGATGTGGGCGAGATGGCTTGATCTGAATGCCGGGATAGGTTGGAGCAATCGGATGAACGGCTCTGGCAGGAAGGAAACCAGATGGCCTCAGGGCGAAAGACGAAGCCGGTCACGAATGCAGTTTCGGCAGTGAAAAACAGCGCTAGGCCGCCAGATATATTGTGTTTGTTCTAGTGAAGGGATATTCATAGATCTATCGGAGAATTCGAAACCCCATCTATATCGGTTCTTTTTCGCGACGGAAACGCGTCGTGAGCCAAGGGGGGTGTCTTTTTATTTTTATTTTCTAGATATTTGGAGATGAGCGGGTTTCATGGAGATCGGCAGCGATGGCATTGAGAAGCGGGCGAGCCGAGTTGGGGGATGACGTGGAGGGACGGTTGAGCGACAGGGGTAGAGCTGGTCTAGGGCGTGGGCGACGTAATCTCACTGGCTCAGAGCCTGGGAATTGATTGCCAGATGGGTCGCTGCGCATCCATTCCACGTAATGGGCAGCATGGAACAGCCACATCTTAGGGCGGTCCCCGTCCAAGCTGCCCAGGTTCGCAGCACTGCGAGATGCTAGCTTGGCCTGCTAGTCGCCTGCGGCCACCGCGCTAGCAATGCTTAACTGGAATATTCCCGGGCCCCGTTTCAAGGACCCCTCCCCTTCTGGTGGGAACGCCCATCGGGCCATCTACTATGTAGTACGTATACATAGGTCCGCAGCAGCGGAATAATAACTAGGGTCTGGCTCTAGAAACACCTTGCCAGCTTCGCCCTACTGTCTTACGGGCCTGCATATCAGAAGTAAGTTTAATAGGTATTTCTTGCAGTCTCCCCGGGAGTGTGGACGCCCCTCCCTTTCCGTGCACACTTGTGGAAACCCTCTGGTACATTATAACGGAAAGAGCTGTTTATTTCTGGGAACTAAAACCCACGTACCTGTCCTATTTTCTCCATAATATCCCCATCCTGTCCAGTTCTCACCCCTTGGCCGGCTAGCTATAATACTCTGGCAAGTGAAAGGCGTGCATAGCAAAGCGACCCGCAATTGCCGATTACGAATCTCGGGAAGAGGGGGACTCTATACCTGCCGCAACGCTCATCCAGCCGTTGACGAATTTCGCTCCGCGGCGACGAGGGCTGTCGTCAACGCCAAGCTGAGGCTCAGCACCTCAAGAAGGAGTAGGAGTTGAGATATCACCGTGTCTGAGCATTCAAATACGCAGGTTTCGCCCCGTGGACTGGAACTGCTTGGATCAGGTCATCAATCCATCATCAGCAAGCTAAAACCATAAACTACCACCATTCTCTCTCCGAGATACCAATCCAAAATACCGAAGCAACGAGCACAAGTTTCAACCTGAAATACCAGTCAACCTTAACCCAGCAAAAATGTTCCGCAAGCTTGCCGTCCTTGTCTTCTCCGGCGCTGCCGCTGCTACCAGCTTCAACGGCACTGGCCAAGTCCGCACCATGAAGGCCCCTGCCTCAACTGCCACGGATCTGGGCTGTCTGACGGATGCCGGCGCCTGGACCGCCAACGATACGGCCTGCGGTACCTTTACCGCCGACCATAACTCCGAGTCCACCCAGTTCACGATCTCGTCCGCCTCGGGCCCTTGCCTGATAAGCTCGCGGCAGTTCAATTGCAGCAGTGCCAATGATGAGGGCGCCACATTCTGGGTTAGTCGACTTTTTTTCTTTATTACACGAACACACGCGCTTTCTCTCTCTCGTCTACATGAATGCTAACTATTAGACAGGCCTTTAGTGGTGTTCTCTCCGATTACGACATCCTGGCTTATGGCGAGTCCATAACCTTTGCTACTTCTGGGAATGCCTCCCTGGCGCCGGCGTCCATTCACATATACAGCGCCAGCGACAGCAAGCCCTGGGTATGGCTGACATGGGAATCATCTTCAGATAGCGAGTGATGGACTCTCCCTTCCCTTTTTGTTTTTCTCTTTTTCTTTATTATTTCCTTTTTGTGTCCTTTCTACCATCTGCGCTGGCCGATAGAATGCATTTGATGAATTAGACCATGGTCCAAAGGAGCTCCAGGGCGATGAGCTAGCATACTTGGGGGAAAATTGGGAAAACCTGGTTCGCATGGCAAGCAAGCGTGAACCTTCAACGAAACGACAAGCACGTGTTCACTTGTAAATAGTTAGACGAACATGTATAAGGCTTGATTCAACGTATAAATAGATTCGGAATTGTATCTAAACTCAAAATCAAACGATCGTTGTGACTGATGGCCCAGCCATCGCATAATCAGTGGAAATAGTACAACACCAGACCTCGGCCTCCCTGTGCTAGCGAAAACAACAACAGAGAACCGGTCAGAAAGGCTCAATATCTTTCACTCCCTCGAGCGGAATCCTCCTTCTCAGCCACGAGTGGGTCAATTGTCATAATTCTTCGGGTACGGCCGGCACTTACCCGCCGCACAGAAGCCGCAACAGCAGGGGCCGATGGGCTGGCCGTTGGAGCCGTAGCAGTCGCCATAAGTAGCCACGCAGCTACCCCAGCAGCTGACGGCGGTCACGGGCTGCGGTGGGCCGATGATGATGCGCTGCAGGCCCTCCGGGCTGATCTCATTGACGAGCGTCTGCTGCCCCGGCGTGTAAAACTGGCACTGCTGGATGGCGTTGTAGTCGGGTGTTTCGATGATGTTGATGTTCAAGTCGCTGTCTGTTGTGACGTGCAAAGCGACGTTCGCTGGTAAGCCTTTTGTTTTGCTCCTCTAGCATTATATAAAGAGAGAGATAAAGAGAGATAGAGAAAATGTGTGATTGAGAAAAAGTAGAAACTGCCAGGTTATGCACTTACTAGTACTATATACTTTGCCGTCTGCAGGGATGGAGAAAGGGAACGAAACGGCTGCCGCGTGGAAGGTAAAGTCCACTGTCGGCCACGCATCGCGAGGCTCTACGGGGTTGCAAATAGAAGACGTGATCAAGCCGAAGCTTGTAAGCAAGAGCATATACAACTTCATTGTTGTTGTATAGTGATGTTATGCACTCGTAAGGAGAATAAATGGCTTTGTGTATCAAATAGTGAGAAGTTAGCCTTCGACTTTATATTCTTTACTGTTTAATCAATTGTCCCCTTTCTGTTTCTCTTCATCCCTTAGACATATATATATATATATATTTACATTCACCGGGATTGACTTCTCTGCTCGTGACCTGAATTTGGAAAACATGTTCGCGTGGGCAGATCTTCCAGAAGCCTTTTCGAAACGATCCACGGTCCCCACGGTTTTCACTTTCGGGATGAAAAGTCTTGGCAAACTTCGTTTTAAAGCGACCCTGGGCTTTTAATCTGCCGACCGAATCAAGAACGGCACCAGAACTCCAAACCGCAATTGGCGCGCTGACTCAGAAATCCTAATCAGGGTCTAAATCTCTAGATGGATCGGTTGCCCAGCGACTCATCTGAGATTCTCTACTTAACTCAATCCCAAGTTTTCCGAATCCGGTCCGTGGTGGCAAAGGGACTATTTGTCACTCAACTCGGACTTTACGGGCCGTACATAGTTTAAATGAAAGCCAACTATGCTTATTTGCACAATACTCGTTGGCTGGCAGTGAGATCTAAGGTTGCAGCTGACATAGCCCCCCGTAATGCTGCTGACTTGTATAGTTCTGCTGCCCCATTGATTTGACATGCGACCAACGTTACCAGTATTGGTTAGATATCGACGTATTGCGGGATCTGCTGGATCGTTCTGATGTGATAATTACCTACCTACGTCGAGGTCACGCGGGTAGGAAGTTGAAACTGACGTAACTCGATCCTTTCACGAGGTGCGCCGTCCGCACATCCCACCCCAGGCTTTAAGTTGTCTTTGAGGGCGTTTCATGCACTGAAGCTTATAAGTGTCAACATCGTGCGAAGGAAGCATCGTAAACCCCTCGATGCCTGTTTTTGTTTAAGTTACAACTCGTAGAAAGAAGAAAGTTATTGCGTCATAAGCGAGATACCCTTAGGCTTGTGTCCAGACCTTCCTTCGACTCCCGATGCAGCCTCTGTTTAGCCCAATGCGTAGGCAATTGATTGCCACTCAGGTCATGATAATCTAGATGAGTCTATTGCCTTTCCGAATCGCTCCTGTTGACAAGTCGGTGGGTTCTGCCAAGTCATTCAGTAACCAGGCTCCAACTCCTAGCAAATAACTTCCGCTTCAGCCCCTCTGTCCTTGGATACTTTCGGCGGGTCCTGTCAAGCCGTTTGCTGCCCATGTAAAAGTGGCGTGCTGTGGACCTCGTTCCAAGAAACGGTGTCGGCATTAGGTGAGGGGTGGCGCGGCTGGGCAATTGCTTGTGTGACTTCACACTTTAAAGTGTTTCTTCAATGCCCACCAGTATCGGAAGCCGAACCCGCATGCCGAGTGGCCCAGTAGTGGGAGCCACCGGGCAAAAATCATCCCCCGTGTTTCACTGAGGAGAAGAGAACTGTAAATCCCCCCAAACCTCCAAGATTCGCTCAAGGAACAAAACAAAGTAAAGTAAAATTAAATAGACAGAAATCAAACAATGGATGCCAAAATACCCGAGGGCGCTCAGACGCTTGTCTACTTCACCGTCGATGGCCATGACGTTAAGTTTGACTATTACCTACCCCGAAATGCCAGCGGGAAGCTCCCGGCCGTGATCTATTACCACGGCGGCGGTATGACGGCCGGCTCGCGGCGCGGGATGGGCTTCCCAGGATGGATGTATGGTGAGTCACATTGTTTTCTCAAATTCATTTGTGCCGTAGGGACCGGCAGGAACAACAGCACAGTTCTAAAGCAGCCACGTTGACCCGTCTTTCGTCATTAATCTAATTAACCAAATCCTCTCTCCGCCCCCCAGACCGCTGCCAGGAGAAGGGCTATATCTTCATCTCAGCCGACTACCGGCTTTGCCATCCGTGCACCACGCTCGACCAGATCGAGGACGCCAAGGCCCTCTTCAAGTTCCTCGCGGGCGATGACTTCGCCCGGGCTCTCCAGCCCGCCGGCGCCTCGCTCGACACCCGCCGCATCGCGGTGACGGGCTTCTCGGCCGGCGCGTACTCGGCGCGCGCGGCGTGCGTGTACGCCGAGCCCAAGCCCGCGGCGCTGATGACCGCCTTCGGCCTCGGCGGCGACCTGCTGCTGGACCACTGGACGCGGGGGCGGCCCCCGACGTCCATCGCCAAGTTCGTGGACCTCGACCGTGTGCCCGAGCTGCTCGCCGACCGGGCCGTGGTCAGCGAGGACCCGCCCCGGTCGAACCGGTTCGCGCTCACGGTGCGCTGGGAGCTCGACGGCACCATGCTCGACAACCTGTTCGGGCGACCGGGGCTCGGCGCGCAGCTCGACGCCCTGGAGCGCTCGGCACGCCCGGACGCGCTCCCCGCGGATCTGAGGCCCGGGTTCGTGCAGCTCTTCGTCGGTGCGGACTACCCGCCCTCGGTCTTCGTGCACGGTACCGCCGACGAGGTGGTTTCATCCGAAGAGAGCGAGGTGCAGTACGAACAGCTCACGCAGCTGGGAGTCAAGACCGAGCTGCATCTGGTGGAGAACGGACGTCACGGCCTGATGAGCTTCGAGTCGGGATCACTGAAGCCAGATGAGGGCTCCATGGAGGCTTACGGGAGATCGTTCGACTTCATTGTCGAGGCTTTCGACGCTGTGAAGGAGTAATAATGGATTCCGATTGGCACAATCAGCGGCAAAAGGAAGTCCAGGTGATCAGTGACATACATAGTATGCTGGTGCTCAAATTGAAAGTCTACAAACCTACTAGAACGCAGCACGTTCGTTTGTGGCATGGTCAGTTGAATAACATCATCGCCTTGAAGTATTTGTGAACTCTTTATGTATAATTCTTCGTAATTCCCCAATTCATCTCAGCATTAATGCACGCCTTATGCAAGGAGTATTAAATTGTCAAATGGTGTGGATATTTCTTCCTATGCTATGACTGCTTAAGCCCTTCCAAGAGCTGCAAAGGCAAATTGTATACTCAGTTACTCTTGCCTTTATCTCCACCCATAGCGTCCTGTACTGTACCACCTATAGCTCCTCCCGTGGTGAACTGCTTGCCAATCATCCCGTCTTTGTCAAAAGGGCCTCCAATCTTCTGCGCAGTGCCGCCGATTGCACCGTGCTCTATTGAGAAGGAGTGTCAGCCTCCGTGTTACCGCTGAACCAGTATGCCGGCAGAGCACTTGATGAAATCATGCGGCCACGCGGCGATGTGGCTCGGATCCAAGAAAGTACTTACCAGTGAACTGTTTGCCAATAGGGCCGTTCTCATCTAATGCTCTAGGCTGATCATTCCCAAGCTGTGTATTGGCTGGTGTTCGCGTGGCTCCTGCCATACCAGTGGAGGTCTTGGAGCCTGTATTCGAGCTGTTGTGGGCCGACATAGTGGAGGTTTTGTGATATCGCGACTCAATTTTCTTGCTACGCAAAACTAATGCTCGGATTGATTCGTTAAGGGATGATAACTTATGGAATCTAATCATTGCAAAGTGTTCGGACCTATTTATACTGGATCTTGTATCGGAAGGCTCTTCCCCACAAAAGAGATGAGGTCATGACTACGATCCTCCAATGACGGCAAGGTGTCATTGATATGCGTTAGCTCAAAGTCTCAAAACCTCGACTGCAGTAATGATGATAACGATAATTCATCGACTGTGAGCATCGATCGAGTAAGTCATCAACTCGGAAGGGCTTTACCATTCTTTTGGTTGGGTTCCCAATACAGTTTCGTCATGAAGAAACCACCTCTGCTTATACGCCACACTGGCACGGCTCAAATAACAGATTTCCACTTTTTTAGTTGCAGATAAGAATTCTTATGCTATTTAGGTATCAACTGTAGCCAGTTCTAAAACTCTTCTCGATTGTGCTGATTTATGACGCTTGTAACGAATGTGCAAAAAGAACATAAAGAGAATAGGCTATACAAACTAGATGTTTTTGTGGCTCCATTTCACGCCAGCAAAGTGGTTTTCCCATTGTCAGCAGGCGCCAATAAGTCTACTGCTTTTCGAAATGCATTTGTCGGGTCGTATTTTAGCTTGAGCTCGCGAAGCCTGGCGATATTGGGACCGAAGACGCGGTCCGCCTTTACGTATACTCTGTCCTCGTCGACAGCCGGGTCTGTTTCGTCGTATTAGCCACAATAGCTGCCCGCTGAACCTTGGACATACAACAAATGAAAACACGGGCAGCCTACTCAAGTAATTGTAATACGTTCCGCCGCGATCTCCACACGCGTCACCTCTCCAGCCCTTCTCTTTCAGATACCTTGACATTTCCGAGCATATTCGTTTCGCCTCCATGTCCTTCTCCTCATTATCCCACGAGATGGTGATAATGATGTTGTACGCTTGCCCTTCGCGACCCGCAAAGGATGTGTGATCAGTAGGAACCGCCTTCACCTTGTCGTGGGGTGCAAGCTCAAATCCAATCATGCTCCTCGGCTTGATCTCCTCGTTGCCTTCCTGCGAGAGCAAGCTGTGGAACAGATCCGACGCCTCCTGGACAAAATCAACATCCAGCGGGCACAAGAAGTTGGCTCCGCTGAACATATAGCGCTTTCCTGGCGGCACCTTGGGTTCCGGGAACGTGTTGGCCTTGGGGTAAGGGCAAACGCTGGTGTGGTCCACTACCTTCTCAAGCCCCAGGATCGGGGCATAGAACGCCTCCGCCGCTGCCTTGTCCCCGTTATAGAAGAGCGAGCCCGCTATCACCGGCTCCAGCGTCTTGGGGTGGCACGCCAGCATGGGCAGCATGTACTGTCCACCGTCGGTGGCGCGCACGAAATCGTTCATGAAGGCAACGATGTGCGGGAGCGCCGTAAGCGGCCACACAACGACGCCGCCCCAGACTTCGCCCTGCGGGAAGATGCGCGATGTGAAGGATGTGACCACGCCGAAACTTTGCCCGGCGCCGCGCAGCGCCCAGAACAGGTCCGGGTTCTCGTGCTCGCTGGCGGTCACGACCTCGCCGCTCGCGAGCACCACCTCGCAGGCCACCAGCACGTCGATGCTGAGCCCATGCCGCCCCGTCAACATGCCGTAGCCGCCGCCCAGGATGAGCCCGCCAACCCCCGTGTGGCTCACGGTGCCGCCAACGGTCGCCCAGCGCTGTTGGCTGGGCCCCTCCCCGTCGCCTTCCCAGAGCCGCTCGTCCACGTCCTTCCAGGTGCAGCCCCCACCAAACGTCACCGTCTGGCTCTCTGCGTCCACCGACACAGACCGCAGCCGGCCCAGATCAATCACCATGCCCCCGTCGGAAGCGGAACCACCCATAGGGTTGTGGCCCCCGCCGCGCACGACAAATGGTATCTGCCATTGTGTGGCGAACTTTACTGCCGCGCTGGTCTCGGAGGCGTTGGCGGGGCGCACGACAACGGCCTGTTTTCCAATACACACCATCCGCGTTAGCATATATGCGGCAATATCATCACGGCTGGCTACGAGTGGGGGTCGGAGGTTGGGGGTAGGGGTTAGAATATACAGCTGGTTTCACACATGTCGCGCTCCATCGCTGCAGGCTCTCTTGATACCCTGGATCTCCAGGAATCAGGACATCACCTAGCAGTATCTTGCTGCGAAGTTCCTCGAATATGGGCGCCATGATGGATTTTACTATGAGATTAATCGCAGGCCTCTTTGGTGATCCGATACTTGGATGTTTGTTGCCACAAGCCTGAGCTTGCTGCGTGCGGGGGAGTAGAGGGATATATAGGAGCAACCAGCCCGACTAGAACTATCAAGCATGCGGCACAGCTTTAACACTATTGGCTGATTCTTTTAGAGTTCTAGTAGTACTGATACGTTATTTCTTGCAAAACTCTTGAGTGTAGACCCCTTAGATCTTTGGAACTCGAGGTTAGCCGACAAATGGACAAATGGACCTATTCTCTAACCCACACTTATTAGCAGTTTCAGCCGATAAGCCTCATCTGATCAGCGCCTCAATGGATCGCCCGAGGTTAGGTGGCCAAGCATTGACGGCGTGGGTGTGGCCACGTTCCAGACCACGACGCTAGTGTTGACTTACAAGAGGAGTTTCTTTGCTGACACCACCGAAGCGCTCTAAAGTTGGAGATGCCCTGGTTAAAGCTTCTTTCTCGTAGCATCGATCGAAACTCAGCTTGAACACACAGTATTTGGACCTGACGGATTTCTTTCGGCACCCTCATGACCGCCGATCATCCCTCCAAGAGGACAATATCGCTGAGGTGTGGACAAATTGAACGATGGGGGTCTCTAATGCTTGGTGCCCATTAGATACAGATGGCCGGCAGTCTTCAGCTGCATCTTGGTCTGCCACAAAAACCAAAGACGTGGGTTCCACCAAGCTGAATTGCTAGTGGATGATTCGATAGGCAAAGTGCCCAACACGGCAGGCTCTGCGTAAGCCACACACGTTGCCTAATGCAAGAGTAGACGACCACAGGTGAGACCATTGCATGATTAAGGGACCAATGACTCTATAACGCTAATTTACCGGGCGGTGTAGATGGCACTGTTGTGAAAACCCAGACTGTTGATTAGACGGAGAGCAATAAAGTCAAGCTGAAAAATGGCCCTAATGTTTTTTCTTTTCGCCCCATCTACGTTGTACAAATGTGTCACCTACGAATCTATGTAAGATGTCCGAAATCTTTTCGTAGATTACATTGCGCATGTTTGTCGCATACGACCAAGAAAGCATCTACACGTAACGCGTGGGGAAAATAAGCCATCGAATTAGACCATCCCATCTTAGAGCTTCTGCAAGGATTGAGCCCAACTACTAACTAGATATTCTTAGGGGCTAAAGCAACACTCTGGCAAGATTAGAAACGGGTGTAAGCAGGGAAAGAGACGGGTTCCATGTAGGTACGAAGTCAGGAACATTGCAGCATTCGAAATGGTTGAAACGGCGCTGTCGGAACCCAATCAACTCCTTACACACATATCGTTGGATCGCATTGCAACACGTGAAAGGACCTACCGAGCCATATCTGTTGCCTTCTACATCTATGTATTCACTACGTACACAGAGTAGAGGTTTAGTTTTAGTTACACACGAACTTTCGAAGCCAATAAGCATTTGCATGCTTACCATGACGCCAGCTTCCTCGTTATCGCCGCATTTTGGTCAGCAAGCTTACTTGAACAACCCGCCAAGAGGACATCGGCTGAAATGAGCGACTGTTTTCAGCAGAATGTAGAGCACCATTTTGTGATAAGCAACGGAGTAATGTCGAGTATATCCAGTCCACTTAATAGTCTTCCAGCTTATACACTTCGTAGGCGGGCTCTTCATATGGATGGGCTCTGCAATACCATGTCAGCTCTGCTATGCATAATCTACTGTCATCCTCCCTTTGTTTGGCGAGTTATTACTCTTTCAGTGCCTTGACGACTTTGCCCACCACGTCCTCGCCCACCACGAGGGTCTCCACTCGCGCCTCCTCGACCTCGGCCAGCTCTCCGACCGTGCCAAGGTGGGGGTTCGCAGCGTCGCCGGGGCGAAACTGGCCGATCCCGATGCTGGTCCAGGCGCACTCCGTGTAGTTTCCTGGCCCGGGGTAGCGCCCGGCGCCGGCTTTGAAGATGGCGGACTTGACGACGGCCAGGTCCTTGGCGGGCACGAACACGACGAGCTTGAAGCGCTTGGCGGCGCCGGCTACCGCAGGCTTGGTGGCCATTCTTTAGTTGCAGGGACGTCTCCGCCCAGGCTCAGCTTTCGTCCAGTATTCTCCCCGCGCGTAATAATCCCGGCGCACGCTCTGTGCTGCTGCAAAGCTGGAAATTGCCGTTGGCTAAGATCGATTCAGGATTGAGGAGAATGGTGCCAGTAGAATGGAATTGAGTCGAGTTTCTACCTTGGCACAAACAGAGAAACTGCGAGGGCTAAAACTCGAAGCGTGTCACGTGTGATTGGTGTGTTAACTGGAACGTCCCGTATTATTTACTGGTGGCTCGGTTTGACCTTTGGTTCCACTGCTAGACATCTTGATCCAAAAAAATAACCCTTACCGTGCGTGGTCATATATGGACACAGGATGTGATGCTCAGGTATAAAATACTCTCCTGAAAACCTGCGGCAGGGATTTCTCATTTGCACGATAATGAAACAAAGCGCTATTTGGTGCCACTGTACTTGAATATTTATCAGCTATAGCATCTGTGGTATTCATATTATGATAATCTCTTCTAATTCTTGGTCTGCTTCGAAAAAGCCCTGCGGATCCAAGTCAGGCTCATGGCTAGTGGCAAATTCTATCATGTTGGCGATTTGATCAGTTGTAGCTGGGTGGTACTTAACTGTCCGGTAGCCGTCTTGTACCTCATCTACATCAATCCCCTTGTGCTTACATTCGAGTTCAAAGTACCCGGCAGGCGTATTAAAAGGGTACCCTGTGCCAGTTTTGATGCGAGAGTTTTCCACGGGGTACTGCCCATGTCTGAGTTAGGTCAGCGGTGTCGTCTGGGGCAACCTTAATCTTTAAACACACTATATTCTTTGGTAGATTATGCTTGTTGTTCTGGTCAAACCATTCACTCGTGTCTGGGAGAACCCAACCAACCCTAGATCCCGTTTCTGGACGTAATAGTTCATGACACAGAGGTCCCACCTCTGGAACAGTTGATACTGCGGAAAATAGCTGCGGCAGGCTTACATCCTGTTCCATAGTGCGCCGCTCATGAGATATGAGGTTATGTGCCACATAATAACGCAATAATGTTGCGTTTAACGTACGTCGCCACTGGGAAATTCTCTTGATGCCACGGCACACAAGATGTGTATCCTTCATGGGTCTATCTATAAGCCATTCGTGGGTTTGGATTGTAGGTAAGGAGAAATCCTTGGTAAAGCGAACGGAAATGATCCGGAACTGCTTTTCTGCTTTGGAGACACTCTAGTATAACGAATCATTAAAGATGATTCCATCCACAGATGCCCAACTCCAAGAAAGCGCCCGGGATTGTCGCAGCCGTTTTTGGCTGCGATCCAAGTCGACATACCACAGCAAGCCGGAAGTCACTCTTGCTCCCATAGTCCAGCTGCGTATCTGTCCTGCCAGATGTGGCATATTATAGTACATAGATAATGATATGCGCATATGGATGATTATATCCTGTTTTTGGCTATGAGGTTTGACTGGGTCAATTTCATTGAGATGGTATTGTATACAATTGATATTTCTTCGCAGCCATCAATTAAGCTGCATCATTATAATACAACATTCAATCCCATGTACCATGGCATTTAACAATCTTTCTATACATACCGTACTGTGTCTTACTTTCAGATTTGCACACTTGTATAACTTGGTCCATCTGAGTTGTACATTTGCTGTGAAGCCATATCCAGCTCCGCAGGCGATGGCATGTTGACAATCGTAAGATAGAGAATATTCTAAACGGTATATAATCCATAGTCCCGTTTGACTTTATTCTTTGCAGTTGAGTGAGTAAGAACCCCGCACACCTCTTTGATCTTCCTCTCACCATGTTCGACTTCATCCCTTTTCTGCCGAACGTCCGCCATCTTCTTCTTCTCAAAGTCCTCCGCCTCGCGCCGCCGCTGCTCGCGCTACTTCTGCTCGTCCTCATCGAACTAGATAATCTCCTCGCGCTCTTATCGCCGTCCTCACGGCTGCGGCTACGCCCACCGACCCTACTTTCCCCCAAGAGCCCCCCCCCGGAACCTACCGTTTTGAGCTGGAGAACGAACCGAGGACCGCTAGAGTCAAGAGAGTATGTCTCCTTTGTTTTCAACGGCCTTAAAGGAGGAAAAGAGAGGTGTTGTCAGAGGACACGAGTTTGAAAATGGGCAGGTGGAGTAGTAGTAGTAGTAGTATTGCACTTACGTAGTTGGCCTCTGCCTTCTGGTCTAGGTAGTTATTAAGACGCTTGAAAGTGCCCTTGACCTTGGCGGCAGCACTGGCCTGCTGCTGGGATAACTGCTGGTGCTCTGGAAATACTAGTGGGGCCACATTAGACGGCAGGCGACCCGGGTCGTTCGGGTCGGTGGTATATGGATCGCGGAGGCTATTACTCAAGCCCAACGCTGATGACAATCTTCCTATTCGGGATGGCAAATCTTTCCTGCTCTGCTTTCCTGAGGTATGGGACTATATGTCACGATCATGCAGTACAACCCGCGCGGCTGGAACAGTTCTTCGTTGAAGTGATCGAGAAAAGTGTTCGTCCTGAAAGGGGGGAGGGGTAATCCAGCTCAGATTAGCTTGGTGCAGCCCAAGATTCTCCGGAAGTCGAGGTTGGGTAAAAGCCCTTACTTGTAGGTTATGAGATTCTTGTTGGCGATCTTGGCGCCGAACTGGCATATGGTGGCGACCCCTTGCCCGTAGCCAGAGGCACGAAGGAGACGCTGAGTATCCTTGCATATTGCTTGTTGGACGGTCCGGGCCGTACGAGGCAGGATGATCATGCCTGGTTGTGGAAGCCCATTTGCTACTGTCATCATAACCCGGCATATTGTCGATGAATACACGAAAGTGATATACCTAGAGTGATTTCTAGGGATGTTTAAGGATATATAGTGATCACTTTGGTTGACGGACTTTCGCTTTAAGAGTGTGGCCCCGATTTTGAATGATAGATGTACTATTGCATACCATTGTAAACATTCGGAAATCTGCTCTTCTAAACCATTCAGTCCTAGCTATCTGAACTGAAGCAATTTGTACGCCCGTCTTCACGAGTGAAGCTGCGTAACTTGACACGAAGCACGATCTTTCTGGCTGGTGAAGAGGATAGATATAAAAGAGAATGCGAGGTGCTCATATAATGGTGCATATGCAAGCTGCGGGTGACTAAACGATGCCGAAACCGATGCTATAGTGGCCAATAATGTCTCGTGCCCGCAAACCTCAGGGCACCACAGAGACTAAAAATAAAATGGAATGGAGTGTGAAAAAGTTACACAAACACCACACAAGCACCTCACAAGCACCAGCGTGGAATTGAGGACGATCCGGCCACACCTCGGCACTCGGAATTAAAGTGCTGGGAAAAGCCTTACAAGCTCGCTTGCATCTTTTGTTTTCTCTGTCTACGAAGAATGGGCGCAATAGAGAATCACGATTTGGCGAAGCTTTGATTCCGGGCAAAATCATAGCCTAGCTTGCCACATCTTGATCTTGCTTCGTACACTACAAAAAGAAGATTATCGTTAATGGTATTCATTGTCCCATTTGCTTGAAGTAAAGATGCGATTTCGTAAATGTTACCATGCAGAATAAACCGTCCATGCAAACCGTACGACCAATGCGATAGAAACTTGGGGGCCTTCACATAACCGGCCACCTTCAGCCTAAAATGATTCTTGCTCCTAAATGCAAACAATGCCTCTCTAAAGATCTTATCCTCATCCACGTGAGCCTCTATGTCGTCATCTCAATACTCTTTCTGTAGTTTCATTTTCCATCTTTCTGTTAGAACGTAATACTCATGTCCTCTCCACCAACCGTCGTTTATCCAGTTGAACTCCTCATAAAAAGGACGTCAAAACGTGCTAGTTTTCCGAGCCGCTCTTTACACATTTTCCAGTTCCACGTTATCCCTGTCTCGCTTAGCTCAGCACGTCTACATTCATCCAGCGCACCACGGGCTCTAGGTCACCAGATTGCACCGCCCTAGGGAACAGGTAATCCCGCATGCGCGGGCGGCTGAACTTGCAGAATCGTGGTAACGGCGAACCGCTCGTATCAGCAAATGGCTTGAAAGTATCGCGGAACTCCGTGGGCGCGATGTATGCCGAATAGCAGTGAGTGCAGATGAGGAAGTTAGGCACATCCGGATAGGCGTACCACGTCGTGGCTTCCGTGGTGGGCGTGGAGAGGCACGGGGGCCGCCCGGGAGAGGCTGGGGAGGGCGTTCGAGAAAAAGGAGGACTACCTGGTAGTTCTCCCCACGGCCGCAATGGCGGCGGTGATGAAGGAGTTGAAGAAGTTGGCAGGTCTATGTTGAACCGCACTCTAGGTGTCCCATTCCTTCGCTCCGGGTCAGGTGCCACTGACGGGTTATATGCCTGGTAGGTTTTAATGCTAGGGCGATTCACTACATCGGGTTGCCGCCCCGATGACGGGTTGCTAGTCGCTTGAATAGGGCTCGGACGCAACTGGGACTCCGGTGCCGTTGGAGAAGCGCCATTGACGAGGCCGACATCTGGCTGTTGACTTTGAGAAACTAGAGTTCCAGTTGGTTCCGAACCGCCGGCGCCGGCGACGAGAGTCTTCGGCGGCCGAGGAGGTGGACTTGTCACACCATTGGAACGCAGCGGGGGCGGTGTATCGTTTCCGGAAGGCGCTGTGGAAGGGCTCGTGATTGCAGACGGTGCAGACACGTTGCCCTGGTGCTCCTCTGACCTGACACCTGATGCCGATCCGATTTCCATCTCCTGAAGCAGCTCATCGATGGGATCATGCTCTGGCATGGCTGAAACCAGCGGGGGCGGGGGAAAGAAGGACAGCTCATGCGGAGACTGAGGATTGGAAACAGAGCTACCCGTTGGTGGAGAAGATGGCCGAGAGGATGCTGCCACCGGGGTTTGGGGGGCTGCCGCTGTAGGCGGAGTGCTAGCCGGAGGTGAAGGCCTACGAGTGGATGATTCAGCCACAGGGGTGTAAGGCGGAGGTGGCGAGTCTGGTATCTCCGGGTCCACGGACGGGCCAGGAAATGTAGGGAACTTCGATCTTGGGCCTCCGGGAGTTTCTAAAGCGGGAGGTGGCAGCGGAGCAGAACTTGATGCCGCTGATTCGGGTGGAGCAGGGCTACCCGATGGGGGAGAGTAGTAGAGGCTACTACTTGATGACGAAGTTCGAGCTGGCGGTGGCCCAGGTGGCGGCCCGGGAGGCGGCGGCGGAAAGCTGGTGAGTTGATTGGGATTGTGATATGCCGGGCTTGGGAAGGCCGAGGAAGAGGCTGTTGCAGCAGGGGTGGATACATGGCTGCTGCTAGCAGAGGATCCAGAAGAGCCGGGGCGCGGGCGTGGTGGAAGGGGAGGCTTAAGGCCAGACGCCGCCGGAGGCTGAGGCTGTGCCCTATTCGGGGAGACGGGGGGAGGAGGAAAGCTCATATAGCCTGCGCCACCGGGACCCGAAGGCGGCGCCAAACCGTGGGCATGCTGATAGCTATTGGGGCCTGCCGGGCTGCCCTCAAAGCCCTGCGGCCGGGGAGGAAGTTGCGGAGGGACCACCTCCGAGGCTGCACTGCCGGGCGGCGGAGGGAAATACGAGTAGCCCTGCGTCGCCGCTGGACCAGCGGTAGCCGGTGAGGAGGAGGAGGAACCAGCCCCGGCCACCGGGGGCCGAGGGCTCCGCGGTGGTAGCGGGGGTCTGTATTCAGAGCCGTGGTAGGACATGCTTTAGTGAGGGCTAGTGGGCGGCTTGGAAGTCACCCGGGGCACGGCACCCGGAGCCTCTTGTGTGTTGCGCGACGATACCAGCGGGCTTCTGGAGGGCTTCTCTGACACTCGCCGGCCGAGATGAGGAACAATACACTGACTGCGGTTCAGAAGGATCATCAATCTGCAGCTGGATGCTGGGGACTCTTCAGCGGTTGCCAATGACGCACATTGTGGATTTTCCCGCGAGGCTGAACGGCCCACGAAAGATTCCGGCGACGTTGCGAAGTGGGATGCGCCGAAAATAGGTGGGATGGGCCAGCCATGCCCCACTGCAAGTACGTACCGGCAGGCCCTCACTACTGTCCCTTACTACAGACAGGAAATAGCAATGGTAAATAAGTGGGCTGGCGCGCTGGCTGCAGGGCAGGCACGTGCGCGATTAGGGGCTAGTTAGCGCTGGCGTCTGAACGTGAGGCTGCGCAGTGCGTTGCGTTCCAGCAGTTGCCATCGAAGCGCAGCAGCCGCACCGCAAGGGGCCCACCAGCTGACTCGGGAGGCCTATTGTGGGACGAACGCACCGCCCGAACGAACGGGCAAACAAACGCCTTACTGTATGGCCGTTGTTTACGCGTTTTGATGCACGACCGTTTGTTGCACGCAGCTTGCTCGGAGAGCTATGGGTGAGTCTGTTGCCGTTTCTCGGGCGTCAGTGGGCTGGGTGAAAGGGCAACCCAAAACATCCATTCTCCCTGTTCCACATAGTGTTTTACGTGCGTGCTTTTTGCAGTCGCCCCATCAGCTGCTAGATCTTGCTAGATCTGCAACATGGGATAAAGAGTGGAACTGCCATTCTACGTAGGGTGTCCACGGGAGTGCCGACTGCAAAGCGGTGTAGTACCTGTGATTTTGGTCTCTCTTAATTATCATTACTTTCGGGTTGTTATGAGCCGAAGATGCGTGACTGAACCACGCACCGTTGATCACTGTCATATGGTCGCAGTTCTAAGCTTACCATCTTCGGCAATGCAAGCCAAATCGATCTGGGACAAGCATGATCGGCAGCTCAGGAGGTATTACCAGGCAGCGCTGAACAAGAAGAAGATGGGTATCAATCAAAGATGCTACTAGGTCTCCAAATATATAGTGGCGGACTAACACACGGCTAAGTTGGGCTACGATGCTCTGAGAGCTGTTTGTTCCATATCAACAGGCGGTAAGACCTCTGTGTACTCTTTGCAAGCGGTGAGCCATCTTCATGAAGATCTGGACTCGGCCCGGCGGTAATTCCTCCCTCACCTCCTTTGGACGACAATGGATTGTAATACGAACGACAAGTACACATCCCTCGCAGAGCTGCGCTCTCAATGTGGGGGATGGCCAAAAGGCCCGGCGCGTGCATATGTCGTGTTCCAATATGCAACATGCATCGCAAACTGATAAATTCCTGCCACCCTCGGTACCGAACTCCGGTGCATACTTGATTCGGCACAGCACCTTCTATTAGTCACCCCGCTCGGCAGCTGGATGAGTTCATGAAAGGGGTGTTCATAGAACCCAATGCGCTCGACCCGACTAGCGGTTTGCAACGCGAATTTTGCTCCTTCGAAGCCAGAGGAGTAATTTCGGCCATGGCTATCTATACATGTCAGGGTTCCCCGGATTTGCCACAGATTGCCTTATCTTTTTTTTTTTTTTTTTTTTTTTTTTTTGGGGGGGGGGGGGGGGGGACTACGCCTTAATGCGAAGCCGTTGGAAGCACCCGAGGTGCCTAGGGGCAGATATTGAAATTGGAGATTATGGCCCGCAAATGCAAACCCGTTTGGGTATCGCTTGGTATGACCGCGGTGTCGAGGGTAAGCGTTGCGGCGGGATGGCCGAAATGTAGGAGGAAAAGCTCGTTGGCCAGGAATTGGTTGAGACATTGAATTTTTCTTTGAGTGTCCCGCTTTCGCTGTCCGCTGGTGTCTGCAGTTCGGACCGTGATCCTCGCTGCAGCCTCTGTGGACGTAGAAATTCTTCCCGGTTGTTTACATGCCCAACTCAGCTCGGGTTACCAGGGGTCAGCAGGCAGGGTCGGTTACTTAGTGAAGGAAATGGAATGGTCGGGGTTTTGGGGTTCGCTAGCGCCGTCGCTGCTCGAACGACGTTGGATGAGCTACGTCAGGTTAGCAGTTCACGGCACGGCCCCTGAAAGAAGAACGCCGACCGCGGCACGTGAGTGGCTGGCACTCGAGTTTTAGTGCAAGGGAGAGGCGTGTCTGGGCCGTGGTCCTGAATCTGAAGGGGGACAGGATCGGGGAACATTGAATCCACTTGGGGCAGGGTTCCCCTGCTACTCTGCTCCGCTGTGTGAGGGTGAAAGGAGGGGCCACAAGCCCTGAAGCGCCCGCGCCCTGGCTGTGACGTGACAGCCGCCAGGGAGGGGCAGACGTGATGAGCTCAATCACTACCCTAGGCTCTCTGAATGGGTCGTTAGTTCCCTTGTGCTCGCTGCAAAGGGGTCCAACGCTGCACGTAGAGCCATTCATCAAGATGCTGTTGGGGCCAGGCTGCATGTAACGCGAGTTGATTTGGTTATTGGAATACGATCACTCATCAAGGCTGTTTTGCAAGCCAAAGGAGGGAAGAGAGAAGCATGGTGCAAGTGGTGCTTTACAGCAGAGCGTGCAGCATGAGCTATCATCACCCGATATCACATACCAGTTCGTCTCTCCCCAACGGATGATTTGTAGCGCAACAATAACTTAGCACATGGTGCGATGGACTCATCATCCGGCTGAAGGAGCGACAAATTAGAGGTAGATATCACGATCAACATGCACGTACACGCCATGATGACTTGCATCGAGAGAGGCGTTCAAAATTTGCGCTCCAATATCTCAGATGGACCCACCGCATCGAGTCCTGCCCTCCAGTCCTAGATAATCTGGCTCCAGGAGAACGTTAAAAGTTACGTACCCAAGTTTTAAAGCACATCTGGCAGCTGAGCGCGCCCGCATCAAACCAGAACACGTTGGCGGAGCACATACACAGCTTCTCGGTGTGGTGCTTGTCTCCGAGCTATTTGGCTGGGTCAGGTGGCGGGGTTTGGTTTCTATATTGAATACTGACCAGTCCATTCCGCAGCCCGCACCTAAGAATAAATTCGGAGGCGTTGTGCATTCGGCACCCGCTGCGTAATTCGGCGATTCACTACGCGCAGCACACCTGCAAAAATACCGTACTATAATGCCTGGCTGAGCTCTCCTCTCTCCTATGTAGAGACGGGCTGAGGTGACAACATGCCATAGGAGGAGCCAGGTATGGGCCACCGAGAGAGAATCGATCAATGCCTGCCGCGATGGCATGTCCCCTCTCCGCGTCGCAGATCACTATCGTCTGATAGCTCTGATGCGTAATCTTCCCGTTGCACAGGAGCGGGATTGGTGTCATACCACGACGGGAAGCTGTCGGGGTTTTCTGGATCCGGCGGGGGAGGGCATTGCGAAATGATGCACACCATCATGCAATTAGCTACGTAGATTTTTGGCGTTTGCTCCAACGCCGGTTTTACACAGTTCCAAGCTGCAACGACATAATAATAAATTGAGGAGCTCCCCCCAAAAAAGAAATTAAAATAAAATAAAAAAACCCTCTGAGGAAGCGAGTCAATCCCTAGACTATTATTTGGGGGGGTTTTTTTTTAAAGGTGTAGGATATTAGGGGCATCGGGTTGGGCTATATTCAAGTCCCAGCAGCAACCGCCTCCACGGCTTGAGTTCGAGTTGGTGATAGTATCCTACAACAGCCCATGCATGACCAACTGCTTCTTGCAGCAAGAAAATAGACACCGTAGATACATGTTTGGCCGTAGCGTGCTAAACGCACAAACAAACTAAAGTTAAGGATTTCTGGCGTGCATATCTAACTAAATGTCCCATCCAGTGAGGAATATTTCTTCCTATAAATGTACACTCCGCTGGCGAAACGGGGCATCGCCGTGAAATCCTAGAAGAAAGCATTCGGAACAACAGGAATAATCCTAATTGGATTGGCTGCGGTCAGCACGGCTCTTGTCCCGAACAAGACAAAAAAAGAAAAAGGATTCTTGCCTTCCTGCCTAGCCGCGCCTCGCCTCGCCCGCCTCCACGCCAGGAAAATTCCATCCGCCTCCGCTCCACTCTCTGGGTCTGGCGCCGGGCTCAAGTGCTGGTTAGTGCTGAACTTTACTGAACTGGGGGGTCAGTCGTTCACACATGAGAGAGACACAGGACTCGTGCCAGGATTACAACTCGCCCCCGTTTCCTTGACCACGGGATTAGTAGGGACAGCGCGCTTGCTCTTCCTTTCCTTGGGTACCGATCCGACAAAAGCGATCCGAACCTGAGCGATCAAAATCCACCACCACGTCGTGCGGTTTGAAAGCCAAGGTCAGGCGAGGGACACGCTATTTTTGTTTTTTATCATTGCCTTTTCTTGTTAGAAGACAGGAAAAGAAAAACAGATCAGAAGAAGGCCTAAGATCGTCTTCCCCTTGAAGAAAAAAAAAGCCCCCCCAATACAATACTCACACATCTACTCTCTGTGTTTCCCAGCTGTCACCTTTTCTTTCCCTGGCTGCTTCCACGGAGGACGCAATAACACGCTGCTACTCGACGATCAACTCCTCCCCAGTCGCCTACTCACCTGTACGTACCGTACCACTGATTGCAAGTGACTGCATCAAGTGCCCCGACCAAACTGGGGTTGCCGTACGATACAAGACCGATGCTACGCCGTTAAGGGCTTAGCGCGAGTCGAGGGGAAAAAAGAGAGGATCAGAACAGAAACCAGGTCCAGTCCAGTCCCAGTCCCAGTCCCCGTCCCCGTTCAAGTCCGCACACGCACTGGCTGGCAGCCTCCTCCCTTTTGGCTCTGCCTCCGCCGCTTACAGGATTCCGTGGGGCTGATAAGTCAACTGAGTGGGTTTGCGTCCTCCCAAGGCATTCGCGCTGTTCATTGAATTCTTGCCCTTTTGATCACTGTTCACCCTTGAGGGACGGACCACAACCATCCCTTCTGCTACCTGCACTTCTCTCGACCTCCCCACAACGCACCACGTACACACATCCAGCGCGGCTGCATCTGTACACTTCACTCTCGCTTTTCTCCAGCATCCACGTCTGCGGGTTGTTTTCCTTCTCTCTCACCAGCCCGCACTCCCATATGGTGCTCGCCTCCTCTTGACCACGACTCCCCTTAGCATGAGGACCACAGCCGCAGCCGGAGCCGACTCGAGGATGGACAGACCCAACACCACGCTCGCGCAGCAGCCCAGATCGCGGCCTCGCTCTAGCCAGACCACCGTGTCGGTGAACTGGGACGACGCAGATTCACTCTCCCCCCGTCCTCGCATGAAGTTCGAGGTTGCCGAGTGCATCGAGACGAAGACTGTCACCACAACTACAACTACCAAAAGATCATACCCGCCCATGTTCGTTCGTGAACCGAGACCGCTTTTATCTCTCGACTCGAAGGAATACCCTCTCGCTCAAAAACCCACGCCCCCCGAACTGGCCAACTTCAGCTTTGATGTTGACGAATACGGCGGCCTTTCCTGGCCCACGGATGACAGTTTGAGCCTTCAAAATGTACGTCCTTCTGTTTGCCTCTGCCTTTACGGCTTCGGTTACCTCCACCACTGCAACCCCTCATACTCCTCTTCCCCGTTCCTCTCCTGTTTCTCTTCCCTAGCCTACCGTCTAGGGTTGTCTGACTGACCACGCTACATTCCAGTCATTCCAGTCCACTAGCGACGAGATCAGCCAAGAGATCAAACCAGATGCTAGCTTGGAATTTCTCAGCGTAGAGACCCGCCGAGCGGCATCGAAGAAACAGGCCGAGATATCTCCCCGGCGATCCCACAGGGTGGGCTCCCGGCAGGCATCTCCCATCGTCTCTGGCTCGGTGAAGAAGAGCGGGAGTAAAGGGTTAAGGTCACATGGTCCTAGTTTGCCCCATGCTGTTTCCGATAAGTTACGCAGAGCCATAGCCCATGGTTCTCGAAGTCAACCCGACAAAGAAACGAGTAGCAGTGCGAGACATAGCGGCGGATTTCCTGTCACCCCCGATACGTCGGAGCTTACCGGCAGCAGCTTAGGAACAGCCGCAGGCCGGCCACAGAGACTTCGGCGTTCCAACCTGGACGCTTTCGAGACGCCCGAGTCTGATCCGAACCAAGTTCGCCAAGATGACTACTTCGACGTCTCAAGCCCATCCGGCAGCGATTCCCACACCGTCTTCAGCAGCAATGTGGCTACTCCCCCCATTACCGATGCAGATGTAGAACCGTTTGCCGATGCCGACGAGTCGCTTCAGCAGTCCATCCGGGCTCTGCACCACCCCCGACCGATTAATACTTTGGTGGCCCAGGATGCTAGCCTTCCAAGCCCTCGCCTATCACCCACTCTCCAAGCTGCCCAGCTTCATACCACCGACAGAGATGAGGCCGACGATGATCTATCGATCGCTGTCGTCGATGATAGCCAGATTGCAGTCGACGATGATTTTGACGAGACATCGGCACTTGTAGAGATGCCACAGAGGGCTCTGCAGCGATACCGAGAGTCGCGGCTCGCCAGATCTAGCCTATTGGATAGCCAAGGAATGCTCGAGACCTTCGATACCATGCCTCCGGAAATGCAATCTTTCATGATGTATCAGTTTCTTCGCCGCTGCTCTAGAAAGACGCTCCACGCAGTCGCTAACGTCGTCAATCCTGCGTTGAAGTGTGATATCCTCAAGGACCTCCCTCTTGAGCTCACTCTGCATATCATTTCATACCTCGACTGCCGCGAAAGATGCCGCGCTGCCCAAGTCTCGAAGACCTGGCGCAATATTATTGACAGCGATGAGACGGGTTGGAAGGAGTTGCTTGACCGTGATGGCTTCACTCTTCCCATGGGTGAGCTCGAGCGGGCTATCAAGGAGGGCTGGGGTTGGCAGGACCCCGTAGGTCCTGAAGGGTGTGAGCGAGATCTCAGTTTGCAAAACCGTCTGACCGCTACTGAGTCCGAACTCTTGTCATCCAAGCCTGAACCGCCTCCCCAGAAACTGCGAAGTTCCAAGCGTAAGAGGGCCTTGAATAACTTCAGCTCCGACAGGTACAAGCGTCGTGCAAGTACCCAAGATCATCTGGCGAAGGAGAAGGACAAGCGGGATGAGGAGAAGGCACTGGACGAAGTCAAGATGCACAAGTCCGAAGGCCCGATCACCGCTGCCAATGCCGCGGCGCTAGCTGTGCCGGATCCCCTCATCGGCCTCTCCAGCTTGCGTAAGCTACACTTGTTCAAGTCTCTCTACCGACGCCATTACATGATCCAGAAGAGCTGGACTAGCGGCAAGGTCAAGCCGAGCCATGTCGCCTTTGCGGCTCACCCTCGACACGTTATTACGTGCCTGCAGTTCGATGAAGACAAGATCATCACTGGAAGCGACGACCAGCTTATACACATCTACGATACCAAGACCGGCAAGCTGCGCAAGCGCCTGGAAGGTCACGAGGGCGGTGTCTGGGCCCTGCAGTACCAAGGCAATATCCTTGTGTCGGGCTCGACTGATCGCTCCGTGCGTGTGTGGGATATCGAGAAGGGCTTATGCACCCAAGTCTTCTACGGCCACACTAGCACTGTGCGCTGTCTGCAGATTCTCATGCCTACTGATACTGGACGCGTAGAGGGTGGAGCACCTGTGATGATGCCTCCAAAGCCTCTGATCATCACCGGATCTCGCGATAGTCAACTGCGTGTCTGGAGACTTCCCGAGCCAAACTCCAGGCGATACATCCAGACCGGCCCTCCCGCCAACGATGCCGACTGCCCTTACTTCATCCGCACCCTCCACGGGCACACGCACTCCGTTCGTGCTATTGCCGCACATGCCGACACGCTGGTCAGTGGAAGTTACGATAACACGGTGCGTGTGTGGAAGATTAGCACGGGAGAGACGGTCCATGTTCTTCAAGGACACTCGCAGAAAGTCTACAGTGTGGTCTTGGATGTTCCACGGAACCGCTGCATCTCCGGCAGCATGGACAGCTTTGTCAAGATCTGGGATCTTGCTACGGGCTCCTGCACGCATACCCTAGAGGGCCACAGCCTCTTGGTCGGCTTATTGGATTTGCGAGATGAGCGTCTGGTGTCGGCCGCGGCCGACTCCACTCTCCGCATCTGGGATCCGGAGACGGGCCGGTGCCAGTCGACGTTGACTGCACACACAGGAGCCATCACCTGCTTCCAGCACGATGGGCGTAAGGTTATCAGCGGCAGCGACCGAACCCTTAAGATGTGGGACATCCGCACCGGCGAGTGCATTCAAGACCTGCTCACGGACCTGAGCGGGGTGTGGCAGGTGCGCTTCGACGAGCGGCGGTGTGTTGCCGCTGTACAGCGAGACTCTCTTACTTATGTCGAGGTAAGCTATTACATTCTTTTATTGTATCTCTAACCATGCGATTTAATGCTAACGACACTGCCCTTGTTTCAGATTCTCGACTTTGGCGCCGTTCGTGATGGCAAGTCCCCAGAGGAACTCGGCCGAAGGATTTTGCTCAATCCTTCTGAAGTCCAGCGCCTGACAGCTGCCACGGATGCCGAGGACGCCTAGTCCGGCATTATTAATATTGACGCAAGCAAGCAAGCATCACCACCTACTATTATTTGTTCACCCAGGTGGATCTGTGAAGTATGGAGTTTATAGGCGTATGTGAACAACAGCATTTTGACGGCAGCGGGGAATAACCGAAAATCATGATACCACCAGCCCCCATTTTGTTGCGATCTTTCCCGCTTACGACACATCCGCATATACCTATTTTCGAGCATTGTTCAATGATTTGCGCGTTTTCTTTTCCTTTTTACGCCCTTGAGGCTGGTGCAGCACCAAGGGCTCTAGTACATCATAACTGCTATATCCTGCATCACTATGACCAGTCTCGTGTACATCTTGGCACGAAGGAAACGACTGTGGTTTCATGATAACGAAAAAAATTCTTGACGGAGAAACAAGTACACATTGGTAGCGATACACTGAGCAGGAGGTTGTGTTTGATGAATGATTTCTCTTCTGGCAAGGGCCAAGGGCATTTGTTACTGATGGGAGAACCAAAAAGCACTAGGTTATGCATCCGATCATGGCGGGACAGAGCATTCATGGATTGTAGGAGTAGGAGTCGACAGGTATTTCTTGATAATGACTAAAGCCTTGATTATAATAATCTCCATTTACAAACGAGCTCGCCGACGTAGTTATTGGACATGCACAGATGTAACTTGGCCAACCGGTGATGATGAAGATGCTTCCACCAGTATGCTGCGTAACGCTACTCAAAAAGACATGCAAGCCTGGGAACCCACAATGTTCCAGGGTTCCCCTTTTGGGGTGCAGCTGCAGGGCATGTAACTATTGACTTGGCGCTGCACTGATTGGTAAAGTGATGGGAACTCAGTCAGCCTACATGGTTTTGACCTAGCGGGTGCGGGGGTTGAATGTGATGGGCGATATCGTGGCACGGGGAGCAAGAGTTCTTAAGAAGACTTGGGTATCTACAGAACGCCACTCCCGAGTTCATAGCCCAGTGGTGTAAGAAACTCCAGGTCACTAGCTACATACAGTTGTTACCTAGGGGTGGTCTGACATTCTGAGGTATACAAGGTACATTACAGCAGCACACAGCACGGGTGGTCTTGTAACCCGCCTTTCTCCTAATAATAAAGCCACAGAGATTGCTGAATAATCTGATCGAGGTGCTCAATTTGACACCTAGGTTACAGGAAGAGGTTAGCAGATGTCGAGCAAGGTCGCTTCCACTTTGCTGCTGCCGCGCTGTCTTGCGCTGGCTTTGATATGGTGCTGGGCTTGCGCGGCGACTACCGTCACCAACGACACGGCCATCGCGGCGGGCAAGACCTTTGACTACGTGATCGTCGGCGCTGGTCTATCAGGGATCACCGTCGGTAACAAGGTAAATTTCAAGAGAACACGCTCCTCCCTTCCCAATTGCCTCCGGGCAGCATCCTGCTCCTCAGGCCCAGATAATTGATCTGCGTTTGTGGCAGCGGGCTTGCTGACGCGAGCGAATGAATAAGAGAGTTCTCATCCACCCAAGCGATGGGGGGTCCCAGGTTTCTGTTATTAAGCTAACGCCACACTTTAAAAAACTTTACAGCTAAGCGCCGCCGGATTCTCGGTCCTTATCATCGAGGCTGGTCCGGATCCGAGGTGGAATCCCGCCGTGTATAATGCTGAGGACCGCTTCAACCTCGACGGTTACTGCGATTGGTCGTACAAGGCCTATGATGACGATGGCACTCCTCTGAGTATTACTCTGGATAGCGGCAAGTGCATCGGTGGTTCGACATCCAGTAAGTCTGTCTGCTGTTCTCTCCCGTTTTGCACATCATGCCACCAATAAAAACTCTGGACTAACAAACATTCTTCCGATGCTCCTTAAGTCAACGGTTTGGTTTGGTATAGGCCCACCGCTGCCGAGATTGATAAACTTGAGTCCTTTGGTAACCCGGGTTGGAATTGGGCCAGTCTTGAGCCTGTATGTATTTCGGTCCCTCTGCATAGAAAATCCCCTCTCGCCTTTGTCCTCCATTATCCATCCACCCGTCCTTCCACGAAGCTGGACAGCGGGGGCGAAAATGTTACTAAAACTAACAAATCGCCCAGTATATGAAAGCCATTGAGCATAACCAGCCTCCAGATGCTATCCAAGTCGCCGAGGGCGCAAACGAGGATCCACTCGTGCATGGATTCCACGGCGCCATCAATGTGTCTTTTCCGGTAAGTCTGATTGACATCGAAATCCCTTCCTCATTCTTCGCATGCAATGCTTATAATGGGGTCATCGAAATCAGACGCCGATGCGCATCCCCAAAGCCCAGGAGCTGTACAAGGAGGCACTACCGCTTGCGTTTCCGGGCCTGGTCGTCGGCGATGACCTCTCCAACCGCACTTCCGTGGTTTCGGCATCGACTTCGTGGACCATCTGGTACGATCCGGTCACGGGCAAGAACCGCCGCTCTTCAGCAGCGGACGGGCTGCTGTGGGCCGAGGACCAGCAGCGGGAGACCCTGACCGTGCTGGCCACCCACAAGGTCGCTACCGTGCTGTTCGCCGGCGGCGACGACGGCGACGGGCTCTCGGCGACGGGCGTGACGTTCGGCCGGGAGAGTAGCAGCTCTAGCACTGACACCAGCACCAGCACCAGCACCAGTACCGGCACCGGCACTAGTCCTCCGCTTAGCACCGTGTACGCCCGCAAGGAGGTCCTCCTCGCCGCCGGATCGCTGGCCAGCGCGCCGCTGCTGGAGCGCTCGGGCATCGGCCGGGCTGACGTCCTGGGATCCTTCGGCATCGAGGCGCGCGTCGACCTACCAGGGGTAGGGGCCAACTTGAACGACCAGCCGGGAACGGGCACGTCGGCGCTCGTGACCGAGTCGTACTGGAACGACACGGAACTTATCGACGGACGGATCCTGTTTGGCCCGGTGATATCGTTGGTGAACGTGGATGAGATATGGGGCTCTGGTTGGTTATTTCTTCTTTATCTATTTCCATGGATCGTCGTTCTTTTTCATATAAAATGAAAAAGAAAAAAAAAAGAAGAGAAACTAACATTCATATCTTTACAGACGCGGCTTCATACATCGACAATCTGACCTCTGCGGGAGCACTGACGGAGCGTGCGCAAGCCCTTGTCGATGCGGGCGCAGCGGCGACGGTAGAGGGTGCAGAGCTGATTCTCAACACAACCATTGATCTCATCATCAATTCTCGTCGTGAGTTTATTTTCTACCCGTTTCGTCCATGCCTGGCCGCCTGCCTGCCTGCCTGCCTGCCCCCTTTCTCCGTCGTCATATATTCGGATCCCAAGGACTACAAAACATATAAACCTCGTAACAATCTAATCGCTCACTTTTTTCCAATTTGCAGTCCCCGTGGCAGAGGTCCTCAGCGAGAGCTACCCGACCGTCCTCTCGGCCATCTTCTGGCCGCTGACCCCGCTCTCGCGCGGCCACGTGCACATCGCGGCGGCCGACCCCTTCGCGGACCCCATCATCACGCCGCGGTTCCTGCGGGACCCCTTCGACCAGGCGGTGGCGGTCGGCGTGGCCCGCCGGTCCCGCGACCTGTTCTCGGCGGCGCCCTTCAGCTCGCCTGACAACAACAACAACATCAACAACGACGCCGTCGTCGCCGACGCCTACTACGACCCGGCCTCCCTGGGGCCCGACGCCACCGACGCCGAGTATCTCGCCTGGTTCCAGAGCACCGCCGGCGCGGCAGACCACTGGATTGGCAGCACGGCTATGATCCCGCGGGAGTTGGGTGGTGTGGTTGATTCCAAGTTAAGGTGAATAAAGATACTCTCTCTCTCTCTTTATTCCCCATCATCTATCAATGCTTCTCCCCCCCTTTTCCCCCCGTCTGAATCTGACCGCGACAAAAACAGAGTCTACGGAACGCAAAATCTGAGAGTTGTGGATGCTGGGATATTGCCTATTCAACTCACATCTCATTTGATGTCGACGGTGTATGCAGTAGCTCAGAAGGCTGCGGATATTATCCTAGAGAGTGCATAATTCAGGGAAAGTCTGCATGCTCGAGATCCAATTTAGAGCACAATTAGATAATACGGTGTTTCATTCCTCATTATGAACATCTAAACGCAATTTTGGGGGGTATTTGAGATACAAAATGCTGAACCGATGGAAGGTGGTGGGATATAGTGGCGAAGAAGGGACATGAAACCATAGTTAACAATGACCTGTATGCTCTTGCGAGGCGTACTGTACCCTCTTACAATTTAACCAACCTGAAAGGGAAAAATGCAGAACCGAACCCCTTAGAAGAACCATACATGCACCGTAGAACCCTAGGGATCCTCATACATGACCAATTTAGATATCCCGCATTTTCGACGTTATCAGCCAGGCAGTGCCAGATGCTAGATCACCTTTGGTGGGGAGCAGCAAGTAAAAGTGAGGAGATCATGAGTCCGACGACCGCAATTTGAAAGGCCGCCAGGTCCCGAACCAGGGGAACCTGCGCAGGAATGCAGTGAACCAGGGCACGCTGACGACGAAGATGACGGCCATGATGACGACGCCGCTGGGCAGGGAGACCTCGGCCCAGATCTTGGCGGTGTCGCCGAGCTGGGTGACGTCGGGCTGCATGGACATGAGGGCGGCGACGAAGCTCATGGGGATGAAGAAGGTGGCCAGGTAGGTGAGCCGCTGCAGGTTGTTGTTGTCGCTGATGCCGCGCCGGCTGTCCTCGATGTTGATGGCCGCCGTGGCCACGTGCGTCAGCCGGTCGATGCGCTGCTGGAACTCTTCCATGTAGCTCTGCACTAGCTCGAAGTCCTGCCGGTACTCGTTGACCCCGAGGTTGCGGTGGAAACCGTGTTCGCTGCCGGTGGTGTCGGCAGTCGCGCCGCTGCCGTGGCGTTGCTCGAGCCCCTCGCCGCGGAGGGGCCGGGACGATGACGACGAAGCCGTGGGCCGGTGGCGGGCGTGCACGGGGCACTTGGACTGCTTGGTGTTGTTATGCTGCATGGCGGAGCTGCTGTTGGTGGGTTGGATGCGGAATACGCGCAGAAGCGTCTCGGAGACCATCTCGCGGTACAGGGGCACGAAGCGCCGCCAAGCGTGCAGCTTGGAGAGTGTGCGGTCGATGGGCGCGCGCAGGAAGTCGTTTGGGTGCGCCACCTCCCACTCGATCTGGTTCAGTCGCGTCTTGACGTAGTCCGAGATGGTGAGCCACTCGGCGCAGATGAGGTGCAGCATCGCCTTGGCGGGGACGTGGATGAGCGACGGATCATGGTCACTGTCGTCGGCAGCGGCGGCACCACCATCGGAGACTGCTGCTGCCCACGCGTCCTCTTCCCCGAGGAAGGCGTCCGGCCGCTGCGCCCAGAAGATGAAGTCCTCGAAGAAGCTCTTCTGAGTCGGACCGGGCGGCACTAAGTCGTCTCCGGCATCGGGAGCGTGGTCTTGAGCGTCGGTGCCGCTGGGAATCGGGGCTCCGCCAGAGCTTACCGGGCGGACATTGGGAGTGGGGCTCACCGGGGTAGTGACGGTGGCGGGAGCACCACCGCCGGGTGCCGCACCATTGGTCGCAACCTGCTGGAGGTTGAGTTCAGACATTTCCGGCATCTGAGCCCAGTTCCGGTAGCCTCGCCACAATGAGGATCCCTTTCTGATCGTGGGATCAAGAAAAAGCACCGCTGGTAGTACGTATGGGCGTCAGTAGGGGGTTATTCTCAAGATCTGCACATCAGAGCGGGAAGAGAAAACTTACCAATGGTGGGCTCGCTGCCAGATCCCGGGTTTGTCCAGAAGGTAGCCTTGCTCCGCATCAGCGCAACCTTGGAGTCCTTATTATCAAAGAACGCTTTGTTGTTATCGTCATCAGGACGCCGGAAGACATTGAAGTCCTGAGCCTCCTCGAAGCCCTCGGTGAATACCTGACCAGTCTCGAAGTAGCGAGCACGCACGAAGCGGAGCTGGAACCACCGCTGCCGCCTCGCGACGAGGTCGAGCCCTGATGGGTCCCGCCAGTAGTCGCGGATGTTGTACCAGGCATAATCTAATATGTGGGCGCGGAAGCAGTCGGGCTCAATCTTGAAGTGGCTCCCCAGCAGCTCGATCACATCGCGAGACAGGTCCTCCACCACGTACAGCTTGAGCTTGACCTGCTTTCCGGCCGTAGTATCGGTGGCGAGTCCAGTCTCCAGCTTCTTAGAGGTTTTGTATCGAATGGGAGCCAAGACCTCGGTAGAAGTGTACTGGAGCAAGCAGACATTCGTTCTGCCTGCGCGTTTCGTTTGCTCCAACTCTATCCTGGAGTGTCAGCAATAACGAGGTACATGTACCTGTCGGAGGATATCAACTCAGTGACGTACTCTTGTTCCCCTTGTAGCCTCCGGGGTAACTCGGATCCCATCTCAGGGGCGTGGTGCCGACTTCCATAAAGTCGGCAAGCAACCGAAGATGGGGCCATGCCTTTGATAGGAGTTTAACATAACGCAAATATGGCTTCCTGGATGAAGTGGTAAGTAAAAAACATGTACTGAACATAAACGTGATGCAGTGATAATTATATTGGCAGCTTACGATTCTGTTATGGCCCAATCCTCCCGTGATTCGGCTAGTTTCTTGTCGTTGTACGCATCCCCGAGAATATACTGGTCGCCCTTAAGCTTCTCGTTGATAAACTTGTAGGTCCCTCTCCGAATGAGCGGCGATGCCCTCTTCTTGACAACGGGGTGGCTTGGGTCCCTCGCGGGGGCCCCGCCATTCTCCATAGGGAGGAGTGCAACTGAAGTCATCTGAAGAACAAAGTCTAAGTCCTAGGAAGCAGCAACCACTGCGGAGTCTGAGCCGAGCCGAGCGGAGCAGAGCAGAGCAGATCAACGCGAAGATATCTTCAGCATAGATCCCAGTTGCGGCGAAGTGCGTAGTCAATGTGCGACTGTTTTCGCTACTTGGCAGCCTGTCCGGTTCTGGTTCTCGAGACTTGATCAAGAGGCCGGAGGATGAAAGGAAAGCCGATCTACGATGCAATGAAACGGATGTCAACGATGCGCCAAACAAAGCGAGGTAAGGCAAGGCAAGGCGAGGCTCGGCATATCCCGCAAGGCTGTGTGCGCCTACAGGTGCGCCGTGGGTGAGACTGGGCGCACTCGATCATTGTCTCCCAAGCGCGCAGGCGCGGGGCGCTGCGGCTGAGCCCTCCCTTGTTTTCGCTCTGGCCCGCCACTGGCCCATCCGGGTTGGAAATGCGGGTCGCGTGGTGATGGACGAGCGCAGTTAGAGCGAGAGTGGCTGAAAGTATCCCGCGGCGTGTCCTACCTTAAAGGGATGCAGGTGCATTGTGACAAGTCTCGTTACGATGCATTTCAGCAACTGAGAGAGGAAGTAGAAGAGGGGGAGGGATCAAGAGACAGAGAGAGGGCTCGCAAGGCTACCACAATCTTGACGACTGCATATTTGCATGATGGTTTCCTGGGAGGGGATCGCAGTTTGAGTCATGCCAAGATGGTTCAGGGCTCTTGACAGGGCACAGGGGTCGCTAAACATCCCATAGGATGGGATGGGAGAAACTTGAGTGCCCCCCCAAGGATGATTGATTCTGCCCCTCCCTAGGCGGGGTCGTTTTTGACAGAATGGGATCCTCCTACCCTAACTTTACTTGATTGCCCCGCCAGCAAGGGACCTCCCGCCTCCCTCAGTGCAGTGCGCCCACTCTTGTTACACTTGTTGCAGTATCTCCCTGAACCCGCCCGCCTGGGCCGAAAAGCTTGGACGGGTTCTTATCTTGGACCTCCGGCGATTTCTTTTTCTACCGCTTTCACCGTTCAACACGACCCGCGCCACACCCGAGCATACGCGTTTGCATATGGCCATAACCTACCTAACTTGATTCAGCAAATGTGCCTCACATAGATGGGTCAGATAAAGTACGGCATCGCAGCAGAGGTCGCATTCCTGCGCCGCAGCGAGGAGAGCACCCACCCGAGGACTGGGCCTTCCTCATGGAAATCTGACCTGGCGGGAAGTTAGTAGAAAGTCCCGCACATGAGAACAGAGTGATTCAAAATGAGCCATAACTTAGTCGATTACGCACCCCCGCTAAAAAACTGCATTGACCGGGGCAGGTAGTTTCCTGCGACCGTTATACTCCGTAAGCGAGCTAGACAGGACTTAGATGGGATAGCGGCACGCAAAAAGCGGATCGCACGTCCTGGGAATCAATCTTTGGGAATATGAAGCCCCGCGTAGTCTCGTCTATATAAGTATCTATCCTGTGCGTGACATTGATTTATTTTATATTCATTCACCGTAGCTACACCTCAGCTTTCCATCAAACAACAAACCTGCCCAATTATTATTTCACGGCGGAGACTCCAAACTCCCTATCACTGCCCAACATGAGCTTCACATTTCCCCCACCAACGTGGGAGATCAAATCTCCACGCCTGGTAATCCGCACCACCGTAGATGCTGATGCGGAGACATTCGTATCCCTGATGCACAAGCCGGAGAACCAGCCCCAAGGAGAGACCGAGTTTGCCAAGGTCGAGACCGTGGACGAAAAGCGCGCGCGCCTGGCCCGGTGGCGCACGACGGCCAGTGAGGGCCGCAACGCCTTCCTGGCCGTCGCGCTGCGCGACAAGCCCGACCAGGTCGTCGGGTACATGGGCTTCAACACCTTCCGGACGCGGGCCGAGGCTGAGCACACCGAGCCCGAACGCGACGGCCCGCCTCTGCCGGGGGTCGAGGGGAGGTACCTCACGGACGTGGGCGTCAACATCGACTCCGAATACCAGCGCAAGGGCTTCGCTCGCGAGGTCATGGCGGCGGTCGTTGAATACTCCCTGAACGGCCCGCTGGGCTGCGAGATCGTGCGCATCGAGACCGCCTTCGCCAACGAGAAGTGGAGGGGGCTGATGAATGCCATGGGGCTGAACGACACCGAGGCTTCGAAACCCCTGTCGTTCACTGGATACAAGAACGACGGCTACGTGTGGGAGGTCAACCGCGTCGCTTGGGAGAAGGCAAAGGCGAGCATGGTGGCGAGTGGGACGTGGCCGCTCTGATCTGGGCCGGTGATGACGAAGATAATGAGACGATGAATTATTTTTTTCGAAGTCACGAGACGAGGCTGTTTCCCTGTTGTATTGTAATTTTCTTTGCCGCTAAAAAAGAAAGAAAAAAGCGCCAGCGACAAGAATGCCAAAAGAGGAATTCTCCTTGGCGCAATGTTTTGACTTGATGAGAAAGATGCTGTCAATATTTGGAACCATGAAAGGGACATGATGTGTAAACTGTGATCTGGTAGGCGCACAATTAGGGGTACATCCTACTTACCTTTCAGTAAACGATAAATGAATATCAATATGGATTTCACTGCTCGTATTTGACCTTGCTTCTTCCCTCGACCTTACTTCTTCTCCCTTCCCCCAATTCTGGCATCTTGAAAAGATCCCAAGTAAGATGTTACCACCGGATGCAGCTCAACACATACCCTACTTGAAGAAGTAGATCTCAGACTCCCTCCTCTGAATTCTAGATGCTCCTGCGTAGGCGTCGTCGTCGTGCTCCCAACTGTAGAACAGACCCTTCCGTCCACGTTTCTGCCCATACGCAAACAAATCGATGATGCACCTAGACACGAGCCTATCCCAGGGGATCTTGTCTCCCAGAGCCTTGGCCATCAGGTCGCAGCGGATCATTAGCTTCCAGCTGTACGTGAGATACTCACCGAGTTCCTCCCGGTTCTCGGGGTGGAGCGGGTCGTGCGCCACCCTGAGCCGACGCCGGGGCGTGTAGTCGGCCAGCTCCATGATGCTCGTCACCAGCTCAGCGGGAAGGTTGAACTGGAACAGCATTTGGCGAACAGCACCGACGTCCGACGAGTGCGCCAGGTATGGCGCGGTCGCCTCCAGCTCCAGGAACTCGCTCATCGGGGCCACACCGTATGGGTACTCGCCCCTGCGCCCATCCACATACGCGTACTTGGCCTCATTCTGGAATTTGGGATACTCGCGGAACTGCCGCTCTGCGATGCCAAAGAACTGCTGGTGCGGGTAGGCAGCGATGTCGGAATCCCCGGTGGTCCACGTGCATTCTCGTAATATGCGCTGGTAGATGCTGGTACAGAGGTAGTCCTTCTCAGGCGCCCTGCCGGACTTCTCGTCCCACAGCTCTGGGAAGCAGTAGAGCACGTTCAGTCCCAGATACGCCTTCAGTGCCTTCATGCAAACGAGATTCCAGCCGAGGTTGTACGGCGAGTCGTAGCACTGCCCTTGGCTCCACCACTCGAGATAGTCGACGTCCGGATGCGCGCAGATGCGCAGCACCGTGTCCAGCTCGCCGTACACCAGCAGCGACTTGACGAGCTCGACGCCCAGGAAGGCGGCCTCGTTCCGCTCGAAGAAGCGGTAGCAGTCGTTCTGCACCCACCGGTGCAGGAAGGTGGCCATTCTCCGGTCGCCCGACTGCACGGGGCACGCGCAGTCGGCCCCGGGCTCGTGCGCGCAGGGCCTCGTCGACAGGGCCGGGTCGACCTTGCGGGTCCACCCCTTGCGCATGCCGCGGTCCTGGCGGAACCGCTGGACCGTCGGCGTGATCAGCCGCACGGTGGCATCGCTGAGGACCACGGTCTCTGGGCTCGCTGCCTCGTACTGGTCTGGGTATTTCCTGCGCTCGGTCACCGCGTGCTCCTCTATGGTCCGGGTGAAGGCCTCGACAAAGTAGCTGAGCTCCTTGCCCTGGTTCGGCTGGTAGCGGGGGTAGAGATGCGTGACGTCCTGGTGCTTAGCCCAGGCGTAGACGTATCTGAAGTTCGAGGCGAAGACATTCCAAGGGATATTGTGTGCTTGGTGCGCCATCATCACCTGTTGGAAGAGACTGAACGTGCCGACCTTTTTATTTTCAAATTCCGGATCTTGTGGGGTTTGAATCTAACGATATACTTCGGTCGATCTTAATAGCGGAGGAAGGGGGGGCAAGTGGCGCCAAATAATTGAGAGACGCTTGGCGTTCGTATAAATAAAGAATTTCACCTGCTCCACATATGCTCCACGCGTTCGATTGGGGGCCTTTTTTGAGTACATAAAGTCCCCAATATAGGCAGGGCAAATCAAAGCTCTGCCGGTCGTTGCCAAGGATGGTACCTTAGGAAGGGTGTGATGATTGACCCTGTAGGCTGTTCTGTCAACTCGCCATGAGCAAACCTCACCTGATGGTTCTCCAGGGACTTGTGATAGAGTTAATCTGCCAGTGCCTTTTCGAATTTCGTGGCAATCATCCTGACCTCATAAACTCCCGTACACCTGGGATCTGAATCATCAACATGACTCCTTGTGGAAGAGCTGTAACGTAACAAGAAGAAGGAGTTACTACCCCGCTCTTACGATCTTATATGCAGATATACCGGCTCTATTTAAGGATCAGTTTTTCTGCATTAGGCAATATATCTTGACGTGGTAAATGGTGGAGAAGCTGCCTTTTATTGACATTATCGATATCGCACGCAAAATCTAGACAAGCGCGGAAGAAAATGACAATAAAAGTGCCAAGAACGGACCGAAGTCCGCGGCTGCTTACTTTGCATGTCAACAGGTATTTAGCCCCCAACTATCAAAATGGGGAACTCGGTGTATATCAGCAGCAAAATCATCAGGGAGAAGTTTCAATTTTGATAATAGTCTTGGCCAACGGATCTTTCACTCGTACATGACCATAGACGTGATAAGGATCTGAAATTCATCATATAACCATGAAGCTCAGTAATCCATTCTTAAGACGAAATACTTAGATAACTTTATATATATATCCTCGTGGCACTACCATCGGCGATGCTTGTCATCGTTGCATGGCTACTCAGATATAGTGAATCACCAATCTACATGCACCAAACTGTGTCCTTACCTGCTCCATTTATTTTTAAATGGGGGATTCCTCGCAATAAAGACGGCCCGTCGAGATCAACGTTGTCCTGATGGAGAAAGAAGTATATCTGCTGACCTGCAATAGGCGATAGTACTGTCGTATCAGATCCCACAGAATGGAAAAGAGAATTAGAAGGATTTAAATTAGGCATTTCCAATGGGATATCACAAGAAATATGATTCAATGTGGCCGGCGACACATCTCCCACATGTGCTACGTCTATAAATGGAAACATTATGGACTTAGCACTATTATCATGGTAAGGTGAAACAATGGTGAGGTTCTTCATAGATTTAAGGAACTGAGTGCATATACTGCACACGAGTCAAATTGAACCTAATTAGTGAGCTGAGATGGACACTTCGGAAAAGTTCAGAAGCACTACAGTGAAAGGAAGTTCACATTTATATATGCTGTGGTGATATGTTATGTAGTCTTTGGGGCATTGTGTATTAATCCAGGCTATCACTTATATGCGCCGCGATGGCTGCTATGAATGGTTTTTTTCTTCTTCACAAGACGACAGCAACCTCGTAAGAGACGTACGAGCCAGCAGCAGAGCACTCGCCAGCCCTGATGTCGACTTCCTCAGCGCTGCTGCTGATCAAGCAGTTGTCGAGCTGGAAGAGAAGAACCTTGTACCACGACACATCTGAGGTAAGGGAACAGTACTCATAGGGGCCGAAATCGGTGCATGTGGTACCAACATAGTCGGAGCCTGACACGATGGTGGTGAGGTTGTCGCACGAGGAGCCGCAAGAGAAAGTCCACTCGTTGGCGGCGACAGCCGAGACGAGGGCGAGGACGGAGGCGTAAGAGAACTGCATCTTGAATCTGAGGGCAACAATTAGCAGATGCTGGGTAGAGGGAAAGGTTGAATAATACAAAGCGGTGCCCCTTACTGGTGTTTTTGGATATGTGATTTACACTGTGATTCTGGTGGAAGAAGGCGGTTGCTGAGAAACTGGAGAGCTGATGCACTTGTTGATCTTTCTGATACTGCCAGCTCAGTATCTTTATACTCCCTCAGAACAACAGAAACTCAACTAAAAACTATAGTAAGCGCAAGCTTCCCTTCTTGGAGCTTCGGTGTTATCCCGACGTGGTGGATAAAGGCTACCGGAAAATACTTTGCGAAGGATGAAAAGGTGGAGCGTGCTTACGAAGAATGGTTTGCCGGTGTTTCACGAAACTGAATAATGGGGCGTCTGATATTAGCTTTATGAAAATGGAGGAACTGGCTTGGTGCTTGGTGTGTAGTGACGTGTAGTTCCCGGACGGAATGGAATGGTGGTTGCCGGTGCTAACGACAGAAAGTCTAATGCCGATAAAATGCGTCCCTGACACTTTAACTGGAGAGTTGATCGTCATTATAGGAAACACAAAAGCCCAGTGGTTACATCGTTTGGTTTAGGGACACAACTAACAGAGTTCCACATTCATATTCTAGTTAGCAATATTTCCCATTTTCAAAGGTCTCAACATTGCAACGTTTGCTTTGCAAAAAGCCCTAGAAACTTGCGCCCAGCACTGCATCATTTTGCTCATCTAGTTGAACATGCCATCGCTCATCCCATCGAACGAACTATGGTATTGCTCTAGTGGTACAACATGACACTGAGCTAACAATTCTGCGTCCCTACTTGCAGTTTGTTGAACCCCATTCACTATCCACATGGTTCCTTGAAGGATTCCTTGTTTTGTTGGTTCATCAGCGCTAAACCTAATTCGGTGCTAATAGAAGAAGCAACGGAGAGGGCTTCTTCTTGTAACTACATCAAAATCGAAATTTGCTATCAAGACATGTCTTGGAAAGTGGAGGGCTTCTCCTTAGAACTCTGTCAAAGCATGTCTTGGATATTGTAAGGGACGCGTGGTCCACAGCAGCGGAGGGTTTGCCAAGAACCGACAGCTATCCGCTTGGATCGCTATAGATTTCCTTATAGGAGACCCAAGGTCAGATAGCGTTACACTGGATAATGCGAATAATTGTCTCAGTTCTTCGCAAATATGGCGATGAGATCAGCCGAGCAAGAAATGCAATTAGAAGATGAACAGTCAGTTTGCTGTGTACTCAATCCGTGCCTTGGGCTGCGTTTTACCTTCCGCCTCTACTTATAATTTCAATCCAGATACCGATACACAAAGGACCTCGCTCACTTGCCCACTGAACCTAAATGACAAAGCAGAAACCTGCCGAGTATAGTATGGTTACCAACAGCTTACTAAGAGGTTAAAAGGGCCGTACGGAGGCAAGTCGGCTTGATTAGTTAGTTCCATCGTATGATTTCAGTCATGGGTTATCTCAGCGACAGCGATGGTTCGACTAACTTTCCACTCAACAGGTGCAAGTGAAGCCAGGCAATCCTTGTATGGAATGATGAAGTGAAATTTTCCCCTTTTGCTGCAGACATACTCTGTACAGGGTAATCCCGTGATGGGGGCGGGCCTTGGTGGGGACCATTTTCTTTGGATAACTTAGGTCGGAGATCTTGTCTTGGTACACCGCCATACATCCATCCGCCCCACTGAATTCAAGATATTTGACTAGCAGGGCCAGCAGCACGCGCTCTTATACTACAAGCAAAAAAGAAGAGAAAAAAACACATCAGCTATGCTATTGTCATCTACTCTTTCTACCCTGTACCCACACAGAATTTTCCAAATCGATAATGGGTTTCGACGATAAAACCTAGCATGGCGTATAGAACCGTTGATATGGTGTTCAGTAGTAACTGTGACTGCATAGCCATGAACTGATAAAATCGTAAAAGCATGTAAATCGGTACCATCTTTGGAACCCCTTCTCAATGTCCCTAATTCGGAAAGTCCGCTTATTCTCATCTGCCTCACACGGTGCCGAGTGGTTGTTTTGGGTGGCCAGCGGTGTCAAGCCTGCGATTTCCACGTATCCTTCACGAACTGCGCACATCGCTCGGCGACCATGTATGTTGGCGCCATGGTATGCGCGGCCGGGATCTTAGGGAACACGCTGGCATCGGCGACGCGCAGGTTGCGGAACCCGTAGACGCGGAGCTCGTCGTCAACCACCCCGCCGTCCTCTTCTCTAGCCATGCGGCACGAGCAGCCAAGATGGACGACGGACTGGGCGGAGCCCCGCGCAAACGACTCCAGCTCTTCGTCGCTGAGGTCGCGCCAGCTGCGACCCGTGCCGGCGCCCGGCCCGTAGAACAGTTCCGCGGAATGAGGGTAGCCAGACTTCTCGATGAAGTTGTGCGCCAGGTTCAAGGTGAAGCGCAGGGCTTTGCGGGCCTTCTGGACATCCGCGGGGTGCTCCATCATGTTATAGTGGATGCGCGGGTTGTCTTCCGGCCGCAGAGAGGCCAACTCGATGCGCCCCACCGTATCTGGCCGAATCAAGCAAGTGTATAGCGAGAAGAGCGGAATTCCCGGGTGCTTGGCGATGATGGTACCCGCTGGTATGACCATTATTTCGACATCGGGGATGTTCTCTGACCGTAAGGCATCCGTATCGAAGTCAGTCCTGGGTGCGACCAAGCCTGCAGTCTGAGGATCGATGCGTGCGGTATTGTAATATATCGCACTCGATGTAGTAGGTGAGCTCATCAAGCCTGTGCCGCTCCATATGAACTTAAGAAGCTGACGGACAGCGAAGAACGGATTGCTTTCCATGCGGTGAAGACTTTCGAACATGGGCACTTTGAGCATGATGGGCAGGCCATGGTGATCGCTCAAGTGGGCGCCCACACCTGGCAGATCTTTCCGAACGCTGATTCCCAACGACCTTAGATGCTCGCCGGGGCCTATGCCGCTCAGCATCAGTATCTGCGGAGAGCATGCCGCGCCACTGCACACGATGACCTCCCGTCGAGCCTGAACGTAGTAACTCTCTTGGTCAGGCGCCCCCACGGGTTTGATGTGAACACCCGTCACCAGACCCTTCCCAGCATCGAGTTCGAGTTTTGTAGCAATAACGCCAGTGCATATCGTCAGACGAGACTGGCGATCAACGGCGACCTGTTTTGGGAGGTACGCACGATATGCGCTGTGCCTGTGACTGTTTTCATCAATGCTGTAGTCAAGGTAGAAGTAGCCGGCCGGCGGACCCGAGGGGTCGTTCGCATCCGGCTGGATCGGAAGGCCTGATGCGGCAGCGGCCTTGTCCACGTGGTTGTAGAACTCAAACTGGGGTTTCCGTTGAACTACGTGAACAGGACCGCCGCGGCCGAGGTGTTTGGCGCCGGGGTGGCTGACGAAGTTCTCGACCCTCTTGAAGTACGGCTCCACGTGGTCCCAGCTCCATCCGGGGTGGCCCATCTCCGCCCACTCGTTGTAGACGCCCGGGACGCCGCGGGTGTAGAGCATCTGGTTCACCCGCGTCGCGCCGCCGAGGGCCTCGCCGGTCCACAGCTCGGTCTGGCGGCCGTCGCATTCCTTGATGGGTTCCGAGACCCGCCGCACGATCGGGATCAGTCCGTTCAGGGCTCCCGAGAGCAGCGGGATCCGCGAGAACCAGTTGTCGCCCACGACGCCCCGCTCCAGCACCAGGACGCTGGCGTCGGGGTCCTCGCTGAGGCGGGACGCCACGGCACACCCAGCCGTTCCCCCGCCCACGACGATGTAGTCATACGATTTGCCTTGCACCTCGCGTGCTTTGCGCTCGGGATACGACTCGGTAAACGGCCAAACCATCCTCACTAGGGTCCTTGTCCTGATAGCAGCAACCGGTTCTAAGCGTCGCAGTCAATCGCAGAGTTGATTGATGGCATCGGTTTTGGCCAGATTAATTTTTTTTCCCCTCCTTTCTTGGTAGAAGGTCAAGTTGGAAACCGGTGAAGTGGCATGATGGGCTAAGGGGGCAAGCGAGTGTTTGGGTTCGCTTGTCGTCCCATCATTTAATTAGCCAGTGCTGTGACTGACCAGCCGACATTGGGTGTTTACATGAGTGAGCTCTCAGAGGTTTTGACACCGTGCATTCGACCTCGGTCGTGAGTGAAGTTGACGTTAACGATGGTGCTCGAATCTCGCTTCCGTCTCGCTTCGAGCGCCGAATACTTCACCGTGATCAAAGCGTTTTACTGGATCTGCTAATCAGATAAGAGCTGCACCCGAGATTCCCGTCCTATCTGGGCGCGTTGACCGTGCCGCCCTTTCTGGGGCTTGTTCAATGGTTCATTCCAAAGATGCCTGCAAAGTGGGGAAGTTCATCTCGTCCCCACCCAAAAACGGTTCTCCGCACCGGCAGCTAAGGGTGTGGTGGCTAATTAGATACCTATGCTTTTTCCCTGGCTAATTTTCTATTTTGCCCGTCGAACATGCGTGTTGGTTCCATCGCTGCACCACTTGTTGGATATGCACGCAACGTCGTATATGACATAATGATGGCTGCTGCCGTGTGTACACCCGGCAATCTCGGCCGCCCGGCACACGGCACGCCAAGAACAGCATCTCTCTGAAGCGCTGCTCTGGATTCTGCTCTCCCGATATTGCACTATGCAGGTACCGCCGTTGGTGGTTGTGTCCTCCTGCCTATTGCGGGCTTAGCGGCAATCGCTGTGATGCTTATCGGGTACTATAGCAGGTGGTTCTATGGGTCTATGGCCACTCCAATGCAGCAGGTATCGGCATGTCAAGGGTATTGAGTAATCATAACGTGTAAACCTGCTTTTTAAAATGCCGGCGACGTCCGGTCAAAAAACCTCGTGTTTGCCCTCGCTCGTTTGTCCCGTTTGTGTCGTTGACCTGCCCATCATCGTTTCGACAAATTCGCAGAGCGTGCGACTCCGTGCAGATCATGTCTAGGCCTACTTGGAAAATCACCGCTTCGGCAGCAGCCGTCTTGCTCTCGTCGCCAGTGGTTGCGCAATTCGTGTCACCGCCAACCGACCTGATCACGCAGGAGGGGTCTGCAGGCATCAACGTTCGATACAAGGAGGTTCCTACGGGGATCTGCGAGACCGACCCAAATGTCAGGAGTTACTCGGGTTACGCGGACGTAGGCGAGAATGAGCACATCTTTTGGTAAGAGCGCCAACCAACTTGAACAACCCATCTTTGACTGCATTGCTGTGTATTGCAATCGGGGCATTGTGCTGTGAGGTGATGGACTTCACATAATGCTGGTGCAAAGCAGTGGGTTTATCGATAACATACCTACCTGCCATTGCTGCAGACCAGTCATAATGGCATAGAGAACTTAATTGCTAACGACATCAGGTGGTTTTTCGAAGCTCGAGAGAAGGATCCACTAGAGGTAAGCCCACTTGGGAAAATCCCAATTTGAGTATACCAACCTAAACATGAGAACAGGCGCCCCTGACGGTTTGGATAAATGGCGGACCTGGTTCATCGTCCATGATCGGTCTGTTTCAGGAACTCGGACCTTGCGGTATAGATATCGACGGGAATGTTTACAACAACCCGTACTCCTTCTCTACCGTGAGCAACATGGTAAGCCCAAGCCGATTACATAGAATTATGGAGGCAGAACCAACTGACACACGGCACAGCTCTTTATTGACCAGCCTGCCACTGTCGGCTTGTCATACACCATTCCAGTTCCTGGATATTTCGATGACGACTACAACTTCTATGAGCTGCCAAATAACACCTGCCCAGACTACGCACAGGCGTATGGTACGTGTGGCACGTACTCCAGCTCCGATATTAGCTTAGTACCGAACACAACGCTTGGTGCGGCTCCAAACATGTGGAAGACCCTGCAGGGGTTCATGGGCGCTTTCCCAGACTACTCCCGCAGCGGCTTTACGTTCACCACCGAGAGCTACGGTGGACATTACGGCCCTGTCTTTAATGGTAAGCCTCCCGTTCCTCCCGAGTCTGGGCACTCACTTCGGGACCTCTAGTATATTAGCATACTGACCAAAGGCGCACAGAATACTTCCTTGAGCAGAATGCCAAGAATATTCCTGGAGCACAAAAAATCCAGCTTGACAATGTCCTCATTGGAAACGGCTGGTTCGACCCGCTGATTCAATACCAGGCATACTACAACTACTCAGTGTCTCCTGGGAACACGTATGACTACGACCCTTACAGCGATGAGGTCAAGGAGTTGTGGTACAATAACCTGTACGGCGAGGGCAACTGTGTCGATCAGACTCTCGAATGCTACGCCACCGGCAGCAACGACATCTGCTCGGCGGCTGATGACTTCTGCGCTGACGAGGTTGAGAATCTATTTGATTTGTACTCGGGTCGCGATGAGTACGATATGCGGGAGCTGACCCCCGACCCGTTCCCGTATGAATTTTACGTGGATTATCTGAACACACCAGAGGTTCAGGCCGCTATTGGCGCCTACCAGAACTACACGGAGTACTCTGACACAGTTGGAGAAGCCTTCGGAACCACTGGCGATGACGACCGCGAGTCATCCACGATCGAGGATGTCCAGAAAATTCTCAAAGCCGGCGTTCAGGTAGTCATGTACTTTGGCGATGCGTAAGCAAACCCCAACTCCCCCCCCCCCCCAACAGCAAAGTGGCTTGGAGCCCCCACCACGCGATCTTTGCTAACCTCGAACCTTATAGCGACTACAACTGCAACTGGCTAGGCGGTCAGGTAGTGGCTGAAGAAATCAACGCGCCCGGGTATACGGAGGCCGGTTTCGTCAACATCTCGACCTCGGACGACATCGTCCACGGGCAGGTGCGCCAGAGCGGTCTGTACAGCTTCGTGCGCATCTACGAGTCAGGCCACGAGGTGCCCTTCTACCAGCCCCTGGCAGCGCTGACCATGTTCGAACGCGCTCTCGACCGCGTCGACCTCGCAACCGGCACTACTGCTGTCAGCAAGTGCGGCAGCTACCGAACAGTGGGGACCCCTACCAGCGACTACCGGGAGGGCAACAGCACGATCCAGTTCGAGGTACTCCCCGACTCCGCGATCTACAATACCACGCTGAATGCGCCAAACCCTATCCCTAGCGCCACGGCTGATAAGAGATCATCCAGGAGGTCGCCCCGGAGGACCGCCAGCAAATTGGGCAGGCCACGGCGATTCAAGGGTGGGAGACGCATGGCTTGAGAGATCTCCCAAAGCTCCACACCGCCGCTCGACTTGGGTCAAAGGAAAACAAAACAAAAAAAGGGACGTTGATGGCAAGCAGGCAAGAAGCTCGGCCACGTGGTAAACGTTTCTTTTCTTCCGGAGACGAAAGCCCTGAGGCGAAAGAAGAATGGCCCAGAAGAAAAAAAAGCAAATTAGATAATTCTTAACAATACGTACTGTAATGCATGATTTTAATGAATACAACCCACATTCACTTCTTGGAAATAAATAAAAAAGCCCGCAACAGGCAAAAAAAGAAATTATACGTCATCGTGTGCATGACGATAGTAACTGAAATTTTTAGCGAAGCTGAACCATGGCGCCCCTTCAGAAGACGCGATACCACCCCCTCCTGCCGGTTAAGCCGGCGGTTCATTTTCTTGGGCTGGTGCGAGCATCTCGGCTTTTAAACTTTCTGCAGCTTTCCCTGGGCGCGGATACGTGGGCTTTGCACCGCGGGCTTTGCAACAACGACATCCGAGACATGGCTTGGGGGCGGGGGGGATTCCCCGGGAACTGACTCGCCCTGGCTGTCCCATTGCTGGCTGCAGACTAGTTCGCCTAGCGAACTCGGGGCACTGGGTCTAGCCTAACAATTAGTCCCCCATTCTGGTGTTTCGATTGGTAGCGCAAGCACTCCTGGTACGATGGCGCGAAGCTTATGGCTGGCCCACCCCCCTGTGTTGACGATTGACAGGTTTTAATGCCTGCCGCCTCTCCAGCAGACGCAGAAGCGCCATGTGGGCAGATTCCACCCAGGAAGGGAGGGCGCAGCCGTCGGGCGTTGGAGTTCCACTAGGAGGTAGAGCTAAGAAGCTAATAAGAAGGACTAGGAGAGCGTGTATGAGAGGGTGTGTGAGGCGAGACAACGTATATGAGAAAGTGGATTACCTCTACTAGTCCCGCGTCTCTTGTTCTTCCCTGCACAACGTTGGGCTTTACGTTTTTGCCAGCTTTGAATTACCAGATCGCAACAGGCGACAAGCACCTTGACAAACGGTGTGTTCAACAAACTGACGGAAGCACGTTGCACGATGTAAGGCTCAGGACCGAGACTCTGCTGCCGTACGGCCACGACGTCCACCTTACGTGAAGAGCCACGATAGTACGCGAAAGTGACGTGCATATACACCACCACGCAGATTTGACTGCTTCAATACTTACGCAACTCAACTCAGAAAAAGATGGCGGGCGAAACAGGACCCATTCTGGACACGGTCTCGCTACCAATAGCGATGGTCATTGCTGGATTTTTCGCGCTGGCTTGTTATAACAGCATCGAGATATTCATCTTCATCTTCCATACATTCAAGCGCAAGAGCGGTCTCTACTTCTGGAGCATGATGGCCGCCAACGCGGGGATTCCCATCCACGCTATCAGCGTTCTACTACGATTCTTCGACCTTGCGCCGAACCTGCCCATGTGTGTGGTTATCTGCATTGGGTGGTTTCTCATGGTCACCGGGCAGGCCCTGGTTCTCTACTCGCGCCTGCACCTGGTCGTGGAGAACCCTAACAAGATCCGTTGGGTGCTCATCATGATCACGGTCGTCTTCTTTGCCGTGCAAGTGCCCACAGCGGCTCTTTTCATCGCCACCAACGCAAGCACTCAGCTGTCTGACCTGCTGCTGTCGGCATTCGACATTTTTGAGAAGACGCAGATCTCGGTGTTCACTGTGCAGGAGAGCATAATATCGGGACTATACGTGTACGAGTCCACCAACGGGCTGAAGCTGATGGAGTTGATCAAGGGACCGAGGCTGAGGACGGTGAACCGCGAGCTGATCATGCTCTGCATCCTTGTTGTCAGCCTCGACATCACGCTTATGGTCACCGAGTATACCAATAATTTCCAAATCCAGACAACGTACAAACCCGTTGTCTACAGTATCAAGCTGAAGGTGGAGGCACTGGTGCTCAACAACCTGCGGGCGCTCGTCCAGACGCCGAACTGCGACTGCTGGAACTCGCTCGAAAACTACAACACCCCTTCCGCTGATCCCAATCCAGAGAACAGCGTCAGAAGCCTGTCGAATGCCACCACCCAGGTTCCCCCGATCTGGCAGATCCACTCTTGTAGCCATTTCTCGGCAGACAGGGCGGTGGGGAACAAGGCAGGGAAGGAGGTTCTAACTATATAATCCTCCCAGGTGTGCTAAGAGGAGGTCAGACCCAACTAAGATTAGACAAACCCTTATAGACTGTGGCATATTCAATTTTAGATTGCTCAAAATAGAAAAAAAAGCCATCCCGAAGTTATTTCACATCCTATACCGTGGAACCATTTACGTCAGATGTTCATGTCCCGTGGCCAAGAGTGAGATGTGCATTGTATTCTATTCTCCATCACTCCGTACATAAGGGACATACCCCTGTAAGTCCAGACCTCTGGGAAGTCCGACAAAAAAAACAAGAAAAAGCAAACCCAACGGGTATGCACGCCCGCATTCCGGGAAGTGGCCCAATGTGAGTTTGAAAAGGCACTGCACATGACTGAGTTAAACAACTAGGGCCCGATCATGGGCGCAAATGGGTCCTCGTCTGGATCCGTGTTCCGAATGTATTCGGATCGAACAGACAAGGTGTGAGCCACGTCTTCTCCGTATTGGTCTGCTATGAATGCATACATCATGTCGATACCCGCGGAGATGCCAGACGAGGTCCAGATGTTCCCATCTGCCACCCAGCGTGCTTTGGCAATCCAGTTCACGTCTGTGCCATGAGACGATGCCTGTAGCAATGGTGTGGGGGACGGGAGAAGGGGCTAACCCTCACTCTCCGCCCTTTCCCTCACCACCTTTCTTGTCAGCGATTGAAACTCTAAATCCTTTTTTGTCTCTTGGCACGGGAAAGGAAATATCCCCCCTATGCTACCTTCCGTCTCCGAGTTTATTTCCCCCTTTCGAGGTCAAGGAGGATAGTACTAACCCATTTCCACGACAGCTTATTCGACGTTGCCCGCCTGCCCTCGAGAACGCCGGCCTTGGCCGCGATCACGCTGCCCGTGCACACGGTGAGCAGGTACCGCAGCCTGGGGAACACCCGCCGCACGTACTCGACCACGGGCGCGATGCCGAGCTCGTCGCGGGCGCCCGCGCCCCCGGGCACCAGCAGCACCTCGACGTCATCGGGGGCCGTCGCGAAGGTGTGCGTGGGCGCGACCGACTGGCCGATCGCAGTGCCGGCGCTGATCTCGGAGGCTAGCGCCGTGCTCACGGGGTCCAGGGTCGCGGCGAGAACGGAGAACTCCAGGCCCAGAATCGATTGGGTTTGCGATTGCGATTGCGACTGCGACTGCTGCAGCGGCAGGGGTGTCTTGGACAGCAGGTTGAGAACGTCAAGCGGCCCGAAGACGTCGAGAGCCTGGAAGCCAGGGAACAGCGCGACGGCGAACTTGGTGGGCGGTGTTGGCTGTGACATACTTGCTCTAGATATGCCGGTTTTGAGGACAATGGAGTAACTAAAATCCCGTTGCTGCACAGAAGAGACTGGATTATTTCTAAATATTAAAGGTCTACACAGGACGGTTGAAAGTAGTGCCGTCTGATGAGTCGTTGAATGTGTATGTCATACAGCTTCGCACAATATACCCGTAGTGACCTCTAACCCCGCTATCGGAGCCTGTCGCACACCATCCGCCTCACAAATTCCATGTTGTTTATGGCGCAAGAAAAACTACGATCCACGCTCAGCAGTAAAAACTAAACCAAGTAACCCGCATCGCATCTGGAAGTTGATATTGAGAATCCTTCAACCCGCTATTTCAGATTTCAGAAATCAGAAATCAGAAATCCCTTGCAATCGTCTTCGAGGTCACGATCCACTGAGTGACTGGCTGACTTACGAACACCCCCTAGATAGCGACTGCCGAGATCTTAACTGTAAGCAGCAATGCCGCTAAATAAATAGAGCTGGGATGGTACTCCTTGGTGCACAGCCAAACCCCACACGAAATGCCACGACCCATAGACGTGCCCGACCCGAACTCGCTATGGAGGGCGGCTTTGAGGGAAGCAGATTACTGGTATTCGATTGGACGTGACTACAAGTGTAGCGGCCGCAGTGGATCTATCGGGCAATGGTCGAAAAGAGAAATGGGGGAAGAAATGACGCCAATAGTAATACCACGAGCGGCAGTCCGTCACCACCTGGCTTGTTTTCTTGTGCGGCTGAGCTGATGAGGGGGGGGTGGGATACATTTTGTAGAAGAAGGTGGATGGCACTATGCATTGTCTCACTGTTTAATCTCAGTAGTTCGAGTCACGATCGCCAGTGGCTGAAGTAGAGGCGTTGCGTCGTGGACACCCACACTGCAGGCAAGGACCTCCTGCATGTCGTAGATAGTTCGTTCTACAGTGTCTGTTCGTAGCAGGATGGGGCTGCCACCTTTTCGAAACGCAGACTTGCAAGACAAATGTCGGGGTATTCATAGGGTAGGAAGAGAGGTAGGGGCTCGCATGCTTTTGATTGCTTAATTTGCGGGGGCTCCCGCCATTCTGCGCAGCCTTGATTTCTTATTCATCGTTTTGATTGCACCAACTGGTTTGCCCGCTGAGACAAGGCCGGGGTTCTCGAGCTGGAACCAGAGCCGCGCAGCCCTGCAAGCCTGCAAGCCGGGGTGTCAAGAGAGAGCCAGAGGGGGGAATCGTACCAGCTGCCAGGGTGGTTTGGCCCCCAAAGATCGACCGGCTTCAGCCTCACCACCTCCCCAGGTGGCCAGAACTCGGTGGGAAAAAAAAAAGAAAATTCCTCTCGCAGAGCCTGTTGAAACTCGTTGCGAGACCTGCTTCCAAACTTCCAGCGTTATTGTACTCGACTTTGGTGAGCGCAACAGCTTGCGTTCTTTTATGGGGTTCTCTACTAGTGTCTCTTGGAAGAGACTTCTCGTCTATTATTACTATCACTACTACGCTTCATGAAGAGTCGGTGAGCTAGCGGGGTCGGAATTTCTGGGAGTTATCTGAAGCACAGAATATCTTCGCCCGTCCTCGTAGCCCACTATGGCTGACTCGGGTGATATTGTCTCTTACGTTGCGCTGATCGTCTCGATCATCGCCTTCATAGCGACCGTGCTGCAGGTTCTCCAGCAGTACTACGCATCGGCGACTGGCTATGCCAACTGCAACGCGAAAGTGATGGGAGAGTGGGCCAGGTACACGAAGCGTGTTCTCAAGCCGTATGAGCTGCGGTTCGAGGTACAGTATGAGGCACCCGTCATCTTCCTAGCCAGCGCCAACAACCAGAGAAGGCCAATCCCAAGCAAAGAGCTATGGTACATTTCTGGCACCGACGAGAGCTACAAGCAGACCCGTATCCTGCTTCCGGAAGATGCCAAGTTAAAGGAGAAAAGCCGGTCTCAGAAAGAGTTGATTCACACTGCTGACAATGAGCGTGCCACCTGGCTGGAGCTCCTCAGTGCCTTGCAGAATATGGAGAGGCAGAGCGACGATTGGCAAAAGCGATTATACTTGCACCACTCGGGCAAGGTCACTCCGCCTATATTTGCCAACCGCACGCTGGCCGTCGCCGTCCAAGGGAAGACCAAGAGCTGGGACACCATGCCCTCCAACATGACGAAGCCTTACGCCACTACCGCCATGTGCCATCTAGTTGAGCTGACGGCTGTGCTTGGACTACACTGGAAGGAGTTCAGCAGAGATTCAGACCGTTTCCTAGCTGAGGGCAACGGTTACATGCTGACAGGATCCAGCACGAGTGATCTGGGTCTCGTCTTCAGTTTCCAGAGAACAGGTATGACTCGGTTTGAGGAGAACAGGGTCATTCCTGTGAGTGAGGTGAAGCAGCTGTGCTTCGGATTTGCCCCAACCATCTTCTGTGATCCGGCAGACGAGCGCCACCTCGAATTCCCAGGAGATGAACCAAAAGATCTGACGGTGTTGCAACTGGGCAGCACCAGGGAAATTGCCGAGACTCTGATGATCATAGGTTGCAACAAGAACACCGCTAGCTACTTTCTTCAGGATGGAAAGAAAACCACACACTTGTTTCCTAGTGAGTTCATGTGAACGACCCCTGTATGGGATCTTCACACTTGCTAACCATGTTTTGATGTCCAGTTGCTTTCGAAATACTAGGCATGCTTGGCCGAACCCTGCACGCTAGTGGTTCTGGCTTCCGTATGCTGCCCAACCCGACCATCTATCACTGGGACAAGAAGTCCTTCTCCATGTGGAAGCTTCTCAAGGCGTTCAAGTACCAGCTCACGCACCACGACGAGATCGAGCAGACGGACCAGGTGACGGTGCTGGAGCGTGACCTCGAGAAGATCTTCGCGGCGCGCGGGGACCGGCCCGACGACGAATTCACGGTGCCCGTCATGGACGCCATCCACGAGACCCTGGACGACGCCGACACCTACCTGACCGAGAAGTACGTCACCAGCGACGACGTTATGCAGATCCTCCGCCGCCACTTCCAGGAGATCATGATCCAGCTCAACGAGGGCACCCCCGAAGGCGACAACCACTTTGCCGACCTCGACAGCGAGAGCCCCGAGCACCGCCAGGCCCGCTTCATCGAGATCTACTTCGACGTCATCCGCCCCAAGGTCGTCCTGTCCGCCGCCAACCGGCGCCAGGCCACCTTCCACCACGCCTTGAGAGCGCACGCGGGCAGCCAGGCCGTCTCCCCCACCACCACGGACGGTGCGCCCTCGCCCGTCCGGCCGGTCGTAGAGGTCCCGCCGCCGCCGCCGCCAGCTCAGCCGGCCATGATCGACCGGTACAACAACATCTGGTGCACGCTGGTGCTGCGCACCCTGTGCTGGCTGCTCCTGCACGATTTCCACAAGAAGGACGTCCAGCTGCCCCGGAGCGAGTTATTTGGGAGTCGGTTACCTGTGTACATTGCATGATGAGTTATGGGTCACGATTGGGAAAGCAGGTGGGCAAAATGGAAATCTGGCGCAAGGTTTTTGCCCACGAGTAACTTTTCAGAATATTTAGGGGTGGGGCAACAATGGCATTAAAGGTTGCGAGCAGATGGTCTGCTAGGGTAATTGCATGATTATATGGTAAAGATTTGATGGAATACTACGTGGCAAGATGAAGGCAAGAGTTTGCCGAATACAACAATCCAAGGCTTTGCGAGAAATATGGAATGCTTTCTTTTTGTTACGAAGAGGATAATGGGAGGATTGGGGCAACGTGGTTGTAGTTAATAAGATTGACTATATACGGCGGTTTTATCTACGCGATGACAGGTAATGGGCATCACTATACATGACGGTATTTTCGTTATTATCAACTAATGCATCATCAAAAGCGTTCATATAGCCGAGCTAACGCAAATTGTAATTTATCTACTCACTGGTTTGAAAGAAGGTGTATCTGGCATACACCATTCTTCTTAACATATTCCAAAATGGGAGCCGGTTTGCATACATATGCCTGTTGAATCCAGAACACTGCTGGCTCTTATAAACGCGCCCATGTGCCACAAGGAAGATTTTGGAAAGATATTCGGAGCAGAGATGAGTACGACCTAAGTTACACTTCAAGGTGGCGATTTCGACTTCATTAGAACAACGTCAGATGACCCGCGTTTGACTTGATGTTCTCCTTATTTGCCCACTAAACGAACCAGAAGTCTTCTAAATCATCCACTGAAATATCCTCTCGCCAAGCTGCACCATATGAGATCTCATTAGCATATACAGAGCACACCAGCAATACATCTCTACCCTGCCTTCGAATGGCCAATGGCGCCGGAAGACCTGGAATGATAACGATTTCATCTTCTGGACGGATCGCATCCATTGCCAGACCTAGACGACCCGACGACAGCTTAATCAGGGCTTTCTCCTGCGTCTGCCGCTCTACTTCTACGTGGAAATTGCTCAATCCCACACTGGTGCTCATTATTTTATAGGATTTAAACTCTGCCGTATGAAGCAACGGCTGCAGAGATGGCTCCTGCTCGATGTTGTTAACATCCATGCTCAGGCGCTTGGCAAGAGGGCGGCTGTTCAGGCTGCCAGATTCCGAATAGTGCAATGGGAGCTCGCCGTAAGCTATTACTTTACACCACGCGCGTAACAGTCCCAGGTTGTTCTGTATGTACTCGAGCCGGTGCTCAGGGCGAGCCACATAGTGTTGAAGAAAACCGACAGTCCCAAAGAGGGCTTTCATTGCATCGTCGTTGTCGATGAGAGCGAAATCGCCTCCAGTAGCAAAGGTGATAAACTCTCGAAAAGTGCGCATCAACCACACATGAGCAACGGCCCTGCGGAAACTGCCGCCGGTCTTCGTTAGTGCATCCTCCCACAGGGGATCTGGCGGGCTGAAATCGACGAAGCCCAGTTCAACGTTCGTCTCCGGTATGCGGGCAGTCCGGGATTGGACAACATCTACCACTAAACCTTCGACGTGCAATTTACTGCCATCCTCGCTGAATTCGAAGTTCTCGTTGATACTGTAAGGTGTTGCACGCATCTCGGGCACTGGTCCCGCAGGACTGTCCCAGTTCCAATCCGGAACCCAGGATGGGAGGCCAGGTGTCTTCGAGAACCCTTCTGCTTGGAGAATAAGCGAAAAACTTGCAGAGTGCTCTATCAGCACTTTAGCAACATCCCGAAACACAGTCGCGACAGGCTGATCGTAGTCCGGCCGCGGCAGGTTCTCCAGGCCCATCTTCTGTAGTAGACCGTATACAGCGTATATCCTATCGTGCGGCTCAGTGACCTGAAATACCCTGGTTCCATGCATAAGCTGCGTAGCCGTGGCAGAGCCGATATACGGCAGCTTGTACAAGGCGGAGGTGGGATTCGCTTTGTGGCTTAGGAAGCTGAGGTGTGCTAGGAACAGGCCGGCGACGGACTTCAAGCTCTCGTCAAGGCCGCTGTCGGTGCCGTCTACATCACGGATGAACCGGCACAGCCTCTGCAAGAAATGCTGGAAAACAATCACGTCTTGTCCGAGGAAGAGTAGGGCTTCTTTGCTCAGTGCGACCTCTTGGAACGTCCATAGACGCCGAAACCATGGGATCTTTGATGTCATGAAAGCCAAGCCTTGCATTGTCAGCAGTGAGCTGTAATTGCGGCTTAAGAGGAATAAGGGATTGGTGATAGATGGAGGATAGTGAATACCTAGCGCATTTTGGGGACTGATGGTGACGCCGCCCGGGGTCTTGCTGCCCTCTAAACTGGTACCCAAGACGGCCCATACAGACACTTGCTTCATCCAGGAAATTGCTGTGGCTACGTTACCGTTCTCAAACACGGAAGATGCATCACTGCCAAGCCAGACCAAAACCTTGTGAGCCTCGCTGTATATCCTGCCCATGAGCCCAACCTGGATGGACCGTTCATGCACAGTGTTGGGTGACTGGTCGATGCAGATTCCGTCAATCCAGAGAAGTCGGTCCTCGTCCTCGTACTGGAAGCGGCGCAGGGCATCTTCGCAATTCTTGGTAACGAGCATCTTGCGGCCATCGCAGACGATGTACCGGTCAGGAGTCTGACCTCCCCAGGCGTACGAGATGGCTTCGTATTGCACTACATGTTGCAAGCTAACTTCGAGCAACGAGCAGCTTAGATAATCGGCTGTGGCGTTTTTCCGCCTGCTGTGTAGCCGAAGACCCCTTGTAGCTGTGGTAGGGTTGCTGATTGGGCTGTAGTTATAGGGCTCGACACCGTCCAAATTGCCCATTATCGCACATGGCTAGAACAGGATAAGAAAAGGGGAGAAAGTTTTGGATATAGTAATCGAAATAGGAAGAAAATTAGAAGCTAGTTATTTGCTTGGAGAACAACAGAACAGCATGTTCATAGACGCCAGCCGCAACCAAGCGACGCACGCAGATACTGTTGCAAGGATCATCTCGACAATTGTTTCCGAATACAGACATGCGACGGCGCACTATTCTGAGGATCCACTGCCATATACATTGGTGGCAAAGCTAAAGCTAGCTCTCAATTCTATTCATAGGCAGACTGCGATATCCACTTCGCCCCCCGCTGAATATAGTCAAGTAATATACGTTGCTAGCCCTGCTTGCCGTGGTTTACGAAGGTAATTGACCACCATGTGGTCGACGGAGGGACGGGTATCATGTCCTGTTGGCAACACCAGGTATCATGATATCTTACCAGAGGGGATCCGTTTGACTGTGACACAGCTAACTGGTACGTAAAATTTATTCTTGGTTTGGTTTTTTCCTCCGCGCTAACTTTATTATGGTCCAAATATCCCCAATTGGTTTACCATTACTAAGTATCCAGGTTTTCTCTCATGCCTTCTTGTTCCATGTCTCATTCATCATCGGTATAGCTTAATCTCTTTAGCAAACGAGCCGTGCACAAGATACTCGTGACGTTCTCTTCCGCAAACTGAACATAAACTCCATGCGTCCTCACTGCATCTTTAAGTCCAACATGGAAAAAGCAAATGCTCGTCGACACTGGCCAAGAAGCAGAAACCGATGTCCGACATAGAGATATTCCTACAGGGGAGTGTATTGTATGTACTTCGTTGGGCGGCGCCACCCAATTCTCATATATTATCGGTCGTTCGTTGTACCTCTCTAGGACTTAGAGAAGCGACGTGATGAAGCTAACGGCGTCGGGCACGCTGGTGTTGTAGTTGAGATGGGCAGTGGTGATAAGCAGCACGCCGTCGCATACGAGGTCGCCGGAGTTGCAGAAGATCTTGACCTTGCTGGCGGGTAGGCTGCCGATGGTGAAGTCGGTCTGCTCGGCCTGGGTGTCGCCAAAGGTGACGGCGGCGGTGATGCGCTCCTGCTCGGCGGCGGTCAGCATGGAGATAGAGGCGTGCACCATGGCGGCGCCCTGCGAGTAGCCCGCCACCACGATCTGCGAGCTCGGACATGCTGTCGTCACGTTGGTGATCATCTTCGCCATGCCCGCGGCGTCGGTGGCCGAGCAGCCGCCCGGGTCCAGGTTCGTCAGCAGACCCGCCGGGTAGTTGACGCCCTGGACGGAGACGCTGCCGCCGGAGACCGCCTCGATGAGGCCGTTGGAGAGCAATATTGCTGGCATGTCACCCTGCGTACACTGGTCAGCTCATGCATTCCCACGCTAAGAGTAAGCAGGGAGAGGCAAGTTGTACATACGATGTTTCCAGGTTGGAGGGTACCACGAGCAAAGATCAGCACGACATCTTCACAGCCATCTCCATCAATGATTTCGTTGGAAGTAGTGGTGGAGATAAGGGCTGTCCTGGGATCTAACTGATGTTCGACATTGTCGGCACCCAGGCTGACAGCGTTAGTGGCTGCCACTAGAACGCTTGATATTATTATCGCAACGGGGAATCGCATGTTGATGACGTCTCTGGCAAGAATGACTTGGTGTGGTTGTCCAGTATATTATGTATGTGTGTATATGTAAACGATGAACCAATGACTTAGGATGGGGTCCGGCTGAGGAACAAATTAAGATCGACGAGAGAATGGAAAATGAATAGAATAAAACAGACGAGGTTCTGGAATATAAATATAACCTTCGTCTTGTATTTAGAAACCCACCACGGAATAGCCACGAGGAGAAGGAACTAAGTGAGACACAGTGATCTCAAGTGCGGAGAGAGACGGACGGATTAATGTGGTGATGGATCCATTTTTAACGTGTCTATATCATATCTATAATATACATACTGTCAGGTGAGTCTGAGGCAGTAGCAGACGGTGCAAAGGAACCGTGGGTGACATTTTATGCCCGTCCTGCTGAGCAGACCATGCCTTGCCCCACGTTGAGAGATGCAAGAACCTGCAGTTGCAATCTAAGAAGCACATGTGGCTTGCATATTCTCGTGTGCCCCTGGCAGTTGTGCGAATGGAGGTGCGCTGCCTCCTGCGAAGCGCACAGATAGGGTCTCTATCGGCCGGCACTATTGCCGGATCTGGAGCGTGGGTTGCTATAACCAGAGCAGGATGGCATTTGGTTTGGGCCTCTTGGCGACTGTTAGCGTGTCAAGGGGTCGATGCGGTCCCCAAAGGGGAATTGGGGGGTGGACTGCTGCGTCCGTGAGACAGTGTCTCGGACCTGTACGATCGGCAAAGCTCTACGTAGGGTGAACCCCCACTCACACACATGTGCTTGAAAAGCTGGCTGTTCAAGGTAGGTGGTGTGATGAAGAAGCTGATAAGATAGCCGTGGCCATGATCGTCCGTACTATAGACAGGCCACCTAATGACGATCTGATACACAAACCTACAAAACTCCTGCCCAAGTTTGCTCGCCAATCGCGACTCGAAACAACGATGTTTGCCAGCATCCACCCACCTAACGTTCGGATTTAGTTATAGACCAGATGGAAATGGGGATGCGTGCTGGTCGGTTAACATAATGCGACATCATTACATAGATTCGAGCCACATTCTATTTTCCGAAATGACTACTACGCGAGTGGAGTGTGGAGAACCTTGCGACCGGACTCGCTTGCGGGCATGAAATCGCGGGGAAATCGGAGGCGATGGAGTGTGCAAAGAGCTGGGAGACTGGTTGTAAGATGGAGCCGGCCTTGGCAAAGCATCGTCCTGCTCTGGAACAGCATGGGATGCCACGTCCAGGAACAAAACGCATGCACATTGAACGAAACCTGGAGCCGGCGGAGGTGCTGCATTGGTGAACATGTCCCGGAGTTCCGTGGTTAAACGTTCCAGAAACGAGGAACTCTTCGGCATGTGTCCTACGAATGGGTTTCTCTTACACGACAATACTAGACGGGGAAGGGTCTCGAAGAGCATTCGGGCAAACTCCAGTGTCCGAGCGACAAACAGCTTGCGCAGCCAATGCCAATATTGTCACCTTGGGGACGTCCAGATGACGCAGCGTGACTTATTGGCTGGGCAAAACACGAAGTTGAGCATCAGCTGCGGCTCAAAAAGCGCCGGAAGGGCAAGCGAAGGGATTTGAACCTTGTGCACGAACGAACCTTATGTGGTGATGTTATAGCCAGGCAATTTCGTTTATCAGCGTTACACACCACATACGAATCGGAGTTATCAAAGTCCGCCACGCTTTGGGACCTTGGCTGCGAGGAGATGGGATATAGACGGTGCGATTATTAGCGTAAGTACGGTGTCGTGTGGTCATCTTAAAGGATTAAGCTCTACCGATCGCACTACGGAAACCCGGTAATGGGACGGATTTAAGCCACAACGCTAAACAGTAACCCCTCGCTGGAAACCCTCTGCACTGTACAGTAGCGAGGACCATTCTGGGAAAGCTGAGTGATGAAAGAAGAGAAACAGGGGGCCAGAAAAAAAGAGTGCGTGACTACCGCAGGGTGATCCCTACCACAAGGCCCATCCCTCCGGACACTGGAGCCTTGCATCGACGTAGCTCGGCTGTCTGCACAAAGACGGTGAATGATCACACATTCCAGGAATGTAACCCTGGGATGACTGCCAATATTTTCTCTCAACGCAGCGCGACAAGTAATTGAGTTTAGCTGACTTGCTCGAGCGCCACTGGCCCAACACCCCCCCAGTCGTTCGCATCTTCAACACGGCACATGATTCGGAAGATGACCTGCCTGCCGCGGCCCTCGAAGCTCTTATGATGCCGGAATCAACCCTGTCGCCGAGACCAGGGGACGAGCAGGGAGATGGGAGTTATCCTGACCATGCGCACGACGGCGAAGAGAGAGCCGGAAGAACTGTCTCGAGAGACTCCGTAGCAGACCGACCTACCGAACGGGTGCAGCCACGCAAGCAATTGCTGCCGTCGCCGCTGCCATCGCCCCTATCGTCTCCGCCCCATCCGACTCGCGACATCTTTCCCGCCTTTGAGCTCACCACTCCGACCACCGAGAAAGTGCTGCTTTCGAACCAAGATGCCGGTGCAGACCGTACTGACGGTGAAGAAGGCGACCACAATGAGGGCTACCGTGGCAGCGACGAAGGAGACCAAGGGGTTCGTGACGATGCCAATGGTGTGAAGAGAGGCCAGATGGCAGAGATCAAGGACAGCGCGTCCTCCGCATCTAGCGTGGCTTCCTCCAGAATTGAGAACAGCAGCGATGATTCGTCTTCACTGTCTGCGGTTGACGAGACGCCAGCGGCCGTGCCTCCCGAGAAAGCCCCCAACTCAGCAGGCCCGCCTAAGACTAGATCTGGGAGCTCGGGATCCAAACGAGAGGCGTACGGCAGCGTACGGAAGCTGTCGGCATCACAAATACAAGCCCTCGCAGCATCGCCCGAGTCACTGCCTGTGGCTGTCTTCCCCTCCGAGCCTGTACGCAAAGCCAACGGCGCCGCATACCCCACGTCTGCCGGTGCCGTCTTCGAGTCTATGGCCGACCAACTGAACAAAGGGCTTCACCACAACAACCACCCGACCCCGACACCCGCAGCTCGACCACCATCATCTGCTGATCTCCCTCCTGTCCGCAACCATGCACTTTCCGACGCCACCACCACCCAAAGCAAGCGACCTGCCACGGCTGCCCGCACCGTCTCGACGCCTCCCACCAACCGCAGGCCGTCGGGGAGCTGGAACGCGACCGCGCCGCCTTACCATATCCGTCGGAACTCCTTGAATCCTAGTGCCCCCAGACCTCCCCCACCGCCCCTGAACATCGGCGCTGCGGGCAACTTCAACAACAACCACCCCGGCGATGCTGCCACCCCTTCTGCGAAGAAGAGCTCTTCGTCAACGCGGCCGGACAAGAGGACGCCGGTGGATGAAGACTTCCCGATGTTGGAGCCCGAACCGCCAGCCTCCATCCAGCCCACTATTCCTCTGCCACCCATGTCATTGCATACACACCTCCAATTAGAACTGGCTGGTGTGCGACCGAGCCCCCTGTACATATATCGACACCAATCTTCGGACATACCTTACGAATCAAGCGCAGTCAAGTTCGAACGGTTGCTTAATGCCCTCCTTCTCCCCCACTCCTTGGAAACGGTGATGACGTTCGGCACCTTCGCATGTCTTGATGCCTTTCTCTATACATTCACACTGTTGCCGCTGAGATTCGTCATCGCCGCTGGTGTCCTTGTACAATGGTGGGCTTATGTTGTATCCAAGGAAGTGAAATGGTTGGTAGGTTTCGTCTGGAGCGGTCTATGGCGTCTGTGGCAGAGGAGCCGGCGGGGAAGGTCTTCATCACGCCAACCGACAGGTAGTGATATAGATCGTAGTCGAGCCTCAAGCGCCGCGGGAAGAAGCCAGAGCAGAGCGCGGGAGGCCGGGCCTGCTTCTGACACTCCTGCACCTGCAGCTGGCGAAAGTATGCGACTTAATGGGAATGCAGGCTTACGTCCTCCGGCGCATGCTCTACCCTTGAGAGGGAATTCCACACGTGCGCCAGCCAGTTTTAGGCACAGGAGGACGAAGTCGATGCCTTCCAACCTCACCCCATATCATAAAGCCGATCTTCTCCAGGGCGCAGTCATCATCTGCAGCTCTCTGGCTTTGATGACAATCGATGCAAGCCGCATGTATCACTTCATCCGTGCTCAATCGGCTGTCAAGCTCTACGTGATCTACAATCTCCTCGAGGTACGTCGATTTCTTTTTTCTCTGGTCTGTCTACCATTGGACAATGTCTAACTAATGTTCATCTTGATAGGTTGGCGATCGGCTACTGGCTGCAATTGGACAGGACATCCTGGAATGCCTGTTCAGTTCGGAAACGCTATCCCGCAACAGCTTTGGCCGCTCCAAGATATTATTGCCGCTTGGGATGTTTGTTCTGTCCCTGGTCTACAACGTTGCCCACGCTATTTGTCTCTTCTACCAGGTCATCACCCTCAATGTGGCAGTGAACTCGTACTCGAATGCTCTTCTCTCGCTGCTCATGTCGAACCAGTTTGTTGAGATCAAGGGCAGCGTTTTCAAGAAGATCGAGAAGGAAAATCTATTCCAACTGACCTGCTCCGATGTGGTGGAGCGATTCCAGTTGTGGATCATTTTGGCCATCATCGGTATGCGTAACATTGTAGAGGTTGGTGGACTCTCAGTGCCCGGCGCGGGCACTGAGGCAGAGGCGGGCATGTCTGGCCCCGGTCCCATCCATACTGCATCCAGCCTACCCGCTAGTTTTACTCTCATTCCATCGTGGCTATTCTCGGGCGAAGTTTTGTCACCGTTTCTCATCGTTATCGGCATCGAGATGCTGGTTGACTGGATCAAACACGCGTATATCAACAAGTTCAACAATGTCAAGCCCTCTATCTACCACCGAATGCTTGATATTTTCTGCAAGGACTACTATACAAATGTAGGCGGTACCCATTCTCGTGTGCCAACATCATCAGACTAATAGTATTGCTAGGCTTTCGGTGCACCCGCATTGACCCGACGGATAGGACTTCCACTGCTCCCTCTTTCCTGCCTGTTTATAAGAGCATCGGTACAGACATATCACATGTTTCTGGCTACCCACCTGCCTCCACCCATGCCCACATCTACGACGGAATTGTCTGTAGAGTCTTCGTTGCCGTCCTCGCCAGCCGTAATAGCCGCCCTAGATCGGCTCGACTCGCTCATTCGCAATGCTCTTGGCCGTGCTGTCTACGGTACCCCATACGCTTCATCGGAGAGTCGTCCTTTCTGGTCCTTTACCTCAGATGATGCCATTGCCCTGCTTACCATGGCGACTGTCTTTTTCCTTGCTTGGTTGTTGCTTCTGGTAGTGAAACTTCTCCTTGGCATGGTCCTGCTCAAGTACGCACGGGGTCGCTACGCTGCCATCCGCCGACAAGAGCAAGCTATCGCCACGGGGCAAGGCAAACGCGAAAGTTTCTACCAGCCAGGCAAACGCGTTGGGGGATGGGGCCAAGTGGAAGTTGGAGACGAGCGGCGCAAGCTTCTCTACGCGGACGATCCGGACGGACTCAAGCGCATGCGTGAGCGCGAGCGCAAAGGAGACCAGATGGCTAAGAAGATGGAGATTGGTGATGACGGACTGGAAAAGGTCACTCGCTATGAGATGATCGCTAAACGGATATGGTAGATGGGAGGTGTGCACTGCACTGTAGAGGCTTTTTTTCCCCCCATAGAAGAACCATCTTTACATGTATATAATTGCGTCCATTCGCATGATACCCATACAGCTGTTTTCCCTTCAGATCATTCCTCTTCTGCTCGCTCTGTTTACTCTGAAAGGAAGGACTGCGTACCATGAAACATTGCAAAGTGTCTATACCGGCCGCCATTTAGGTTGCGAGGCGCTCTGATAAACAAATCTCAGATCTCTAGTCCGGTGCCTCACAGCAGTACGGGGAGACCCAAATTAACAATTCTGACTCCCTTTCTAAAATTCAAATTTTCTAAGCAGGGAAGGAAGAGGTCGGAAGTCGCAACCATCGCCAAGGAACACCATTCCCCCACCAACCGCGAGACCCCATGCGCAGCCAAGGAACCCAACGTCTCGATTGAAATACACTCGTGACCTGGATGAGATCCCAACCTGATGATGCTTATCTTCTCCAACCCCCCTCGTGATGTCTGGCATATCTCTGATCTCCCTGCATCGATGGTGCTTTTTTAATTGCTTGGTATTCTGGGGGTGGCTGCGCCCAGAGCGCCTTGGCAACTTGGCAGGTGAAGCACAATTGGTGGCTTTTTCGAGCTTATTGGGCGATGTTTTCCTTTCAAGGGAATCATCATCCTGTTTTGCACGTTCCGCAAAACGCCAAGGTTGTCTTGGCTAATCTACGCTCAGCTTCATCCAACTTTGTTTATCTCAATCGCTCCGACCACGATTGAAAGAAAGTAGAATGCAGAGTTTCAAGAGAAGAAAAAGATGATGGTGGGGCGGGGGGCCGTTCGGGTTGGAAAAAGGGGGAGAAGGTCCGGAATGGGTAGAGGTGCTTATATGGAGCCCGCGAACCACGTGGTATTTTAAGGCTTGTTACTGTTGGACTACATGTGGCTCGAAAGGTTGGCGTGTCGAAGGGAACGCCACCCACTTGATTTAGGTACTGGAGATGGTTCTCGGAGGTTTTCCTTCCCCTGGCCTTGCATAAATGAAGCGGCGAATGTTACTTAATCTCTCCCACTGCATATTGTCGATGTATGACGAGTGGCTTCTCAATACAAGCCCGATATGTCTCCAATCTAGTTCAGCTTTTACTATGAGGAGAGCTTTCAGTGGCATACTTAAAGTGTTGAGTCTTTCCACGAATCACTGGGTCAGTTGAAGGACGGACAAAATTGATGGATCTGATCTGGGTTGCATTCGATCTGCTTCAGAAATATTGGATTTTCTGTGCCTGACCTGATATTGAGGAAGATTGTCCCCCTTCCAGCAAAGGCAATATCTTGACATATTCAAGCATGATGTTGCAATCATCTGCGAATCTATGAGATAATGATTAATAACTACAAACTTAAGTCGCTAATAAGGAGACAAAGAAAGCATATAAGGTTTCACAGGACCAGATATACCACCCACTATCGACTCTACATAAGTATTTACACTATACTACCTACTCCCATGGAATCACTTCGCTGGGCTGATTATCGGGCGAGGTACCCGTTTATTGGGAAGCCACCCGTACCTCGTCTCTGGTCATCTCGTGATGACTATAGGTTCTTCGCCTGCGAGAATTGATCACGGAGAAACATCTTCCTCCAATTGCGACACTTTCGTGCTATATCATGTACCACAGAGATATTATTTGCTTAAACTATTATGACTTATGTCCATGTCTCGTACATATAAATACCATGTGGATGATGACATTAGATCATTGCGTTGGGACTTCTCAGCTCCAAAACTTTTAAGAGAGTAGATTGCTCCAGGTCAAAATATCATCTCGAAAACTCCCGCGTTAGATTGCACTTCAGATCTCCAGCACGAAGATGGGCAAGGTGAGCATGTACAAGTGTATACTCCTCAGTCTCTTGGTGCCCCTGGCACTAGGCTGTACCAACCCCGAGTCAGACCCTTGCGCCAGCTACATCAGTGCGAACAAGGGAGTGTGCTCCACCTTCTTCTCCACGTCCATCACGGCCACTACTGGACTGCCGTCCTGGGCGAGTAACTGCTCCAACAAGCCGTCGCAGATCTCCAAGGAGTGCTCGTGCTACACCACCGCGGGCTCAGGAGGAGCCACCTCGACGGGCACCACAACGGCCACCAAGACCACTACCACTGCAGGCGGATCCACGTAAGAGCCGTTCCACTTTTGAACCCCGTTTCTGCCTTTTTGGGATCCCGCCATCCCGTGTTTGTCAAGGGTCCAAGTAACTTAGATCTTCGATCCTAACTTCATTCTCTCTGCAGACCCACAGGTCTCACCACAACGCTGCCGGCCTCCTCTGGAGCCGTATCCACTTCCAAGGCCATTACCGTCAGTGGGACTTTTGACGGCGGCATGAAGAAGTATGATCGTTACCCAGTTGTCTGCGAAGAGCAGACAGAGACCGGCGAGGCCGATGCTATTTTCATCCTCGAAGCCGGCGCCACCATCTCCAACGTGATCATCGGACCTGGCCAGGCTGAGGGTATCCACTGCCGCGGAACTTGGTAAGTTTAGATCTACTTCAAGACACAGCAAGACCATATGACAGTCCCGAGATAGCTGACTCGTTTTATAGCACGGTCAACAATGTCTGGTGGCAGGATGTCTGCGAGGATGCCATCACCTTTGAGCAAGATAGCGGCACGTCATACATCAACGGTGGAGGCGCCTTTGCCGCCGATGACAAGATTGTGCAGTTCAAGTAAGTACATGATACAAACCGAACGAGAGAGAAGGAAGGGAGATGAATCTCATTGCTGTGGATCTTGGGCTGACAATATTTCCCCCACCCCCTCCTTTGCAGCGGATTCGGCACGGTATCGATCAAGAACTTTTACGCAGAGGATTACGGCAAGGTGGCGCGTTCGTGCGGCAACTGCGACAACAACGGGGGAGCGCGGCACATCATCATCGACAATGTCGAGGGCATTGACGGCGGCGTGCTCTGCGGCATCAACGGCAACTACGGCGACACGTGCACCATCACCAACAGCTGCCAGGACGACGGCCACAGCTGCGATAACTACGAGGGCAACAACGACGGCGATGAGCCCACCAAGGTGTCGTCAGGCAATGACGGGACGTACTGCATCGTCAAGAGCTTCACAAGCGACTGTTAAGTTTCTCTAGGAACAGAGCCGTAGTTTTAGTATCGTTTCTAGTAGCAACCGTAGTTTGCAGTTGGTTGAGGGATTTTGCTGATTGGAGAAGTGGGAACATGGTTGCAGTTTTTTCTCACGGGATCTGCGGACAAACTCGTGTGAACATGTCTTCTTTGCTCGCTTTGCTGATATACATAACTTCTTTCCTGATTTCATTCATACTCTATTAATTGTTGAATTGGACAAACTCCGACACTGTATCCCAGCTCTCATTCTCAAAAGGATGTTGGATCCCGGATGTCGTTCATATATAGTAGTGCCTTATATGTATAGTTGTGGCTGTTAAGGGTCTAGCCTAAAAGCCTTCTCCGCGCGGCCATCTCCGTCACTGCATATATGTACCCATGTATATACTATGTATTATACATACCAGTGGAGCCATACAGCCAAATTATAAGCTAGTGCTGTTTTTGAAGGATGACCAAGGATGCAGCAGCAACCCGGCTAGACCTATCAAATACGCGAAATGAACGGCCTGGGTGCTAAAGGAATTGCAACCTGTCATGGTTGGGGAAAGTTGCCGTATGGGGAATATTCATTCGTTAACCCGCCTCAGGCCGATTTGCCGACAGCCATAATGACAGGAGGCCTCAGGCGTTCATATCAAAGAAGCAAGCAAGCCGGTTCCTCAGGGTTATCCAATTTCTCCGCTCGAGTCGACCTTGACAAGCGAATCGTTGTTGCAGCGGCACAATAACCTCGAATGCTATGTGGGACGGTCCTTGATGGGCTGGAACACCGGTCCAGTGTAAATATAGATTTAAAGTTTAAGCATACCCATCAGTGGCACGTCGGTGCTGCTTCATATGTACAGTACAGTACGACAATCAAGACCAGTATCGTCCGAGGTTTATCTTACACCCTGGCCGATCCACTTTACCCTTGTGATTTTTTCACTTTTTGAAAAGACCTGGACTAGCCTACAGAATCAATAGCTCAAGAGCAATACCAAGAGATAACGCTTACCAATGACAAACTTATAGACGCTGCGCTCGTATTCTTGGGACCTAGGAGAAGGGTGGGTGGCGGAAAGGAGGGAGGGAGGGTCTTTGCCAATACCGAGGCAAAGTGCTTATCATTGATAAGCATATCTATATCATTGTTGATGTCTTAGCTGGCGTCATCCCTCCGCCCCAAATCGAGGGCTTGGGAAACGGGCGAAGGTCATGGGGTATGGCATAGACAATGGACTTGGCCATATTTGCAGCTGTGACACACACCGGCAACAAAATACCCAGGCAGTTATTGAGTAGCCACACATCCATCCTTGGTGGTCCAACCGGATCCTTATGATTCTATATCGCCTCCAAATTGTATCACCCTTTAGCTGCTAACTATGACAAATATTATTCGGAGAACTAGCCAATGTTGGGACATCCTGGAGAAACCGATTGTATCCTGGTGAGTTCCCTTTGCGTGCACAGTCTCACATAATTTCTCCTACAACGAGGAACGGGCGCGCGGCCTTGGCGTGATTGTACCGCCGCAAGTCTTGGCAGCACAGGGATGCACAAATCGAGCAAGCAATGCGGTTCACGGCACCATGGTGTTTCCCGTCTGGCTGCTCCTGATCCGTGCCGCAATCTTTGGGCTTGACGCTTATTGGCACTGTCAGTCAGCTACAAGCTAATGGATGATTATTGATTGTTTGTAAGTGACACCATTCTCAAGTCAGCCTTACGAAAGGACATGCGGCGGCGACGTTGTCTTTAGCTTTAGCGCAGATGGACTCCGGGTGCTACTTTATGCTCCTTCTCATTCGACGATAGATGCGGGACACTACTGTTACCAGCTTCCAATTTGGGACCCTGCTTCGAGTGCCAAGTATAGTGGCGATGTCTTGGCTGCGCCGTTCGGGAGAAGCGCTAGAAGCAACCTCGAGGCACAGAAGCATCCCCGAGGCGCAGAGGCAATTCTAGAAGGCCGATCAGCGAATCAGGAATCGTCAAGTGAGCGTTCTATACTTCGCTTAAGGATCAAACCTTCAAGTAAAGACATTTACAAAAGATATGAGGACTTTTTGACACGTTCTTGGCTTAACTTTGGCGAGCGGAAAGCCAAGGCTTGGCTCTTACTTGGCAGCGCAAGTGTGGAGATGGGGATGGAATGATAAGCGTGGTCATGAATCACTTTCAAACAGGTGGTTATCGAAGGCTAATGGGGTTAGATTGATTCCTTCCTTCGCAATCGTAACGGCGATCGCCCCTCGTATAATTATCGTGGGCGTCTGGTGTCTTAAACCCACCACATTCCTCGTGCTTTTCTCCCCAGCTCTGGAGCCTCGCGCGCGCTTGCTTTTCTGATCGTCAATCCTTTTTGTCAATTCGATCGGGGCTTAATCGTCCACCAAGCTAAACCATGGGGTTCTCTCTCCGTGGCAAGTTCACGGGCCAGAACAGCGCGTCTCAAGTCCACACCACCGCCTATGAAGGGTCAGACACTCTGGGCGAAGATGTCACCCACGCCGACTTGCACCTCAGGCGGGTGAAGGATCAGCATCAATGGGATCCTTTCATGGACTACGACAAGATCGATGCTGTCGATGCTGCTCTTGCCACTGGCGATGTCGAGAAGGAGGCTGCAGTTGAACAGTCTATCCTGCAGGAAGACTCCCCATACATGGAAGTGCGCTCGTCGGTAAGTACACAAGGGTCCTTTGGTAGTGTTCACTGGATGACAAGCTGATTTAGTTTAGGTCAAACCTACCGATGACCCCACTGAGTATGTTGATACGATCCGTGCATGGACTATCGGCTTCATCGTTTGTACCGTTGTTGGTGCTATGAATGTCCTGCTCTACGAGCATTACCTTCAGGTCTCCATCACGAGTCCCGTTGTGCAGTTGATTGCATACCCAATGGGTATTGCTTGGCAAAACTACATGCCGGATCGCAAGATCTTTGGCATCCCGCTCAACCCAGGCCCGTTCAACAAGAAGGAGCACACCATCATCACCATGATGGCTGCTGCTGGTACCACTATTAGCTACGCTATCTCCATCTTGATTGCTCAGCAGATCTTCTACGGCCAGATGTGGGGTTGGGGCTTCCAAATCCTCTTGATTATGTCGACTCAAGCCATGGGTTTCGGTCTCGCTGGAGTCATGCGTCGCTTCTTGATCTGGCCCGCTGCTATGGTTGTAAGTACTTCTTCAGCATAAGTCTTGGCTAGCTGGCCAAGGGTTTAGAGAATCTTTTATTTGAAAAATTGTTGCTAATCTCACTGCAGTGGCCTGCAACTCTTATCACTTGCTCCGTTATGGACAGTCTGCACAACCATGGAGCAGCAGACCCAGTTAACGGCTGGAAGATGGGTCGTTACAAGTTCTTCATGATCGTCGCCGCTGGCACATTCGTATGGGAATGGGTCCCTAATGTCATTGCGCCATTTGTCGCTTCTATTGGACAATTCCCTACCTGGATTGCCCCGAACAATGTGGTGGTCAACCAGGTGAGTTCTACATTGAATCCAAAATTGAAACCCATGACTTTCAAGTACTAATCTGATGCCATCAGGTCTTTGGCGGCCACAACGGCTTGGGCTTCATCCCCGGAACTCTTGACTGGAGCGGTGTTGCTGGATTCTTCAACAACCCTATCCAATACCCCTCTTTCGCCATCTGGAACTCCCTTGCCGGCGGTCTCATCATTCTTGTCTGTGGCTATTCCCTCGGCTTCGGAGGTCCAGATTTCTACAAATATCTGCCGTTGAGCGCCAATAAGAACTTCGATCATTTTGGAAAAGTCTACAACACGTCAAGAATTCTCAATGACGATCTGACACTGAATGTGCCTGCTTACGAGGAGTATTCACCTCTGCTGATCGGCCCCGCATTCACCATGGCTTACGCCTTGGGATTCGCTGCGCTCATGTCGACGGTCGTTCACGTCGCTCTCTTCTATGGAAAGGACATCTACAGACGTACCAAGAATGTGAGATATGAGGAGCCGGACATTCACTTGAAGCTCATGAGGAAGTATCCCGAGGCTCCTGAATGGGTAAGTTCTTAACGATATGTGCTTCATCTTGTTGTTGTTTTTCAGGCTGACGATTAATCTACAGTGGTTCATGAGCGTCTTCGTCGTTTTCTTCGCTTTGGCATTGGCTGCTTCTCTGGTGTGGGATACTAAGCTCACCTGGTGGGGTTTTATCATCTGCGTCCTCATCGGAGTCGCGTTGACGCTCCCCGTTGGTACGTGATGCCCATCGATGATTGACTTTCATTTTTTTTCTTTCGTTCAAACTAACCCTAGATACCAGGAATCATCCAAGCTATTACCAGTCAGCAAACAGGTCTCAACATTATCACCGAGTTTATCGTTGGTTATATGCTTCCTGGCAGACCCATTGCCATGATGCTGTTTAAGAGCTGGGGTTACATGCTCATGGCAAACGGACTCACCTTCGTTCAGGACATGAAGGTTGGACACTACGTAAGCACTCCTGTTCTCATGTCTCAAAGTGTTATAGCTTGTAATGGCGCAACAGCTGACCAATCCATCACTACACAGATGAAAGTACCTCCCCGATCCATGTTCCGTGCCCAGCTTTTCGCTGTTGTCTGGCTGTCGATTGTCCAAATTGCCACCTTCAACTTCCTCGTCGGTAATATTCCCGAGTTCTGCTCAGAGGACCAACCGCAGGGCTTCACATGCCCCGGTGCTACAACGTTCTACAACGCCAGTGTGATCTGGGGTGTTGTCGGCCCAAAGAGAATGTTCGGACCTGGAGCCTTATTCTCGTGGATCAACTGGTTCTGGTTGGTCGGAGCTCTGTGCCCGATCATCCACTACTTCGTGGCAAGAAAGTACCCACGCAGCATCGCTGTATGTCCCCCATACCGTACACCTCGTTTGAATGTACCAGGAGCTAACCTATCACAGCGTTATGTCTACTTCCCCGCTATCTTTAGCATTGGAGGTATGATCCCCCCGGCCACACTCTGGAACCTGTCCAACTGGCTCCTTGTTGGTGCCTTTTTCAACATCTGGGTCATGCGTAAGTACAAGGGCTGGTGGTCTCGCTACACGTACGTCCTGGCTGGCGCTCTCGACGTTGGAAATGCCCTCAGCTTGGTACTCTTCGCGTTGGGTCTTGGTCTTTCTGCCAGTGCCTTCCCTACCTGGTGGGGAGTCACCGTTGCCGACGCCACGATTGACGCGACGAGAATGGCTCGAACTAAGTTCTTGCCTGAGGACGGCTCCATTCCATTCTTTGGTCCAGCTGAGGGGACTTGGTAAATGCTGGTCATCTAGTACGCTCATGGTGTGAGGGCCATACATGAAATTGGTTGCGTCTAAATAGCCTCTAGTAATTAGGGGATGAATAGGCAGGGATCAAGGCTTCTATCACACTTCTTCACTGGCTCACATTGCGCTTTAAATTATGAATGGAGTCTTTAAGAGCAACATAGCTACGACCCTTAAGGTCATGACACAGTCGTTAATAATTGAGAATAAGCTTATAAAAACACATAGCGATTTTGGACACTATAATAGTGTGAGTAGAGTATAGTTGATTCTACTTGCTGAGTATCTCAGAAGGCGGACATCACATGGTCTTTAATAGTTGCTGTGGGTGATAGTCCAGTGTTCTCGATCAGGACACTGTGCATATGCATGAGGACTTGCATCAAAATTTGTTTGAAATGCCCTTAAGATTCTGTATGCTTTGATGCTGCAGCTGGCCGAACATGGCAGTGGAGACACCGGTTGTTGAGCCACTCGCGGTCGACACTGTGGGCTGGGGATGCAAGAAGAGGGAGGAGTCCCGGCTTCCGACCCATGGCGACAGGACAGAGACCCATGAAGCAAAGCAATACAGTGAGTGCCCGGATTTCTTTTCCCAAAGTTGCATCAACCCCTCCTGCTGCCAAATTCTCATTTTCAAGTTTCATATGCATTTAGAGTGATAAACCGGATGGCCATGAAGATGGCAGAATTGCAGATCGTACTCGCAGCCCTTACCTCAGCGAGCGCCTGTTCCGCTGCAGTTGGGGCACTATGTTTTGGCGTTGGCTTTCACCTATGCATCTGGCGGATTGAGATTGATTCGTGGACACCAAGATTGATTGAGTTGTATGTGCTTTCAATCTTTCTTCTCACCGTAGCTCATTGGAAGTTCACGCCGGCTCCAATAAAGAGGGGCCTGCTCTCTGCAGTCCTGCGGACCTTATGGGTAGGCTTTGGTTCAACATTGGAGTGTTTACTAGCATTGTTACCTACCGCGTATTCTTCCATCGGCTTCGCACTTTTCCTGGTCCAATCGGCGCTCGTATCTCCAAATTCTGGGCCATGAAGCAGGCTGCCGAGAATATCTAGTGGAATGTCAAGGTACAGGATATGCATAGGGTTTATGGGGACTTCGTACGCATAGGTGAGTATCGATACTCGCTTTCGATGTAAATAAAAATTGGGCTCAGTCCGCACATCATCACGCAGGGCCTCGGAAATTTCCATCAATCGTCCCTCGGCAATCCAAGCATTGTATGGACTCCCTTCAGTACTCATCAAAGCTCCATGGTATGCTCAGCTATCCAACGATCCAGCCCAATGTTCAGTGAATGCCACACGAGATGTGGACGATCACCGACGAAGAAGGAGAGCATGGGATCGTGGGTTAGGTGGAAGTGGCAAGTCACCATACTCTATATTGTATCCAACCTACGGTCTTTCACTAATTGGTTATCGTAGCACTCTTAAGTTATCAGCCAAGAATTGTCTCCAAAGCCAATAATTTAGTCCAGCAGCTTGTTCGATGTCAAGGAGAAGCCGTCAACTTCACTAAATGGGGCTTTTATTACGCCTTCGATGTTATGGGCCAGGTAGGGCTTGGCCATGATTTACAAATGGTTGATACCGGCGTAGAGCATAATGCCATTGCTGCGCTCCACGGCCAAATGATCGCCGTTGGGGTCTTGGGTACAGTCCCATGGTTGCTGCCATTCCTCTCGAAGTTGCCTTTACCTAGCGACTTAGGGTTGTTTATGAGCTTCTGCGTCAATCAGCTCGACAAAAAGATCGAGGTATATTTCTAAACCCATTGATCTTTCCTGATAGCTTAGACTGTGCTATTGATTTTTGTTTCAAGCTGATCACGAAAGACGAACAACCCAACGACATTCTAACATGGATTCTTAAAGCACAGTATAAAGGGGATCAATCTTTTCCAACAGGTAGATTGGCACTAGAAGACGATGTGAGACTGCTTATAACAGCAGGAAGGTGAGGTTCCCATCTATGAACTTGCTGGGGGCTAAGCTAGGCTGACATGCTTTTCAATATTGGCAGTGATTCCACGGCTGCAGTGATCACGAGCGCGCTGTTATATTTGGCTCGATCTCCCGGGAAATTGCGGAAACTGCAGCGAATCTTGGATACTCAGTTTCCCCAAGGGTCTGAGGATTGGACATGGGAACAGGCAAGGCGGATTCCATACTTGACAAACGTAGCCAACGAAACACTGCGGCTTAAGAAGCCTATTCCACTGGGCTTGCCACGCCTTACACCTGCCAAGGGATTACAGATCGACGAGGTATATATCCCTGGAGATATCATCGTCTCAGTTCCTACACACACGATCCATCTTGACCCGCGCTACTTTGATGATCCACTAGCGTTTGTGCCAGAACGTTGGGACGATATCGCCAACCCGGACAACGTCCCCTTTCTACCTTTCTCAAGAGGTAAGTGAGCAACCAAGCAACCCAATGTAAAAATCAAAATCAAATCACCACGGAACTTTCAACTGGCATCCTTCTACCGGGTTGCATCCATCCAGATTGATAGAGGAATGCTGATAGGATGCTTCACGCTCTACACAAATATAGGAGCATATGCCTGTGCCGGAAAACAGCTCGCCATGATGGAGATTACTACAGTTATCTCTAAGATCGCATCAAGATTCGACTTCAAGTTACACGGTGAAGGCAAAGTTGACGGCCAGGGATTTGACGAAAAGTACCAGGATACCTTTGTGCTGACGTTGCCAGAACTACTATTGGAGTTCCACGAAAGACGACGCAACAGCAGCTAGTTGTTTACCTTCCCCCTATGATAGTTTGAAAATATAGTTCATAGCCAAATCGATTCAATAGGTTACATAGGGTTCATCAGTAACTGAATTAGCTAATAAGACGATAAACTGAAACTAATGCGTCTACTAACTCAAGTGCCTGACTGTATTTGACTAATTGATCTGTTCTTGATGATACGGGTTAGTTTATAATAGCTCATGTCCTAAAACCGATAGCCCTATCAACTTAAGAAACGAACGCAGAGCTCTGTGGTTCAAGATTTCCTGTCATCGAGGAATGGAAGCCAGCATAGGTAGGTATTAGAGAAGTGAACTCGATGATGGTAAATGATTGTCTTAGAAGCCTACGATCCGCTACAAACATATTATGTGGCACTGAAGAGATTGTTTCCGGGTCAAAATTCACGCCGCTTCAGGTGGGCAGCCTTATCATGAACGCCACCACTCGTTTGCATCATGTTTCGCTCGCACATCACTTGCGTCATTACGTTCCTCATACCAATATCCAGGATGCTCGCACTTTGTTGCCTTGCCTTGTCTCGCATCATTCGAAAGGGAATCACAAGATGGTTATTATAAATAGATAGGTTCTTACAATTTATTCTAATTGCGCCACAGCTGCACGGGTCACTTCGGGGGCATCTAATATATACACAGGTATCTCCCCTGACCACACGTACGGGCATCGACAGGTATAGTATTCAAAATCGACCAACGATCCAACGAGAAACAGTGACATCTATTTCCTTAGTATGCGTACCGGAAGCGCAGGTTTTGCTTGTCGGTCAGATCAATCCAAGCCTCACGACTCATGCCGTTGTCCTCACTCTCCTCGGCAAGGGTGTCACGGCGGCTGTTGTTGGACCAGAAGTAATAGACGAAGAGGAGCAGAACCAAGACCGCGGAAGCCGACAGGGTGGCCAGGACTGCGATCTTTGCCGGTCGGTATTCCGGTGCATCGCGGGCCTGGAACGTCTGTGGACCAATGATGTTGCCAAGGTAGAAGGACCCGCCGACGACGGCAGCACCAAACGCACGCTTAGTGTGGCCAGCGAAGTTGGCAGATACGTATGAGTAGAACATCGAGAGAGGTGCTGTTACGGAGTTGACAAGCCAAAGGCCAGCGAGACACGCGGCTCGGTTGCTAGTGGGCATGAAGCTCATGAGCCCGCCACCGATGATACCTGGAATGATGCTAGCAATAATCCAGATCCAGCGGTGTTGCGTGTAGCGCGCGCCGAAGCCGACAAGGAGGATGAAGAAGATGCTGACAGCGCCACCAGGGGTGTTCATGAGCGCAGCCTGGGAAGGAGTGTAGCCGAGACTCTTGATCAGTGTGGCCGAATACGTGTTGATGACACCGCTGGAAACGGCGATCTAAATGGGCATCGATGACTCGTTAGCTGCGATATTCGAGAGACAGTACAGGCAGGGTTTAGAAGATATGGAGGTCCTTACGCAAACATTGGCCAAAGAGATAAGCCACAGCTGTGGGTCGAGAATGGCCTCGATAATCTCCTTACCGCGGAAGGTTTTGTTCTCAACACCTGTCTGGTTGACGCTGATATGCTTCAACAAGGCAACCTTTTCTTCGTCAGAAAGCCAAGAGGCCGTCATGGGAGAGTCTGGGATGATCAAAGCAGTGGCAATGCCGACAAGAACGGTGATGCATCCAAGCGTAATGAACATGATTCTCCAGCTGCTGATGGATGCTCCGTTGGCGGCGACACGCTGGAAACCCCACGAGATGACACCACCCATGATCTGAGCAACACCCAGACCAAGAAACCAGATCGAGAAGCGCGGTGCCTGCTCCCGCTTTGTGTACCACTTTCCACTAATGAGAAGAAGGGACGGTCCAATAGTTGCTTCAAAGATGCCGAGGAAAACACGCGAGACGAGTAGAGTCTGGTAGTTCTTTGCGGCGCCGCTGCAAGCCGTAGCGATGCCCCAAAGAATCACGTTGAGCGCGAGCCATTTGGCAGAAGGAACTTTCTGAAGGAGATATGCTGGAGATATGGATACACGTTAGAACACAGCACGAAAGCGAATTGTAAATGCGACAATTGGATAGAACCAGTGGTGAGATTGCATAGCACAGGAAAAAGCAAATATGAAGAGGACTGCAGGGATCGTACTGTTGGGGATTTCAAAGCAGCAGACGGCAATGAACATGAACGTCGCAATGTTGCTAAATTGGTTACCGACGAGCTTGAGTTCGGTGGTCAAACCCATAACAGCACCATACTATGCGAGAGAAAACGGTCAGTAAAGTTCTCATTGGCAGGAGAAGATGAGGGGATGGTGTACGTACGTTGATACATGTCTTGTCGAGAAACTGCATAACATAACAAAGGAACATCAACGGGATAATATGAAAATCAACTTTGCGGCGCACAGCCTTTATGCTGATGGCGGACTGAGCATCTTGATGTCCCTCGAGGTATTTCCAGGCCGCATCAATGGGAGCCACGCTCGAACCGTCATCCGCCAGGTCGGCCGAAGGGAGTCTGGGGGACTTTTCGTCCACGCTCAGCTCGAGTTCTTTGTTGTCGTGGTTGGACGACATGGTAGTGGTTGAAAGAGTGTTAAGAAATTGGTTAACAGAAGAGAGAGAAAGGGAACGGATTTTTCAGGTCGGACAGAGGAAAGAAGCATAAATCCTCGCTGCAGCAGAGAAGAAATAACTAAACCACCTCGCTCACCCCACAAAAAAAGGAGGGGAAGGGGGGAAGACGAGAGAAGTAACTGACAGAGACAAGCTTTGTCGGATAGATTGTCAAGGATGTGTAAGTACTCGGGCCGGGGACTCACTCATAACTCTACCTCCCGACTGGGGTTTTCACATTTTGGAATACCTCTATAACGCCACACGCCGCGCCTGGGTTGACACGGAGTGGGCCGAATACCAGATTACACAAGCCAAATCTTGTAACCCTGCGATGAACCAGGGTGTGGTGCAAACATATTGTGGAAGGCGCTCGAGGCGATGCTCGCATGCATCTCGCTAGACGATGTCCTGTGGTAGATGAGCTGGCTGATGCAGTCAGGGCCATGGATCAAAAAGGGGTTGTAACCCCGACCCCGGAATACGACAATGCTAGACCCCCGGCCTTTGCCACAGCATTGGACCCACTACAGAGCCAGGATATAATGTGTGTATGTAGCTGCAATCTGGAGGTCTGTATGGATGGAATTTTCTACTCGACGACCAGTGCATTAGCGGTAAATGCAATGCACTTTCGGGGGCCTGCTATGTACTTCTGCTGCGATTGAAACGTAGTAGGAAGAAAATTTTACCTTTCTCTTCCCCAGTGTGCACCAGACAGCCAGCATGAGCCCCGGCCATGAAATTAATAATCGCTAAGGAGCCCTGTACCTTTATTGTTTTATATTACTTTCTTTAAGCAAGGGTAGACGAGGAATGTTACGAAGATGGAAAGGCTAGACTCGGGTCGCAGTGCTATTTTCCGCGGACGCCTCATTCGACGCGACACACGAATCCTCCATCCTTTACAAATTCCAGCAGTGAGTGATGCTAAGTGCCATAGAATCGAATATAGTCGAGGTTGGAAAGCCTTCAAAGTATGTGTATCGAGTGCAGGTTCGGGTGAATTAATTGTGTCAAAATCACATGTAAGTGAGTGTTATTTTATGTGTCCTGTTCGCCATGTTCACCGTGCACGCCTCCCACTGCCCGCAGTTTCTTTTTGAAAGCCGGAGAGCCATTGTAGAGTAGCGAAGGCCAATGAGGCGGCAGGCAGAAGGAGCAAAAATTTAGACCATTCGCTTATTCGTTCGTCTATGCAACAGCCCCTTGGATGGAACTACCTTGGCCCCCCAGGAAGGACTGCAATGGCCAATTTTGCATGTATCGAAACCATGACTTTTCCAAAGACCCAGGAGACCGACCCCTGGGATGCGAGATTATGAGGTATGGTGTATTCTTAGATGTGTTACACCAAAACCATGGTCGCCGTTGCAGTACATGCCTTTAGCCCGGCCATAGAATTAGGGGCAGGCAACTACAAAGTACTCTTCACAGGAACCGCGGGAAGTACAATTGGCATATAATAAACTCAAGAGACCCACAGAAATACCAAGAGAGTAGATTTCGGGCTTCTTTGACATCATTCCTTTCATGTCCTTCATTCGCCGTCTTGGATGCGGATCCAACAAGACCTGTTATTCTCCCCTTCTCTGCTAGAAAGAATACCGAAGCAAGATCATGGTTTGGGTAGAGAATGCTTCGCCTCAGCTCGATGCGGAGTCCCAGTGGAGGGAAATTATCGCTGTCAGCGCCACCACCTCAGCTCTTTCAATTCTTGTAGTAGGCACGAGGCTATGGCTTCGCCTGAGCGTCCGTCGCCGCCTCGCCGCCGACGACATATTCGCTGGACTGGCCATGTTATTTGCACTAACATACACTATATTTACCATAATGCGTAAGTCTCAACTAGACTGTTTTTCCTGGCATGCGGTACAGTTTTCTAATATTTGGGCTGTTTTAGAAACTAAATATGGGCTTGGGCTTCCGCTGGCGCTGCGCCCAGCCGTTAACTTCGTCACCTACACCAAAGTCAACTATGCCAGCCGCCCATTTTATGAGCTCGGCATCAGTTTCTTCAAGATATCTCTTTTGCTCAGTTACTTGGATCTTATTCGCGGTACACACCACACTACGTACCGAACAGTCATTTGGATCAGTATAGTACTTATCGCCGTGGGACACATCATCTGCATGGTCCTGTTGATATTCAATTGCCGCCCGGTAGGTTCCTCCTTAAACCTTCGATGGAGAGCAACGGGGAAAGAAGAACGATACACTGACCAAGAACGATGTTTGCATGCAGATTACCAAAACATGGGACACGACCGTGCCTGGGACATGTTTCGCGTTCGCACCCTCAAACTCCGGCTACGCATCTGTGACGATTGTGTCCGATATTTGGGTGACCCTGGTGCCACTCCCAGTGCTCCTGAAGCTCAATATACGAAAGGAAAAGAAGATCGGTCTTGTGGTGATCTTCATGCTCGGTCTTTTCACCAGCGTCTGCTCCGTCATGCGCTTTCTCCAGATTGATCGAGTGGCATTTGTCGACGGAAACTCCACCATGCTCGTCTTTTGGGGCACTATCGAATTCAATGTCGGCGTGAGTGCCTCCTCTTTTTCGTGGCCCTTCCCCCTTTTACTGTGGACGAAATCAAACCCATTCCAAACTTGCAGAATACTGATGATTAAATAATATCTACAGACCATAGTGTCGTCTCTCCCCTATGCAACGCCTACGTACATCCGAAAGGCCAAAAACTACGTCTTGGGCAGCGGAAATAAATCCAAATCAAGTAGTAAAATGAACAGCCACTTCGGAAAGAGCGGATATGCGGGCTATCAGCTAAGCGACATGGCGAACGGTAACCGGCACCGTCGGGATAATGACGCTTTCGACACAGTCAGTGGCGACAACGATAGCGACCAGATTATCCTGACCCAGAATGAATTGGACAGAACTGGTACCAATGGCATCATGAAATCCGTCACTTATACTGTGGACGTCGTAGGCACTACGGGCGACGATCACGCCACAATGAACAAAAAGGTGCCCGGTCTCTAGCTGGTAGAGTCTCCGACCGTTGGTGGTACATAAATTTGCGTTTGCAACGAACAGCAAGTTGTAAAAAATTGGCTAAGATTTCACTTTTCTACATAGAATAAAATAACTCCGGTACTCTCAAAAGCAACATAGGTATTTTAATTGATCTTGTCTTGTTTGCATCGTGTGAGCAGAGTAGAGCCCTGCTAGATATTTCCACAGTCCCGAATACGTGCACCTGGTGCGAGGAAAAGAGGCCAAGAGAGAACGAAGTGTTTCCTTTTCCGGCAACTGTCCTTGTCGTCATTGTTGTTGTTTTTGGTAATGTTACCTAGATTCTTCAACAATGACTACGTACTGTTGTACAGTTTGGCGATGGACTACCGAGGGTCATGCCTTTCCACCTTATTGAAACAGGTTCCTGAATCTATCTGGATGTTCGGAGAAAAACCTCCAATACCACCGAGGCATGATGCTTGTACGTATGCTCTCATAACCGGTGTGGCATTCATTGAGGTGCCCAGACCAGGCCAAACGGCCCAATTAAAGGAGAGCAACCCGGGATCATAGATATCGTATCACTTTATCCTGGGCTGCGCATCAAGTCTTACCGATTATTGGGCAAATCGTTCCGACAGCACGGGTTGCGAAATCATGGAACCAATAAGACCGGCAATGAGGTTTTCTCACCGGGGTGCGAGCTCATATTCCTTGCGCAAGTCAATTCTATTCCATGCCCAGAGGAGTAGATTCAGCAGGGATGCAGTGCTTCCTCCGGCCTGGCGGGCCTAGGTCTCAGGCTTATTATGCACCCATCTTGCAGTGTTCTAACCGAGCCGGCTGCGGTTGAGGCGCCAAACGATCCTACCCCTGTTTCAACCCAAAAGGTTATCTGTGGCGTGCAAATACATCTTGCAGTTGACCATACACAATCGACATACATCGAATTAGGCTTTTCGCGTGGCACAGGATATTTCTTTTTGGGGATGGAGACCTACCTCCACGTGTTACCGAAGTTGCAACTTTCTTCGAGGGGAGAACTAGAATGACCTTTCCAGAAAATGAACCTTCAAGCCGTCGAAAGCCACCGAATCCTGGCTGACTTATGGAGAATAGCGGCAACACACGGGCGAGCCCGATAGGCCAGCACCCCCCCTTGTTATAACCCTGGTCGGCATCACTAGTCTAGTTTTGTGCCCGGTAAAGAGAAAAGAGGAATAGTTAGCAATCCGCGGAACGAGACTACAAGTGATCCGGGCTCCTATTTCTAATCCCTGAACACATAGTGCGGACGTACGTTCAATATGTAGCTAGTAGCTCATTCGTATAGTTCATTGGTCCCTTGTCTCTGGGGAAATGTCACGACACGACTACGTTACGAGTTTGCAGGAACCACTTCATCCATGAAGGCTACAATGCAGGTCCTCGCATCTATGACTTGTTCCAGTAAGTTATTAGGTTGGAAAGCCATAGCTGGTATATAACCCCAAAATTTTATGTGCCTCCGTTCGGGTGACTCCTGGCCAATGTTATATCCATATTGTTCAGTTTCGGCTCAATTCCGGTTCACGTTCACTCCCCCGACTGCCTTTACGGAATGAGGTTTACAATCTGGTGTCTTTCGTCTGCAAATGGCATCCCTGTCTCAGAAGACCATGTTCGGCGGTATTAATCTCGACTCGATTGTTTGCGAAAACGGACTAGTCAGTGGTTGATTTGGCTACGGAACAGCGCTAGCGTTAGAGAGAGATATTTGTCAAGACGAACAGGGCAGGCGAGGGTCTTTCAGAAAAGGAACCCTGTCCTGAAGGCGTCCACTATCCACTCCGCAGTCTGGCCCTCCTCACCCCAGCCCCAATCCTACGGATGCATGATCTCCGTTTGTTTGAAGTGTTAATCTCATCATAATGCATGCATTGTAAAAACCAGGAGTCTGGCAAACCAATCAAGCATAGCAGCCTTAGGTAAGAAATGATAATGATAAAAAAAGCCCCCCATCCTAAGTCTATCCTAACTCAATCCTTTCCCTTGGCCAGACCCTATTCCTCCCGATCCATCTGCACCATCCCAGATATTCTGATTACCTTTTGCCACTATTACAGGCCGGCCTTGCACTTTCCCTCCAGAGCTCGCTCCTTGTCCGTACTCCCCAACGAAGCGTGAAGGTTCTCCTGATGATCTCCCTTTCTAAAGCAGGCAAGTCTGGGTGATATGATTGTCTGTCTCCTGGACTGGGTAGTGTGAACAGGTGTACGAGGAAAAGCCGCCCTCGAGGATGTAACAGATGTATCCAATCCTGATTCCCAGAGATGTAATGGTCATCGGAGTAACGACAGGCCATGACATGAAACCTGGGGTAGCAAAGCGCACAAGTGCCACATTAGGTGTACCCTGACCACGATGATTTATTAGCAGCGTGTTATTTCAATAGTGTTTCGTATCTGCGGTATTTTTATCCTTGAACGGGCTCACGCGATTGCTTCAACGCCATCCACAGTATATATCCAAAGGAGGTCCCCCCATGGAACCTAATTCCAATAGATCGGACCACCGCGGCATCTGATATCCCGGTAGTTTGGGTTTTCATGTTAGTGCAGCCAAATAAAAATATGTTCCAAGTTAGGAATAGGAGCTATACAGGACCTACGAATCCCCGTTTTAGGCATTTAGTTCGTCGCCCTTCCTTCTCTTCCGAGGATCGCATGATTGAAGGAACGTTGCTAAGGACATACGACTGAATTGACTGGCTCGTTGTCAAGTAGGAACTTCATGGCTGCGTCTCAGAAGTCAACTTAGCATATTCATGAGCGATATGCTACTTGTTTAAGATCCCCCTTGCTGGGACTCGACCTCTTAAGTCTTTAGTTGTAGTTACCCTGGGCGGTTTCGTCCAACCTAAGAAACGGGCTTGTACGGCCTTGGTAACATTTGTACTGGCGATTCACCCGCCAGCACAATGGTGCGATCAAACCCCAGAGTTTCAGAGAGGCCCTTGCTTCAAACGGCGAACAAATCGTAGCAACAGATTTTATTAGATTAACAAAGGTCTCGTAGGATCTTGTCGCGACCGGATGTATTAGCTTTCCATGTTCAAGTGAGGACGCCACAGCTAATTAGCTTCAAGCTGCTTTAATGGGAACGTAGACAATCTATGCACAAATTATTTATGCCTTGATAAACCGCAAACGTTAATAACATAGCTAAATTACTTGTGGAAGTTTGTTGTTCTCTATTTCAGGCATGAGCTTATCAATGAAGACATGGCCTGTGGAGAGGTTAGGGGATGCATTGTGAGATCTCTCCAACGAATGGTTTAGTTCCGCACATTGGACTTTGATATCTCTCGCCTGAGCAATACGCACCATTTCCTGTTTATATCCTCGCCAGATTCAGCATCATTTTGGCAGGATATCTAAGTTGATAATATCTCTGCCATGTTCAATGAAACCCTTGACTTTCGGTGCCATCATTGTAGATCTTGAGGGTACGTCGGAGGTAGTGGTTCAGTTCTTCGGAGAGGCGAGTACCCGGGCAATGATGATCTCTGGCTGGGATATTCGCGCATTGGGCTCCTGATCTTTCAGCTGCATACAAGTCGTCGATATCACGGTGACTCGGTGAATGAGGAGATCACCATTTTCGTGAATAGTAGCCTAATTTCGTAATCTAGGCTTGAGTTTTGCATATCCAAGGCTACTCTACGTTCAGGAGAATCCGAAGGCAAACGATAGACTAGTTTCTATAATAGGAGATAGAGTGCACGCAATGGAGGCACAGCGGCGCAGTCCTTATCGTCTTTGCTGGACCAGATTAAGAATGGGCCTTGGTGCTTCTCCCGCATAATGCGTATAACCACTACCTCTAGTATCTATTTAAGGAACGGGTCCTTTGAAATTCAAGAGTTGAATGATAAGAAAGCCTCCTATTCCGTTTATCTGTAACATAATTGAACAACGTCAAGGTGCTTGCTCTCAGCCAGACACTTCTGGAGAAAGAGTCTTTGAATTATCATACACTCTCACGTCTTGCTGAGCGTGGTCGACCACTTTCCATGGCCTAGTTTCATCGCTTGGTTCCAGACTTCTCTGCCTAGTGCTTGTTAGTAGGAGTATGTACCTAGGTATACATTTGACACTTTTTTTGTCTTTTCTAAACCCTGTTTCTTTTTTATTCACATATAATTTTACCCTTTTGAGCCCGCCTTAGCATATGTCACACTAAACTGGGAGTGCTTCCAAACACCAACGTCGTCACCGTCACGTAATATGTCGCGTTGGCTGTCCGAATCGTTGTCATCGAGACGGATTGCTGTAGAATAGGGGTTGTTGTTGCGGCCCAACTCGAACTGGTTCGCACCGCCGGCACCCTGCCCATTCGCATCAATCCCGCCTAGACGTGGTTTGGCGCTCGAACGGCCGGTACTGCCAAGTCCCAGGTACTTCATTAGGAAACGGAAAGCAACGAGGGAGGCAGTGAAGATGGATATCCCGAACTCAAGGACAGAACTAAAACGATAGGACAACGTCGATGTTAGCCAAGTTGAAGCGTGAAGGGAGGAGGTGTAAATAGGATCCGAAAATATGGATAATGACGAACTAAATGAACGACTCGAGCTCAAGCTCCAAGGCCTCGGCAGTACTAGTTGCATCCACAATCTTCACTAAGCTCTTGAGCCGCACGATGCCAAAGACAACAGTCACGGCGCCCAATCCTAGCATAACTATGACCGACAACTTCGTTCTCTTGTCCATGTTCAAATCTCCGAGCACGAAGATGGGCAACACGGCGTAGAACAGAGAGGAGGCGATGTCCAATGCAGACACGGCAAAGCCCAAGCCTGCTAATTGGTGTGAGGAAAGGCACTTTCCAGTTCCGACGCCCCATGTGGCCTGAAGTGGGATGCACTGCAGAACATCGACCAAGATGCAGCCCAACGAGTATATGGCAACGACGACCATGGATGCTACCAGAATGCCGGGTATCCGCGGCAGACCTTGGACGATGCGGTGCAGGACCAGGGCGACACTAATGCGCACGATGGGGAAGCCGGTCACATAGGTGATTTGGGCGATGGTGAAGTATTTCGAGGCGGAGATGACATCGTAGTTGGCAATGGAGGCGATGACAGAGGGATCGGTGGCGCCGAAACCGTATGAGAGGGATACGAAGCAAAAGGAGCACATGATTAGGAAGCCAATGGTAGCCACGACGATGGCATAATCGTCATACCCGATAGCGCTTTTAGTTATGCGTACCCAAAGCCTCAAGGAAACGACGACGACATCGACAGCCATAAAGATCGCCATCAAGATGGGAAGGGTCTCTCGTGCTCCCATGGTGTCGGAGTGCGGTCTCGTTATGCTCTCGTTATTATCTCGATAGGGATTTCGAAGGTAAGCACCAGGTTTTCAAAAGTTGAGAGAAATGAGAGGACGCCCAGACGATTGCCACACAGCACAACGCGTGGTATGAGTGTAAGGCCTCCATGCGATAGGCAATTACAACACACTTACACCGACGAGCTCGTTGCCGTTCTACACAACATGTTGTTGTGAGATCGGCAACAATGATACTACGTGCAAACGAATTAAATTACACTACGAGGATGTGAGGAGGATTTCTTTTTTGAGCATACCAGGTAGTGACAAGGCCATTCAGCCATTTTCAAATATATGTTTGGTGATCAATCCACAATTTGCGTTGATGAGACGTAAGTTATGGAGAGGCACAGGCAGGGAAGGTGTGGAACCAACAGACTGAGTCCCGCAGCCGGGTTGTGGAGCCGCCGTCAGGACAGACCAACCGGAATTCCAGGCGTGCGGGTAGAACTCCATTTGCGGGTCACACTCTGAGTTCAGACTGGTTGACGATTGTATGATGCAGGGTAGGAGGCAAGGGCTGCCACATATCGCCTGACTATTTGTCCATAACAGTTCGAGGGCATACGTACGCGCCCCAGGGGAGCACAGCTACGGGCCGAGGGCAGAGTATAAAGGATGAACTTGTACTTGAGAAGCAAACCCTTTCATGACAATCTATCTGTTTAATAGGCTGGGGATAAGACTCTTCTCATACCAAGATTATCTAAGCGGGCAAACTATTATCAGTGTCACTAGCAAATAATTGTTGGGAACCTGCACATATGGCTTTGTAATTCATGATAAGGTTCAGACATAATCGGATTTGGTTGAACTGTGTGAAAATAATTCAATTACCCTGGGGGGCTTTGGCTCCATTCTACCGGTAATGCATGCGTGATTGCCCGAATTGGAGTCATGCAGCATGCAGATATTGCAATTTAAACATCCTCATCATGAAAACTCTACCCCCCCTGTCTTGTCCAGCTGCCAATAGCACACCTAGTTGGAGGAGCGGGCACAGTCTCTCAGCAGGCTTACGATCGATAAGTAACTCCTTCATGCTCGCTACCATGCTTCCGAGAGTGATCAAAGCACATAACCGTTGAAGAATTCAATGTGCATCAGGTGCATATAGGAGAGTAGTACAACCATAAAATCAATATCCGAGTCTGGGATCTATCTAGCCACGCATGACCCAAGAAGAAAGGATGTCTTGGGGGGGCCTTGTTACCCCACAATACACAGTACATTGCTACTTTGTTGACACTTGCTGGACGGAAGAGTGGTATTTGTATTTCAATTCGGCTCTTCTACAGCATGTTTCGTAGGCCCGAGTTGGCGATCGGACTCAAACGCCCCCCACGCGTCAAGAGAAGACCCACCAACCGTGAGCTGCATTATTGAGTGGAACTAAAGAGCCAAGAGTTTCTGGCCTATCGGAGGATTGGAGTATATGTATAGAGGGGAGGTATGGATGATTACCATGGTCCGAGGACGTAAGTCTGTGTCTGTGACCTTACTTTCGCCCAGTTTCCCAACCGCACTCAACCCATCAGCCCACATTACGACGTATTTCACCAAACTTGCTTGACTACCCCAATCTACACCAGCCCACAAGATAAAATCAACCAAATAATGCACGCGATCGAACCTCTTCCTCATGTCCCTGAGGATGTCACGGCCGAGTGGCTCGCTCCTAAGCTGGGCCTCAAGAAGGCGGCAGTCAAAACCAATAGTATCATCGCTGGCACAGCTAGCAAGATCCTTGTCACCGTCATACCAGAGGATGACGGCGAGGGAGCCGCTGCCAGGAAGCCAATGCAACTCTGCGTGAAGGGTGGTTTCAACCCAGCCATGCTCTCGGCGTACCCTTTCATCGTGTCTCTCTACACGCGTGAGGTCGATTTCTACAACTACGTTGCCGACCGGGTCCCCCACATGAACGTGCCGCAGAAGCTATGGGCCGGGAAGAACTCCCAAAACGGCATTGTGGTCATGGAGGATCTTGCTGCCGCAGGGTTCACCTTCGCTGACCCCCTGGACACCTGGCCCATCGATCGCGTCATGCTGACTGTCGAGCAGTTCGCTGCCCTGCATGCTGCAACGTGGGGCACCCAAGCCGCCGATACTCCCTGGTTGGATAAGCACTATGAACAATCCGTTCTCGGGTTGTGTAGCATGTGGGATGCCATCGTGATGGCCGAAGATAGACCCCCCGTGCCCGAGTACATGAAGGACCAGAAGCGCATGACGGCTGCCATTGAGAAGTGGTTCGCTACCCCAAACCCAAAATTTCAATGCATCCTGCACGGTGATGCACACATGGGTAATATGGGGTGGTCGGATGAAAAGAAAACACCCATAATTATAGACTGGCAAATTATACATCTCGGGTCGTGCTTCACCGACATTGCCTACTTTGTCATGACGGCCCTGACGGTTGACGACCGTAAGGTGCACGAGATGGACATCCTCGACCACTACCTCGTGACTCTACACAAGTACGGGGGCCCGAAGCTGTCGAGAGAGGACCCTGAAGTTATGGCTGAGTACCGCAAGGGGCTTATGGCTGGATTTTCATGGGTCCTCTGCCCTTACACCATGCAGACAAAGGAGCGCGTATGGGCCATTGTATCACGGTTGGTGCCTGCAATGGAAGATCACAAGACTGTCGAGCTTTTGGAGTCTGCTTAAGATGGTTAAGGATCACGATGACCTAAACGTGTTTGTGGAGGTGTGTTTTGTTATATTAGTCAATACAAGGGATTGCAAGGTCTTTCTGCTATATTTAGATACTTTGCTAGATTATACTAGAACAGTTACGGTGTATTTAAATTTTAGATGTTATTCCATTAAATGAATAGTTTGTATGGTGAGGAGATTCGGGCAATAAAGAAGTCCATCATTCTTCATCTTTGCGTCTATCAATCAGTACAGACCATGAATGGGGCAGAACAGTGAAATAAGCCTTCCATTTCCATGGTTGTTCTGGATCTACCCTGCGAATATCGTAGTCCCGAACAAGGGTCGACGTGAATTTTGATAGTTCAATCTTGGTCACATTCTGGCCTGGGCACGAATTATAACCCGCTCCAGACTTCGTTCGACCATTGTCAGTCACCATGGGTGTATAAAAACGAAAATGAAGGGAGCGCCGGGGGCTCTTACTGGAATATAGTATTTCTCAAGCGCGGTGGCACCTGCCTTCAACCAACGGTCCGGGTTGAACTCGCGAGCGTCCTCTCCCCAGAGCTCTTTGGAGTTATGAATAACCCACGGATTGACGGAGACGATGAAACCTGCTGGGATAGTCCGATCTCCTATGGTCAAACCGCCTTTGGGGACGATACGACCGAGTCCCATGGGAACTGGCCCGAAGATCCTCAATGATTCTTTAATGCAGGCCTGGAGGTAACTGCAAACAAGATGATGTTAGCATCAAGAACGACAATTGAGTACTTCAAGGATTAAAAAAGCAGAGGAAATGACCATATGAGGATGTACGTACGCCAAGCTCTGAGCATCGGCATACGAGATGACTCGATCGTAGCACCTCCCACTCTTTCTAGCCTCGTCAATCTCGTTTCGAACGGTCTGCCAAGCGGAAGGGTGGCGAATCATGTGGTACACAAAGGACTGCAAAGCGCAAGCCACAGTATCAGATCCGGCTCCGATAGCCGCGAGGGCCTGGGTGCCAATTTCTCGGAGGCTAAAATCATTCGGGTGGTCTCTATGCTGCTTATACCAGTGCGCCAATGCATCGAAGTGGGCATCTTGATTATTGTCGCGGGCCTTGACCGCAGCTTGCGCCGTGTTGAAAAGATGGCCCATGGGGAGAAGTCCAAGCCAAGTGACTATCGGGTTCGCGAGGAGAACAATGTGGACCCATCTGAAATAACCAGCCACGGCGCTGTCATTCAACTTGTCAGAGTCGTGTAGCTTTACTAGCTGAGTACAAAAATAAAGGGCGAAGCTTTCACTTACACGTAGGCGTTAAGGGCCAAGGAGTTTGCAATCGCATTACCGATATCCTGGCCTTTCTCCAGAAATCCAAATTGTTGCGAGAAGGCGATCTCGCCAACAACATCAAAGGTGGCATATGAGAAGAACTCGCACAGTTTCATCGGCTTCTTGTCAACCGCGTACGAGTCCATCCAATTGAAAAAGGGTTCCATGACTCGGCTTATGAACTCTTCTTGTTGAAGGAGGTTGGAAAGAGTGTAAGCAGGAGCTATATATTTGGACTTTTCCACCTTTTTTTTGGGGTCCGTAGTGCTCATGGGGGACTGAAATCTATAATCAGGAAGCGCATGCACTTTGTACCATGGTGCCTATCGGGTTTCCGATCAGTAAGAGAGTATAAGTACGAAAAAGGAGAAAAAGAATGTTTTGGGATCATTATCACCTTATGTAGTGGGGCTAAGAGGATCTTTTTAACGGCGTCCGGGTGACTGACGCTCACCTCATCGTAGGAAACCCGAACGAAGTGGCCTAGTTGAATAGCGTCAACAACATGATAGCTGAGGCATATGGAGTTTAGAAAGTTGTACCATATCGATCATGCAGCCTGACTAGCTCTGAGCTCTGGTCACCTTTCAAGATGCGGTTCATGTGCCACAGGCGAGTGAAAGATGCCGCAAATGGCCCAGGTACATCGCTAATGGGTGATAGGTATCGGCGCCATAAGAGGAGGGTAAACAGGCCTATAGCTGCCAGGGAAGCTAAAGAAGACCAACTCATTTTGAATTGTTTCAGTACCGCGCTTAGAGCAGAGGATTCAGCCACCATTTTCGTACAATACAGTATTAAGATCACTGCTATTGTGCGGAGAATTTTAAACTTGAGGATAAACGACCACTTTACTCTTCTACAAATCATGGGAAGAATGAGATTATCAGGAGCAATTGTGTTAAGTTTCAAACCAGGATTGTCCAATATTTATGATGAGCTCAGGCTTGGACGCCACGGAGTTGCATGATGAGCGAGGGAGAGTGATGCACTGATAGGTTTAACTCGCCCATCTGTATACTGCGCCGCAAGACTACACCGCGACGGCTCGCCAACCCCACTATCTCCGCCAATTGGGGATCTCGCTTGGCATCTCGATACCACGGTCCGAGCAGCAGGGGGGGACATGCGGAAGAGGAGGGGTCCAGATGCAACGGGACTGATCGGAATTGGACTGCTGGCTGCTTCTCGGTCTCGTAATGGGTTGATGCGGAGTTGCATCGACCAGCAGCCAGCTCCGAGAAGAGATATATGACCTCGACGTGCTGGCGCAGACGAACCTTTATCAGCCTCGATACTTTACAACATTATTGATTTGGTAAATTCGGTTGTTACGAACAAAATAACGGCTACGTGCTGAAGAATAAATTACATGTTCCCATTGTTTAACTTGGCAATCAAGACGGATTGCGGTTCTTACTATCCTGCGTAAATCGTCATGTCTTCATCAGCCTACTTCAGTTGGTACCCAATTCCGCCCCGTGTGCCCTGAGCAAGTCAATCATTTCCGGGTTCCCCATGGCTGTTGCTATTTCGATTGGAGATCTCTCCCTGGGCTTGGTGACATCGACCCCGTGTTTGATGAGAAGCCTGGCAGCGTCTAGGTCACCAATTTGCATTGCTAATACTAGCGGCACGCGTCCGCTCTTGTCTGCCAGATTTGGATCTGCCCCGTTGCTCAGTACTGCTTCAGCGATATGCCTCTGCTGCTTCTCGAGTGCATACGTGAGTAGCGTCGGCTCTCCCCAGGCCTGGGTGAGCTGCTGATTCGGATCGGCTCCTTGCTTGAGCAGCAATTTCAGCGTCCTGATATACAACGCATCGTCGCCTAAGATTGGGACGGCTAACGCGCGTTCGAGCGCCGTGACACCCCATATGTCCCTCTTGCTGGCATCAGCGCCTTGCAGTAGCAGCATCTCAGCCAGCTGAAGTTTATCGCCAGGCGACAGCGTGCCAAGGGTCAGCGAGCTCAAGAGCGCGGGCGTGCCGTCGATCGTGGTGGCATTGGCATCGGCGCCGTGCTTTAGGAGCGCGCTGACCAGTGTGCGGTCGTTGTTCTTGATTGCTTTCACCAACAAACGCTCGCCGAAGCCGTCGATGGCGTTGGCATCGGCGCCTAGTCTGAGCACGTATTGCGCCAGTGTGTTTGTCCCGAGCTTGGCACAGTAGTGCACAAGGGGCGTGCCGTCGATATTTCGGGAACGGGGATCCGCCCCGTGTCGGAGCAACCGCAAAGCTACGTCCTCGCGATCCACTTGTCTCTTGCGTTTGTTCAGCGCCAGGATGACCACAGGCGTACCACTTGCATCTTTCCCATTGGGGTCAGCTCCACGCGATAGTAGCAATTCAATCAAATATATGGGCGTCTCTCCGCTGATGCATTCTACAAAATACGGTTGCCAATCACCTCGCTGGTTTGCATTGGCGCCATGGGCCAGCAGAACGTCAATGATCGGCTGGTATTCGGTATCGATTGCATGAAATAAAGGCGGCTTGCCCTTCCAGCCGGAATTGCAGATGTCGGTGCTAGCGCCGGCCTTGAGAAGAAACTGCACGATATCAAACTGGCTAGCGACGGTTGCGCATATGAGTGCTGTGTGGCCATTCTCGTCAAGTCCGTTGACATTCACCCCTTCACTGACCAAGTTCTGGATCTGGGATACGCTGCCAGCCCTAGCAGCATTGCAGAGCGGCACCACTAAAGGTTCCGGCTTAGTTCTCATCGCAGATGTGGCGGCCCTGAAGGTGCTAGCAACTAGGCTTAGGAAGCCATCAGACGACGACTTTTTGGTGTCGGTTCTGGAAGGCCCAGGTTCCGCAGCGGTGGATTCGTCTTGTACATTTGCGTAGGCAATAGTCTGTCCCTTTTCTTCATAAGCTGGAGGTAGCGAATCATCGACACCCTGATGCGAATCATAGCTAGGAACCTCTGATTCGGCGCTCTCGATATCTAGAAGCAGCCCACCAGGCTTTGAAATATCTCGACAAGCAGACCTTGCCGTGTCCAACACTAATATAGTGTCTGTAGCCTGCAATCTCGAATTTTGGCTTTTTATCGAGTCTCTAGACGAGCAAATATGAATAAGCTTCTGTAGTAATAATCTAAGCTGTATGCTCACACTCACATGGCGAGAAGTTGTGTCAATAGAACAAGGCATTCCGTAGCTGCCGCTAAGAAGGATTCGTATTGGAAGATACATTGTAAATTGATGGCCGTTTCTGGTGTGTTTCTCTCGAGCCTCATGATTTGTTTTACCAGAATCGCGAGCGCTTTATCAATCTCGGGAAGGAGCGCTGATAGGGTCGTCTGTACTTGAGACAGTATATTTGGTACGCTACGCAGGACCTCTTGTAGCTGATCTGCAGATTTCTCTAGCTGTAGTAGCTGTCCCGAAAGCTCCCGGACCTTATTAAATTGAGTCTCTTCCACGCTCATATTTCGTCCCTGGATGATGTTTTCGATTTCTCCGAACCCCGACGATGCTCTACTAACTAGACTAGAGCATATCGAGGCCAGATGGGTTACAGAACTGTCGGCCATAGTTCAGGGAATGTAGGGTCTGGGATCACAGGAGGCGAGGGTATATCGCTGGCTAGCCTGGAATACTTGCGGGGGCGTGCGTAAATGGGAATCGGCACAATTCATATTCATGGAGACGCGCAGAGTTTGTTCCAGTCCAGGACGTGACCGACGACGACAAATATGTCTGTCGAGTCGCGATCGACAGGTCCCCGCTCCTTTTGTTGCTGCCTGCGATTCTACGTCACACCACGCTCTCGGCATCGAAGGAAGCACACGACCCAGCTGGCATGCCCCTGTCGCCCCTATTGGTTGCCCCAGGGTGGTGGCTATGGGCTCTGTACCCAGCTGGCTGCTGCGCCACAACTTCGTACCCTTACCGGCTTCTCGAATATATGCATTCATTCTTTATTTGTCCCGTGCTTCTTCAGGAAATAGCCAAACCAACTATGGCTTATCTGGCCTTCCCACAAGATTGAGTGTAGGAACTTAGATGAAATGGTACAATTAACCGCCTACAGCATGATTTTGTGGCCCTCCGGTTCGTTGCACTGAGTTTAAAGAATGATGGCAGTTATGTAAATACCTTTGGTGATAACGTTTATGCAAAAACGTAACAGGGCCGGGGGGGGGGGGGGCTTCCTAAACGAATTCTCAGAGGGATAACGGAGAGTGCAATGATTGAACACAGTCGTCCCAGCGTTCTCAATCAAACCTTATACCTTGCGACCCAGGTCTTCAAGTCAGTAAAGCAAGACTGAAATGATTGGGAACCGGTATGCTTGCCATTAAAAGCACAGCGGCCAGAGGGAATGAGTAGTGAGACCATTATATAATAGCCCCTTTAATGCTTCATGCTTATCTTGCTGTATATCTAATATGTCTTTGCAGTAATATTTACTTCTACTTAATATATTTCTATATGTATATATGTATTCGCTAGTACTCAGAAAGCCCACCCAGTGGTTCTGGACTTGGTCATGAGGTGATTATGATATTTTGTGACTATACTTTATGAGTACGTCACAGGCACAGCACCAGCAGCCACAAGCTCTTTAATTCGTGCCTCAACCATGGGTAATCTGTCCTGTCCCCAGAATATCTCTCCGTTGATCACATAGTTGGGCGTACCGAACATTCCTGCTCTCATATTATTAGCTCTTGTCGCCGACGTATGTTTCTCGTTATAGACAAAAAACAAATCATTTTTCTTTGTTACCTTTTTCAGCAGCCTCGTTATGGTTACCAACCCACTCGTTAACCCCTTCATCCTCAGGATCAGACCTGCGGTCCACAACGCACTTCTCGATAACATCTTCGGGCAGACCAATCTCACGCGCGATCTTTTGCAAGGTTTCAACCTCGCAATAGTCTCCATCTTCCGTAACCCAGATACAATTCTGCACGGCGAAGCTGTACTTCAGTGCCTCCTCGCTGCCGATACCATAATGACGCTGCACCCGAATTATAGCCTGTCCCGCCAGCTCAATACAGCCCGGCTTAGGGGGATAGAACTTGGGCTTGGCTTTCATAGGGACGTTGAGCAGTTTAGCCCAGCGGAAGAGATCTAGAGCGTGGTAGGCTTGGCGGGCCGGATGGCGTGTTCTAAGCTGTCGGGGAGGTCAGATGCACACCCTTTTCCATATTCGCAAGGTTAGGGAAACATAAATAGGGCATTTACCATAATTCCTCCGTTTTCTTGTATCACCGTCGTGGGCCTCAGGTGGATGGTCAGATTGTTCTCCTTGGCGATCTTCTCGGCCAGAGGCGCACCGAGAAGCGCCCATGGCGACGAGACGCCGTAGAAGATCTCAAAGGTGATCGATGTGCCCAGAGGCGGAGGCTCGCTCATGTACATCGTGTGTCTTGTGCTTGATTGGCATACAAAGTTTCACGGTGGTTTGTCCTGTTATTTTTGTTCGCAGGCGATATCGGAGTTTTATGCCGCAAATCACATTTTACGCTTTTATTTGTGGGCATTAAGTCGCCACTTTAGCAGTCAGACTTAAATTATTCTCGGTTCGGCGAATGCCCGACAACTAATTTCTGAGCCGCGCCCACCCGATTTATTAGTCCAGGGGGTTTTCTTTTTTTGGACAGCTTTGAATCAGAATATCCAGAGGCGCCCCATCTTCTTGATTCATAACTGAATTCTTCTCATTGGACAGTTCCAGTGGCCGGCTTTTGCGCAGTGAACACATAGCTTTGTTATTCATACACACATATAGTTAGTTCATAACTAGGCAGCCATAGAACGGACGCAAGCAGTGGCGACCTTAATTGTTTAACTTACAAGTTCGCATACGAGTGGTTTCTTACGTCCTGGAGCTCAACACGGGTTTGTTCCAGCAAGGCGTCAATCTCAGTAGTCGACATGCCTGCCGCACGTAGCATCCTTGACGAGCCTTGTAAGCCGCGCATAAGGTTTTCCCTCATATAGAGCCCAATGGTTTTCATCTTTGAATGACTATGCCAAGACCCTATGGGCACCAGAAAATCTCTGCGCGAGATATTGACAACTTTGGAAGTATTAGCCGCGCAATATTCAGTAAATCTAGCACAAAGGCCAGTGAAATTGGCGAATAGCCATCTAGGCTTGGAGTGGACCGGATGATGGGCGCAGGGGTTGTAACTGCAAATGACTTACACCCAGATTCGTTGAGCCATCCTTCGTAGTCCAAAATGCATTCTAGATTTCGTCCCAAGCTGGCTGCACCTTCAATTGCCTTATCGGACCAACGTTGTATTGCATCACCTTTGACGGATTTTATTTCATCAACATCGGGCACTCGAGAAGCTCTGAAAGGACCACGTACCTTCAAATAAAGAGTTGGCTTGGAAGGTTTTGACTCTCGCCTCTTGAAACTCAACCCACCCTCCCGATGCCAAATTTTCAAATGCATGCTTCATCACAGTCAAGTGGCTATTATAGCATGTGATCATCAAACGTGAGTGGATATAATCAAATATGATGGGGTGAAAACCGGCCATACTGTGCTCGGAGCAATGGGAATGATCCGGGTCAGGCTCTGAGAAAACCCAGTCGTCTTCTGCATCTGCTTTGACATATTCCAGATTAGGCAGTGTAGGAGTAGGCTGAATGGCACTTAGATCGGTGCCGATGACGTGCGAAGAAGGGTTCTGCTGGGCTTTTACTCTCATGTACAGTCAGTCGAATTTGCATTATTCGGTATGACGCGTGATGTCATGCACTGAATGAATCTACCGAATTCCGAGGCCCAAATACCTGTTCCAGTTCCAATATCTAGGACGTATTTAGGGATGTCTTTCAACGGCGCGATAGCCAGCCAGCCATCCAGCACTTGGCTGTATACCTCATGCTGCAAATCGAGGCGGTCTTGCTCGGCCTGCCATAGAACAGGTAACGGATATGGTTAATGCGATACTAGGCAAGACGATATTTCACAACGGGGCTATCAGACGTACGGCGTCATTTGGGAGGAAGTATTTGCCTTCCTTGTAGCCGTGGTACAGCCTGCCGGACTCGCCAATGACCGAGTCCGGTTCTACTACCGAACCGCCCGACGAGGTTCGTCCCACCGGTTGACTTGCCAGCTCGTGAACAACGTCTATACCAGAGGAATCTTCACTTCCACTCGATTGGTATTGGAGCCCATCCGTCGTGTTCTCGCTAAATAGTCGCGATGGAGGCAGCTGGTTGCCATACGAATTGAGCAGCTGGGATGGAGTGGCATATTTCTGGTCACCTCCAGACAACATTTTCCTCTCATTCAACCCCGCATTTTCGACGTAGTCAATCGTACTGGTTGATTTCACAGTACTATCGTCTCTGTCCTCGCGAGTATCCAAATGACCCGCTGTGTCCATGGCTAAGAACACGAAAGTGGGAGGTCAATGCCGAATGTTGGGCCGCTCCAAAGTTTTTACAAAATAGAAACACGAAGCAATCCCGTTAGAAGGGGGGAATCATCGAGAAGTCGAATGATTTGACACAGACACCATGTGCTGCGTGGACGTTCCAGTTTGCTGGGCCAGCACAGACAAACCCATTGGTGGATGGATGATGGCTGGGGTTCCGGGATGGATTGCGCAGATTGAATCATTATTTTTACGGCCAACCTATACCTTTTACCGCAGGTATCGTATTGGTTGCTAGAAATAAATCATAGATGGATCTAATGCGCATCACTATGTAATAACACTCGTGTCGCCGTGTATAATTTTCAAGCTATTCTAACCGGATTTCATACATGTAGGGACGCTTCGAGCTTAGATGTCAAGGTTTGCTGAGCTCGAGACCCCAAGAGAAGCTGACAACCTAAAGGCCAAATGCCGAACTACGATTCAAAGAAATAAGACCGTAGGATGCACTGTTCTCATTACCCTATCTTCGGATCAGATGTGTAGCTCGGAGTTCATCCTTCATCCCACTCTGTAACTTTAGCCAACGAACTCATTAGTAGCCCTGGAGTAGCGTGCGCGCTCTCTCTCTCTCTCTCTTGACTGATCACGTCATGCGGCGCAGGTCCACCGGTGATTGCCAATCCAATGGCATCGTAAGGGGAATGAACCACTAAATACCGGTTTTGGGCTAATGCCGGCGTAGACCTCCCGAAGGTGTCTGCATTATTCAGCACAGAGATTCCAAAGATCCGGTAGCCCGCCCCACCAGGCATCGGCTTTGAGCGCTATGGTGGAATTGTGGAATCAAGTGCTCTGCTTGACATCCCCCAACCCATGGCGCCCCCCCAGCCAAAGGGCGCGCGCAAACACACACATTCCCCGCCAGAAGGGCACGGCATCTTTGGGTTTCGCCATCCCAGATTGGCATTCTCTCCATCTTTCATGTATGGAGTCGCAGGCCAGGTTACAAGCTGTTTGTAAGCAACCTGCAGACAGGCTGCTTGGCTTTCGGGCTTAGGCAGAGAGTACAAGACAGACCCCGGGCGGCAATTCTGTGGATATCCATAAGGGCGCGCACTCAATGGCTGGTCGCAATTAGTTAAGCAAACCCCGCCGCGATTCGTAACCCCCTCCGTGCATGCGGGTTTGGTGATGCAGACACACAAAAGCGCCACACCATGGCCGGCCATGGTGGTGAGTCTAACAATAGCATCACGGGCCCCGGGATCTTAGGCTATTACAAGTCTTGGTATATATGTATATAATATATACTTTAGTATATATATGTGTAGACGATTCACCTACACAGAGTCTGTCTTTGTTTCCTCCGTATCAAAATACAATAAGAAACAACACAGCACATGAACAAGACTCGTACAACCAATCAACGAGAATAGTTCATTTATCGGCTTAGTTCTTTATATACCTCCAATACCACACTTTCCAGTACAACCACAGATAATTATGTCGGGAATATCACTAGCCACTGTTGAGGCCGACGGCGTCAAGGTTTTCTACCGCGAGGCGGGTGAGAAGACTCGCCCGGTGCTCCTGTTGCTACATGGCTTCCCCTCCTCCTCGCACATGTTCCGCAACCTGATCCCCTTGCTGGCCAAGTCGTACCGCGTCATCGCGCCCGACTTCCCCGGCTTCGGCTTCACCGAGGTTCCCGAGGCCCGCAAGTACGAGTACAGCTTCGCCAGCCTCGCCAAGACCGTCGAGGCGTTCGTGGACGCCCTGGGCCTCACCCGGTTCGCCGTGTACATCTTCGACTACGGCGCGCCCGTGGGCCTGCGCCTCGCGCTGGCCCGGCCGGAGCTCGTCGCCGCCATCGTCAGCCAGAACGGCAACGCCTACGTCGAGGGGCTGGGCGGCAGCTGGGCGCCCATCCAGCAGTACTGGGCGACCGGGACCCCGGAGGACCGCGCGGCGCTGAACCCGGCGCTGACTCTCGAGGCTACGCGGTCGCAGTACGTCGACGGGTCGCCGCACCCGGAGCGCATCGAGCCCGAGGCATACTACCTCGACCAGGCGCTGCTGGATCGGCCGGGGATCAAGGAGATCCAGCTGGACCTGTTCTACGACTACCGCAACAACGTAGCTATCTACCCACAGTTCCATGAGTACTTCCGGTCCTCGGGGGTACCGGTACTGGCCGTCTGGGGCACCAACGATGGCTTCTTCACGCCCCCTGGAGCTGAGGCCTATGCCCGCGATGTCAAGACCTTTGAGCTGCACTTCCTGGATGCCAGCCACTTTGCGCTAGAGACTAATGAGGTGGAAATAGCGGGATATATCGACGGGTTCTTGACTAAGAACAAGATATTCTAATGCAAAATGAAATATTAGTCAAATGCCAAAAAGAAAAAAGAGAATTAGGATTTAAACACAAAAGAAGAGGGCTTATGTAGATGTTACCTTGTGAAGGGATTTACAGCTCCTTCAGCTTCAATTCACACACACTCGTTTGTTGGTTCAATCGTTACTTGTAAATATCCCTGAGATGTGCATCGCCCCCGTGAGATTTTGTTAGGCTGAGTAGAGGTCCATAGTTTTGATCCTGTGACGTTTAGTTTTAGCGAACCATTCTTTTCCGATTCATAAAATAGTGTTGAATCTCATCTGTATTACAAACTGTTAGTGTGTTGAGAACAAAACTCCTCATGCAGCGTAGTAGTCGGATTTGCAGAGATGATGGAAAGTCATCCATGACCTTTGGAGTTAGGAGATTCCTTTTTCCAAAATGGGCTTTTAATAGTTCCACTGTTCCTCATGTCCATAATTCCTCGTCTTTAGGGCATTCTCCCACAGGATCCGCCCGCCCTTGTCGCAAGACCGCTCGAACCAGAGGAAGCCCTGGAGCAGCAGCTTGGCATCATTCCAGGTGCGCAGCTTAAGCTCCGTCGACAAAGCAGCCACGGTGCTACGGTAAAAGGCCGCCGCGGTGGCCACGGCCGGATCCTGGATGCCCGCGCCCAGCCCTCCAACGATAGCGGCCCAGAACAAGAACCCGGCGCTCTGGTTCTCGATCTGCTTGGGGTCCCGCATCGCCAGGAACAGCTGCCGCACGGCCCGCCGGTGCACGCTCCGTAGCGGGTGCGGCTGCGTGACGCCCAGCGCGAACACCAGCACCGCCAGCCGGCACACCTCGGTGCTCGCGCGCTGGCTGGCGCTGATCTGGCGCAGTGGCAAGCTGTAAATGCCGTGCTGCACGATGTCACGGTAGCTGACAAACGGGCCTGGGTGCGGCTCCCGCCTGGCTTCTCGGTCTACGAGGTACTCCTCCAAGACCTGCAGAGTATACTTTAGGTCGAGCAAAATATCCTTGAACTCATCGTCCACGGTGAACAAGTCGACCGCGTCCCGTGGGGGCCGGTTGGGTACCATGTCCTGCTGATGTACAGTTTGGTAGCTGTGGCACAGTGGCAGTGCTGGAGGGTCAAAGTCGAGAGCAGAGCCGCGGATGTTGGTCCGGGTGTGAAACTCGGCTAAGCCTGAATCGCGGTGGACCATGTGGGCATGCAACTGGAGTAGACTTTTGTATGCACGGAAGTGTTTTAGATCGGGCACGATGTCGCCGCTCTCCTTCAATCCACCGAGTTTCTCGATGTCGAGGCTCTCAAATAACCCCAAAGGGGGAATCCTCAGTCTCGAGTCGCTCTGCGGAATGGTGTGGGCATTGAACCCCGCCACGCACGCGATCATGGCGTTCGTGACAGTCCCTTGGCTTAGAGCCTTGCGGACCGCAGCAATGACACGGATCTGAGCCGCATAGCCAATGCTCCGAACCTCGATACTGTCGAAGAAAAGCGCTTGTGTCCATAAGGTAAAGCCCATGAAGGTTGGCTCGGCGATAGCAGTGCGGCAGAGCGCCAAACCTACCGTCTCTCCAAGGAGATTCCCATGGCCTCGAGGAAAGCCAATTTTCCAGTACTTTACGAAGGCTAGCAATGAAATCTCCAGTTAACCTCTTGCAAGAGCGGTTGTTCTCGTTGTCGCACTGACGCGACCTGGATACCACGCCTCAAGAGATTTCTTACCGTGTTCGAATAGTTGCCTAGCCGCAGGGGTCTGAAGTTCCGGGGATATGCTGCTGAGGGACCAGATCTGCTTCTCAATGCTCGGTGGAGTGGGGTCCTGTGTAGCGAATGGGTGCCGGGGAGCTACGGCATAGCTCTGATCCTGTTGATGGAGCTCACTGGTGACCCTTCCACGCGACGAATGCAGGACTGCCCCGGATTTAGAGCCCCCGTCACTAGCTGTCACGTTTTGGTCGGGCCAGCTCTGGGGAGATGCTGCAAGTCTACGCTGTCCTATAATGAGCAAGAAGGGGGAGGCAAGAGAGGAACCGTTAGTTCGCCCGGATCTTGCTCAAAATAATGCAGTGCATTCAAAACATAGCTTGGGTGTAAGGCTAAGAATAGCCACGCCTAGTCATACGTACTGGAAGCCCGCTGATTCAGTCGATTCTGAATGCGGCGGCGAGATCTAGCATCTGCTAGCCCCAACCAGTTCTCAGCGTTGTCGATCGCTAGCCGGCCAGTCGGGGTCGGGTCGGACGCGGCCATGACCAACCAGTTGACGCTAGTCTGGATCTGTGAAGCGACGGCCCTTTTCCGGCGAACAAACGGCTACGAGGATGGGGTCTATAGGCAAGTCTGGGACTTCGATAGAATTTCGGTGTCTTGGTGAATCCTTCAGGATCTTTGTGTCTGGGACAGTGAGCCTTCTTATGTTGCTATGAGTTGCTATGAGTAAGCAGCATCTCGAGATGTAAAACCTGGTCCGACGGGGGCCCATGAGGGGATCTCGGATGGACATGGAGATGGAGACTGTGCAGTGGGGCTGCCCATATCGCCAGCAGCCAATCAAGCTCCAGCAGACGTCATTCAACGGATTTATTACAACGGCCGGCTTGGCAAAGCTTCTTTCCCGGGTTCGTTATCAACGAAGCTGCTCCATTCATGCTGATTCTAAGTGAAGACTACTTGAAAACTGTCACGTTTTGCTGTCCCTGTAATCATCATACTCGAGCCTGCAGACTGTGGCTGCTACCTCGTTGAAAAATAGCATATTTCGCCGTCTTTATATCCTCATATCTGGAATTGACTAGGCTTTTTTCTGCTTCCATCGCGCTTGACAATTCCACGGGCACTTCCAACCCACGCGCCATCCCCATAACTTGATCCCCTACCAAAATATAAAAAAGTTTTCTGTTGAGTCAACTGTCGCGCTCGTGTGTGGAAGAAACGTAGTCCTCCGTCTCCTGTTGAGCCAGCTCACATTTGGTCTCAGGCGTGATGCTTTGAGATTTCTGACCATCCATGGCAAGCACCGTGGCTCTCCTATCGTAATCATCTGCTGTGTGATCGCGAGAGGTGGTCGCGTAAACACTGGCATCCAAAGAACCATGATTAATGGGGGTCTTCCCAGCCCCCTTAAAGCCGAATGTATTTGAGCTCTGGCTCATCCTCGGGACTTGGAGTGTGTCCCTTTTCTTACGCTCAGTAAGAGTGTCTTGCGTTAAATCTAGTGTTGTATCACTAGCTCCTTTTTCATATGTCAAGTTTCTTGGTGTAGTTCAAATGCAAAATACGGCCGCCGTACTCGTATCTCTGAAATCTTAAAATAGCAATTTGTGCAACAATCGTGTTCATAAAACGTACAATGCCAGAACGATGAGATGCATTCACCGAGTTCAGGATCCGAGCTTGTGTCACTTCACCGATGGGGGCAAATAGGTCTGCGAGGTCCTCATTACTTGTGAACCATGGCAACTAAAACTCAGGTTAACAAGCCCAAATTTTGCACATGCTGTCAAGGAAGATACTTATATTATGTACGTAAATTGTCTCGGTTGGAATGGTTCTGGGGGTAGATTGACTGATAAACGAATCAAGAGATTTAGGAAACACAGGTAATTTTATTATCGTATCCGTCCATTTCTCCATCATCCTCAGAAGTTGTATCATCAGAAGATGTGTCATACACTGCCGATGCCGAAATCGTGTATGTAATGCCATTATCAAAAACCTTATCATTGTTACTATCAGATATGTTTCGGTTCTTCGTCTCCAACATCGCTCGAGCTGCACGCCGCAGCAAATCAAAATTGTCTGTAATTCTGGTTGTATTCTGTTTGGTTGGAATTTTGCCGGGTGTAGAGCGACTGGTACCGGAGTTGAAAGATGTAGGAAACACAGGAATGGTACTATCGTCTTTGTCCTTTTCTTCATCTTCGTCGAAAGATGTATCCGAGACTGCCTCTGAGCCTGCACTTGGATATATCATACCATGATAGATACCCTTTTTATCGTTTATGTCAGATGTGTTTCGGTATTCCCTCTCGAGCATCACTAGGTCTGCATGACTGAGCAAATCATGCTTATCGTGAGTTCTGAATGTATTCAGCTCTTTAATTTGTCGATGTTCCATTTGTTTATTCTTAGAGGTGAAAATGTCGGATTGATGTATGGTTGCAACACTAGAGCTTTCACTCTGCCGTGCAGACATACGTTGCTCATCTGGACTCTTCAGTCGCTGTAACGTGTTCCACCACTGGGTGAGTTGGTGGTCAAGGGGGTTATATTCGCAAGAGGTCTCTTCTTCGCCGGCCATCTTAGCCATCGATGGGTGATATGTGGCTGAGAGCTGCTCGGGATTGGTTTCGTGCTCTAGGAATGCCATTCTGATCCTAGCCAGATTGTAATAGTGTTGTGAAGTTGAAGTTAGTACGAAAAATGGTCACCTCGTCAACACTTGATCGATATTTTGGGGACTCGTGTATGTGTTGTAATTTGAAGCGGGCACTCTCCAGGTATCAGCTCATTCGAGCAAATCTGGGCGGTCAAATTACCGGGTAATTACATCGGCAAGAGGCGGCCGGAGCTGCCTTGAGCGAAGTATGGTTTACCTAGATGCCACGATCAACGACTGTGGTGGCCGCGAGGTCGTGTTTGTGATGATGGAGATGCTAGAATGATCAAAGAGAGCTGATGAACAGAATCTACCCGTTTGGGGAATAAATGTGGTTGCCTGCACAGCCTCGCATCCAAGCGTTTTGTTTTCAACCCGGGCGGCCGATTATCATACTACAGAGAGACAACACACGCAGGCTGAATGCAGGCTCGCTAGTGGTCATGTCACCAACGTCCGGCGTCCAGAATTGGTGGCGGCCAATTACGAACCACTACACAGGAGAATAATTACATGCACAAGATCCGTGATACACAATGCGCCTAATATCTAAGTATTTCTTCACTCAGTTCTCTGGGTAGCTTAGTTTCCATATTCAATGGCCACTGAGCTATTTGAAAACTTTCTCATTGGACTGATATTTTCCCAGCCTACATATTTACAATTGGCTGGCGCAACTTGGTCAGCAAGGCTATCGATCATACATTGCCGTCAAGTAGTGTTGCAGATGAACCATCTTGCACCAACTGCTTGGGTTGCACCCTTGATTCTAATGTTTGGGTAATTCGTAACCCTCCTCTAGCTCTTCCTTCCTGTGATTAGAAGATTCTTGTAGTTAGCAATGCGGAACCAACGTCTATGATATTAAAGGGTACGCATAAACAAAAAGGCCATAGAAAAGTAAAAACTCACAAGAAAACTCCAAACTCGGCAACGTAGCCCAACCAATGCTTGATCATCTCCTGGAGGATCTCCGGCTCCTCCTCCGCGAGGTCGTGTATCTCGCCCATGTCCTTCTCGAGATCGTACAGCTGCCACTTCTCAGGCCCCTTGGGCTTGGGGATGAACACGGCCTTGTACTTGCCCTTGCGCACGGCCTGGTGGAAGAACAGTTCCCAGCCCGTGACGCAGTCCTCGTCGTGGACGTTACGCGCCTTCCCCGAGAGCAGCGGCGCCCAGGATTTACCTCTCACCTTGACGATTTCGCGACCGCGGAAGCTCGGACCCGGCTGCGGCACGCCTGCGAGGTCCAGGAACGTCGGCAGTATGTCCATCACTGTCGTGAAGGCGTCTGATATGCCCGCTGGCGACGACCCGCTTGCCTGTGCCGCCGCCTTGGTGAACGGTGGGTACCGGACGATCGCGGGGCAGCGGATCCCGCCCTCGGTAACGTACCCCTTGTACAGCCTGCTTGGAGCGGTCGAGGCCTGCGCCCATCGCGGGCCATACCACACGAACGAGTCGGCGTTGCCGAGGTTCTCCACGTTATTGTTGTAGGCCTTGTCGATCGACCGCTTGATAAGGTCGCCCGTGACGGGGATTGCCTCGATAATGGCGCCCTCGGCACCGTTGTCGCTCATGAACACCACTACAGTGTTGTCCCACTCGCCGCTCGCCTTGATCTGGTCGATCACCCGCCCGATGTTCCAATCCATGCGCTCCACCATGGCTGCGTACACCTCCATCGTCTTGGCCGACCACCTCCGCTCCTCGGCGGTCATGTCTGCCCACTCCTTGAATGATTCCGCCTCTACTGGGTGCGCCTCCACATCTGCTGGTATCAATCCCAGCTCCGCCTGCCGCTTCAAGCGCCTCTCGCGCAGAGCGTCTGGCCCGTCGTCGTACACGCCGGCGTATTTGGCTACTATGTCGGGGGGCGCCTGCAACGGCCAATGCGGCGCCGTGAACGGTAGGAACGCGAAGAACGGCTTCTTCTCCTCGGCGCCATGGGTATCATTGGAGGCAGCTTCGTCGCGCTCCTGCAGGTAGTCTACCAGCCTGCTAGCGAAGTAGTCCGTGGTGTAGAAGTCCTCCGGCAGCGTCTTGGTCTCGACGTGCCGCTCGCCTTCGTAGTACAGGCTGGCCCAGTGCGAGAACACGGGCGTGCCGTCCTCGCGCCGGGGCTCGTACGCGTAGTGGCTGGCGCCGCCGGGGAGCAGCGCGAAGCTGCGGTCGAACCCGCGCGCTGGTGGCGCCTGCTCCGGCTGCAGGCCTAGGTGCCACTTGCCGCTCATCAGCGTGTGGTACCCGCCGTCCTGCAGGATCTCAGGCAGGGCCGCCACGCGGAAGTTGAGGTAGCCCTCGTAGCCCGGGCGGTCAGCCCAGGGCACGGGCGGGTCGCGGCCGCGGCCCCACGCCTCCATCTGGCCCAGCCCGGCGATGTGGTTGTCGGTGCCCGAGAGCAGCATGGCCCGCGTGGGGCTGCACATGGACGCCGTATGGAAGTTGGTGAGGCGCCAGCCCTCGGCGCTCAGGGCGTCCAGGTTCGGCGTCCGGATCTCGCCGCCGAAGCTGCCGACGTCGGAGAAGCCGAGGTCATCGGCGACGATGAGTAAGAAGTTGGGTCGCTTGGCTGACATGGCGCGGGCAATGATGGCAAAGGGTAACGGCGCAGCGGTTCCAGTATGCTGGAATGGGCGACAGAGGGATCTGTCTGGTTGGACTTCTTCGGGTAGGTGGAGGGGGGAAATCTACCGCTCACTGGATTCGATCCTTGGAGAGTCAATCAATAACAAAACGGCCACCAGCATGGCCACCAGCATTCAACTACAATTACCTAGATCGGATGACCGTGTCCGCTCCATCAATCATATAGCCAATTAGAAGACCGCAAGATCACCTCACTAGCTCCACCATGGATATAACGAGATTTGCAAACCCGAGTAGTCTAATTGAGTGATAGCTGGGGTTGGAGAAAAAGCCATGCGGGGATAGCGTCTTTCTCGGTCATTATATACACCGACAGGAGCTAAACTAAGCTGCAAATAGCGCGGTGGTCGTCGCGCTCTATCTGACTGTTCCTCCATCACCACTGATCCTCGACGGCCTTGCGCTTGCCGTGCTGCAGCAGCCAACTGTTTGCAATGACTTTGAACGTGATTGACAGATCCACGGCTCTGAAGACCAATCCCTCACGCGGCCTACCCAGGACACCCACGCCTTCTGCACCCGCCAGCAGCTCTTCCGTGCTCTGGGCGAAGTCTCCCAACGGCATTTGCAGCGGGGCTACGACGGGCGCGTGCTCGATCCCCAGCCGCCGGCAGACCCTGAGGGCGCGCTCCGGCGTCAGGCATCGCTGCCTGTCGATGTCGTAGACAGAGAAGGCGTAGAATCGCCTCTGACCCTGCTCGAAGCCCATGCTGTTGCCGAGGATGTCTGCACCGCACAGCTCCCCCGTCACTGCCCAACTGTTGCTTGCCGGCCGGTTGAAAACTCCAGCAATGCGGCCCACCTTGTCCACGAGCTGCTGCGCCCTTGCGGCACTCCAGAAGGGGGACTCTCGGTCCTGCTCCATGAAGTCCTGCTCGCGGCTGCAAACGCCGTAGGCCGGACGCGTGGTGGCCCCGGCGGAAACGTCGATGCTACCCTTCACTCGGTGCTGCGGTAGTGCCTTGTACCACGGCGACCTCCGGTCGACGCTGTAGACAATCATGGGCACGCCATCAAGTTTCTCGGTGATTATGAACTTGGTATCGGAATATCTTTCGAACAGATTGGCGATGTTCTGAGCCCGCTCGCAGCCAGGCTTGGGGAAGAAGATGGGCGCTGCCCCGTGGCAGAGGTTCCAAGATGAATCAACGGTGCCCACGTCCTCTGGTTCGTACTTCTTCACGCCGAGGAGACCGCTGTAGTCCGTGTCTAGTCTCGCACCCTGCTCCTTGATCTCGGGGAACTCGTCGAGGCCGAAGATCAGGCCCTGGGAGATTTGGCCGTGGATCATGGTTGTACAAACAACGCTGGAGTCTTGTCGTCAGTATCACAGCCACTAATAGAGAGCAGAAAGGATCATAAAACGGGGTAGATATGACAGGGCTTACTATCCATGTTTTCCATTCCAGATCGAATAGTGCTCTGATGCTCCGTACTTCCAAAATCGCTGGTTAGATGCTGGCAAGAAGCTGTCGATCTCGAAATATACCACCAGCTCCCCGACGGTGTGACTTCCTCTGCGGACCACCACGTTCCAGCCGCCGACTATGGCAATATCAACCTGGTATCTCTTCAGCGGCACGAGATCGGTTATGTGACGAACAGTCACAAGTTTGCGCGTCGGTCGGGTCCCATGTTTTGCCCGGTAGGGTGCTGGTGTTTCCTGAGCATGCTGGTCATTATGTTGACGAAAGCTATCTTGTAGATTTTCATTACCCATGATGACTTTTGTGCCAACTGAGAGAAACCACGAATGGATGGTGAAAGAAGAAACAATGTGCCACCATATGATCACGCAACGTCCCGGGTGTTGCAGTAAATGCGTTGCCCGCATCAAGAAAATTATTTTCTTGTGACGAACGATGGAAGGGTTCGGGAGATCACTTACACAATGCTGTATGCTGCTGATTGAGTAGCTTGGCCGGATTTCAATATTCTCGGGTGAATAAGGCGGCTTCCAACAGGCAAAGTGTGGTAATTGTCAGGTTTTAACACAGCGCATGTGAGGGCTTTGGTTATCTACCTTCTTTTAAAGTGAATATCTTGAAATATGTTACTCGGAATTATGTCTTCCACATACTCACCGCCTTATCCACTTCCCTAGTTGCCAATTTCTCACACGTTCCTATTTCCACACGACAAACATCATTAACACCACTATTCCTATCCATTGAAAGATTACCGTGCCAATTATCAACACCACTTGGCTGCCTATTAGAGCCGAATTACGCATCACATACAATGTCGGGAGATTCGAAATTCGTCGATGAGCTGTATGGGCTCACGATCACAGAGCTAAGGCAAGTGGTCCTCCTGCTTGCCCTAGATCAAAAGTCTAGAGGAGCTACCGAGAGGAATATGAAAATCATCAAATCAACACGGTATGTTCAACACCTACCGAAAGACCAAGACGTAGTAGCGACGATACCCAAAGAGAAAGCAGCCATCAAAATTTCTGTGAAGCAAAGCAATGGGAATACGCTGCTGGGTGAAGGCCCATGGCGATCATCACCCCGCAAACATCGAATTCAGAAGATTATGTGTGTTCGCTGCCACCGGTGGTTTTCTCCGGACCGCAACGAAGAAGACGCCTGCCAGAGACACCCAGGTAAGTCCATGAGAGTGCAACCATCCCTGGGAGTTCGCTGGCCATTCGAGCTCGAGTCTTGTTAATGATCTTTTCCTTCTAGGGCTTCTGATGCACTCCGAGGAATCTCAAGACGGCCGGCGAGTATCCCCTCGCCTGCTGAGATTTAGCTGCTGCGGCCGATCAGAGTATTCCAGCCCATGCGAGATCGGTAAACACGTGTATTAGAGCGAGGGATATCCGGCCGCCTAGCTAGGATGCACAAACATACATACATCGGATCTACCCCCCTTACCTATGCAGAAGGATACCCTTTTGGGTGTAATCTCTACAGCCAAGATCTGCCGCAAAAATTAAAGAGCCTCCTCCCATATCGCATCTCATCTTGCAGCCGCTAGAGTCACGTTACCTGGGAAGATCTTATTTCATTGGCTGCATCATGCTGTGCTATCCTACAAGCTTACTAAAAAAGGACAATTGCCACATGGCATATCCTGGAAGCCAAGGATCCCTACTAGCAGCGGCACGGCGCTTGGCGCTGTCAAGAAAAAACAAGAGGAAGGATGATTTTGTTTAACTTAGAAGAACCTTGGAGGTATGTTCGTGTGAAGGAAGGGAGGATTTGCCTCAGCCTCCCGTCATCCTTGGGAGGGAAGAATGTCGTGTCGTGGCAGTCCAACTGCCTATGTAGCTAGTGAAGATGCTGCTCGGATTCGTTTCTGTCCATTTCTTTTACATGGCAATGGCAGAACGTAACGTTAATCCCTCAACGACAGGGATACAGCCGCCTCAAAGATTGCATTAGTTGGCTGAAATCAAAGAATTAACTTATTTGCCCAATTTCATCCATCTATCCATGCATCCATCCGCCCATTCCGCTTCGTAAAATCCTGAGCGATCCATCATGGTAAGTCGAATGAGTGAGGTGAGTTGTTAAGTGAAGGTGAACTCGGCTATAGGCGAGACGCAGCTGCATATAAGCGACCATTTAGCGATAAGCTAATTGGCCAATGCCTTTCCTGCGAACTAGTACGTATGGTTCATCGGGAAGTTCACTTTCCGTTAGGGCTAGAGCCTGAGGTCGCAGGATAGCACGGATTAGCATGCAGCTGATCCACCGAGGATAGGTGGAAGAGAGAGTACGTAGTTTGCCATGTCCGCACTCGGATAACGGGGCCTTTGGTCGCCGTGATCACACACCTACGGACGATCATGTGCAAAAGGTAGTGTGCTTCCATGACCAGGCGGCTGAATCAGTGGCTACGGGTGGCGCATTTCCCCACTGGTCGCCCGGCAGTGAGTCCAACAGGCACAGGTAGTAATCTGTGTAATCCTTCTGCGCCTTATCCCGTCCAGCTAGGCACCGAGCAAACCGAGCGAGAACGGGCCACGGACCAACTGGATGCTTGGGAACCGAAGGCCGTGTATGCCGATGGCGCTATGGCTTAAGCCGTTGATATTGACTTTCCCTGGCGTCTCTACACGGAACGACATGAATAAACTTTCAGATGCCATTCCGCCGGCAAACCGGCAACAACAATAGGGAAACAAAAAGCGGTTTTCTACTTCGCCAATAATACCCTATTTGCCCTTTTGTGTTCTCTACTTGCAGCGATCTATTGATGCCCTGCTTACATTAGTGAACGCGTGAGCTGTTTTCAATAAAATTTTCCTCAGCTACTACTGCAAGTCTGTGTCGATCCCTTGACGCTGCCAAACGTGCAAGATAAAGCGGGACGGTGGTCGGAGTTAAGTGGCCATAGGTTCAGGAGCCCGTTCCACTCACCGCTGCAGCCGCCTGAGGTTAAAAAAAAATTAACCAAGTTAGATCCTGGATCCTACCTGATAGAAGCTGCACTTGTCCCGACCGCGCGTATGCGATCCTATTAAGCGCTTTTGTGGAGCACGGCTGTGGGCGAGAGCGAGAGATATGAAAGCAAGGCAGTGAAGCGAGTATTTACTAGATCACGTCGAATCGCCAAGAAAAGAAAAATAGCCAGATAGATAACCAATTTGTGGCCATGCTGGCAAGGCGCAAGTGGTGAGAGGGATGCAACGCCACTGGAATCATTGAACGATCGGCTGCTCATTGGGGCCTACTTAGTACAGGGAGCTCTCAACAGCCGGACCCACCGACTGGGGTCAGCCCGTGGGATGTAAGCTTACCTCTCACTCGACCAAGAAGCTTCCCATGGAAATGCCCCAATAGGAAATGATCGGGGCCAAACGCACCATGCAAGCAGTTTAGTGCCCTGCGCGAGAGAGCGCTGGAGGAGGTGCTTTGGCATCATCGTTCGTCGTGTCGCGTGTACACACTGATAAGCCTACATGTCGAGCTCCAAGAGCGAAGATCGACAGCGCAGTGCCGCTAGCTAGGCCGCCACTCACCAGCTGGAGCTGCTATCTGAAGAAAACCCCGACGTCCTCCCCTAGGTCTCCCACACGTCCCCTTTGGCCGTCTTATACGACTGCTAGGCGCGCTATTTATGGAGTCCACAGCCCGGGAGGGAGAACGTCGCTACAACGGGCGCGGAACGGCAGACCTAACCTACCCTGGCTGCACCTGGAGATATCAGGTTTTTTCCCCAGTCTGCATCGTTGCTGTTGTCTGCACCGTTCGCTAGCGTAGCCAGCCAATGCCTCTTGAGCTTTAGTGTGGTGGATATTTCGTGCGGCTGCTAACGTGATCTTCGCTGCTGTCGCGAGGCTCTGGCTCGTGATTATCTTCCCGGACGGAGCCCAAGGGGATATTCAGCCCTGCTTGTGCAACTCACTTCACCCCAAATCCCGGCTCCGTGACTTATTGTTGCTGTAGCTTGGCCTAGTTGCCTACCGCTAAGCAAAAGCCCCGGCGTACCTGGGGCGGAGCTGCGCGTGCTTCTGGAACCAGATCCTTACATGCATCATCTCGAGACAAGCTCAGGAGAGCGCCTTGGCACCATGTGGTAGTCATACTGGACCTAGATGCAGTCATCTGCTCGGATCCCCGATGTGATTGTTGAAGTTAAATACCTTCGTTCCCTGCTCTGACTTCCGATCGTGTCCCTTCTCACATCTACTTATTCCTTTTGTCACATATACTCTTTTCCTTTTTTCCCTTCTTGGTAATCAGGGTACCCTGTGACGATGAAGTTTCTTAATATACTCTATTCTTTCCTGCTTACCACCGGTGCAGCCGCTGCTCCAAGTGTATCCAGATCGTCGTCTTCGGACTCATGCATAAACGGTCCCGATAACCGTTCATGCTGGGGTGATTATGACATCTCCACCAACTATTATGAGGTGGTTCCGGACACGGGTGTCGTCCGGGAGTACTGGTTCAACATTGTCAACACAACCGCTGCCCCTGATGGCTTTGAGCGAGTTGTCCTAAGTGTCAATGGCACTGTTCCTGGACCTACCATTATTGCGGACTGGGGTGATACAGTTGGTAAGGCTCTCTCATACAAAGACTCATCCTTCGGCGAAAATCGCAGAGTAGCTGACTTATATGCAGTTGTTCATGTGACAAACTCCTTAGAGAACAATGGCACTAGCATCCACTGGCATGGAATCCGCCAGAACTACACCAATCAGAACGATGGTGTGCCTAGTCTTACGCAGTGCCCGGTCGCCCCGGGACAGACGTACACTTACACCTGGAGAGCTGCCGAGTACGGATCTTCGTGGTACCACTCTCACTTCTATGTCCAAGCTTGGGATGGTGTCTTTGGCGGGATCCAAATCAACGGACCTGCAAGCGCCAACTACGACGAGGACCTGGGCACCTTGACCCTGAGTGACTGGTCCCACCTGACCACTGATGTCGAGGTGCTTGCGGCTGCGGTTTCCGGCCCCCCTACCATGGACAATGGTCTCATCAACGGTACCAACGTCTGGGGGGATTTGGGATCTCGATTCGAGACCGTCTTCGAAGAGGGATCTCGGTACCGCATCCGCCTCATCAATACCGCTGCTGATACGAGCTACAAGTTCACCATCGACGGTCACACCTTCCAGGTCATTGCTGCTGACTTCGTGCCAATTGAGCCATATTCCACTGACATACTCACGATCTCCATGGGCCAGCGGTACGATATCATCGTCACAGCTAATGCTACATCTGACAACTACTGGCTACGCGCCATCGCTCAAAACTCGTGTAGCAAGAGCGCTGTGCCGTACAACGTCACGGGAATCGTACGATATGACAGCACGTCGACTGCAGACCCGGAGTCCGTCGCCTGGGCATCGGCCTCGGTTGACGACTGTGATGACGAGGAAATGTCCCTCTTGGTCCCCGTCCTGGCGCTGCCGGCAGCCAGCTCGGCCGACGCCATCGCCGAGGAGGACTTCGAGGCGAACCTGATCAGCGGCGCCAAGGGCGTGACCTGGTCCCTGGGCGCCGTATCCTTCGTCAACCAGTGGGACTACCCGACGGCGCTGCAGCTGTCCGAGGGAAACACGTCGTGGGCGCCGCAGCAGGAGGTCATCGTGCTCGACGAGGCCGACAAGTGGGTGTACTTCGTCATCGAGAACAACAGCACGGCGCCGCACCCCATGCACCTCCACGGCCACGACTTCTGGGTCCTCGCCCAGGGGAACGGCACCTACGACCCTTCGACCACCTCGCTGAGCCTCGCGAACCCCCCGCGCCGCGATGTCGTGCAGCTCCCTGGCAAGGGCCACGTGGTCATCGCCTTCAAGACTGATAATCCTGGAGTAAGCCTTTCCTTTCCCCAGTCTTGGTTCCCCAACCACCTTCCCTCTCTTAAAAGTCTTTTTTCATTTTTTTTTTCATTGCAGCTAACCTAAATTCTTTCTCCCTTTCCAGGCCTGGTTGATGCACTGCCACATTGCTTGGCACACCTCGGAGGGTCTGGCCATCCAGATCCTCGAGAGGCAGTCGGAGATCCTGCCTCTGTACGACTCGGACGTTCTGACGTCTACATGTGACGCTTGGAATGCCTATGCCAATGCCGATCACGTCATACAAGACGACTCTGGTGTCTAGAACGCAAATAAAAAAGAAAATGAAAACCCCAAAAGACCACAAACTTGAATACGATGAAAAAGATAATAATGTGACGAATTTATGGCCGGCACGGATGTATCATGGCCCAGTTAGTACATCATTATTTTTGACCTTGACTTGGGCCTGAACTTTTGATTTCGGAAGACCCACTGGACGATTAATTGCTTTTTGCTTTTTTTTCTTGTCGTTATTATTGTTGCAGCTCGGTTTATGGCACCACCATGGTTAGACATAGAACCACGGTTGGATTCTAGAGAGACGAGTTGGGAGACTGAGGGTAGCCAAATAGGAATCTAAGTTAAAAGGGGGTATGAATAAAACGAGGCGGGCGCTTGGCATTTGTTTTTCCTTTTATTTTTATTATTTTTATTTTGGGAGTTTGTATTTGCTGCATAGATACGGACGGTCCTTCTCGGAACTCGATTAGATTTTTGATGCCCCCCTCTTCTCTGCGAAGAGAAGACAATAATGATACACTACCACATAACCACTTCACCAAAGAGACTGTCATAAATCAGGTGTATTTAGGAGCACCTCGGCTCAGCCGGAGTCTGTCGGATGTCTCCATGGGGTTACTCCTGTAGCCGCTAGTTCCTTGATTGTCTCTTTGTATAGGTTTATGACGTGTGCCGTTCTCAGAGCTTGCCAACCAATGATTCCAACTACAACCCGTGCCACGATAGGGCTGCATATGTGCTTTATACCGAAGCCCCCTTGTTGAGGTAATCCTACGACTACCTTTGTAACACATAAGCACGGCAGATGTCGTACCCCATCTCGTCAAGACCAATTGTCACGTGTCATGGGCTCTATTCCAACAGTCGAAGACAGAAATAATCATCCAATAAATAGCTGCTAGCACAGGTTACACCTAGAAAAAAGCGATTCCTGGGCCTGTCCTTAGGAGCGACAGCTTATGCCCACCTGTGCACATTACCCACACAACTTTCACCGATTCCAAGCATATCCCAAGTTAGAACAGATATAAAGGGGGTATTTTATGCAAAACTGCGGACATAGGGCCTTAAAAAAGACAAAATAAAAAACAAGCGGCTCCCATCAGTCGAGCAGGGTTTCGTCCTTTCCTTTTCCTTCTTTAATGCCAGTTCTTGCCCTTCCAGTGAAGAATAAGAGTGGGAATCACAGAGAACACAACCATCATGCCAGTCGCGACACCAGCGGTGCCAGGCATGCCAATAGCCTCGATAATTTGCGGGAACCTGTGAAGGGGAGAACAGCGTTAGCAAGTTTGATAGCTGGTACAGCAGAGGAAGAAAAAAAAAAGGACGAGCTAAACACATACCAGAAAGGTCCAATGAAACCCCAGATCTGACGGACAAAGGTGATGAAGACACCAACGCTGCCGGCATCGTCCTTGTAGCAATCCACAGCGTAGGTGATGTAGACGGTGGTGATGATCTGGTTGCCGACGGAGGCGATGGTGGTGCCCACGAGCGGGGTGATGTTCCACGCGGTTGGGGAGTTGTGGACCTGGACCAGGAAGATGATGACACCCACGATGGCGAGAGCCTGGCCGATGTAGCTCAGCCACAGGCGGTGCTCCGGTTGGACCTTACCGACCTTCTTGCGGCGGGAGTTCATCCACCAGTCCGAGGCGCGGCCGCCCAGCTGCTCGCCGATGGCAGAGCCCAGGATGAAGGACAGGAACTGCAGGCCCACCTGCTGCGTGTTGAGGCCGTACTCGGCCGGGTAGATCTGCGGGATCTCGATCGTGGGCATGATGTTGGACCACAGGAAGATCATGGCGTACGACATGGCGGGGATCCAGGCGGCCGGGCGCAGGAAGTACACGAAAGGGTGGGCGAAGTCGCGCCAGGTCAGCGGGCGCGGGTCGATGCGCCGGAAGTTGAAGTACTGCGTCTTGATCTTGGAGCCGCTGGGGCGCGAGGCCAAGTCACGCTTGTAGAGAGTCTCGGGGCCTAGGAAGAAATAAAGGATGAACTGCACGCCGTTGGTCTGTCGGAAAAAGAAAAAGAATTGGTTAGTTACTCGTTATCGTGCATCTCAATCTCCGAAAAAAAAATTAGCTGGTTGGCTTGTTCCTTACAATAGCGAGAATGTAGTAGATCCAGCGGTAATCGACACGAAGGGCGACGAAGCCCATGAGGAAGGGCGCGATGGGTACACCGAGCGTGACCATAATAGTCCAGGCGCCCATGAAGGTAGCACGCTCGTCCTTGAAGAAGGTCTCAGAGACGACAGCGCTGCCAATGGCGGCGGCGGGCGAAATGAAGAAAGCGGTGATGGCACGGCACAGACACATGGTCGCGTAGCTGGGGCTGTTGGCGCAGCCGATGTTACCGACGAGCGAGCAAATGAGGGAGATGAGGAAGATGGGCCGCCGGCCGTAGATGTTGGACAGCGGGCGCCAGAAGAGGGGCGCGCCTCCCAGGATGGCGATCACGAGCGATGTCAGGTAGCTGGCCTGCTGGACCTCGATGCCCAGGTCCGCGGCGATGTCGACGAAGGCAGACTGGACGGCAGCCGCGGTGAAGGTACTCATCATGGCGTGGAAGGCGACTAGGACGAGATTGATAATTTTCTGGAAAAAAAATAACAATGAAGCGTTAGTCAAAGTTGCTCCCCGTGTATGCTTGGCCGCATGTCCAATATACGGACAAATCTGACAATGTATCGAGCACGAGACGTCCATAGGATTATGTGATCTAGGCGATCACAAAACCTTTGCATATTTTTGGGCAAGAATCACTAACCGTGTGCTTCGGCCAGTTGTAAGGATCGGCAGGATCCATGCTGGGAATGGGTTCAAGCACCAAGCTCTTATGGCGCTCGAGGAGGTATTGCCGGTGCTCCTCAGACAGCTCATCAACACCATTCTATTTGAGGGTGGTTAGCATATCTAGGCCTATCGGCGTTAAGCTATTCAATGTTCAGGATGACATCTCAACATACGGGAATCTGCCCCTCGGATACCTGCTTTTCCGAGGCATTGCTGTGGTCCTCCACCTTGGACGTATCCTCCACCTTGGTGGCGTCCTCAATCTTGGTGTTCTCAGAGGCCATGATTAACTGCGAAGACTAGAAACTTCAAAAAAAGAGAAGAAGTAGAAGAAGGAGAGAAAAACCCCTGGACAACCTATCTACAAGCACAGCAAAGCACAAGGACTTTGGAGCTGGAGCAGAAGGGGCGGGCAGGTTCAATGACGTATGGGCCCGGAGCGTGGGAACGGGGACAAGATCTCCGATGTCACAAGAATCGCAGACGACAAAAGGAGAAAATGTGACGAGGAAGAAGGGGATGGGTGGAATAAATACGTGTTCTACTTTCTTTTCCCCAGGCACGAACCGCATGCGACGGATAAAGGCAAAGCTGGGGGAACGGGGCGCAGAATCTGGCTACGAGGGACCCAGATTGCGGAGAGTCTGGGGTAACGGCGAGACGGGCTTTCCATCACATCTGATACCATGGATCCCCCTCCCCCATTCTGTCTATTCACTTGATGTCCATGCATGTCGACTAGCTCTCTAGTAGTAGCAGACAGCTGCTTAAAACAAATAAACGTAGCGTGCAGGGATCGATAGTCGGTAGTCATGCCTGTTACAGCAGTCGACGCGTTCGCCTACCCATGGCTCGGACCTAGATCAACATCCGCAATTTAGTTGGCAGACGATCTTGTGATTGGCTCTCCCCGTTTCCTCTCCCTCCCTAACTCCTCAATTGGACACCATCGCCACTCGAGCGGCTGTCCGCTTCTTTTCCCCCAGTTTTTATCTCGTTGATGGCCAGCTTTGGTATGCGGGGAAAGATAGAAAAGCGCCCGGCGGCTCGATTCCGGCACTCTTTCTTTTTCTTCTTTTCCCCATAGCGGGGCTCACGTAGGAACTAAGACTAGGTTGGGGTCTCGGCGTGCCCACGTCAGCGTTTGCTGCCGAGCCGGACGCTACACAGTTCATCACGGTGGCAGAGGGGGGAAAAAGCTTGGTTGCGGGTGGCTCGTCTCGGCACTGACCCCTAAGAGTCCTAGGAGCCCAGGATGCCTCAAACGCCGCAATGCTGGTTGGCCGTACTTTGGGCGGATTGGCCAATGGGAGCCAAGACGATCAACGTGGCGGGCTAGTAGGTGCAGACAGCCACAACCAGGGGGCTCCGAGACGGGTGTCGATGGCTTACCGTTGCATTTTGCTTGGCAGATACTTGATGTGTGTGTGTATGTGTGTGTGTGTGTGCATGTGTGTAGCCGAGATAACTTATTAACTAGCAGTACCTGAGGGTTTGCGACAGGGCAAGGGGGGAAGAGGGAGGCCTGGCAATAGGGAGATTGCTAATTGCGCCAGTTACGTGGCCGATCGGGGACCCTGCACATGCTTCGAGGTTTTGGAGGGATCCCTTTTTGCTTCTTTTCTCTTTCGTCGCCTCTCTACCCGGATGCGCTCCCTTTCCGGGCACCTGCGGGATGTCTTTTAATTTCCGGCCTTAGCAACCATAGTTTTAGGTGATTACTTCCGTGCTGTGGCTGCAGGCAACCAGTAGCCAGCAACTTATGTGTGTGTTCTATGTAGTCTAAGTACATGTTATCTATTAACAGCTCTGCTTTCAGTTGTCGTTTTAGGCATTTGCTTTTCCCGCCGTCTGGTTATTGATAGCTCGGACAGGACCCTCCCTGGCGCTCTGGAACATGAAGAGATTCGCTTTGTTGGTAACTTTATTTTCCGCTTGCCCTGACAGCCACTCTCCGCCGGATTGTTATTTCTGGCTGCCAAACCAGCCACTCGGAAGACAGCGAGATTATACCTATAGTGGCAGAGGAGACACTCGTCCGGTTTTCAGGATGTTTCTGTACGGTAGGTGCAGCTCGCGCATTTTCGCTCAAGAGCCCGTGACGACCTGATGATCTTACGCCACGAATTATGAAGAGATAGTGCCGGATCTATTGTATCACCGTTCATGCGCCGTCTGGACCTTTACGCACGCCTGATCATGCAGCGCGCTTTCCGTGCTTCTGGCTCAGAGGTTAGTCCTAGCCAAGGCTACGCATGAAACCTTAACTTTTCCCTTATCCGTAGGCGACACGGATTTTCTTTAACTTTGTTGATGCGCTTGGCTGGCTGACTGACTGTGTAGACAGTCTGCGTGCCCGTTGATTGCCCCCCGACTATCTGGCTGAGCCGAGCGCCGACTCGGCGATACGCAGCGGGCTTACCCCGCAGGGGGGGTTGTGGGTCCTCTTTGTCATGGAGATGGGGGGAAAATGGGGAGGAAAGGGGACCAAAGTCGGGGAAATGGGGCCATCTCCAGCATCATCACTGTTGTAATCCGGCGCTATTATGGGGTACGTACGCACCACGAAGCTGCCCCAGTTAAGCCGGCTCAACGGATTCGTGGAGACGTCTCCATCCAATCCATCTGGGGTAGTGAGAAAACTGATATGTTGGGGGGGGGGGGACCAATGTTTCCAACCGGAACGCTCGTACAGGTTCCTAGTTAGCCTGCCCAGATGGGATGTGCACTGGAAGAAGCCATTTCCGGTATGCTGCTGCGGAGAAGCTGGCTCTGCTAGCCCCGTCCCCTTTTCGGCCCTTTAAGAAAAGCCGTGCACCTGGGGTGGGCGGCCAATTTATGACGCCTGAATGCAAATCTGACGCGAGTAGAAGATGGTGATTGGTATATGTGAAAATGTAGTGGATGTAACGCGGTGGGTATGCGGTAATGTATCACCAAGGGGCTGAAAAGGGTTTCTCTTTCCGACACAGCTACTCTCTGGGATGGTATTAATAAGTTGCTATTAGCCCATTGACCGATGTTACGCTCCTCGTTGTTAGTTGTTATCAATTGATTTTCACTGTTGCCCCTGTTCTCTTGCCTTTCCACCGGCATGATCTGGGAACTGCGTAACCTCCCACCGTACCTCACATCCTGCCCTCATCATCACTGATATATCGATTTTGATCTTACACCACGCAGGATGAAGAAGGAGTATGTAAGATTAAGGCGTTAGATTAATTACCAATCCGGCGTACCTTACATCATTGAAAACTTCACTGGCCTCGCTGCGTCAATTACTTCGAGAGGGATCACCAATGACACTTGTTGTCAAAGCCGAGACGAGACTCACTCGGCAAGCGAAGCATCCACGAGAAGAAATCATAGTCTCATCTGGGCCCATCTGGACCCATCTTTTGCGGATCTGTATTCAACTTGTTGAACTACTGTGTAAGCGTTACTCGGAGTTATGCTCGCTGGTAAGTGTCGCCTGTGGAATTTTACTCGCTTGGACATTAGGATGGCTGTTTCGAACACCCCACAAACATTATCTACCTACCACCACTTTTTTTATTGGAGAAATTGCTGCAAAGAGTCGACAATTGTCCGAACCGGATTTGACCCAGATCATTCCGAGAGGCAACTCTCTCTACCAAGACTACTTAATATTCGCTTACATGCTACCGACTCTGGGACAGAAGTAAATTGCAACTGCGTACTGTCTTTTCTCTGAAAAGAAGGCTACTAAAGTATCACAATTCTTCTGATTGACAAAGGCTGTTAGGTTTAGGTCTTGTAGTGTATCTTATTTCATGTAGATATCGTGGTCGTTGGAGGACTTACTCCTGACGCGCCTGAACTCTCAAATATACTTTCGCCCTTTACAGGGCTTTTCGATTTTGTAGGATCTAGCTATTTGTTCTACACGAATCACTCTCAAGGGACAAGCTGTACCTTCTCCAGTACAGCCGCCAGGTGCTTCGACTCGTCTCAAGGCTAGTTACCTACGGGTCCCATAACGTGGATCCTGGTCGCAGCCCCGAAATAAAACCCTTCGCCCCCTAGTCTGTGTGAACGGGTTTCTGATCTATTGAAATTGGGCTCACCGTCTAGGTGCAATTGGAATCGGAACTTGCCAGATAAACCAAATATGTTCTGCTTACATCATTTGGTCATAAATCCATACCTCCCAAGCAGTAGAGTAATTATAGCAGGCGATGCACACTTCGAGGCTCAAACAGAAAACTTGGGTGGCGCTGGCATCTGGAGCCTAGAGGACTTGTCGCGAACTTCGACCTGTAGCTCTGAACGGGTCTACTCAAGGTGACAGATAAGGAGCTTCGTAGATGCTACTAGTAGGCAAACTGATTACTATGACCTCCCGAGGCCAAACTGAGTCCCAAGCTCCACACGCACCTGCCAAGTAGACGCATCCAGGAACTCCTCTGGAGGTTCCAAAGTGTTCACGCTAAGGGCTTCGTACGTTGTCAGAGCCACCAAGCTGCATGTCAGCACATGGGAGCCGTCTGCGCTTGACTCAGCCGTCTGAAGTAGGTCTAGCTCTCGAGCATGGATCCCACAATGGCGCTGTGATTCATTGACATGGAACAGTGGGGGGCCATTCGCGGTCGCAACCAGCGAAACGGAAAGGGGAATAGCCAAAGTGTGTACAGAAGACCTAAATACTGTCCATGGAGGAAATCGATCATTTGCTGGCTATGGCATTTAGTATGCTACCAAGCAGATATTTGGACAAGATTTCCCATCAAATAGTGCGACTACGCATGTCGAACCGGGTCTCTTTTACTTCGTAAAATTTCCAAGTACACTTATGTGCTGGCTGTGGCATATACAGGCTGAACTATTTACAATTCACTTGGTGGTGCAATGTGCTCACTCCACATAATCATGTCGCGGAAGCAACATTGCCTCAGTTAACATTGAGGACACATTTTCATACATTTTCGTAACACTAATATAAGAAGACTTCCTGCTTCTCCCTTAAGAAGCATTCCGTTCAAACAAAGTGTAGGAACCACGTGTTAGATTATCTCCGCTACTGAAAACCCCGAATCCTCCACCACCACCAATAGGATTATTTCCTCCCCCAGACCGACGGACTTCTAATCTGGGTAACCCTCCAGGAACTTCGGGGTCATATCGTGCACCCGGCGGTATTTGAGAACCAAACTCCCGATCAACTTCCATCTTTCCAAACAGAGGAAGCTGGAGCTTCGTCAGTATCTCCCATCCAGTTCTATGTAGTAGTTACAGGCCATTTTTCAGCATCCTAAACTCGAACCGTTCATCTGTTAACCTCCTGGCTTCACCTACACTTGTTTCAAATGTGGTTGCAAATTATCTTGGTCTGGCTTTACGCCTCCGCTGGAGCGTTCTCTTTGAACTCGGCTGCATCAAGTGAATTACAAAGTGTTTACAGTACATCCGTTCGTTCCTTATTATTCTCTTGGGTTTGTAGGAAAAGGGTAATCTTGGGATGGTACCGTGCAGTGGAACCCAAGATTTTGGTATTCTGCTGATATTCTCATATAAGTAGCTATCTAGCAGAGCAAAGAGCATCCATGATGGCAACTATAAACCAACTACCGCAGTCGGATGCAAGCATGACAAAGTGTGTGATCTCGGGGCTGCCAGCTGCCTGGCAATTTGCACAAGTCTAGTAAATATACGATGCAAAGAAAGATCTGCGACCTTTTATTCCTCTAGCCTTTTCCACATTGCAACAAATTTGTTACAAAGCTTTTATAACCTTCACTAACAAGTCGAAGTCGAACTTCAGAGATGCTGCGGCCGAGGCCGGCTATCAGGCTGAAATCGCAGCTGCAGGGCTGAGTCTCCTAAATCAATGTATATTCGATGCTTTTGTCAACTATGTTGGAGATCCGAAACGGTTTAAAAATCACAATTTTCACGAAAAGTGGTTATACAATTAGTAAGCCAATATAATAAATCGAAGCAGTCTTTTAAAGTAAAATATGAAGCAATGTATTCGGTCTGAGTGCTTCAATTTTCATCTTGAATTAGTACAAGGAGGGCGCACAGAGAATAACACTTATCTTTTCCAATACGTCGCTCTCGCTTCCAAGCGATTGGGTAGAAATTATTCAAGCTAACAACCTCTTTGCAAGATCCGCATCCGGAGACCATGAGGGCAAAATATATGGTCCTTACACCTACGCCCACTCATATCCTCAGGGTCTCCATAATTGGTCAAGCATAATCTCTTGTTAACAACTTTCTCCAGTTAGCACCTCATCTTCGGGCTCTTTCAGTTACGCTCCTTCAAAGCTCTTCGAGGCGGCATTCCCGCTAACTAACACAGGAAATGAACAAGTTGACAGGATGAGTTTAGTTTAGGAACACTGAATGGCTGCCGCCCACGCCTATTCTCCGCTATGCCATACTCTCGCCTACGTGGGGCAAAGATGGTGACGAGGTCACATCTGAAGACATCAGGACGGGACAGGAACTCAGAAAGAAGGGTACCGTAAGATTGAATTTTGTGGAAAGCAAGCTGCCTCAAATGGTTTTCGGTACTTCTGGATATTGAAGGCTTATTTAATCCCCTTCGTTTCATCTTTCTTTTTTCCATTGGCCCAGATAGTGGCTCGGGTAATGTTGATAGAATCTTCTCGAAATCTATACGTTTAGAACATGTGATAAGGAAGGGTGGCCGGCTGTTTGAAATCTCAGGTTTTCTCAAGTTTGTGTATAAACTAATTGCAGTTGAAGTCTTGACCTTTGATGATGATGTGGGTCTTAATACTGGATTCCCTTCCGAGTATCTAAACCCTCCATTGACAGTGCCTGTTCTCTTAAATGGACCGTAACGGGGTTTAGAATGCTGGTGTTCCACAAATCCGTCCAGAAGATGATCGTTATTTAATTGGAATCCACATCGCTTCGATATCTTCTTAACCTTTTTAGTGGAAGTTCCTGCCTTCAGAGGATGGAATTGTTTGAAACCCTCTCATTGCCGTAATTGATTCAGGGGTAAGTGTAAAATTTACTGGACGCTGGAAAACTAGGTTAGCTTTTAGGTAGAACAGCGCGGGCACGACTTCGCTGTCGCTTCGTCTGCACTTTTCCCACATGACATGATCTCCAACTTTTGCCTTTTCCAGCACCGTTTTCCCAAGCACTAATATCTGCTTTACCAAGGAGATTTTGGATGGATTCTGAGGTGAAATTGTCTGCGGAAGTGAGCTCACTCTCAACGACAATTATACAAGAATCGGGGCCTCGCGTAAACCGCAAAATGGAGAAAACGTTTAAAAAGCTAAAGCGATTTTACACATACACATACACATAAACATATATATGTATATGTATATGCACTGAGCGATCAAAGATTGGGACCAGCCCTTGCCTCCAACACCCTGGTCAAGAGACGCCTCTCAACTGTAGGTAGGTACTGTTTACCATGACGAATGATTCGCGCTAATTGTTTGGAGCACTTTGAACATTGCCAGTTTCGGCGCGTCGTTGTTCCTGCGTTCTAGACTGTTGTCAGAATTCGTAGCGCCCGTGAAAGTCTTGGCGAACATAAGACTATCTTCAGCCTCTTTGAGACACTGTGCTTTTTGGCTTGTCACCGGACTCAGCCACCTAGATTGCCTATTGTGTTTCAGCTGAGGTTTGTGACGTAAAAACCGCCACGGCACCTCTGTGACATTTCAACACTTTTAATTCGCCACTGGGAGGGGTAAGTTACGCCCAGAATTCGGAAAAGAGCTGACCACACGATGGCCAGCTCATTATCAAACCATAGATGAGGCTTTCGTTCATCCCACGAGGTTGACTGGCAATGCCGATGCCAGTCGGTTCTGGCCGACAATATGCCTGGTTTCGAAGACCCCTTTCGTCCCTGTGAATAAACATCGCAAATATTGACAGCGGACCGTTTCCCTTCATAGTGGTAGCTCCCCTTTCATACGAGAAATCTTTCCAATTGCCGCTCGTAACCAGCAATTAGCTACTATGCATTAATGCATCTTGATGTTGGTGTCAAGCGAATATTATACGGCCCGTCTTAATTTAGAGGGGCTTTTTCACTAGTTTTATAGTCAAACCCATTTAAGGCTGTATTTTGTGTAGATTGCATGGAGGCTATTGGCCTTTAGAGATGAAAAAGTTCGTGTACCCATGTGCTACTAGTACAACGAGACTAAGCGTTAGCTTGTAATGGCCCGCACCATACAGGCCATTATATAATATCTAAGATCATGGCGCTTTTAAGTCGGAAACTTGGGAGCCTAGCCCAACCGAGTGCTTGTGCTAAGTCTAAGTACATCTGTGCATAGTTGCACTCGCAAGCGAGTAGGCTTGTGACACCAAGTCATCATATAAACGCCTGCCACAGTGCTGTCGCTACTGGCTCCCAGTTTTGTTTTTGTTCTGTACCCAACTATGTGTCGCTCTTTCAAGCTTAGATGTCATTCGTTTTACCTGTTTGTTCTTGATCCACGATGAAGAACCGGAATCTGGTTGCCTTCAACGCCTTCGTGGCTGTGGCGGCTGCTCTCTGTGCGAGGCCGTCTTCTACCGACAGCTCCAGCAGTGCTCCAGCCGTGGCGAGCTCTGGATCGACTAGCACTACCATTGCAACGTTTTTGCCCACTACATTTACTGTGGTAAGAACTACGGATAGCACCGATGTTGCGTCGTCCAGCACCAGCTCGGATGCAGCTGCCAGCCTAGCTACAGTATCTACAGAGGACGCGTCCTCGACCACGCTCACTACTGAGACTATGTCAATCACAACTGTTACCAGCACTAGCGAAAGCTCTACTCTGAGCACCACCAGTTCAACATCACAAGCGACCTCCGTACCCGAGTACTTCTACCTATACATCACTAGCCAGTCCGGCGCCCCGGCAAGCTGGAACCTCGTCGGCCAGGCTCTCTATAGTCCCGGCTCCGGGCAGCCCGCGAGCTTCCAGGGGTCGTTGACTGACCAGTCAGTCTTTCATCTCGATGACTTAGGCAGACTTCTGGATCACAATAACGACTACACCTATGAATCTGCCCTCCATGTAGCCACAATTTCCGACACCGTTGACTTTCTGAGTGATTTTTATTGCGCCTTCGACTCTCTCGGCATCGCCTCGTGCATTACTACTGCAGCGGCGATTTCACTCAATTACTGCGGTGACCCAGTCGATGCTCTTAACATCTTCTCGTGCATTTATACGTCGAGCGCGATTCAATTCAATTACTGCGGTGATGAAACCAGCGGTCACCTAAGCAATGGCCAGGTGGCCGGTGAGACTTGCTACCCGATCACACTCCAGAGAGTTTGGGCCGTGGTAGCAACTACGAGTAGTACGACCCTTTCAAGCTCGACGACTATCAGCAGCACGCCGAGTACCACCACCGCGGCCTCGCAAGTGACCCCTACAACCGACAGTTTCTCCTTACAAATCATAAGCCAGAACAATGCCCCCGACGGCGTGAACGTTCTCGGCCAGACTCTCAATAGCCACGGCTCTGGCCACTCCCCGGGCTTCCAGGGCGCCGTGGATGATCAGTCATTCTTCTATATCGATGATGGCGGTCATCTGTTGGATTATGATGATAACCATCTCTACGTTGAGAACATCCTAGCCATGATATCTGATTCTGATAAGAGTACCAGCAATCTATTTTGCACTTTGGACAGTGCTAACTTTCTCCTCTGTATGCTGCTTTCAAATATTGGAATTGTCGTTCAATTCTATTACTGTAATAATGGAATGAATGGTTTCCTCAGCACAGGCCAGTATCCCCCTTCGACTTGCTTCCCGATCTTCCTGCAGGCAGTACGGGCTGGGGAAGCAACTACGAGTAGTACGACCATTTCAAGCTCGACCACTATTAGCAGCACGCTGAGTACCACCACCTCGACCCCGCAAGTGGTCCCTGTAAGCGGCAGTTTTTCCTTAGAAATCATTAGCCAGAACAATGCCCCCGACGGCGTGAACGTTCTCGGCCAGAATCTTTATAGCCAAGGCCCTGGCTATTACCCGATATTCCAGGGTGCTGTGGTAGATCAGTCTATCTTCCATATCCATGAAGGTGACAACCATCTGTTAGATTATAGTGATAACTATATCTACGTCGACGACATCGCAGCTTTGATATCAGATTCTGATAAAGGTACTGAGGATCTATTCTGTACCTTGGACAGTGGTAGCAGTCTCATCTGTATGCTGTCTGGAAATATGGTTCAATTATACTACTGCAATAATGGAGTTAATGGTTACCTCAGTACTGGTCAGCATTACTCTTCTACTTGCTTCTCGATCGTACTCCAGGCAGTACGGGCTGTGGCAGCAACTACGAGTAGTGCGACCATTTCAAGCTCGACCAGTGCCAGCAGCACCGAAAGCTCGGCCACCAGTGTCAGCACCCCAGCACCCCCGGTGACACCTGTGACTGGCAATTTCTACCTAGAGATCGCTGGCCAGACCAATGCCCCTGCAGGTACGAACGTCGTCGGCGAGCGCCTCAAGAGCGTTGAGTCCGGCCAACCCGCCATTTTCCAGACTTCGTCCGGAACAGTCTTCCATTTTGATGGCCAATATGGCGAACTTAGGGATACAAGTAGTTATTTCAGTTTCGTATCATGGAGCACCAATGCGGTCACCCTTTTATTCACCGGTACAGAGGGGTACAGCTTGATTGACAGCTGTACCTTCGATTCAAACAACCTGCTCAGTGGTTGCGTCGCCTCATCAGCTCTTATTTCATTCTATTACTGCAATAATGGATCTCAAGGATACTTGAGCAGCGGCGTGTCGGGCACTTATGACTGCTTCGCGATCACACTTCGGGGCGTTCAGGCCTAAGAGTCGAAGAGGATAAAGGGAATAATTGGGGAATAATTGAGGTCTTGGATTAAACTTAACGGTGGAGGTTATGTTATTGTCATAATATTTCTTTGGGAGCCGTAGCCCCAAAGCGGTGTGTATACAACCCTAGAAATTCTTAATAATTGCGAAATACTTACGGTAAACCCTACTCCATTTTCTTTAGACCATCGTTCATGCGTAATTATTTGCATTACATTGGACATGGACGGTAGTACATTCGGATGCCGTTAAACACAGTGCTACCAATACATCACAGCATTAGGATTACGTGTGTACACCACCGTGCGATTCTTCTTCTTCGACTAAAGGAAAGCATATAAATCCCTTGGCAGGAGGAAAATTACAACTTAACTCTATAGTGGTCGTTATCGTACCATATCACACCGACCATTTAAATATTCTACCTAGCCACTTGGTGAGTATCTATAGCTTCAAGTAACACTAATACTTTCTACTTATCCTGTGATATCATAGGGTGTCCACGGTATGCTGTAATTGGGGCTTTATTTGGTGCCTTACCCTCGAGGGGCCAGTTTTCTCCTCGTGATGTTCCTAGATAATTATATTGGGGACTTTCTGACCTGGTTCAGCGAGCACACTTTTCTTCTAGTCTGTAGCAGTGCTGAAACTAGTGTATATAGGGAATCTGCTAGAGATGGCATTAATTCAGCTACAAGTCCTCGTGTGGCTTTACCGAACCGCATTGGTAAACATAGTGGGGAGGAGCTCGATCTATATTAACAAATGCTTCGGGGTTGGCGGTGTGCCGATTTGATAGAAGATTTACTGAGTCAAGTTTTGATGTATTCTGCAAATAATGACAACGACGCCTATCCTTTCATACTCTGCGCAACCTAATGATCTGCGAAATAAGAAAACCAAACTAGCCAAGAATGACTCCTGGCACCCACTTGTTATTTCTTCAGCTATCCACCACAAAAGCCACACGCTTCGCTCAAAAACTAAGTCGGTTCGCCAAATACGCGACGATTGCCTTAACGAGATGGGCCTCCAAAGGGGAGACACCCAGACTTGTGGCCCATTTTCTTACTTTCTAGCATCAAAATGATGGTAGAATTACATCTTGAGCAGGTAAATTATGACTATTGAAGCCTGTTTAGAACCGGGCGTCTCCTTATGATCGGCTACTGATATCGGACTGGATGTCACCCAAATTCATGACGAAAGAAATGAATTAAATTATTAGTAATCTTCAAGCGCAGATCTAGATATTAGGCCCGTAAAACGATCGATGATAAATTTCTCTCATAATCATTCAATCAGATGGACAGACTATTTAGGAACAAGCCTAAATTATTCATAACCGTTCCTCGGCCACAAAGTAAAAGAGACTTTATTGCAGTGCTAAACAACGGATCAATTTCTAAAAGTAAAGGTAGTCTCAGAGTTGATTTATCTCATTATCCTAACCTCCTTGGACAACTGTATCCGTAGAACGTTAAGCCTGACATTTTGGCACACAAACTTTCTCTAACCAGTTGTCTTGCACAGATACCGATGGATTTGGAGTATACATTTGAATATTGCTGAACAATTCGTAAGTTTGGGGTGAATTAAAAATTGATATTCACTAACGAAACTACCTCGATAACACATAACTTTATTTTACATCAAAAGGTTCAATGTGGAATAGTTAGAGCTCCTAACTATAATTCAGACATACTGAATGAAGTTTGAATTGACAAGTGACACCATGGCAGCCTTTTAATGGACCCAAAGAACGCAACGTCTGGGTATAGCGAAGGTCCGAGAGCCAACCCACTCTCACTCAACGGTCCTACTTCTCAGACTTCTCAATATTTAGAAGGTCCCTCCTAGATTGCTTGCCGAAACGGTTGTGGTGACGGTTGTGATAGTGGTAACCATCACGCTGGATGATATGCTAGTCACTCCAATGCAAGAACAGGCACTGATGTAGTCGGAAGTTTGTGTACACTGATCTGCGTACACTGGAATGACTGCGCTGATTTCTGTTGAAGTAGTTGTGCTATCGAAGGATATGCTGCTTGAGGTGCTGCTTGAGCTTTCCGTGTTTGAGGTCTCGGTGCTTGAGGTCTCGGTGCTTGAGGTCTCGGTGCTTGAGGTCTCGGTGCTTGAGGTCTCGGTGCTTGAGGTCTCGGTGCTTGAGGTCTCGGTGCTTGAGGTCTCGGTGCTTGAGGTCTCGGTGCTTGAGGTCTCGGCGCTTGAGGCTTCGCTGCTTGAGGGCGTGCTGCTCGAGGCTTCACCGCTCGAGGTTTCGCTGCTTTCTGGTGCACTGCTAGAGGTCGTGCTACCCGTAGACGCTATTGGCACCGGAGCGGTAGGGCCAGCTGCGCAACGCTTTTTGATTTTTGGGTTAATCACTGCAGCTGATCCAGACTCTGTGACCGTCACAGTACTATCAGGAATTAGCAATCTTTTCGGCGGGTTTGGTAGGATTTGTATCTCGGCATACGAAGTAAATGTGCTTGCAGTGGCTTGAAGCGCTCTTAGGAAGCTTGTGCAATCGGCTTCGCCATTAACATAGGTGGGTGTCCAAGACACAACTAAATCGCGTTATGTCAGCCCTCCATCTTTGCAAACACCGGCAATTTTTCTAAACTGACCCGAGGCGCATGAGTCTTCGCATGTCAGTGAGACTGTGGGATTTTGTACCCAAAGGTTCAAGCGTGGATCAATATTGCTAGCATGACTTAATCCCGTGAGGGTGTAAAGTGACAATACAATTGCTACCTGCCACATGGTGATGATTCGGAAGTATGAGTTGTAGAATTACCAATTACTTGTTTCCAAAGTGACGTGTGAGAGATATTCAGGTAAGGAGTAAAGGTTGGGCAGTGCAATCGTGATTCCATCTTATTACTTAGTCCACAGAGAGCGCGAGCAGTGCAGATTCGATTAGTCATAGTGCTGGAGATTGGATTGTTCTTGGCTGTTATAGCCACTCAATAGTTTCCGCCGGGTGTCTGCAAGCAGGCTCGTTAATGGCGCCCCGACACCATCAAACAGAGCTCCCAGACTAGTCCAGGAACCCTTCAGCCGCAATCCAGGCCCTCATTCATGCACAGGCAGCCTCGAATACAGCTAGGAAGCCTAAGCACGTCCTTGCATTGCGCCACTAGTAGATTATTCTAGGTGGAAACGCTTGACGATGCTGAAAAGTGCAACTTTGAGTTCATCAGATCTCTGATCTTAATGCGTAAATGAACTTCCTGGGTTTGTGCAACGTTGATGTAATGGTGCGCATCTTGTTATGTTCGCTCTTGGCCCAGGGGCAATAGCAAGTTGCTAATACCGCACAGGCTGCATACAGAGGGGACCGTTGTCATATTTGACATATTTATCCTTAAAGCGCTTCAGCGCCGACTACAAATGGTCCCCTTTTCCCCCCCTCATGCCAGGCTATTCATATGGGTTGGGGGCCAGAAGCTCTAGATCGTTTGCCATTTCCAGGGGGTAAGGGAAAGCGAACCCGATCAACCACGGACGGATTGGGTAAGGGGGTGGACTATAGACATAGCCGGAGCCCAGGGCTCCTTAGTGAACATCCACGGGATCCACATCGTGATAACCATTTGGAGTGGTTGGCTTGGCGCAGAAGTTGGCGTACAAAGTTTATTTAGTCCATCCCACTTGGTGTCTTGACACGAAATTAGTCGTCAGTTCCGATCGTCTTGTCTTCTTCTTCCTCCAGGAGACTTCTAGGTGCGAATGCAGAAACTCCATTTCCATGGTGTTCACGCCGCCATCATCATATCAGATCACCTCGTTCCGTGTTTATGCCGAGGAATCACCTGCTCCTCCATCAATCGTCAAAATGGGATCACACGAACATCACTTGTACCAAGGTATTCCAGCTCAGGATATAGAAGAATCTAGCGCCGAACTTGGTCGAACCATCGACTCGAAGAAAACTTATGTCAACTCCAACCGAGCTCTGCAGCAGCGGAAGTGGTGGGTAGCTTTTATGCCATATCAATGGATCTTAAATGTAGCCCTGGTCCTTGTTATACTGGGCTTACTGCTTGAGCGGCAGTTGAAATCTCACGAAACGAGTTCGGATTGCAAGGTCACCGCCGACGTAACTAGTGTCCTAACAGGCGACGTGACTGGATTTTATCCCCAATGTGTGTCTCAACCAGTGATGCTGATACCGAGGTCGATGCTGACCATTTTATCCTGCTAGTCTCGCAGTATGTAACAACTTTCAAGCCCGACTATTCCTACATCCCTGAGAACGCTTCGGCGTTCTTCAGCAAAGATGTTCGACAGAGATGGCTTGATCTCATGCCCCGTATGTTTTACTTTTGCTGAAAGAGCTTTGTTGCTTTTCCTCTTTGGGAGGCCATACTAACAACCCGTCTAAAGCTTCCCTTGGATATGTCAAGATTGAAGACCCTGACCAGTATAACGATTTGCCCACACCACTTAATGTCTATATGGAACAAGGCGACTTCGTTGTGTCTACCTCTGTCGCACACCAAATCCACTGCCTTGTAAGAAATGACTTGCCAAATTCGATATCGATGATTTCGTGCTAATGATTGCCCAGTACTCCGCAATTGAGGCGCATGCCTACAACGCGATCAATCTTTCCAGGCCTAAACCTCAGGCACCATGGCACATGGCACATTGTTTTGAGTACTTGCGACAAGCCATATTGTGCAGTAGCGATATAGCTCTGGAAGGCCAACAGACAACATTCCCAGAGGGCGACGATGGTTCGGATGGATGGGATGCTAAGCACATATGTAGAGATTATAGTCAAGTCAAGGACTACATTGCACAGCACAGGACATCGAATCTAACATGGATTTAAGGTTATTACGGTCTAATAAATTATCATTAACTATTAAGTATTGTCGGTAATTTATCTTCGGGACTATTCTATTGATTTACCATTGAAACCACGACCACTTGTGCTATAAATATCGCGTTAAACACCACCACTATCACCATAAGTATCATACCACAATAGAGAAATAGATATACTTCAGTGCGGTCATCACATTAGTCTCCTACTGCTGTGCTCTGGAGGCACCGTAGAGTGTGGATAGGATGGCTACGTACTTGCCATGCAGGGTAGAGGAAGCGGGCCAAGAGTAACGGCAAGAAAGTTGTTCTGCGAAAAGGGAACGACTTCCCCTATGATCAGCTATGTGTCATGAGCTGCAGCTTCTCCAGGAGGTGCCTCAGCGTTTGGGTGGGAGGAAAATGACACTTCCCCTGTGAATGCAATGCTCCTTAAGTGACTAGGTCTAGCTAGATGAGTGCTGATGCATCCTGCCGCACCCTAGTTGGGACAACGGGCAAATATACCCCTGAGCTCAGCTCGTGGTCCGCCAAGCCAGGTGAGACGAGAAATTCACCACAGCTGTTCCTCACTTAACTTCTGCGCTACTGCATGTAGTGCCTTTAGAGACCACATCCTGTAGTTAGAGAGGATGGGGTATTCAGGCGATCCCTCATCAGCTTCTGGACTTCATTTTCTATACTTGACATCAATTTGGGCATAAACCAATAAAGATAAAATTGGTATAAGAAGATCTTGGAATCTTGTTATCTGAATGAATTGCAAATGAGTCCTCCTTGACCCGCCGCCATGGGGCTGTGCATCTTCTGCAACCTCCAATGATCAATCGGACATCATGTTTTATAGTGCGATATACTGATCGCGTAGAATGTATCTATGATATGTTGACTTTGCCCAGCCGGATGGACTATTTGCCATCTTACCATCATTTGAATGAAGAACGTCATATAAATGTGCCAGAATCCTCGATTCAAACTAAAATAATGAAGATGAGCCACTGCCCAGAATTACTGTACCCAGTTTTCGTAATAAACACTAGTACCCGTGAGACTTTCTTCGCCATGGAAACTATCGTTGATCTCGGACCGTTACCAAAAAGAATCGAAGGCGGATGAATCTGTGGGTCAATACGATACAAAATCGACTTTCCAGAGAGCCACAGTTTTCATGATAGCGTGAGGAGCCTGTTTCTATGTTATGTGAAGGCTTAACTGACCCTTTGCCTCTCAGAGTGGCACTTGTCAATGCACCCAATGCAGGAAGACTACTTCATCGCGCTTCTTCATGTGGCACAACGTGCCCAAGACTTGTGTCACCTGGACTACGCCCCAGGATAGCCTCAAGAGGTACTACTGTACTCCAGGTCGCCAGCGAGGCTTCTGCACACATTGCGGGACGTTTCTATTCTACTGCCGTGACGAGGGTGTTCGGATAGGCATTGCAATCGGTACCATGGATCCACTATACTTGTTTGGCGAAGGCTGGGAAAAGACGAACGGTGAAGTACCAGAGCATGGGTTTGGACGCGCTCTTGCCAATGCCTGTGGCGGCCACTGCTACGCGAAGAATGAGATTATAGGCGTCACGGACAACCTTACACTTTGGCGGGGTCGGGCCTGGGCGAGGCGACAGGCTTCTAGCGGACTAGCTTGTGGTTATGACTGTGCTCCCTCGCTATATTATACGCCGGCTTGTTTATTCCATATCTTTTGAAAACGATGATTAAAGAAAACTGTGTGCACTTGCATACTCTGCATTTCACTACCAACACCCGTTATTTGTCGGACTGGCTAAACGGTCCGCTATCATCAGCTGAATCGCAAGAAAAGTTGACAACCAGCTTGGCGGGACTTGGCTGTAATCACCCACCTTCCAGAAGAGGCCAAGTCCCTTTACCGGGGTGCAGCTCGTGGAAACCCCTGCCAAATCTGTGGCACAGCACATTTGAACACCGTACGAGTGGTAGCCTGTGCGCGAAATATTCTGAGCTCTCGAGAAGTTTAACCTAGTCAACTACATCTGTCGTATCCTCTCGTTATGACTCCTTGCTGCAGCACTTTTTAAGCACCAAAGCGACAGTAGTAAATCTAAACCTTACACAGTACATATGGTACTGCCGCATCATCTAAAGCTATTGCGACAATAGCAGTAACAGGCTTGAAGAACAAGAGATATAGCGCACTTGCCATATGCCATAGATTCATCCTCAAAGGCCGCTAGCTTTCACCTAGTTGCCCCCCATGATCTCCATTCGGGACATACTCCAGTTCACACTATTCTCTACTACTGCTAATCCCCCCTCGCACGTGAACCCAAAAATACGATGGGGCGCTTGTGATGAAGCTTTTACCAACATCACCCTGGCAAAAATAGAGTGCGCCACTCTGAGTGTCCCTCTCGACTATACAGAGCCACAATCCAATGAAAGGCTTGGTCTTGAGCTACTTCGAGTTCCCGCCACATTCCAACCCTCGAGGGGAAGTATCCAGCTCAATTTTGGGGGCCCGGGTGCAACTGGACGAGACGGCCTAGCTCTTTTAGGCCCGCTTCTGTTATCGTAAGGAAGTTCGGCCTCCATTAAGGCCTTGTTGCCTTGCTCTTGAGAGCGCCGGACCTCTTATTGTTGGGCTAACATATCAACGTCTTTAGGCTTAGTGGGGGTCATTACGATCTCATTGCCTTTGATCCACGGTAAGGCGGGCTTCTTGAATACCACTGAAGTCGATTGAAACCGCCCAGCAGAGTACATGAAGCTAACAAACAATCTACAACTGAATAGCGGAACCGGCAATAATCTCCCGTTCTCATGTATCAATACCCACGATGAGGGAGTCGCCTTGTCCACCGAGTTAACATTTAGCAACGCTTCGGATGTAGCATTGGGAAGGCTCTGGGCCCGCGGTGCCATCAATGCCAATCTTTGCTACGAGAGAGCAAACAAGACTGGGGCTCTCATCGGTACAGCTTTCGTCGCAAGGGACTTGATGACTGTTGTTGATGCACTGGATGAAGACGGACTGCTACGATACTGGGGTATGTGCGGAACAGATGCTCTCATGGTCCAGGATGGGCGAAACACGCTAACAAACGATGATAAGGGTTCTCGTATGGTACAACCTTAGGAGCAACGGCTGCGGCCATGTTTCCGGATAAGATTGACAAAATGATTCTCGATGGTGTTCAGAATCCCCATGATTACTATCATGCACTAGCGTAGGTTCTGTTCCTCTTACCTTGGGGGAAGATGGCTCGAATGCTAATTCGACGCCAAACTACTCACAGAGATTTTGAGGAGTGGACCGACTCAGATAAAGCATTTTCCGGCATATTCTCTTGGTGCTTTTCAGCCCCTGAGCGGTGTAGCTTGGCTAGCAGATACCGTAATGCGGCGGAGCTCGAACAAGCTGTCTGGGCCTTGGTTGATGATGTCAAGTTCAACCCTATTGCGATGGGAACTTACTTGCTTGACTATACTGTTATCAAGGCCCTTCTGGTGCAAAATTTGTACTCGACCTATGGCTGGCCGCGGTTGACAATGATTCTGGAGATGTTGCTGACGGGAGAAATACAGGATGCGCCTGCAGCGATAAAAGATTCTGTCGCGCTGATCGAAGATTCGAAACTGATTATGGCTGTCCTGGGAATCCACTGCGGCGACAGGAGTGCGCGTGCTGCATCCCTGGACAATTATATGCCGTCAATAAACCAACTCTATAACACAAGCAGGTTGATGGGAGATATCACCTCCGCGATAAGCATGACTTGCGCTCAGTGGAACATCGAGCCGAAGGAACGGTACGAAGGGAGCTTCCAAGCGCAGACCAAAGAGCCAGTTCTCATAATTGGTAACACCTACGATGGCCTGACACCTCTAGCCTCTGCTCAGAATGTCAGTGCAGGCTTTCACGGGAGCGTCGTCCTGGAGGTAAATGGTTACGGTGTACGTATAGCGTTTTCCCTTTTAATACCTTGGTGAGACTGTGTCGGAAGCTAACCTATCCCTGATGATTAGCACGCTTCTATCAGTCTACCTTCAACCTGCACATTGAAATTTGTCTCCGCATATTGGAATGATGGCTCTTTACCAAGGGCAGGAACAGTATGTGAAGTCGACGGGCCGTTATATGGGAATGTCACTTGGGCCAACGTTATTATGAACACCATGGGAAGTGATCATCATCTCCTGGAACAGTTCATTGACGTGCCTAATGTACTGCCTTCTGTCCTTGGGTGGCTGAAATAATGAGAGAAATCCTTCTTTCTGTCTAAAACGTTGACCAGACAAAGTGGTCGTAAAACTAGTGTGAATACCAAATTCGAGCACCTATCACGAAATGTTCCATTAGCCGTAATGGCGGATACTAGAGAAGGGATCATGAGAAGCAAGGCAGTTCTTCAATAATGTGGTGAAGGTTGGAACGGACAGCAAGAGAGAATGCAAGGGGTATATCATTTAGATGGTGTGTAGGCTATGGACCCCTGCTGGTGACCTTACTTTGGTGGAGGGTTGAAACCGACAAATATGCAGGAGCATCCACTGTTAGCCGTTGACTGGACGCACCCATGTATTGGTCGGAAGCAGCCTAGGATTTTATGTCTCTACTTCATAGATGCATCCAAAACGCCAGAAGGACAAGGATGAGCACATGCGTCACGTAGCGTAGCAGGAGGTAGCCATCGCTCATCCTCAGCCAGGAAGAGAAATCAGAGAAAATACAGCACGATGAGATATTCCAACACCAACGCGATGAACCTGATTGTGTCAGTGACATCCCAACATGGCAAATGATCACCAGCTCGAGCTTGACAGTATGAGTGACCGGCTGTTGACGGAAAGGCCTCCAATCGTGGAAGAGCCACGTGCACCGAGTAATCAATCTGAACCCCAGCTCCGTTTATAGCTTCTTCTGTATTTGCTTCTTCACGAACGTGGTGCGAACCCCAGCGGCGCAGATCCTCGTCGTACTCAAATTTCGAACCCAAAGTCTAATCCGCCGAAAGGTTGCGTCTTCGCATCGATGTAAATACTCAGGAACAGACGCAGTAGAGCTTGAGAGATCACAGGTCATAAAGCTTTGAGAGAAAGTTTCAAGGAATTTAAACAAACTTTCTTAGGAGGGAAAGTGTGTTACTCCCTATGGATGATCTGCCTGTGAAACTCCCTACATAAAATCCACCCTGCGATTCTACTCGAGTGTAGTGCATCTATTGAGCCAATGGTCCCCGGTTACCCAGTTCCATGTTGCAACTCGTAACATGGATTAAACGTGACGTCAAAAGTACTCTGAGCCTTTTCTCGTCGGACACATTCTGCACCTTATTTCTTACCTAAGCGTTTCTTTTGGTCGGCAACCGGCATAATGTCAATACATTCGGTGATAGCGTCCTCCACACCAGTATCATCAGAAAAAGTCACCTCCCCACCAGTGAAATCAATAAGAAAGACGCTGGCAAGGGCACCGCCATAAACGTCTGATGCATCCATACATGCTACCTCGGCTTCATTGTCAACCATGAAGTCACCAAGGGCTGAACCCATGGCATCGGTTTCTGCAGACCAGTTGTCCCATCTGCTGGTAGGTCAGTTATCACAGGACATAACAAAAAAAAAAACACAAAATATCAAGAGGATTCCTTACGCGATCTCAGCTCCATCTTCCCAGTAAAGGGTACCAGCCCAATTCTGTGTTCCCGTTGCGGTATCTCCATCCACAATTTCTTCGGTTATGACGATCTGGCGACTATCGAGGACTGGCACCCCAGTACCGTGCTGGACAGCTCGCAGGCCTCTCACTTTGCCATTCTGGAAGTATGAAACTGTGTGATTAATTCCATTCGTTGTCACGTTGGCGAAAGCGGTCCAAGTGTTATGGGGACTGCGAGATTCCAGCTGACACGCTGTGCCACAGTCGAGGGTGGGAGCGAACGATGGATCGATGTCTGCAAACCAATCAATGTCCGTTGAACGTTTGGCATTCCCATTGTAATAGATGGATACCGCGGACGCGATACAGGTCGTAGCGACAGCGATTGCGCAAACAGTGGCGCCAGCGGGTCCCGTACTGACGAGGGCGGCTGCGCAAACCGCTGCAGAGAATTGAAAACCACCCTGGATTACGGCCGCCCAGAGCATCGCACCTTGAGGGCCGATATCAGGGATTGTAACGTCTGAGCTGATTCTTCCTGAACTAAGTGCGTACGAGGTTATGTTCTGGGGAGGGCTAAAGAGCACAAGCTCCTTTGTCGTAACCGTTGTGGGGGCAGGTGAAGCGACCACGGCAGCGGCGACAACCGCCGCGATGGTCAAGACAGCCATTGCCAGGAAGTAATTATGAGTCATCTTTCGAGTGGTGTACCAAACTCCCTGTAGATCAGAAGGTATTCTATTTATCGAGTAGCTTTTCCAAGTGAGGCGGCTGATGAGAAAAGTAATTACTTAACGTGAGGGCCGTTATCCTCTTTAACCTCTTTATATATACAAATTCTGTCAACTTCACTTGGTCATCAGGAGCGCCATTTCTTACTCGTTACCTAAATCGTAGTCTATGTGCCGCTGTTGTTGTTGGCTCTCATCCTATACTGTTGCTCTGTTCTCAAGCATGCAGTCAGCCAATATTGGGCCTGCTCCATTTTGGCCCCCAAGGGTAGAGGAGTTGCTCTACCTCGTTCTTGACAGTATTTGAGGGATTAAATTACGAAGATATCGCCAAATTAACCGAATGGCTTAATTGTAGTTACACTACAAACTCAAACAAGTTCAGCCTGTAGGATAGACAAGTGTGTACTAGTATCCAATGCGGGTACAGGGATACACAGCCGCGGGCCGGCAGGTCGTTGCTACATCGCATAGCATTATTGCGGTACTTTTTTACCTTAGTCATTGGTTATCAGTTCAGTCTTATCCAAGCCGCTTGCATTCCGTAATTTCATCAACTAAGCCACCTCTCATTGCTGATTGTGAATCGCCACCGACCCATTCGTACTTACTTTCATATTTCGGAGGCCGACTATACTTTTCCGTGCAGCGAATTTCATGGAGGAAGACAGCGTGTACACCAATTTCCATATAGTATCCACTTCTAGGTACTGTTGCCGAGGTCCAATTTGACACAGCCTAGTCGACATCCGAGATGAGGACAGCCTACATCAGAGTCGTATTTCCAGAGTATCATTTGTAATATGCATTCCCAGAAACAACCGCCCCTCCCCACGATTTCGAGCTGGTATATTTGGAACCATATGCTGATGAAGCTGAACATAAGCCAGTTGATTTTCCTGCACATCAGTGGCGCTGCAGTGCGAACCGACTTGTGCTGCCTCATTGGAGTTGTAGAATAGAGCAGTCTGGCCAATATCCGAGATGCGGCCAGCCTGAATCAGACTTGTATGCCCCACTTCTAAGGTTCTGGTGGGTGGTATGCTGTAAGCATAGGGTGCCAGCTGCAACCAGAATCCTCGAAATTCCCCCACCGTTGGGAATTACGTATGTTCGGAAACTTGGGAACTACTACAAGTAAACCTCATGCTTGTGAAGTTAAGCCAATTGTCCTGCACGATAAGGGGAAAGTGATTGGCTGCGGTCAGGGCCAACTGCACTGGAGGTCAAGTTTGCTCGTGCCGTTTAGCCGATTGAAATGGGCTCTGTCCCTTTTTCTAAAAGAAAGGGGAAAAAAAGATAAAAAAAGAAGAAAGAAAATAAACGAGGTGGACATGGTTAAGAAGTTCGAATAACTCAGACGCTGCGTTGTTTGTGACGGAGCAGAGCTTTCAGGTGTCGTTCAGTATTTTAAACAGTTTTTCAGATTGTATTTTGCCCCAGATTCGATTAGCTCCTTCACCTAGAGCCAGTTTCAGATATTTGGGTGATACCATTATACGGTTCGATAGTCATCTCTACCACACCACTACGAATTAGGGCTGATCCGCAATTCATGGGTAAGTTAGCTAAAACAGTATTGGGTTTAACTGCTTAACTTAGTATCTTCTTAACCAATGAAGGCCGATGTAGTTTACAAGTAAGTCCGCCTTCTAACTGGTTTACTTCCACACGGCCACCTTTTCACCATATAGCCCGGCCACTTTTAATCTACCGTACGCTACTATGATTGGTGCGCATCTCAAACCCATGCCCCCTGGCTCTTGTTGCTCTGAAAATTCCTCAAAATGCGCCTTATTAATCATAACATGACCTACCAACAATCGATCTCTTGTATTTTGTTCCGCTCTTGACGGTTCACCACCTTATGGAATTCTTCAACTCACGACGATTAATACTAGCTGTCCTCCAGCCAGCCTCCATTCTGCCCCAATCGGGCGATTGCGTAGCGCAAAAGAGATTGTTGCGAAACCCGCGCTGACAGTTCCGCTTAGCCAACATCCGATAGTATCAATACTGTTTCACGCTTTAATATTTTGATAACGATCCCCTATTATGGAATCTGAGTCCCGGGTGGCTGTGACCCCCAGAGTCTCGTCCCTTGCAGACGCTTCATCGTCCTCGAAGCCCGAGATCTCCTCTACCGACCCGTCACCTTACTGGTACAAACTTATGTCGCAAATACTTCCTATGTTCGGCAACCTCGTTATGGTTTTAACACATATCCTGGCTCTTTTCTTAACGCCCGCGTCACTGGTCTGTGACTCTAACGACTATGTTCTTATCGCCCTTGATGCCATCCGGGTCGCTGGGTTCTCTGCCATTGCTTTCGGGCTCGTTATCCGAATTACCATATACTGGGAACAAGAGTGGTTAACTAGGCATTCAAAGAATCTGATCATTACCAGTACTCTGATTGGATTCGTGTCGTTTTCCTTCTCCATCTGTTACCCAGAGAAGTTGACTTGGTTGTATAATCTGTTTGTAAATACATGTCGGGAAGCCGCACAGGGGCACACGTACAACGCGGGCAGCGTATAAGGAACGCACATCATACATATAGTATGAATTATGGTCTACATTGAGCTCGAGAACTTGCGCTATAAGATATATTGGCCTTGTATAGTACAATTAGCTGTCATATGCATACAATCTCTGCATCATACTTCTCCAAAATAGCTTGAGACAGGGACCGGGTATCCAGCCAGTCATATGTATAGAATCGGAAGCTCCAGGGCTTGGTGGGATGACGACGTTGCCCCGGTGTAGCCTAAGCCGAAATTAGGCGCCCGCCAAACCCATTGCAGCCCGTCTCTCATCGCCTGTTCGCAGCACTTTACTGGAGGATGCCTTGTAAGCAGTGAGAGGGGAACAGAATCTAGGAGCAGAGACAAGTCACGAGTTGGGATATGGAGGCATCGGGGTGGTAATGAGTCAAAGAGATAAATAATTCAAGTTAAATAATTGATCATATCGGTTTTGTGGTTCGTTATGAATCTGATAAAAGTAAAGCCTCCTAATACGTATAATACGTAATGTGTTGGAATCTAGGTTTATTTGGTCTCGTACGAAGCAGTAGGAATAGACACTTACCAAACGTACGTATACAGTCGCGCGAGCTACTCTAGCTATTAAGTGGCTGAGGCGTTTCAGCGACTGTGGCGTACGAGTATAAGATGCTACCGTTCGAGTTAAAGGGGAACCTCCCCTCTCTTCGTACGATGCGCCCATAGAGATATAATTGTCGACACCCAATAGATTTGTATGAATGTGAAAAAGGCCATTCAACATAATGCTTAAAACAAGATTCTGACATTAGTGAAATAAATAGTTATTTACTTAACTTAGATGATCCGATTCATAGTAATGAAAATATAGACTTTGAGTTTACTAAACTCTCGAAATGATTTAAGTGCTTCGTAGATCACATCTGTGATAGGACAAAGGTAACTGTTTAGACATTAGAACAAATTGTTTATAACTCAATGTTAGTTAAGTATTACAATTGGGGTATCTTTTTTTCCCTGGAACTTTAGTTAGGGTATAACTGAGTCTGGTAACGGCTTGAAGTTACATATAATGAATCGACCTCGATATCACTTTCGACGTATGGGGATCCAATGCATAAAATGTTGGGTCCAAGGGCTGGAGCCTGGGGCCATCGAAGTAGTACTTCACCCTCGTTAGCCCTATGGGACGAGTCGACCGTACTTCTTCTTCTGCTTGTTCTTCTTCACGAGCCCCAAGTTCCGAAGGTGCCCACCACGCCAGCGGCACAGATCCTCGTCGTACTCTAATTTCGAGCCCAAAGTCTGATCCGCCCAGGTGTTTCGTTTTCGCCTCGATGTAAACACCCAGGAACAGACGCAGGTATAAACGCTCAGCTGCCGCTTCCCATATTTCCCGCGACCCGAGTCTTGCCGCAATGGTTGCGGGTGATTCATCTTCTTTGGATCGCGTTATCAAGCAGACGAGAGAGCCATTCACTGAACCCACAGCCACGATGATCTCCTGGGAATCTTTCAGCTGCCAGTTCACCCAACATATGGCAAATGCTATCAACCTAGGCCGCGCGAAGCTAACAACGTGCTCCCACTCAACAGTGTACTCTTTTTTGCTGACTGACTTGCACGCTGGTAGATCTTCTGGAAACCATCCGTCGTTCGAGGAACCTGTATAGATATCCTGGACAGCCAATATACACCCTGGCTCTCGCTCGTGGTGGACTGTGAGAGAACCCAGGCCCCATGGTTCATACTGCGGTGGACGCCGAGCTCTATCGTCACCCGTGGCGCGGATGTATATTCTCTGTAGTTCGAACCCGTCAAGTTCAACTTTCCCTTGAACTAGTGGCTTAGACACTATATGTGTGACACGCGACCACCGATGGAACAACACGTCGTCCTCGCTATCCTTTTTAAGAATGAGGCAGTGCAGGTGCACAGATGGACTGAGGCGGCTCGGCCTCTCGATGCACCATGGAAATGCTAAGAATAGTCCTGGAATATTGTTCCAAGGCTTGAGGAGTAGTGTAAGACAGAGGCCCCTGCTTGTCCACTGCGGAGGGTCTATACGAATGGGTCCAGTGCTGGGTGTCAACGACGGCAAGCGAAACATGGATGGAGAGACCGATGAAATTGAGTCATATCCAGGCCAGGTTCTTCTCGTCCCCATGCTCTGAACTTTCTTATTACTTCGAGGGAAGACGCTTGAAGGAGTTGCTGCAGGCTTGCGTGCGAAGACTCGCGGCGAGAGCGGCAGCGCGCCCCTGATAGAACTACCTGCTTCAGCGATATGCTTGCGGTCTTGTTCTTCCGTCCAGATGAGCATGGTGTAATCTTCCAGCTTGCTCGACACTTCAGACATCAGCCGGACAAATGCCTGCTCCCCTTCCCCGTAAAGTAGGGGCATATTGACGTTGAAAAGGCCCATGAGGCAATAGGCCATATCTTCCGGCCGTGTGGTGACTCTGTCAGACACCCATGAGAGGCGCTGAGCAATGGAGCAAGAGGTAGGGCTCCAGCCGGATAATACGTCCAAGGGGATACCAGTTCGCTGATGGAGTTCGAAACGAAGAGAGTGCTTAGTCCCAAAATCGGCCCAATTTCTGTCATAGAACACCACCCTGGCGGGCGCTATCAGCTCCTGCAGCGTCCAGCCCCTGGAAAACCAGCGACAGCAGGAGAATACGAAGCTGTTGAGACGAGGAAACTCGTACACCATATCGGAGAAGTAAGCATAGCAAACAGCCGAGGATTCGTACCAGTGGTACATGGAGTTGATAGCTTCAGTCAGCTCGGCCGAGGAGCTCTTGTCGATGCAGCACGTGTCTACCCAAACCCATTGCAGCCCATCTCTCCTCGCCTGCTCGCAGCACTTTACTATCTTGTCAAAGCCTTTCTTGACGCAAGCATCTTCCAGGGATTGTATGTCCTGAAAGGAGACCTCGTCGTCCTCCCAAGTGTGCGACAGAATGGCATACCGGGGGATGTTGACTCCGACGAATTCCGCTAGCTCCAGGTTCCCGGCGCCTAATAGCCGCATCGTTCAGCTGAGCCCAGTGGTGCTTCCCTAGTATCGAGCTCGGGGGATCCTCGCAGTGAGACTTTCTGCTCGCCGCCCTGTCGCATGGTGGATTTCTCTTTACAAATTAAAATAGAGAAAGACTCGATAGGTTCAAGACGCTCTCAACGGAGCAAACGAGACGTAAGCAAGGCTGGGTGGGCCTCTCGTGGGGTATCTCCCGACGGGCAGCCTTCTTGGCCCCCACCTCGGCCAAGGCCGCGCCTGATTTGACGTTGTCGGGAGCGGGTCGAGCTCAACCGAAGCATCCCATCGCACTGCATAGGCAATGGCTAGCCGTGAGCATAGTCCCCTAGAGCACACAGCACGGGCAGCGTTAGCATGAGGCTCTGGGGAGGAGGCCTCACCCGTCCCTCCCTCCAGCGCAGTATTCGAGCTGACTGCTGGTGAGCCTTCACGGTTTCGTTTGGGGGCGCCTGCCGGATTTCTTTGTGCGCGGGGCGCAGCGAGCTCAGCCTTGATAATACTTGAACTTTGCTCCGTAGATATTTCTGAGCCAGTTAATTGTTTACCAAGTGGCCGTTTGGAATAAAATGTATCTTGGGGAAGACACAATAGACATGCGCGATTGCGCATGGGATATTTCTCCAAGCTTATTATAATTATATAAAACCCGTTTTCGCTCCGTCAATGTGCTGATTTGCTAGCAGGCGGGTGGTTGTGGCGGCAGCACCCTGTAGACAGTTGATTACTTAGTATTCGCCCTTGCAGATCCCTAGAGTCGGTGCAAGTGGCTGCGCGTGGCACGGTTGAACCCTATCTAAACTTGGTGAATCCTTGTTTTTCTTTCGCGATGCGTGCGAGATTCCTTCACTATCGCCATCCTTCTCGTCACTCGGAAGCCAATTGACTACGTAAGGCATTCACGTAGCGTAGTTGGGTACTTTATTTTGTCTTTACTGGAAACCCCAGGTTTCGATCGCATGCATTGAGACCCCTTGCCGGGTTTGAGCACGTGTGCCGCCTCGCTACCATGATGCACACGCATTGTTACACAGCCCAGCTCGCAACGCGCTGCTTAAATCATGATGCTTGTAGGACTCCAGAAGGAAGCGGGGTTAGGTAATGACGTTGCTTGTTGGAACCGTTATGCGAATTGCAGCAATGCATGCATACATCGTTTCGTCAGATGTTCCTTATAATTACCCTGGACTACCTACTTGGTGGGTTTTCATTCTTTGATGGAGCACTAACGTAGTTTCAATTAGTGGGGCATTACGAAATGATGGGATGCAAGTTAATAAGTTCAGAAACCTAACATGCAAGTCAACTTTTGGCCATAAGTGCAGCATCAAGTTTAAGGCTTGAGGGGGGAGCCTTGAATGAGAACCCTTGAATGAATTTGTGGTTCCTTTGTACCTAAAGAATGCTTCCTAGACGTTGTCCCAATTTCCCTATTGTAAGAAGCCATTCAAGTTACAGCTTACGAGATTAAGCAACCCAGAGAACTCCAAAATGTATCAAGGAAATGGCTATACACAGCATCACCTTCCGACCTCAGTGCCTCTGGCCTCGCTGTCCAGTGACCGGGCAGACGGCATCATCGGCGGCGTTATGGGGAGGGTCAACGGCGGGGTGCTCAGTAATTTTATCCTAGAGAAATAAAATAAGAGGAGTCAGAGAGTTTCTTTTCTAAGAATGTCACGGTAGGGACCTCGGTGCGTTTCAATCTGGTGACGTACCTTGTGGTGGCCAACCGTAGCCTTGGTTACTGGGCAAACGTCGCCCTCTGAAGCGTTGGCCGTGCTAGTATGGTTTCAACAAGTGTCAGCATCGCAGTTCTTCTTTTGCCTGGAAAATAAATGTGTAGTTGTGTCTGAATTTCTGGCTCTTTGTTTCTTCCATGTTCAAAGATCAATCCATACCTCGGGTGATTGGGCGGTAGTACGGTCGTAGCAGTTCCTACGACGGGGCAGATATCGCCGTCCACGGCCTGGACTTCGGGCTTGGTCACGGCCTTGTTCAGGGCTGGGCAGAGCTTCGCGTCGGCCTTGCTGGCGTCGGGGTGATCTTTCGGCAAGGGCACAGAGGGGTGCTGGTGGAGGTCTAGTTATCGTGCAATGCTATTAGTTACCTAAGAAGCGCGGGGCTCTCTCGATCTGCCCCACCATCGGGCGATATGGCAGAAGAAGAAGAAGGGTAAAAAAAAAAACCTACTGGCATGGTGATCCGACTTCGCGCCCACTACCGGGCAAACTTGTCCAGGCTTGGAAAGATCGATATCTGTGAGAGTAAAGGCCAGGTTAGCTGTTGAGGCAAGATACGATACGATGCGATGCGATGTGGTGATGCTAGGCGACGCAACACGACACGATAATGCGCGGCGGTAGGGACGGGTAGCTACTAACCAGGGTGTGAAGGTGGGAGGGTGTCGTTGGTGGTACCTGTGTGGAGCCACATTCACAGTTAGCCTTCCAATGAGCGCATCCGCAAAGTAAGCATTTGCAGCATAGCAGTAACTTTTTAGGAGGGGTCGCCGACGGGAGGGACACTTTACCAACGACGGGGCAGGCAGCGGCAGTGGCCATGTCTAGAGTTTCGAGGTCAAGAAGAACAGTGTGTATGTAAATAGAGTGTGTTCTGGTCTGGTCAAGTAGGCAGAAAGTAGGCGAAGAAGGGGGGAAAGTTCAGTGCCCCTTGGAGGAAGCTCTAGGCTGGGTTTTATTTGATCGAAGCGAAGGCACAAAGTTTGGACGCGTGTGACGTTTGTTGGTACAGCAATGCGAACTGCTGGCTAACGTTATTAGCTGCCTTGTCCTGCTCTGCCCACTAGAGCCGGGCTATCGTCGGCCTGGTAAGGGCGTAAAGGCCCCTCTCAAGGTTCCCAGGATTTCCCCAGGAATCAGCTTCCTCCATCCAGTAGGCAGACTTACTTGCTAGCATTCCCATCCCATGGTTTGCTAGTCAGCCCACTCAAGCCCAGTCGCCTTTGGCTTTCGCACGTTTCAAAGCAGACCACGTGATGACGTCACGGGCCAGATTCCACCAGTTCTGGTTCGAGGCTGATCTGCAAGATTGACTCGGCGCTACAGGCACAGCGAATAATCACCATTTCAGGCGGAGCTTCTCCTCGCCCTATAATTAAGTGGTAAATGCCATTGGACAACCTCAACTGCAGGCAATTGACAAGCTTTGTATCTTTCGACACATATTGTTATAAAAGTAAAATCAATATATAAATATATAAATCTGAAAGGCTTTGAATATTTAAATGGTGCTCTAAACAGTACTATAATTGATGCCTTCATGATTCCTGGAACAGCACCTAGCGCGCTGCAACGAGCAAGTGCATAACTTTCCAGTACATAGGAACAGACATATAATAAAAGACGTGCCGAAAAAGTCAGCAGAACTCCTTAAGCTCAGATCCATCTTCATTACTGTCTTCTTACACCTGTGCTCGACCTCTACAAAACTTTTACTCGATCCAGTAAGTAAATATTGAAAAGGTTATAATTTGAAGATAGTTACTTCTACGCGTGTTACATTACTGCCTATTCGCCGTCGCATTTCCCAGCTCACCTAAACTCTTATTGTCGTCAATTCGAATTGGATAGGAATGATTGAGCTGGCGCTGCAGACTTTTTGCTTGTTTATACTCGCTCTATTTCTCAACTAGATGGTTGCTTTCTAAATACCACATCGTCTGTATTGGAGGGTTTTACGTCATGAGTCAGGCCTGTTATATGATAAGTTGCTAGGCTTTTAGGTAGCTTTGATTACTCCCAAGATTGGAAGATAAGACAATTAGAAATTGAACTCGTTATGGTGGATTCCTCAGCTATTTGGTCTACCTGCGTCCATTCGTGCATTCAATATTCCACCCTTTAACTTGGTGGAACGTGTAAAATAGCACTAATATGCTACGGCCAATGTCATCGTGAGCATCAACTAGTGCTCGCCTGGGTATTCCTCAGCCGTTGCATGACTGCTCATTTTGTTTGTCTCAACATCCATGATCTGCTCAGCAAGAGGCATAGTTCCCTCCGTGGGTGTATCTGGCCTCTGCTCGGGGTTGTCGTCAGGGTGATCCGCCACGAACAGCTCGCTGAGGTTACCCAGCGAGAGCGCCTTCTTGTACACTTCCAAGCTGGTGGCGAATTCGCGGTGCTTGCCGATGCGGATGGAGTCAAGCAACTTCAGCGCGAAAATCTGGCAGTTGTTGTCTATGAGGTTGTATCCTGGCTTCTTCTCTCTCATAGTGAAGATGGTCATGTCACCTGCGGCGCACCAAAGATGAGAAATCAATTGAGCCTCGCGTTCTTAAAGTAATGGGACGACTCAGAAGTCGGGCTTACCGGCTTGCTTAAGTGCTTCATCGTTGAATCTGGTCTTGCCGACCTCATACGTGTGCCACTCCTCGCGGACAATCTTGCCATTCGTGTAAATGACATCGAGTTTTTCGTCCTTTTCGTTTTGGGTATAGGATTAGTTTATGCGACCGCACACTGGCATGCTTGGCATCTTGCCTTGCCAGGAATAAAGGGGGAAGGAAGGAGTAGCAAAGAAAAGGAGGGAGATTTACCATCCACAGCTGGTGGCAGTAGTCGCCCACCAATACGGCCCAGTGCTGCGTCGGATCGGGGAAGTGGTTGACGCCGTCGGTGATCATCTTGCCGAGGCCGGTCTTCTCGGCGAACCACTTGCCGGCGAGACCGGCGACCGGGTGCCAGCCGATCTCGACCATGCGCGGCGAGCCGCTGATGTTAATTTCGCCATCGGGTATTACGCTCGGGGTCTGGCCCAACCCCAGCGACTTTTCGAGCTTGTGCTTGCCTTTATGGAGCTCTTCGGTCCTGAAGGAGGAGAAAAGGGGGAGGACAACCCCGTGTTACAACCAACATACACGATCCATGATAACTCCTATTGATAGGAAGAGATGGGAGGGGAATGGGGGTTATGGAAGTATATTTACAAGAAAGCACCGACCCTGGCGCGCATAGACGTCTCTTCGCCGTCTCCATCCATCTTTAACTTCTTTGCCAGGTTGTTGAGGTGGCCAAAGTGGGGCATGAGGAAATGTGTCTTGCTGTAACTGCGAGGTGAGCTTTGGGGTTATGGCGATCGTAGTTGTTGGGGTTTCACTCGTTTCTTCACCTCGATGATATCTCGCTTTGCGGATGGTACCAGCTGCTTATGTTGTACCTTGCTCGCCGCTCTCGAGACAAACCGTAACTCGCGAAGACCGATTGCGAGAGGGGCAAATGCCGCAGGAGAGCACGAGGGGCACTAACAAATTTCCTCATTGGCTAGGGCTCGGCGCCACCACAGCCACGCGTTGAGGCGCCAGGCACTGCTTTGAGCCCGCTGGCTGGTTGCGGCGGCTGTCCCGTCATCCAGCTGAAGCTCCACGCGGTCCAGTCCATAACGGAATGGGTAGGTAGTGCAATGCATGGGATAGCTGATGTCCCCTAGATAGGCAATTTCCGCAGGTAAGAGAACCCAGTAAACCCTGGGACCAAGCTGACCCACAATGGAAGCAACTACACAGTATAAGAAACCTCCACAGCTTGGACTCCTTCTAGTCAGAGATTTGTACGGGTACTTATCTGCGCGCAAAATGAGACTCAGACCAAATCTACGGAGTATACACAGGTGATTAATAAGTTTTGAATGCGTCGATGCAAATTATTGCCCCTCACCCTTGGTATTCCCAAACGCAGCCGCGGATGCACGCGGAGGTGATCATCAACGGGTTCCGCAGCCTCCTGTATTACCGATAGAACTGACATCCTTGAGTATATACATGCCCGGGGATCTTCTCCGATGAACACGGTAGGCAACATCAGTAACCGAGACTGGTCTTGGACAGTTGTTTTGCCCCGTTAACCCGAGCCGTCCGCATAAGGAAGACTTTCCCCAACTTCTCCAACTAACGTAGGTCGCAGTCACCAATAGTGATGAGAAATGACCTCCCCGCGAGCCAGCACTCTGCAGATGTGGGGGATAGCGACCCGAGGCTTTATCCGGATGCGGTGGCCGGAGGCATCTAATTGGCGCCTGGGTAAAACGTGGAGCAACGGCAAATGTTGTATTCTGCTGCCCGCAGGTCTATTCCGCACCGTCGTCATGATTCAAGATCCCAGGATCGTTGGGATCCCCTCAGGAGGGGCTTACGCTCACCCCGCACTCCGCTAATGATACGAATTCTGGGCCGACACACAATCACTCACAAGGCTCCATGCTATATGAAGCGAGAAGAAGCCGCTACCTGCTCCTTCACCTGGTAAACTTGCTGCCTACACTTGCTGAATTCGACATATTAGAAGTTCCTTGTTTCTAGTAAACATCAAGAGTTACATCCTGTTGACTTCCATTAACCAATTTTCTGAAAATGAGCGACGGTACAACTTCGTCAGACTTTGAGATACCAAAGGAATGTGTCGCAGGCGTCGTGGTCAATGAGGGACCCAACTTCCACATCGAGGTGAAGAACGTCCCTGTTCCAGAAATAGGTATGCAACCCCAGAAAAAGCGGGCAGCGGAGGCGAGGGAGAGAAAGAGTATACAAAATGGAGAAGACAAGTCATGATCGCATGCAATTACTTCCTACGCACCGGGCAATTCATCATCTAACCGAAGTTTCTCTACATAGGCCCCGAAGATGTGCTCATCAAGCTCAATGCGACGGGTCTCTGTATGTCGGATGTCCACTACATGCTGAACGACTGGAATGCCCCACCCATGTCGACCTTCGGAACAATATGTGCAGGCCACGAAGGTGCCGGGGTCATTGTCAAGGTCGGCGAGCGCGTCAAGCACCTCAGGGTCGGTCAGCGCGCTGGCTACAAGCCTATTCAGAACGTGTGTGGCACGTGCAACGACTGTAAGAACGGCAGGGAGACGTATTGCCTCAATGGAGTCCACACGGGTCTGCATATCGACGGTAAGGTTTTCTTCAATCCATTCGCAATCTAGAGATGAACAACAGGCTTTTTGTGAAAACTCGCTCGTATCCTAACGAAAACAACAGGATCATATAAGCAGTATGTCACCTCCCCGGAGCGATACACCACCCTGATACCCGACGGGATCAGCGACTACGTCGCCGGGCCGGTCATGTGCTCGGCTTCCACCATCTACACGTCGATCAAGGAGTCAGGGGTACGCCCGGGCCAGTGGGCCTGCTTCCCTGGGGGCGGTGGCGGCGTTGGCATCCAGGGTGTCCAGCTCGCAGCCGCCATGGGCCTGCGCCCCATCGTTGTGGACACGGGCGCCGAGCGCGAGGCGCTGGCCCGCGAGATGGGTGCGGAGGCGTTCGTCGACTTCAAGACCGTGGATAATCCGGCCAAAAAGGTCATCGAGATCACCGAAGGGGGCGCTCATGGCGTCTTTGTTACGGGTGAGTTCTAGAGCTAGCATACGAGAGTAGGTTGAAATATGGGATAGCTGACGATACGAACAACCCATTAGCTATCCAGTCTTACCCCATTGCTGTCGATTACCTGGGTATGGTTCAAGGTGGAGTCGTCATGTGGTCAGTTGTCTAATTAGCTGTTGAATCACCAGTTCGCATTACAGTCTGCTAAGAAATAGAGAAACAGCATCGGGCTTCCCCCGAAAGACAAATTCCACATCGATGTCGACCCGAGTCGGCTGATCTTTCGTGGCCAGTCGATCAAAGGCACTCTCGTGAGTAGCTTAGGAGATATCGACGAAGCGTTGCAGTTTGCGAAACGAGGTAAACCTGTCATTCCCGATCTCTTCCCGGGCTCCATCCGCCGACCAAACTTGAGGCTTACTACTGCTTTGCAGGAAAACTATCACTGAAGCCGACTGTCGTTGGTCTTTCCAAATTTAACGAGTCAGTCCAGAAACTCAAGAATGGCGAAGTTGCTGGGTAAGTATAATTCGTCTTTACGTCTTTACTGCTCTACTTTACACACCAGGACAGCCAAGACGATAACCGTGAAGCTAATCGTGTTGATAGCCGCATTGTTGTTGATTTCAACTTGCCTTGATGTCGGTTATGCAACTCGTCAGCCTTATTCCATAGGTAGCCTGGTGGATGAGAGTGGTAGGCATTTTTAGTCTGGCAATGTGTGTTTGAAATCACTGTATTGGCATGGAGGGTTAGTCTTCGCTGCTTGAATATAACGTATTTTCCCCTGCCGGAAGACATTGTCCATATAGTCTGTACATATTATCCCTTTTTGAGTGCACGAGGAAGAACTCAAAGAAATTAAGGAAGAAAGTAAGGAAAAAAAGAGGTAAAAAAAAAAGCCAAATATTCACTTTATTAGCCTTTGCCCATTTCCGAGAGGCTTTCGCACCAACTCGGACGGACATGCTTATCAATCTAGCTCACGATTGTACGTATCGTGGGGGCGTTAATCGGCTCGGGGGCGGCTCGCCGCTCTGGGTCTGGATTTCGTCCGGTTCGTCCGAGTAAGGGAGCATTTATGTCGATGAGCCCAGATGCGCGTTCTCCTTAAGCCACCCTTTCTCTGTGTTTACAACAATTCAATTGTGCTAAATACCAAGTTTCACCTCGAGCATCTCTAAAGTCTTTTGTTTCTTTTTGTTCTGTTGGGTTTACTACACAATGGCCGCCACAACCCCAGCACCAATAAAGCTCATCGTGGTACTAGGTGGCTCCTATGCGGGCGTATCCACAGCTCACTACACGCTCAAGCATGCAATTCCCAAGCTTCCCGAGCCTGAGTCTTATCGGGTTGTCCTGGTCAGCCGATCGGGGGAGGCCATGTGCCGTCAGGCGACCCCTCGTGCCATGATTGCCGACAGCATGTTCCCGCAAGAGAAGCTTTTCACCAGCATTCCTAAGGGCTTCGAGAGTTACCCTAAGAACTCGTTTCGATTTATCAAGGGCACGGCGACAAGCCTGGACCACACAAAGCGTGTGGTATCCTTCACCGTGGCCGAGACGGGTACCACAGAGACTCTAGAATTCCATGCCCTTGTCATCGCTACTGGCGCATCGACGCCCTCTCCGCTACTTGGGTTTAATAAGGACGAAGTCGCCCTCAAGGACAGTTGGGCTACATTCCGCGAGTCTCTCAAGACCGCCAAGTCCATCGTCATCGCCGGTGGTGGCCCGACCGGCGTGGAGATCGCCGGCGAGCTGGGCGAGCATCTCAACGGCCGCGCCGGGCTCTTCAAGTCCAAACCGCACAGCCCCAAGGTTAGCATCACCCTCGTGACCTCGAGCTCCAAGCTCCTGCCCTTGCTTCGCCCGTCTATCGCCGACAAGGCCGAGCACCTACTCGCCCAGGTGGGCGTGACGGTGGCAAAGAACAGCAGGGTCGCTTCTGTGAAGCCCGAGGACTCCGGCGCCGAGACCTCGCTCGCCGGCAGGACGACGGTTACCCTCGAGGGCGGTAAGACCCTGGACGCGGACATATACATCCCCGCGCTCGGCATGACACCCAACGTGAGCTTTGTAGACATCTCGCTGCTCACGGCCGACGGCAGCGGCCGCATCGAAACCAGCAAGGCGCTGCGGGTCGACAAGGCGGGCCCTCGGATCTACGCCATCGGCGACGCGGGCTCCTGCGCCCGGCCCGCGGTGCACAACATCCTGGGTTGCGTGCCGGTGCTGGGTGCGAACCTCAAGCGCGACCTGCTGATCGCGTCGGGTCAGATCACGGAGGCCGACGCCGCGCCTTTGCGCGAGTTCCAGGAGGACGCGCGCGAGATGCAGCTCGTGCCCATCGGCCAGAGCAAGGGCGTCGGCGCGGCTATGGGATGGGCGCTGCCGAGCTGGCTCGTGTGGCTGATAAAGGGACGGGACTACTGGCTGTGGACCACGCCGGGGGTGTGGGGAGGAGGTCAGTGGGCCAAAGAGTCGTAGGACACTATTATAGTGTTCCTGGTGGGAAGAGGGAGACATAGCCGCTAGCTTTCTCTTCTCCGGTATGATCTGAATCCGAAGGAGCCTAGATTCAGCCGGCAGTCTTGTCTTGATATATTTACCTTCCTCAGTTACTGCACAGCGCAGAGTTTCGTATGTACCAAAATACCGAGTAAATGCACCTGATTTAACCTTAACATGTTTAGTTATGTTGAATGAAAAAATACGGCAAATGTGGCTGTGAAGAATTCCGTATTGCCGTGAGTAAGGACATGGATTGTAAGGGGGCTATTGGAAGAAATGTTCTTAGCTAGGTCGCCTGTGACTAGGTGCAACAGTCAGCAAGTCCTTTCACACACTTTCACATGCTGCTCTTATTGATTGAGATCTTCATTGGTATAAAAAGAATTCAGATCGACGACAGCTAGAAGATCGGAGTGGGCAAGCATGAGAGCATTGGTTGAGATTTCACTCTGGGGGCAGGGTAAGAAGTACTCATGGGCTGATTTAAATGAAGATCATAGAAATGGCGAATTATCACAACTCGAACTGTTTCATGAAACAGCCTATCTCGAAAGTTGATCGGGTAGGCCTGCCCTGTAAGCGTACGTGCGTGTGTTAATCACGTCTCGTTGTGAGTCAGCACTGCATCGGACCGGCGGTGCTCGTTATTTCATTGCCCAACAATGCGTTCGAACCAACGCCGAGGACATCAAATATTAGAATGTAGAGACCGTCTTAAGATTAGGACCCTCTTATCATTTTCTGTCTCTAGAAAAATAATAATACGACGGTCAAGAACGTCATGTCAATTCAGAATCAAATGATAGAGCCTCTCGCCCAGGAGCTACTAGCGCTGGACAGCACGGAGCGGCTGGAGGTGATTCTCCGGATCTGCCGGCAGGGCAAATCGAGCAAGCGGGCCCGACTGTCGCGGCAGATAGTCCAAGATATCAAAGCCCGGCGGCTACGCGAGAACACAGCCGGCTGGACCGATCTGCCGCCTTATCACCTCGATCTGAGCAACAACCCGACCACACCACCGACGATCGCCGCAGTGGAATCCGGCACCAGGATGACAACTTCAAACACCATCAATGAAGAGGCCACCGGGTCATCTGTAGCAGCTGGGATGGCGGATTGTACGACGACAGGAAATATTCACGGGGGTATGTTTAAAAAAAGGAGGTTGGCGTCGATTGAGAAGAGAAAATAGTACGACTAACTTTACAGCAGGGCAGCTGACGATGCGCGAAGGATACACGAATGGCCAATCAACATTGACACCGCCATGTTCTGGTACGGAGAGCACCAACCAAGCCTGCGAAGACGGCGTATCGCAAAACACATCACCCACTATCGCGACTAGCAACAATCGGACGAGCAGAGTAAAGGGTAGCTTGAGTAAAATCGGTAGATTACTGATATTTGGGCATCTATGTTTATGAAGACGGTATCGAGTTGATGGAATCGATGAGGAACCCCTCTTTAAGCAGTGACATTCAAGATACGAGTGGGGGAAAAGAGAATTATGTAGATGATACCCGGTGGTCAACGCACCATGAGAAAATAGTGAAGATGCTTGGATAATGGCGGTGAGGATTATACTGGGTAGCATTGATATTGAATTACTCAATTATAGATCTCCTCCACCTTCTAGCATGCTTCATATTAGTTTTTGGAAGGGCGATATTAAAAATAAACTCTGGTATTCAAATAACTTCCTGTGGTAATTATTGTTACATTGATACAGCTAGAAGGTAGTAAAATCCTCAGTCATAAAACCTTCTAGTCCGCTGAATCCCGACACAACCTAGAGACAATGTCAGTCAGCTGATGAAAATTCACGGGACACCTTCCATCACGGCATTACTGCTTACCATTGAATCGAAGTGAGTCCAGTCAGTGATGTCAGCCATCGAACTGCTAGGGCTACCGTCCATGTTTCCAACGTCGTCCGTAATAGAGACACTCGGAAAGTTAAGGGAAGAGTTGATGTGGTGGTGGTGCTGCCCTCCGGAGCCAGTGATTGGCGCAGCCGAGTTATCAGTGCTATTCACATGCGCTGTGGCACCATTGGTAGCCCTAGCTGAGGAAAATGAGGGAGTGCCTCTCCCCTGGATCTGCCGCACCGCCTCGATGCGCAGTTGCTCTAGAACGAGCGAGTACCGCTTGGACAGGGAGTCCTTTGCAGCAAAGTTGGCGATGTGATCTTGACATCTGACGGCTGCATCAAGGTACGTCTTGTACGTTTCGGAAGTCGAATGCCGCTGCTGGATTGCGTAGACATATAATATCACGACTGCCGAAAATGCGAAGTAGAGAGTGAACTACAAGTGGTTAGCATATTAATAAAGAGAATTTACACACAATGTTTAATACTGATACAAAGGGAGGCGTACCCAATATGCTCGGAACATCAAATCCGACTGAACGAGACCGTCGACTGTATCAACGATGCTCATGGCGGCTTTCAAGCACTCTCGTACACTGGAGTCGTCCCGAGCCCGGTGCGACGGGTCTGGAGATGCTATCTCATACTGCTGGAGCTTCGCAAAGTTGCTCAGAAGAACGGGCCGATGAGTCAAGATCATGGCGTGCCAGTATGCTAGGTTGAGGACATTCCGCTGTCGTTGGTAGATCGGCCGAAGGAGAGACGCGCTGATCCCCTTCACGTCAAGAAACTGGGATATCTGTGTTCTCCATTCCTTTAAAGCATTGGAGCATTTCGCCGTCAGTGCTACACGCTTAGACTTGGTGACGGGCCGTATAGAGTAGAGGTCTTGAAGTATCATGCTGACGATCTGCGACAGTCTTTCTCAGCGTTAGCTGTGAGGCTAAAAAAGGAAAAAAAGGATGATGGGCTGTCATATACTTGACATGATTGACTGGAGCAAGCATCAGAGATTGTCCCCGCTCCGCGTGGGATGTGATACGATCTGCGAAGATGTCTTTGTCCTCTATGCATGCTGGTAGTTCGGTGTCTATGTCGGGATCGTGGAAGGTCCGCGGACGACCCAACGCCGCGCTGAGGTAATTGTCCAGACTGTAGGCGCACCAGAACGTTCGTCGGCGACACTCGATTTCTATATACGTGTAGCCACTGGCCACGTCTACTTTACGGTTGCGGTTTAGACCAATGGCGAGTGCCAAATGTGCGGTTGTGCCAAACAGGCTCCAGCAATGGTTAACGCGCGACTGGGACAGCAGCCAGAAACATTGAGTTAATCGGGCTTGCACACTGGTCAGACGAATAGACCCCTTTTCCTTTGATAATTGCTGATCTGCTGCGAGAAAATATCGTGCGCTATAGAAGCCGGGTTAGATGCAAGGGGTCATGGTAGTAGCCACGAATAATGCGTAAGTTAACTCACCTGAGATCCGGATCTGGACCCACAGCGGAGTGGGATTGCGGCATGTGAACCTGGGCGTGGGCAAACATCATAAACAGCGCCGCCTTCCGACTCGGTGCATCGTCTTGATTCCTCATCATGCCTTTTGTGGAGTAAAATTCCTCGAGCCATGACTCTGCCGTCGGACGGTGGAAGAAGCGATGTGTCGGCACGGCAAAGTCAAAGTACCATTCTAACAGTCTCTGAGCCTCATCCTTGGGCATGAGGAGGCAGAACGATGGATCATATTCTGGAAGTGGAGCATCGCCAAAGGTAAAGATGGACGAGGTTTGTGTAAAAGAGACTGTCTGGTGCAGCTGTCTCTGCATCCGGAGCAAAAAGGACACGCCCGATGCGGGGCCGATATAATGCCCTTGTAGGTCTGTCTGGGAGGGCTCAGGTGACACCCGTGATGATGGTGCTACTTGGTGGGGTGCATCCAGGGACATTATATTGGTGGCCTCTTCTGCTTCGCCGTTGACGTGACTATGGTCTGCTGCTGTCAAGTTGGCAGTACTAGAGGCGTTTTCCGACCCCTTTCGACTGCCACCACCGGCAGATGGCGGATACGAAGGACTCGAATGGTGTAGACCAGGGGATACTGGAGAGTAAAAGGACTGCGGGTGGGTTGCCGCGCCGGAAACGCTCGCTGCCTTGGGGATGGCGGGGAGTATACCCCGAGAGTAGACCGCATCGTAGGTGCACTGGAACCCCGTCTGCGTGCACGGGTCGCAGGGCTGGGTGCCGTTGCATTTCACCTTGCGTCTACCCACGCCGGTCGTTAATACTTTAGTTAGGCCACCACGGGGGTTTGATCACAAGTTCGGTGTTCACAGTCCAACTCACCTCTTACACCGATCGCAGGCTCGGGTGACACGGACTCGCTCTCGGTCCCTTTTCCGCTTGGCCGCAGAGCGTGGGGCAGGGCTCGAGCCGGAGGGGACAGGATCCGGATCCATCTCCACGTCGTCTGCGGGATGTCCCAGGCTCGTCGGAGATAGCCTAGATATGCTGGATAAGTAAGGCTCCGATCTATTGCTGGAGTAGTTTATAGCAGAGAGAATGAACGGTAGGAGGTTGTCGGATCTGCTGTGTGTGGCCAGCTTCGGATAAGTCTGGTTGACTGAGGTAGTGATCTGGGGAATCGGAAAAGCGCAACCCCACAAAAAGTGCCCTCCCTGTTCAACCGCGCTGTCCCTAGCCTGGACTAGCCTCAGCATCTGCCCACTAACCACTAGCCAATAACCACTAACGCTGCTGCTGCTTCCCAGGGTCTTGGCCACAGCGATGACATGTATGACATGCATTTATTTAACTTACATGATTCTATTGATTACGTGCTGACACTTCGCTTCTCTGCATGAGGAAGGGGATAATGAGCGATGGAGGACGGATTCTTCAGAAATAATGGGTACACAGATTGAAGGTTTATTATATGGGCTACTGCTGCACTCGTCTCAGCCAATAATTAGACCTTATTTTTCATTACTGCCACACACCCAGACATGGGAGACCTCAAGCTCAAAGTCCAGTTATCTCGTAGGCATAATTCACAATCTGTGGATTCAGGAGATTCCTACTTGTGCCACCGAATCCCCACATTCTAGGCCTAGATCCATAGGTAGAGAGCCCAGGTCAGAACTCCAATCAGGGCACCTACCACGGAAAGCCTTCACCATAGCTGCCTTGACATAAACGTGCATTGGACCTGCCAAACTGACCTCGAAGTCCTCTACCGTATGTCGCATGGGCCAAGGCTTCGATGGCACTTCCAATCCGAGCAATGGACAGATCTGTTCCCAGCCAAGGCCGTCTTCCAACTGGACGACGTGCAGTCTCTCCGGTGGCACAACTCTCTTGATCTCCGCAAGGCTGCGTAACGTCGTCAGCTAGTACGCAAAGCAGGAATTCCTCAACCGCGGCTCTAAGTCGGTACCGAGCCGTGCACTCACTAGTTTATATAATATTGCTTCAGCGCTTCCTCCCCCTCAGGCGTCGGTCCCTTGCCGTCGGTGACTTTGTCCACCAGGAGCTTCATGGTTATTATCCAGTTGCCATAACATCTCGTCGAAGTACTTGAGCAACCCGAGAGGCGCCGTCCTTAAGGCCGTGTAGAAGGATAGGATTGTATACTTCCAAGAGCGGACCAGAGAATCGGGGATGCGCTCCACCAGTAGCAGAGGGACATCCGGATATGCCTCGAGAACCGCTTTGGGCATGTAGCAAGGCATCTCGCAAGTGACCTTGCATTAGTTCCCAAATGTTAGCCCAATTTAACTCTGGAAATAGCTCTGTAGTAATTACTCACATCATGGTCTCCAAACCACTTGTCGAACTCCGCTTTACCGAACGGGCCGCCCCTGCCATTGTACAAGCCCGGCTCGAGCGCGTTGTTCAACAGCTTAATTTGATGCGGGCCACCCGAAAATGCTTCTATAGCGTTGAAATGGCCGACATCCTAGGACTTTACACGCATGATACAGTCCCAATGTTCCTGAGCTGGAATGACGAACAGAGTTAGACAAACGGCCAAAAAGAAAGGAAAGAAAAAAAGAAGAAGAAGAAGTTCATGTACCGGCTGAAACTCATCACGATGAGTTTCACCTGCCGCGGCTGCTTCGGCCGTGGAATCTGATCGATATAGCGAGACATTGTGTCAATAACCAGCTTTGAGTATAAAGTAGGGCAATGGAAGGTAGATATTCAGGAGAAGAGAACACAGAGACAGCAAGTGGTATGGCCATGTCGTTCGGCCTGCTAGAAATAAATAGGTCCAAGTTGCCCCCCCCCCCCCCCCCCCCCCCCCCCTCTTGTACCATTTGGCCACAAGCTGTTCGGCACAGATTTTACGACGAGAAAAGTACGCAAAGCACTGCTGGAACTACTTATACAAGCAGTCTATTAAGCAGGTATCTACCCCAATTAGCATAAAAGGCACAACTCACTCATCATCTTTCTCCACCTTTCCCACCTCGTCATTTGTATTGCCCGTGTTATCAATACATCAGTTCTCACAACTGCAGTAAGCAATGGTTTTGCAGTGTTCATAATTTACTATAAGATAGCGATGATAATGTACTTTCTTTTCTTTTTCTTTTTTCTTAACATCGAAATATTTGTATTCTCAATATTCTTACATTACTCCTAAGCTGTTCCATGTATTTATTTCGTAGTACATCGTAGTACATGTAAATAATTCATACAATATGGTTTTTCTTTTAAACTCTTTTAAAGGAAAAGGATTTGTGATGCTAGTAATACAGCCGTAACTCCCAGACCAACCGTCGAGCTTAGGGATACTCCAGCATTCTTAGCAGTAGTGCTGCTGCTGCCCTGGCCGCTAGTGGTCGAGGATGAGCCGCCGTCTGACGTAGAAGTGGCGTTCGCCGCAACCAGGCCAGAGATAGGCTGGAGGTTCGCCTGGATGGCCTCGAGGGCCGAGTACTGGGTGCCCAAATCGTAAATGGCGTCGCCATCGTCCGTGCCCTGCCAGTCGAAGCTGCACGAGCCGTTCGAGTTGGTGCAGGCGGTCGCGGCCACGGCTTTGGCAGAGCTCTGCAGCAGCGGCAGGATGGTGTCGGCAGTGAAAGGGGCGGCGCGCGCCGTGCGGGCCAGGTCACGCATCAGGGCGCCCTTGTAGAAGTGCATGTCCAAGCTGCAGGTGCCTTCGGACTCGCAGGCCACCTCCTCGGCGATGCCGTCGTTGAAGAAGATGGAGGTCGTCTGGTTGAGCACGGCGGTCAGAGGCGTCGACCAGGAGCTGTCGCCGGTGAGGTTGTACATGACGGCGGTGCCGTACAGGAAGACACCGGCGTTCATGGAGAACTGGAGTTTGCTGATACTGGAGCAGTTGCTAGTCGTGCTGGCTCCATCAAAGACAGCGCCTTCGGGATCCACGAAGCCGCTCAGCATGAGCCAATCGTATGACTTTTCCGCCCAGTCAGAGAAGGTTTGGTTGCCGGTTAGCTGGGCCAGGCGGGCGGCCAGCTGGAAGAAGTTGGCGTTGGCCAAGCTGTTCTTGTAGTTGTAGCCGGAATTGAACGTGTAGATCTGCCACCTCAGCCCACCACCGCACGTTGCGGAGTCCCAGCGGTTTGCCTGATCATCAAAGGCGGCTGTTGCGAGCTCGAGCCAGGTAGGTCCAGCTGTTGAGGTGACAGTGAAGTTGCGCTCGGCAGCCGTCAGCGCGGCCAGTGCCCAGATGCTCTGGTCGTCGTTGCCCTCGCTCGCAGATTGGTTTGCCGGCATGTAATCATCGTTTTCGCCAATCTGTGCGAACAGCGCTTGGGCGACTAAGCTGTTGTATGCATCATCCCCAGTGAGGGACCAGTAATCGACCAGAGATTCCCAGACGGCGCCGGATGACCACCAGTAATAGGGCGAGCCGTAGACGCCGATTGGATTGCCAGTCTGGTTGCCGTCATACTGCGATACTAGTCCGTAGGCAACGGACGCTGCAGCGCTCTTTATAGAGTCTGTAGATCGGGATTGTTAACAACAGATCCATATCCACCACGTTTTGGTGGTTATCTTGGTTTATTTTCCAACTCCACATCTCTACCGCCTTGACGTCATATGTGCTTACCGGTACTAGAGACATCCAGAGACAGCGCGTTGGCAGTCAGTGCCAGGAGAGATAAGCATGATGCCGCGTGAGTGGTAAGCGAGCGCATGGTGTTGAGGTGTGCTAGGTGGATCGATCCGGTAGGTAGCCGTCCTCCGATTCAACCTGGAGTGTGCAGAAGCAGATTCTCTAAATGGCGCGGGAGAGACATGCATTTTTTATTTAGATTTCAGGCAGCTTTGCGACTAGTATCTGACAGGCTTCTCCATTCTTCAGCGGTCGCAATTTTCTTTACCGGGGCCGCGCTTACTATCTAGCCCCTGAACGGCACGACCCTGGCCACTGAGGCTGCTCAGGTGAAACGAAACGGTCCCTTGGCGTCTGGGGCATAAACAGGCATAGCCACACCCCATTTCCAACCTAGGCAGTGAGCATGGCCGCTTTAACCTGAGCCGTAGTCGAGCCGGACTGAGCAACGCCTGAGCACGACTAAGCGATAACCTGAGCCGGACATGAGCCGAATGTTGGGTCCCGCTTAATTCATTAACCTCGTTATCCTCCGAATGGATATTATATATATTAACACAATATTTAAAGATCGTTTTTTAGTTTTATACCATTATAAATAATTAATTTATACTTTATTTGTCCAGCATGGGCGTTCCAGCTGGTTGGGTCCGTGAAGACCATTCACAACCCGAGTGGAAGATAAGGAGCAAATAACCACTGGCTAGTGTCATGCAGGGGTTGTCCAATATGACATGCTATGAACCAATCTCGCGGACTTTATCTTGAGATCCCCAAGACAACTCATAGTTGGGGACCATTTCACTTTTCTTACAATGCATCGCCATTATTCAAAAAGTTGATAGGATATATGAATTCAAGTTTAGTCTGAAAATTATACTTCTCCTGTAGTAGGTGAAACTAATTAATAAGGCAAAAGGTTAGGACCCGAGAACCACAAATCAATTTGAAAGTGACCCCGTCTTATCAAATCATTTTAGGCACTATCTTTACGATAGTCACTAATGATCCAGTGCTCTCTGCGGAGACATCAATAGGTCATATTTGTGCTGTCCGCTGGGGATTACCTCAGCATCTGGCATTGGAACCGGCGATATTCGGAGTTGCGGTGAATCTTCAGTTATACGGCAGAACATCTCTGGAAGCTTGCGAGGTTTGGTGTGGATGCCATTGGGTTTAGTATTCCATCTTGGCGCCATGTTACAGATGGTCGTCTTGATCATCGAGGACCCACGGCTCTGGCGGAGACCCTAAAATACGAAACTGGCAGATTGTTCACTATACTGGCTTCGAAATTCCGGCCAGATCGAAATGGAAAGAATAGTGAAGAGAGGAAACATGAGATCACCAGAAGACGCGATAGGGGCAGGATAAGCCCAACAAGATTCAAGAATCCAAATGGCAACGAGTGATTCAGAACAGATAATGGATGATCTGAGCAACCAAATCTCACCGTTAGGTGGGTGTGTGTATGACTAGAATTGGACTCAAATTTGTGATACACTGACAACCAAAATTGCATTGCGAGAGAAAACAGATTAATGTCTGTTACGACGCCGCGATTATTGCCGTGGTTGCCTCCATTGTTGGTGTCATACTTGTCGTTCTATAAATATGTGGACTTCGCGTCGCCGTGCGAGACCGTGGAGAACAAAAACCTCCCCTTCATTTAGTGATGTTGTTTGCGCGATCACGACTGAAAATTGCCAAAAAAAAATTGAAATTTTCCACGGCAGTAGCGATGGGATTAGCTACACAGCAATACCTACAACATAACGGCGAAACTCGTTGGTCGACACAATTGTTTACGACCTCTGGTCTCACTTCTCTGCAGATCTGGACTACATCCAGGAGACCTGGGGAATGAAAAATCTAGTTAGTTACAAATGTCTGCACCGTGATGCCTCGTGTAGCATTTTGCCAAGAGCCTGCTAGTGGCGCGCTGATAACCGGTCTACCTATTGGGAAAAGTGAATCAGCTCGGTACCCCCCATCTTCGTCTGGATTGGCGGCGTGCTCTCAGCTTAAAGGCCAATTACGGCAAGATCAACGGGGTTACACAGTGGTAAATAACTGCGCCAAGGCAGATTCGTAACCTGGGAGCTCTCAGCTGGCTACATGATATGGGGGGTCTCATACGTTTAATTCAGCCATTTAATAAGCCATTTTTCAAGCTATTTATTCAGCCATGATGGATGATTGACGCGGCAGCCGACATCTCACATGCTGTAAATCCTTTGTCCAGGCAATATTCCGTGGCTCTGTGAATTGCGTACTGTAGACTGAACCTACATGAGAGAATAATTATATATATATGTATATTATTGACGTCTGCGACATCCTTCACGTCATCATGGTTCTACAGCCGGGCTATCAAGTGTCAATAATGACTTTTTCTTTTTTGAACGATATTGACAAGCTATAATCGTGTAGGACTTTTTGTACTACTCACGTCCCATCTATTCCTAAATCGCCAGCGCCACTATCGCCACTGTAATACGGTACTGTACTTATGGCTGAATCAAATCGTATCGGGTCTTTAAAGCCTAACCTTTCCAGCCAACCGGAGGATAACAAAACAGAAATTGAGCCTCGCAAGGCGGAACCCGAAGACGCCAGAGGCAAAAATGAACGTATCAAGACCAACGCACTGGCGTCAGGACCGTCGAAGACTCCAATTAGATTTCTAGCAAATGCAAAAGAAATTAGTGAGCTTCTGTTCACCTTTGGCGCCTGGTCACTGTTCACCCTGCTATACTGTTTATTTGTTTACTATGTTCTCATTCAGGGCAGAATTCAAGTCGGATCAACGGTTTTTGATGCTTCCACCGCAAATCTGCTTGTTTCGATATTCTCTCAGATATATGTGACCCTGACAGACATGACTCTGCGGGGTCTGCTATCCGCGTTGCGGCTGGCGTTGCTTGTCAACCAAGACTCATATCTCGTTACATTTTTCGGAATCAGTCCGTCTACCGATTGGTTGTCTGTCATTAAGCTCTTCGCATTGGCATGGCTCCCCAACCTCTGGAGGGCGTGTACGTACCGTTATTTGGGAGAAGGATCATTGCTGGTTGCTAGATTAGGACTCCCTATCATGGGGCTTGCCTATGGTTCTGTGTTGAAGTGTTAGTCTCATATATATTGACAACGTTCGGTGTTTGTGAACTGATGACATCCATTCCACAGTCCAAGCGACCTTCGATTATTATTTTGTGCCCGGCCCTAGCAAGTTGGATGTCTTCGCCGGCCTTATTCCACTTCACAATCAAGTACTCAACGCCGTACAGACAGCCACCCTCTGCCTCTACTTCCAGAGCTGGACGGCCAGCCTGCTCGAGAACAATAAATATGCGAATAGCATCTTCCTCGATGGCTGTGGCGAAAGATGCAGATCTGTCTTCCTGCCCGGCGGTGTTGAAATGGTTCGTCAAGTCAGCAGCTCACTGAATATCTCCATGTTTGACGGCAACCTTCTCAGCAGTGCTGAGACGATCAGCATTGAGGATGCACCTGGTTTCATCCTCCGATTTCAAAACGTCGAGAACGGGTATCCTTTCGACTCGGAAGTCGATTGTCTTTATACAGGGCGCTCTATTAATGACACCTTTCAAATTTGCGTTGACCAAGTTGATAATCAGTCCATCGCGGTTGGTAAGTTTCCGGCCCGATTTGTGCCTTCAGACGGCTATAAGGAATGCTAACAGCATTACACCAGGTTGGGCTGCCTGCCCGCAGGAAATCAAAGACGCCAATAATTGCAGTGCAGACCTCTCTTGGAGCATAACACCTCTACGATGGACGACAATTATGAGTGTATACAAGCAGTTTGCGGATACAACTTATAATAGGCAAAACTTCTCTATGGTAAACTTCCGTACAAACGGCGATCCAGAGCCATTATCATTGGCGTCATCGGAGTATCTGACCATCTTCAAGAAGATACTCCTCTCAAATGCACTCGATAACTCGGTCGACAACTCTAGCATTGACGACCTGAACTACTCATTAACGTGGCTGCACAGAACGTACACCGGCTACTTCCCAGATGACCAGAACAGCCTTCTCACGAATCTGCACAATCTTCTGGCCATACCTTTCCAATTCACCATTACAGCCTATCAGTTTGCAAACTCCACATCAACGCTCCTGCCTTTCCCCATGCCAGCTGATAGCCAGACAGTTGCTACAGGCGGCTGGTCTAGCTCCAAATTGACTATACAGTCATGGACAGGATACCTCTTCATTAGCACTGCGGGCTTCTTGTTTCTAGCGACTCTGGTGGGGATAGTTTGGATTCTGTTTCTCCCCACTGCGCTGCCATATGGTAGTGGCATAGGTGACCTGGACAGCTTGAACCTCGCGCGATGGGTAACAACTAGTAGAGGGGTTGGTGAGAGGCTGACTCTGCTAGAATTTGGCACCGGACATCAAGCGGTTCAGAAAAGGTCCAGCCTCAAACTAGCTAAAGACATCGGCAGCTGGAGGGTCTCCTTGGGCGATAATATCAGTTAGAGAGTGTCTCTCTTGCTCTTTCAGAAGGTCACTTCATTTATCAGTAGTAGCTACAAATCAGAATTTCAATCCTATTGGCCATGTAATATTAGGTTCAAAAGTAGACGAAGCAATTCAAGTTGGCTATTCCGAGCTCGTTCCGCATCGTCAGTAACTTGGGTTGTACTCATACTTCTCATGCCGCAATTTAAACTCCGCGAATGATTCGTAAAAGCGGCCAGAAGTCACGTGTTCAAAACCGAAGAAATGGGGTGTTATTATACTCACAATGAGTTAATTACCCAGGTTGCTAATTTTATTTATAAGCTTAACCGCTGTTGTCTGCAGAGCTACAGCCACTGGTAGGGCTATAGCCACAATAGCGGAATACAAAGTGGATTCAAAAGTGTTCGAAGATGAAGTGGATTGGCTGCTTTGGTGACCCCAATTTAAACTGCACTGCCTCCCGACCGCCTAAACCTCCGAGTACCCACCCATGATCTACCGTTTTCTCGATATTGGGATCTCAAGGAATCCCTTCCTTCGTCAAGCCCCCCTGCACTATGCTGGAGTAGGTCAGGAACTTGACCGACTCTCCCCATCCCCTCCTCGAATTATCCGTGAACCGGTCGGACGTACATAGCCATTGCTTGTGCTATGCCAATTGAACCTGGGTGCATTAGCAGCGGAAAGATGAACGTGCTGTCGTCGCTCCCGGCCTTGGCGTTTTCCCGCAGTTGATTAAATATATCCTTCCTCCTTCCAGCCCTACTCCACCCTGCACGCATCCACCTAGCCACTAGCAATAGCCATATGTAAGAAATATTGGGGCACCGTCATATCCTCGTTATTCCACCCGATGAGGATCTCCACCAGCAGGTGCCGCGTCCCATCGCCCTGATCGGCTTCAGGTGCAGCCAGCTGCTCGCCGGGTTCATGGAGTTGCTGCGCTCGAATCGGCGGGTCGCACAGCGTGGAAGTAGAACGGGCGAGCTGCGGTGCTCAGCGACGAGAGTCGTACTGGAAGCCGAACCCCTCGAGCAGCGCGATGGTGGTCAAGCGCAGTTGGTACATGGGGCGTGCGGTAGCCCTGCACCTTCTTGTCCATCAGCCTATGCGAAATCTCTATCTCCTTTATGAGGACGTCGTGGTCCTCCTATGGCGTCATTTGGCAGGCCCTCACCGTGGGTGTAGTTGTGTGAGCTGATCTGGATGTTGCACTTGATTATTCTCCAAGAGGGTGGATTTGAACGTCTTCATGGTGTGCCTCGGAGATGAACCATGTGAACTTGTCTGCGACCTGGCACTTCTGGAGCATGCGCAGGACGTAAAGACCGCCGACGCTCCCGTGAGAAGACACTCGTACTATAGTCTGCTGAATTGTTGTCCAGGTACTCTCCAGTACTTAGGAAATCAGAGACAGAATCGCAATCGAAAACAGAGTGACCTTGAGGCTCCGTGTAGTAAGGGTCGGCCGCAAACTAACTTTTGCACTGTTGTTCCCAAGCCCCTCGCTATAAAAAAAAAAGGGTATCAGGTATTCTACAGCTTCATCTCGAAATCGGTCATAAGGCTCGCTTCCGCAACATTATCAGTGGATGGAGGTACCTGAGGCAAAGCCTTAAAGCGTACGGTCTTCTCCAGGGTGTACATTCCTACGCCTGTTACTATCCGTCGAGTTAAACAAAAAAAAAAAAAAAAGACTAAATCTGTTTTCTTGACAGTTTATCTATCACTGGGCTTCTGCTACAGCTATGGGCTGATCTGCGGCTAACACGGTGTCCTGCGCTTGCGTCCTCTCATCGTGCGTCGTCTGCTGCCTTCCCTACAGCTTGCCCACATCGGCGAGCACCATGATCTACAGCATCGTCATTACGTGCGGCTTGGCTTTACTGGCCGGGTCTATGGTGGCTCTCATTTGGGCGCCGACACCACCAGAGTCCCCTGACGGTCTCTATTACAGGTTACAAGATAACGATGTAGTTGATACGTGGATTGATTCGCAGTCCAGACCATTGCAGGGCAGAACAAAGATCCGGGGTGATCGGGGAACTACTTCCCCACATTAGTTTCTCTAAGTGGAGAATCGATTGGGCGGCAGGGAGGTTTCTATGGATGAGCCTCGGTGACTATATGACAATCGACCGTGGTTTCTTTTTCTGCAAGTGACGAGTCATCCAATACAGAAACTTGAAATGTTATTAGCAATACTGTAGCCACATAGGTGGCTTTGCGTATCTCCGAGTGGCCAGAAGCGGGCCTACGGGCCCACGGGCGTGTATGAATCGCATGAATGCAAGTTCCGAGATAAGGGGGCAGCCCTAGCTTAGCACGATACAGACGGGACTGGTGGTGTTGTTATCGCCCCACTGCGCTTTGTAGGTAAGTTATGACCAACCCAACTGTGAAATCGATCCGGAAAGCGCCAGCGAGCGAATCAGAGGGCTCGTCTGGACACAGATAACAAAACCCTTTGGAAGGCGATGGATTCGACGTTAACTTAGTTAGCGCGCATTGCACACGTCTGTTGGGCAATCAATCGTACTGACGTGACTGCTCTCTCACCTGCGAGGATGGACGGCGGTAATGCTGCCACCTCAGTGAACCAGTTTTCAACGTTTTGATTCAGTGATCACAGTGAACCCCAGTTGCTGATACTTACGCCTCAATTGTCTGTCTCTTGTTTCGCAAGTTTTACGTCGAGGGGATTGCAGAATGAGTCTCGGTAACTAGTTAGCCTACGAACAAAAGTAGCGCTTACCGACCTTGTCTCTCTTGTCTCCGAGAACTTCCCAAACGGCCTGCACGGTCCAGACTGACTTTCTTTGGTTCGCTCCTGGATAGATCCCGAAAGGCGTATTTCAACTCTGTGATTAACGAACAAACATGATCTCAATACGTAGAAAAGCGGAAGGAACAGGTATAGGTTCGGCGAAGACAAAGTCGGTGACGTTTACAGGGTATGTAAGAATAAATGGCCTGGCTAGTAAATAGTAGCGTCCCCCTATGTTGCTAACCCATCTTGTCGGTTATGGTAGGTGCTGGACTTGCAGGGCACGAAAGGTGAAGTGCGATGAACGGAAGCCGGGTGGGTGCGGCGTCTGTGAGAGGGTCGGGGTACGTTGTGCCGGCTATGGGGTCAACCTGAGCTGGGATTCAGATCCGAAGCACCTGCAGGGGCGGCGCCGTAGAAGAATACAGCTCAGTAAGTGTTCCCTGGTCCTTCGGCATTCACTGTTATGTTAGGTCCTACGAGTCGGTCGCGACACGGTGACCCATTAGCTAGGCGGCCGTGACTGACGATTGTCTAGCTGAATCCACCTCACCGGTGATGACGGAGAGGGAGATCAACAGACTACTGTCTAACATTGACTCCACTTCGGTCAGCACAAGCACCCATGTCGCCGGGCCGTTTGCGGTCTTCAAAATGGAGCATACTCGGCCCATCGTACCGAGCTCCGATACGTTACTGTCGGCACCTGGCCCAGGCGACGGGGACACCGCGATGTCTGATCCGTTTTCGGCGCTACAGGAGGGCCAAGAGGGAGTAGACGCCGTGGAGACAACGAACGACTGCCGACCGATCTCTCCCGAGTGGGTACTGCCGGAAGACAGCAACGATTCCGCCGACATAGTGGAGGTCTCAAGGAAGCGTTGGAGCACCGATGTCGACGAGTCTGCGGACTTTTCCCCTCTAAGTCTAATCACTAGTTCTGTACAAGAAGCAGAGCTTATCACCAAATCTGCCCCAGAGATGGTACAACCGACCTCTCCACATCTGGAACTCTCCCTACCGTTGTTCCGCGATCACCAAACCTCGGTGTTAATGCATCATTACGTGGATCATGTGGCCGAGCTACTTCAACCCGTTCACCATCCCAGAAATCCGTGGAAGACGACCTATTTCCCTTCTGCTCTCGATGGTTGCTCTGATCTGTTCCTGTATCAGAGCAATACTGCGCAACCACCTCAAGCTGCCAAGGCTCTCTTCCACGGAATCCTCTCAGCAGCCGCTTTCCATCTACGCAATGCTACTAATGGATCTACCCAGTTCCATAAACTCGGCCTCCGTCATCGTATAAAGGCCTTAAGAGCGCTGAACGCCGCTGTTATCGCGCCGAGTAACCCTCAAGTGCACACAGTCTACTTGACAGCAATAATGTCTCTCGTGACTGTTGACGTGAGTAATTCTTTCTTTTTGATACGAGTTTATTTTCCACAAGTAGTGCAAGCAAGAGCGATGGCTAAAATGTACCATTCCATTGGTTTGGTGTAGACCATCACTGGCGAGGATACAGATTTCCTGATTCACCTCAGGGCCTGCCGAGCTTTCCAGAGAGACCGTAGAGCCCTTACCATCGGGCTGGGAGCGGCCAACACCAATCAGGTCAACACGATATGCCGCTTTCTCAGCCTACTGGCCCAGTCCACTTCGTTTAAGACCGATCCGAAGCCGTGGCCACTCGCCGAAGACCTCGATGCGGCGCTGGATCTTCCGCTGTTCGGCAGCGAAGAGAGGAGCATGGAGTACATATACGGCGTCACACCGATGCTGGGAAACCTGCTGCACAAGACGTGCCAGATCTCCGAGTACTTGGATTTCTATTCCTGGAGCGGGGAGTCCATCCCAAGTTCCCTCCGCGAAGCCTGCGAAGTTCTGGGCTGGGAAATCATCGGCTGGGACATCGAGGCAGATCTTTTCTCTGCGGACCAGCCTTTAGAGGGCGTGATGCTCGAGGTAATCCGCTGCCAAGCGCGCGCGTTCTACAGCGCACTGCTGGTATTTTACTACCGCGCGACGGAGGCAAGCGCCAAGCGCGTGACTGGTATCACCACCGCCGCGGCCAACGGAGCCGCCGGCGATAACGGCGATGAAATCGGAGCGAGCCCTCACCGGGGCATCGATCCCGCGGCCGAGGTGCGCAACATTTGGCAAAACCTCGAGTCGGCAGAGAACCTCAAGGATGCAGTCTTGGGCGGGGCGAAGCGGGCGGCGCCGATGTCCTGGCCGGCATTCATTGGAGCGTGCGAAGCCCAAGACCGACAGCCGTGGGTGGACTGGTGGGCTCGCGTGCACGAGTACCGCATCGGCAACTTCGTGCGCCAGTGGATGGTAGTGCAGAAGGTGTGGGCCGCGATGGACGCTGACGAGAGCGCCGCGGGTAATTGGAGGGACGCACTTCGACGCACTGGGCTCCAAGTCTTGCCCATCTGAATAAACAACGTGGAAAAAAGACAAAAACAGACGTTCAAATGTGCAGTGGGTACTGGCTTGCACGGAGGCTCAATTTCCAAATGCGGTTATCTTTTTTTTTGGATTCAGCCTATATTTCCCTGTCTTCTACCTATTATCCTGCATGTGGGAAGAAGAAAAAAACGCTCTCCCAACTGCCGGTTGGATTTGTTTCACACACGCTTTCAGAGCTCGTCTCTGGCGGGTTGAGCGGCTACAGCTGGGGCTGTCTTGGCCTTAGCCATGGCGGCGAGGATGTCCACAATCAGGTCGGCGGCTGCGATGGAAGTGACCTCGGCCACGGTGTCATACGGCGGGCTGACCTCGACCACGTCGGCGCCTACGAGGTTGACGCCCTCAAGCCCCTTGATGAACTGCTTGAGCTCGCGGGTTGTCCAGCCTCCCGACTCCGGTGTTCCCGTAGCAGGGGCAATGCTTGGATCCAGTACTGTGGAGAAAGAGCTTCGAGTTAACAAAAAAAAGCAATCCGATTGGGGCATGATTGTTGAGATGCTTACCATCAATATCTATGGAGAGATAAGTCGGCGTGTCCTTGACGATGCTGCGCGTCCTCTCGATGATGCCCTTCATACCGATCTCATCAATTTCGTGAGCTTCAATGATGCTGAATCCGACATTCTTGTCGATCTCGTAGTCCTTGGGAGTCTGGTGGAGAGAAGAAACAATCGTCAGCCAGGTGGTGCCACAGCAATATTCAGTATCATAGGGTAGGTACTCACGAATAGCTTCGTGCGCAGACCTCCGTGCACGCTGGTGCCTTTGCTGATGCAGCCCTCTCGGCTAGCGTGCCAGAAGAAAGTGCCGTGGGTTATGGCAGACTGGTTCGAGGCAATGCCCGTGTAGCCTTCATAAGGGTCCCATCTGTAGATATCATATGATTAGCCTTATCGTACACAATCAATGCCAAGGGGAAAGGGCCCAGGAGATCAGGAAAACTTTAGTAAAGGGGTTAGCTCACGTGTCAAGATGCGAGTCCAGATGGATCACCGAGATGGGTCCATAAACAGTCTTGAGTGATCTCAAGATAGGCAGCACAATGGAATGATCACCGCCGAGACTGACGATGCGAGGATGCTCCCACACGTTGCCCTCCGTCGTCGGGTGATAGAGGACTTGTCTGTACCCCTGCTCCATCTGCTTGAAGGCGTGAGCTGCGTCGAAGGGTGTAATGGGTATATCACCGCAATCGATCTGAAAGATAGGGATTAGATACTGTAGTTTCCAAATGCTGTGGGTCAAATAACTCACTATGCTCAGTCCAGCTTCGTAGGGATCTATTTCCCATACTGTGTTGTAACTACGGCCTTTCTTCTCTCGCGCGGAACCCGAGCGGATTCCACGAGGGCCAAATCGAGCTCCCGGCCTGTAGGAGGTGGAGGTATCATACGGAAATCCCAAAATGGCAATATCAAGTGGCTTAGACAAAGTTAGATAATATCCCCTCTAGACCACGTGATACTGCACATCTCCTCATCGAAAGACAATACATATTTTTTTTTGGAACTTACCTGGTCGTGACTTGCCGCAAGACAGCGCTGCCATTCTAAATGCGCGAATGTGACAGGTTGAGAAAAGGGAAGGTCGACATCGAGATCTAACGCAATTGTAAGCTAGTGCTCTAGACCTTTTGGACATGATAAGTATGGTAGTTGGCTGTACATACTTTCGATGGGGTGCTCATAACCAGGACCAACTTGTAGCGATGCCACGCCCGGCAAAAGACAAGCCCAGGAGATGGGGCGCATGGTGTATGGTTTAGCCTGAAGGCGAGTCGTGTGCTTCGAGAGATCTTGCGAATGAATCCGTATTCACCACACTTAAAGATGAATCAAGACAGTCAATGTGCAGCAGCCGGAAGGGAATAGAAGAATAGAACCAGCTTGGGCATTTCGTGTTCGTTCTTGCTACTTTATATTTATTTGCCCATCCCCCGCATGGCTACTCATTAGTGCAATCCGGACTTTGGGTTCGCAGACTCCTTCCGAGATAGTGAATGAAAATAGACCCGCACCGCGAGGCCCCCCGATTGTCGGCGTTGCGGTAGCCCGGGAAGGGCCCTCAGGTAGTCTTATCTTTTGGTAACTTAAGGCTGTTTTTGCTGGACCCCTTTTCCACTAGCGGTCGCAGACTCTTTCCAGAAGGGGCCCGCGAAGGGAGGCGATAAGTGGCCCGGCCTACAGTGGGGTTTCAACCACATGGGGCGAGCTACTGAGTCCAATCAGCAGCGCTTGATGCTTATTTATCTCCGCACCGTGGGTGGGCGCTTGAGTAAGATCCATCCATTTGTCGCTGGCAGTTACCGCATTTCCAGCGCCATGTTAGTCATAGCTTTCTTTCCAGGTGCGTAACATGTTCTCTATAGGCTCTGGTTAATGCAGCAGAAAGTGATTCGACTGTATACTATACAGAAGCCAGTATTTTTGCCTTCCCGTGCATTTTATTTTATACAATAAGGCATTCCCCCCCAAATGTTAATCTCAAGTTGAATCTTTCCATGGTCGATATTGGGGAATTGTTTTCTCACATATGAAATAAAACATAGGTAGTGGATTCTTTAATTTTCTGTGTTAACATGTAGATGCTAATGTACATTGAGGGCAAGTTAATATATTGGGTAAGGATTAGCCCTCAAAATATAGATGGAGGGTAGGGAGGACTTTTATATATATACTATACACCTATAGGTGTAGTATTGAGGAGGCGGAGTCTATAGCTCCCGTATGTGAGGATGGCTGGCATTCCTTATTTCAACAATCTGGACCGTTGGCTTGTGTTGGTGATCAACTGTATAGCTTCGCCAACCCGTCTTCTCCATTATAGCATTCGCACTGACTAAATGGCGACTGGCAGACAAAGATTACGAAGGCAGTCGTACACGCATCACTCAGTGAGGACTCTTGTAGCAGCACGACAGCGCATCGGCAATATATGGTTCAGAGAGTACTGAAATTTGTTTAATGTTCGAAGTTTACCGCTGGAAGGCTTCTTTCCAGCAAAAAGACAATCATTGCCAGCGTTTATGCCAAGTCACCTAGGCTGTAATAGCCCAACGGCAAAGGTCTTGCTTTACATGGAGCTGCTTAAAGCCAACTTTTAGGAGGTGGGAAAGAAGTATTTTCGTCGCTGCACTAATGCTCATTCGCTTCCATTACCTAATTCCTCCACCGCGCCTTTTGGAAATCCTCATGCGTCAAAGTTGTTGAAAGGGACCACGCACTGGATGAAAATATTATGGACGAAAGCTGTCACAAGCCCGCCTGGTTCACTAGTCACCTGTGGCGCTTCACAAACTGACTCAACATCAAGAAGGGTTTCATCCGCTGCATTCTTTAACTGATGTCGCGGCCCGATCCCTTACACCGGGATGAGTGCCTGGAAAACTTTCGCGCTCGGCGCCTCGGTCGACCATAAATTAGACGAGCAGCCGTCGGCTCTGGTCGGCATTCTGTAGAAGCAGCACCATTGCAGGAAGGGCGTCAGTACATTGGATGATGCTGACACTCCATTTCCCCAGTATTTCAAGTAAATAGTCTTCTTAAAAAGAAAATTCTTTTCACCCGTATCGAGTAGAATGTGAATTATTTCAACTGACCCATCAACCTTGAGCCTTGCCGTGGCCAAGAGGACAACGCTCGTGGCCACCGTCAACCAACAATAACACCACCTCGGCGAAAGGAAATTTTTCCTTCATCATTCTAATACCATAAGCCGATATACACACTTGATTGGTGCCAGCATGTCTTTATTACTGAGTTTTGCAAGCACGCTGTGCAATTGGCGATTTCACATGAGTGGTGAGCCTCTATTTCACAGAGTGGACTGAGTATTAATGTGCCTAACTTAGGTGCACGGTTACATTAGGTCACACCGTAAGCCTAATCATTCCTAGATTACTCTGTTCCGCCTAGTCTGTTAATGATTTGGTATGTTCATAATGCATTTGGCGCATATGGGCTGATGAATATCCTGAAACAGTCACAGGTGTAGTCTTATCCATCTTGCCTTATCGATCGTAACCTCTTCACGAGCGTGGAGGTGTTACATAAATCAAAGAGCTTCACTCGGTTTCAGAGCAGCAGTCTGGTGCTTTTGTCAGCCGTTTTGAAATATCTTACTTTGTATCAGGCCATATAATCGTACAGAATCAAAATACGCATTGCCATTTTGAATGAACCCCGTTTCGAAGGAAGGATCTTGGGGTTAATAATTTACGCAGTCTAGGAATACCTTTAAATTAATCCTCTATTAGCTTAACTATTATTGTTGCAGTTAGTGAAGCCAGAGTGGATCCAATTGAGGGTTTGTCACATCATGTCATACGGAATATTTAGGGAGCGAACTCGTATTTGCCCAATGCGGTAACCTGCTTGTAAGCCCCCTGCTGTTGATATCAGAGCCACGCTAACTAGGCAGGATGCTCAATGGTTTAAAAGGGCGGCTTAGTAACCCCCGTGCTTAACCCTTCTTTTCAGCTGTAATCTCCTAGCAAGACACCGAAAAGTTTCATCCTCTGTGAAAGCATGGTGGTGATGCGTAGCGACTGGCGAGGTATCTCGTGGCTGGCGTTAGTGCTGCTGCACCGCGTCGCAGGCCAGGTCGGCGGCGATTACTTTCCCACAGATCAAACACCACTTACTGGTGTTGCTGTTGAGAATGCAACTCTATCGGGTTGCCACCAGGCAGTAAGTCCCAGAATTGCCTTGACCATTCCCTCCATTAACGTGTTTTGTTTTGATTAGTGCTTGCAATTGCAGGCAGCTGGACATGCTGACCTTGCCACGTTCTATCCGGATCTCCCGGCCGACTTCAGGGAGCAATACTATACTGCTCAGCAAGCGGAGATGATCCCAACCTGCGTTGTTCAGCCACGAACTGCAGATGCCGTTGCCGAGGTCGTGCTATCGGTCAGACAAAACCACTGCCGTTTCACCACGAAGAGCGGAGGACACAGCATTGCTGCTGGGGCTTCGGCGATTAACAATGGGCTGCTTCTGGATCTCAGATATCTCAACCAGATAGACTTTTCTGAAGATAAGACCATAGTGTCTGTAGGCCCCGGAAATAGGTGGTCCGCGGTTTATGCCGAGGTGGAAAAGCATGACCTCATCGTCGTAGGCGGGCGCGATGCATCTGTCGGAGTAGGCGGATTTCTTCTCGGAGGTAGATACTACTGATTGAATCATTACAGATGAGATAATTACGCTAACTTGACCTAGGTGGGATCTCCTTCCTTTCGCGCCGCTACGGCTTTGCCATGGACAATGTGCAGAATTTCGAGGTAGGTCCGCTTGTCTGCACCATCGAAACCATGAATACCGTCAACTTACCTCTGCTATGATTAGGTTGTGCTACCTAATGGTACTGTAGCATATGCCAACCAAACCTCACACTCGGATCTCTACTTTGCGCTTCGTGGTGGAAGGAGCAATTTCGGGATTGTAACTCGGTTCGACTTGAAGACATATCCCTTCACATCGGTTTGGGGTGGCCCTGGTTTCAATATCATGGCCGATATTGATGACCGCAAAGCAGCGTTAGGTTTACGGGACAATTTCGACTGGAGTCTTCAATCCTCAATAACAGTCGCAGTTGGGTGGATCTATAAAGCCGCTGTCAAGCTTGGATTTGGAATAAAGTCCGGCGATATGATCGAAGCCTTCGCTAATCTGGAGAATCCAGAGCACCATGATCTGTCTGCCTCTGGTTATATCATTCTCAACTACATACCCGACATTCGAAACTATGTATTAGCCACAATTCCTGCATATGGTCAACCTGTTGAAGACCCATCGGCTCTTCACGGCCTGACCTCGTTACCAAGCCTATGGCACCAGCGCGGTCTCAAGAGATTATCGACTTATACCCAGGAGCTTCACGATGTAACACCCCAGGGGTCTCGGTAAGCGTAATTGACTAGCAATACCTACAAAGATACATTTACTAACTCCATGGAAGAAACTATTGGCGGACATTGACCTTTAAGATGAACGCCGAATTCATATCAAAGCTTTGGGATATCGTTATTGTGGAAACCGAATCTTATAAAGTCGAAGTGCCTGATGCGCAGCTGAGCTGTGTCACGCAACTGCTTACAAAGGATCATCTTACACACTCCGAGAATGCAGGAAACGCTTTCGGTCTCGATGCAAACGATGGTCCATTACTGGGTAAGAAACTCGAGACAATTTTGTCAAAGGCAATATGATTTGAGACTGACAGTAATGCCTCTCAGTGTTCCTCGTCACCATTATTTATAAATCACCAAAGGACGACGAACGAATCCAGCAGGCTGGGGAGCAAATATCATTGAAAGCCGCAGAGCTGGCGGAGCAGATGGGGCTCTCACACCCATTCCTTTATCCAAACTACGCTGCCTTGGATCAAGACACATATGCGGGATATTCAACTGAGAACCAGCAGCGACTGTTGGAACTTCAGAAAATTTATGACCCAGATCGTATCTTTGCGAACCTCCAGCCGAAGCATATTACATTATAATTTATCCATAGACATTAGACGTTACACTACAAATTCTGTCGTAGCTAGCTTTTGTGGGTTTTAAATCCCAGGTAAAAGAGAAATCAGATTAGACTTAAATGAAACTGGGTGAAGAAGAACTAATCCAGGGCATGCGCTTGGGGTATATAACATACATAGCTCTTCGTGCTAGGCATCCTCCCATTATGCTAAACGCTAGTCTATACGTTCTAACTTGTCGATAACAAGCGATATGGCTGATATAATCACTCGTAGTTTAACTCCCCGATACCATTAAGCCTCCGTGATTCCGCCCGAGCTGGACTCTGCACTTGGTATTCTTGGTATCCACCATCTATTCCTAACGCATCGTAGGCCAGTTTCACCGCCACATCTAGAGCGTCCATAGCGCTTGTTGGTATATCGGGGAGGACACCAGTGTCTTCCCAGTTGCCTCCAGTCATGGGACACGTAGTGTAGGTATCGGGGATACTCAGTAGGAACTGGCGCATTCCTCCCAAATAGTACGGCGTGGGCATGTTTGCCACGCCCACCGTCCTTTCACCCACCACTGTTGCTCGCTTGAACGCCTGTAGGATATACGCCATCTCCTCGGCATGCATGGCCGTTCTATGGCTTGTGAGCACATAAACAGGTTTGTCCGGGCCAAACCTCCCACTGTAGACACCCGGATACGTCCAGAATTCTTCGGTTGTGTTTCTGGATGGGCGGTAGTGATCAATCAAGTGCAACTTTTCCTCGCCAAATAGGTAGGATAGGATAAAAGCCGCAGTTCTTGAATCCCCTTCTCCACTATTGCGCAGATCAAGGATGAGGGCTGAAGCGTCGATCACCGTGCTCATGATCATCGCAGTGTGCTTGTGTACGAATCCGTTGTCGATCGAGCACAGAAGGTCCATCTCGACCCTGGCAACTCCCCCATTATAACGCTCTATCTGCCTGAAACCGTAGTTTAGGCGTTGTAAAATTTCCTCCTCTTTCTCCGTATACGTTCCTTTTGGGAAGACGCGTGGAACGTCACGATTGAATCGAATAAGGATGTGGGCATCGCGATCAATGGAGCGAATATCTTCCTTGAGAGCTCGAGCGAAGTCGATAGAGTTGTTGAGCTCGGCATACCTTCCGTTCTCAAGATTCATCGCGAGCCCAGCGGTCAGCTCTTTAGCACGGTGTGTATAGAGATAGAAGTTCTCAATAGCATAATTCAGGTCTTTAATGAAGAGAGTTTGGTTAACCGGATCCAAGGCTTGTGCTTCCTGTTGCTCCGGAGTGAGAAGGTCTTTGGGCGTTTGAATTATGGAAAGGGTGAAATTCTTAACCATATTCGGGAACTCGTTTTCTACCTCAATATGTAGCTCCCAATGGCGTAAATTATCTTGTTCTTTCAGAAGGGCGTCTATTTGGTATTCCCCTGATGATGGATATAGCCGCACATACTGGAACTCGCCTAAAAGCAATCTGATAGCACTCTCCCTACCGATCGACGCCACAATTGGGGAGCCGACATCATATGGGCAGTGCTGTTGATGAAAGGAGAGGAGTAACGTGCGGTTGTCCGAATTGAATGCATTCAGCCACCGACTCAGCTGGATGCCAGCAGCTGTCTCGGGGATTCGTGACCATGGTTGAGTTTTTAGATTCAGAGCTAAGACAGCCTGATCCAGAAGTCGCCAGAGATGCATTCTCTTCACAAGATTTTCATCTAGGTCAAAAAGAGACAGCGGTTCAGGCACTCCGACGAAAAGTAAATGGCGTATCTAGAACCGGTGTGTATGAGCGTGACGAGGGCCAACTTACCAGAGGAAAAGATACGGGTGGGGAGCCAAGCCTGTTTTGTGGGCAAGCATGATAAGTCTTTGGAATCGTGTGGCATTTTGCACCGGATGGATGTTTGGCCGAATGATAATCGTGTGCCGGCTACAGTACCACGCCCAGAGTATTTTTGTGTGAGAACTAATGCCAAGATTGGTAACGACTGGCTAACTCTCCTTGTAAGTTAGCCGCATTATTAACCGAGAGGCGCTGCCTTGATAATTTAGACGAATGGTTTGTCAATTAACAGACGATATGGTAGTCAGTGCTTTGCCTTCACAATACGTCAATGTCAAATATATTTCATGAACGGTGGCACCGATTAGAAGTGCATCAATGTAAACAAATGAACAAGAATAGCCGTATGATGAATATTATTGGCAGACTTTTAGCAGAAAGCGTTCCATATATATGGACGTTTCTTGCCCAATAATGATACATCTATGAGAACTATTTGGAGGCTGTTCAAAACCTGATTTGGGGCAAAACCAGATTAAGGATCATCAGACCTCGAGGGGATGAGCGCTCAACTGAGGCCAAATGGTGGTCATGTATGTCTTAGAATAACGCGGTATATTGAGTTGGTTCTCGATGTCCAAACACTAACATCTCCCTTCAGACTCGTCAAAACTATCTCTATTATCAAAAGCTTCTAGTGTTAATATCAGGGCAGATGCCTCTATGGTTCAGCAGAAGAGTGGTTCTTCATGAAGATGAAGAAATGGTTTAACTGTTGTCATAATAGTCCTAACTTCTTTCAAAGAACAAATGCGGCGAATGTGGATTACAATGGCAACAGTTTATTGGACTGATATCGTGAGCGGATGCCGTAGGATTTCATATGCTGCTACTGCGACCGGGTAATCATGAATCATAATCGACAACATGGCGGCTATGTGAGAGGAACAGAGGCAAGGTGGGCACACTCAAATGACTCAACCAAGATAAGAGGCTCGTGTTTGCCGCGTTTCCCGATTTTGTTCATACGAATGTTGTAGATGCACCGTGTTCGCTGTCGGCCACCTGCTCGATTCAGTGTTCCGATCCACTCCATTGGATTCTTCACAACATCTAGTTTGGGATTTATATTGTTTATTGATTTTTTCTGCGGGGTAATGCAATGGAAATTTGGGCTTTTCATCAGAGTATTTGATTCCTTTCAATAGTTCATAAAGCAGAACATTATCATCGACGAATCTCTCAACCATCACTAGCCAGCCACGGAAATTGTGCCCAGGAATTGATGTTACAACGTATAAAGTGAGGTGTGAAACTCATTCCTATATATCTAGGATATTTCAAGAGGTACAATCAACTGCAACACCACCGGAGATGGACGACAACAAGTTTTTCACCAAGGAGCTCACGCTATCACCCCGTTCGGAGCCAGCCGGCGTCGCATTCCCGGCCAAGCTAGCGTACCGGTTCATCGGTTCGCCGACTAACCCGGCAAGAATACCACCCACTCAACCGTTCCGAGCGCCAGTAAATCACAATTCTGCTCCTTGGCAATATCGCGACATCTCGCGGCTATCTTTGGGGCCATTCGTGAGGCAGTAGCAGGATCTAAGAGAATGGAAACCTGTGCCCGAATGTTCATCGGTTCGGATGCATGATTGATTCGAAGAGATGAAGATGAGAAGTTGTCCTAGGAAGGTCTTTGCATGTTTAGTAAAATGGTATAAATAACGTTTATTCATTTCATTATATATAACCGTTCTTATAAATTGTTCATCATATTTTGTTAATAATGACTAGTTAGTGAACAGTATTATTATTAAATTATAAATTCTTCTGTTATTTTATCTTGCCTTATGGTAAGGTTAATGATAAAGGAGTCGCCCTTAATTAGGCTCTCCAGTGGCCTTAGATGGCCGGTCTTATCTGCTAACTGCGCCATAGAGCAGATTTCGCCCGGAGAGAGTCATGGTCTAGGCGGACTCTTTTCCCAATTGCGGGTCCGGTTGGTCTTCCGGTTCTTCGGTCTTTTCCAGTATCCTGACGGGGGCTGGAGTTGCCCTGTCGGTCATACTTGAAATCTGTCGTCTTCAAACATTAGGTCATTTCTACCACCTCGTAATTATCATCCTTGGATGGACGGTCAAGAAAAATTGGTGATGGCTGCCTCGTGCACGGCCTTGGCAGTATCTATCTCATGGACGCATTCAACAATAGTGCTTTCGTGGGTTAAGAGTTCTTCCATAATTGAAATGATATAATACGTATACCTGTTCCTGTAATGATTCATGAGACTTTTACAGTGGAAATAATTGTTATCGTGGCGGATGAAAACAGTCCTCCATTGAGCAGCAGCGACATTAGAATCAGAGCACGGTGCCATAATCACGACATAGATTTACGGAACAATGATTGAAAGCCCAGCTGGCTGGATTGTCAAGGACTACCAATACATTGATAAATCAGTGGCTAGGTACGGAAAAGTGATTTCAGGATCGATTGCCAGCTGTAAGCATAAAAATATCGATATGCTTTCTTTGAAGGAAAGAGCTTAAAATCTCTCTTTATCTTTTATCGGGATATCACTCCCAGTTGTCTTTTTGTATTGACCCCGAATGTAGTCAGAGATCTGCTCGTCCTTTGCCTGTTCAGCGGCACTCTCATTGCTTTGATCTCCCTGATTTAATACGTGCTGCTGGACCCAATCGACGCCTACACCACGGTCAGTATTGATGCCCCTATAATTGGGGGTGGGGGAAGGAATGAGATGAAGTATACCTTTGTCTAAGGCATCCTCATTTTTCTCGCTCTCACGGCCACCTCCGGCAAAACTGTTGATCTTGTCCATGAATCCACCACCGCTCGACTGCTGAGGCTGCGAGCTCTGCGCCTGGCCCTGAGAGTCGTCGCCCTTGCTCTGGTCACCAGAGGTAAATTTCTTGACAAAATCCATTTTTGTTTTCTAAGTTATACTGATGTCCCAATTTCGTGAAATGAGTTTGGAGAGATGGTGGTAGATAAAAAAAAAGGAGGAAGACGATGATGGATTGAGAGCTGCTTCGGGGGCCTTTAAAGCCAAGTTTGGCGCTTCTGTTCAACAGAGCAACCCCGCTTGCCAAGGGTCTTGACTTAGCTCGAAGTAAAAAAGCAAGATTGGAATGTCTTGGGGCGAGTCCATTACGTCTTTTCAGGGACGAATCAAGGTTAAAGCCAATGTCGCCAGCTTCCTTTAACCAAAGCTCGAATGGACTGGATCAATTCTCAGTCACGTGTATTGCACAGTCTTGAATAATCTTTGACAAGCTAGAGCCTCATGAGAATTATTGCCATTTGTTTTGAAAAAAGTGGATTTCGACCCTTGTGCACACTAGAGACGTCATTTACTGTATTATTTCGAGATACTGGTCTCAGTATTTTCGGCTATGCACTGGTTCGTCTCCGATCTCAGCCATCTTAGCATCAAGGAGCGCCATCATCTTTTCCACAACGTCTCTATACTCATTCTCCTTGTAGACGTTGAACAGCTCCAACGGGTCCTTGATACAGTCGAACAACTCCCACTCTTTGTCCTGGAACTCTATTCCCGGCCGAGCACCTTCGACACCAAGCGCCTCGTTATACCAGTATATGAGTTTATACCGTTGGTCACGTACGCCATAGTGAGCGATGGCATTGTGCATCCAATCATTGTTCATCCAATATCTATGGTATGCAACCGACTGCCAGCCTTCTGGCTCTTGGCCCTCTTTGCCAAGTATCTCTCGGAAAGATACACCTTGCATGAATGTGGGTATGCGCAGCCCGGCGTAATCGAGCCATGTCGGTGCAAAATCAACATTGCAGACTATGGCGTCTGATATGGATCCTGGTGCAACTTCTTTTGGATATCGTACTAGCAGAGGCATCTGAAAGCTCTCCTCGTACATGAATCGCTTATCGAACCAACCGTGCTCACCAAGGAAAAACCCCTGGTCGGAACTATATATAACAATAGTCGATTCTGCCAGGTTGTTTGCATCCAGATATTCCAGCACACTACCGACGCTGTCGTCGATGGCTTGGATCGTTCGCAAATAGCGCTGCATGTAGCGCTGGAATTTGAATTCCGCAAGCTCATCAGCTGAATTGAACCGAAAAACGGTGCCGTCCTCCTTGTCGATAAGCCGAAGATTGGTCACGTCATCGGGGGCAGGGACTTTGCGGTCCGCGTGTGCCGGGCTGTCTCCCAGGCGCTCCCCTACCATCTCGGCGCTGCCCTCCGGCTGCACCAGGCCCAGATCGAAGTACGTGAGATCCTGGGCGACACGCATCTTGGCCAGTCCCGCGGCCTTTGCGCGATTCCGGTAGTCGTCGCCGAAAGTTTCCGGGACCCGTATCTTGTCTGTATACAGGTGCTTATGGCGCGGGTGCGACTCCCACGACCGGTGTGGCGCCTTATGATGGCACATGAGAAAGAAAGGCTGCGCGTCATCCCGCGCACGCACCGAGTCGATCCAGGCCAGGCTCTTGTCCGTGATGATATCCGTGGCGTAACCTCTCTCCCTCTGCTGACCTGAAGACTCGATGAAGATCGGATCCCAATACTCACCCTGGTCGGGCACGACCGACCAATAGTCGAATCCCGATGGCTGGTGAGCTTTACCCTCGCCGAGGTGCCACTTTCCTGGTGATGAGCACAGTTACGTGTTAACAACCTTGTGGCCTGGCTGCTTTAGCCTCTTACGAGATAATCATTTTGCAACGGCTCCCGAGGTACTTACCAACCATGGCGGTTGCGTAACCGCCCACGCGCAGTACTTTGGCAACGTTGGGGAGATGGGTGTTGAGCTTGCTGTCTAACGTCAGGACTCCGTTGACGTGGTTGTGCATCCCAGTTAGAATCGCGGCCCGAGACGGCGTACAGATAGAATTTGTGACATAGCAGTGGTTGAACTTCATGCCCTCCTGAGCCAGCCGATCAATATTAGGGGTATGGTTGATTCCGGCGCCATAGCAACTGATAGCTTTCGAAGCATGGTCGTCGGCAAGGATGAACACAATGTTGGGACTTCGAGACATGACGAGTGTTGACTTGCAATGGTGGGCAAGACTCCCGAGTTTGGTGCGCTCAGATTTATCTGTGATAGAAAATCTCCTCACTCTAGCCTCGATAGATGAAAGTGCACCAAGTCGACACTAGGACTGATTTCCTGCGACTAGAGGGTTAGACTCGAATAACCTCAGTAGACCATAGGTCTTCCCAAAAAAACTCGTCATTGGGAGATATGATGATGTGCGTGCTAAATAGAAATCCTTTCGTGGCAAGATCGTCCCACTTTTTCGCTCTTGGATCAACAGTTCCCGGGTCTGAGGAGGACATGGTCGGCTGATGATCGCCGCAGCTTTTTGGTATGCGGGGTATTCCGTATTGATAAGATTATACCGGGATAGAGCATGCACAGTGAGGAATTGGTTTGCCAGTCTAAGGTTGACACCCCTGGCCACCAATGCCCCATGAAGGTATAGCCTCTGCAGAAGGATTCAGACTTGCGGCCAACCCATGCAAGTCCAAAGGCGTAATGCCACTGGAATGTCTCGTCATCTGATACGAATCTCGGCCTCGGCTGTCGGTGCGAGTATAAGACACCCAGTGTTCATATGTGCTCCTGTGTCCGGTCGCCGCACACACTCCCGCCCGCATGCATCGATATCTCTCCCTATCCACTACTTCAGCATCCAGCTACGCGGCACCATGGCGACGGTTATCACTAATGAAAAGGTGGTTGCTATTGTACAGAGCGGCGGCGTAGATGGAGGAGCCGTCCCGCCTCTCGGTGCGCCGCAGGAGTCTAAGCGATTCTGGTTCCAACGGACAAAGCGTGATTACGATCCAGACGCGACTGCCACTCAGGTGAGCTTGGCGCTACTGTTCGCTCCAAATACGCTGGGATCAAGTTGCTGACATGAACTGGGGCGCCGTTTCTAGCTGAGTGTGTTTGATGATCCCACGGCAGCTGAGCAATATGCGCCGCCGTCCAACTGGTGAGCTACGGTCCTCCGCTTCCCCTCTCTCGTTAGTTCGGGTGCGCACTAGGCACAGTGGCTTATCCTCTATCGGCAGGGAAAACATCGGGCGCTTTGATCCGATGGCTCGGTGGACATGGCGCGAGGAGGTCAAGTTGATTCGCAAAGTCGACTTGCGAATTATGCTTTGGGCCTGCATCATGTTCATGTCTCTTCAGCTGGATAGGGCCAATCTAGGCCAAGCGCTGACAGACAACTTCCTCAATGACCTAGGGCTGACTACCGCCGGTAACTGATTTCTCTCGTACCGTAGAGATAGATATCCCGTTGCTCACATTTATCTGCAGACTACAATTTGGGCAGCACGGTGCAGTTGATATGCTTCATATTGGCTGAGCTTCCGTCACAGCTCGTCTCCAAATGGGTTGGGGTTGATAGATGGGTTCCCACTGAGATGGTACTCTGGAGTCTTGTAAGCGGTGGCCAGTTTTGGCTGTCAGGCCGTGCCTCGTTTCTAACCTGTAGAGCCCTGTTGGGCTTTCTCATGGGAGGTTTTATTCCCGATGTGAGTACCGCTTGTGAGCACTGCCAACGATTTCCGCGAAGTAAATGCTCACCGTGGGTCGTTGGAAGGTTATTTTGTACTTGTCCTACTTTTACAAGCACCATGAATTGTCTATACGTCTTGGTTTCTTCTGGACGGGGTTGAATGTAGCCTCTATCATCGCATCCCTGATGGCGTATGGTTTGCTTCACATGCGCGGGGTTGCCGGCATCGCAGGCTGGCGCTGGATGTTTCTGATCGAGGTACACCCTAAACCCGACCCTTGAATGTCCCACATCCACCATCGCTCACTGAATGGCGCGTAATAGGGCTTAATCACTCTGATAGTGGGGTTGTTCTCTTACCTTCTGATGCCCCCCGGCCCGTGCCAAACTGCAAGCTGGTTCCGAGGCAAGGACGGCTGGTTTAGCGAGAGGTAAGTATTCTCAAAATCTATGTACGGTCTGAGTCGTTTATTAAATAAAGCCTTGCTCCAGGGAAGAAATAATTCTCGTTAACAGAATTATCCGCGAAGATCCGAGCAAGAGCTCTATGCACAATCGACAGCCAGTCACGCCCCGCTTACTTTGGGAAAGTCTCAAGGATTACGATATGTGGTTCGTTAGACATTAGTTTTATTCCTCTTTTCGGAATCACATTCCCGGCCCCATCTGACACTATATCCAGGCCGATATACTTGCTTGGAATGCTCTATGCGATTCCCTGGACTCCACTCAACAAGTACCTAACCCTTTCTCTTACGGGATTAGGCTTCAATAGCTTCCAGAGCAACCTCTTAACAATTCCAGCCACCGCTGCATCAAGTAAGCATGAGTACTTGACGACCCAGATATTTGACACCAAGCACTAATCACATTCCACTTAGCTATCACTCTCTTGGCAATTACCTACACCGCCGAGGTGCTCGACAGCCTAACCTACGTAGCCATGTTTGGCCAGTTTTGGGTGTTGCCTTTCCTGGTCTGGCTCGAGGTAGCTTACACATCCAGTTCAGATAAATGGCAAGTATATGCCATCATGATTCTCTTGCTATCCTACCCGAATCGTAAGTCGTTTTCGGTGCAACTATGTGTGGTTAGGGAAAGCTAATAAAGCTCTAGCTGAGGCGATTCATGCTGCATGGAATTCGCGCAACTCTAATGCCGTTCGCCTTCGAACCGTCTCGACGGCTACATACAATATTTTCCAGCAACTGGGTGGTATCATCGGATCTAACATCTATCAACCAGGTCAGATCCTCTTTATTTCCTTCCCCATATACTAAACGCCTGGGTCAATATGGCTTACTACGAAACAGGTGACGCCCCCTTGTACCGTCAAGGTAACAAAGTCTTGCTTGGCATGCTTGCGTTGAATGTCGTTGTCTACTTGTCTACCAAGGCCTACTACGTGTTCCGAAACAAGCAGAGGTCGAAGAAGTGGGACTCGATGTCCGAGGAAGAGCGCTTGAACTACCTGCAGACTACTACTGATGAAGGCAACAAGCGACTCGACTTCCGATTTGCGCACTAAGGCCTATGTGTTAATATAGAGAGAGAAGTGATGCTGCTGCCGGGCGAACTCCTATAGGTCGCCTCCAAACTCATTATTCCTAACTCATCAAACCCTGTGTATCTTATCGTGGGTTGTAAGATGGTGATAAAATTTGCCAGCTTTCGAATTCTGGATCAAACAACACTATATGCCATTTTATGAAAGCGCGCTAGATACTAGTCAACGAAATTTAAACTGACGCTTGTTGCTACTTACTCTAACTGAACACACTTGTACTCAGCTGGTGCTGGCTGTGATTCTTTATGTGTGGATGTGGAATTGGATACGTAATCAGAATGTTACAGCTGATTGGAAAAGTGGAAAGGAAAGTCTCGGAATTATGTCTGGCGCACCGAGCGAGGCTGAAGCAAGGCATACTCAAACTGGGTGGAGGCAAAAGTGGAGGAGGCTCTCACAGCGTCGATCTGGCATTTAGATCTCCACTAAATTAGGCTAATGGTGGAGGACATACCGATGCTGATTTGCAGAGGTGTATGACGCTGAAGAGAGCAGCTTGGATTACCATTTCTATTTGGTCTTGATTCGCCATCCCTTCAAATCCGAGGGTATCTCCATTGGCTGAGGCTGTGTCACAGCACTCCAACTGATTGTTAACCGTTGGGCAAAAGCTTGAATTTGCCCTGAAGACAAAAAGTGTGCGCCGGGACCGCATTATTAGTGTGGCTCTGCTGCAACACCAACTTTAGCTTGCACCGCCTAGTCCGATGAATACCGCCGAATCAAACGTCCTCATTGGGTTTGACACCCCTTTTCATCTGCGCCCAATGCTTGAAATCTGGGACTTGCCCATACGATTTTGTGGGTTTGCGCAACGGGCCCTCGGCACGTCGCGAGCCCATCTCCTGTAAAAGTAGAAAATCGGGGCTCTGTGTTGAACTATTTCGCTGTTCTGACCCTCATACTCCGTAGGCATAACCGTTCACCCGTTTCCTCCGTTGCGCTTCACGTATATTTCTCGGATTCGGAAAGCGAGGGTCGGTAACAGATGACTGTATATAAGTGCTCTCATTCTCGGACCCATGCCATTGATTGATAGGAATACTATACATCATATCATTTGAATCGATTGCTATTGTTCGCCATCGACACATCTTGCACTATTTTCTGCAGCATCTGTGGTCGTGTGACCAGCATCTACTCAATCCTCAAAACTACCACGTGCGTCTACGTACACACATCCTATACTCGATACCCATACATCCTTCTAGAGCATCAACGTGCGTTCTTTTGTCAACATGTTGGCGCCACACGTCTCTGTCTCCATAGCCCAGACAGTGTTCTACCTTCCTATGGTCCCACTGGTCTTTTACATCATCATTCGCAACTGGTCTACACGTGCGCGACTGCCATGGCTGCCCATGGCATTGTTTTGTCTTAGTATGTAGCTACTTGATCTATACGCCAGCTCAGAAGTGCCGTGGACGACCCCATTTTTCCTATAATGGCTTACTAACCATTCGACGATACAGTGCGCCTTGCTGGTGGCGCCGTTGTCATCGCGCAAAATTATGACCAGACGAATCTTGGCCTCATCATATCCGCCATCGTACTCCTCAATGTAGGCGTCGTACCCCTTCTGATTAGCATGGTTGGTCTTGTTCGGCTCATGTTAGTGTTTTCTTTTGTCTTTATGGCCACTCTCTATCTGCCCTTATCTCCTAGGAAGCTGAGACTCACGCTGTTTGGATAGACTCGGAGTACCACCATCCACACGAAACGGCAAGCTACACAGAGTTGTAGCCATAATACGAACCATCGTTGTCATAGCCGCCTGCCTTTTAGCAGCCGGTGGCGCTCTTGAAGGTAGCAGTGACGCCACAGTTGTTGCCGGTCGTGATTTAAGCGAAGCTGGTTACATTGTCCTTGCTGCTTCTATTCTCGCAATATTCTGGGTTCTCTTCGAACTACAAAGGGCAGTCCGTAGAGGTGACACGACACTCGACACGGTTGTAAGTCTCTCTGCATACCGGATATACCTAAATTAGATCCTTTTATCTGCCCCTTCAAGAAATATTCAATCTGAACTAAGCGCTAACGAGGATGGTACAGTACATGCGAGGTGCCTGCATCTCCATACCTTTTCTCGTTGTACGAGCCATCTACGGCATCATCTATGCTTTCACTTCGGATGATATGACCTCTGTCTGGAACCCATTGTACGGAAATACCGTCGCATTCGCACTCATGGCTCTCCTACCCGAGTACATCATCCTGTGCATTTTTATCCACATGGGCTTCTATCGCATTCGCAGTAACATACCTATCGGGTACAAAACCACCGAGAGTGTTGTTGTATAGGTAATCTCAAAAGCCAGCAGCAGCTCCAGTCTCATTCGGTAGGAGCCTTTTCACCTGCACGATATTACCACCCGCTACCAGTGCGATAGTGGTACAGCTTATGTAAAAGCTATTCTTCTTATTGTTTCGAGGTTATCGTTTCCTAAAGCCTGCAACATGTCAGCCGACGAAATCTTTTCAGGACGATAGAAACTTTTGGTCAACAAATTCTGTTGGCACTGTACCTCGAACTTCGTTGTCTGAGCTTGCGGAGTCCAGCTCTTAGCCACACCAATGTTCACACTTTGTATGTCTGTTGGCAATGGGTGTTTCTTCAGATCTCCAGTGGTCAGGTGGTTAGTTCGAGGCCATAAATCTTAGCTATCGCACTACAACCCCAACGAGACCCCGCTGGTCTCAGACCCAGATTCAGAATATTCGTTAGTTCATGGTCGAGGTCATATTGTTATACATATAAGGGAAATTGGCAAATATAACGCCGCCGAACCCGAGGAAGTAAGGATTTGCGCTTTGGTCGACTTGGTCGACCGGGTTATCTGACGATCTTTGTGTGGAGTGCACACCCTAAATTTTGTGTGTGGAGGTGGAATAAAGACTACTCGGTGGGGGATTGAGCGAGCTCCAGGCGAAGAAATTACGGTGTACATAGATATATAGATACTTAACCTAGGTAGATAATTATTTCATTCTGCGATAGCAGTTGTGAGTTTGAACATGGCATCGATGCGTGCACAATTGTGCTTTTATGGCAGGTCCTAGCAATCGATATGGAGTCGTGTAGGCGACATACATACAGTAGTAGTTAGCTTTACTAAGTTAGGTATGCAATGCATGTTTATCCCACTGCATTTCTACGGGCATTTCTGCCCTTTTTTTTTTTTCTTTCTTAACCGCCACTCTATGCTCTATGATTGGAGCAGATCGCCGACCAGGTCCCACGTGGGCAGCTGCTGGAACCAGAATCGCTGCCAGGGGAAGCGTAAAATAAAATAAAAATAAGCTCCACCCAACCCATGTCTTGCTTGGCATTAGCACGCGGGCCACTGGTCGCTGATATGAGGACCTTCCTACAACCGAAAGCGAAACTGGGGCGACTGCCTACGTAGAGGGGCGATAATGAATGCGTGTGCAAGCTAGCACTAGAGGGCACTGTACTACGCAGCTACGTAACCAAAGCTCAAATGATCAACCAGCCAGATCTACACCACAGGCCCCCTGCGGATTGGCCCGGTTCGACGAGTGTGCCAGTTCCAGAGGCAAATCCCCAACGTCCCCCTGGTGAAGGTGCTAATCTCAGCCCGCAAGGCTCAACGCCGTAGCAGACCCTGGGCGGGGCGATGATGAAATGGAATAGGCTCGGTGCTGCGTCCCCTTCTCCACCTTGGGCCAGCACTGCAATCCCACCTGCCCACCTACACAGTACCAATCCAACACCATCACCCGCTAGCTTGTCAGCCAAGACATTTGGTCTGTTCGGGCTGCCTCTCTTAAAACTTTTCGCCTCCTTCGACACGCCTTAGCCTCGCCATCTGCTTGGTTCAAGCTCTCTTAATACCATCGCACAACCCCCCAGTCCTGCGCCTTCCACTGGCGAAATTCCTCAAGCCACAAGCTCAACATCTACCAAGACCGCCTATCCGTATCCCCCAAGCGCATCGTCTACTGGTCGCGAATATGACGGACACCAGCGACATCAACATGGCCGACAACCCTGCCCCAGCGATTGCCCCCACCCGGTAAGAGATGGAGCGCAAAACCGAGAGATTCACATTCGAGACAAAATGAAAGAGAAAAAAAAAAGAGCGCAACTATTGAACATATGCTGGAGTTCACCACTGATCTCGCGGCTGGCTACAGGACTCATCACTCGTCATTAGCAAGCACGGCCAATCCAGAAGACCCCTTGGATATCGCCCGACTCCGCCGAGAAGATGTATCGGAGAAGCAGATGAAGATCGAATATCCGAACGCAAACAAGCGCAAGATGAAGGCGTTCTACACCCGGCAGAATGAGCTTATCGATCAGTACCTGGGATCCAACGACGAAGAGCGCGTCTCGGGCGAAGAGAGTGATCGCGTCGGTCCCAAGATCAAGTTCGCCGTCAATGCTTCCTTCACCGTCAACTTTTGCCTCTTCGTGATCCAGCTCTACGCTGCTATAACAACTGGCTCGCTGTCGGTAAATGCTCCTTGGTGAAGCTGCTCCTCAAGATATCTCTCACTAAGATTATTGTAGCTATTTGCGACGGCCGCCGATGCATTTGTAAATCCACCTACCCTCCTCCAAAGTCCGGCCACCTACTAACACTTGAAAAAAGATGGATCTTGTTTCCTCTTGCGTAATGCTCATAACCTCGCGCATGGCTTCGAAACCCAAGCTGCACAAATTCCCAGTTGTCAGTACTCATCATTCCAGTTCCCTTGAGCTCGTAAGCTCTTGTGCTGACATTCGCCCAGGGTCGGACAAGGATGGAGACCATTGGTGTAATCCTCTTTTGTGCACTGATGACCACGGTTGCCATTGAATTGCTGGTACGTTCTCTCTACTATGCGACAATTCGGGTGTAGCATGGTCATAACAATAAAATCTTCCAGATCGAATCTGGCCGCACACTAGGTACCGGGCACGGAGATACTGGAGACCAGCTGAACATCGTCCCCATGATCTGCGTCTGCATCGCCATCGGTGCTAAATTCAGCCTGATGTGCTACTGCTTCCTATACAGAAAGCACCCTTCCGTGCACGTGTTCTTTGTACGTATCCCTCCATTCTCACCGGGATGGTGCCTTGTTCAAGGCTTACACCGAGATTTGTCTAGATCGATCACCGCAACGACATTTTCGTCAACTCTTTCGGCCTCATCATGTCCGTCGTTGGTGAGCGCTTCGTTTGGTACTTGGATCCGATAGGCGCCATTTGCATCGCGCTCCTCATTCTGTTCTCCTGGGTGTCGAATGCCTTCGAACAAGTGTGGCTTCTCGTTGGCAAAGGTGCACCTGCCGAGTATATCTCCAAGCTGATCTATATCACGATGACACACGACCCCAACATCACGAAGGTTGATACGGTGGGTGCCCTCTATCAGAATGCAGATCGATCGTATGTTTGGACAAAATGCTAACAGATCCCAGTGCCGAGCCTACCACGCTGGTCAGAGATACTATGTCGAGATCGACATTGTCATGGATCCCGAGACCCCTCTCCGACATTCCCACGATGTCAGTCAGTCCTTGCAAAGGAAGCTGGAAGGACTTGCAGACGTGGAAAGAGCCTTTGTGCATGTCGACTATGAATACGAACACGACGTTCACGAAGAGCACAAACCTCTGTTCGACAGGACACGGCCACGAAGTAATTAGAGGACAACAGTAATGGCCAGGCGTGCCGTCTGTGACATAGAACCACCATGCTGCTGCACATTCAATTATAATATATATAGCCATGACTCGATTTATAGACTGGAAAAGGAGTTTGATATGAATAGGCTAGGCAACACATTTCTTCGAACACGGAGCGAATATATAAACAGTAATACCACTAAATGAGAAGACTTGAATACTATCCCAAGAGGTACCCATGACATTACCGATCTGATTGAAAAGAACACAAGGGTAACAAATGGTGTGGCACCCCGCTGTTGCCGTATCTACAAGCAGCAATATCGACACTCTCAGTATTGGGAATAAATTGAATTATGGATATAGTGTTGATATAGGTAGGAAGCCACTGGATTGCTGCCCTCCAGTTACTGACTGCCCATGAAGAAAATGCGGGGTTGCGAGCTACCCCAGCTGTGGTGGTTTGACCAGCTCCGGACAGCGTCCCCCCAATCGGACAAAACGCCGATGGTTTAGGCTGATGGACGGAGCCGCGATCGGCTGGCTGAATCTTCTCCTCAGCAACTGAGAGCTGGTAAAGGCCTCCAGGCTGTTTAAAAAAGGACAAGCCTTGTTCAAGACTGCCTTCCAGTAGAGTCTCTTTCCATATAGCTCGCCAACATGCCTATTCTGCACATAGGCAAGTATATCCTATCTCAGTTATCCGCTCGCCCAGCTGCCACTTTTCAGCTGACTATAGAAGCACAGTCCTCTTCAAGCTAAACCCCGATGTCACGGAAGCTCAGCTCGCCGAGCTTCGGCAAGCCGGCGAGGAGATGGTAGGCCAAATTCCAGGTAGGTTAGCTCCCCGTGCCTTTTGGGGGCCCCGTCCCCCCTTATTGAGATGGGATCGAAGTGGCTCACATTCTTCGCTCGGTTTATCCCAGGTTTGAAGGAGTTCAAGATGGGACCGGTTCTGTCGAGCACTGCACACCGAGCTCAAGGGTTCGATATGGGCGTCATGACCGTGTTGGAGACTGAGGCCGATGTCCTGGCCTACGCGCCCCATCCTGCGCACCAAAAGGTGCATAAACTGCGGTTGGCTCTTTGTCGTGACACGCTTGTGTACGATATGGTGATATAAAATCTAGGAAGCTTTTATGAGAAAGTCGCAACTTGCCGAACGATAATTATTCAGTAGACTCTAGCCAACCGTGCCGCCCGGTATAAGTTGAATGTTGGTCAAGCAGTAAATTTAATGGAGTTAACTTAGTTCAAGATCCTTAAGATGTTTCAATTTGCCTACAGCTCGAACTTGAGGATAGTACAGGAGTGCAGTATATAGCACCCATAACGTATGGCGTATATTTATGGTTCAGCACGTTTCCACCACGAATTTCACCAGATCGTGGTAAACCATGCAATCGATCTTGCAAGTAGCACGATACCAAGTTTGACCTAGGATTTTATTCCTTCACCCTTCGAATGGCCCAAGGTGATTCGCCATTTTTCTTACAAATGTCCGCGTCAAATGGTATATACGCTCGTTATATTAATGACAGAATCAAAGGAAAACAGAAAGTTCAACCTCCTATTACAAGTGCTCAGATAAGGCAGATCAGATGCTTCCCATTCTCTTCGTTGTAACCGTGGCCATAGTGTGGCAGTGTGATATCCGCCTGGGAGGATTCCAAGATGTACTCGCGGGCGAGCTTGTCAGCCCAGGGCGACAGCTTCGTGAGCCCGATGCGCCGGAAGGTACCGTGTCCGCGGCCGCGGCTGTCGTGCTGCGCCGACTTGAGCAGGAGGCAGTTGAGGTACTTGGACTCGTCGAGGGCGACCCGGTCGCCCCTGGAGACGGGGACACAGTAGGTGTCGTCGGCATCGAAGATGCCGTAGTGCTCCTCGTCGTGGTCCGGACAGTCCAGGTACACGTTGGTGTGCTTCTCCTGGTGGAGCTTGCTGACGTCGAGACCCGGCTGCACGATCTCCCGGTCGAGCAGGAACCACCGGTGGCGGCCGTTGGGCAGCTGCTCGAGCTTGATCTTCCTCAGGTGGCCCCAGAGCATGATGCACCCGCCCGCGATCAGGCCGAACTTGTGGTCCGCTTGATCCTGCGACAGAGCGATCTCCACCGACTCTATGTCAACCAAGATGTCTTGATCCGTCACTTCGCCACAGGTTACTCCGTTTCCCAGCTCCGTATCTATGGATGCCCAGGAGAACGAAGGAGCTCTGTACTCGTCGGGCCGGGTAGAAGGGTGCGAGAAGCTGCGGCTTATGTGGTGGAACAGCGGTTCCACCCTCCAGAGCAATTGGCTGGCTAGGTATTTATCCCAGAGTCCAGCGACGTAATCACAGCCGATGATCTCCGACATCCTCCGGGCTATACCGGCGAGCGCAATCAGCTTGTCCCCGCCTTGGGTGAGTGCGGTTTTGGAGTAGGTTTCGACGATGCGGTTCCAGATCTCGAAGGGGTAAATGCTGGGCAGCAGATGCGGATCGGGCTCATCCGCCCCCTGCAGTCGGTTCCTTCGGAGGGCCTTGCCGTGCCTCTCGGGCTCTAATCCCTTGAACTGGATCTCCTCAAATACGTTGTCGCGCCGGGTTCGGAAATTGGGCATCCCCGGTGGTAGACCTTCTGCCAGATCAAACTCGGAGCACTCCCACGCGATCTGTCCCTCGCAGAAGTGCAGCACCCTGGGGGCTAGTAATCGTTCTTGCAGCACCCACCCGCGCCTGTTCACAGATGCTTGGTTGACAAGCGTATCCCAGAACGAAGCATCCACGATGATACACCTCCGAATATAGTCATGCTGCTCTAGAGACATTGTCACCGCTCTCCGAGAGCCCAAATCAAGTTGCGCAACAGCATCCTTCGCGACTGGCATGGTATTTGCACGCTGGATTCCGCTTGTCTTGACAAACCAGTTGAAAGGAGACCATAGTGGATTTGTCAGCCAGGTTGCGGAGCTCTTTTTCAACGTTGCTAGTGATTTGTGCGTGCCGGAGCTCCGTCTTGTCGACTTCGATTTCAGAATCTTTGATCCCGGTAGTCCTTCGATGTTGAGGTTCACCTCGTCCTCCCATAACAGTTTTGGGGCGCGCCCTGAGTACAATCCCTGGGCGCTGTTCTCGGCCGAAGTCGCTGAGATATTCAGAAATGATTCGCTGTAAACCTTATGCATGAGGGCCGATTCCTTCAGCCAGTCCTCAGCCGAGTCTTGGATGATGCAGAGCGAGTCGATCCAGATGTACCATATCCCGGTAAAGTGCGCCGCAAACTCAATGGCATCTCGGAAAGTTTTCGGCAGCTCACCCAGCCTTATGCCCTCCTTGAACCGTTCCAAAGTGGACTGTTTAAGAAGCAGCGGTTGGACGCCTCCAGGGGCACCCCATCTATGGCTCAGTGTGACATAGTGGCGGTCTTGAAGTTGTTCCGCCACAGATCCCTCTTTCGTTTCCACAAGTTTCACCTTGATATCTTCAAGTCGCACCAACTCATGCTTTCCAGTATATCGGGATCTGTATGCTTTACCATATGCTTCTGATTTGAGGGCACTCAGGTCTATCAACCGGCTTGGGTACCAGTTGGGCTTGTGCTGAACACATTTGCACTCTGTCACCCACCTCATCGCCAACTTCAACACCTCCCCAGAAGCTGTGTTATCTGAAATGGGTGTTCTGAAAGACGCCGAAGCCGTGCCTAAACAGAAACAGTTAGATTAACCACGAATTAGTAGCGGTAGATCCGCCAGAAACTGACCGATTTGCTTGAGAACAAACGTTTTCTTCTTCCTGATGTCACCGTATTCGAGCTTGAAGTCCAGACGATACGTCTCCTCCGAGTCGTCTCGTTCTACCAGATCGTCCATGGCGTTCTGAATCACCGCTAGGGACGCAGTGCTCACAGGAACAGAGCTCTCTGGCGCGGCCGGCGCGCCGTTCTCCGTCAGCGCGCCATGGCTGTGGTTTTGGGGGATCTCGTCGTAGAGTACGCGACATATCCCGCAGCCTCTCGAGGCTGACTCGGCCAGAGTGTCTATTCCCCCATGATGGTCGAAATGCAGATCATATGTTCCCTTCCATTGCCGTCGATCCTGCCCTCGGAGCATCAACCAGCATGTTTCGCATAGCATCCTGCAGGTAGTGATTGTACGTCAAACTACGTTTCGGCAAGCAATGCAGTAGGAGACCTTATAAACGCCAGAACGCATCTGCCCAGAGTTTGATTCGACAATTGGTAGTATACCCTGCGTAAGAGGATGCAAACTCGATCCTTTCAAGCAGTTAAACCTTCCACGGGAAGAGGAGAGAGGATTCCCGGCGTTGCTGTTCCTAAATCTAGAGGAAAACATCAGGATGACGGGCACTAAGCTGTTCTGGAGCCAACCCCAGCAGGAAACCGTTTTATTAAAATAGGAGTGGGTACGAACAACAACCCTTGTCCATCAGCATATGCAGGACCTGGCAACCCCCTTCTCATTGGATCACTTCTCCCAGAACTGGACCATCCCCGATAAACCGAATGCTACGTAGAGCCGACCGTTGGGCCGATGGGCTGCAATACGGCCAAATGATGCAGTGAATCCCGGGCGCGACGCGAGGACAAGGCTCGCTCCACTGGAGCGTTTTGCTTCGCCGCACCCACACATTGTGCTTACTGCTTACCTCATAAACGTCATCACCCACCTCGGATGGTTAGCAGGGAGCAGACGAATTGACCCCTGAGCGCCTTTCATTACTTGAACGCGCCCCCCAGGATCTGGTGTTTGCCGGCACCGCGCCCAAGTCGAAAATGCCCGCGATTAGCAACACCTTCAACCTCGACTGGTTCGGGGACAAGCCGGTACCAGTCAGGTTGACCCCGGACATCACACAGAGACAGCTCGAAGAGTTCCCAGCCTTCAAGACCTGGAAAACCGCGCTGCAGGAGAATCTGCAGTCGCAGACGGAGGACGAGACGCACCCGTTCTACGATGACCCTTACAAGCTGCGCTCCATCACGGTTCAGTCCGTAGACTGGTTTGGTTCAAATGTCGGGTTCGTGAAGCTAGACGCCCTCATCACGGCGGACAAGCTCGACGACAAAGGGAAAATCAAGAGGCTGCCGGGCATTGCCTTCCTGCGGGGCGGCAGCGTCGCGGTGCTGATGATCCTCCGGCCCAAGGACTCCCTTGACGAGCGCCACGTGGTCATGACGGAGCAGCCGCGAATCCCGGCGGGTAGCATGAGATTCATGGAGATCCCAGCGGGGATGCTAGACAAGGAGGGCGACTTCGCGGGGAAAGCGGCCGCGGAGCTCGAGGAGGAGACCGGGTTCAAGGTCCCCCGGTCCGAGCTCATCAACATGACGGAGCTCGCGCTGAGGAGCTCCAAGATCCCGACCAACATGAAGGACGCCATGTACCCCAGCCCCGGAGGCTGCGACGAGTTCATCTCCCTGTACCTCTGGGAGAAGGAGCTCGACAGACAAGAAATCGAGGATCTGAAGGGCGCGATGACTGGGGAGAGGAGAATGGGAGAAATGATCACATTGCGCGTGTGCGAGTACGAGGACTTATGGCGGGAGGGCGCGAGAGACGCAAAGACTCTTGCAGCGTGGGCACTGTACGAGGGTCTCAATAGAAGTGGTATTCTTCAAAAGGAGCTGCGTGAGCGGAAGAGAGCTAGGACTAGGCTACTTGCAGGTGCTGAAGAAGGCTTGAATGGAAAAGGTGCAAGGTAGACTTAAGTTTGACAATTGCTTGGCGGGAGAGGGGAATGACCAATGTCCCCTTTTTTTGTACTACATATGATTGAATATAAAATAACTGAATAACTGCAAGCTATCCGGAAGCCATAAGGAATAAAGACCATTTTCTAAGAATAGCCAAACATCCATTCGTATCCATTGGCGGTAACCACAAATACCACTTGGGGAGAAAAGGATGGGCCGATGCTGAAGCAAGACAGGAAAACCCACATGGGGGAGTGGATGGCACAGTGAAGTACCGTTTTCGTTTTCCTCATTGTCCCCGGTCCAGCCGTTTGACACGCCTAGGTCTTCGCAAAGAATCACCAAGTAAGCCAGTTCATCTGCTGAGCTGAACGCGCGCGGCGTAACACTTTAACCTACATTAAAGCATCTCCTGCCATCACGTGGGCATGACGCAAGCCACGATGTGAGACATTCCCTAAGGGGCTCGAGTCAAGATTTTGCTGTGAAGGCATCATGTGCCCCGGCTTCTGGCCCACTGTTAGGGCTGAAGCAGCTGGGGAGCCCGAAGACGGAGGCGCCAATCTTAAAAATCGCGGAGCCCGAGCCGTATTGCAGGTTTGATGGGCAGGGGCGCACAATGGCTCATGACGTAGGGTTGAGGGATTTAACGATCATCGAGAACGATGAACTCAACCGTGTTCTGGAATTGATCTGTTGCTATTCATCTGAGACATGAAACGCGCATCCCGATCCATGGCCTTCTTCGGCCACGCCGTTTCTCAGGAGACCTTGAGCCATGACAAGACGGTAGTGGATTCAAGATACAGCGCACCTGTGCCTAACAACTGGGACAGGATCAGATGATTTCAATTGAGTGAAGGGAGCTGGGAGCTGGGAGCTGAGAGCTGGCAAGCTGTGCAGTCTACAGTGCGGGAGCGGAAGCGATGAGGCTGGGTTTAAGCTTCCCCATCTTCTCTTCCCACAGCCGCACATGACCCTTGTCTACCTGCCTCTGTCTCAACCCGTGCCTGACCCTTGGAATTCTAGTGACAGCACTAGACCACTTCCAAGATAAACTGCCGAGACTAGCTCGATGTCTAGCGCCAGCCATACGCAATCCAGCCCCATGGGGTCAGATCTGGTGATTGGGAGGCTGATGGCTCGCATCTGTCTATATAAGGGTCAGCCAGGGTGCCCTGTCCAAGACTTATTTATCTGTGTCATAACAAATTCAGAGACAGAAAAAGACATTCACCACTTTCTACGCTGCAAAGCACAATCCTACAACAACATGTAAGTTACTTCTGTCCTGCGACATATGCATGGCTATGGAACTGACCCTAATTTCTTGGCAGCTGAACCTCTTCAACGCGTTTCGACTACACCCAAAGTTCCCCAAGAATCTCTTACAAGAGAAATCCGCTTTGAGCAAACTCGTCGAAAAGCACATATACACACACGGCACACATATTTTCTGAGCCAAGATGTGGGACTCTTGCGAGACTTCTGACACGATCCGATGTGTCGCCCTTGTCATCTTTGACCGGAGCAGGGAGTTCTCCGCCACGCCTTCGTCATACGAGGAGAAAGAAAGGAGGCTAGCAGAGGCTCGCGCCGATGCTGCCAGAGATGGTATCGATGACGCGACCATCAACCGCATCTACCGAGAGCTGGAGGAGGAGTACGATGAGGATCTGTACGACGTGCTCACGGCTCTCCAGGACACTGGTCGTCTAGATGGATTCTTGACTCCGTACATCGAGCGCTCTAAGGGTCTACCTGGGGGCGGCTCTCCATGACCTATGATATAAAAAATTGGCAAAGGAAACTGATGGAGGGTACAAAAGGTAGCGATATTGGATGATTTGATTTTGTATATACGGAATGATAACGGTTTATTTGTTGGACATATTCATTATTAAATGAAACTCAGGCGGCGTAAAGTCTGCTAAGAAGATGCCTAATATTTCCTCCGAATTCTATGTCAATGCTTGCTTTCCGGAGCACCCTTTATGCAGTAATGACGTAGCAATTTCTTTTTAGAAGTGCCATATTGTAATGGGCGTTACACCAAGATGAGTGGACTTCACTCATATGCCACGGCTTGTGACTTATAAACTCAATTATGCACCATGATAAGCGTTGAGATGTGGATATACTGAGGGCCTAGGGAGTGGCTTTTAAAGACCATGAAAAGGGGTTGCTACCATAGTTACAGTTAGTAAACTGTGAGTCAGGTTGTAGCAATAGGAATACTACCAGCTTTATAAGCGAATAAGCACTTTATTCGCCAATCGAGATCAGGCTTAATCTGTCGAATTGTAGGTATGCAAAAGTTCTATGAAGAATACGACCTACTACAATAACAAAACCGTAAGAAGTTGATCCCCATTGGAATATAAAACTCATTTTGTAAATGGCAAATCGGAGGCTTTTAACCATGTTAAATGGACGGAAGGAAAAGAAGATCCCCTAAGAACCAATACCGCGCTCGTATTAAATTACATTGTTAAAAATATAACTCATATTTTGGTGACCGTCTCTCACTAAGTCGTTTTGTTCGTGTCACTGATGCATTAGAACGACCACTAAAACGGTTCGCCGGTGGCAGCTCCGAGAGATCTACATTACGATTTCGGGCTCGGAACGCTAGTTTGTGACTTGGCTCGTCAACCAACCGTATTAGGCATCAGCACCGACAAACTGGCTTGTCAAGATCCAGTCACTAATGATTAGCAGACGAGTTTAAACTTTGCATCACCATCAAAGCTGCTAACTAGATAGCATGATGTTCACATCAACTCAGTCACAACGAGACCCCTGCAGCGGGGAGGCCATGCCAATGTTAAGCACGTGGGGCATTATGGCCAAATATCTAATTATCCAAGCTGGCAAAGGCCGTCCTGGTCAGGAGTAAGATCTTGTTGGCTCAATATACCACGATCTGGCATTTATTACCGGATGTTTCCCGCAGTGACAAGCTCCCAAGGACATGTCTGCGTCTGACATGCAAAGCAGTTATGGTTCTTTGGATCATACTTTCAGTTTTTGGAGTTATTGGTAAGCCTTCCAGGGTGTGATTCCATAACCGTCACATAGCAGCAATGTGGACTAATTCTTGTGAAGTGAGTCCGTCTGATCAAACTAGCCAAAACCCCCGCTTCACCGTTCCTGACTATGGTTAAATCGTGAGCACTAGATGGCCGCCAACGGCTCATCGGTTCATAGTCAGATCTTTGAACAAATTAAATTTCTTCCCAATGCTAACGATCTGCATCAGGGGTGTGGGAGGGCGAGAGAGGAAACAGCCGCAAATATATCGGGGAATTTCTGCCGTCTGGTAGTGAGATATCTGCGGTAAATCAGCGATGCAATTGCCGGGCTTTAGAACGACGTTCACTCCTTCAGTCATTCCTTGTTAATTTTCGAAGTAACCGTCATAATGCGCCTCAATACGTGCGAATTGGTCACCAATGGGCCCAGGTTAAGCATGATGGCATGGTCATTCCTTCTCTACATTCTTTATATTCAAGCGCTCCTCGTTTCTGCTTCTCCCCTTGCGACTGTCAAGCGCGACACTGGGGTTGACATGGTTATGGATATATTTCGCGGTGTCTTGGCTCAAGCACCAGTAGTAACCGAGGCAGGGTCAACTCTCTTGAACCAGTTGCTGAAGGCGTCCCCGCAGTCTTACACCATCACGCCAAGCTCGACTGATCCTCTACGGTCTGCAAACCTGGATATTGTGCGTACCAGCTTTCAGTACGGTGCTCCGATAGCTGGGGGGCCATATTATCCGTCTGGTCTGCTTGGAGCGGCAAAGAGTGGCTTGGACATTGTTGATTTCCTTTCCGAGTTTACACCAGAGCTTGCTTTAATGGGTTTGGATATCACAAAGGCTACTCTCGATGTTGAGAAGGCAAGCACGTATTCGGTACACCAGGAACAAAGTAAATTGACAGCAATCTAGTACAATGGTCTACAAACACTCGATGACTACGTCGAACTTTACAAAGGCGAATGGCAAAATACGATACCGGATGGTGTAGATCAGGGCATGTTGACAAACTATACTCAAGATTTACTTTTCTCTATGCAGCGTTTGTCAAGCAGCCCTTACCAAATAAGAAGGCTTAACAGCGCGGCAGATACGCTACCTTTTACAATCGATAACAACACCACCACCCAAATTACGGGCTTGAATTTACAACAACTCTTTCAGCAGGGCCGGCTCTTCTACGCAGATTACAGGGATCAAGCAAATTTGACAGCATCTCCGGGCCATTATGCCGCTACGTGTGATGCGTATTTCTATATTCATCCTGCCTCAGGAAACTTTCTGCCTCTAGCTATCCGCTCTAACCTGGGCCCCGACCTGATCTATACCCCTCTGGATGATCCAAATGACTGGCTACTTGCTAAAGTCATGTTCAATGTCAACGACTTTTGGTTCGCACAGTGGAACCACTTTGCCGCCACACATGAGGTACTGCAGATTGTATGGGCGGCAGCAATTCGCTCAATTAGTCAAGAGCATCCGATATACGCCATCCTCTACCGACGTAAGGAACTACTTTTATGATGTTGTGCCATCTTAAACGACCACTGACACTTAAGCCTCATCATATCAGTCACGTATCAATTGTATGCGTATCCAATCGTGGCCGAGGTATGTTTTGTCTTAAGTTAAATTGATAATAGCAAGACCATGATGCTGATGGTGTTGCTAATAAGGCCCTGCTATTCGCGCCGGGTGGAGTTGTCGATGGAACATTCCCCTATACCGGATTGTCGGCGCAAAGCTACACCACCAATCGATACTTCTACAGTGGAGTGGGACGGTTCCAGGATAACTACTTTGCATCGGACTTAAAAAGCCGTGGCCTTCTGGGCTCGGAGTCCGGTCCTGCTCTCAAGTCTTTCCCTTTCTTTGAGGATGCGAGCGTTATTTTCAACGCCACTCACACGTTCATGACGATATTTGTGAACTCTTATTATTCTTCGGATGTCATGGTGGCTGCCGATCAGGAGATTCAACACTGGGTCACGGAATGTAACGGTCCCGCACAAGTTATGGATTTTCCGTCGCAGATTACCACCATTGCCACGCTTGTAGATGTCCTCACGCATGTTGTAAGTCTCTTGTAACCAGCGTCTCATCTTCCCATCCACTTGCAGTGATTTAAAATAAGAACCGATTTATTGATTATCAATTCTCTTCGTCAGGCACACTTAAGTTCGACATCGCATCATACTATCAACACCAACGAGTTGCTCCAGACCTCTAGTGTTCTCCCTTTCTGCCCCGTGTCCTTGTATGCCCCTCCGCCAACCAGCAAGGCTAATTCTACTCTCAATGTTGCCGACTTCTTACCAAAGTTTCCGGATGTCCTCCAGCCATTCAATCTTGGTGGCTCTTTCGCTCGTCCGCTGATTGCAGGATCGTCACGATCAATTATCCACATGTTCGATGACCAAGCTATGCTGGGACGCATGAACGCAGAAACGCAGGCGGCAAATACGGCCTTCATATATGCAATGGGGAACTTTAGCACTCAGGTTAGCTCGCGTACCTTTGGGCCTGATGGACTTAGTCAGGGTATGCCCTTTGTGTGGAAAGCTTTGGATCCGAATGTGGCGCCGTATTCTGTTACCACATAGAGGCTCGTTAATGTAAGCAGAGCTCATTTTCCTCTAGACCCTGGTCTTGATCTTGATGTAGCAATACGGGAATTTGAAACATTAGTCTCCTTGTTTGGATAACCTCGAGGTAAAAACAAATTGGTAACTGTATATAGGCAAGCCTAAAACGATTGGAAAGTACTTGATACAGTTGACATAAATAAAATGGAAGTCTCTATCAGCCGTCAATAACATCCAGCTGTAGGCTAGTACTTCCTTGGGCAATCCAATATCCACCTTATGCGACCTTCAAAGGACATCCACCGGGCTGCGACACTTACCATAACGCTGCACGCTCGTTTGAAAACTGTTCCTTTAGTATACTCGGCATAGTTGGCCTCTCTCGCTGCTAAAGCTTAGTTAGGGTCCTGCATCGATGTTGATCCTTCTGAATTCAAGTGAGCGTAGTTATTAACGAGATTTGTCAGCAGGTCAGAACCCAGATCCTTATCTTCCTGTTTAACCACATTTACTGGCCAGTAGCTCCGCACGGCCTCCATCGGGGCCGTCTCGTTCGGATCGTCGCTCGCATCTAGATTCATCACGCTCTTTAGTATGGCCGCCTCTTGTGGGCGCATGCGGCCCCGGATCACCCGGAACAGTGCCTGTGCCAAGTGATGATTCCGGCTCTGGCTGTATAGCCCTTTGGCGGTCAAGACGAGCGTGGATCTTAACGCCTCGAGTTTATCCACGGCGGGCTTCCGATTGATAGCATTAATGCACTCGAAGCCAGTCAAGATAAGAGGTATAACGATGAAGAGGTCCATGGCTTCGAAGCCATGTCGGAGATAGTAGAGTCGCACAAGGGTGTGCAAGTACTTGCTCGCTTCGGCGGTGACTTGCCGTGGAGTTCCTTGTCGTCGTTCCAAGTCCATGTCGATGAATGGTTCATAAAGGGAAAGAATAAGATTGTAGTAATACATGCTATTGTCGCGAATTAGAATAAACGGATTCTATTGAAATGTGCCAGGATGGAACACTCATGACGGTTTTGCCAGGCTGTTACAGTCTTTTTGGGAAATTCTGAAGTTCTTACTGAAGTTGAAGGTGTCCTGGCAGTACAATTGCCCTTGCAGAAAGTGGCTCTGGCAGTCTATCAAACCAGATTTTCAGTCTTGAGTGAAGTTCATCGGCCTTTTCAAAACTATGAGTCTGGCTTGTGGAAAAGGCTGCATGGCAGAAGTCATTCATAATCACCCGAAACTGGCACCTCGACTGGAATACATGCCCAAAATAAGACGGCACAAGACTCTGGCTCAAAGGGTACTTGAGCCATATCTCCCCATACCAGGAGGGATCTTCTGATGGATCTGGAAGCGGCTCGTAAGGGGGACTCTTGAGCAATGGGGGTTGCATAAAATTGAAGCCAATCAAGCTAGACCAGTTAGCAGCGTTCCCGAAATTAAGATCGAGGAGGCCCTTACGTTTCCCAACTGTACAGCGCCCAAGCGGTAAAGGCACTTCCCTTACTTATTCTATCACTCTGTCCGGGTGAGGGCCCATCGAAAAGTTGGAGCTTGTGGGCTAACTCGATGGCTTGAATTCTGTAGGTCTGTCCAATCACGTCCAGACCGGACAAGTTGTAAAAGACGTTAAGGAGTATTCCAGCTTGTATCGTTGTGATGCGCGCTTCGGCAGTCTCCAGTTCCCATAGCCGCTTTGCTTCCGCAAGGAATTGGTACTCGAGTGTGTTGGGATTCCAGTGCTCGGCACGGTCAAAGAATGGTGGATAACAGACCTGGAACTTGTTTAGCTTGAAATACTCCAAATTTGGTTCGGCAAATACGCACGCAAGAATAAGCAAGAATCATGTTAACGAGCAATGACGAGCAGAAGTCCTTCCGTCCCGAAATCATATCTTCCAGGAAATAATCTTTCTGGAAAATTGCTGTGAATTGATACTCGCATCGTAAAAACACCGCGATAAGATCCCGCATGAGCACATCATCCTTGCAGACGGTGGTCCACCGGGATGGTTTTGCATCAGAGAGTTGGGAATCAACTACCTGGGCTGCGTGAAATGGCTTCAAGTAGATCATTTGATACTCGGGAGTGTTCAAGTTGCTTCCTACAGCAGTGGCGCTAGACTGCAAGAGTGTAGGAGGCTCGGCAGAGACATACAGCGAAGATGCTTCGTAGATTGCCGAATTTAGGTATGGGTTGTTTGGAACGAAATACTCAGGCATTTCCGATATATACGGAAATAAGTAACGGTATCGAGTCTCGGGAGTGACAGCCAATTGAAATAAGGGGTCCCCAACTTTGGCGTGCCTGAGAATTGTTGCGATATCAACTCCGGATCTGATTTTCTGCAGGATGCCCTGGACATCCTGCTCTGGAAGATTCTTGAGAAGCTGAAACACTTCATTGTAAACCGCTTTTTTCTTTGCCAGCTCACCAGTATCTCTTATGAGAGCTTGCGAGGGTGTCTCTTCCAGTAGCGCGGCATAGTTAGATTGGATGCGCCGCTGGGTACAGCGACGACACGCTGGTCGCTCACCAGAGCACTAGCAGCAAGTCAGCTCTGTCGTACGTTGATACCCAAATACTCATAGACGCCGTCGTGGGCAAGTACATACCATGAATATCTGCTCGCCGCATGTGCTGCAAGCTGTCTGCATAAGTGTGGACAGAGGCTCAGGTGGTATATTTTCTAGTGACGAGCGAGTCCCTCCATGCTGGCGACAGACAGCTAATATTGTTGGCTGTGGTATGCTGGGCCATGTCTTGCACATTCACGCAGGAATAACTACAAATTTTACTGCGAGATTCCCCGAGGATTTACATGATCTGTCGCCGAAGAGTCAGGGGTGTGGCATTCTGTAACAGCGACGTCATACTTCTCACTTCCTATGATTGGCTACTCCAACTTGCGCCTTTCTTCAATTTTGGTCCTGCTTTACATCCATCTGGACAATTTGATGATTCATTACTTTATTTGCGAAGGCAAGGAGCTTCTACTCAATGATTCCTTCCAAATATTGATAAAAAACGGATTTGATGGTTAAAAAAGTAATATATTTTCAACCATGCGAAACGGAGCAGAATCGGGGAGGGTCAGGTCAGAGTGGCTGGAATGACCGCATCACTACCTCAACTCGACTGGCTATGTACCGACCACGATCTCGATGCATAGTCGTCTTGAGGAGTGAAAAATCCCATGGGAACAGGTGATCTGACTTAATTCCGGCTCAGCCTTATATGCATTGTGTTTAAGATACTGAGGAGCTGAAGTAGAATGCCGTTATCATGCCGTATAAGAAGTATAATACCTGCTATCCAATGGGGCACCGTAACAAATTTAAGTGGCCAGCATGATTTGTGGCCCATTGTTACGTGTAACTCGGACGTTAGTACAAACGTATATAACGTAGGACTAAAAATGTGCTGAACCGCCGGAAGAAATGGACTACGTTAGTGTGCTGCCGATCAACTGACAGGTATGGGGAGGCCAATGATTCATTGGCAAGGTGAGCGTCGATCGGCTGCCAAGGAAAAGGGAAATCAAGTAAATACTGTGTGCCCCTAGTACCGGATCTCAAATGTTGAGTGTTGCAGGGGCTCGACGGTAACTTATCGGAGCCGGTAGTCAGGTCAGGTCGTCATGCATATCTTTAAACTGCTCTTTGATGAAGTCCGAGCACCGCTTAGCGAACAGGAACACCGGGGCCATGGTGTGACAAGCGGGTATCAAAGGGAACACACTGGTGTCTGCAATGCGCAGGTTATCGAAGCCATGAACTCGCAGGGCCTCATCAACGACACCTCCGTTCCTTTCCAGTCCCATGGCACAGGCGCTTGAGAGGTGCAGCGACGAATTGCTGTTGAGGTCCATGTATTTGTTCAATTCTTCATCGCAAATCTCTCTCCAGTGCTTACCACTAGAAACGTTTGGTGTAAGTAGGGGCTTTGCCTTATGTGGATACTTGGAAGTTTGGAATCGCTCGACTAAATGAAGAGCAAAGCGCAAGCCCTTCCGCCTAGCAACGCGGTCCTCTAAGCTATTTAGCATATTGTATTGCATACTTACCTCGTCTTCTGGATCTGAAGACGCCAATTCTATACGACCGTTCGTTTCGGGGCGTACGAGAACGACATAGATTGTTTGTTAACCATCAGGCACGGGCTGGTTCGCAGTACTGGCAAAGAATGATAGTTCGAGATCTGGATCGTTTTCTGGGACGCTGGCATCAAACTTATTGGTACCAGGAAGCTTTTGAACCTCGATTGCATCCTCGTCAATGTTTCGACTAAGTACCCTAATATGATTCAAAGTGTTGAGAATTCCCAGCCATCCAGCGCAGCAAGTGAGAAAAAGTAGAAATTGTCACATAGCAAACAGCAGGTTGGCAAGCATGCGATGGTAAGATTCGGTAATGGGAACTTCAAGTGTTATTGGGCAGCCATGATGATCGGATAAACGAGTTTTGATATCAAGCTCTAGCTTTATCGCAGTGGCGCGGATGCATACACTTAAACGAGCTGCTCTTGATAGCGCAAGCTCTCTGAGGAGATATTGCACATAACTTGATCCCCTGGATCCGTTTCCCATGACCGTGTGGTCTATATTAAAGTAACCCATTGATGGTCCAGTTGGACAATTTTCTCAAGTAGAGGGACTGTAATCCCGCAATAATAGTTGTGCCCGATGGATGAGTAAACTTTGTAGATCTACATTCTCACGTTCGGCTTTAGGAACCCGGGTTATTACTGTTTTAAAGGCGAGGCAGCGAAGTAACCCGGAACCCTCCCGAGATCAACAGAGGCTCTGATCCTTATTACCGTTGGCAAGCCACTTTTGTTCAGTGGGCTGGTTGTTGTCACTGCCACAGAGTGAAGAATCGCCAACTTAGTGCTTATCGGACGTTAACTCCATTATTGCAGCAGGCCATTTCGCTTCCTTGCCTGCTCACGGGCTTCCTTATCATCAGGCAGTACCAAGTGCAAGAACACGCCAACCACGGCCGCGATAATGAACGGTGTCTCTACGATCAGGTTAATTCCTTGCTCAAAACCCTCGAGCCGAGTATTTGACCCTGAATAATCCAAGATCTGGCCGAACCAGCTCGGCTGAACAATATCAATCAGACCGATCATAAAAGAGCATGTCAATATGAAACGGTCGCGGCGGGTATATTCGATGAAAGCAAGGACACGAACACCCGCCACAGCAATGGTGGCATACAGAAAGGTCTGCATTCCGCCGAGGACGGAAGCTGGCATGGCTGCAAAAACACCCCCAATCTTGCCGATGATGCCCATAAGAATGAGGATAGCGGCAGCGCACCATCCAGCGCGGCGAGACTACGTTTCCAGTATTAGTGATATGTACTTTGAAAACTGATAGTGATGAAAAAAGCAACTCACAGCGCAGTTGGTCAAGCTAATCACTCCGTTGTTGGCAGCTTGTGAGACCATGGGTAGACCGGTTCCAAGCGCAGCGATGAGCGACCCCAACCCGTCACAAAGAATGCCACCCTGGATTCTACTGTTGAAATTGGTACCCTCGATCTCTACACCCGATATCTCGGCCGTCGCCAGAATGTCAGGCATGCAGCTGACGCCCTCGCAAATGTACATGATCAACAATGGTAATATCAGAGCGCCGTCTACTGACAGCTTGAAAGTGTGCACCCAGAGGAAAGTGATAGCCGGCGCCTCATTGATGCTATCCGTTGACCAGTAGCCAACTGCACCGGAAATGATGCAACCCATTGCGAGGCCGAGAATGACTGATGCGGAGCGCATGAGTGGCGAGCCGAGCATGTCGACGACGATGATGGTGAGAACGACGGAAAAGCCGAGACCAATGAGCTTAGGGTTGCCCCTGTAACACAAAAAATCAGCCAGGAGCCCTTTTTGTTAGGTGCAGGAATACTGCAAAAATATACGAACCATGATAAAGGAATGGGCGCATCGATGCTTGGACAGAGGGCGTACGTCCCGGTGCCGCCATTACAGCTCGAACCACCGCCCCAGTTATTCATGCCATTGCCCACCAAGTAAATTCCCACCAGTGTCAGTAGGACACCCGTGATCTGCTTAGGGAACAGCTTGTTGAGGATCTTAGGGGGCACCATGGACATGAGGATCTGGACCCAAACGGTGCAGAGCATGCTGCCGAGCATCGCGCCCCAGGCATCCGGGCAGGGGAGGTAGTTGCCATCGGCATCGATGGGGCAAGTGCCGTTCTTATAACGCTGGCTGGCGTACGAAGAGGCGATGGCAATGATATCAAACGTCGGCCCCACCACGCTCAGAAGCCCCGTACCGATGTACAGCGGGGTCTTGGCAATGTGTAGGCGGGTGACCTGCAGCGCGGTTGCGATGCCCGTGGTGATGAAGGCGGCAGATACGAGATACTCTGTCTGTGCCGTATCCAGGTAAAACACACCCGCAACTGCCAAAGGCGGGGAGACGACCGAACCTAGCATGATGAGGGCATGCTGAAGACCCAGCAGCAATGTGAGCAGGATCGGGACCTCATCGTTAAGACCAAAAAAAGGGGCTTCGTGGTCTTGATACTTTCTGTTCAGTGGCCAGATGTTGGGCGTGAACAAATACAAGTAGTCCTACAAAGAAAGTTAGCGGATTGTGAGCATTGGATTTTCTAGCAGGTGGTGTGGTTACATAGTCACCAAACCATCCAGTGTGAGACGTGAAGTATCTCTTCAGATACTGAAGGCGAGTTTCAGGCTTCGCTTCCTGCACCTCTATCGGCTCGGTCTCAGCTGATAGAGAATGCCTCAGCCCGGCGACGTTGTCCTTCTCCATTTTTTACACAGTTATTGGTTAGTGGTTCTGGCTGGCCTTGCGAACTTGGCACAATCCTGCGCAAGTACAGTACGACTGTCGTACGGTATAGGTCTTAACATGAACGCCTCTAAACCAAGACCAAAACTCGAGAGAGTTCGTTCACAGAGTGGGTGGCGTTCGCAATGGATGCGATTGGTCATGGCGATATATAACATCATCTCCGATCTTCAAGGGACATGGTAGAAATCTGGAGACGGTGATAGGCGTGAGCCGGGTTGCTTATCTACAAATAACCTCAAAAGCAAGCTGCACCCAGCGGAATCGCCCGGCCCACGCCGGTTTCTAATCACTGCACCCCGCAAAATTCAGGAAGCGAACCCCTGCCGAGGAGCTGCTGTCGGACGTACCGACCCCCGGAAATTACAGTAGCACCACAGATAAGAGCGATCCCCCACGTCGAATCACAAAGTGCGCCCTGTAGGCCTCGAGACACAGGGAAATTAAGGAAAATTGAAATTGAAGAGTGGCGAAAATAAAACTGCAAAAGAGGGTCGGAAATGTCGAAAACCCTGTTTGTGCGTGCGACTTTGGTCACAGTCGATGCCACGGACCGCATTATCCTCGATGGTGCTTTGCTGGTTGATGGAAATCGCATACGAGACCTCGGAAAGACGCAGGATCTCATCCAGCGGCACTCGGGCAATGCGACTAGGGTGATCGACCTCTCCGGCCGGATTGTGATACCCGGTTTGATCAATGCCCATGCCCATTTGGCTCAGTCCCTCATCCGCGGGCTCGCAGAGGACGTCTCGTTGCACACGTGGCTGTGCGACTCGGTCTGGCCACTGGAGGCGAGTTATGAGGGAACAGACGGTGCGGTCGCGGCGCGTCTGACGATGGCGGAGATGCTCAAGTCAGGCACTACGTGCTTCCTTGAAGCTCTTCTTCCAGCACAGGCTGATGTAGACGCCATCTGCGAAACGATAGACGAGCTGGGTATACGGTCTTGTCTGGTCAGTCTTTTTTTAAATGCCATTATTAGAATGCAAAGGTTGTATTTACACATTCACACAGGGAAAACTAGTCAAGGTTCAGGACATGAACTCCAAGACAATCCTTGCGGACGCAAGAGACAAGAGTCTGGATTCAATGTCCATCGAGTCAGCACTCGGCATCCACGCCAAGTATAACCGCGCATTCAATGACAGGTTGCACATATGGATGGCTGCAGTAACACCGCGTGGGTCAGATCCTGATTGTCACGGACAAATTGGAAGAGTGTGCCGTGAGAAGGATATCGGCCTGACAATGCACTGTGCCGAAGCACCGAAAGATCTTGAGATCTACCGCGAATGCTACGGTTGCTCGCCCATGGAGTTCTGCCGGGAGGCGCAGGTGGCAAGTTCCAGGACTGTACTGGCTCACATGGTGAACCTAGATTTGGACAAGGACCTTCCCATCCTAAGAGAGACCAATACATCAGTTGCTCACAACCCCAGCAGCAACTGCAAGCTGGCCTCGGGGATAGCTTCCGTCCCTGAGATGCTCAAAGCAGGCGTTAACGTCTGCCTTGGCACCGACGGGGCGCCCTGCTCTAACAACTACGACATGCTCCAGGAATGCCGCATGGCGAGCCTGCTGCAGAAAGGCCGGCTGAGGGACGCCGGGGTCATGACGGCCCAGCAGGTTCTGCGAATGGCGACGATCAACGGTGCCCGGGCCCTGGGCTTGGAGAATGACATCGGCAGCCTGGAAATCGGGAAGAAGGCGGACTTTGCCGTGGTCAGCCCTTCAGCGCTAAGCGCCACACCGTTTGACCCGGAGCAGCTAGCCGACGGGGGGATCGACCCAGTCACCACCGTCGTCTTTTCGTGTACCGGTGCGGATGTGGAGATGGTGGTAGTTGACGGCGCCATCCTTGTGGAGGACAAGTGCCTGAAAGTGCTTGATGAAGAGGACTTGAAACATGATGCTAGGACTGCGATTCGTGGTATTCGGGATCGGAGCCGGATTAAGTCGACAGTGCATCTACAATGCAACTATGTGTAGTATATAGCCACGCATGACAATCTATACCAGCTTGCGCCGTGCATCAAATTGCTAAAGGGAAATGGATTCTTTCCAAGATATATTTCTACTGTTATATCCCAAATATATGCTCTTGGGCGGGGAGTCTCTGCAGGGTATAGCCCTACAACCAACCCAAGATATCGGGTCACTATAAGATACTAGCTGATTATGATGGCCACATTGCTGTTGAGAAGAAATGCATCTACATTTAGCTTCACAGCTGTAGCCACGCGCATCATACTGGTATTTCACCCCAAGGCTTACCATAGGCCAATGCGTCTTGGAGGGGAGATTCAGGCGTTCTTGGCTGCGCCTAGCCCGGGAATGGGGTAATTCCATGGAAGGATTGCCCGAGGTATCGTATTCCAAGAAAATGCATCCAATCACCCTATGTAGCATCAACAACCCCACTTCCCATGGTCAGAAAAATGGTCCGCTCGGCTCAAGAATTACCCCATAGGGCAGTTTCTCGTCCCGATAGTTACGTGATGAAACCCCCTCACACTGCTTACTTCTCCAAAATAAAAATGCATACATCAACGGTCGTGGTAGGATCACAAGGAGGCACAGATAGGACACTTTTACCTTATTGAAATCAATCTTTACTCAGCAAGTTTCTGTTGTTTTACGATTGACATCCGGTGATCATCATGTCCAAGCCTTCCATCCTCATTGTACCCGGCTCCTTTGCCCACCCTTCACTTTATGATAACCTTGTCGAAGCACTGGCGAAGCATGGCTATGAGTTAAGAGCCCTTCACATCCCGTCCATTGGGTTGGAAGCTGGGGTTGGACGTGACATTCCGCCGCCTAGCATGTACGACGATGCCGCCTTCATCGCCCAAGAAGTCAACAAGCTTGCAGATGAAGGAAAAGACGTGGTTCTCATTCCGCATTCCTACGGAGGCGTCCCGGCCACGGAGAGCGTTGATAAAAGCTTGACCAAAGAAGCGCGGGAGAAGGATGGTAAAAAGGGCGGGCTGGTTAGGCTTGCTTACATGACTTGCCTAGTACCCGCTGTAGGGCAAACAGCTAAAGATGTTTTGGATGAACTTCCCCCCGGTGACGCGATTCCAATGAATGTCGACGTTAGTATTCTGTTTCCCATTTTCCCCCATGCCCTGTCACCTCGAACAGAAAATGTTCAATCATTGATATCTCGTTTCGATCTATCCCGGAAGCTGAATTCTTGAGAACAAAAACAGGAGAACGGATGGATGTATCATGTCGACTTCGAGATAACAGCTGCAAAGTCATTCTCGGATATTCCCAAGGAGGAAGGGTTGAGTTACGTGAAGAGATTTGCGAAGCACTCATCTGTCAGTTTCATGACGCCACTGAGAAATGCGGGCTATAAGAACATCCCGATCTCGTATCTTCTGTGCGAGGACGATATAACCATTCCAGCCGACTTGCAGAGAAAGGGTATCGAGCACATTGAAAAGGAAAGCGGTAACAAGGTTGATGTGACCAGCATCAAGGCTGGACATTGCCCCAGTGCCGATTCCAGCGCACCGCACCTTGTAGTGGACTGGATCCTGGCAGTAGCTAGCAAATAACGAGATCGCACTAACGTCGCAGTTTTTGTCGCATAGTTTGATACAGAAAGAAATCCATAATAATCTAGTCGATCAGTTTTATATGACCAGATACTTCCTTCCTTGAACGAATGCAGGTGTTGTTCTTATAGGACCGAAGGATATGGTATATTCAAGTACATCAGTAATATGTTAGTATCGGGTGTCGATTTAACGTTGTCGAGCCTAAGCAGACCCTTTTTGACCGATTTTGGGGGCACCCGGCATAGGTCGCACAACATTCAAATCCGCGCTTATGTAACCATCTTCTATTAGAGGGGTGAATACGTAATGGGGGATCGATGACTCACGGTAAAGCAACTACTGGGCTGCAGTAAGTCGGCCATTCTTGTTGAGACTGTGGAATCATCCTCTTCAGTCAGAGCAAATGCCGTTCTCAGCTTAGCGCGCTGCCACCAGGCACTAGCTGGGGCAGCGATTGGGGGTTTCTTAAGTAATCGTCCATCGTACCATGCAGGTTGTATGGGCCAGGTCCAAGCCACCGCATAGTTCGCTGTGGGTGGTGGTTCTAGTACAGCGCGTAGTGGCCGCCCACCCTGACGCGTGAACGTTGAGTCAAAGCCTACACTTTTTGCAATTGCCCGATTGGGAAGTTGGACGTTTACAACGGATTACACCCTACTGGTGGTTAGCAACAACAAATCAGTTATACTCAACAACGGTAGACGTATACATTTAGCCTGAGGGTTTACTTATAAATATGACATTCCGCTTCGGCGTTTTAAACATCATCAACCTAACGGCAGGAACAGAACCCGAAACCTAAACACTAGCGAAGTTCAAACATCTACAACTGTGACCGTCCACACTTTTAAGATGGAATCCACCAGCTTCGTATCGCAGTTCTTCGAGAGGAACAAGTAGGCAATATTCCTTTACTCAATTGAATACCTGTGTATTATGTGGCCACTAAACATTCCTCTCACAGAGAATATGCCCGAACCCACCAGCCAATCCCATATTTTTCTGAGCTCCCGCCTCTGCATGGGAGACCCCGAGCGCTTATCTGTAAGAACACGCCATGGGAAGCTCCAAGTCGACACTATCAATAAAGCTGTTCTCAAGTTAAGAATTACAAGAATAAGCTAACACCCACAGTCTCCTGCGTCGATTCCCGTGTGAAGCCTGAAGTGTTTCTGGGGCTGAAGCCTGGTGGTAAGACAGAATCTCCTTGAATCGGAATCATCTTGGTTCACCTAGCTGACGCATCAATCTTTCAGAGGCGACCATAATAAAGAATGCAGGAAGCCATGTGCCCAGGAACTTCAACGACATCCTCATTCTTGACCAGTTCGCCGGTTTTACCGAAATTCTAGTCATCGAGCACACGGGTAAGTAGCAGAGTTGGCGTTTTTCTTTTCCACGCTTACAAGGTCAAACAGACTGCGGTGGCACCCACTTGACCGAGGACGGAATTCGTAAGGGAGTCCTCGAGTACGCCCCTGGCTGTAAGACAGAGACCGACATACTACAGTTTGGTACATTCAAAGAGTGAGCCACCCCACCAACACTGGCCACATTATGGCTTGCATCGGTTCTAATTGTGCGTATCAAAATCTAGCGTCGCGGGACGGGCTCGTGATTTCGTGAGTTATCTGAAAAACCATCCTCTTATCCGAGAGGAACTTGCGGACAAGACTGTGGGGGTCGTCTACGATGTCAAGACTGGAGAGATTACCAAAGTCACCGAGTAGATTGAGACTATGACGGCAGCTGGTGAATGCTCTGTGGGATAAAGTCAGAAGACTGTAAATTATTTGAAATGAGACGATATTGATATTGAGATGCTGCCTATAAGATTCAACTGTGAAAACCTTTTCTGCACCTTACTGTTCCTTGGGAGTGCTGGCCAGCGGTATTGCCTGCTCAATTGATCGACCGCTTACCACCACCTGATGTTGACCTTGTCGAAGTAGAGCGCTTAGTCTACAGATACGGTCCAAGAACTTCCTGCGTGTGTTCCCAAACTTTCTCCTGTCCATTCTCCCGGAGCCACGACAGATTCTTCTTATTTTTGCTGCATTCGCACCTGTAATTAACGAGGAATAGTCCGTTTTCTGCCTTCTCCAGCGAGTTTACCCCTGTCTTGCCACTCCAAGGGACACCACGGCCACCAAAGGCAGCACTGGTACTTTGAAATAAGTATCTCTGACCCGATGACTCCTCGTTGTCCGTCGATACAAGGGTGATGAGGGGCTCAAAGATGAGCCAGCTAATCCAGCCCATGAGCGAATTCGGATCCCAAGCCCTTGCCACATTTCCCGTGCTGACCATCCCGGGCCAGGAGTGTATAAAAGTTACGTGTGGGTTGTCGTGGGCTAATTTCTCCAAGGCCAGGGTGTTCATGGCGATGTTTTGCGGTTGGGCCTTCATGCCGCTAAAGTTCCCAGGCTCCTTCAAGCTCAAGTCCTCCAGGTTGATGCCCGTCCGCTCCAGCCCGCCTCCCAGGACGCTGATGACCCTGGGCGCTTCCGCCGCATTGAGGACGGGGAGGAGGTGCAGGACGAACAGGATCCGCGAGTAGTACTCCAGGCTCTGCGCGACCTCGACGCCCTCGGCCGTCTCTTTCCGGGGGCCGAACGGCGCGTAGCCCGCCGTCAGGAACAGCAGGTCGACGCGCGGCTCCTTGCTCCTGATGACCTCGCACACCCGCTTGACCTCCGCGAGCAGCGCGATCTCGGCTTCGGTCCAGATGACTTCGGCCTTGGGGTTGATGGCGTGGAGCTCCTGGATGAATGCGCGCATGCGCTCTTCCGAGCTCTTGCGCCCGACGAGGTAGATCCTCACGCTCGCGCCCGTGGCCACCAGGGCCTTGATCGTATACTTTCCGATGCCGGACGTGCCTCCGGCAAAGACAGCGACGCGCGGAGCTGTTGCATCGTTGATGAGCGCGTTGGAGGCTTGCACTTCCTTGTAGGCGACCATTGTAGGCGGTGGGAATGATCAGTAGGCAGGATTTCCTCACTGGCCTAGTTGTGAAGATATTCCTATGGTCGGATTTCACACAAAGACCGCGTTCATCTGCAGTATCAATTCATCTTGTCAAAGTGACGAATACCGACTGGTGCCTGCCAGCCACAGCGGTATTGAACATGCGTGAAACTCCACAAGCTCGGCTGTCTAGCGCCGGAATTCGGGGTTGGGAGCCCCGTCTCTGCGCCACCAGAGCTTCTCATCATGTGATCCAAAGCCTATCTCCTAGGGTAGATATGAAAACTTAAGGATAAAGGGGAAAAGATGGAGGTTTTGCAAATTGGGGAAAGTTTTGGAATTTGACAAGTTTGACGGGTGCTAAAGGGCAACACACGACGACGTAGTTAGAGCTATTATTAGACAGAATGGATATTCTACGTAATACTGGAGATTTATCTAATATGGGATGTAATTGCGGAGTTCCCGGTAGCGTTATGCTTGTTCTGAAATTCAATTGGACGTCCTCCTCTCTACAGTAGATGATCGGCATGACAAAGACGCTAACTTACCACTTTGAGAATGTTGCGACGAGGAGCCGTAGTAATTTATTCCTCTTCGCCATTGTGATACAACGGAATTGTTCTAGCGAGCCCAAGCAGCACGAGGAGAAAACCCCATCAACTATTGAAAGCACAACACATTGTTCCTTCCACAAGGGATCGACCGGCAGGGCAGGTACGTTTGAGATAAGATCTACAATCCATAGGCTGGGCTGACGGATTTCTATTGGATTTTTAGGCTCGAAATCCACACAATGATGGGGGCAATGGGAATGCATTGAAACATACGAGCATTTGGCATTTGTGCACTTCTCCTCCCCCCCACAAATTGGCCTCCCATGCCCTCGATGATTAGCTAGCTGTAACTACTGGTCACTATGTTGATCTTATTTAGACGCGTAAAAACACAAAAGGCCATTGTTTTGTTACGCGCCCAGCGATTCAGCGTTACTTGGCGATCTGGGGAGGATTCGCGTGGTGGCGTCAGCAGCGCGGGCCGTGGCTCGGCAAAGCTTGATCTCACCTCTGCTGCGGTCGTGGATCCACACAAGCTTAGTGTGCAGGTTTGTATGTGGGCAGCCTACCACAGACTCCTGCCAATCCACCGGCCAGGATCGCATTACAGTAATGATCCTGGGTCTTGAAACAATACCGGCCCACAACCTCTCACCCCAGCTAACCGCAAACAGTCTGGAGTACTGGATCGCTTTCCCTCTGCCGACGCTCTCTAGAGCAAAATGACAGCTTCAGCGATAGGCGCAGCTATACTGTTTGCCAGACCCTGGCTTGAAGAATTACTGTGCCTGAATATCTATCATGAGTTTTTGGGTATAAATATATGGTTCAAACCCACGACAAATAGCTTTTCTTCTTCACTATCATCATCAACACAAACAACAATCTTCATACCGCTTCTCTTTCCTCTTTTTGTTCTTTTCCTCTTCTGTCTATTTCCTTAGAATCCAGTTTCTAACCAGCATTTCAAACGCGCTTCAACATTCTAACATCCCCCTGTTTTAACCGCTCCAGCTCTTAACTTTTTCAGTTTTCCAGATTTTTTTTTAACCAAAAAGATATCAACATGTACAACCAGAAGGCAATCGTCGTCTTTGGCCTCATGGCCCTGGCCCAGGCATCCCCCATCGCCGTCGCAGAGCGAGGCAAGGGCAACGGCGACAAGAACGGCCTTGGTGCCGATGCTTTGGATTTCATTCCCCTAGCTGCTCGCGGCAAGGGCAACGGCGACAAGAACGGATTGGGAGCCGACGCCCTCGATTTCATCCCCCTGGCTGCTCGCGGCAAGGGTAACGGCGATAAGAACGGCCTCGGAGCTGACGCTTTGGATTTCATTCCCCTGGCTGCTCGCGGTAAAGGAAATGGCGATAAGAACGGCCTCGGCGCTGATGCTTTGGATTTCATTCCCCTGATCGCCCGTGGTAAGGGTAACGGCGACAAGAACGGATTGGGTGCCGACGCCCTCGATTTCATTCCCCTGGCTGCTCGTGGCAAGGGCAATGGCGATAAGAACGGCCTTGGTGCGGATGCTCTGGACTTCATTCCCCTGATCGCGCGCGGCAAAGGCAATGGTGACAAGAATGGCCTTGGTGCTGATGCACTTGACTTCATTCCTCTGGCCGCACGTGGCAAGGGTAATGGTGACAAGAACGGGCTGGGTGCTGATGCCCTTGACTTCATCCCCCTCATCGCTCGCGGTAAGGGAAATGGTGACAAGAACGGCCTCGGTGCTGATGCCCTTGATTTCATTCCTTTGGCCGCTCGCGGTAAGGGTAATGGCGATAAGAATGGACTGGGCGCATACGCCATGGACTTCATTCCTCTAGCCGCTCGTGGCAAGGGCAACGGCGACAAGAACGGATTGGGTGCCGACGCCCTCGATTTCATTCCCCTGGCTGCTCGTGGCAAGGGCAACGGCGACAAGAACGGATTGGGTGCCGACGCCCTCGATTTCATTCCTCTGGCTGCTCGTGGCAAGGGTAACGGCGATAAGAACGGCCTTGGTGCCTACGCCATGGACTTCATTCCTCTTGCGGCGCGTGGCAAGGGCAATGGTGACAAGAACGGTCTCGGCGCCGACGCGCTCGACTTCATTCCTCTGGCTGCTCGTGGCAAGGGCAACGGCGACAAGAACGGTCTCGGTGCTGATGCCCTCGACTTCATTCCTTTGGCCGCCCGTGGTAAGGGCAACGGTGACAAGAACGGTCTCGGTGCCGATGCCCTTGACTTTATCCCTCTGGCTGCTCGTGGCAAGGGTAACGGTGACAAGAACGGCCTTGGTGCTGATGCTCTTGACTTCATCCCTCTCGCTCACTAGTTTTCGTCAACTACATCTTACAAAAATCGGCAAAAAGGGGGGTTTGGGAAGCTTCGGTATATTTACTCATGTTTGGATCGGATTTGCATTTAGCACGGTGTTTGGAAACTGGAACGGAATCAATTAGAATGAATCTAGAACTGGGTTCGATATGGCAATAAATGGAACTTTCTACAAATTAAAATGCTTCGCAGATTTGACATTTCCTACTTGCACTTTGCGTTGATAATCAAATCAACCCTGTGACTACAAGAGCAGAACACTAGGAACATGGCGATCGTGTCCTTATGCAATATCTAGTGTGGTCTTATTAAGGGAAAGTCAGAATATCATTATCTATATACATAAAATATGCAAAAAGTCTAATCAAGCGTATTTACTACCAACAGCCTAAACTATACGGAATCACCAAAGAGCCTCTCCCTCTTCATCACCGCGCCTACGACAATAAGAATGGCTCCAGCGGCAAGGACGAGAATGAAAACGGATTGGATAGCGCCGGTGATAGCCTGCACTGCGTGGTCTCTTAGTTCGCCAGTTAAGCTGTCAAATAGGGTGCTCTGTGTCCCAGCTACCGCGTTATGGATTTCAGCTTCACTGAAGCCCTGCCCAGCAAGTGCGGCGCTCAAGTTGCGCACGGAGATGTTCTGGAATACCTGGCCGCCTAAGACAAGTCCTATCATAGTGCTGCCAACTTGACTGATATTCTGGAGGTTGACAGCGTTGCCGACGTCATGGGACTCGACCTTCAGCGTTGCGACTGCGTAACCCAGCTGCAGCGCCAAACCTGTACCAGCAGCGTTGATTACGGAAATTCCATATATAGTGGAGGTTGGCGTGGAAGGTGTGAGATACACGTACAGCAGTGCCCCAGCCAGCGTGACCAACACACCTGAGACGACGTAGAAGGGCATGTAATACTTGACGCGAACGAGCGCAAAGCCACTGGCAAGGTTCACGGCAACGGTGACTAGTATGAATGGCAGCAAGCGCACGGCAGCCATGAGTGCGCTGTCAGATTGGACGAATTGAAAGTAGACGGGGATGTAGTAGGCTGGAATATAGAGAGTCGTTATGCTCGCGGATGTGGTGACGTAAAGTAAAATCTGCGTTCGTGACCTAAGGAGGTGTGCGGGAAATGATCGTGTAGCGGGAGTGGTAAAGAGGCAAAAGTACTGCTGGAGAATGTACGCTACCAAGGTGACACCAAAGGCTACAAAAGTCGCAATAGTTCTGCCGTCCTTCCAGGTCCATAGAGCGCCGGCCGAAACCAGCACGAGGCCAAAAGCAACCCAGGCCGCAGTGCTGAGCGCAAAGCCTAAATAATCGAGCGAGAGGATCCGGGCCTTGACTGATAGGTTGGTTACTGGGCGGACGGAGGGTAAGAAAAAGATGTACATCGGGGCAGTGATGGCTCCGACAATCAAGTTCAAATAGAATGCCCAGCGCCATGTGGCACTGCTAACACTGAAAGCACCGCCCACTACGGGCCCAAGAATGCTTCCTATACCCCAGACAAAAGTAATGCCTGTAATATACGTGCTGCGTTCCTCCCGCGTGGTCAAAGCAGAGAAGTGGCTCAGGCCGCCAAGATACATGCCAGTACCACCTACCCCTGCCAAGACACGGCCGACTATGAGCGCAGCCATACTCGGAGCGGCACCGCAGAGTGCAGAGCCGGCTTGGAACAGCACGATTCCGCCAATGTAGAGCCATTTCATATTGAAGGAGATAAACAGAGCTCCGTAGGGGAGTATCACAGCCACGGAACCGAGTGGGAACCCGGCACCAAGCCAGGCCAGTTGATCAACCGCCCCATATGTCTCCACCACGGCAGCTTGAACATCGGCGGCAATGGTTGTGTCCAGACCGTACATGAGGATGGAGATGTAGAGTGCGACGCAGACGAGCACCCAGCGAATGCCAGTAATGGTGCGCAAATTCTCGGCGGTGGTATTTCCAAGAGCTGTTGTGGAGTCTTGATTACTGGGAGCTTTCCCAAGGTCCTTTTGTTGTGAAGAGGTGCGCGATGACAGCAAGCTTTCCGCCGTAAAACCTCCACTTAATGATGTATGGAACACGTTGAGATTCTTCTCGAGGTCCTCCACAGAGGCTTCATCCGAGGATTGCATCTTCTGAATTTCTCAAATCAACAACTAAGTCGATGCGGGTTGGTGAGTTTCCTTTATGTATATGCACTTGTATCAATTATATAAGGACAAGAAAAGCCACACGATGAGGGTTGTATAGATGAATGAACAAGTGAATGCTTCTACGTGAGGCCAATAAAGCTGAATAGGGACTTTCAACGAATATATCATGTGAAATTTACTGTTCGTGTCTGGATTTCTCTCTCCCTTAGGCTATCTTATATATAACATCAACATCTTCACCAGCTTTATTCTTTATTCAACCGCGCCGAGGGTTTAATTTTAGCCGTAATAACCCGCAGTAGGGCAGGTCCACGCAGGTGTGATTAGCAAATCGACAATGGGTCGAGAGTGGATATAACTACGCGACTAAGACTCGTTGGGAAAATGGTCTTGAGCCAACTAGCGGGTACTGTGCTGATTCATCATGAGATTAGTTGAGCACTGTCAGTCTCGCTGCATCATTCATGGCCCACATTCCCAAATTGGCAGTGGTGTTTACAAAGTAGCGTCTTGCACGTTACCATATTCCCGTTTCGGTTTTGGTAAGTGCGGATAATTCAGTAGGTAAGATGGGCTTCTACTGAAGTGACAGCCGCAGCTAATAATTCGCCCGGTTGACAAGTTTCAGCGTTGACACTCACTACTACATGCTGATATCAACCAAACTGGATTGATCATGGGGGCAGTAGTAAAGCTTACCCAATTACAGCCATAGGACACCCCATTTCTTCGAGGTTCGATTACCATTTCCATTTTAGGAACTGAGCATGGCCGCTTTAGCTTGAGCCGGACTGAGCAGCACCTGAACCGACCATGAGCCTGAAATGCTTGGTCCCGCTTCATCCGTTAATCCTTTAACTTGAATCGATGTTTATAAAGGTAATATCTCATAGACTAATAAAGTACTAAGAAATCATTTCAAATTAATTACATTATTATTAACAATTATCTTCACATAATTAATTCCTGTTAATTTTAATAAAGGTTATCTTCAATTCTTCCGTTTTTATATAATCTATGTCAACCTTGGTCTTATTAACTATGTGTTACCACTTAACACTTACAATAGATCAGATTTTAGTAGCGATTAAAGTTATAGTTCCTAAGATAATTATAAATAAACCAATTGATTTTGTCAGAATTGATATTATTGCGAATATCTTGGTGGGCGGGGTGGGTTGTAGGGAGTCTCTGCCTTACATCGGAAGCAAGCCAATGTGTATTTCGAATAGAAATCGTCATATTAAGAATATAGCCAACCACGAAGTTCGGAGGTGTAGAGTGTTTCTGATATCTATAACCGCGGTTGTATATCAATTGCTGTATCAGCCAAGCAGCACCTGCTTAATGTCTAGCTTTACTTCGACCTGCGTAAGAACTGAAGCGAGCACCTGCCCTACGCCACGACGCTCAGCAATTCCGTGTTGCCAGACCACATGAAGAATCCAAAACAGATCCATTGTTGCATCTTGAGCATTATCATCATTGTTATACGAAGGACCGTCCCGGCTATTCAGGAGCGCAGAGGCCACGGTTGGCACAGAGCACCGTGAGAGAAGAATGCATTCGATGACCGACCCGGATGGCCCGAGAAGGTCAAAGTTGTCGGGATGGAGCGAGCCGACAATCTCGCCACCGTTACAGTGGAGAGGTATGCCAGGTATACGCTTGAAAGGGGACTGTGTCGAAGGCCCCCCGTGCATGGAGGGTCGGGATTTGTTTTCCCGCCACTCGGCGGGTGATTGTTGGACCTGACCCAAAGACAACCGAATGGAGGCAGCGATGAACTGGAGCACAGTATATGGGGGGAAAATCCTGGACACCCAATTAGCTGCATGGTTTAGAAATGACACTGGTGAGATGGCTACGTACGGAATTGTAAATTCTTTGGAATCCCAGGATGGGTTTTCTTGGATCCAATGTCTGCCAAGTGTGGCCCGGATATCATCAACCTCTTTCACGGTATGGGTCTCCTTATTTGTAGATAGTATAGGCTGTCGAAACCGAAAAGGGGCAGCTTCGTCATCTTGTTTCACTGAACGTGGTGCCACTTTCGATCTCTTCCTTTTGGCCGTTCGAACAACTAAAGTACAGTCAGTGAGCGAGGGCGTCTTGGGAGGATTGTCCCCATGGGAAGGGGATATAAAAGTGGAACAGGGAAACTCACAGGAGTTGCGCTGGGCGCACCAGTTCAGAAGTACGTATCGACCCGGACCGTCTCTTTCGAGGCGTTTGAGAAGTCGCATGTATTCGGCTTGGCCGTTGGCAAGATTGAATGCCTTTAAGACGAATCCATGCTTTGGTTTGAGTTTGTCCTGACCAGGGTCTAGGTACCGCTCTTCATTATCCAGCTTGCCAGATTTCATAATAGGGTACCAATCAGGTACGTCACCGTGGCTCAAGCTGCTTCTGTTGAACTTGGGAAATTTATCGTGGGTTTTGAGCGGATCCACGTCAACCTCTGTGAATATATCACGATGCTTTTGCATCAACTGAAAGATTAACGAAGGCTTCTCGTACGGGTAATAGGATAATGACTCGGCACAGCCGGACTGATCCAAAGCTTCAAACTCGATCAATAGGCTGTGTTTGAACCAGCTAATGATATTAGAGGGTTCCCACGTGAGCTCAGCACCTGCATTGAGCCGGTAGTAATTCTCTCGTGGCCACATGACGCGGCCTTTCCAACCTGCCCAGGAGAAGCTTGCGAACTCAGGACGCCGGCGGAGATCTCCGTCAGATGACATGAAGAGCAGGAAATGGTCAAGGTAGTATCCTGGGAGGCCCTCTACCAACATCGTTTCCATGCCAGCAGCTAGGGGACGCAGGATTCCCGCGAAAGCACGCAGGGCATCGCCGTCGCGTCTAAGGCTACGGTGCGAGTAGTCCTCGCAGAGCTTCTGATACGCCCAGAACGAGGGCAGAAACCCGTCATATGGGTCCGGCATGCGAGTGATATTGCTGTCATCTGCATCAAGCCAAAAAGTCCATTTATCAGCCCACGACCCTTCGGCCCAGTTGGCCTCCTGGCAGCGAAAGAGGGCTTGGCTGTCAATGAAGACGATAGTGCGCCGTGGAAGGACCAGTTCCTGCAACGTCCACCCCCTCTTATTATAGATGGATCTTCTCAAGTGCCAATCAATGCTATAAAGAATGGTCAAACCGAGGTCTGGACTGAAGACTTCAGTGTCGTCGATACTAATATCCTGAGCCCTGCAGCTCCTCGGAGATGAGCCAACCCCTGGCAAGCCAGCGTCAGCGTCTGTTCCCGACGCGGCCACAATGGTGAAGTACGATCCCTGATATATTGAGTTCATGAGTTCGATTCCCAGTGCCACGTCGTCGGCGTCGTCCTGCACGAGACATAGCGTGTCAACCCAGAGGTAGCGCTCGCCCAGAGCGAGAACAAAATCGATAGCATCATTGACCGTTTTGGGGAGATGATGCCGGATGGGTCCTAAACTTCTTGGTTTCGATAATTGGTCAAAGTTATCTGATCGGAGCTTGAATGTGGGCAACTGGCCCCAGACGTAGCTGAGAGCAGCGTATCTAACGTCAAGTGCAGCGGGCTTCACACAGCCCAGCTCGAGGTCCAGTACGCGAAAATTGGATGTTGCGCTTTCCTGGAAGTCGAAACCATTTGCCATTTTCATTGTTTTGGCAATGAGAGCCTCTTGCTCTAAAGCATCGGCATGAGGGCAAGTCGTGCTCTGCTGCGAAGGGTCAAGAGCACACTTTTGGTGTTCCAAGGCACAGGTCTCCAGCCAATTCCTGATGCGGCCAACGTCCGCACTTTTCTTGGTTACCGGTCGAGCCGTGTCAGGTCCCACAACCTGATTACCATCCGCAGTATTGAAGGCAAGCCGCAAGCCAAAGGGGGAAGGAAAGGAAAGCCGGAACGATTGCTCGCCCGGGAAGAGAAGAACGCTGATAAGTTGGTCCGATTTGATTTCACTCTGTGCAGCATCCGCAGCGCTGGAACGTACGGCAGCGACGACCAGCCGGCAGAAGTCGCACTGGCGTCCCTGCAAGACTTGCCAGGTACCAAGCTCCCGCTCGTGAACTTTTTCGTCACCAGCGAGCCCGAGTTTGGTGACCAGCTCGTCATGCGTCGGCAGGGCGCCGTGCCCCGAACTGATCGCTCCCAACCTCGTACAGAAATCTGTACATCGGTTCATCACAAAAAGCTATTAGATTCAAGATCGGCTTGGTTTGCCCGAGATACGTCCTGTATTGTTGTACAGCGGGCCGTTCCGGGTTCCGGGATACGAGGCTCCGAGGTTTCTCTTCTAACCCCGCTTCTTACGTTCAGGAATGGAAGCAGGAATACATCCCATCACCCCTGTCATGTCCCACTTATCTTGGCCTCGTAATAACTTGACTAACTTATACATAATTTAATAAGTAGGAATTATTGAGTACTTCAAGTCGTTATTGAGAGATCGAGTCGTAGAACTTGGCATCTCGGCCCTTACTCAGATCTTGCAGATTTCACTTGGGCTAATGCTTTATCCATCCTATAGGTGGCTTCCAACAAGGAAGTTCGCATGCCTAGGCATTTTATCAAAAACCGGGATAAGTACCCTCAGTTTTCACATATGACGATGCTATTTCTGCCCTAAAAAGATCTAACCCGTACCATTATGCATCACTAAGCAGAAAGTTCATTGCAGAATGCACGCCAGAGACCCTTGTAATCTGATGATCACGTCAGATTACTGCATGCTAACTACTAGTGCATACAATTTTGAGTATAGCCTCTTTGTCACCTTTACCAGAGCCCTAGAACGCTTGAAAATCGCATTGTACATATTATACAGGTAGGTGTTTGCCTAAACCCATCTAAGTTAGAACCTTTACGAAGCTCCACCAAAAACGGCAGGAAGCGCCGAAGAACAGCAACCAAGTAGTCCAAAGGTTCAGCTCCATTTATAATTAATTCGAAGCAATCGCCAAAAGAATACCATCTTCTCAGTTTTGTCTTTCATTTTGATCAGCTTCTTTAAACTTCCGAACGGCAAAGGTTTCTTACCCAACTCAAAATGGATACAGTACCGATAAGCTCATGGAACGTCGAAGCGGCTACCGAAGCCGATATTCCCGGTGTAGCAGATGTGTATCTTAATTCTTTCAACTCAGAATTCATGTACTCCATATTTCCGCCCACCGACGGCGTCCGAAAATGGTATGAAACGATGATCGAATCGTGCCTTAAACCACAACAGAGTGATATCCCGGAATCACGAGTTATGCTCATCCGCAGCCCAACCAGTAAGTACGATATATCCAGGCGATTTTATTCTTTTTTATTATATGTCACTAAGTTAAGGTAGACGAGATTATTTCTTTCGCCGTTTATCGCATCCTGGATATGAGTCACGATGAAGCAAGCAAATCGTGGAGATCGCGTTGGCCCTCGGCAAGCATAGCGCCAGAGTTGACTGATGAAAAGCTGGAGAATTTCTTCGGACCGATGGAAAAATCACACATGCATTTGATAGGTGATCGGAAGCACGTTTGTAAGTTGTTCCCTTCTTTTTTTTTTTTTTAAAAAAAAAGAATCCATCTCACATTGAAAGTAGTCCTCGAAGTGCTTGGAACTGCTGAGAAGCACCAGAAACAGGGTTGCGCGTCAGTGCTGATAAAATGGGGCACCGGGTGGGCGGATGAGCTAGGGTTGGAGTGTTATCTTGATGCCTCTGCTCTTGGGAAGCCTTTATATGAAAAGTTTGGCTACACTGTCCAAGATGTTTCAATGGTGGCTGGGAGGGGTCCTGCTGTACCTATGATTAGACTATTAGGTGCATGACAACCGGAGCTTTTATTCTCCATCCTAGAAAGTGGTTGCATAAGGAATAGTACTTGAATGGTTTGATCAAACTGTGAACCATAAGAATGATACAGGCTTACTATTGATTAATTCTATCAATCCAATCGGAGTTAGCAACTTGAAATTCGTCACTGCAACCACAGTATTCAGTCAACTTAAACTGAGTGGCCTTTGATCAAACTACTCAGGACAGTAATCTAAACTGCAATAAATAACATCGAGAAACGTCCCTGTTCAATATGAAATTATATTCAACTTCAGTGTATCAAAAGAATTGGTACGGGGTAAAGCCTCAAAAGAGCATTACACCAACTCTATTCGACGGCGTCCAGACCTATATTGCAAAATTATCGGAGAGCGGACGCAGCATTACCAGAGTCTTTTGGTGCCCAGGTTCAGTGTCTGAATATGTGAAAATCTTTTCTCATCACAGTTTTTTCTTTCTGTTTCTCTTTCCTTGCCTACAACTTCTCCTCAGTCTGGTTTTTGACCCATCGCTCCATAATGAAGAGGAAAGGGCACACCTCTGTAATAAACCCATACACCTCCGCAATACTTTCTGCCACTTCAGTGCTGCTTGGACGTGCTACACCAACTCTCTCTAGTTCCTCTTCAAATATCTTCATAACTTCCCATTGCGGCGATTGGCTGTCGAAGTAGGCTGAGTTGTTTGGTGGTATACTGACAGGCAGTGGAAATGGATAGCCGTGAAAGAAGAGCGGCGACCACAGCGGAGTCGGGTGACAGGGAGTAGTAGGAAACAGAGAAAGAAGAGAAAAAGAATTCGTGGAGGGGATGCCCAGTGTGGCTACAATCATAGTCAACAAGGTCGAGGACGTTGAAGGTACTAGGGTCGAAAAGGAAGTTGCCAACGACTGAAAAGTTTTGGAAATCAGCGAAAAGGAATACGATAGTACTTTATGGTAGTGGACGAGAACACGCATAGGCCACAGTATAGACATTCAATAGAAAATAGGGATAGATAGTACATACTGACATCGCCAATAATCAGTCGAGGCTCTACATCCTTGGAAAGTACCTTGGACAGAATACTTTCCAAGTCTTTCTCCGCAAAGACGTCGAGTCTATCGCGCAGGCCGTCTTCGTGCCACCCCTTGGCGACAAGAGACCGATCTGCTTCTTTCAGCTGCGCTTGTAGCATGCCACGGTAAAAGCTCTTCATGTCAGTGAACGGGCTAGTGTACGGTTCGACTACAAAAGGAACACTGATAACATCGCCGTCCTGGTCAAAGGCGAGGCCGCCAAATCCCGAGGCTGCAGCAGGAAGCTTGAAATCTTGTACGGTCTTGAGCACTTGAGCGACCTGGCCCAGGACTTGACGCTGTGATTCCCTGGATAGTTTCTTATGGAAGTCGGCCTCGATTTCAGCGCCCGGCATGTGTTGCTCCACAATCCAGCCGTTGTCAGAAGGGCCTCCGGTCTTCCTCCAAGCATAAACCCGCGGACAATGTCGAGCTTCGAGAGCGCTCTGCGCATCAGTTCCATAACAGCTACAGTGTTATCAACCTTGAAAGCATGGTTAAACATGCTATCGGGATTTCCAATGCGGAAGACGGCTTTGACGGTGCCGGAAGGAATGACATTGGTGCCTGGTTTGTCCGAGATTGCCTTATTGGACGCCAAGGCTGATGTGAATGTTACGAAGTGTATATAATTATCATTACAGCGGGCAAGAGTAACAGTTTCCCTGACGGGAATGCCGAGTTCGGTTTCAAACAGCTTTTGAATGAATACACGCTGCACGGCCTTGACACCGTCGATCTCTACAATCTCTAGGGCAGTAGATGACATTGTACTATTTGGAAATAGATACGAAGAAGAGACTAAAAAGTGAGTTTAGGACAATTGAGGGATGTGATAATCGAGGGGAAAGATAGTGCTTATTTAGGCATGGGGATGATCGGCCTTTTAATATATAGCTTTGTGGTGCAGGCAGGCATAGCATTGGTTTGGCAAAGATGGCCTGGCAAACTGAAAGACTGTGCCGCAGGAATACTGAGCAGCACCTCCATACCGTAGCCATCAAATGGTCGTGGTTTGTGTGTCATGATAATTTAGACCAATCGCTTACATGTCCTCAATAACTGTGTTATGAGTCGACAACACAATACGACCTTTTGGGTTGGATATCCCTAACTCGCATCTCCCTTGCTTATTATAACCATAAAATCCTATCACCTAAGTTGAAACCCGATCTGATAACACGCTCATGATATGGTAAATTTGGAGCATCCCAAATGTCTTGTACGTTGAAGCCCATGCCAGCTGTGGGGCTTCCACTAAGTTAGACCTTTCACGGGTGGTGTATCCCTAGAATACACCCCTCCCACCCCTGAATTTGCCGCGCAAGGTAACGAAAGACCACCCCTGGGGCAGATTTGGGCTTTTAAATATGGGATGGCAGCCGCCAAGTAAACTCCACTGGGTCTCAACTGAGTTGTAATTTTCATATTTTCATTACCACTCTCTGCCACCACTATTCGGTGATTCACACCTTGCTCTAACCGAACTGGTCCTCTAGCTGCAGGAACACCAAGTCATGTTTTGTAATCAACGTCGGCATTCATTCCAAGGCATCTAAATCCCAGCATCCAGCGCACGAATTGCCAGCTGCCTGCATCCCATCCACGGGGGTTTATGCGCTAAATCCCAAAATGCCCAAGGTCCCCAAAGGGAGGCGGAAAAGGGCATATCGGCCGAAGACCAGAACAGGTTGCCTCACATGTAGAAGTATGTAATAACGTTTATCGTTGCCCCCACGACTCAATTTCCAGAGCGTCACATGAATACATGCGCATTGTAATCAGAGAGAAAAGAGATCTGGCTTACAACCACCTCTTGCATGAACACGTAGTACGCCGAGTAAAATGCGACGAGACCCGCCCGGCTTGCATGAAATGCACGTCGTCGCTGCGAACATGTGATGGCTACGCGCATGTGCAGCCGACGACGACGACAACGACAACGACGGCACCAACTCCACCATCGCTACCAAGGTCCGCATCAACACCGACATCATCGTGGTCGTCTACGCAGCTCCTGGGATCCGCAACGCCGCTGCCTGTATCCGAAGCCACGCCGTGGACCGTCCTCGCGGGTCCGGCTTTTGACATGTTGCATGCAGCAGCAGCCACCACCACCACCTCCGGTGGCATCGGTGGCGGCCCGGCATCATTTGACTTCTTTGTGCGCCGGACCTGCCCGCAGCTCGCCGGTTTCTTCGGCTCTTCCTTTTGGGAGACGCATGTGCTGCGGGCAGCGCAGTGCGAGCCTGCTGTGCGTCACGGTCTGATTGCCATTGGCGCCCTACACCGCACGTTGACCGAGATGAGAGTTTCGCCGGGCTCATTGCCACCAAGTACAGATAATTTCAATGCTGGTAGTTATAGAGACTTCGCGTTGGAGCAGTATAATGCTTCAATTCGAGCGTTGTTAGTGCCGGACCAAGGTCCTAATGTGTGCCTTATCGCTTGCGTACTTTTTACTTGTTTTGAGGTATGGGTTGAACTATCTACTGGCGAAATCCGTGCTACACATTTTTATGGTTTGAGTGTTCCCATGGCTTACACTCCATATATAGAATATGCGTGGGAACCACGCGGTAGCAACGTCTCATATCCACAGCGGTGCGAAATTGCTACGAGAAACCATCCAAAGTCGCAATAATGGGACATCTGGATCACGTATCGGTGGAGATTATGTTCCGCTGGAGATTTTGTTCAAGGTCTTTACGGCCATCAGCCCGCAAAACACCGCGGTAAAAAAAACTTTTCTTTTTAATTATCCTCCTTCTTAAATACATCAATATCAACAAAGTATCGCTGCTAACAAATACAGACTACACCTACTTCCGGCTTTCATCTCCATCAAAAGTTCATGTCCCTCATTACAGCTGATGCAGGGCCATTGCTCACGTTTTCAAGTCTTGAGGAGGCGAAAGATGTTTTTGAATACGGCACTCGCATGTTCCTTGGCCAGCAGCCTTCGGAACTCCCCGCCCAGACAGACGCGATGGGCGACGTTGGTGACCAATTCGGGATGTTACTAATGTCCAAGTTCTCCTTGGCCCTGCATAATTTTGTGGCAACGAGCACGATGCCCCTCACAGCCAAGGAGCAAGTCGCCTTGGCAGTACTTCAACTCCATATGCTCAATGGTCAAATCAACTTCTCCACGAAGCAGCAGCTACCGGGTCATCGGCTCCCGGATTGGGATGGTATCATAGAACAGGTCCACAACATGCTCGGGCTTTGCGAAATGATCATCAACTCTTCTACATTCCGGGAATACCAGGACCAGGACAACAACAACAACAACAACAACAACAACGGCGGCCAGATACCTTCTTTCTGCCTTGATATGGGTCTGGTTATCCCGCTATGGACCATTGCCAGCGAGTGTCCCGACCTCTCACTTCGCCGGCGGGCCATTTCCTTGCTCCGCTCAACTTCTCGCCAGGAAGGCCTCTGGAATAGCGCCCTGACCGCTACTGCCGCCGAGAGGATCATGGAGATCGAGACGACGAGCGCAACCAACCAAGTGCACGATGATACTGGGGAGGGACAACCTGAGGCGTCCAATCTAATCTATTCACCGACATTGGAGATAGACGAGAGAGGTGTCAGGTTGCGATACGTTTCCCATAACCAGCCTACGATCGGTGGAATCACGACCGGTAATTTTCCCACGACAGTGATGCCTCTGATGCAAAACAATATGAACACTGAAGAAATTCATAAGTGGGTGTCTTTATGAAGTACTTTTAGTGAAATAAATAGCTCATATTTGACACTTTCTTTATGAGACTTTTGAAAGATTTTGGAGGAGAAATGGAGATCAAGAAAAGACCATGTATTATGATAATTGTTGACTAAACTTGCACTTCATGGTTTGGCGCTCGGATAGAAGGTTTAGCTGTTTAAAGTCATGATAATCCAGGTGGGCGGCTAGTTCAGTTCCTAGAGCTAGTGCATAGGATGGATTAAGCTATGAAGATAATTAAGAAATATTCAACATGGCGAGTGTGCAATGAGAAAAAGCAAATGTCTTAATCTGCTATCGTGATTCACTAGATCAACTATCTAACATTGAGTATCAGATCATGTAGACTATGCAACGTCTTGAGGCCATTACGATTTCGGTTATTATACGGGGTATCAGTTCTAACAAGTTCAAGTGTATTATTGTCGGAATATATTCATCCTCTGATGACTAAATATATTCTTCTATGCCGAGCCTAGTTCCTTGGCAATTCGACCAACTTTCTCGACATACATCTCGGTCCACTTCAGGTCCATAAACTCAATAATATGGCTAATCTTCAATTCACCATCCTTATTTTGCAGCATAGTGAGGGAAAAGAAGAACTCTCCTTGCTCTGCCGCACCAGTTCCCTTGAGCTTTGGCCGATAAATAGCTCGAGCACTAGCTTTGAGTACATTCTCATCAATGACGACATCTCTGACCTCGACAGTACACGTATCAATCGCTGCAAATTCAGGTGCCATCACGGCTTCATATTCGGTATTTGAAAGCCCCGACTCCGGTAGTCCCAACGCACCTGCTGGGACGATTTGGCGGACACAATTTGGTGCGAGTGCAGCGGAATAGATTGAAATATTTTGCTTATCGATTGCTTCCTTGTAACTAGCGAAGTAGGCGTCAACTACGCTGTGAATGGATTGATAGAGGGCTGAAGGAGCCATGGTAAGGACGAATACGGTTGGGGATGGTGCTGAGAATAATATTAAGATGAGTATAAGGCATACCTCTCCGCCAGGCCAGCTGGGCCCAAACACTCTTAAAAGAGAAAGAGGGAAGAGGGTAAGTGAACCTTCAGGATCCATAATAATATTCAGCTAGCCTCTGCACTCGATTCAGCTCGAATGATGCTCCAACGGGCTTCTTTCACGGACCTCATTGGGCAACACTCCCCACTGTGCTTCTCAATTGAGAAATGACCCGCTATTAACGGGCCTTGATCCCCACCATCCTGTGAAATGGTAGTAAAATTTTGGTGTACCCCTCACTGCCTGTCGTAATGATAGGCGTAGGGCAGCCATGCAGGCAATTCACTTCGACACATAAGCGAGAGCTTTAGTAATGGCCAGCTCGTCATTCTAATATGAGCACTTGGTTCTTCACAAGTGCTACGGTTTCCAGGAACCCAGGGCATGCTCCCAAAGATGGACATTTGACAGTTCTGTTAATGGTAACAGAAGTATCAGCCAGATTCCATAATTATACATCATACCGTTTGATAAATACCTAAGTAGTCAGCATCACAATTTCGGCCGCGTTAACAGCTATTCTACCACAAAGTGATGGAACCTGGTGCAAAATACATTATGTCTGAAATCATCACCTGCACTGTTCCGGCCTATTTCGGAACTACGATAAAATGCGCTTTTCGGATTGCCCTCTTACATAAAGTCTACATGTACAAATAATTATAGGACTTGGAAGTGATCACGCGTGAAACCTTGACAAGAGATTCTTTTCGAGGCCAAATCTCAACCTTAGGTAGATAAGAATATTCGCTGACATTAATGAACTAATAAATAAACAAGGGATGATTAGAAGATTTGTTAATAATAAAACTACTGTATTCAAAACTCTCAGTGCTCTTAATACTATGGCTAAAACCATACAACATTTGTTTACAACAGCGCCCAAGCAGGTCGACATTCGCAGTATATTTCCGAATATTTTACTCTGTCATCATCTAACGGAATCTCGTGATCTTCAACGCCAGCAATGTACTTTTGGATGCGCAGGGCATCAACCCAGCCATCGCAATTGGCCGCACGAGAGTCCTCATGACCAACAGGCCAGAAGCGCGTCCGGACCATGTCATTCCAAATAGCGGGCTTCAATACCTCACTGTGTTCGTCATCATCGCCTTGCGTTGAGACGACCTCATGTAAAGCGTCGCTTACAAGGAGGGTCGTCACCTCAATGTTATCTCGAATGTCTTTCAGGAGCGCATTCCACGTTCCTTCGGTAAGAATTATCTTCCCTAGATGTACATCTCGCAAGGTGTTTCGGTGACACAGTAGAAACTGATACAAAATTGGTCTTTCCAGCTGAAATACGGTTGAGGGTAAAGCGGCCATGGTCAGTTTTAGAATGTGAATGGAAATCAATCCCCGAAGATTTGGGACGTGACGGTAAAGACGATTGTATCCCTTCTTAAGTGAAGTGCTGTGCCACACTCTTGCGTGTTATGTAACTGTATCACGTGATTATAGGTCATTAAAGTATTGAAAAGATAGACTCGCTGTTCTCGCCGTAAGTATAAGATGCCATTTGAGTCTCCACTATTCATCCCGCAGGAAGCAGCGCAAGAGTCGAAACGCCTGAGATTATCATCGATGCGAACAATGTCAAAGAAGAATTGACTCGGGTTGATATCTTACAGTTAGCTGAACCATCATTTCGAGCATTCCACCTACCAACCTTGGCGCACTACTCTAGTCTTTCTACTAGGCTAGCTCAAGATACGTCAGAGGAAGAGAAGAACGACATCACCGCGGCTCTCTGTGACCCTGAGCGCTGGCTATGCACCTGGGATGGAACACGTAGCATAAAATTTGACCGGGAGGGGACTGGCGTGGTGAGTTTGCTTTTTGGAGTTCTTTTGTCAACGCGGGGCCGCCGCTTAGTGACTGACTGGCTGCATCTATCACAGCTACGAGCGACAGAAGAAATGTATTATTTTATTACAGCTGAGATTGATTGGGAGCTGAAAGATCCGGATACATCAAACAAAGCGGACGTCAAGCTAGGTGATAAGCAGGAGCCCACCTAGTGGAGTCAATTTGATATCCAGCTCAGGCTCACAACCCGCCTCCCTCCCAACTACCCAAATCTCAGGAAGAATTCTCATCTCAATGAAAACTCTTTGACAGCCGCTGCATTCTTACCTAAGATATATACCGTTCGCCTTGAGCATGGTTGTTTTGGTGTGCCTTAGATTCCTTTTTAGCAGACAAATCTGCCAAGATAAATAAACTCCACAAATTTGCCCATCGCTTATTGTTCAATACGTCGCCGTATCCTCCACTAGACGAATAGAGGGAGAGCGCCAATTTCTTGGCTCAACAGACTCGTTTCTAGGAGGTCAAAGAGTTGCACATGAAGCGTTACCGATGGAAGAATGAGCTGTGTCGGATGAAACAAAATGTGGACCAACAACCAAACATCTGTATAACTATGTTCGAATAGTATATGTCCGGGTCCTCAGTTACCGCAGGCTTCCAACTGACACGGCCCAACAATATCTGTAGAAGGTCGTAGTGGTACTACCCCTGGCAAGATAACCAATTCCGCCAACACTTGAGGTCGCTTTTAAGAATAAAACGAAAAACTCATAAATACCCAATAATACACTCATGCCGTTAAGCTCATCACCAGCAGCAGTATCCCGCAACAGCCCTTTTTAGTCGTGCGTGGTGCGTCTAGAGATTACTGAAGCACCCTAGACTTGAGGAATTTCATCTCGGGCTACTTTGGCATACTTGCGCCGCTCATAGCAACATCAGCATTCTGGATTTGTTGTTTTATATATTGAAGACGTTTTCCTTGATCCAAAGTCTCCGCTATCGGTAGCCAAGAATCATTGGAACACGAAGTATACCGTCTGATTCGAGATGCTGACAGTTGATCTGATTTGCAATCGGACTTGATGATCGTAGTGCTGTTCATTTTCTCCTTCAAATATCTGTTCCTTCAACCCGATGTCCGCGTCTACAAGTCTAGGGTTTCTGGTCTGACGGAACAAAATTGCGAAAGTGTGCCCTTGAGATGTGAGATGAGCTGTTAGAACTCGAGAGGCATGTAAATGCGAAATGGAGACAAGTGCTACAGATGATAGTCTACTAACACTCATGACTACATCTCCATTGGGAGGGAATTTGCGATTAAATACATATCACATCGCAACCATTGTGTGTCCAAAATTACGTTGTAAACATACGCAGAACAACCGTTGCGTTCCTACAAAGCAGCTTTTGCGGGAATGAGCAATTCACCACGCCAATTGCAACCGTCCCGTGGAGTGAGTGACCAAGTGTACATGCAGATGAGGCTGATTTTGGGACTGGTTTGTGGTTTTGCGCATTTGGGCAGAACTCGATGTGGCACAATCGCAGCGGGGTGAGCATGGTGATCGGGGATTGGCCAGCACAGCCTCGACATGAGCTGCTCAGTCAGCGATGGCGACCGAACATGTACCATATCGATTCACCATGCCCACATTAAACTATTCTCTCCCCTTCAAGTGATCAAGCAAGCTTCGGATTCGAGCAAAAAGAAAATGGACCAATACCCTTCAAAGCCCGCGCAAGCGCCCCCTATCCGTCCCGGCTCGACCGAGAAACTAGCCCCGCCGAACTTCGTTGGTGTGCAAGCCCGAGACAGTTTGCTAATCAATGCTGATGATATGTAACTCTTATACAGACAAACAAGGTGCCTCGCCCGATCAATGGGCCCCCAAAGAAGGAGGAATAACTTTCCTAGTATCGTCGGGGATTTCTCCAACGTTTGTTAAGCCGTCAGCTCGGACTTGGCCGCGACCGTGGCCCCCTAAAGCGCCTAATCATACTACACGGCTGTTGGGATCAGACTGCGATGAGTATGTACCACGGTTTATTGACGAAGGTGGGAGAAGAAGGTTGCAGCAAATGGCTGTCTTCTGGGCGGCCGTGAGTATTGTTTCCAAACATTTGTGGTACCTGGACGGGGAGATAAGCTCTTTGGTCTTGCTAGTCAATGTGCCTTGGTTCTCGGAAACTCCGAGTACTATCGGTTATTTAATAGCTTTGATACACTGATGGAAAAATGTGAGGGAGCGGACGTATATGATACTCTTGTTGCTCAGGGAGTGCAACTGTCCCCCATCTGGGATCGGCCTCAGCGTATCGCTATCGTGACGGCGCGCTCATTATTCCGCCATTTCGGCAACCGCGTCATCTTGAACGGCATTAAGTTCAAAGATGACTACTGGCAAACCAGCGCAAAAGAGTTAGATGTTGCGGAAAACCATCCAGATGGAGCAGAGCAGCGAAGTCCAAGTAGGGCGAGCAGCATTACTTTGGAAGATGATAGCCATGTTCTTCACGACAGGGACGATTGCTCTTCTTTTAAGGATAATGATCAACCCTCATGCTCGCCGGAAAACCTCCTCCCTGAAGAAGAAGAGGATACACCTGGTACGGTGACATCAACCTCCAATTTACTGGAAACAATGGCATCATCAACGGCAGAAATGGCTCATGATCTTCAAGCAATGATCCCTGGGAAGGTGCCTGGAGAAGTATGAAGATATTCAAATTTATCTATTTCTGAAGATTCGAGCTAATGAAGGAAGCTAGGATAACAACTTTGTTGAATTTAGATTGAAAAAACTTGCTTTTACTCTTGAATCAACAAGCGGACTGGCTCAACAGCTTGAAGGACAACTCTAAATCTACAGAGGAGATTATAAATGATGATAGTATTCCTTTAATAGCTTCAGAGAAGCAACATGAATCAGAGTTCGCACCACGCGACAACGACACCAATGAGTCTGACTCTAGTCTTTCGGTCAACAGCGGGAGCCTTTCTAGTGAAAGTGAGATTGATATCGAATCCTGGATACAGAAGCGGAAGATTCGGATTATCGATTCAGAGGCGTTGCCAATTCAATGTCCTCGATGCTGGGAGACATTTAAGACCAAGACGGCGCTCAATCTCCATCTTCAAAACGAACCTCCTTGCTTGAAGTGTGAGAATACGGCTGTATACGATGGGTTCGATGAGAAGCAGGAGAAGAAGTTGCGAAGCAGGAAAAAGATACGTCCTGACATGACAGACAACGAAAAGTGGAACCATATCTATCTTATCCTCTTCCCCGATGATGAACCAGATATGATACCAAGTCCTTGTAAGTGGCATCTACCGTATAAACGATAAATGATGAATTCTTGCTCAGACATGTTCCCACTATAGATTATGACCATGTGGATGACGTACGAATTTAACGGATCTGGCAACGGCGAGAGCTTTGCGGATTTTGTCAGGCGGGAGCTGCCCGGGCTTGTTCGGCGTGAACTGGAGATTTTGATCCATAAAGACTTCCAGGGCTTGGAGTCAAGGATCTAATCTCTTATGGACCTGCTAATGCATCAAATGCAACCGAGGTTATTGAAGCTGTACCAGGACAACTTGAGTGCTCCCGAGCAAGATGCGGATATATACCAACTGTCACACGACGGCAAAACTACACAGCAAAACCTAGACCAAGATACAGGGAATATCGATGGTGGTGAGTGTGGCGAAAGGGAACCATCAACCTCAGTGAATGCTGCCTGGCACGAGTTGGTATATCGCGAGCTGGACATGGAAACATGTGAGTTTGGTGATTTTATGCCGGAGTTTGACATGGAGGAAAAGTTTCCGGAACTCCATTTTGACTTTGGTGCCGAACTCGAACCAATGTTTTCTTTACATACTCAACCCCTGGCTACTAATTCCACACATGGTGGTATTAGCCTAGAATACGAAATGGCTCCGATCAATTAGTGAAACTTTGCTATATAGTGTATAATTAGAAATGATTACACCTTCAAGTCAAATTCTGCTAGAACTAAGAGCTGTGTGTCTATTGGGTATGTTATAGGTAGCTCACGGAAACACTACGTACAGGGCTATCAAGGCGGGAGTTTTGTTATTGGTTCGATAAAAGATCTTGCTCTTCAGTTCTAATCATTCTTTGCTCGGGTCCCATTTATGATCACCAATGATTGACATATAATTCATTTAATTCCAGATGATACCTTTTCGGCCTTCCGGGCAGGAGGCTTGAATAGGGTTTCCAGAGGCGCTGGGGGCCAAGGATCGGGGTCAAATCGGCAGCTAAACTCATAATGCCCGGATGAAAAGAGCGTCCCATGGTCTGATAGATGATTTTCTTTCTTTTCAGGTAAAACCACCCACGCCGATGAGTTTGGAGGAATAACCAGCTTCATCGAAAAGATCGACTGATCGTCCACGCTCCACGAACACTCGATAAGTCCGTAGGGACTTTCATAGCGGATCTGCGCATTACGAATCGTGCCTCCGGGCAGAGGCTTGGCCCTAAACACCCGCCATCCAGGTTCGGCAACGCTGATCCCGCCAATGTTCTCGTGAAGCCAGTTCGCGACTGAGCCCAACGCGTAGTGGTTGAAACTCGTCATCTGCCCGGGATTAATGCTTCCATCAGGGAGCATGCTATTCCACCTCTCCCACGTGGTAGTAGCACCCATGGTTATGGGATAAAGCCATGACGGGCAGCTCGTCTCGAGTAGCATTCGGTACGCGAGCTGGTACGAGCCGGTTTTGCTCAGCGCATGAGTCACAAGGGGCGTTCCTGCAAACCCTGTGGCTACTCTGAATTTTGCGAAGCGCACCTTTTGAGCCAGTCGCTGCCCAGCAGCGTTGATCTGGTTTTCCGTTTCGAATAACGAGAACACCAAAGCAAGGGACAACGCGGTTTGTGTGTCGGACATGACCATCCCCTTGGGTGTGATGTACTTTTCTTGAAACGATGCCTTGAGGCAGGATTGGATGTCATGGTACCGTTTAGCATCCTCCGTCTGATCAAGAATTGTTGCCGCTTGACTCAAAATGCCTGTCACATATACCAGATACGCATCCGCCACGTAGACTCCGTCAGTCATTGCGTTACCAGGATCGTCAGGCGGTGCCGAAGGGTCAAGCCAATCACCATGTTGCCAAAGCGATGTTTTCCACAGCCCGTCTTCACCGCGAGCATATCCTTTGTCAATCCAGGATTTCATACTGTGATATTGCCGTTGAAGAATCTCCTTATTCCCAAAGTATTTATACAGAGTCCATGGGACTATGATGGATGCATCTCCCCACACAGCCTGAGGTGGGCGCGATTCTTTTGCGAACTGAACATTCGGTACAATCATGGGCGGAACACCGTTGTCATCTTCCTGTTCCAGAGCAAGATCTACCAACCAGTCAGACAGAATGCCGTCGGTGTTGTAGAGAAAGTTGGCTGTAGGACTGAAGACTTGAATGTCTCCTGTCCAGCCCAGTCTCTCATCGCGCTGTGGACAGTCCGTCGGAATCGAGAAAAAGTTCCCTCTCATACTCCAGACGGAATTCTCATGGAGCCTGTTTATCTGACTATCTGAGCAGGAAAACCAGCCTGTCCGTGTCATGTCGCTATGTTGCACGATAGCAGAGATGTTTTCTGCAAGTAGTGGACACAGCACATCTTCGGGCGACCACCCGTCTACCTCAACGAAGCGGAACCCGTGGAATGTGAAGCTTGGTGACCACACCTCCAGCTCTTCGTCAGAGCATATGATGGTATCCGTGCATTTCGCGGCGCGGAGAGGCCGCATGCCAATCTCACCATGCTCCAGCACTTCCGCATGCTTGAATACCACTCGGTGGCCAGTCGGCTTTCTTAGTGAGCGGATTCGCAGTGTGCCGACAAGGTTTTGGCCGAAATCAATAAGCAGCTTTCCAGAAGGTGACCTGAAGATCTTCTGAGGAGAAATTTCTTGGGTAGCTCTAACAGGAGGGCCGTTCGGCGCGGACAGTGCTACCTTGGGCAGCGGCAGCACGCTAACCTTTGCCCACTGCGTTCCCGGGCGGGCCGCAGCACCAGTTTCCCAGCCTGGCTGTGCTTCATTCATGTCGAACACCTCGCCATCGTAAATTTCACTGCTCAGAAGTGGACCAACATTCCAGTCCCATTGCGCGTCAGTAGTGATAACCATACGGGCAAGATCGTCTTCGAAGTCAACCTCTAGCTGGGCTATCAGACCAATATCCTCTCCGTATATATGTCGGCCTTCTCTCCACAGCCGCCCTGCGTACCATCCATCACTCACTACAGCCGCTATTATGTTTGGCTTGTCGAAAATGATGGATTCCGTTACGTCATATACTTGGTAGGAGAGCCGGAACCGATAGGAGGTGAAGCCTGGGGTCATGACATGGTCGCTTACACGAACGCCATTTAGATATATATGGTATGCACCTAACGCAGTCGCGTAGAGTCGGGCTCTGCGAGCCTTGTGTGCGCCTTCAGGTGTTTGGAATGATCGCCTAAGGAGCAGAGGTCGAACTGGCTTCTCAGGAGAGACATCATCCTGTTGGCCTGTGATCACTGCCGCCTGCCATTCTGTTCGCTCCAGTAAGCCAACCTCTACTGTTGCCCAGGGCGACCAGTCTGTTACAGAAGTAGTCTCCGGCGAGTCCTCCAAGCGGCCGATGGATCTTACACGGACTGTTGCTTGTTCTTGAGATCCCAGGGGTGAACTTGGCCAAGGTACGCGCACCGATTCGGACAATTCCACCCGATAATTCTCCAGTGAGCCATTGCGCTGGAGCTCTATCTCATACGCCACTTGGTGGTAACCTCTGATTTTGGCATTCACACTAATGAATCTCCAAGATATATCTGGTCGGGTATTGCTAATTCCAAAGCCATCTGGATGGTTGTCGAAGAAAGGACGCGAGAGGGATATCCCCAGGATTGCGTCCATCTGTACTCCTGAGGGGTTTATTTTGCGTCTCTGATTTAGAGAAATGGCAATGGGGTAGTTAGAAAGTACTGTGAAGGCTTCTCTTGTAGGAACCACGTTCCCGCTGTAGATTTTGAATTGTTGCCGGGGAGTATTTCACTTTGGACTGTATCTAGTGATGCCCGACTGACGTGCTGACGCACCCCCACGCATGAGACTTGGATCCACTAAAATATCTACACTATTCGCCAGGAGATTGCAAGTCAATCACCCGACTTATTTTCTCACTGGTGGAATTGAAGTGCGTGGGTAGTTTTGACAAATTAGATCTGGTCTGATCGTCCACGGCATAGTGATCTGTTTGGATGTTCGATAGCCTACAGAGGAATCATGCCACTAAACCTCATGTGTTTCAAATTTTGGAGAGCTCGCTCTCCTCGGTGCATCTGATGCCGAACCCCTTGCATCGACGACGACGTGGACTGGCGGAGAACCTCAGCATGACGTGTACGCCCATCAGAATAATGTAGAAAGGCTGAATGATGGTGATTCGAATTAATCTTTAGCTAACTGGATGACTCCGCCTCGGGCCCGACTTGGCGTTTAACTGATTTTGCAAATTGATTAAAGCACGACAGCTTGCATTTAGCGGTGATAATTTTGTTTCTCTGTGGTATAGGTAGATGTAGGAATGTATTGTAAAAGAGTTTACGGAAGTCTACAATTTCTATGCGCAAACGCCCCCGGCTATCTATTTCCTTCGGCCAAGGCCCAAAAACAATGTCCCGTCAAATGTAAGTTCGCAGGTACTCCACTAGCGCCATCATGGCCATGGCCTGGCCGTACGGCATGGATGTGACTGCAATCTTGCGATAGTGATCCAGTGTAGAGCCCATGCCGGTTCCAAAACTTGTGTTCTGGAGCTCTCCGTGTTCATCGATAGAGTCAAGCACGGCGCCTATAGCCTTCTCTGCCACGACACGATAGCCACTACCGATATATCGCTTGCGAGAGCCCTTCAATATCCCAAACGCAAAGCCAGCGGTGGCGGATGCTTCGATGTACGAACCCTCGTCTTTCTGATCAATCAAGGTCCGCCAGTAGCCAGAAGGCTCCTGGAAGCGCTGCAACGCTTCGCATTGTGCATCGAGAGTATCTTCGAGGTACGAACGGATTGGATCAGCTGGTGGTAGTTCCATCAGTTCAATGACTTCTGGGATTACGATTGTGATCCAACTATTGCCACGGGCCCACAATGCCCCGGCAAAGTTATGGCCCCCGTTCTCGAACGTCCATCCGTGATAAAAGAGCCCGGTTTTTGTGTCGCAGAGGTATTTGATGTGAATGAGCAATTGCCTCTTCGCTTCTTCGATGTAATGAGGTCGCCCAAGCAGCTTGCCAATCTTGACAAGGGGCAGCACCGTCATCATCAGCGTATCATCCCACAGGTTCTGGCGGTGCTCATTGGCATAGGTCTTGTGTTGCATCCCACCATAACGGGTGCGAGGGAGCTCGTGCATCGCCCATTCCGCCCAGGTATCCAACCAGGGCAGGTAGGTAGGATTCCCAGTCTTTTCATAAACATAGGCTAAGGTCAAAAACACGACCATCGTGTTGATGTTTTTTGTGGTGCCACCTTCGGCGAAGCGAGCGGCAAACCAGTCTTCAATGATTTTGAGGAGCTCGGCATCTCCAGTCAATTCGTAATATTTCCAGATTCCATAGAGGCCAATTCCGTGCGTCCACTCCCATCCATTCCAGGATTTCGTATCAATAACACGGCCGTCAGATAACCGCAGCAAGAATCTACCGGTCTCATCTTTGATGTTAATCAAATTATGTATAAGACTTTTGATGGCAGAGTGGATCTCCGAAGAATTCGGCCGAGTGATGGCTAGGTTATTGATTTCCGCCATGCTTTCACTTGGTAGGGAGAGTAAACTTGGGGGCTTGAAATTGAAAAATCTGCGGTAATAGATAATAGAAGCAGTGTTTTTTTTCCAGGTTTCCAGGATGGTGGTTCAATCCTGGTCAGTCCTGTAGACTGGTACTTGCGCGCTGTAGCCGCATTTGTAGCTGACAAGTCAACGTATTTAGCATAGTCTACATTGTGGCTGCAGAGGGACCTGCCATGCTTTCGTCAAGCTTTTTCCCGTGCTGTTGCCGGGTTTCTAATAAGCTCGGTTGATGAATTCTCCGTCTCGGCGAAGCTTATACCGGAAATCCTGGACGCGGGGTCTCGTTTCCACAGCGCTGGGTATGCTGGGGGCCCCATGGGGTAATGGACAGGCTAGACCGGTCGGGATAGGATGCAACGCTGTGGCACAGGGTTGCCCTCCGAACGCACTGTACCGGGTCTCTGGCGAGTATATATGTGCCAAGATGACAGTAACAGTACTAGAGCAAGCTTGTCAGCAACCCTACCCACCTCCGATAGCCTTCGCCCAAGCATTTTATACTCGAACACCTCAGCTCTGGTAAGAGAAATCAGCTCTCCCCAGCTTATCTACCATGATGCGAAACTAACCCATGCGTTTATGTAAGGTGACAAAACGATGGCGAAACAGGACGAGATAGATCAATCTGTTGCCCAAGACACGAAGACAGCGATCGCGCCCGACCACATCGAAAACAAGAACATCGAGACCAACGACATCGAAGACCTGAAAGCAGCTCAGGTCGGAGATCGGGTCGACAATGATGTGCAGAAGTACGCTGCGATGGGGCGGGTCGATATTGACGAAGCCACAAACAAACGATTGAAACGTCTGATCGACCGTCGCGTGCTGACCATCATGGTGTTCACCTATCTTGTGCAAGCTCTAGATAAGGGAACTTTGTCCTTCACGTCAATCATGGGCTTGCTTACAGACACAGGTCTCGTTGGCCAGCAGGTACATCCTTCCATGATTCTATACTGTTGAGAACCATGAGTGCTAATAGGGAACAGTACGCTTGGCTGTCTACATGCATATACCTATCGATTCTGGTGGTTGAATACCCGACGAACTGGATCATCCAACGTGTGCCCGTGGCCAAGTATCTTGGATTCAACATCATTTGCTGGGGGACCATCCTAGCAATGCATGCCACCGTCAAGAACTTCAAGGGCTTGCTGACGGTGCGCATCCTGCTCGGTATTTTTGAAGCAGTTTCGCAGCCAACATTTGTTCGATTGTCCGGCATGTGGTATAAGCGAGAGGAGCAGGCCACCACCGTGACATTTTGGTACATGATGAATGGATTCCAACAGGTGATTGGGGGGCTCTTGGCCTATCTTTTCAGCCTGATTGGCTCCGACAAGGTCATAAAGTCTTGGCAGGCTCTGTTCTTAACCTACGGCTGCTTTACCGTCTTATTTGGCATCTTCGTTCTGCTCTTTATGCCCGATTCCCCCATGGCAGCCAAATGTTTCTCCGAAGAGGACAAACATCTCATGGTGGAGCGAGTGCGGGAGAACCGTACTGGCATTCAGAACAAGAAGTTTCGAAGATACCAGGCCGTCGAAGCTTTCCGGGATCCCCAGATGTGGTGCTACTGTGGAATTCAACTTTTCACCACACTGCCCACTAGTGGTCTGGGCACTTTCGCAAACATCATCATCAAGGGTTTTCACTTCACCACGCTCCAGACGCAGCTGCTCTCTATGGTGTTGGGTGCTTATATCATTTTCGTCCTGGTTACTTCCGCCTGGCTTGTGAAGAAGACGAATCAAAATGTGATCATTATGGGTGTCTATTGTCTACCGTAAGTAAAGATCTACCCGCGACACCCAAGTTTTAACCTATTCAACTGCATAAACAAAAGCCATTTATTGTGCTAATTAAACCTGTAAATACAGATCGTTCGTTGGAACCATTGTACTTATGACGGTGGTGAATACCAATACAGCGACCAAGGCTGGATTGCTCATGAGCTACTACATCACACTTTCCTTCTGGGCTGCTCAGACTCTTACATTGTCTTTGATCTCTCGAAACATTGCTGGACAAACCAAGAAATCTGTGGTGATCGCTGCTAACTTTATTTCCTGGGCTGTTGGCAACGCTATTGGTAAGTATTCCGACAAATCTCCTTTTCGATGTCTATTGGCGGCTGGCTAATGTATATTCTCGTAGGACCTCAAATTTTCTTGACTTACGATGCGCCACGTTACTTCACAGCATTCAGCATTCACCTTGGCTGCTATACTATCTTGGAACTTATTCTGATATTTTTGCGGTTCCATCTCAAGCGCCAGAATGCCAAAAAGGATCAGTTAGAGAGTGTCGGGGTTGATGCAAACGAAGGCGTCGAGGCATTCGATGGATTTGAAGATTTGACTGACCGGGAGAATGTCAAGTTCCGCTACGTCTACTGAGAACTGGAATTTGCTTGTACATAAGATTGGACGAACTTTTGCGATTGTATAAGAGCATCAAGGTTCCACTTTTGCCTCTGTATAATCCCGAGTTAGTCTCGGAGAATTCCCCGCCACAGGTTATAGCCGCATTGGCTGCCAGTAAACCCCCACTTTTGGGGCCGTTCATCCCCGCAGGGGCCTTTGATCTTAGACCTCTCCTACCAGTTTCTTGATGAAGACGTGACGCAATGTTTTCCAAGCCCGACCCATTATGCTCCTACTGCTCTAAGGTTATCCTCAACCCAAACCACCTCCTTGGCTGCGCCCACCTAGGTCGCATGTCCTGGAGCCTCGGATGCCTCGAGCGAGTCAAGCACAGCGATTGTCCGCTTTGCAAAATTGTTCTCCTGTCATTGCAGAGGCAGCATCAGGCTACGCAAAAGCAAGTCTCACCCGAAGAACTACCGGTCTCCGACACCCATGAGGTGCGGCTTCACTGGCTTGCAGAGGAAGGGCCTTCCCTGCATGGTGCCTTCGCCGTGACCCCTTGGCGACCGCAGAATTTCATCCGTTTCACCGCAGACTCCAAAAGACCCCGATCGCTGCGTACGTTAAATCCGAATAAATGGGCGAGAATCGCGTACCTCCATGTAGACGTAAGGCCTGAGTTCGACATCGAGAGGCTTCGAGCCTGGCCTAGACGGCTGTGATAATATCACCGTCACTGACGAAGATGCTGCTGTCTTTTTCAATGTCTTCCTGGAGATCGGCCATTGCTGCAGCCCGCAGCTCGGCAAAGTACGAGGCCGGCACGCAAAGCACGCGGTTCTCCTGGGTTGCCAAGACCGAAGCCCGCAAATCCGAGAACCCCAAGTCTTCGGTTAGCTAATTTATGCTCCTCGGTAGGGTGCGTGCCGAACTCCACCAGCGGATAGTCAAAGTCGCCGCCGGCCGGTGTCAGAACCTCGTCGTCCCGTCCTTGCACTGTGAGGGTGATGGCTTCCATAAAAGCATTTTGACTCAGGGCGTCCATTAGCGTATGGGGCCATGAGAACACGACGATGGACATGTCATTGAAGGAGATCACCCTCAACCCAACCTGCGGTATGTTCTGGGTGAGGTAGTCTTCCATCTTAGCAGGAGAGCCAGGAGGGGCTTGAGTGTATGCGGGTCGGCGACAGTCATGGGGCGGTTCCCTTGGCTCACGGGTTTTGGAATATTGGAGGCGAGGGGGTGGTCAGCTGCTGTCATCGTGTGGACATCGTGGGCGAAGGAGATGGGTGGCCGATTCTCGCTGAAACTGTTTGGGATGTGGTATTCGAGCCTGCCCTCTGAAGTGCGCAGGCGTGCGCCCAACTTACGCCATCCCTCACGTTTTGCCAGTTTCTCTACGCTGGATCGGAGCTTCTCGGCGTCGAGATTGACGTCCAGCTGACCACCCCCTCGCCTCCAAGATTCCAAAACCCGTGAGCCAAGGGAACCGCCCCATGACTGTCGCCGTCACGCTGACCCTACCCATGGCGATCCGCCTGGCTCCCGCGGACGGTGTGTGCACTTTTCACTCTCGATTCGTCGAGGGGTGGATTACTTACGAGAATCCCTTCGCCCCTTTCCGAGGGACTTGGAAATGAGACCCCGGAGAGCTAGAACCGGCCAGTCAAAACGCTATTTTGGTAACGTAACTGCTCGGTGTATATCACTTATTGCTAAAGCTGTTGTCATTGCACCTGTCGCACTGCCCCAGGAAATGCTCGAACTAGACTAACACACAAGTCGAATCCCAAGGGACATTCTTGACACGAAAACCAAGATGGGTGTGCGATAAGTCGCTGCCACCGGTGATGGGCGTGTTCATCGCCCTGAATGCCACCGCCGTCGGCCAGGGATTGTGGGTGCGAACGACTCAGGCCAAGACAAAGATCGGCTATGATCACTTCGCCATGATCATTTCCTTGGCGGGGCTTATACTTGTTCGCTTCTTCACTTGGCTCTCTCCCATTTACAGCTTCGTTGTAACCGAAACTAACCCCCAGCATGATCTTTTCAACTGCGATATGACCTGAGTTCCGACAGCTAGTCTCACTCTTTAATATGGTACGCAGAGTATAGCAGCCTCATAGCCTAAGATGGGGATATAGACAGCGAGACTAGAGAGCGATACTGAACTTGAGATGGGTAGTAACCAAATATCATTTTATTCGTACCATTTCTATTTCTCCATTAAATTTTAAGATCCTTCTCATCATTATCGATGGCTGTTGTATCTTAACCAACCGGCCATAATACCAAAAGGCTGTACTATCGCAGCCCACTAATACCCTTACAACATAGAAAACAGACCGCACAGAGCTGTAACAGCAGCGACCCAAGTGGTCAGGATCTTAGCCGAGGCTCCACTGGTGGGCACAGAAGTAGTAGAAGAAGTGGATGTTGATGTGGAACTGGTGTTGGTGTACGACACAAGCGGCTGCAGGAGGGAGCGAATGTCGGTAACTGCCGTGGAGTTGGGTGCGTTATAGTCGATGGCAAAGACAGAAACAGAAGCTGTGCAGCCTTGTAGCACGTTGACCTCTTCGGGAAGACTGCAGTCGCCGTTGATGCAGAACTTCAAGTCGGCATCAGTAAGGGTGCCGATGGTGCTGGTTCCACTTGTCTCGTTGACGACGATTCGCCCGACACCCTGCCACGAGGACATGCGGCTCTCAGTGTAGGTCGGGGAGGTGCAGCTCGAGTTCAGCGGAGGGAAGTTGACGTTCAAGCCATACCCGAGAGGGAGCAGACGGCTCGAGTTGGCCTGGCTGGCAATGAAGTCGACCAGCTCGACAGTGGCGTTGGCAGCCAAGATGGAGATATCCGACGTGGTGTTCACTGCGGTGTAGTAACGGTGGTTGAGGTCACTGGCAGACACAGCGATGGCCGGGATCCCTCGCGAGACGGCGCCATACGCCGCTCCGATGGTACCGGATCCAGTGTAAGCAAAGATACCGACGTTGTTGCCCTCGTTGGGGCCGGAGACCAGCAGATCGGGAGTGGTGCCGTTCCACATCTTAGGGACGACATAATCCAGCGCAAAGAAGGTGCAAGAGGTAGGAGTGCCATTGTAATACCAAATATTTCCATCATTAGGATCGGTTCCCCACTTTTCCCATTGTCAGTTACCTATTCATTTCATATATCATCCATCAGCAGAGGGGACAGGCTCTTACAGATGGAGAGCCGGCAGTCACAGCTCCAAAGTCACCATCAGTGCTCAGGTTTGCGGCCGTGGATAGAGTCAGCTGTGTGAAAAAGAATTAGTGCTCTGCAGACCATAACATTCAAGTTGATTTATCAGGCATAGCTTACAGATCCACCCTTGCCTGACTGATTGGACACGGGAGCAACTAGAAGAACTTGATGTCCCGCATTCTTTAGCGCGCTGTAAAGCGAGCGAATGTTGGCGGTAGCCCAGCTATCATCGTTGTTCAAGACAATGTTCAATGCCCCTGCAGAAGGCAGCAGGAGGGCTGATGCAGCGGCCTGCATAAGACTATATCCACGCATGATGACAGAGAATTAGGAAATCAGGGGAGATGATAATGGATGGCGTAAATGGGCTATTGTTCTCACGATGGCAAAGTAGATCGTCCAAAAGAACCGAAACGCTTGAGCCCGGGTATAAATATGGTCGGATATCGGAGAGGTTGAGCATCTGTTACCACCACCCTGGGATAATCGTGCTCGAATGCATTGCTTCGATTGGTCACTCGGTCTGTGGGGTTAACTAAGATGGCGGGCGAACTCTGTGGAGCCCCAGGGGGAAGACTCCGATCGAAGGAAGTTTGATCGTGATCCTTGATTTGTCAATTCGAATTTGGTTTTAAGCCTCAGACCCGTTTATCCAAGACGTCGGAATTGCGAAGTACGGAAAGAAGAGCTCGGCATCAGAAGAATTTTCTATGTGAAGATTTCTCCCGTAGATTTCATACTACCAGAAAGAAGATTTGGCCTGCTTGAACCGTGAACCATAGGCGGGTCTTTCAATTGTCTTGTAAGCGAGGACTATGCATGTCACTCGGGCCTACAAGCTATGTTAACGACATTGCGGCTATAGTTTTCGAAGTCACAAATGCTTCATTAATGTCTAGAGTATATACTTGCGGGGTTTGGCTCACCGAAGGCTCGTCGGGTCCTTCCGGCTGGTGGCGTGGAATCTGGCTTTGCGCTACGAGTCCATTGTTCATTGTCTGCAACTTATGGGCTCTTGAGTTAACCGAGGTATTTCCCAACACACCGAATAGTATCTCAAACCTTCAATTTTTACGTAGTATAGACGACACCTGCCCACGTGCCTTATAGGCAAGGAGCATCTCTTTTAAGTACCCCGCTGGCTATGGTGGATTCTAACGTAATGCTAACTCGCGTTCCCTTGTGCGACAGCCCACTAGCGAAGCTCTAACTAGATTTAGCAACCACCATGCATCAGGTCTAGGGCTTGGATAATATCGGATCGCCGCGGTGGCGAGCTGAAAATATCCAACATGCAGATTCAGAATGGCAACCCCACGAGGAAGTTGTTTCAAACCCTTGTTCAGACATGCAACGCCAAGAAAATGGAATTCGTTCCAATGATGCTAGCATCGTCTTCATTACCTTCGCAACCCAAAAACTGACGCCATGGACGCCACAGAACTCCATATTCTGACATGCCAAGATAAATCTATTGAATAGGTGGCCCATGTAGAGCGTGAGAAATCAAAACTAAACCTCATCTCCCTTTCGATGAGGCAACAGAGATCGTTAATCCCTGTTGTAACTTTCATAACCGTGATACTGCATTCAGCTGTGTTAGCATTTTCGTAGAGCCGTTGTATGTGTACTGTATGGACACGTCTTGCGCGTTGGCTAAACGTCCATCTACCTTAACTCTATCCAATAAAGTTTTAAAAAAAGCTTTGCCCATTTGAAAATAACTGTCTGATTTCTGAGGCCGGTTATGCTTGAAGTCGAAGCTTCTTAAAACAGTGACACAAACAGCGCCTACTCTTGATTGTGTAGAATATCACACCGACCTAGTCATCAAAAATGAGGTCAAAAAATATGATCCTGCGATGCGAACGAGAGGCACGGCTGCAATTTTACAGTGTGGTCTCTTTTTATATGACTAGTGTTTAAGCCTATATAGGGAGTTATTGGGTAGGGAGCGATGGCATTTGAAGTAATCAATCCATCATAAAGTGAACTTGAACGCATGGAGATAGCCCAGCCTCGAAAGTCTGGACGAAAGGCGGCGATATAACCTCTTTCAATACGTATAAACATTGAGACCTTGAGTATGTTGTGTTTTTGCATTTAATTTGTTTGCTTGTGTATTGTAATTTCTCTAATATTCTATCCTACACCAAACTCCCCGTCCTTTCTAATTCTATTTTACTATTTCCTTCTCTATAAATGTAGTTGCCACAACCGGTAAGTCTTACTCAGCGAGCAAGACTGCTCTGAAGTGAATCTTCCCACTTTCTAGTCTATCCATAGCAGCTTTAATGCCTTCCAGGGTCATTGGGAAGGTTTCCGTTATTGGCTTAACTTTGTGAACTGCGGCAAACTCGAGCATCTCTCGATGCACGGCTCTGGTTGCCACCAATGATCCATGAATGGTAATGCCCTGCAGAATAAGCGGCATGTAGGGGATCTGGAGATCACCCGACGAAACGGAGAGGGGATATATGCGTGACAGGGGGGCCATCAATGGAAGAAGGAGATCCCATTGCGGTTGTGCTGATGTCGTGACCAAGAGGCGATCCAGAGGCCACCAGTTTGTATCCTTAGGGTTCGCCGACTCGACCGAGATGAACCTGTGCGCACCCAGCGAAATCGCCTCGTCCCTCTTGCTCTGTGAATTAGAGAGGACAACGACACGGCAACCCATTTTGGCGGCGAATTGAATGGCCAGGTGGCCGAGGCCGCCTACGCCCATGATCCCCACGGTCTCGTTAGGCTTGACATCGTGAAGAGCGGTGAATACAGTAGCTCCTGCACACTGTAGAGGAGCAGCGATGATGTCGTCAAGTTCATCGGGAATTTTATGGAGGAAGGCCGCCCTCCAAATTGCATGGGATGCAAAACTGCCTTGGTCCAGGTTTGCGTCGCCGTACAATGCGCGCTCGTGACAGAATATCTCCTCACCGCGTAGGCAGTGGAGGCAGTGTCCACAGCTGTCCATGTTATAACCCCAGCCGACGCGGTCGCCTTTTTTCACGTACGTCACATCGGGGCCAACCTCCTGTACAACACCCACACCCTCGTGGCCGAGAACCATATCTTGATGTGTCTATATCTGGGGGTCAGCTTAATTGAACTAAACGAAGGGTAAGATGAACCTTGTCTTACATAGTGCAAGTCTAAAATGCGTGTTAGCCTCATAATCATGGGGAATTCAGGTGGTAGGAATAATGGAGTAGTGCATACCTGTGCCACATATTCCCGATGCTGTCACTTTGATCAAGACTTGATCGCCGACTAGCTGGTCAGACTTCACGGTGGTCGCTTGTCGAAGTACACCGTCTTCAGCACCCTTGAATACAGTGAAGGAAGGCATTGGTAATCTGGTAATGATTTTCTTTTTTTTCAAAGGTGGATATGATTAAATCAAGGTCGGTGAATGGAGGCGTAGGGGTATCAGTTCTATTGTTCTCTGAGGATTGGTTCTTGTGGTTTGGGGAACATATTTCCTTCCAAGAGGACTTGCAGGCTATATATACCTGCTCTCCGGACGGCGATATTTTGGATATCCACACCTAATAAGGGACAATTATTAACCATATTGCTAAGCAATAATCAATAATCAATCCAAAAGGAATAAGGAGAAAACTCCGGCTGGTTGTAACATACTCCGGATGATGGAGAGTAAACGTTGGACGGGTTCAACAAGTGGGGCCAGCCAATGGGAGCGACTCCTGCGCCCCAGCTTCAAAATCATTCAGCATGAGGTCACAATTGCATGGGTGTGCTGGGACTCACAGTTATTACTGTGCAGACTTGAATGCATCGCTCCCGCTCAATATCTGGGGGCCCATCAATGTTTGAGGCTGTAGAGATATCCAATCTATCTAACCAAAACTCAATGCTGCTCTCGTCTTTGACAGTTCAAGGCCGGTAGACACAATCAATACGGCGTTAAGAACTTCAGAGCAGTAGATACTAAGTCATGGCAGTTTAGAGCACAGACGAAACAAATCTATTCCTAGTTAATTTAGGGGCTTCTCTCAGGGAGACCTCAGAAAGTGGAGATGCTAAGATGGCGAATGGGAGACACTCCTCACGACAGAGTCTTTCCTGTGTGGCCAATAGGGGGGACTCCTGGGGCGGGGTGTGGATCCCGCTTACATGAAGTCATTTGTGCGCCTGGTGTGCTCACCTTCACACAAGTTACTTGCAAGGAACTCTCTGTCTCTGCCGGCACCACTTCAGTAAGTTATAAGACATTATCTAGGGGAGTAGGGAAAAGATAGATGATGAACTCAGATGCATGTCATATCTTCTTTCAGATCCCGAAATGCTCTATTCACCTAACACAAAGCCCCTTGAAGTGCATCTCTAGCGGGTTCTCAGCAGCTTCTGAGTCTGGATCCGGCCTTGCTGTGTAGGCACCGATCCATGCATTCTGCGCCAGCTCGGGATCGGGGAGGAACACCCAAGGAATCTTTCTGATGAGGGTCCTGGATTCTTTATTCACGTAATATATCATCAGCGCGTTCCTGTAACGAACCATCTCTATGGTAGCTTCCACGGTGTTGCCTAGCCTGTTGCCAGTCGGCATTGGCACTAGACTCCAATCGCACCAGCCGTTCCTCGCCTTGGACACAACACTGATCCAGGGCTGCCCATCATTAACCTCTACACCCGCCTTCACCCAAGCCGGATGACTTGACGAGACTTGGGAATTGCCGGCATCGGGATCCGGGTTGTTTATCGAAGGGACGGTAAAGATGAGTCCGCCTTGATCGAATTGCAGAGTAGGGACAAACGCGAATGACACCCGCGCCGAGGAGAAGTTTGATAGCTCAACGCGCGTATGGGTTATTGGGGCGGTGAAAACATGAAGAGTCGGTGGTAGCGGCGACGCGTAAATGTCGGTCTTCGATATTGCCTTGAGGATGAACTCTGATGGCTTGAACTCATCATCCGCAGATGTGGAAAATTGATTTACTCGCTTCCACTGTCGCTCCATGGCACCTTCCATTTTTTCGCATCTTACTAGATAGAGTGCGTTTATTTCCTTAACATTTTCTTTCGTTACTCTTGTTGAGATGATCCGAGGAGGTTGCATTCCACTTTAATTCGGCCCATATCCGTTCTTGCGCGCAGCGGAGCCTAGATCAGCCCGATAAGGTATTAATCTGGAGCTACCCTGACGTAGACCTGCTGGCAGTCTTTATCGGCTGGGGCTGTTCTTTATCTCGGCGATATAGACCAATCAACGTATTGCCCAAGGACTAACTGTGGTCATCAGCTTGTTGCAATACTGCATTCCATTTTTGCGCGCTACCTTACTGCGACCGTAGGTGGTGAGGTTGAAATGCTTGCAGTGTGCCGGGCTGCGGGCTGGGTGTTTCATGACAGTATTTGCGCCAACCACTCAGGCAAAGCTCCTCTGCAACTTGATCCTCGTTAGGGTTCTATTTGCACTGCACTGGCCATGGGTTCCAAAGATAATTTTTCATCCTCCAAGGTCGACGTAGGCACTCTACCAGCAAGCTTCGAAAAACCTCCCTACACTATTTTGGAGGAGCCTCTCGGTTACGCTCGAGAAATACGTATCGTCACCATTGGCGCTGGTGCAAGCGGTTTAAATGTTGCTCGGAATGTCACGAAGCACTTAAAAAACGTTTCACTTCAAATATACGAGAAGAACGATGATGTCGGCGGAACATGGCTAGAGAATAGATATCCAGGCTGCGCTTGCGACATCCCGAGCCACAACTACCAGTATTCGTGGGAGCCGAACCCGAACTGGACGAGTTACTATTCTCCACAGCCGGAGATCTTAGAGTACTTCCGTGGTGCTGCCAGGAAGCATGACCTGCTCAAGTTTGTAGAGTTTAAAACCAAGGTGGTGGATGCGCGATGGGATGAGAGCGCAGGGGTTTGGAGGTTTAAGATTGAGCGGCTGGAGACCGGCGAGATATTTCAAGACTATGCCCACTTTTTCATCAATGCCTCTGGTTATTTGAACAATTGGAAGTGGCCGAAGATTCCTGGATTAGATACATTTGCTGGCGATCTCCTCCACAGTGCTGCTTGGAAGCCAGAAACGGATCTTGCTGGAAAGGCCGTTGCAGTTATCGGATACGGTTCAAGTGGCATTCAGATTGTGACTGCGATTCAGCCACAAGTCAAGAGTTTAACCACATTCATCCGAGGCCCTACAGTGAGTTCTAACAATCGATATACCCTTTCCCTGGCTCTCGGTTTAGAAACTTTGGAGCATGGGCAAAAGTCGTTGGCTAATTCTGCTCTCACACCAGTGGATCACTGCAGGCTTTGGGAGCAAATATGCCGCACCGGGTGGCCAGAACTTCAACTTTACAGCCGAGGAGAGGAATAAGTTTTCCACAGACGCGGATGAGTACCTGGCGTACCGGAAAGGCGTGGAGCATGAGCTCTCGTGCCGCTTTAAGATGCTCCACAAGGACACACCTGAGCAGGCAGCGGCTGTCGAGTTTTCCACAGCCGATATGATTCGACGCCTGGGCGAGGGCAACCCTCTTATCGACGTTATAATACCCGACTTTGCGGTGGGCTGCCGTCGTCCATCACCTGGCAATGGCTACTTGGAGGCACTGAAAGAACCAAATGTCAATGTGATTACCAGGAAAGAGATTGCGCGCGTTGAACCGAGGGGCTTGGTCCTAGAGACAGGAGAGCTTGTTGAAGTCGACGTGATTATCTGCGCCACCGGCTTTGACCTATCCTACCGCCCCCGGTTCCCCATCGTCGGCACCAACGACAAAAATCTCCAAGACATGTGGGACGGCCGCCCCGCCGCCTACCTGTCTCTAGCGGCGGCGGACATGCCCAACTACTTCATGTTCCTCGGCCCTAACGCCCCGGTGGGTCACGGCTCCGCGATCCCCATAATTGAGCACTTGACCAAGTATATGCTCAAGATGATCCACAAGGCGCAGACGCAGAGGTATCGGTCATTCACGCCGAGCGAGCGCGCTATTGCAGAGTTCCTGGAGCACGCGGACGCATTCCTCCCGCGCATGGCCTGGGCGAGCAAATGCCGGAGCTGGTTCAAAAACGGCCACGAGACGGGACCAGTTGGACTATACCCAGGTAGCCGGCTACATTGGTTCCACATGCTCAAGGAGGTTCGATACGAAGATTGGATGTGGGATACGTTGGAACCAAATCGCTGGGCATTCGCTGGGAATGGATTCAGCGTTATGGAAGAAGAGGGGAGAGATTTAACATGGTACTTTGATGCACCCGAAAAGGAATACGAAGAACTCATCTACTAGAAAACCAAGATAAAAATTGGCCACAAGATCAATCGACCGCAATGTAGATTTTCCTCATAGTACTATAGTATTACACAGTTCCTCTCTCAAAGTCCATGGATGTCAATCCCGACTATAGTTACCTTGTTGCCCTCGAAGGTATTCAATCCGCCGTGTTAATTTCGCTTTATGACATCCCTATGCTGCAATACCACCAAGGCCAAAGTCGATGTGCTGCGTTCGAGGCCAAGGAGCTTTGAGCAATCATCGCTGCGAGATCAAACGTGTGGCCGGATTTGTGTCATTGGGCTATTGGACGACGGACGAAGAGATACTGTTCCACCACATATGCAGTCGCTAGGGCTACGACAAGTAGAATTGGATTTTCGTCTACAGAATAAACCTTGCGACATTTTTGTTATTGTTATTGGAAACTTCTGCGTCAAAGTTCTGCGGGGTCTTCAGGCCATCAATACTAGAAATACCTAAATCCGTTTCCGCTATGTGTGGCGTTGATTCCGTAAGGTGTTGTCATCTCGCGCAGACATGCTACCCAGTGACAACGCACCACGTAAGAAGTGACCATCGTAGGTATGCCTGTCTCTTATTGGAGATCCAGTGCAGTGTTCCATTATTATTACCTCTTCTTTCACCTCTAACCATTGAACCTTTTAAGAAACCGTGTACATGTTTCTCAAATCAACCATTCTATACATCGTAAAACTTCTATTTTCCAAATGCAACCTAGTTACAAATCTTCCACATATGACAGGGGGACGTTTCGTAATAACCAGTGGTTGTGTGGTTGTGGCTTGCCAGTTCAGCACTTAACATCCAGAAGGGAACACTCGAAGGGTGAAAGATGTGAGTTTTCGCCTAATAATACTCAAAGAACAAGCTAACATTAGCAATCAGTCTTGCGATGCCCAAACAAGGATGAAAGAGATTGTAAATTCTTCCTATGGGAAGTGGATAGACCTCAAGCCGAAGAGTCAAAAGTTTCCATTAACTCTCAGCGTCCAAAAACGCCAATTAGCGCCAGACCGTCCGCAATGATATTAGGCCTTGCCACACCAGTTTCCAGCGACGCGCCTAGGAGCAATAGAGAAGCCGACATTCGGAACTGCGAAACTTCTCCCACACCGCTACGGCGGAGTGGAGTGGAGGCGTCGGACAAAGACAGTGGCCTAGAGTCGAAAATAACAGCCATACTCAACTCCGAAGGCGTTCATCTTAGTGTTACGGCCAAGATACAACTACGTCACACCATAGGCATGAGTCTAGACCCTCTGGAGAGTAAAATTAAGAGATGTGAAGACACGATTGAGAAACTGACTGACCAACTTGTGGAAAGAGAAAAATGAGACTCAACTGTTTCTGTTTTTTTTGTCACCCTGGGACATACATTATGTTGAACAGAATGCAAATCAAGCATTTTCAAGTGTGTTCCCCTGTGTATTTCTCCAATATGCTAGACACAACTGTGAACCCTCCAACTGGTGCTCCAGGGGTAGCTTTCTACGATGATTAGACAGCCTCGTATCAGCTTCTCAGAAATCTCTTCACTTCCTCACCCCAGACAGGAATCCTCTTGTATCTACTGAAGGCAGGTGCATTGCCAGATCCGTATCCGTCGATGGCACGACACATGTCCTCCGCCAGTCCCACATCCTTGATCTCTTGGATGGGATACAGATACAGATGTACCGACAAAATTCTACCGCCGCTCTTTGGCAGAGAAAACAGTGTTTGTAGCTCACATCTTACCCAGGTATCGTTCAAATCAACCTTTGTGTCCGTGGGTATTTGGTCATCGGAATGCAAATGGTATTCACCCCTTTCGCAGAGCCTTGAATTGGTAGCCACGGCCCAGTTTACGCGGTTAACAACGTTACCAGGAGTGAGACGAGAAAAGTATCGATCCATGGACAGCTCCAAATGCTTTTTGTAACTGGGCACTGGGATGTGCACATCACGCAGCTTCATGCCCAGCTTGCCTTGCGGGTCGAACCCCACCGGATACATCCATACGAAAGCCTGCAGCGAGTATCCATCTCCATCCGGCGATGGAAGCAACATCAGAAAGTCTTCATCGACGGCCATCGCGATGTCGCGCAGTGTGGTGGTACGATCTGTGCCTGGTGAGAGAGGAACATGCTCGTCCAGTACGTTGTTATAGCAGGTTGATGTTTTGTGATCAATCTGGAAAATGGTCGGGTACCGCCTGGGCAAGTAGTGTGCGAAGAGAAATGTATAAAACTCGTTCACCATGTCGGCCGCTGCATCGATGCAACCCAATGCTCCTGGATATTGCTCCAGGATCTTCTTACGTTCCTCAATTCGTTCGCGATATTGTTGATCAATTCGAGTTATCCAGTTAATATCAGTTTTCCTCAGTCCTGAAAAGATTAGCCAGTGCCTGACGTTCAAACGCACACACTTCCTTACCCATAGTGAGATTATATTTGTCCGTAAACTTGTAAATACGCTCTGGTTTCTCGCTCTCCCACTCCAAGTCGTGTAAACTCTCGATCTTCCCCATGCACTCGAATTGTCTGCTCCAAGATATACCGGCTGTCTGCCCGAACTTCAGCACGTTAGCTAACGGTAATGCATTTGATTGTTCTTTTTGCCAATCGATCTCACCTTGGTAATAGCTATCTTGGCAACCCATGTTACCCCAATGAGACAGAAAACACCCAAAACAATCGCATTGAATATCTCCGGTTCAAGTGAGTCTGCAAATTCTTTGACAATTTCCGGCCATTGTGCTGAGACATTGCTGTGGCTGGCTTGAATTTCGGCTGCCATTGTACTCTCCTTCTTGATGCAGTGTATGCTTAACTCTTGATGCCTGCTAAGGGAATTTGAAGCTGCCGCTGAGTGCGTATCATCTGTATACTAGATAGGCACTGCCGGAGAGGCGTATGTGGCTTATCCTAACTAATGGCAGCATCACTATCAGCTTGGGTGTGAGTGGCCCCACAAGATTACTTCCGATACCGTGCATCCTGATTGGCCCATAACGCCGAGTGCGCTATCGCCATCTCGTATCAGGAGAATCTGTGATAGCAGTCCCGATTTCGAAGATCGATAAGGTAATGGAGGGCGTGCTGAGAAAATGGCCCAGGTGGGGAGTGCTAGCAGTCCATTGCAGATGATGAAGCTGCCAGCGTTGTAGTTAGCATAGAAGTCGAATGTTAGAAAAGTAAGCCTCTAAAGATATCAATCCCAACCACAGCTATACCTTTGGACGATAATCAAGTATCGTGAAGTAGATTCGCATTCCATACATGACTGCTAAAATCCGTTTCTTCTTCAGCTATGGCTCCTAGTGCTCTCTCTACCGTTGATAGCAGTGTTAGCACTGGCATCTCTTCTAAGCTTGTGCCAGACAATGAACAGGGTTCAGTTCAGGCGGCAGTTGATGCTGCGGTGAAGCGTTTCGAAGAGGCCAATCCAGTTTCCAAGAAGCAGCATGAGATTGCAGCTGGTATCCTCCCAGGTGGCAACACCAGAACCCTTTTACACACATCTCCTTTCCCGCTGAGCATCAAGTGCGGAAAGGGTCCGTTTGTATGGGATGAAGATGGACATAAGTAGGTTAACCACAACTTTAAGAGCATGTACTCATTTCAAATTTAGCTAATAATTATCGATAATTCAGGTACACTGATTTTGTTGGCGAACTCACAGCAGGCATTTACGGCCACTCCCACCCTGTCATTCGCGAAGCTATCATCTCCACATTTGACAACATTGGACTCAGCCTGGGCGCAACGACAGTGCAGGAACAGAAGCACGCCGAATTGATCTGCTCTCGGTTCAGCCTGGAGCGTTTGCGCTTTACCAACACCGGAACGGAGGCGAACCTCCACGCCCTGAACGGAGTGAAGAAATTCACGGGCCGCCGCAAGGTCCTCACGTTCTGTGGCGGCTACCACGGTGCGGTACTCTCCTTTGGTGATGGGAAGGTCGCCGAGAATAACGTCGACCGCGATGAGTGGGTTATTGGAAAGTACAACGACATAGATTCCGCGCGTAATCTCATTCAGAACACTCCGGATCTCGCCGCTGTGCTTGTTGAGGGCATGCAGGGCGCCGGTGGGTGCATCCGAGCGACGAGGGAGTTCCTGATGACTATCCAAGAGGAGGCTAAGAAGGCTGGCGTTATCTTTGTTTTAGACGAGGTCATGACTTCCCGTATCGCTCCCGGCGGTATCCAAAAGCTGATGGGGCTGACTCCTGACATCACTACGTTTGGAAAGTATCTTGGCGGTGGTTTCCCCGTGGGAGCCTTTGGAGGACGGGCTGATATCATGTCCATCTATGACCCCCGGCTGCCCGGTTCGCTTTCCCACTCGGGCACATTTAACAACAATACCATGACGATGAATGCCGGTTACGCTGGCTTGTCCAAGGTTTACACTGACGATGTCAATGTTGCGTTCAACGCGAAGGGTGACGAGCTCCGTGAGAAGTTGCAGGAGGCTACGAAAGGCACAAAGCTTTCATTCACCGGCCTCGGTGCCATGTTGGCAGTGCACTTTACCGATGTTGGCGCCCGCGAAATTCTCTGTGTTGATGATGTTGAAGAGAGGTGGGATCTGAAAGACTTGTTCTGGATGGAGATGCTGGAGGATGGGTACTGGATAACTAGAAGAGGATCCATCGCCTTGATTCTCGACACTCCAGACGAAGAGCTCGACCGTTTTGTCACATGTGTGGAAAGGTTTTTGCAGAGGCACGCGGCCATTATGGCAGTGTGATGGAAAAGAATGATATTCTTCATTCTTTGTGTTATTGTCTACTTGTCCTGCCCCGCAGAAATCAGCAGTCAACACTATATTGGCTGGTATAAACCAAGGTCCCCAAAAGAATTCATACAGTTGAAGCCTGAATTCTCCCAATAAAGATGTGACCAGTCGAGCAAACCATTATTATTCATCTCTGGTAGTCCTGGGTCTCTAGAATCGTCATGCGCCACTCCCTCCATATAGCACCAAGGAGCACTGAGCCCGTCTGAATCATCTTGCACGCTTACCCCGGAGTCATTGAAAGGGGTATAGTCTACGTTCTGGCTTACCATTGGTGGCGGCACTGTACTTCTCCCAATGCGCAACTCCTGTCTTAACCGCTCCGAGCTTTCTTCAAAGAGTTGTTGTATGATTCGCGCATTCAGCCAGTAATCCGAGAGGGCTCTTAACGCACCAAGCGCAGTATCGAACTTTGCCATAGCCTTTGTACCAAGCACTGGGTTCTTGACTCGCATCTGCGCGCTTATTTGTATCAAGGTTGTGAAAAGTGCATTGACAGCGAATGCATTGACACACCGCAGCTCATTGCGGCGCAGTAGCCAATCAAACAACGAAACTAATGTTGAGGCTGCCGAAGAGCATATCTCTGTAGATATGTCAGTCTTTTCATTCTTAATCACAAAGCGGGGTCTGTCCTCAGTGCTACTGTACTTACCAATGTCTTCAGTTTGCACAGTATGTTCCGTAACCAGTTTGGGCGGTGGCCGATGAAGAAGAATAAGAAAGTTGTTATACGCAATATGGAGGATGCATGACCACATTGACTGGTCACCGGTTGACTCCCGAGGACGTAACTCTAGTGGTAGCCTGGCCATCCATTCCGCCATAAGTTGGTCTGCCTGCTCGAGAGCCGCCATTTTGCGTGCTGGTGACACGTGGAGGCCGAAACGGTCTCTCAAAACGCGTGACATTATGGCACAGAGTTCAGCATGGTGGCAAACGAAATCCATGTCCACATTGCCTCGTAAGCCCTCAAAATCTTGTGCGACGAGTGGTGGCACGTCTGCGTCATCGAGGTTGATACCTTGTGGTCGTCCGTATGAGAGCGCCACTTGAACATCAAACTGAACGAGAATCCACCAGAGCCTTCTCCATATCCTGCGATCCTGAGCAATGAGCGTACTCGCTCCACAATCCCGATGCATGCCCAATCCAAACGCAGTGCGAACTGCCACCGACACCCAGTAATATGAATTGGCACCAATGTCTTCGACGCCCTCAGTGTGCCAGGTGAGGAGTAAAGCGGCCTGCACCACCACGTCCCGATTCCCTTCGAATCGGGCATCAAAGAGCATTTTGGCACGCCGGAAAAATGCCGATTTTAAGTCATCACGATCTGGTCGGTGGTGCGAGACGTGGGCGCCGACAAGTAGTACAGCCTGAAGTACCAACAAAGACGGTGGATCCAGAGGGTCCCGAGATTGATACTGTCGCATGAATACTTCCTCATCAAGTATTGGACATCCAGGGTTCACATAGGAAAAGTAGCTTTTTAAGAGGTCATCCACGACCGCTGGTGAGGGTAGGTGGAAGGCTTCCTTTGGTATGCGATCAAGATGGTGACTCGTGTATTGCCGGGATATCTGCGACGAAGGGAAATGGTGAACGGCTTCGTTTCGGGCGCGATGGCGTATTAGGTAGTTCATGTTGCTAAATTCCTGTCCCACATAGACAATACGAACACCCTTCTGTATTACTCGCTTGTCGATATCTTCTTGTGATAGCATCTCTACCAAATGTCGCTGAATTCCTGCGTCTTGCATTGCCGACAGGGCGGCGGCGGCTTCATCAACTTCATCTCTCTCATTTCGATAGGCGTTTTCTGGATCTTGACTATTATTGTTCGATACAGTTTCATGACTTCGAGACTCCCCCGCGGAGCTCGTAGACTCGGGAGGCGACTCTTCCCATGCGTCTGAGCGAGTATCCTGAGGATTCGGCCCATCCTCACTGTTTGGCACGCCACTCGGCTTTTGCGCTGGTTGGATGTTGGGCAATGGCATAGAGACATCTCGATATGGATCACGCTGTTTATGATAGAATAATCAGCTACATTTAATTTGTGGAGAGATATCGCATTCTCCTGCCGATAAAGCCGTGTTGAAAATATGAATAGAGTACAACAACTTCTGTACTCACATTTCGTCGGCGTTTTTGATAGGCGATACAGTTGAACCCAGAATTGCGACAACCAGTACATGGTCTGCCGGGCAGGGCATCGCATTTCACCTAGTACATATTATATCTGGTCAGTCTTCCCTGTATCGTACGATGTGATGTGAAATCTCGCCCCGGTTTGCCTACCTTTCGGTAGTGACATCGTCGGCTAGCCGCAAATCGTCAGCACAAATGCGGGACTGCGTTGTCTGGGGATGGCACCAAAGTGATCTTGAATCCTTACCAGGCTGTTCTCTGCATCTGTACATGGCGCTCAGACTCCATCATTGCAAGCAGGCGTTTCATCGCCTGGGAATCTGGATAACATGACACTCGTCTACCTCCAAAGCTTCAAAGATGGGCTCTTTGCCGTACTCAACGACTCAATTGGAACTACCAAACAGTCAAGAATCCGTAGTCATCTTCGAGCACCTACTCTCGCGACTCTAATCACGATAAGGGTAGTCCCACTTGCGGCACTAGCGAGGGTCTTACGCCGATCCCCACTCTCATTACCCATCATCAGACACTTTGGGTTGAATAGCCTCAGATGTACGGTAAGGACCACCCGCAACATTACTCTGGTTATCCTTTGGCATGGCATCCGTGGCCTTCGGGCAGAATCTATCATTGAATTCCCTGGAATCCCGGCAATTAGAGGGGGAACAGGAGGCGGCTCGGTAACTGTGCCTGCCGACATAGCCTCCTCCTTCATCCACCTGCATCATCGGCTTGATGTGGAGAAGCTAGGGGATTACTTATCAACGCGTTAGCGATTTTCGGCGACAGTGACCAATGGCGATAGCCCATACATTTCAGGGGGCTGCTCATTCGCTGCACCACGGCTCCTTTACATTTCGGGGGTGATAACGTATCGCTTATCACGGATATGAGGATGATAGACTTTGACATAGTATGGTGAGTTTGTGTGATGCCGCCTACAGCTGGTGAGATGGCCTTCTGATATGATATAGCATATGATGACCCCCCGACAGCGGCACTCTGATACTCTGGTCTCTCGATTTGGTTTCAATACTTCCGAGGTGTTGAGCGCTGCGTATCCTCCAGCAATACTTCTTCTTTAAATCAAGGGCAAAAGCAGACACGGCTCCTTTAAGTATGGGAGACATGGAGAAAAAGGCCAGCGAGGGCGTGATCGGTAGCGCAGTCTCTGCATCAGGCGACAGTATCGGGGCTGGCTGCAGCGAGCCTGTCCGCGCGGTGCCGGCAGAGCAGGGCGACGAGTATGGTGGCCATGGTGAAGAGGTGAAGCCAAAAGGCCAACTCAAGCGTTCTTTCACAACTCGCCATGTCCAAATGATCGCATTGGGTGCCAATATTGGGTCTGGAGTGTATGTGTCTAGTGGAAAGGTAATAGGAAAAGCTTCTCCCGAATGCATCTCGAACCTCTGCTATATCTTTGATATTCAGCTCTTCTAACAAATCTATAATTACAGGCACTCCGCTATGGCTCCGCCCCTGGAATGCTTATAGGCTACGGGATGATATGTACCATGGCCATGTTCATGATGAATCTGCTCTCTGAAGCGCAGTGCTTATTTCCAACAAGTGGTTCTTTCATCGACCACGCAAGCCGCTTCGTCGACCCCGCGCTTGGTTTTGCGATTGGATTCTGCGAGTGGTTCGGTGCTCTGACCGTGGTTGCCGCTGAGGGATCTGTCGTTCCCATCGTTATCTCATACTGGGGGAGCAACGTGCCGGATGCTGCCTGGTACACCATCTACCTGGTTGTGGTATTGGGCCAGCACGTGCTTCCCAATCGAGTCTTTGCCGAGTTCGAGTTTTTCACCGGAGCCTTGAAGGTCACCATCACCTTCCTCGTCCTCTTTGTAATGCTGATTATCTCGTGTGGCTTCGGAGGGGATGCAATTGACAGAGGCTACAACTATGAAGCACTCTCAGCCTTCCCGAACGGCTTTAAGGGTGTTGCTATTGTTTTTCTGCTCGCGGCATGGGCAACTGGTGGTCAGGAGATCATTGGTATCTCTTCTGGCGAGGCTCGCTTCCCCCGCTGGGAGCTCCCACGAGCCTGTAAGAACTTATTTATACGGATCATGCTGATATACGTATCCGCTTGCGTATATATCACTGTTCTCGTGCCTTACACGGACCCTGGCCTTCTTGACAGCTCTGGTACCATTGCTTCATCACCTTTCGTCATAGCCATGAACAAAGTCGGAATCAGAGTTTTACCTGATATTGTCAACGTTGTTTTACTTATCGGACTTGCCGGTATCGGTTCCGAGTCTATGTTTACAGCATCTAGAATCCAAACAGCCATGGCTCGTATGGGAATGATGCCGGCCATATTCGGTAAGGTCGACTCGGTTGGAAGGCCCATCTATTCGAACATTGCGTGTGCCGTCCTGTCCATCGTTATGACCTACATCAATACGTCTACTGGCGGAGCTACGGCCTTCACATGGTTCAGCTCCGTATCGGCTACGACTACTTTCTTCGCGTGGATGACCATTCCGATCACGAATTGGTTCATGCACCGAGCTCTCAAAGCCCAGAACGACCCAGCGCTGCAGCTAAAGCATGCCTTCCGCGTTCGATGGTATCCCTTTGCACCGCTGTTCTTGTTCTTCACGACGCTGTTCACTTTTGTATGTACGATTTACACATCTGCCAGCCCCATAGATGATGCACCGAGTGCCGAAGCTTTCTTTGAGAACATGCTCTGTTTCCCCTTGTTCATTGTTGCCTTCTTGGGCTGGAAGTTTTATCACAAAACCAGGCTTCAGGACCCGGCAACGGCTGATCTCAAGAGTGGTCGCCGCATGTTGACTGAAGAGGAGTTATGTATCTTGGATGATTACTATGCACAGCCATTATGGCGCCGCTTCTTGAGTTATTGTACGTTCTAAACGACGGCTTGAGCAGGTGCCAGGGCTATGCTTGTGTGGCTATGAATAGATAGAAATGGTAACCCAGATTAATATCGATACCAAATGCAGATGTTTAAAAGACTTTCTAGCTGCCACTTTCTTACCTTTATTGTGGAGTATAAGGCACAACAATCCTTAATGCTCACTACAACTATATGATTTCTGACAACGCGATAGATATATAATTGGCTTGATGTCTGAGTATTTTTCTCTAAGCTCTAATGTTGGGGATGTATAATTGAGCGGACGTATAGCCACCGTAAAAGAAGTCCAGTTCTTCTTAAGTCTACCAATATTCTTATACTGGTATGCCAATGTTACTGTCATTTCACATTACAAGCTTTTAAACCACGGATGCTGTAGTAGTTCCTCTGTAGACGGTCGTTGCTCAGGTTCCCAATGCAGCATTTTCAAAAGCATGCCAACGAAGACCTCCATATCATCATCCGACATATCCCAAGGCTTGCGTATCCGCGCATGATGCCAGATATCGCCATACTCGAAGTGGTCCGGTGTGTACACGTCTTCATCTCGCTCCTGCATGTCCAACGCGTTGCCCTCCGGGTCTACAAACTCGTCCGCGTCGGGCCACTGCGCACGTAGGAACGGCGGAACCGGTCCAAGGCGCTGTGCGAGGTCACGCAGCTGCCGATTCTTGAGATAAATGCGCTTCGGATCACCGAGTTCAATTTTGTGTTCGATCAGCCTGCGGAGCATGACAATCTCCCAAAACAGCATACCCAGGGAGAATATATCGCCATTTGGAGGAACCGGAAGGCCTAGTATAGCTTCCGGGGGGTTGAACTCTGATGTCATGGGGACTGTACGCTTGTCAAACTCGTCAAATCTGCATGCAAAGCCCAGGTCTGTCAAAACGACCCTAAACGGTGCGTCCGGATCAGCAACTTTCTTCAGATCAAAATCACCGGGCAGTGAAGTCGGCGCCACCGTATACCGGGCCTCTCCTGGGCCCAAGGTCTTACCGTCCTTTCGGTGTATGATTTCAATCATGTCTCTGGATTTGAAAAAGTTGCCTTTGTTCCACTCTATTGAGTGAGGCTCGGCGGTCACATCACCAGGTTTGCAGGCCTCCCAATGTTCTGCAGTGAGCCTTTTACATTCTTCCCATTCTTTTTCGTACTCAGACAAAGATTCATCATCTGATTCGGATTCATCAGAAGAGTCTTTCGTAGCGATTTGCTTAGGCAGAGGTTCATTTCCCCGCTCGGCCTTTTCTTCGGGCCAGACCTCTTTTTGTATGTCATTTTCACTAAGCGTCGACATATCTCCTGCCAAAGCAAGGCACATATTGTTCGGATGGAGGTCTCTATGAGCTACTTGCTGTTTATGCAACAAGTTAAGACCCTGCAATATCTGCCAACATGCCCTTTTTGCAAATTTTACTGTCCAGGGATCACCCTCGACAGCCCTCGGTAGACTGTCGTCACCCAGACTAGGAAGATAACGGATCTCAAAAGCCTCGTCCATCAAAGAATAGAGCGACCCTCCCAGCGGCTCGAGTACTGTACAGAAGTGCTCCCCATTAGATCCGTGAATGGTGAACGAGTCCTGAGTCAGCTCCAGGTGCTTTGTCGCCGGATCATCCACAGATTGGAGCGGCTGGAGAAATTGTACGAGCCGATGCACAGGCTCGCTTGAGTCGGCAGCAAAGACTTTGATTACCACATATCGCTTGCCAGTCAATGTACTGTTGCAGCGCGGTCCTGGTTAGATGCGCGCGTGTGTGTGTCGGAAGAGCTGAAGTGTAGAGTGTAGACTCACCCTTTGTCCCTCGCTAACCATACGGTACACTGCGTACCAGAGCCCAACTTGCGAAAGACATGATAACGGTCACCCAGGACGTCACCAAGATAAATAGGGTGGAACTTGCCAGGCCTGTAGTCTTTTGCGTGTTCGCCCATATACCGGTGGTTCATGTATATGTTTTCACTTGCCATGGTGGTGGTGGTGGTGGTTGTGGTTGCAAGGGCAGCAGCTATACGGCCTAGGCTGGTGTTGCTGAGGGGAAGTCCCGAAAGTAACAACGCCTGGTTGGTGTGGTGGGTTACGGGTCCACGATCGGCACTGCTGATGGCTCGCCGCAACTCAGTGCTGTACCGCAGCTAGCGCCAGATAATCAGGCCCTGGTAAGAGTGGGTTCTTGGCGTTCTACCTGGCACATTAATGTGGTGGCCGTTCCAATAAAGGGATCCGACTAGAAGAAGATCCAATCATGCAAATATGAAGAGATGCCTGCAAGACGGAGACGACACATTAGACCAATATAGTTATTGCGCTCAATATATTTTGTAATATATCGTTAGCATGAATTTCAGGAGCCAAGTATCACGCACTGTGGCGCTTCATGTTAAAAAGATGGCCTCACGTTACCCGATCTCATCCGCTCCTCTGGCCAAGGTTCTTCACCCAGGCCCGCGCATCGGCCATCTCGGCGCGTGGATCTTCACATTTCGGGGCCCACTTGCTGCTTGGCTTATTTAATGTATCTATTTGATGTGGGAAAAAGAACGTATACAATTCTGATATAGATGGATAAACTGGACATAGCCTACCTAGGTATGTAATCCTAATCAAGTCATCAGATCGAATGCGGCCTTATCAATATGCCACCACAAAACAGTGTAGTCTGGCTATTTTGAGTATCCTAATTACCATAAATCAGTCTGAAAAATACGGCCCATTTTCAATATTTTCATCTTGATCCATATGGTGCCCTGATATTGTTACACCTTTACATGTGATCGTCCCTATAGGTATGGCGCCAGTTTCTCTTCGCACCACTCCCACAGCCTCTTTCCTCCTCCTCTGCCGCCTTCATCCTCTCGCTTCATCTCCTCCGGAATGTCTCGCCTCCAGCGATCCTCGTCTACCTGAATCCTACCCCAGGGAAGGATATATGCCCCGCTGTTCTGTGGCGTAATATCTTGAGACAAGCCAGCATACAGTTGCGTGTATGCACCATACTTCGTCTCATGGAGTAAACGACCCAGGGTTTTCATGAACAAAAAGCTCTTGTTCTCATAAGAGTTTGCTACGACCATGCCTGGGTGAACTGTCAGGCTGATGATGCCGTCTGATGCCCATCGCCTAGACAATTCATACCCGAGAAACCAGCTGCCAACTTTGGACATTCCATAATTGTAGTCGCGATCACTTTTTCCCGTTTCCAGATAGTCCCACTCGATACCATTTTTCGGCGTTCCCTCGATGGCGATACTGGAAGTCCACATAACTCGCACAGATCCCGGCGGGCTGGTGGCTGCAGCTGCTTTGAGCTGCGGGTGCAGCAGCTTGGTGAATAGGAAAGTGGCGATGACGTGCATGCCGACCAGCGACTCAAACCCCTGTGCGGTGCGGGATCCCACAGGAAGCTGCAACGGCCCACAGCCAGCATTGTTCCACAGAACATCGAGCTTTTCTTCCTGCTTCTGAAAGGCTGCGGCTGCGGTCTTGACTGACTCGAGATCGTTAAGGTCAAATGGCAAGAAAATCAGTGCTCCTGGATCCTGGGGCTTGGTATCGCGAATTTGTCGTATGGATTCCTCAGCACGCTCCTATCCATCATGTCATCATTTATTGGACCCTGCAGCGGATAGCTTTGTCTACCTACTTTTGATCGACAAGCTAGATATATCTTGGCTCCCTTACCGTACAGGATCTTGGCCAGCTCGAAGCCGATGCCTGAGGTCGCCCCCGTGACGATAAAGACCCGTCCAGCTTGCGATGGTACATTTTCTTCGTTAAAGTTGGATTTTGGAGGAGAAGCCCACTGATCCAGGAATGTTTTAAACATGGCTTCTGCTCAGGCGATCAACGGTATGGGTTACGATGCTGATGGTTCCTGCTACTGAGATGCTCGAATTATAGTAATTGAATGAAAAAAAATCAAGTGCTCATTTAGAGTTTGTCCCGACCAAATATGTAAGAGTCTGGCAATCGCATGGGAGAAGATGCATTTATAACGACGCCATGGAAGACAGACATGGACATGTATGCCAGAAAGTAAGCCCCATATTGTTTCCCAGCTAATCAAAGCCGCTGCGTGAAGAGTGGTTCATGGTCAGCCTTACTCGATCCCCTTTACCCTTTTCGGACGTTTTGGCGATGCTGTGCCAGGATGTTACGGTGGAGTTGGCGAAGGAACTCCTCTTACAACCGATGGACAACCAATAGGAAGCCACAGCAGGGGAATCCTGTCATTCAGATATGTGGGGAAACAGTCATGCAGAACATGGTCAAGTTACCCTCTTCGATGGCCGGTAAACAACAAAAGATTTACCAGGCTAGGTAAGACCCTCAGCGGTGGCATATAGCTTCTCATGATATCACGGTTGCGAAATTTCTCATTATGAAGTGGGAGTGCCTTGGCCTTTCTACTAAACTGGCTTGTAACGTTCGTGATGATGCATTTGCAACAAAGTTAGGTCAACATACATTCCAATCGGCCCAATCAGCTTCGTTAAACACCCCATCTATAAACCCGAAGCTATTCGAATCAAAGATGTTGTTGATTTCACTCATTCCGATTGAAGCGCTAGGGGAAACATCATCTGTAGTCTTGCTTGTCGTTAGCCTGATGTTGCCATCATTCAAGTAGTCACAATCGCGATCTGCGCCATGCGACATCCTGGTGGCGTTTCGGCTCTGTACCCGCAGCGCTTCGATGAAAGGCGGCACCGCCAGCTTCTGCTCATATTGCAACGCGGGGTGCCGTCCTTCGCCCCTCCTCTCTTGCAACGCCAGCTCCCGCGCTGTCCAGGCCTTGAGCGTCAGATCGCCCACGATCAGGTGCTCGGGGACCCGCGTGCCGGGCGCCGCGAACTCCGGGTGGTGCTGGTACAGCTGCTCTATCTGCGCCCAGGCGGCCTCGGACTCGTCGTCCCACTCCGCCGCCGAGCGGGAGCTGGCCAGGATCTTGAGGACGAAGATGGGCGCGCCCCACGGGAAGAAGAAGTCGACGTGCCAGAGGAAACCGGCAAATGCCGGATTCGAATGGATGAGGTTGTCATAGGAGTTATTGCGACTGGCAAAGTGGAGTATCTTCCTGTTGTTTTCCCGCTCCATGGCTGGGTCGAACGGCTGCAGCCTGCGTAGCTGGGCCAAGCCGCGATGCTCCATATGGCGAAGCTTGCAGATGAGCGATCGAGCCGTGGCAGTAGTGAGGAGGTGCAAGGGCACCAGAGGATCGCAGAACCGCAGGAATTTGTCCTCGAGCCGCCTCTCCAGGGTGTGCACAGTTTGACGTTTGTCCTCGTCATCGCTCTTCCTGGCTGGCTGTCCCGTGGTAGGAGGCAACGGCGAAGATCGCATACTGGCCGGCGAATCAGTTCGGGGGTCCCGCTGAAGCAAGAACTGAGTGGTCTCGTATTTCAAAAGGCAAAAGATCATCTCCGATGCCCCATATCGATTAGGTGGAGGGGCAGTCATGTCAGGTGATAGGTCGATGTCGTCCGTATTCGAGGGCAACAAAGTGTCGACGGATCGAGGAAGCACGCTTTCGGCACCCATGATCTCGGTAAATCGGCCGTCTAGCGTTATAATGTACCACCATAGTCGTCTTCGCATCTCAGATTCGAAGGGCGAGAGTCCTAGCGCTGCACCGTCGCGGTGAAGACCTTGCGAGCGGGCCATACGCATGACTGATCCCATCATGGTCCACAAGGCCGGTCGATTGGCATTGCGCAGCATGGACGTCTAAGGCGCGTGCAAGTCAGTAAATAATTGATATCAGTGTAAGTATTGGTGTTATTGGCCCCTAGATCTGCTTGTAGTTGAAATGGGAGAACTTACCACAAGCAGCATATGTGCCCGCAGCAGGTCTAAATTTGGCACTTGGAGGAAATATGTTTCTTGTAGAGCTTGCTTCGCTGCTGTCTGCCATACTTGGAGCAAAGGTGCTTGTGCCTGCCCAAATGAATGCTGGCACTGGTGGTCGGATAATGAGGATATTGCGCAAGCGCATATAGCAAATAGGAGAGCCTTGGTGGTTTTGGGTATGTTTGATTTATTGCCATGTGCAATGGCCTCCAGCAGCCTGTTGACTGTGGGTGCATGGATAATCTTAGTGAGCGGATGTACGTTCTCCAAAAAGCTATGCCAACACTGCGTAATGATGTAGGGTGAGAATTGAGGGTCGCTTGAGCCTTCCCTAGGCGTAGCATCGGGTGTCAATAAGCTCCCTGGAACCATATCAATGCTTTGTCGGTGTTGCTCTTGCTCTTGGGCACTGTAGATGCTCGGATCCGCTTGTTTATACTGCAAAGAGAGTCTGCCATGTCAGTGTGACTGAACAATTACTATAAAAGGACAGTTCGGACGTACCTTTTGCGCCAAGCTCCCTATAAGCCCATGCTCATAATAACGACTTCCCCCATGCTCAGGTATCAATACTCCTCGCTGGCGAGGAAATAGTGGATTTTGGCTTTCCCGGTCTGACGATATTGTCGTTGACGATAATGCCGGAATATTGGCGGGTTCCATTGGATGATTGCTATGACTGGATGGTAAAACATCTTGCTGAAGGAGGTCCTTATGTACATTATTTTGTATTTGTGGTCGATGTCCACTCTGAGCTTGACCCTGAAATCTGTCGATGGACGGCATGTCCACCTGTGCACCTTCATCCATCTCATCTTCGTCGCAATCGTCGTTCGATGGAGCATTGTGGGAGGCCCCCGAAGTATCTGGTCCCGGAGGCATCGCCTCGAAAGAAATTCCTGCGGTCCGTAGTAGCTCTTCATAATTGCGCACCCTGCTGAGGAGGGCCTCGCCCGCAGCAGCCCGTGCAGTCTGGACGATCTTGCGCCGGCGGCGCTGGGGTGGCGGTGTCTCTCTGTATCTACATTGCAGATGGGACTTGGTGCAAGCGAGGCATGGCTGCTGCTTGTCACATTTGACCTTCCGCTGGACACAGGTTATGCAAGCGTAGAAGACTTGCGGGGTGGGTGATGTGGGGTGCGGAGAGAGAGGAAGAGAAGGATCACGATGCTGTGTCGGAGGACTCATAGCCAAGCCCGAGAGATGCCTTGCAAGGGCCTGTCTAGCTTGGAAAGCTGCGCTCAATTGCACTCGGGTTTGATGGATGGCCGGGAAGACTGGATTCGGCCGTGAAATAATGGGCGGGTGAGAATGAGGATATGACCTGGGAAGCGGTAGCTGTGCGTGGTGTGCAGTGCCGTACGTTCGCTTCGGTGAACTATCCAAACAGCAATAGCTCTATACCAGAAGACAGAAAATCACACGACCTGAGCGCGAGATGGCCCCCAGGGTGTGCCATCCCATGGGGTCAGTCGTGTCTGGGCCCCCCCTTAGTCCCCGCAGTGGCTGGCTCCTCCCCCGCACTCCTCCACAGGTTCCCCCGAACCATCACCGTCTCAACACCCACTGTCATTACCCCATCGTCCCATTGCTGGTCAGCATGGTCCCGTCCTAGTCCAGCCTGGGCAAGCCTAACCAGGATTATAGTCATCAGCTTTGGACTAAATGGGATAACTCGAACTGGGGACACGCGTACGCACCCCATCGGCCGTACTTTTCTGCCATTCAGCCCAACACTAGTAGGAATAAGCTTTTCGTCCTGGCACAATAACCGGGTTACACTATGTTGAACTTGTGTCATGCTAGTGAAGTACAAACCCGCAGTTATGGGACCTTCTCACTAACTCATGTTTGCCAGATGCTACCAATAGTACCTGGTGCTCAAACGGATTAGAGCCTCCTTCGGCCCCGGAAAGTCTTAAGCATTCTTTCGAACCATGTATTACACGTACGCATACCATACATATGCAACCGATTTACGCTACTATTGTACCTTCACAAGTTATGAATAGGGGCACTTAGACGGCAAAAACAGTTTGGTCTGTTGTATTATGATAGAAAGGTAAAGTAACTGCGTTGTACTTAAAGTGTCGTAAAGATTATGACACCGATGAAATTAAACCCCCGGCAATAAAACAACATTTCTTGATAACGGCTACCATGAGATATCCTTACATCATGACTGAATGTTGTATCTACAACCTCTTACTGCACTTTGTGCCTCTGGTGCTCGCCATCTCACCCTACTGGTTTAGTGGGGCACTCAGTGGCCGGTTCTCAGGCTAGACGGCACCATCGCGTTGATGGCTGTTGCCGTAGTCGCCTGTGCAAACCGTCTCTTTGAACTTCCTGGCTGGGATGCGGCGCTCAAACAGCTCGTCGAGCTGGCCGTAGCTGCGTCCGCTGACCTCGGGGATCCACATGTAGATGAGAAAGCAGGCGATGACTCCGATGCCGAAGAACATGTAGCCGGTCTTAGGACCGATGGCGGTCAGCTCAAAGGGTATGACAATGTTGGTCACAGTGCCGATGATGGCGTTGGAGCCCACAGCCAGGGTGGCAGTCTTGGCGCGCAGCCGGGCCGATGCAGCTTCTCCAGTGTATGACCATCTAGGGCAAGGTTGCGGTTTAGCAAGTGTCAAAACGAACATGAATTTTAAGAGTCTTGAGCTTTTGACAGTAAGAGACATAGAGCGCTTACCCAGCAACGCCAGGGCCGACAGTAACAGCAGCATTGAAGATCGCCACCATGGCGACAAGGCCAGCACCAGCAGACTGTGTGGTGTTTCCGTGGTCCACGGTATCGATGACGCCAATACCGACTAAGATTCACTGCAGTGTTAATACGGATTTCATATCTCATACATTCTCTATACAAATTGGCAACAAGGGTGATCATTGACGTACGCATAGCAAGGGTAATGCCGATGACTCCATAGAATACCAGTGGCCAACGCCCAACACTCTTCCGCTCAATCAGAAAGAATGCGACAATGGCAGCAGCAAGTCCTACACAGGAAACGATGACACTTCCAAAAAGCGCATTCGAGAGTTTAGCAACGGTGAAGAAATCTGTTTGTAAAGGCGCCGTGATGTGATTTGTCAGCCTCGAGTAACATCCTCAGTCGATTTAGAAAGGGGCCGTGTTGCCTCTGTGAGAAAACTTACAAGTAGAGTAGGACTGGACGAGCTGGTTTCCCACAAGCTGCTGCGAGAGTGAGGGGAAAACTGCCGAGAATGTGCGCCGGAGATTAGGTCCGCGCAAGCACTCAAGGTACGAGGCATCCTTGTACGACTCCTTCTCCTCGCGCTCCTTAAGAATGGTGTACCTCATCTCTTGCTCGATTCGGGCGATTTCCTCGGTAGACTTGTTAGGTCGCAGCTTTTGCAGGCTGTGCCGGGCTTCGTCGACGCGGTTCTTGAGAATGAGCCAGTACGGCGATTCGGGCATGAGGATAAGCATGGGAATGAGGAAGATAGTTGGCGCTGCGAGTCCAACGTATAGAGGGACCTTCCAGCCGCGGTCGTCAAAGGCATCAGCGCCCCACGCTTGGTTGGCCCCCCAGGTCACAAACGTACCAACCAGAGCACCTAGTGATACTGTTTTGAAGATTGATATAAGTCAGCTGGTCGCTTTGCTTGGGCTTTTCTTTTTGGGACAATTTATAAAACATGGACTTACGATTGAATCCAAACAGGCCAATGGAAATACCACGAATCTCACGAGGGGTAATTTCGGCCACATAGGTGGGGATGACAACCTGCATCATGCCAGTGGCTGTGCCCATGATAATCTTAGCCCCAGTGTAGTCGTTCTTGTTGCTGGAGAGAATCTCGGTCATGACGCCAATGTAGACATTGAAGACCATCAGATAGACACACTTGGTGCGTCCGAACCGATCAGCAAACCATCCGGCGAATAGTTGGCCCAGGAGTTGCCTATTAAGTCATGTCAATGCCAAATACGAGTTGATATAGGAACGGGAGGACTCGTAGGAAAACTCACATCAGTCCGAAAAGACCTGCCCACAGTGATAGAGTAGAAGCGGCAACGGCATAGCTGTCCGTGGCAGAATCATAGTCGCCCATGGTTCTGCAAAAAGCCTGCACGCCTACGAGAGCACCAAGGAGCACATACTCCAGCCCCAGAATGATGCCGTAGCCCTGCAGCGGCCAAATGGCCATTGTAAGCCAAACTGTTGGGACTTTGGGGGCTAAATATCAACTCACCTGTACGACCATGATAGTAAGACAGGTCCTCAGGTTCTGCTTGATGACCAGCCAAGGAGGCTGTCCTTCGGCGAGGGCATCTTCCTGTGCCTGCATGTAGGTGTCGCGATTGAGGCCCATCTTATCCCCGAGATTTTCGACATGGTCAGCCCATTCCTCCTTCCCCTCTGGGAATTCAGAAGCACCGTCGAGAGCCTTCATCTTGGGTTTGAAAAAAAGAGTCTCAGAATCACAACAAGGAGTATCGTATGCGATGCACGTGTGTGAGAACACAAATGCTAAGTGCCCACGAAGTCAAGGGACTGAGCCAGAAATATAAGTCTAAACTGAGCAGAAGAGAAAAGGCTAAGCCAAGACTATAACCCCAGATTCCTGGTTAAGGTCAAATCTGGGGTTTGGGTGGGTAGCTTTGTGGGGTATTATTATATCTGGATGAGTCTTCACAGCAACTCACTACCCCCTCAACTTGATGCTTGGTCCCAGGCGTGGTGGGCCGAGATCAAGGTAGCCTGGGCCGACCCATGGGCGTGGTTCTTAGCGTGGACTTGTCTCGTGAACATCACCTGTCTAGTGTGAGCCGGCAGTGCGCGGCAGTGCGGATGTGGAGAACTTCATGGCGAGTGCCGGAGCCAGAGGTGACGCTCGGGTGGTAAAGTCGGCCGAAGTGGTTTCGGGCGCCCGTGGGTCGGTGTTAGTTTTACGAACTCCAATTTTTCCCTCGCTGCCCCTCACCATGTTATGTCACTAGCTGAATTGACTTTTGGGTAGGCCGCGTATTTCTATTTCTCCCCTACTTCTAAGTAATTTCAGTTGTGGTGGGCTATCAAAACCTTTCCCTCCTCAACTGTTCTCTTACCGTTTCAGCAAAACAACTCCAAAATGACACTTCCCGTGGTGAAAATATCGGCTGGCCTGGTGCAGGGCACCAAATCGGAGTATGCCGAGGGGATCACTGTGTACAAAGGTCTTCCCTACGCAGCTACCACGGCCGGCCAGAATCGCTGGCGCGCACCGCAACCAACTGCGTCTTGGGATGGAGTGCGCATTGCAGACACGTTCGGTCCCCCCTGTCCTCAAATCCCCTTCGGGCCCATGAATGTCTTACCGTCACAGAGTGAGGACTGTCTCTCTCTGAATATCTGGACCCCCGCTACCTCCTCAAGCGACAAGCTTCCCGTCTTCGTCTGGATATATGGAGGGCGATTCATTGCTGGCTCTGGCTCGGAGCACGCATACGAGGGCTCAGGGCTCTCCAGTAAGGGCGTCGTGGTCGTCACCCTGAATTATCGAGTGGGCATCTTGGGCTTTCTGGCCACCCCAGAGTTGAGCGAAGAGTCGGGACATGGTGGATCTGGCAACTATGGCATCCTAGACCAAGTCGCAGCGCTCGAGTGGGTTCAGAAGAATATTTCTGCCTTCGGAGGTGACCCTACCAAGGTCACCATCGGCGGTCAGTCTGCTGGAGGCGCCTCTACTGGCATTCATATGCTCTCTCCGCTCTCCCAGGGGCTTTTCCGAGGAGCGATCCCTCAGTCCGGCTGGCGCCACCCAGGCGACCCTCTGCTCAGCGGTTTAGCCCCAGCCTATCGTACCAAAGAGAAAGCCGAAACTCAGGGCGTAGCTACAGTCAAAGAGAAGGGCGCGGCTAACATCGCGGCCATGCGCGAGTTGCCTCTTGACGTTCTTCTTGAGGGAAACAACAAGAATGACGACGTCTGGGGCAACCCACCCTTTTATCGACCCTGCATTGACGGTTGGGTCTTACCATACAACTTCTCCGAATCGCTGGAGCGTGGCAGTCACAGTGATGTGCCGGTTTTGACTGGTCACAACGCAGACGAGGGTGGCACCTACGCAGATCCAGACTTCAACGAGGAGGATATGAAATCCTGTGCCCACCAAAAGTACGGTGCCCTAGCCGACCGCTTCCTCAAGCTGTATCCCGTATCTGAGAAAGTCGACGCCAGAGAGGCATGGAATCAGGCTGCCAGGGACAACAGCCGGGTCACCGTGGCCCTCTGGGTAGAAGAATACCACAAGCACGCGAAGAATCCCGTTTATGGTTACTTTTATTCACATGCGCCCCCAGCGCGCATGGGAGGACCAGATGCACCTCGACCTCGTCAGGCCGTGGGAGCGGCTGGCCCCGATAGTATTCCTAAGGAGCCAAAGCTGCGTATATACGAGACAGCCGTACCGCGATCGACGTACACTTACAGCAAGATCGGACCCGGTGCGCGCTACGGCGCCTTCCATGGTGCGGAGATTCCCTTCGTCCTGAACAACTTATACACGCAGGAGGGCTATGACTACCGCGATGTCGACAGACAAGTAGCGGCCACAGTATCTAGCTACTGGGCCAACTTCATTAAGACCACCAACCCCAATGGGAGCGACTTACCTGAGTTCGTCACTACCCAGGGGGAGACCATTATGCACCTCGGCGCGAACTGCCATTCGCAGCCTCTGGCAGATACGCCGGAAAGGGTCAAGTTCTGGAAGGATTACCTCCTAGCTCAACCCCGGTGGTAGGCACGAGGTTCTTTACAGTTCCACATGATACAATTTTCGTATATATTATACTTCATTACAATTTTAGGAATCATAGTATAGCATTTCAATGCAATAGAAATTCGCACATGTTTTGCAAGTAGTGTTATTTCTAGCTCTCAACAGTTGATTAAATAACGAATTCGTTCCTATATTTTTAACGTGATTATCCCTGTTCAGGTGCAGTGTAACGATTATGCAAAAAAAAAAAACGAAAACCGGCCCTGCAAATTCACTGATCTGTATAATGATTTGCACTATATTTTTCACGGATCAAGGAATTTATTTCCAATGCCAACATGGGACATATGACGACAGTGGAAAAGACCTAGCTAAAATCCCCGAAAGCAATAAGACTGAGAAGTTTAACCAGGTGGGAGCAATGCTATCCAAACTCCCAAACGAAGATCTCTATTCGTATTTGGCTGCAGTCGAATGCTTCAGCCAGAGGAATATCACTATCAAGGACGACCGAATGAATGCCTTTCAGGCCGTACTGCAAAGATACCGCGGGAGAATGGATGGCCAGGACTCTTCTTTTATATTTGGCCTTCCGAATTTTGCCTTCGATCAAACCTTTTGCTGGCGCACGAAACGTCATATAGCCAAGGCGCGCAACGAGTCATTCCCTAGCTGGTCCTGGCTCGGATGGGATTGCGAAGTTAGCTGGGATCGAGACCTTTTGCAACAGGGGCAGCGTACTTGTCAGATGCTCCACGGTGTGGACTCTCCCTCGCCGGCCAGTGTGGAGTCAGCGAAACTCAGAAAGCCAGCGACAATCTCCGGTTTTCATACTAACCACAACTTTGGGTTTCCTTCGAAGAGCGGAGGAAGGTTTTATCACTCTCCGAAACTGGGGTTCATCGCGAGCTTGGCAGACCTATGCATCTCTAAGAATCCAGTCGAGACCGACAGGTCACATTCGAATTGTCGCTACCCCGTCTACGCGGTACCGTACGTGGAATCTGAAGCTGTAGAGCCTGCCAAACCAATGACGATAATGGACTGGCTCACGATGCCGTTGCCTCCAATTCGCCAGATGGACAGCGAGACAGCCGCAGCGCCTTCGGTACCAGCTGAGAAGCAGACAAATAGAGCCCAGCAATGCGATGATAAGCTGAAGCACAGCGATTGCTTGGCGCGTGCTCCAGTTGGATACATTTGGCTTGACCAAAAATGGCGTGATGAGCAACCGGATCACTGTATCATGCAGTTCATGGCGATTTATGGCGAGAAAAATAGAACGACGCAGGAGTCACAGGCTGGTGAGGATAAATGGACCATCACCATGCTCATGCTGCTTCAGCGTATGGCTAAGAATGGTCTCTTTTGGGCAAGAGAGCGTGTTCAAATCATGGATTGCAGCTTATCTGAGGAGGAATGGGAGGGTTTAGGGGCAGAATTGACGTCTTGTAGCCTGGTTTAAGCTACATACTAGACCAGAAGACGTATATAGATCCAGTCTGGATCAGATAGAAAACTACCAAAACTATGTATGACGCTGTCTGAGACGCAGACCTGATGATATCTAGTATGTTAGGGAGCTTCTATTGAGAGAGAATGAGTTTCTTCGACGAGAAATTAAGTCATATTTGTGCTGATATATAACGTGTAGTATGTGGGCAAACAAAAGAATAGCGACTTGTTCAGCGATTCAGAATGAAGCTAATGTATGGCTACATGTGTTGGTTTTATTTACAGCTCATATCTAATGTTTGGGAGAAAATGCGAAGCCTTCCATGATGTCGAGCAACCAACTATATTGTGTTTGTAACAATCCGGATCACGTCATCTATATTGACATGGTTAAATGGCTGCTCCTCACCCGTGAGAAGGGTGGCGGCTGAACGGGAGATCAGTCTACTCATAACATCTATAGTTTCAGGAACCGCTGCAAAGCCTCCTTCGCACCTATAACCAGTACCAGAAACGTGAGTCATACGATCATGGCATTTGCATGTAAGTTTTGTAAGCAGGTGAGAGCAACTTACATGCGGCTAACCAGCTCACTGGAAATTTGCGACGCGTAGGTTGCAGGCTTGTTGGACTGCTTGCGAGCAACTGCCCCTTCGATTTGTCCGCTATTTTCTACCCCAGGCCAGGCTCCTGTTGATTGGTGAAACTCTAGCAAAGCCAGTGCCACATCAAAGTATGTCTTCAAGTTGCTGTCAAGTTCAAGTTCAGAATCGATTGCAGTCGTGACTATTCCCAAGTCATAATCAGCGTGTTGAAAAGAGTTGGCTTAGAGCACATATATGAAAATACGAACCTAGTCGACGTTTCTCATCGTTCCAGGTAGGAAGGTCCGTAGCCAAATTGATATAGCTCGATACATCTCCCCCCTTGACTAATCGTTTGAATAGCGTCGTTAACTTCACCCATCGCAGCTTATTTCGCCATTGTGAACCTTACCTGGGAGTTGGCGATATTGACATCGCATCTTGCAGTTGTTTCCTGCACATCTGGATACAATAATGGGGAGGTCTGGGTCGGTTTGGACAGCGTTAACTGGAAAGGATATGAGTTGATTGAGTTATCCAATTAACAGCATGATATGGCATCATTGGTTTCCAATACATACCCGGCCATCTTGCATCGCTCAATGATATCTCGAAGCCTCTGGGCTGATTTACAGCAATAACCAGGTGAAACGATTTGAAAAACTCGATGTTTGACCCGATGTACGCAATGGGATCCTAACATGCTCAGTCGCCGTTAATTAGCTTTCGTCACAGATCAAGAAATCCGAATATATTGACGGAAATTCTCAAGAGAGAGATGCATACCTTCTGTATAGTGCTAGCATTTGGAATGGGTGCAGCTGCAGGATCATCTGCGCTCAGGATCGTGATGGCACGAACACCTGGTAACAGTTCATGATAAGTAGCTGTAAATAAGGGCAAAACAAGAGTTTGCCTTCTAATGGTTCTCAGTTCCGAGCGACTTACCCTTTTCCTCCAGCCTCTGCTGGACGGCCCTGCTTAACGAGCCATCGCCTACAATGAGGACGCGGGCTTCAGCTAACGTGACAGTTTCGATCATTTTGTCTGCCGAGAATAGTTCACCTGGTGTTCGTTCTGTATGGACTTTGGGAGATTCGAGAATTGTCCTGTTCAGCAGTCGACCTTGCTAAGAATTATCAGAGCCCCATGACATTAGTTAATCGAGCTTTTCCAATGCCGAGTCATCCCCGCACCACACCCTGCGAGGCATTAGGGGTGTCAAATCTGGGGGAGTTGGGGAATGCGGAGATCGGTGGATCCAGGTGTTCGTGGAGAGTGCCGAGAAATACGTACGAGTTTCTCGGCCGATGCTGTCTGGGAACCAAGACCGACACTAAGGTGTGGAGAACTTACCAGCGCGCATGCACCATCCCCAAGCCTAACACCGAGGATTGGATCGACCTAACCAGTTGTATCTAAGAGCTCTCCAACACATTCGGTACTGGTAGCTGCTAATCATGAATGTTTCAAGCTCGGGTCTCATCTCGGGGCAACCATTGATGCACCCATGTCCCGATGATCACCATTGTCACAGGGCGTTTTGGTTCAGGAGTCCATGTGGTGGGAACTGCTTAGGTTGGGGTACATTTAGCTCAGTTTAGGCTTTCCCCATGGGTCTCGCTACTACTCTACAAGATCCCGAGACGGACATGTGCATTGGCGATACATTTTGCGGCCGAGGAGCTCCGTCCATATTCTGCGGAACGACGCTCTCTAAGCGGGTTTCAGCCCTCTTAACTTCTACTGCTCAAATACGTTGCTGGCTGTGTAAAGTCACCCATAGTCTATCAGCGCAGCATTGTACTTTTCCTCTTAGTGCTTTGTCAACTTCTTTTGTTTTCATCAACCACCTGATCAGTTGTCATAGAACGCCCATACCATGTCCTCCGAAGTCACACCACCAAGGAGCTACTGCTCAGTCGAGGCTGAGAAGCAAGAAGATATCGAACAAACAATCTTGGAAAGCTCAGCAGTTGCTCCACTCTCCAGCCCCAACAAAGAAGACACGACCGACCAGGAAAAGAATGTATCAGATCAACCACCACAAGGAGGCACCAAGCCAGCGGGCCGAGGACTACCGCCTAACCATCCCATGCATCCCAGTCAGTTCTCCGGCGACCGGTATGAGCCAAAAGCTCTGTGGACCCTTTTGGGTTGCTTTTGCGTGATGGTGAGCATTTCAGTCGTTGCCTGGACTTCTTGTCTTATTTTCCAAATCTCATATGGAGTCTCCTTGCTGACATCTCGTTTCAGTTTTGCAGGTGCGTAGCAAATTCAATACATACAGTTATGTAGTTTTAGTTTGAGGTCCTTACTAACCCTATCACTTATTTGAAGCTTCGGGTGGATTAATTGTGAGTACGACTTTATGATCGCAGAGACTTCGTGTCTTTCTGGAAATTTTCGCTACCTCCAGAATTGATGCTGATCTTGAAAAACGAATAGGTATCGGCGTATTCCTCGACTACTATCAGACCCATCAGTTGAAGAACTTATCTGCGAGTACTGTATCATGGATCGTTTCGTTGGAGTTATTTTTCATGTTTATAGGAGTAAGAACGCTCTACAGCTCATTCTATTCTCCCAGGCAAGCCTGATCTCTAACTTTCGTCAGGGACCTATTGTGGGGAAGGTCTTCGATAACTTCGGCCCACGCTACCTTCTTCTGGTTGGGACAACGCTGCATGTCCTCGGCCTCATGATGGCATCTATCTCCACCGAGTACTATCAGTTTATCCTTTCGCAGGGTGTCTGCTCGCCAATCGGCGCTGGCATGCTCTTCTTCCCCGGTATGTAATCCCAAATGGTTACGAAGACACCAGAAATCGAAACTGGGTTTCCGCTGACTTGACTGAAAGCCATGACGAGCACCATCAGTTGGTTCTTAAAGAAGCGAGCACTGGCATTCGGCGTAATCGCTAGTGGTGCATCACTTGGTGGTGTAGTCTTTCCAGTATAGTTCAATCTATAGTGAACGAAGGATGACGAACGATCAAACTAACGTACTTATAGATTCTTGTAGCACGTCTAGTGACACAGTTGGGTTTTGCATGGACGATGCGAATCTGCGCCTTTGTCATCCTCGGCCTCCTCATCATTGGCAACCTCACAATCACCTGCCGCATTCGCCCGGTGAAGAAGCCGTTATCTGTTTATGAATTTGTCGCCCCGCTACAAGAACGATCGTTTGCGCTTCTTGCCGCCGGGTCATTTATCGGATACATTGGCCTTTTCATTCCCTTCAGCTATATCGTCCTTCAGGCTAGCAGTATTGGCATGTCTACGGAGCTTCAAGGTTATTTGATACCCATCTTAAATGCCGCTAGTCTGTTTGGCCGTACTATCCCAGGACACGTTGCCGACAACATCGGGCGGTTCAACGTGATGATAATCATGGTCATCTTCTCTGTCGTTTGCGTCTTTGCAGTATGGATACCCGCCCAGACGAATGCCACTGTTATCGTGTTCGCGATTCTCTACGGATTCGGTTCGGGTGCATTTATTTCACTGATGCCAACCCTTGTCGCTGAGGTCACCAAAGATCTATCTAAGCTAGGAGTACGCAATGGTACCATGTTTGCCGTCATCAGTGTTGGCACACTGATCGGTTCACCGATCGCCGGCGCCCTGATCGCCGCTTGTGAGGGCAAGTTTTGGGGCTTGGAGATATTCACTGGCGTGACCTTGGCTATCAGTGCGGTCATTATCGCTTTCACGAGAGCGTCATTGGTCGGCTGGAAGCTGAAAGCAAAGATTTAACAATCAAAAACTGTAAAAAATAGAATACCTGTCGTAGAATTTTTCAAGAATGGATTTTACTTCGGGCTATGATATACATTGAAGGTGGCTTAACTATAGACTTGCTTCACACAAGACAAAGTACAGTAGCTTGGATATGTCGTCGGGAATCGGCGCGGCCAAATTCATGCCACTGGCTTAGCACTTTGGGGGATCCCTTAGGCTCCGCCCTTTGATGTTCGTCCCGGCGCAACCAATGCGAATCTCGGCTTATGTCGCACGTTCTTCGCCTTTTTAAACGCCTTTTCATTCCCATTCGGAGGTTTGACATAGAGTCCATTTGGCCCACGTGCCATTCCTGGTGGCGGTTCGCTTGCAAGCAGGATCTTACTCTTCTTCTTCTTCTTCTTGGAATCGAACTAGGAGAGGAGAACAAGACTGGTCAGTGGTGATGCACAGATATCTCAATCTCCCGACTTACACCAAAGCACATGGTCGCTCCGCCTGATACGGTGGTAACCCCTCAGATATAACAAGATTGTACTCAAAAGGATGGACGTGGTCACGGGTAAAGCTTAGGTAGCATCTGGCTGGGTAGATGCTTCGCACTCGTCGCGCGGGGTTTTTTTTTTAAAGGAATGGAATTCGGAACGAGAGAATTCCGGAAATAAGCGAACACGAGCTACATAAATACGAATTACTAAGTATGCAGCCTAAAGTCTTACTTACAGGCTACTCTGAACAGCTGCAGCCAGCTGCCGGCGCTTTCTCCGATCACGACTTACTAAGTAGTTCACTGCATCATACTAGTAGGTAAGTTACATAAGTAACTTATAAGATTCTTGGTGGTGATGTGTGAGGAAATGCAATATTATGATGTGCATGACACCGAGGCAAATTCTGTACAGTCGCTATGATATGATATGTGCAATACTGCTCTTGTGGTAAAGAATAGTAGAGTCTGTACTTGTTCTAGTATCCATGAATCTGCAGACCGAATCAAACCAATCGCCCTAGAGAAATGAATTTGAAACCGCTGGGTTTATGGTAACATAGGAGGTTAATTAACTTGCTTGATGTTACGTCTGTCTGCCTTCTGGCTAAGAATTGACTAGTAAACTCCACCCTCGCGTTCCTCTAGATTGATAATTTGTTCGTATCTTCCTCTCCTTGTCCTCTTCGTCCTCCATCTATGCCAGTATTTGACCGCGTGCATTGTCAGACTCATTAGCCGACGCTTGAACATCACAATGACTGCGACAAACAATACAAATAGAACCAGGGATGATGTCGAAAACCAAAAAGATGAGTTCTGCGTAAATCTCTGATCGCCTCCCCCTGTTTGTGTTGGCAAATCAAGACCCAATAGCAGAATCACGCAGGCAGTCCAGCCCGTAAAGGCCCTACTATGGCTGCCTTTGCCAGTTTCGTCGCTATATTGCTCCCAGATGAAACCCGTCGTCTCCCAGCTTTTGTACACAGTTTTCACAAGACGCTCCCTCAGATCTGCGGCGAGGAATCGAGCTCTAATCTGTATTGGCGTCGGTAAGCCTCCTCCATCTTGGCCTTCTGTGCCCAAATCCCGTAGGCGCAACACAGCTAAAACGTTGAGATTCATCCATACAGCCCCACGCCAGTAGTTTTCACCAGTTCCATAGTTTGGATCTACCGCGCTCAAGCTCCGTAGTCCGTATGGTGACCAAAGCCTAGTAGGGTCAGACAGTAGGTCCAGGACGAGGGGTAGATGTGGATGTTTCGCGTCCATGAGACCAAGTAGCAACGGAAACAAAGATATATACCCCAAGTGGCAAACCTGCTTGTAGACCAAACTCTCACCGTTCGTGCTGGGTTCAGTTGTTGCATCACAGTATGCCTGGTCTATAGGGCTCCAGTGTAGTGCATCAAGATTGTTCTTCACATCCTTCAGGTGCCTGGCGTACATGGAGGCATCAGCAGCTTCGCCCAGATATTCCGCTACCTGCTGAAGTGACTTGGCTGAAGCTCCAACCCATGCCAAAGCGTCAATGTGTAGCTCGGATGGGTGTGGTGGATCTGCTCGGGGGTAGTCATCGAGCCCGCTAGTTAACGTGTGTTGCGGAGTTCTACCCCGCCATCGATATCCCTCTCCTCGAACAGCATGATGAGGTCGCGGATATTTATCCTGGAAGTCTCCAGCCTGTGTGCGGCGAAACCATTGGTAGTGGCGGGAAAGGAGAGGATATAGCTTCTTCAGCAAAGTTGAAGCTGCCTCTTCAGAGGATACATAAATAGATGGGTGGCCAGTATATGTGTGCGGCTTTACTAGTTTCGATATGAGGATTGGGAAGAGCATAGAGAGCGTCGGGGGATTGGCATAGTGGGGATACTGGATCTGAAATTCTTTTGGCACTTTGCTGCGTGCCTCGGGTCCTAATATTTGCTCGCGGGCGATCCAGCCTTCTTCGTCCATCAGACTGAGCCAACTCTCCAGCACAGAAACGGCCAAGTCGAGATCCCATTCTATGACTGGGAGTAGATGAAACCCCTCATCCCAAAGAAACCCACGAGGAAAGAATGGCCTAGAAGGAGTAAAAGAGAAAAGAGAGGTTGAGTTTGTTGTCTCTATAGTAGCTCTAGCCATGGCAGTTGCCGCCTTATCCCAGAAATCTGGCTCGGTTTCGTCGTACTCAGGTGCATGTGAGTAATCGACTTTGCTATTTCCGTGGAAGAACCCCAAACCGCCCAGCAGATTGGACAGTAATGCTTGGGAAAATCCCACATACCTATCATCCTGGAAAGATGCAACCCTGGGGAATACCCTGTCGAAATTGATTTGAAATGCCGAATGGAAGGCATTCAGACTTGTATGGAAATCGGGCACTTGAAAGAGCCAGGTTAAATAGTCGCAAAATCATGTCCTGGGGAAATAGTTTATCTTACCTTTTGAAGAATCAGATATCTGAGTTCGATATGTGAAAGTAGCGGTGAAAGGGCCTTCAAATGTAGTCTTAAAAAGGTGCATGTTTCCAGCACCTCCCTCATCATCCTGGCTATTCGTAGGTGAAGCTTTAAGTTGGTCTTCAAGAACGACTATTGAGGTTGACATGTTAAAGTCGGAACACACAGTTGTATATTATTATCAAATGGAAGTCTCACGTTTGGCTTGCCAGGTCTTATCTTCAGGTACTTGTACGCTACTCACAGACGTAGCCTGTTGGACATTGTTGTGGTCGTCTCCAACTACTTGGAGGTGGAAAGGGCCGAGTCCTGGGATGTCACCACGACACGTTGCTTCCGTTTCTGTGATGTCTTCAAGCCCAGTGTCTTTGTTCCGACATTCTAGACTCTTAGGGGCCCCTTTAGCTGCCTCCTCGATCGCAGCATAGAAGATGATTGCTGTCTTTAAGTTGCTCGGGGCATCAGACCTTGGCTTTCCGGTAACTCGCACTGCCCAACTCTCTCCGTTTTCTGCCTTGATGAAATCCATGGTGAGGTCAATATGAAGTTCCTTGTCGTGTATAGTTTGAGAACCTCCGACACGTGCATCGTACATAGTCCAGCCGCAGCCATCCATGCCGTCATTTTCTTCGCACGTGTGCCGAATAGCTGTGGGCGGACGCAGTATCAGAAAAGAAAAGTTTATGCCAATAATACTGAAGTCGTGGAAGGGGCTCACTTTTAAGCATGCTTTTTGGATTAGTCCCATCCGCCCACATCAATCCCATGAGTAACGATTCAGGAACCAGCGGGCGAACGCCAAAGTACAAATTTGGCCGATAGGGACCCCATGTCTGCCATGAACTATTTGTTGCATTTTCACCAGAGCATAGTGATATAATGCAAAACATGAGAAAAAATTGCAGACCCCATGCCGCCATGATGCGTATGTGACTAAACATCACCCACACGAAATAGCGAAGTCCATGATAATCTGAATGAAAAGACTAGGTCGAGAGGACGTGGCAGGGAAGTCGTAAATAGTGAGACCAAGCTAGTGACAACAAAGAGTTTAGGGGCACGTGACCCACTTTTTGCCTCAGGCATAAAATGAGATATTCAACTCATCCCTTCAGTTTTGGAAAGTAGTGCACGTTAACCTTTTTAAGACGAGCACAACACGGAGAAGAAGGGGAGAGCGAATAGAATAGATAATAGCGGCAACAGTATAAGGGATTACATACATAATAAAAGCTAAACGACGAGCATGATGGCATCACCATCACCATCTTCGGCTTCCTCGTCTTCCTGCTCTTCATCCAATACGTCTCCGATCATACGATATCCATCTTTCACAGTATCATCAATACACACACAGGTGACATCGTCTTTCGTAAGCGCAATCATCACGTCAGACGAACGTTGCACTTGATAGACGATCCATGCGTAGGTAAAGCGAAGTTCACAATTCCACACGTCATCAAGCCATCGATAATCTTGAGTTAAGATCTCCTCCTCCGATGAAAGCATCAATGTAATATTCCAAAATACGTCTCTATGTTTCTGACTGGTTCTTTCAATAAGCATTTGTTATTATTCTGGTTTCTGAACTGGAAAGGAAACTTACATTGCTCGCAACAGATGTATACATGGAAGATAGGTCGTGTATATGCTGATATGTGAATAGTATTGGAGGATAGTAGATGACAGAATCATGCTGGCTTCGTTGATCTCTCCCAGCCGAATCAAAGCCTCCAGTAAATAAATTCCAATATCTCCAATGCATTTGGCATCATCGTCATCGGTTGGTATCACTTTTATCCAATAACTACTTGCTGGAGCGATCAAGATAACGAGCTCCCATAAGCCCAGGTTCCTTACAAGCTCTGTAAGCATGGGTAAGAATCCAACAGGATCCAGGAGCGGGCCAGCTCGTTCAACTATGATAAGGTCGTAAATAGCAGCCCTTAGGAACTCAGCTGGGGTGAATATATTTGCTGCCAAACATCGTTCAATCGAATCGGAAACTCGATATAGCCAGCATGTAGGACAGTGTTCATTGTCGTGTTGCCGGGCTATCTTGTCATATTCGGTTTGTTTTTCAATATTGTCGAGCAATCCGCAGATGCCTTGCATAAGCTCAACAACAAACTCCTTTGGTGATGCGAAATTCTGAAAGACTTCAAGTCGACCTAGATCATCTATGGAGGAAAGTATCTGGGTTCTTTGGGAGAGCATACGTTGAAATAAAGACGGGCCTTCTTTTAACAACTGTGGTAATGGAATGCGATAGTTCGCATAAGCATCCCACCATTCAAAAGAACGATTCGAAGGCGACGGAGAGACCCTACTAGGCTGCCCGGGGGACAAATGGTTCACTAGAGGACTCCTTTCAGGTGTGCAGTAAGTAAGACTCCTTGGTGTACCTGTATGCCATTAATATCTAAAAAGAATAGCTGACATAACATCTTGAATGACTGACTGATATCTGAGAAAGTATCTTCGTCAGATATCTTTCCTTGTGCCTTCGCTCTTTTTTCGAAACGAGCAATGTTGTCTGGGTTGACACGCTGACCATGGAGCCAGAACTCAGTCTGCTTGGGAGGGTCCTCTAGGCTCCGAAGTTTCGTCTTCTTCAACATGGCTCGATACTCGTCGCCTTTAATCCTTTTGTTGTCAACATTCCATTTGGCCAATCTGTGCTTGTATTGATCTAGACTTTATATGGTTAGTAACTAGATTAAGGTAATGGGAGTAATAACCCATACGTTGCCTGGAACGCATATTGGAACTTCATGGACACCATCAAGTCCTTCAAAGTCATAGACTTGTACAATTCCTTGATGATGGGCTCAAATGGTACCCAATCTTCATCGCAGGTAGGCTTGATTAACTGCCCGGCATACTGGTAAGTCTGACTGGCCATGTTCCCGGATATTTACAGCGGAGTTCCTGATGCAATAGCTGGAGATGTTTCGAGAGTGGGAAATGCACGTTAATGGCACAAAAACGGAAGACAATTACGAAAGCTGAAGTCCGAATTTGAGGCGATGGCAGCCCGCTAAATATGAATGAGCTGGCTATGTATCAGCCCCCGTCCACCTGAGAAAAATCATCTGTACTCATATTTTATTGGCCAGCATAAGTGTCCTGCATGGGATTGGGATGCTTTCCTTACCCCGCGGGCGCTCCAAATGCACCTAGGACACAGGTTGTCTTCTTGCAATTTGTTCTGAAACCTCCCACTTGACCAGGCACAAGTGGCCTGCATTGAACTAACTATTTGCGGTTAGCTTGTCGGTCTTTACACACCTTTCAACATGATCATCATGTTGCCCCACCTTTACTACCGTTACCAATGGATGATAAACTGGCTCGCCAATACGGCACTAATACAAGTTCGCTTCCGACTGCCTTCCACCACAACACAGCCATATCCTTCTACTCTAGATAATGTAGTTGAGACTTAACTTAGTTGTTGACAGAACCCTGTAGTCTTTTTTCTTCTTCTTTTTTTTTTTTTTTTTTTTTTCGGTGAGTGCAGCTAGAGGGTTTTATTTCATTGGATGTCACCGCTTGACACAAGTGGCCTACATATGAGTAGATGGTCAGCTGATCAAGAGAGCTACATCAAGTACATGCAATCTCAGACAAAGTTATTTTACCTGCATCCATCCCCCGGGCCTGACTTTTGTACATGTACTTGATAAGGGCCCCTCCGATGTGACAAATGCCCTTCAATGTTGGTTCTGCAAACTGCGGTCTAGAGTAGTAGCTATTGCTTTCCTTGGCGTCGTGGCGTATAAATACACCGGTGATCCAGCATTCTCGTTCCAGCTTGATTAAAGAAGGTCAACCTGATATTCAAGCTCGCTGGTAGTCGAATCCCCTTGGTTATTCTTTCACCATGAACAGACCTACTGAAAATGATAACGTGTTCGACAACGTAGACAAATATGGAGCTGTACTCAAGCAGGTACTATCTTCCCGTTAGCGCAAGTTAGAACCAGGGGTAACTCATACTCAGACTTAGTCATCGACATCTCACAAGATACTTTCAAGTGAGGCAAATGGCAAAGTTCCAGCGCTTTTGAACGAGACAAATGTGGCCAATGTATCCATTTATGAGGATCCTTCTTTCACTATTATGGCTTGGCTATCACTGGCAAGGAAAGATGACCCATGGAGCCCACTGACCATGAGGTACGAAAACAAACATGGATGAGGTATGTGGTAGTTAGAAGATCCCTCGAACCCGCACACCCTTGATCTCTCTCATTCTGATAGTAACACAGGGGTGTTTTCTTCGGCGGGTCAAGGAACGTCTGCAAAATAACAAAACTATTGCGAAATGGTCAAGGATGCACAGAGTAGGAAGAGGGTCATAGTAAACTCGCAAGAAGGTAGAACGTACGATATAAGTGAATCGTCTATCAATTACTACTCTCACTTTACTTTTAAGTAGTTTTGCTAGTTTATGTAACTTGAAGTCACTTTATGTATCCACCCCGTGGCCCTGCCAGTCTCAGTTTGTGACCTCTATGGGTGCCATTGAAACCCTACCTTAACCATCAATTCTCATGACAAAGCAACTTTTTGTAGCGATCGCCTAGGATTGCACGATTCTAAGAGTATAAATGGAACAAATATAGATAAAAGTTAGTCGCGCGACACCGAGCCAGGCAAGGACTTAAACTTAATATATAGAACAGAGATTTCTGGATTGTAGTTAGCTACGCTTTCCATCGACCACGGCTGAGGTTGCTGCGTGCCAAGTATCTACGAGTCGCTACCGCATACCTTGTGAAGGCCGTCTTGATACCATGACAAGCTAATGATCTTTAACAGTGGTGTATAGACTTTTTAATATGCTATCAAGTTCTCTTGGATGTACACATTGAATCCTATTCACCATTTTCCAATCTATTAATCACCTTCTCATGGGCTGCTTCAGTGGCCATCCGAGGATCCCCAGTGAAGAGCAGAACATGGTAGCTCCCAAGAAGATAATCAGCAATTTAAATCTGCCCATTCCGTACCCAGATGTGATTTGAGCGTCGAGAAGTCTGGCAGAGATGGGACCAACTACCATGCTGCCAATTCCTTTGCCAAATGACATTAGACTGTACACCGGCTGTGGATCTTCGGACAAATAAGTTCCAAATTTGTTCCAGAGCACCACAAAGGCTCCCCCAAAAAGACCAAAAATAAGGGCAAACACGATGAGGAGGGTGGCGGAGGAGGCGAAGCCCCAGAGAGTCAGAGTCGCAATCGAGGATACAAGCGAAGATGCACAAACGAGCAGAAGAACGTTCTGAGTTCGGTCAGAGATAAAGCCAAATGCAACTTGCCCAACGACAGTAGAAACATTATTAATAGCGAGGATCGACGCTCCCATTGTGCTTGAGAGGCCGATTGCGGATGCATATGAGGGTAGATAAAGGGAGGGGATGTAGTAACCCAGTCCCTGGAATAAGTTAGACAAGGCGAAGCAGTAGAAGAGGGGCTGCGACAGGAAGCCGATATCGATCCGACGCAGGGCACTGTGGCTTGAAGGTGGCAAGCGGCTCTTGATTAGTGGCAGCACAGGCGCTACCAGGGCGAACTGGGCAATTGCGAAGGCTCGAAGGGTCACGCGATATCCATATCTAGTCAAGAGTGCCTGAAGAGCGAAAGGCAGGCCCGCACCGCTGAAGCCGCCGCCGGCGAATAGAATCCCGTAAGCGAGGCCCCGTCGCCGAACGAACCACTCATCGAGCATCCTCAAGACAGGTGAGTAGAGGATGGCGAACCCCAGCCCGTACAGGACTCCCTGCGTGGCAATGAGGGCCGGGACGGTATCCATGAACGAAGCCGTCACCAGCGAAATGATGCACATGGACGTGCCAAGCACTACCATATGCCTCTGCCATCGCTGATACCTCTTCACAAGGTGAGTAACAAATGGGGCTCCGAGGAAGTTGATGCTTGTGGAGACAGTGCCGATGATAGCAATGTTGGAGTTGCCCTCAAACTCAGGAAGCTGAGTGTAGTAGTCTTGAAACACGCCAAACGTCAATTGGAAGCCTAATCCGCTTGTGTTAGCGTTCTTGATAAGATGATTTGCGTCTTTCCAATGTGTGATCGGGTTGAGAGCGTACCCCACAGTACTGCCTCGATCATGAAGCTGCCAAAGAGAAACTTCCACGCGTCAGCACCCGAGTCGGTCGGAGGCAGACTCTGGATCGGGTTGTTTGCATCATCGTTCATGTCATCCGGCTGTTGAGGGACCGAGGTGATGGTCCGCAGCTCCACAGCTTCGGCCATGTCTCTGAAACCGAGATAGTCCTTGGATACTATGCTTATCAATCACGGTAGACACCAGGAGTTCAAGCTATCGGCCGTAACTTGAATATGACATGCCAGTTTCGCAGCCGTGATGATACGATTGATCAGAAGAAACTAAGACCGCAAAACAGTGTGCTCTTTGACATGAGATTGAGTGGCAGTCCTTGTGTAGATGAAGCGTCTTCCAGCAGGTCAGGTGACCTGCTATGCTTCCCGTGACTCATTTTAATGCCCCTTGGCGGCCCGCACCCGCACCTGCAACCCATATTTCTTTAGTGCGTATTAGGGAAGCCCAGAACAACTGTAGCGGGATACAATACACAGGCAGCTGCAAATATTACGTGGTCATCAGCAATCAATGAATTGTATAGCGATCGTTCAATCGATCCCACATGTCCGCGGATTTCCCGGCTTTGGGGATTGTCTCTCCGCTTGGTGATCAGCAAGACGGTAACCGGAATCCCGTTCTGACAGTTTCAGGGCGTTTTATTAGTAAGTAGCAACTTAAATGGATTCCGGTACGGGAGAGGGGACTACTAGATTGGGCAATTCCTAGCTCCCGGGAACTGCCTTGTTCTTTGTCATCGGCGAAAATGGGCCGGGATATCCGCTATATTTAAAAACAGATTCATGGTAACCCTGCGATGAGCAAGTAAATAATATGCATCATCGTCGACCTTCAAGACTTTTTTTTTATCACATTTAGGGCACACACCTGCTGCCACAATCTTTCCAATTGAGCCGAGCTAGTTATGGTGCAAAGGCTGCCCGCCAATCGGCTCACGTCCGTCCGTCCACAGTGTATCGGCATTCCGCTGACCAGAGCACGCACTCCATTCATGATGGCGACCCAGGCTCGCCCCAAGAGCACTCTTGTCACCGAGTTCCCCTGCCATCCTCCCCCGGGGTCGCTCGCCACCTGGTACACCAAGTCCGACTTCGTCGACAGTTTTGCCGTCAGGCTCCCGGCGACGGCAACGGGGGATGCGAGGGTTCTCGCTAGGCTGATGTTTGGGAACCTGCCCCGGTTCTTCTACGTCCTGATGTGGATTCGCGACGCTGTGGTGCGGTGCTTCGGCGTGAAGACCTCCGGCGCCATACGCTCTCAGGACGACGGCCGCGGCCGTATAGATTTCTTCCCGGTCATCTCGGAGTCCGTGGATGAGGTCGTCGTGGGAGAGGATGACAAGCACCTGGACTTTCGGGCATCCGTTGGTGTCATCGAGGCGTCGGATGGCGGCGGAGAGCGTCTTTGTGTTATGACAACCGTTGTACGTCGCCATAACCTGTTCGGCCGCTTATATCTGTGGACAATTCTGCCGTTTCACCGCGGCATCGTCACATACTCACTCCGTCGTCTCGGAGACAGGCTGAGTAGTTGAAAGTGAAATTGTGGCAATTTTCGGCGTTCGCGAAGCATATCTCATTGGGTTCACATTACTTAGACGAGCCCACAATCTCCACATGGCATTGTACATTAGATTTACCTTTTCCAATTTCTAGAATACCCAGTTCAAAAGAAGTAGCCAGCACTTAGTTAACTTTACGCGGGTGCCCTTTTTGCTGTAACAATTATGTTCAGTGCGCATGGTAATCGATCGTATGAAAGCGCAACAAGACCTACTTCTCACAGCAGGAACTAGTTTTTGGAATGAATCGATTCTATGGGATTATTCTTTGTGAAATAATTGCCTCAAGAATCAAAACCCAAGAAGCTCTTTGAAGCCGAAACAATCCCAAAAAGATTTAAGAATACATATCGCGGTTAACCGTTACAAGTCAAATTTACCCGATCCACCTCTTGAATGATCTCATGAATATCTGCATTTAGATCAGGAAGCGGAACCCTCGGCGGACCGCGACTCCAGGGAGGCCTTGCTCCTCACGATCCTCGGCCGCCTCCGATCCTGAGCTCACTTCGCTGACCCCTTCTTCCTGATCAAGTTGCTTGTTCAAGTGGATGAGATAGAAGCGTAGGCCGATAGCGCCGAGGATGGTCATAGCCGACATACCCACATTGACGCAAAATGCCACGATGTACCGCGGCGCGGCCGAAGCTGGGATATTTTGTTAGTCGGGCGGGGTGCCATTTTTTAAAATGGAAGGAGGCCACCGAATGGAGTGGAGTGTGCACTTACCAGGATAGAGGTAGGGAGAGTAAATTTGGCAGACATTACTGAGGGCGTTGATAATGGCTAGAGCAGCAGCTCGCTTTGCAACAGGGCGAGGAAGAACTGGATCATGGTTACCAGGATGGTCAGGTATAGATTAAGGCGGCGATCTGACTTACTATTCGAAATGTATCCCAATGCTACAACATAGCCAGAATACGTGCCACCAACCATGATGCACATGGCACTGTTTGACTCGTTAGCACACTCGAAATCTCTGGATGAATGAGAAAAAGCTTACAAATATCTCGGTGCAAAGTCAGTAGTGGCCGCTGCGATGATATAAGCTATCAACGCTACACACGGTGGGCCTGCAATGTGAAAGAACCGCTCGCCAGTCTTGTCGGCATGCCATGCGTTTGTGAGGGAAGCTGCCACGGCGATGAGGTAGGGGGGAGTCGTCAACAGCAGAGTGGTGACATTATCCTTTCCAAGACCTTTCATGACGCTATTCAAGAGGGTTAGTTGCATGCTCACTCTCAGTGTTCGTGCCTGTGATACTTACGTTGGGAAAAGTGTGGTCATAGAACCGCTAGACGTGCATCCATAAATAACCACCAAGATCATCCAAGTCTTGACATCCCTGCCATATTCATTCCAGGTTAGATTATGTGAAAGGAGGCATGGTTATGTAAGTTCAACTCACTTGACCGCCAGCTTAAGGCCATGGAAGGGCGACTGATGTTGACTATCAACCCAGTCTTCTTCGCCAATATCTGCCTCTAGCCGCCAAGCAGCCAGATCCTTCTCTTCTTCACTGAGCCACGTTGTAGTTCTCGGAAGATCTGGAATGCAGAAAAAAGCTACAATTGCGACAACGATCTAGAATGAGCGAGAATCTGCAGGTTAGCCTTGCTGATGATGGGAATCCCCGTAAATGTGGGAATTTACTCACGGTCAAGATCGACTCAATGATAAATAGCCAGCGCCAAGCGGACAAGCCTGCCAAGCCATTCATGCCCTTCAGAATACCGGCAGCGATGAGCCCACCAAAGGCTCCAGACAGCAGGGAGCCGCTGTAGAGGATTCCAGTCCTCAGAGCGAGTTCCTTGCGAGTGTACCAACAGGACAGAAAGTACAAGCAGCCTGGAAAGTATGCCGCCTCGACAAACCCGAGGACAAATCTGGCAGCCAAGATGCCGCCGTACGATTGCGCCGCCGCAGTCGCTCCGGATACCGTACCCCAGACTACCATGCACCCAGGGAGATACCATGATGGCTTGCCCAGCTTGTTCAACATCATATTCGACGGAACTAGCAATTGCTGTCAGCTAGACACGCTTTCAACCCTTTTCTCAACTTTGAAGGGCGGCTGTACCTTGCATGATGAGATATCCCACAAAGAGGATACTAACACACGTGTTGAATTGGTCACCCCTTAGGGATAAGTCTGCATTTATTCCCGAAAGCCCCGCGGCGGCGATATTGTTTCGGTCGAGGTAGTTGAGGATGTACATCAGGACGATTAAAGGCATGCTGAGATGCAGAAGAAGGAATTGTCAGCCTTAGCTATAAAACAAGCTGCGAACCAATCCATGGGGTTTATAACGGATACATACAGTCTCAGATCGATCTTATTGCGCAGCTTCCTCTCTCTTGCCGCCAGCTCCTCGGCGGGCAGGTCCTGGATCCATTGTGGAGTACGAACATGAGTCTCGACACGCTCCACGGTCTCAACATCTAACTTGCCGTCGACCATGGCTTTGATGTCGGTTTCAGAAAGGGGGAAGTGGATTACGCAAACTCAAGACAGAGGGATGACAGTTGACCCAGGTCGATGGAGATGGAGAATGATGATCATGAAGGACCAAGTGCACATCTCAGCAGAGAAGCGAGGTCCTTTATCTTCTTCCCTGTCTTCACATACGAAGGTGTGTGTCTTACTTAGAGGCTTGGCTCTGTTGACCACTGAACAAGGATCCTTTTCCGAAAGGCCAAGACAAACCTGGGGAAGAAGAAAACCAGTGTGGGGGAACAGGCTAATAAGCTGGGGGGGGGGGACCTATAGCTATCTTACCCCGGACGTAGCTAAACGAACTGATGCGGGGTAATAATGGAGATTCATCATTTCCGAACCACTCATACATGGTGAGTATGCACAAGAATGGAGAAGTGCCGGGGCCCGCTGGGGTATGTTTGCAGCGGTCCTCGCGCCACTGTGGTCCTATCGGTCCGGCATTCAGTGGTCGCTGTGGTGTATCGCTTGGCTTGAGTCATGCTCTAACTAGACAGAGTGGTGGTTCGTCTCACCAGGCGGGTGCACATGATCAGCCGGATAAGATCCACATGGGGTTACGAAAGCCGCAACAAGTTCAAGTTCACTGTAATCTCAGGAGACGGCTTAGCAGTTGTCTAAAGCGGTCGGGTACCATCCAGATACCGCCCTTCGATCGACGCAAGCCTCGTCCCTTCCCCCAACGAGGCTGCTTATCACCCTTCATTAGTGTATCCCGGAACTATTCATCGGCAATTGTTGGTGGGGGGTTGCTGTTTTTCGCATTTCGGAAAAGCTATCAGCTTCGAAGGCCTATACACGAGCACAATCCAGCATAGCTCTACGTCATGACGCAACGTCGAGCTGTGTAGTGAAAAGCGGCGTTGCAGTATCATAGCAATTCAACTTTGCAATTTGTAACACCGAAAGTATCCTTATATGATTCTATGAATGTGCGATATATAGTAAACAACAATGAACACCGGCATAGCGGCATAGTATTATACCTTGACAGCCTGCAGCCACGTCTCAGACGTCCCACTGTGTGGCCCACCAACGCACCATCTTACTAACCAGTCCACTCCCGACCACGTCAATGCCTTGATTGACTGTCTCGCTTGCCTCTCCAGTAACCTTTGTGTCGAAAACCAGCCCCTCGCGACCCGGATTGTCATTGTCATACTTGCCCGTGAAGAACTCCAACAGCTTGATTGTGGGGTTCTTGCTGGGATCTTGCTCAGACTCGCGAAGCAGCGCTACCCACTCGCGCTGCGAAACCACCTTGAAGTCCAGGCCCGCGGACTTAAGAGCGGGGAGGAGATCTCTGGTCCAGTGGAAGAGGCGGTTGTTCTGGACTTGGTAGACAACCGAGAGATCATGTATGGGCTCAGCTTGTGAGTCTGGCTGATCGGTCAAATTGGCGAGCTCCAGACATGCGCGCGCCATTTTGTCAACGGGCATCCACGATGGTGTCTATCACGATATAAAACAGATTAGATGGTTAAATCAATCATATTTGGAAATCAAGTTTTCATAATACAAAAATAGAACTTACCTCGTTCAGGGCTGGTAAAGCGCCAAACGTCCGCGCGCTGCGTATCATGAGAGGAATCGCCTCGGTGAGGTTCCAGATCCCCTTCTCTGTGTCGCCGATGATCTGGCCCAGGCGCAGGACCCGGGCGTCCATCCCGGTCTTCTCGCCCGCGGCGCGGATGATCCGCTCCGTCACCAGCTTCGATCGCGCGTAGCCCATGGCCTGAGCGTGCTCTAGCTCGGGGATGTGAGCCTCGCGGATGGTCGCGGGGAGGGGCGTGCCGGCGGCCGCGGATATGGAAGAGCAGAAGAAGAGGCGTGCGGGATCCACGGTCCGGGTGCTGAGGCACAGGTTGAGCAGGTTGTAGGTCCCGCGGATGTGGTGCGATTCGAAGCTCCGGACGCCGAGATTGAAATTCACTGCCCAGGCCGAGTGGATGATGACGGTCAGAGTGTCTCGCAGCTCTTCCAATATTTGATCATCCAAGCCAAGTGACTCCTGACTAAAGTCTGAGGGAAGCGCCAAGATTTTAGATGTCTCCTCCGAGGAAAGGTCTGGCAAGCCCTTCTCTTTAAGCGTAGACAGCACTCGCTCTTGAGCCTGCTCGGGAGTTGATGCTCGTACTAAGCAAAATATCTTGCGAATCTTAGGAGAATTGACTATCTGAGATAGCATATGGGCTCCAAGAGATCCGGTAACACCAGTTATCAGCTGATAATATAGTTAGCAACCTCCAGATACCTCTCACAATCGAGATTTTCGAAACACCTACCACTGTCTGTGCACTCGGTACCAACGATCCTGGTACTCGCTGTGGGAATTGTGAATACTTATCGATGAGCTCTTTCATCACCTCAATCTCGCTTGTTCTCGTAGTTTCTTGGCCAGTTCTTAATGATAGGAGGTGACGTCCTAACAAATCAACGGACGGATATTCGAAAATGGCATTGGAACTCAGTGCCTTGCCGCCTATATCTATCTCTCGCTTGATTTGCGCTCGAGCCGTGATGGCTTGCAAGCTGTCAACTCCGGCCACGAAGAAATCGGTCGAGGGCTCAAGCTCATTGAAACCAAGCTTTTCTTGGAATAACTTGAGGAGATAACTAGTTAATTCGGGCTCATCAAGCGCGCGGAGATTATCTGCCCCATTCTCCTCGTCAGGTGATTCGAAACGAGTGTACACATCTTCAATTAGAGGCGCATATTTCTTGTAAAATGCTGCTCTAATGACCGTGCCTTTATCAGTTCGAGGGTATTCTGCGCCCACATTCAGAAACTCAACCATTTCCGGCACGATCCTGCCGAACGCCTCTGTACGAGCATTGGCATCCTGGATCACCGGGAGCAATATTTTCATCGCCTCTTCTCTGTTCAGATCGCGAGCCTTCTCGCTGGGGATGATCACTAACCCAGGCACGGCTTGTCCCACACCGAATACGACAGCTTCCTGAACGTACTCGCTCTGGCGTATCATGTGCTCATAGGGGATGGGCAGAACTTTCTCGCCATTGACGAGCGTGACACGGTCATCCAAGCGCCCAAGATACTTCCAGGCATCCGGTATAGTAGGATGCGGGATAAACGTATCACTTGTGCGATAAGAGTTTGGCGGATCGTCGGAGTTGGACAGAACCTTGGATGGCAGCCCATCGAGAACCACGCATTCGAATGTGCCGTTTCCAATAGGCTCCATTTTCAAAAAAGGTTTCGACGATGCCAAGGGCCGTACATAATTCCATGCTTTATCCGAAGGATCGCGGAAAGATGTCATCAGTTGCCCCATTTCGGTACTGACAGAAGACTGTTAGCGACTTCTCCGACTTGCTGCATCTGAGTCTGGTACACTTACGCTCCATAATGTCCCACCAGATACACTCCATTCTCGACAAGCATGTCTCCAAGATCGTCAGGGCAGCTGCTGCCGCCGTATAGAACAAGCTTGCACTTCTGCAGCGCGGCGATTCCCTCGGGCGTCTCTGCCAGTAACTTTAGTGCGTAAGGAACGCAATGCAGGCTTTCCGGCTGTGTTGATCTCATAGCTTCAACGAGCGTGCTTCCGGATAGCGGCAGGTTGGAGTTGTACATGGCAATCCGTCTGCCCGCGCACAGAGCCCGCATGAGTGTAGATATTCCATGGTTATGGAAGAGGGGGAGAGTGAGAAACGCTCTGTACGGAATACCACTAGAGTAGTTCGATATGCAGGCTTGGTGTGTCTGGAAAATGGGCTTCGGGAGACCAGTCGAACCAGATGAGTGCACAATGAAGGAGATGCGGCGCGATCCTCCCGGAAAAGATGAGACTGGAAATCGTGGACCATCATAGGCCTGTACGTCGTAGTATTCTTTCTCCACCATGTCAAAACAATCTAGAGGGTACATGGTTTTGACTTCATGAGCAATTGCAGCATGCTGGCGACTCAACACCAATTTCTTGCAGTTGGTCTTCTTCAGCAGGTTCACGTATGCCTCCGGGGACAGCCGAGTTGACAAAAAGAGAATGGCAAACCCCATCCTGCTAAGCGCAAACATTGAAACCACATAGTCTAGATTCGAGGCTGCCAACAACGCCACGACTTCTGCTTGTGAGGTTGAAGGGTGCTGTTTGCTAGATCAGTGATTATGCCCACTGTTTGAAAGTGCTCAATTGAAAATTTCCGTTAGACATACCTCTGTCACTAATCCAGCTGCAGCATATTTCCTTGCAGCTTCATCTGCAAATCTATCAATGTCTTCAAACGAGTGATAGATATAGTCATCTTTCCCTCGGGAAGTTGCAGGGTACCCTAAGTACGGTGCATCTTTGTGTTCTCTTACGCTGCGAAGCAGCATGTCATCGATAGATTGCGGTGAAACTGAAGCATCACGCGTCTCAGAGTTGCCAGCATTGGATGCTGGGCTAGGCTCTGGAAGCGACATAACCACTGTTGCAGCAGCCATAGTGATTGTGTGCAAGATGCTCAGGCGTGTAATTCAAGTTGTGTTTTCGATTCTTCATATCCCGCGTTATCATAACCCGTGCCTTAAGTTGTTTATCTACCATCATATCCCAAGTCACTTACCCAGAAGAAATCACTTGGACTCAATCCGAGCATCCGGAACATCTTTCCGAAAAACCTCATAGCGTTACTACCCCATGGGGTGCTGGGGTGAATGTGTCGGATAAGAGTGTGCTTTTCCGAATTACCCCCACTAATGTTATTCGGAGAAGCGTCTTCAGGTTTGGGTAAGTCCAAGCAAATGACTTGGATTATCGGACATTCGGTAATTGCTGGTGCCGGTTATGACTAACTAACATGGTAATACCATGTATCTTGCCTGTCAACATGGGTAGATTAGACCCTTGGTCTGATGGAACCGGATTGCAAAGAACTGCCGTAGATATGGTGATACAGCAAAGGTGTTGGTCTCTAATGGTGGTGCCGGTCACCGGGACAAGTTTGGCCAACCCCCGCGCCGGAAATTCCAGAGTGGACTTTTTGTCGGAAAAGGCCCTTGAATCTATCAAGATCCGTCCGCCGGCATGAGCTACGATTTTCCCACTCGCTTTGAGGGAGAACCCTATACCTAGAGTACATCATAATCTTTTCAGATTTACATATCTTTGAACTGCGAGATTTGTCGATTGCCCTCAGCTTGTGTGACTGCAATACTTCGCAATGTCTCTACCCAAGGAATTTAAACTGAACACTGGTTATACCATCCCCACTGTGGGATTGGGAACATGGGTACGAGTAGCAGAACCTTTTTTCCTTGGAATCCTTTATCTCTCAACTTATGATATTGTGGTCGAGGAATACTCGTGGCTAATAAATTTGGCAGCAATCTGAACCAAATGAAGTGAAGAAAGCCGTGGTTACGGCCCTAAAGGCTGGCTATCGCCACATTGACGCCGCTGCTGTCTATGGAAACGAGAAGGAGGTTGGAGATGGCTTGAAAGAGGCCGGAGTTGAACGCAAAGATGTGTTTGTAGGTTCAGTTCCTACCTTCCTGGAAACTTGTTGACTAAACTGTGCAAAGATCACCGGCAAACTGTGGAATACACACCATAAACCCGAGGACGTGGAGCGGGCGATTGATATCACTCTCGCTGACCTGCAAACGGATTATGTTGATCTATATCTGGTAATATTCTTGATATCATGGTCATTGTATATGCCATTGTGTGCTCATTCGTATTCTGCAGATTCACTGGCCAGTCTCTTTTCAACGTACTGACGACTATGAGAGGTTTCCCGTCAACTCGACCACAGAGCAGATTGACGTAATCGATGTGCCTATCAAAGACACATGGGCTGCAATGGAGGAGTTGGTCAAGAAGGGCAAAGCTCGAACCATTGGCGTGTCAAATTTCACGCGGGAGAAGATAGAAGAGCTTTGGAAAACAGCTACCATCAAGCCAGCAGTCAACCAGATCGAGGCTCACCCTTTCCTTCAGCAGCAGCCACTCCTGGATTGGTGCAAGGAAAATGTAAGCTTCATGGCCCAATTTCTACTGCGAGTAAGAGCTAATAGCTGTGTAGGATATTGTCGTAGGGGCATACAGTCCCTTGGCGAACAACATCTATAACCTACCCCGGTAAGCCCCCTGAAACTGTCCCCAAGCTGAAGAAACATAAGCTTATTGTCATCCTTAAATCAGGGCCGATGATGACCCTACTATCAAAGCCCTTGCCGAAACTCTAGGCAAGCCGCCAGCTTCCGTGCTGCTCAGCTGGGCCGTTCAACGAGGGACCGTTGTATTGACCAAATCCGTCACGCCAAGCAGAATCACAAGCAATCTGCAAGGTATGTTATGCTGCTGGATTTTATGGCGAGATAATTACATATTAACATCTATTTGCAGTCTTTGAACTTCCACAAGACGTTTTCGACAAGATCAATGCGCTTGACCAGGGGCGACGATACAACTTTCCAGCGAGACTGGGAGTGGACATTTTTGGAGAAGCGACTCCGGAACAGTTGAAGAAGGCAGTGGAGGACTGGAAGGCGGCACAAAAGAAGTTAAAGGCATCATCCTAGATTCGGATTCGTAGACCAAGTCATAGCCGGATATAGAGTTTAATCATAAAGAATTTGCACATCCGTGTAATCATACCTAAAATTGGAGGTTAGATTTAGCATTATTAGGCAAAATAACTTAGTTTCAATTGTCGATATCTGATTTAAACTATAATAACGTGTCAGGCCTCGAATGAATATCTGCTGTCCTTTCGCAGTCATCTTAGTAGCATATGTGAAGCCGAAGTGTGGCCATGGTGCAAGTCAGAGATGGTGCGGAAACATGCTGAGCTTTTCCGAACCGAGCATCCACACTTGGGATCTCAATAGGTTTCCCCACAGCAGCCCCCGCAGTGGTCAGTATAATTATCCCGTGTTCTTTGGTAAGGGCCGGAACAGCTGCATGCGAGCTCGGATGCCGGCGCCAAGCGAGGAAGTGCAGAAATGGTTTCGATTTGTCACGATCATTCCTCATATATACACGGAACACACCATCAGACAACATCTGGATCACCTCTTCGATCCTATATTCCAACGGTCAGGTTATAGACATACTAATCCGTCTTTGGTATTCTCCTTTATCGCCCACGTCGGGTAAACCAACAAAAACCGCAATCATGGGTAAAATCGCTACCATGGAGTACTTTCGCGTTCCCCCACGCTGGCTGTTCGTCAAGATCACCGATGAGGAGGGTAATGTGGGCTGGGGTGAGGCGTCGCTAGAGGGGCATTCGCAATCCGTCGAAGGGTGCTTGGACGCTTGGTTCGATCGATACAAAGGGTTTGAGGCTGAGTGAGTGCAGGGCTGATATCTTGTCCTTATGTAACACAACCAAAGAACTAACAGCCACCGCAGCGACATTGAGCACATATGGCAGATGTCATGGCGAACGAGTTTCTACCGTGGCGGTCCGGTCTTCATGTCCGCACTTGCAGGGATCGATATAGCTCTGTGGGATTTAAAAGGTCAGTACGCCTAGCAATTATACACTTCTTTTGGAGGCAATTTCTGAGTATGAATTCCAGCGCGAAAATTGGGAGTGCCGATCTATCAATTACTAGGTGGGAAGCTGCGCGACAAGCTTAGAGTCTACGCGTGGGTCGGGGGAGACCGTCCGACAGAAGTTGAGGAGGAAGCGTAAGTCTCCAACCAAGAACGGAATACTGGGCATCTAAATACTAAAGCCCAACCGTACGTCACAGGAAAGCAAGGAAGGCACAAGGCTTCAACGCCGTCAAGATGAACGGCACAGAAGACCTGGGATGGCTCGATTCGCCTGCCGCATTGGCAAACTGCGTAGAGCGCGTCAAGACTATTAAAGCATTGGGCATGGATGCTGGAGTGGACTTCCACGGGCGCGTGCACAAGCCGATGGCAAAACAGCTGGTGAAGTTGCTGGAGCCGCACCAGCCGCTGTTCGTCGAGGAGCCCCTGCTATCGGAACACATCGGCGGGCTTGAGGCGCTGTCGAAGCTGACGAGCTGCCCCATCGCGCTGGGCGAGCGCCTGCACAGTCGTTGGGACGTGCGGCCTTTCCTCGAGGCAGGCGTGGTAGATATCTTGCAGCCCGACATCAGTCACGTCGGCGGCATCTCCGAGATGCGCCGCATGGCCGCCATGGCCGAGACCTACGACGTTGCGCTCGCGCCGCACTGCCCGCTGGGGCCCATCGCCCTCGCTGCCAACGTCCAGGTCGACATCGCGACTCCCAACTTCGTCATCCAGGAGATGAGCCTCGGCATCCACTACAATGCAGGCCAGGACCTGACTTCCTACACCAAGAACCCGGAAGTCTGGAAGGTTAACGACGGCTACATCAATATACCCACTGGCCCGGGGCTCGGCATCGAGGTCGATGAGGAGCAGGTGAGGGCGCTCTCCAAGGATGCCAAGCCATGGGTGAGCCCTGGCTTCATCGGCCCGGGAGGCGAGATTCGTGAGTGGTAATTAGAGGACGGGAAATGGGATCATCAATGGAGTTCTAACGTGGTGCATATTGAGCCGTTGACAACCGAAGTAATGGCTATAGTTAGCAATGGAGTTTGTCACCGGCTTTATCATTTGCCCCGTCTTTTTGTGCTCGCCACGCTGGCACAGCAGTCGTAGGTGCATGCTTGCGTCTCCACAGCTGCATGAGGCCCCGTAGCCCCGTTATTGCTCATTACTCGATATGCTTTGGTAAAAGAACCAAGATGGAGTTGGGTTTCTAGGGAGATTGGCTATTCCATTTCACGCGACGTGCATCAGCGATTTGTCATAGTGACTCCTAGCAGTATACACAATCGGTAGGCTATAGGCAGCCCTTGCCGCTCTAATCGCCTCTCCGATAGCTTTACGTGTTGGATCCTTGTCATACCACCACACATAGTCGTCGCGATAATAGATAACCACCACACGCAATGACAAATTAAATAACTCGGACAGTTAGCCGATTTCGGCTAGACTTTGCGCCCGCGACGTTGAAGCTGCGGACCGGCGCCTCTGCTAGACCTGCCTAGGTATGTAGATACAAGCTTGTCCGATCGGGTTATCGCGCGTGCGAGATCATGCCACGGTCTGGTCCGCAAGCGTGATCCACTTGCGATAATGACCGCGGGATAAAAAAAAAAGATGGGTAGACCCCTGAAATCCTCGTGGTAAATCACATGTCCTCTGACTGGCTGCCGGGTCTATGGAAATCCGCATGTAGATGCAACTACTTCAACAATGCCCCCCAAGGCGCTTGGATTGATTCAAGCAGCAGAGGCTAAATAAAACTCACCAGAGTTATGCACACATGGTACGCACGCACGTCCTATAACGTTAATAATTTTAAACTTCCACCCCAGACGCGCGCGATGGAACGTTTGCCGCCTGAGATCCTGGAGCAAATTATTGGCTATTTGGCCCCGGACTACTCCGGATGGAAGGATGACGACCAACTGCCCAGCTGTGGCGGGCGGGAAGCAGGGTCTCTTGCTCCCTACGTCACCATCTCACGGCAGTGGCAGTCCCAGATTGAGAGGCTCACATTTGCGCACGTCTGCTTGACGACGGACCGGCTATCTAATGGCGAGGCCAAGCGGATACTCACCGCCCGTCGCATCGGCTTGATCCGCGCAATTGATCTGCATGTAGTCATAAAACCTCACAGCGAGCAACCGAACCGGACTTGGTATATGGTAGGAGAGAAGCAGCAGTATCGCAATGCCGCATTTCTGGAAACCCTTGAGCTGCTCTTCACGCTGCTCAAGCCCTTTGACAGCCCAGGTGTTCCGAAGAAGGCACTCAGCATTGTTGCCCATGGCCCCAGTGATTCTGCATGCTGCCCGGGCGACTCGCAATTGAGCCTGCAATGGGACAACGAGGACATGAGCGCAGCCCGCTTTCACAGATCGTATCTCCAGTTGTTGGACAATGACCTGCCGAGCTTGGACATGGTCTCTACATTCATGATTCCAGATCCGTATCCTGGGTACGAAAACATAAGTCCCAGCGCATGTTGTGCCATCGCCGCCAGGTTTCCGCAGCTACGATCGGCAAGGTGGACTTTGTATGATTTGTATGATGAGAGAGACTCCAGCATCCGGCACGAGCTGCGCGCTGCATTCGCGGACAGCTTGGTCCTCATACCACCGTCACTCAGACACTTTGAGATGATCTACCGACCTGATAAGCCCAAGTACCAGCGCTACGGGCTGGAAGAGCCGACGCTCGAGATTAAGATGAACCTAGAACCTGAACCCCTAAGCACCGCCCTGCACCACCTGTGTCAGCAGCTCGCCACGGCCAAGATCAAGGCCTCGCTGACGAGCGACTTTTTCTGGCCGCCGCCGCCGCCGTCGTTGTCATCATCATCATCTGACTTTGCAATTGCTGCTGCGACCTTGGATCCTCGATGGCCGCGTCTGCACACGCTGGTGCTCTCGCTTGCGGCCACGGACCCCAACGGTCAGTGGCTGCGCGACCCGCGTACCGAGCACTGCAACGGCAAGCGGTTCCGCGTGACCGCCAACGTGCCCTTGGTGGCCGACTGGCTGCTGCGGGCGGGGCGCGCCGCCGCGCGCATGCCCAAGCTACGGGCCTTGAGGATTGAATGCGGCGGTAGCCTAGGCCGGCGGTGGGCGATCCGCTATGATACCCCGTCGACGACGACAACAACAACGACGACGACGACGACGACGACAATAAAGCGCAAGCGTGGCAACAGTGGTAATGCCAATGGCAATAGCAGGAGTAAGAGCAGGGGCAGCAACACCGTCACTACCACCACTACCACTACCTTCAGCAGTGACAGGAGTAGCTGTGTGACCATTGAGTGCGTCCCCGGTCTCGAGCCGAGCAAGCACGCTCGGGAGACCTGGGGCGAGGTGGCTCGCGCGCATGGACACCATCTGGCCGATCCAGAACTGGTATTTTACGATCCTCGGCAGGGGACCCGACAGTCCCGATGAGAACGGTGTTCGGGGTTATTTTCATTTTTATTTTTATTGGGGATGACATTTCCTTCCATTTTCATCTGTTGCAATCATGATGTGCCGATCTGAATGAGAGGTGTGCGGTAGGAGAAATGACTTTGGGTACATACATATGGTCACTACCGAGGGGCGTCATGATAATTAAAATCGGACGCCTGCTCCGAATGCAATGAGGGAATGATCACCACGATACCCCGGGAAGATGAGTTGCCGACTACCGGCGAGCTGATGATTAGAGAGGCCAATTACTAGCATTCAAGTGGATGGCGTGTTGTTCTCTCTTCTCTCATCCGCCATTAAGTCGAAAACTCTGTTAACGTTTCAGCCTTTTTCAAATATATTAACTGCCAGGGACCGGGAGTTGAACCACAAATATGTCTTTTTAGAGCCAATAGAAATGTCGCTTACGTTGTATCTGCTATGTAAGAGAAACTAAATCGCTTCCTGATTCGATAAATGCACAAATTCGGCACTCGTACCACGTTTTCTCATCGACTGTTTCCGCATTTAAAGTACGCAACTCCACAACCATAACTCCAAGTTCCACCACGTCTCGTCTATATGGGACCAATCCCAGAGATGCACCGAAGGAGTTTCCCCACACAACAGCGTCCAGTATAGTGTAAACTCGCAGATCCTTCGTCCCCATATGGTGACTGGGACAGATCACCATGTCTCCGGCATCTGTCTGATCTCATCTATACTATCCTCTCGTATGGTTAGCCTCCGCGCCTAAAATTGCCAAGGCTCCGCATCGCCAGAAACCGTGTTGCTACCCGCCGAGTTAATGGCAGCGTCTTTTGTGTTGCAGTTCAAATACCGACAATGCAGCCTTGGCATTAAGCATTGCCGTCCAAACTCCTCTTCGATCCGGCTTCAAGCTGAAATGGTGGTGATTGCGCTGAGCGTTCCCATGCATTAACATTTAACATTCTTCGATCGCAGCTGGTATGCGTTAGTCTTGGTTTTGATCACGTAAAGTATCATTTAAACCCAAAGACTTTGCCAACTGTTGCTTTCATTTCGTTGCTTCACACACGATAAAGCAATTACGTCAATATATTTTGCAGACTAATCACACCCTCACCCACTGCATCATGTGGTCAAAACCTTACTTCCTCGCCGTCCTGGCATGTGCAGCAGCCGTGGTCGATAGTCACAGCTTCGTTACCAACATCGACATCGATCTAGACGAATACGCTGGCTTCTGGCCGATCCCCGGCTCGGTCAACAACCCCGTCATCGCCGGTTGGAACACCACGGCCAGCGACCAGGGCTGGCTGGACTACACGTCGTACGCGTCCCCGGACATCATCTGCCACCGCAACGGCACCAACGCGCTGGCGCACGCCCCCGTGACGGCGGGGGACACCGTGCACGTGCAGTGGCACGGCTGGCCGTCGGGCCACAAGGGCCCCGTGGTGAACTACCTGGCGGCGTGCGGGTCGAGCGGGTGCCAGTCCGCGGACAAGACGGCGCTGGAGTTCTTCAAGATCGCGCAGAGCGGGCTCGCCAACGCCTCGGCCGACGCTCCTGTCGGCGAGTGGGGGTCCGACCTCCTCATCGCCAACAACAACTCGTGGGTGCTGGAGATCCCGGCCTCGCTGCAGCCGGGCTACTACGTTCTGCGCACCGAGATCATCTCGCTGCAGAACATGACCACGGGCCCGCAGCACTACCCACAGTGCCTCAATCTCGACGTCCGCGGCAACGGCACCGTGCTGCCGTCCGGCGGTGTGCTGGGTCAGCAGCTGTACAGCACGGCGCAGCCTGGGCTCGACCTCAGCCTGAACATATCCACGGGCGTCAGCAGCTACCTTGTGCCCGGCCCTACGCTGATCTCGCAGGCCGTCTCCGTGAGCCTGAGCCACCCTGTGCCCACGGCCACGGGTACCGTGGTGGTGGTTTCCAACACCGCCGCAGCGGGGAACTCCACGGTCACATCGACCGTGAGAACGGCGACGCCGTCGTCATCATCATCCCATATAACTCCCCTACCATACGCAAGCAGCACGGTATCGGTCACCGTAGAGGTCGTCACTGTCACCATCACTGCTGGCGCTGCCAAGCGGACCCCAGGTGCGGGATCTCTGCTGGCAAGGGCAGTAAATGGTGATCGGGGCGACATGCAGAGGCGCTGGTACCACCAGGGACTGGGGTTTTAGAGTAGTGGAGAGGGAGGTAGCTCTGCTCCTCTTGTAAGAAAAGGGGGGAAGGAGAGCAGCTACCGCTGTTTCTTGTATCTATTTGGTCTTGCTGGTAAAAGGCAAAAATATGATGTATATATTATGAAAACTTACACTTACGTGTGAATAATCCTATGAAAGGTGACCAAGATGAGCCTTTTCTTCATTTTATTCTTTACCAGCCATTTCCACTTTTCTTGCATGCCAAAAATATCACCACAAAGTATTATGTGATTTCCAAATAATGTCAATAAAAGTACATCGCTACTAATGATTACAAAAGATTGGAACCCTTAAACGCCAAGTTCAGTGACCAAGAAAACAAGAAATCCAAGGATCATTCGCCATCATCATTAATATGCTCCTGAACCCAACACAGCAGATAATATCTCTTTTTTAAATATCTGTTTTAATCAGTCTTCTCGCCCAGCCACTCAGCCGCCATCCCGCGGCCTGCATTGCGTCCCGAGAAGATGCAGCCACCGACAAAGGTGCCCTCCAGCGCGTTGTAGCCATGGACGCCACCACCACCGAAGCCGGCGACCTCACCAGCAGCGTAGAGTCCCGGGAAGCGCGTCTGGCCGTCGGAGCGCATGACGTTAGAATCGAGGTTGGTCTCGAGCCCGCCGAGAGTCTTGCGCGTGAGCAGGTTCATGTGCACGGCGATGAGGGGCCCGTAGCTCTTGTCGAGCAGGCGGTGGGGCGGGGCCACGCGGGCTCGCTTGTCGGGCCAGTAGTTGCGGGCGTTCTGGATGAGCATGGCCTGCGCGTCCTTGGAGTAGCTGTTGTCGAACTGCCCGTCGCGGGTGTCCACGACCTCCTTGATCTTGTCGTACTCGAGGGCGGGGCCGCCAACCTTGGTGGCGATCTCGTTCATGCCCGCCACGAGGTCCTCGAGGTTATCGCGCACCACGAAATCCTCGCCGTGCTTCAGGAAGTTCTGCACGGGGATGGTGCCCTTGCTGTTGAAGACACGCTGCTTCAGGAACTGCCAGATGCTCTTAGATGCGAGGTCTGGGTTCTGCTCCGAGCCGGAGAGGGCAAACTCGCGCGCCACGATGGACTGCGTTGTGATGAACCACGTGTATTCGTAACCCGTGCTGCAGATGTATTTGAGGGTGGCCATGGTATCGGACCCAGGGTACAAGAAAGGAGGAAGCCTCTTGCCCGTGGCATCCAGCCACAGGGACGACGGCGCCGGCAGGACGCGGATACCGTGAGAGGGCCAGATGGGCGACCAGTTAGCCAATCCCTCGGTGTAGTGCCACATCCTGTCGCGGTTGACCACGCTGGCGCCCGCCTTCTCCGAAATGCCGATCATGCGGCCGTCGACGTGGGCCGGGACGCCGATCACCCACTTCTTGGGCGCGGGGCCCAGGCGGTCCACGGGCCAGGCTGCGCGCACGGCTTCGACGTTACCACCGATACCACCCGAGGAGACCAGGACAGCGGAGCCGTGGATCTCGAAGTCGCCGACCACCTCGCGCGAGGACTTCACGCCGCGGGGCGAGTCGTCGGGCACCAGCACGCGGCCCTTGATGCCGGCCACCGCGCCCGTCTCTTGGTTAACGACGATCTCGTCGACCATGTGGCGGTAGCGGATCTCGATGAGCCCTTCCTTGACGGCCTTGAGGACGGGCTCGCGGAAGACGCGCACCACCTCGGGACCCACGCCCCAGCTGATGTGGAAGCGCGGGACCGAGTTGCCGTGGCCGTCGGCGCGGCCATCGCCGCGCTCGGCCCAGCCAACGGTGGACACGAAGCCCAGACCGTAGGAGCCGACGTAGCTCTCCATCTCGTCCTTGGCGAAGTTGACGAAGGCCTCGGCCCAGCGGCGCGGCCAGAAGTCCTCCCTCTCACGGTCGAAGCCCGCCGACCCGAACCAGTCGCGCATGGCCAGCTCGCGCGAGTCCTTGATGCCCATGCGGCGCTGGTACGTCGAGTCGACCATGAAGATGCCGCCCAGCGACCAGAAGGCCTGGCCGCCGAGGTTGTTCTCATTCTCCTGGTCAACAATGATGGTGGGGACCTTGCGCTTAGCAAGCTCACAGGCGGCGACTAGGCCGGCAAGACCGCCACCGACTATGATGACGGGCTCCTTGCTGCCATCTTTGATGGACGGCGTAGCCATGTTTGAAATTGATGTATGTCTATTCTTTCACTTTTAATCGCTCTGTATCTCTGGAGGATCAAAAGCGAGAGAGGGAGTGAGCGTGATAAGTTGTTGCTCGGCTTGACTCCGTGGACATTGAGAAACACATGTGGGGAAGCCGAACAATTTATGCACCAGCGCCACTTGCTTGCTATGGAGACCATTTTAGCGGTTCAGGGGTCTGGGGTTTCCGCCTGGGGTAGCGCCGACACCTAAACAGAAAGTTTACCATCCCATAGCACCTCACCTAAGCTTGTACATGATTTAGGTACCGTAGGCTGTCTAGACCTGCCACAGTTTGATGCTAGGTTCTACTTAGGAGCTGGAACTTGTTCAGCCATTGTTTGTGCACTGCATCGTCTACGTATACGATGTGGCGCTGACTCCTAGATCGTACGACACCACCTGTCGGGTATATAGCCGGGATCATATGTTTGGCTGCTCGGCCCACACCGTCTCCCTCTAGCAGATGAGGATGCTGAAGTATGGCGGAGCTGCGTATATCCCTATCTTCGATACCCGAGCGCCTTCGAAGGTAGATTCTTGGCTGACAGCATTGAACGTGGCGTATAAGCAAAACAAAAGTTTGTTACTAGCCCCAGTGCATCAGCTTACAAGCACTCTGGTGGCTCAGGACCCTGGTGGTGTACTGGCAAACCAATCAGCGACCCAGGTCAAATCGTTGATTCTTCATCGTCCAATGTGCGATGGATGGGTAGAACATGGGACTGGAGACATAACTACATGGCATTTTCCGAATGCGAGTTATCTAACGAGTTATCTAATCGATCTATGTGGAGTTGGAGAATGCGCTGGGGCCTGCAAACTTGGAATGGCAGTGAATCCACCAGAAAGCTTCCTCGGCAGGTAACGCTAACCCTGACAGAAGGCATCTGATAGAGCTCCAGCAACATGCACAGAGAAAGGGATGCGGAATTTACAGCCAGTCAATCGTACGTTATCATGTCAGTTGTTGACTGTCAATTGGGCTCCAGATCATCAATTGGCCACTCGCCTACCCATTGTGACAGCTCATCCCCCTTGACGTTGTAGTTACCAAGCGACAGAATGAAACACATCTCGCGCCTTGAAGAGCTGGATTGCGGAATTGTGGCTATCACAAGGCAGAGGAGGCGGCACGTCCGGGTCAAGCGGCCGAGGTACAGCTGGGAATAGAGATCGGAGCGCAGGGGGGCCAAGCTCCGTTTGACTGCTGCTGGTGTTGAGCCCACTGCGTCCATGTGCCCGGGCAGCCAGGGTCGGGGTGACATCTCACTGTGGCTTCTTAGCGAGGTTCTAGCGTCTAGAGGTGCATCTTGACGGGGTGAGCCGCTTAAATTTGGCCTAGCGGCAGCCGGAATCCACATTGGCTACAACTGACCAGGCCAGCGTGAGTTACGAGTTTTTTTTATTTCTTTTGTTTTATTTTTTTGGGTTTATTTTTTTTTTTTACAACCAACCAGTCCCGCCAATCGCCGACCCGACTATGCAGGTTTTCGTTTGCTAATCAGGATCGTGTTCCTGTCATGTTTTGGTTCACTAACGTTAATGCTTGGGGCAAGTTCATCTCGCGTATGCATATTGCCAAACTCGCATCACCCCATGAGGCCCCGTGACTAGTTCAATCAGCCTAGGCAGAAGAAACTTGTCCCATCGCCAGAGGCAAAACCTCGCAGCATCTGACTTTTATGCTGAAGCTTTAAGGTTGGCACGTGATTATCAAGCCCAGACTTTGACGCCACCTAGACATCCCATACACACAACACGCACCTACACGCATACAGATCATACTCCCGGGGTCCATATCCAACCCGAACCATAACTAATCCCGGAAGATCGTTGGGATTACAGGGGGGTTGGCCGCTCTCCCATGCATGTGCGCGGCAGTCACCGGCCGAGACGTGCCATGTAGAATCGGCCTTATGACCGGCATGGATTCCGCCATCCCGCCTTTGGAGATTGGCTCGTTCGACGCCTTCCAACCGCACAACAGCGAATTCATCGGGAGCTCCAGCGGTGTGTTTTTCGTCAACACCGTCTTCCGCGCCTTTGCGCGCCTAACTCCTGTCGCTGCGGGTGATGGGGTAGGGGGCAGCAGCGGAGGCGGCGGCGATGTGCTGGCTGCTGATCCGGTTGAGAATTGTGTCGGCGCGTCACCCATTGCGCGGGATGAAGAAGCACTAGATAGCTTCCTACTGGGACAGGCGGCGCCGCCAAATGCCCAGGAGTCAGATATAGGCCCCTCCTATGGCATAGTTATACCTGGCTTGGGTAAACTGCCCCCAACACAGATGGGAAAGGAGCTCATGATGCTCTATTTCCAGCATTGGCACCCTTTCTTCCCGTTCCTGCACGGCCCTACGTTTCTAGACCAAATTCACTCCCTGTACCAGCCGCATGGTACTCCTGCAGGCACCAGCCCTCGCCCCCTAAGCCGCCGCGCCAAGCTTTGTAGAGCCGTAACCTGCCAGTGCATCTTCGGCATAGCGGCGTCGATGCAGCCGCAGGCACTGCCGCCTGGCTGCCGCATCACCTCGCTCTCAACACTTACTAGCTTAGCCGGCGTGTTATCGGCAGGCCACGATATAGCTTCACTTCAAGCTCTGTTGGCAATGGAGCTGTATCTCGTCACGGTGATGGCGTTGAGGGCTGCATCTACTATACATGGGACCTTAATCCGCCTCATTTATCTGGCAGGTCTCCATCGCTGTCCGTTTCGCTACGTGCAGCTACCTAAGGATGCCTGCGAGATCCGGAAGCGGGTCCTCTGGTGCACTTACGCGCTTGATCGATATCTGAGTCTCGCCCTTGGGCATCCATTTGGTATCTACGACTCGGATATTGATGTGTGCGTCACAGGGATGGCCGAGTTGCATAAGCCAGCCACCATTCGAGGCACCTCTAGCAGAAGCGGGTCTGCTCCGGTGGAAGACGTACAGGCACACCTCCCTGAAGGTCTGAGGAATTCGACCCCGATAGATAATGTTTCCATCGGCACCGTACATTCTCCAGCTACAATTGTAAGAGCCGAGACCGGTATATCTCTCACGCCGCAAGCTACCATGCCTCACGCACCACCGGCTGGATCTGCCCAGGGAGTAGAGGTTTACGTGCAAGGCCATCTAGTGACCTATTATAGATTAGTTGGCGAGGCCCTCGAGCTGTTCCACAAGTCCCTACACTCGCGAGCCATGACTCGGGAGAAGGTGACCGAGCTCACGTGTAGAATACACTCGTGGTGGAATAGCCTTCCCGTTACACTGCAAGACGAGAACGAGAATCCGTCAGCCGGTGCAAAACAGACATATGTAACTTTCTTCGCAATTGCCTACAACTATCTCTTGATCCTCATCAACCGTCCCTTCTTCTCTCTCCCCACCCACTCTATGGACTTTCAATCGAGTCTCCAGAGTGCAGTGAGTGCAAGCCGCAACATTATATCAAGGCTGAAGCACGTTGCGGGGGACCACTTTCTCAGAAACTGGCCCGGAATTCTGTCCGCGACATGGATGTCTGCTCTGATATTAGCATTTGCATGCCTTTTGGGTCGGTATCCACTCGAGAAGGCACGTTTGTAGGTGCTTACTTTCTTCTTCGTCGCGAGAACCATTTCTTTTAATTTCTTTTTAACTCTCCTCTCCGCGGGGACACATCCAACCCACTGACTGCTTTCCCAGGAATCTCCGTCAGAGTATCCAAGTTCTACAGGCTATGGGTTCCAGATGGACCAGCGCGCGAGATTGCGCGCGAGCTCTTGCCACGTTCCTGGACAAGTTAGAGGCAAGAGCTTCATCTTCCATCTCGCAGGTATATAACCCTCTCAACCTGGGCCTGCAAACGCCTGCCGCCCCGACATCCATGCAGCGTGCGAGCGGATGGGCGACGCCAACGATACCAGACGAGTCGCCCTCCAAGCGGCGTAGAGTCCTCGATCATGTTACTGGTGGTGGTGGTGGTGGTGGTAGTAGTACGAATGAGGTTGCAGATCCGAGATCCAATGTGCTGGGCGGCTCTGCTGCAATAGCGGCACAGAATTGGGTGCCCATTCTAGACTACATCGGGCCCGACTTTGGATTTGATGCCGTGCATCCAGATCTCCAGGAAGTGCCGCAAAGCCTGCTGCACGGCGGCTTTGCTTACAATGTTGACGACATGTTCAACGATGTCAACTGGGATGCTTCCGGGCTGAGTTTCGACGGAGTTTTCAATAGCTAATAAATTCTTGACACTTGGTGAAGTTACCAAAGAAACTGCTCGCGGAAGCCCTTAGGCAGATCCAGCGACGACTCGGAGAGACTCTGCTCGGGGGCTGGATTGCTTGGAGCAACCACTGGTTCAGATACGGACTCTGGGGCGGGAACTTTTGGAGTATTAGTTGACTGTATCCCAACGGAAGTGTTTGTCTCCTTCTTATCATCCAACTTACCAGATGGGGTTGATTGTGGTCTCTGCAGTGGTATGCTGAGCCCCAGATTCTCCATTGGGATGTGGGATGAAAGTTGCTCAGTATCGTTCGATGCCAAGATATTTCTGGCGACATTTGGATTTACCCGCTTCATATCGTTGAACTTTTCAATTGGCTTTCCAATGCATGCTCGATAAGTACTGGCCCACCGGTTGACATCCGAAGCACTCTGTAGCGGCAGATCGTTCCACAGCGACATCAACGCTGCGTTCTTGGGTGCAGATCCGCCCGCCTCTAAAGCCGAAGAGCTCCCCAACGATATACCCGCTTCGCTTAATGAGTGGTTGAGGTCTGCATCATCGCTACTGCTTGCGATCGCCTTGTTGATTGTGTCATCATCGACAACCTGGAGAAGCCGCAGCAGGACTCGCTCGGTCTCCCGGAGTCTCTGCTCAAGCGCCTCGGTGTACCCCTTGGCCGGACCACTATCCCATATCTCCGGCTTAGCATTGAGATGAACAAAGTACTTGCTGCTAGAAATTTCCGGCCACTTACCGTTTTTGCGATCTGGGCCACACACATGCTCTGTTTAGAGAGCGACACCTAGAGCAGACTGGTCTGAAGTTCCCCAGAACGTATGAGCATGGATAGAAATAAAATAAGTTCTCAGGGGAAGGATTATGACCTACTTTTTCTCGTCGCACTTTGCGGATCTCAGTGTTAGCCAATCTCCTCTGCATAGTTTACTGTGTATCGCACCTACCTTTTGCTTCCGGGAGCGGCAGTTATCGCAGGCTGCCCGGCTACGTGTCGTCGGCATCGATGTGATGGATGTAACTATAGAAACGAGGCTTTGCCGGTCCACTGAGAGGCTATCATTACAACATGGCTTCGATACGAGCCCCCAGGCTCAGCTGTCGAATGAAGGTGACATTGAAGATGGGCCGAGCGAGGTTGAAAGTCGGCTAAAATATCTGCCGTCCTCCCCTCTTGTTTCCGAGCTAGTTGCGCGATTCAAATTTGGCCCGTGCGGCTGTTTTCCTTCTTCACCTTTCATCTCCACCTCAGAGTAGCAGAAATCTACTCATGCTAAAAGACTACGCTATCGAGATTTTGAAATGTAAAATGAATGCAGTGGGTTCATATAAGAACATACCCTAGCTTTGTCAAAAGATATCCTGTGCAGCATGAGTGAGGGTTGCTTCCGTCTTAGATACTGGGCAGCAACTGTTTCTGTTAAGGAATGTAAATTAGGCTGAGGTGATCAAGAAGGTGCGATTTGAAGTCGAATTAGACTGAAATGGTAATAACAAGGTAATTATTTAGTTAATTAATGATATGATACATTCAATAGAGCTTAAGTTCAGCATCTGGCTTAGAATTCGGGTATGGCATTGGCCTTTGTTTGTCTTTGTTCCCTTTATTCTTAGCACATGGTCATCCTGGACTGGACGAATGACGTCACTCCCCTATGACAACATATTAGTGGCTTCTATATAAACAGTCTCTTAACTAGATGTAGAGGGATAAGAGAGGCAATCGTGTGATGTGACGAAATAAGGCCAAAACGCAAGGAAGCTTCAGAAAGTGCATGACTGTTACTAAAAGTGCTGGATCGGGTGAAACTTTACGCGTGAGGTGGCTCATGATGACGAGCCCATTTGACGGGAAGAGCGGGGAATCTCCAAAAGAAAACCAATAGCGGTAGAATTCACAGGGAGCGGCTAAAATATTGGCCGCGCACGAGACTTGCCCACTTGCATATAGACATCTCTTGCCGTATAATTAATAATCAAGCTCGGGCAGTTTGACTATATCTACTATCTAAGAGAGACATCCAATTGTGGCTGTTCGTAGGGCAGAGCACAGACATTAGGCTTGCAATTTCGAGTCCACAACCAGTTAACAAAACTGGCAACCCCCTTCCGGCATGTTTAAAGAGTTTCAGCCCTTCACCTTGGTGACCCAATCTGATCCCAAGGTCGATATATTCGGAATCAAGAGTGGAGATGCAACTTCAGCGTCACAACGGCCGGTCTTGCTCCTCTTGCATGGCTACCCGCAAACCCACCACATCTGGCACAGGGTAGCACCGAAGCTGACGGACAAGTACACGGTGGTGATCATCGACTTGCGTGGATATGGCGCCTCGTCCAAGCCCGAGGGCATCGCCCAGTACGCCAAGAGCGCCATGGCCAGGGATTGTATCTCGGTCATCGACCAGCTCGGCCTCGGGTCCTCGCCCTTCTACGTCTGCGCGCACGACCGCGGCGCCCGCGTCGCCCACAAGCTGCTCAACGACTACCCGGAGCGGGTACGCAAGGCCATCTTTCTCGACATCTGCCCCACGCTCGCCATGTACACGTCTACCGACTTCGAGTTTGCGCGCGCCTACTTCCACTGGTTCTTCCTGATCCAGGCCGCGCCGCTGCCCGAGACCCTGATCTCGGCGGAGCCGCGCCGCTTCGCCGAGCTGTTCATGGGCGGCCGGCAGGCGGCGGGGCTCTCCGTGTTTACGGACGAGTGCTTCGAGACCTACGTCCGCAACATGCAGGACCCGGTCACCGTGCACGCCATGTGCAACGACTACCGCGCCAGCGCGACGCTGGACCTCGATGAGGCGCGCGAGGACATCGCCGCCGGCAGGCTCATCAAGTGCCCGCTGCGGGTGCACTGGGGCAAGCACGGGATCATCGGGAAGTGCTTCAATGCGCTAGATGAATGGCGTGCGGTGACGGCTGAGGGTGTCAGTGTCGAAGTGAGCGAGGTGGAGTCTGGGCATTACATTCCTGAGCATACTCCAGACGACGTGGTTGCGTCTATTGAAGAGTTTTTTGTATAACTAGTACACTATCAGTAAACAAAATAGAAGTTTCTTGGCCGTCTTGAGTAATTCCATCTTCTTTCTAGTCTGTGAAAAAGGTGACTTGATCAACCATTTTCTTATTGTATTTATAGAGGATTTGTGAGTACAAAAAACACGGTTTCCTGTTTGAACTTGATACTATTCCGTAGCATAAACCAGTCCTTGTGCAAAACCTATGTATGTAGCCACTAATTACCAACTACGTGGAGCTCTGGTTAAAACCACCAACCCAATTTTGAGTTATGACCTCGCAGTGATCATATTCTAGTGAAATACAATCAACTGCGATACATTACGTTCATTGTCCAAGTAGTAAGTATCGATTTCAAGCTCCGTGTTCGGCCGATTTTGCCACCAACCGATGTTATCCGGTGGGGTCTTGGCCTATCGGCTATTCTTTCAACCGACGATGCTCCAGCTCTCTCTGTGTCTATATTAATGACCCTACAGCATTGGTATTGCCCCTCTCGAGCAATGGTTCTCAGCAAGCATTCTTATCATACTTGTTCAAATATTTAACAATTAGTTTGGTTTTTTTTTTTCGATAACAACAATGACACCAAAGACACTCAAGATCGCGGTTATTCCTGGCGATGGCATCGGTAAGGAAGTTATGCCCTACGGAGTCCGATGCCTCCAAGCCGCCGCCAAAGTCTTTGACTTGTCGCTAGAATTCGAAGAGTTTGACTTTGCAAGCTGCGAGTACTACCAGAAGCACGGAGACATGCTCCCACCCGATTGGAAGGAGACGCTCTCGGGCTTTGACGCCCTTTACTTCGGCGCTGTGGGTATGCCGGACGTGCTCCCCGACCACCTGACGCTGTGGGGAAGCCTGCTCAAGTTCCGCCGCGAGTTCGACCAGTACGTCAACCTGCGGCCCTGCAGATTGATGCCGGGCGTCCGGTGTCCTCTGGCGGGCAAGGCGCCAGGGGACATCGACTTTTGGGTGGTGCGCGAGAACACCGAGGGCGAGTACAGCAGCGTCGGTGGGCGCATGTTCGAGGGTACCGACCGCGAGACGGTCATCCAGGATACAGTGATGACGCGCACGGGAATAGACCGCGTAGTGCGCTACGCTTTTGAGCTCGCCAAGGGGCGTGACCGGAAGAAGCTTACCAGTGCGACCAAGAGCAACGGCATTAGCATTACCATGCCGTACTGGGATGAGCGCGTGAAGGCTGTGTCCACCGCGTACCCCGAGATCAGCGTCGATAAGTACCACATCGACATCCTGACGGCGCACTTCGTTCTGCGCCCCGAAATGTTCGACGTTATCGTCGCTAGCAACCTCTTTGGTGACATCCTGTCAGACCTTGGCCCCGCATGCACGGGAACCATTGGCATCGCACCCTCGGGTAACATCAACCCGGAGGGCAACTTCCCCAGCCTGTTCGAGCCTGTACACGGCAGCGCGCCGGACATCTACGGCAAGGGCATCGCCAATCCGGTCGGAATGATCTGGGCCGGGCAGATGATGCTGGAGCACTTCGGGTACAAGGAGGCCGCGGCAGCTATGCTGACGGCCATCGAGGATGTGCTAGCACAGTCGGACCCGGCGATCATCACGGGGGACATGGGCGGAAAGGGCAACACCAAGAGTTTAGGAGAAGCTGTCGAGCAAAGGATTTTGGCTGCGAAGAGCTTGTAAAAGGACAGCACAGTTAAAGATTCAATTTTGTATATATGGCTAAAATTATAATGATGGAATATTTAGATCGGTGATGAAATGTCAATATTTACGTTTACAATGTGTAGCGGAAACCAGGGCTAAATGTAACCGTGCCGCCAGGACCAGTCTGAACGATGCCCGTCCTCTCCTTTGGATCCCCGGTTTCAGTCTGGTTCTGAGTTTCGGCTTGTTCTAACTTCTTGTTCTCTCTAACGAGACAGTAGCGTAATAGAGAGGCGCACAGGATAGAGACGAACACGAAGACGGTGTTTGCAGACATGGCGGGTATGTATCGTGGACCGGTATTCGAGTTATACAGGTAAGGCGAGTAGATCTGTGCCGTATTACCAATTGTGTTGATGAGCGCATAGGCAACGGCTCGCTTTTCCCACGGCCGCGGAAGCTAAAAATATGATGGTGAGTTCAAAATCGAAGAAATTACTTGAATCTAGTGACAGCTTACTGTTGATGACACCCATGCGTAAGAAACATTAAATCCACCATATACACCGCCAAGCATGAGAAAGAGAGAAAAGTATCGGGGCCCGAGACCAGTGGTGGATGCTGCGATAATGAAGCCAACCATACCCAGCGCCAATGGGATAACAAGATGTAGATACCGCTCCTTGAGCTTATCAGAGCTGATGGAGACGGCCAGCGATACAATGGCTGCGAAGACATAAGGTGGGGCTGTCATTAATAGTGACTGAACCTGGTTGTATTTGAAGGTTGCCACAAGGGTAGGGATGAAGGAAGTCACCGCAGCTGCAGTAGTCTTGGTAACAACGATCGAGCTTAGTAACCATATCTTATAATCAAGCACAGCCATCTTCAGGCCTTGCTTGAGTGGACCACGCTCCTCGTCGGCATTCCCAGCGTTCTTTCGCAATCGGTGGACCGCAATCGCCCTTTCTTGCTCAGATAACCACTTTGTGGTAACAGGGAAATCAGGCAGGATAAATACGGATACCAACGCTAGCGTGACTGTCGACGCGCCTTCGATGATGAACAACCACTGCCATGGATACAGACCGCGAACTCCGTCCATGCCGTACTGGACCCCGGCACCAACCAAGCCACCGAACCCGCCGGAGAGCAGGCTTCCGGTGTACAGAACGGCTGTGCGAGTGGCAAGCTCTGTGGGCGTGTACCACGAAGAGAGGAGGAATAAGGCACCGGGGAAGAAAGGGCCTTCGACCATGCCGAGGATAAATCGGGTAGCGTACAGTGATTGGTATCCTTTCACGAGCGCCGTGCATGCTGACACTACGCCCCAAAGTGACATGCAGGCAGGCAAGTAAATGCTTGGTCGGATTCGAGTGATTACCATGTTGGAAGGTATCTGGAGCAGAAGGTAGCCGACGAAGAGCAGGGAGATGGCTGTGTTGAACTGGTCTCCTACCAAACCCAGATCTGCCTCCAGGCCTTGGACACGCGCATTTGGGAGCGCTTGCCGGTCAAGGTAACTACGAAGGGAAGAGAGGGGAGTTCCCGTTAGCACTGTGAGCCTTGGCTTGTCTAATGAGGACTCACCAGGGACAATATAAACATACTTCAAGATGATCATGCCCACCAATACCGGCATGAGTCTCCAATCGATCTTGCGAACCAGTTTCCTCTCCAAGGCTCTGTATTCCTCGGGATCGGTTGGCACACTTCCTAACATCTCTGGATTGGATATTTCCATTTTTACAGCTCCGAAATAAGTTGTACTCTGGTGGGCTTTGGCGTCCTATAATATGGTCAAGATGGGTGGAATTCTTTTCTTCCGCAGAGCCGTGGTATCTACTGTTGCTCTACTGAAAGAAGTAGCAATGTACAACTATGAAGAGGGAGAGCTTAGAAAAAAAGGGAGGCATCTGGTGCAAAAAATGCTGGTTCCTCGACACGGAAAAAGTTACAACGTGCCACAAGGACAACCTCCCCGCACACGCGGTAAACTGCCGGGGTGTTCCCCCACGGAAGCAGTATTGTCATGGGGAGAGCCCCGATATGCCTGGTGGGGCTCCCCATATAACTGCCGGGATTATGAGGGGAATACCAGGTCTTGTGATTTTTCATATGCATGCAGTTGGCTAAAAAGACCTACCGCTTTACCCACGCACTTCTTATCAACCATTAGTTCGCCAAATCTAGCGATCTTTCTCGATTAAGGAGTATCCGTGCCGTCTAGTTCAGATCAGCCTAAACGTCGAACGTTTAGACATGGGATGCCATTTCGTTTGTTGGTATTATTCATAACTAGCAATTTCATTCGACGAGAGTTCTTTTGTTTAAAGTAAAGAAGCGCCGAAAACATGTTACCCCGAACAAATCATGCTCTAATATCGCGACTATCAAGCGTGCTAATCGGCAACACGACAAATTTGAGGGCAAGGGTAGTCTGATTAGGAGTACCAATCCGAGTAAGGCTGGATATAAAAATACATCATGAGCATTCCTTCCTGTAAATTGGCACCTCCCAAGCCCTGTTTACTTTGCACTATCTTTGCATCACCATGTATCCATTCTCGCGGTTCATTGTCTAGGAAATCCGGGTCCCGGGTAAGAGTATCTAGGTCCTGATGATCGAGCAGGAACTGGTCCATGGCGTCGGTGGTGAGGTCCCATAATTTGCAGCTGAGACGATACACGCTCCTGCGCATCGTGTTCGTTTCCCTACTATCAATCCCCACCAAAGCTGTGAATTTTGACTTAGTACCTCTAAGGGAAAAGCTCATTACACAAAACTGAAAACTTGCGTCGTCAGCGTTGTCATGCAGTTCAATGCAACCAAAGTCTGGTATTAGAGAGACATTTGCAGTGGTGGCCCAGCTGAGTAGTTCGTACCCGGGAATGGCTAGGATAGGGAAAACAATAGTGTTAGGCTTGTGGGGTGACACCGGAAGCTCCCAAACATCGTCACGACGACCGAACCTTTGATACCTAGATACTAGCAGTTCTGTGGGAGAAAGAAATTGGTCAGGAGCATATATTCGGAGAGGCGTCGGTGGCCACAGACGTCTGATGAATGTGTTTTGCACTCTTATCAGCGGTATGCAGATTTTCTCAGGACGACCTTCCTCTGAGGCTCGCAGCACGGCAAAAAACAGCCTGGGCGACAGGGTGGCAAGAAGCGGCATCTGTACGACTAAGCCGAAGTTGGTCATGTTGTATATCTCGAATCTTAGGTCCATGGTGCCCTCAGCCGGGGTTGAACTTGACCCGCAGTTCTGGAAGCATATCGGCAACGGGGCGAGGAGGGACACCCAGCTTCGTTGCGGTTGGAACGTTTCGGTAGAGTCCCATTTCACTTGTGGGACGAATTCCCAAGCGAAGATGGTTTGGTCGCTAGAAACCTTGATAATCTCCTCCTGGAGCCGGAGGAAGGCCTTTTCTCCCTCGCCGTACAGGAGAGGCATGTTGATGTCGAAAAGTCCCAGCAACGAATACGCCATATCTTCTTTCCGGCTAGTCTGCCGTGTGGCAGCCCATGACATGCGCCTAGCCACAGTAGCAGATTGGATTTGTTCCTTCCCTGAGAGATACATCGATGCTATGCCGGTAGTGCTTTCAATCAGAAGGGTGAGAGAACGGCGCGTGCCTATCGATTTCCACGTCGCCGAGAAGAATACAACTTTCCTGGGGGCGAGAAGCTCTTGAAGCGTCCACCCACGAGTAAACCATCGACTTCTCTTGAATTCATTCTTGCGGGCTTCACTGTCTTGCTGTCGTAATTGACCCTCTATGTTCACATCAGAGAGGTACGCAAAACAGACCTTCGATGACTTATACCAGGAGTACATGGAGTTGATCGCTTCAGAAAGCTCCGCGCTGCTCGTCTTGTCGATGCAGTTTGTATCGACCCAAACATAGTCTAAGCCATACTCGCGGGCCATCTCGCATGCCTTGGAAATCTTCTCGAACCCCGATCTGGCTCTGATGTCCCTCCACCCTGGCTTTCTTGCAAGCCACTCGAGCCAATCCTGATGGCTGACTTCCTGGCCTTCATGCCAAGCATGTGATAATATGGCATATGACTTCGACTTGGGATCAAAGACCTCATGAAACTCTTGGGTCGAAACGTTAATCAGCCTCATGGCGGTGAAGTGCACAGGTTCGCTTATGCGGTCCCCAGGTATATTGAGCCAATGATGTCAGGATGACTTTGAAAGTTTCGATTACATGTGTTATAAGTGAATCATAAAATAAATTAGGGAAAGAAAGCAGGTTGGCCACGATGATTTGTGACTGCGAGCCCAAGGCAATCGTTAGTCGAACCGCAGGCTCTGGAGAGCGGGAGCAGCTGAAACTGTGCGACGTAACCCTGGTGCCTGCGCTATACCGTTTTGGGGGATCGTGATATAGCTGGTCTTTGATGATTCGGGTGATTCGGTATTCTCTGGCGAAATCGAATATACCAGATGCCCTAATCAAGTTCATAGCATTCGCCGTTACATTCGGGCCCAGCTCAAATTCGGCTCAGCTTCACTCGTCCAGCTCACCGGATTAGTTGATAGCACATTGACTGAGTTCAAAAGGGGTGAGATCACCATTTTAAGACTAACCCAGACCAGCGACCATAGCACTCCACCTGGGAACATGGAAATGGTAGTTTTAAATATCATCCTAGGTTATATTCTGGGCGAGCTAGCATCAAGTGTCTATCTCGCAGTCCAGTCGTCTCTAAATCTCTAAATCCTGACGAGGATGTCATCCAGAATAGCTTCCTGTTGTGTGTGCCTGGGACTAACGTGCTGTTCACAGTACGGCTTTTTGGGGGCGCCGTCAAACTTTTGTGTATGCTGATACATAGAATCAACGTGCTTTGATATCTAAACACATCATGATCACGACAGTGCTTACTCGTAATTGACTGGACCGTGATGTACAGTAGCCACTCTCGGCTATGTTACTCGGTTCATGTTTGCATCGTATGCTAATCCTCAAGTACATGCTAAGTGTTGTCTTCAGGAGCAAAAAGCGGGAATCTCCACCTCTACTAGTAAACTTGTTTTAGTTTTTCCGAGTTTCGTTGAAGCTGTTGTCCGATCTTCCTGGTTGCAACATGAGGCAAGTTTTAGTCCAGGTCAGGTTACTAAACCACGATACATTCGTGTTTTCATCTTCTCCTGCAGACATGTACTGCTCGCCCCATTAATACTCCCTGGCGTAGCAAGTCGTATGAATTAGCTGCGGTCGGATCCTATCCCCCAACTTCCTACCGAGGACACTTTAGGCGTCCATTGGGCACTCGCTAAATACGAACCACGTATTTCGCGGCGGTCTGTCAATGAAATGGCGTTAGCTGAGTTTCGGAATTCGAAAGTGAAGTGAGAGATAAGAGAATCACCTTTCCAACATCTCCTACAACGTCTGGCAATTCCTCCAGTGATATAACCTTGGTGATAGGTTTGACAACCCCCCTCTGCACAAAGTCAAGTGCCTCCAGGGTGTCTGTGAGCGTGCCAACCAGGACGCCAATCAACTTGATTCCGGAATCGATGAACTGCAGCGGGTGTAGACTCATGGTCTGGGATAGAGGCGGGATTCCCACACAGACTACAGTCCCGAAGGCGGCCACTATGTCGAAGGCGTTCTGGTAGGCAGCTCCGGACCCTGCAGTTACAATCACCGCCTTTGCGAACGCGCCGCCGGTGGCACCTCTGACACCGTCACGGATGTCTTTGGTGACATCGAGATATACCTCTGCCCCGAGCTCTAGGCACTGGCCTTCCCTGTCTCGCCCCACATCGATGGCAAGAACCCGGAATCCCATCGCTTTGGCGTACTGAATTCCGAGTGCGCCTACGCCTCCAGCTGCACCGACTATGGCTACCCAGTCGCCAGGGATGGCGTCGCAGCTCTTCAGCGCCTTGTACGCCGTGACTCCGCCGCAGAGGATGGGGGCAACCAGCTCATCGGGGATGGTTAGCTCCTCCGGGAGCACCAGCAGGTACCGACTATGTACAGTGCAGTGCTCTGCAAATGTCCCGTCTCTCTTGCGGCCCGAGTTGATCTCCTCGACACATCTTGTCTCGCCTCCAAGCACGCGGCAGCAAGCGCATTTGCCGCACACGTCCCGGACCCAGGCCACGCCCACCCGGTCTCCTATCTTCGCAGTCGATGGGTCGACGCCCGATCCCAGAGCCGTGATCCGGCCGACACCCTCATGGCCCAGAATGTCGCATGATGGACCTAGGTAACCCGCCGCCAGCCCGACGTCAGTCCCACAGACGCCCGACACCGAAAGCGAAACCATGACCTCCCAAGGTTTCACCTCTGGGGTGGGCACTTGTTGAATTTCGAAGCGGTAACCACCATTATCACGCTAGTGGAATTGTCAGGTAACCCATGTAGGGCATTGAGATTTAGAGGGGGGAAAGGAGAGGCGTAAAAGGGTGAGGAGGTTAAGGAATGTGGGGGAAGTGGAATAGCTTACTACAACTACCGCTGCCCTCATGAATTGCTTTGAGGAATCCATTACATTGGAGGGCTGCGATGAGGAATGAAAACAAGGCTGCAACTAGGAACGACTAGGAGTGAATGCTGACCTGTTCAAAAGGATGGACTTGGGTTTGGCTCGGCCTCCCTTTTCCCTTATTCTTCAGCTCACTATTTTCTCTCTCTCATACACACATTGTCTCCATAATGGTTCTTGGCTTCTGTTTCGGTTCTGTGATCATGTGGGCAGCCCGTCCACAGAGGGGGTGGGTCATTTTCCTATTGGTCGATCTTTATCCGCATCTACCCCCAACTAGTATGGCAACGATCCCAGTAGTTGACCATCCAGCATGAAAGATACCCCCGCAGTTTCCGGTACCCTGCGGCCGATGAAGATGTGGGGGTGGGGTGTGGTGGCGTTAAAAGTGCCGTAGGATGGAAGCGCGTGATAGTATATCCTATTACACTCACTTCTAGCGCATAGCTTCCGTGATGGAAGCAGCTTGCAATGTACCTAAGTTACTAGGAACGATTGCTTCAGCGACATTGCAGTCTTCTTCTGACGCATAGAGAATATGTAACTGGACAGCTATACACACCATATAATCTCATTCATGACCCAACTTATCCTTTCCTATAGTGTACAATACCCAAAAGCCCGGTGAGAGTATGGTATCAACCTTGCCGCCTAAAACTCCCCGTTACCAATTCAAAGCTTTTGCATTCAAGGTTTCCGAAGACAATCAACGCAAATTAGATGCGCCCTGCCTGCCAGCCGCCCCCCCAAACTCTTTACCCCCCTCAAATGATCCATTCTCTACCACAATGAATTTGTAGTACAACACCAACCGCTCTATACGACCAGCTGAAGCTCTTCGAAGTTTGAAATAAGAATCAACGTGGTAATGTCCAACATAAAGCCCAGCTGAGCCCATCCCTGTTGCTATGCCCTCCTTGACCGCAGTTACAGGCTCTCCAATTAGTCATTGGTTACCCTTCGCCAAAGTTGAAATCCCGGAACTGCATTATCAACTCATGGACTTGTCCCATATTCGACTCGTCGAAGCTTTGCAAGAGGCCCTTTCTCAGAGCGCCCCCCGGCCCCTGGTTGCCATCTATCTTCATCTTCTGCATGTACACAGGGTGCTTATAAATGATATAAGCCAGATTCCAAAATTCCTGTGCATATTGCATAAATCCTACCCTCTTCCACGCGTCTCCTGGACTTCTTGGTTGCAGTTCAAGTAGTCCGGGGATCAATTGTCGCCTCATCCATAGCCTTCTCCAGTTAGCAAAGCTGGACGTGATCGCAGCGACTTCGGCCGTAGGGGTTGGACCACAGTGATGGTGGAAGATGAGATTGTGATATACTGGGATCAAGGTTAGCAAACTTTGAACTCTTGGATTTCATTTCTTTTTAATTTTCGAGATTTCTTCTCTAGTGTCCGTATAAAATTTAAAGAGAAGAGTATATTTGCTCACCATTCGCTACTGCAAAGAAATTCAATGAACTCATCTGTTGCAGTGTCGTTAATTCTTCTTTAGAGAGACTTGGCCTTGCCATGATGTCAATGACTTCACTCAACAACGGTCGCCGGTGGCCAATATGGGTGCTTGACCAGATCTGCACACATTGCTGCCAGGCCTCCAATGTTTCCGCTTGAAAGCAGACTTCGGGACAAGCCAAGTCACATCGGAGTTCAAACGATGCCATGCGAGGTGGACAGTTGTTGAACATTACATAAGCGCAATCGAGCATGAAGACATAAATCAATGTCCGTATCAACTCTTCCTTCAAGATGAAGGTTTTCCAGCCTCCTAGCTGGTCAGTACCGTGTAAATATGTGCCCAGATTGTTGTGTTTGGCCTCGGGAAACCTTAGGCTACGCGCTACTCCAATCACCTGCGAATATCGAACCCTACGAGCCCTGCTTTTCTGCTTCACGGAGCCTTCCCATGTCAGGAAGAGTACGACGGAGTACGCAGCTCTCAGCGCATCCAATCTGATCGCAATCTGATACTCCTCGAATTCGTCGTCCGTGCGGGGTATGTTATCGTCGCAGAAGGCATCACTGTTGAAGACCCATTCCTCTACCGAGTCTGCCCACACCATAGCTTGGTCGCGGTCTGTGCTTTCCGACGTCAGAGAGGCGCCAATTAGTACCATGGCAGCCAGAAGGGTCGCTGGCTTCTGGGCGGCAAAAAAAGTAGGCTTGTGAAAGACGGGCCAGTTAGGGTACCACATGGCCCAGAACGCCAGGAGGAATCTTTCGATATTCTCGGGGGAGAAGAAGCGATAGCAGAGCATCTCTCTCGATTCGGACCAGGTGATACTGATTGAACTCTTCTGCGGTTTGTGCTGGACGACTTCTCGTATGCCATGGACAATCTCACGAGTTTTTAATGACAAGCTGACATCAAATGTCCAATCTTGGGCCGGTGTGTGAGCGTGGAGCGAATCGTCAGCTTCGAAGGCTTCGCCTATCAGCGGCAACTCATATTGCTTGCCCCAGGCTGAAGGCAAGAAAGGAGACCCTCGGCCATGCGGTATCTCGATCTCGAAATACTGCTCGGATGGCCCAGTATGCGGAATCATACTGCCCGTTGTACCATAGTCTACTCTCTGCTTGGCGTGTAACAGAAATAGCATGATCTCTCTACGTTGTTGAGTATCGCCACAGTCGAATGAGTTGGCCATGCCATCAGTCGATGTGAATCGGGCTAAAAAGGCTAATTTGGGACGAGTATTGGGAGTGAACGAGACACCAAAGACTGGTGAGAGTTCCATGCCCCCCCATCGCACCGCAGCCGGCCACAGTTTGGAATGGTGATCTGCGGACTTTGAGGGTACTAGTGAAGTACCTAAACCTTTGTTATCATCCCAAGTACTGGAAGAATAGTTGTCTGTCAAAGACATGGCGAGAGAGTTGCTATTATAGGATTCTTTGCTAGGGGGGAACATGGTAACGGTAGCCGCGTTCCATGAGGGGTTTGATGGCGTTACGATGTCAACTGGCGCTGTACCAGGAGTTGCTATCATGACAGGCATTTCCTCGATACCCTGGAGGAATCGAAAATATGTGCACTCTTGGCCATTCTCGACGCAACTGTTGCACGGTAATGTTTGACTGCAGGCTCTCTTCCTCTTGGCACAGCGATCGCAGGCATTCTGCTTTCTCCCTCTCTTCTGTCGTGATAGACTCGGGATTGGCTGACCGGAGTTCAGCCGGTCTCCACATGTTTTCCAATGCCGAACAAGCGCGTCCCTGGCTCGTTGTTAGAGAAATACTGTGAGTAGCATGGGTGTGGAGGCCACAAGATAGAGGGAGAAGGGGACAATGGAAGAGAGGAGGCATTGCTGGACGAAGACAAACCTTCTGCTAAAGCTTACGAAGCAAAAGTTGCATTGAAATAGGCGACTCTCGGTATCTGGAATTTTATACATTGTTAATAAGTTCAAGATTTACTTTGAAAAAAGATTTACAAGGGGTCACCCAGAAAATGGAAATGATTTCATTGTTGACGCAAGGATTTGAGAAGAGGAAAGGATTCAGCAGAAGACAAAAAACTTCGAAGATCACCGGAGAGGGCTTTGGGTACATACGGGAGAGTAGATGTCGTCGAAGGTGTTCTTAACGGGCTCAGGTTAGCATTGACTGGTGAGAGGAGACACTACCGCCTTCGAAGCTGAAGGTGTATGCTTACCCAACCTCGTGAACTGACGTTCACAGGCGTGACACTGCAGCTGTGAAGTCTCCATTTTTCTTTACTAGGCACGGCACGGTGTGGCGATCCAACACCACCGCATCTGGAGGTCATCCAAATGCTCCGTTGAAGACGACGTGTGGTTGGTTAGAAGGACCCCAGGTTGACAGGATCTTCCCCGCCGCGGCAAAGCAAATCATAGACCGAGAGGACCGTAGGATCAGGTTGGAATAAGGTGCTCGCTCCAATGCGATACGGACCCGCGGAGGAAAGGATTATGCTTGGTGCAGTACTGTCGTCAAGATAAGCCTGCCAGCGGACGTAATGACGGTCAAAACTCTTTTCGGGGGCAACGAGGAGCTGCTACGACGTGGCAGTGCTGTGGCTGACTGGGCGAGCAACCGACGGAGCAGCCTACCGTTCAGCCACGCCTTCCATAGGCGTGTCGAAAAAGGCAAATGCAGTGATGAACAAGGTTGGCAGAGGTAAGTAACGAAACGATCTTGAGGTACAGCTATGGTGGAGTGTCAGTGCCTGAATCGGCCATTCGGAAACGCTGGATTGGGAAGACATGGGGGCCCAAAAGATGCAGATGATTCCCCATAGAGGCCGAGCGACGGACCCCGCCAAAATGCGCCCCCCTGAATGTGGGACCACAGCGGGAATTTCCCCACCTCCACCTCTCTAGCCAAAGCTAAAAACAGGGGATCCAATGATTAATCCGGCACCCGGCAGTCAACGTCAGCTTCTCCGCAGAAAGCTGCGGTAGTAGTTTGCGATGCCATCCACTTGATAACCGGCGGCTGGTCACCCTAGTTAGTTACCCTGCCACTGGGAATGCTCTACTCGACCGCCTTATGAACGCCTTCGTATGGCCAGATAGTTGGATATTTTGCTAATTGCAGTCATCTGTAACGTCGTCCATCATCCTCTTCCGAATGTCTGGGAGGTCGTTCTTACCCTGGCGAAAGGTGCCAATTACCGCAGTATAGTGTGACTTGCCCTCAATGGGCTCAGCTTTGTCGTCGAGGCGGGCCATAACGCCCTTATGGCTGGCCATGGTAAGTAAAGGTTCATGGTGACGGTTTCCTCCCACTCCGATCTCTTGCCCATAATCTCGTGACTCCAAATTCCTCCCCCCCCCCCCGCACGTAGGCCATTGCCCCACCCCCACAAACGCCCACCCGTTCTCCGAGCTCAAACACGTTCTGCTTGTGGGGGATTTTGATATTGGAACGATCATACGCCTGACATCGGCCACGATGGTGACCACGATAGCGGCCATGATCGGCGGCATGTCGAGAGACACAGCAAAATCCGACCGAACGACCATGGGCCCTTTCACTGCGCGACTGCGGGGTTGTTCTTGCAGGCTCGGCTCGATTCCAGTCAGCCTGAGATTGCTTAAATAGTTCCGGCCTTTCGACTTCCTCGTCAGGTTCGCCACAAGCCGCCCAACAGGTTTCTGACAGTTCTGTAAAGGTTCAGCGGGGGGTTTTTTTTTTATTTCATTGCCAGCGGCCCAATACAAACCATGACGAAAGTAGACCTGCCTATCATCCAAAACGGCGATCACGCCGCCACCCTTCGTCGTCCTAACCGTGAGACACCTCGTGTTGCTGGCCAGCCACTGTGCCTTCCCCCGGATGTCACCTTTGACAGGTTCAAGGAGTTTATCACTCGTGCTGGCCAGATATGTGGCGAAGAAAACGTCAGCGTCATTACCAAGTCAGAAGAACTGAGCCATGATGACTACCTCGACCCGGCTAAGGCCCATGACATGTTCCACATCGTTGGCAAGGAATACTTTGTCGCTTCGGCCGTGGTCTCGCCCCGTGATGTACCTGACGTGCAGGCTATTGTGAGGTTGTGCAACGAGTTTGAAATCCCCCTGTGGCCCTTCTCCATCGGGCGAAACGTTGGATATGGTGGCGCCGCGCCGCGAGTTCCCGGCTCTATCGGCATGGACTTGGGCAGACATCTGAACAAAGTTCTCAAAGTTGACGTGGATGGAGCGTACGCTCTGGTCGAGCCCGGTGTCACGTACTCCGATCTCCACAACTATCTCATCGAGAACAAACTGCGGGACAAGGTTTGGATCGACGTTCCGGATCTTGGTGGGGGATCGGTGTTGGGTAATGCTGTAGAGCGCGGTGTCGGATATACTCCGTACGGTGAGCAAAGCTCGTTACGCACTCGTGAATCATCAGATATAGATTTTGCTAACATGAGAAAAAAAGGGGACCACTTCATGATGCATTGCGGCATGGAAGGTTCGACTACGATTTCTCATTTTCAGGTCGGAACTTGAGGCTAACTACTTGCTACTATAGTCATTCTGCCCGATGGATCTCTGATTCGCACCGTTAGTTGCTGCTTTTCATTTTACTTTTATCCCCGTACTGCCCAAACAATGTATTGTCTTGCCTTCTTCTTCCATGGTTTAAGATACACTTTGTAGCTCGAGCTGTGAAGCAATTATGCTAATTTAAGCCAGGGAATGGGAGCTCTGCCCAACCCCGACGCTGACCCGAGCAAGCCTCCCCATGAGCAAGAGCCAAATGCAACATGGCAGCTCTTTAACTATGGATTTGGTCCGTACAACGATGGCCTCTTCTCGCAGTCCTCTCTCGGTATCGTGGTCAAGATGGGCATCTGGCTCATGGTCAACCCTGGAGGCTACCAAAGCTATCTAGTTACGATTCCCCGGGACGAGGACCTCCACCAAGCCGTGGAGATCATCCGTCCATTGAGAGTTAGCATGGTACTGCAAAACGTTCCAACATTGAGACACATCTTGTTAGATGCTGCTGTAATGGTAGGTGCCTCCGCCCTTTCACGCAGAGGCCCGCTCTCCCTCCCCAACCATGGGTGATTTAAACAGATTCTCACCAGAACGTAGGGCAACCGCACGTCATACACTTCAAAGAGTGGTCCTCTGAATGATGAAGAACTGGACGCGATCGCAGAAAAGCTAGGTCTTGGTCGTTGGAACTTCTATGGGGCAATCTACGGCCCAGAACCAGTGCGTGCAGTGCTGTGGGATGTGGTTAAGAAATCATTCTCGGCCATTCCTGGGGCCAAGTTTTATACATCTGAGGAGATGCCGGACAACGTTGTTCTTCAAACGCGGGACCTGACGCTCCAGGGCATCCCCACGACGACAGAGCTTAAGTGGGTCGATTGGCTACCCAACGGCGCTCACCTGTTCTTCTCGCCCATCGCAAAAGTGAGTGGCGATGATGCTGTAGCCCAGTACAAGGTCTCGAGGGACCGATGCGAGGAGGCTGGCTTTGATTTCATCGGCACCTTCGTTGTTGGTATGCGGGAGATGCATCACATCGTGTGCATAGTATTTGACCGGAAAGACCCCGATTCCTGCCGCCGCGCCCATTGGCTTATCACCACGCTCATCGACGATGCGGCAAAGCGCGGATGGGGTGAATACCGAACGCATATTGCCTTGATGGATCAGATTGCCAACACATACAACTTCAACGATAACGCGCAAATGAAATTCAACATGGCCATCAAAAATGCATTGGATCCAAAGGGCATATTAGCCCCGGGCAAGAACGGGATTTGGCCAAAGACATACGATCCTGTGGCTTGGGCTGTCCCTCGGAGTAAACTTGGATAGCGATACATCCACCCTGTCTGTGAAATGAAGAACATGAAGAGTTGGAACACCTGAGCTTAGTTTAGAGTTAGCAAATCTACCTTGGCCCTAGGCGGGATCGCACGGTTGACATTGATGTTTGATAGTGTCACAAGAATGGACGAATGTAGTAAATACACGTAATCAGAGCTCTTTTTGCAGTGTGTTGAACTTTCAGTGAAATACGCGAAAGACCTAGCTATTAGAGATACTAGTGCTCCGAATTGTACACACAAGTTATGAGAATCCCAATCCATAAACTCCGGTCCTAGCTAATTGTGGCCGGCGATAAAACTTCAGTCATATGCGAAGAAGGCCCCGTTCGTTCCCCGGACGTAGACAGCCGAGCGGTCACCGCCACGGGGATCGACCACAGGAGCATCTGTAATGACGCCTCCGATAGACTTCCAATCAATCCAGGTGGATCCATTCCACTCCTTGACCCAGGTTCCATTATCCGTGCCTTGGGCCGCAATGGTTAGCCTGTTACCACCCCAGGCAGAGACGGAAGGGCTGGACATGATAGTCCCGCCGATACCTTCCCAGGCCGTAGGACCGGGACGCCATGCGCCCCCATCCCATGCTTTGTGATGGACTGCATTACCAGTACCAACTACAAATAGATCCAAGCGGTTTGGTCCCCATGAGACGGGGGTAATATCATCGACGATAGTTCCGCCGAGGTCTTGCCAGCCCGTGACAGACGGCAGCCATGTCGAGCCATTCCACGTCTTCTGATGAACTCCATTGCCAAGACCGCGCACGAAGATGTCAAGCCGATTTGGTCCCCACGACACAGCCTTCGGCGATCCCAAAATCTTGCCGCCAAGAGACTCCCACCCTGTCTTGGACGGTCTCCAGGCGCCGCCATCCCACGCCTTGTGGTAGACGCCGTTATCCATACCTCGGCAGAAGAGGTCGATGCGATTGGGGCCCCAAGAGACGGCGGATATGTCGCCAATGATGCCGCCACCGAGCGACTCCCAGCCTCCCCAGGATGATCCGTCCCACCATTTGTGCCAGCAAGCGTTGTCGGTTCCCAGAGCGAACACATCGAGCCTGTTGGGACCCCATGAGCAGCCAGTAGGGTTGCTGATGATCACGCCTTGGAGATCTTCCCATTTGTCTTCTCCTATTTTTGTTGTTATTAGCCGGACCATCCTTGCTTGTCTCAAGACTTTTTAGAGGGGAAAGTTACCTGGACCCCAGGTTGTACCTCCGCCATTCTGCCACTTGTGATATACGTGGTTATCCACGCCACGGACAAACACGTCTGTTCGGCCCTCTGCCCAAGAGAGAACACACGGAAGTCCTGTGGTTTTTTTGTTTTTTTTTTAGTGATCAGCTAAGCTTCACTCTCGATGTCAACCTTGAACCTACCAGTGTAGCTTCCTCCAAGGCTTCGCCAGACAGGGTACAAGTTTCGAATCGCGTTCTGGTCATCAGCTGTCAAGCTGCGTTTCGTCAAATTTGCAGATACCGATGGATACATCACTGAACCCTACATGGAAAATGACCAGTCTTAGTAACGACAATGGATCGCGATATCAATTAGGAATAAATATTGGTCTTCTGATAGCAACTTACCACGATAGAGGAATGATACAAGCCTAGTATATGCCCAAGCTCATGCAGGCCGATCGTTTCAATATCGAAGGAGTTGGCAACAGCACCATCAACCCACTTGTGTTCTGTGTCATCATAGTGCAAGGGAAGCGGTAGGCTGTTCACAACAACAGAAAATCCGGGGGGAAAGTCGGCGTGCGCCAGAATGCTGCCCACCATGGAGTGGTCCGGGTCGTTGGCAGGGCGCCACTCGATGACGAAGTCAGGGCTCTGATTCGTTGCCACCTCAGTAAACTGGAGGCCGACGCCGGCATTGGCCCAGGTAGACAAGGCGCGACGCACGGCAGCCTTGGCCACGTCGCCGCTGATCTGGGCGGTCACCTTGCCAAAGGCGTACTTGAGGTTCTTGCGGGTCCAGGGCCCGGAGACGCTGAAGTCCACAGACTGGACCAAGTCTGGGAACCCGCAGCGCGCGACGGACATGGCATCCCTGGTCTGGGGGCCAAAGGTGCCGTCGACGTCAAGGCTGTGGAACTCCTGGAAGGCTTTGATAGCAGCCGTGGTCTCCACGCCAGCCGTAGAGGTCGGCTCTGAGGTCGTCAGCGGCATGAAGCCAAAGTGCTTCAGGTAGTTTTGGACTTCTGTGACATCTTGCTTGTCACCAGGGGCAAAAGTTGGGATTTTGGCGATCTTGGCCGTGCTCACGGGGACCTTGGCCGCCTCGCGCGGATGCGGAAACGAAACAACCTGTGAGCTAGTCATAATTGATTACCACAAAGCTCTCCAAAGCTAGAATGGCCACAGATTTTGTAAATGCAATGGTAAAATTTTGAAAATACTATTTTCTCCAGATGAAAGTGGGATGGCTTGTCTGCTTTGAAACTGGATGGTGGATGTGACCGCCTTTAAGTACCCGGAGACAAAGCCGCTTTAAGTCCTGTGAAGGACTACGAATGGGGCATTGCTAGGCCCCGGCTTATCGTATTGCATTTTGATGAAGCCCAAGTGCAGCTCCAAACTGTCTCGTATAATGCCATTTTGGACTTCCTGGGCACTACACTTATGGTCAGCCGTATGTTTGAGGCTGCCTGGACCATGGGACCTACACGCTCTGGGTATTTATCGTCAAGAGACACCATTGGTGCAGTACCATATGCCAAGGTGCGATATTATACGATAGAGAATTGGAAAAAGAAATCACAATATTTCTAGATACTCAGCCCTACGGGAAATTCTGCATTCAAACGGTAAATGTTGCGGTCTGATGACTTGATCCTCCAGACAGCTTACCGTGGTCGTACGCCATCCTGACAAAGTTATGCCCGAATCACAGATAAGGGAACCCGCAACCCGCTAGAGGACGAGATCCTATTCGCTGCGGTTCATTCCGGTGGTGCCTGCGTCAATGCCAAGTAGGACGAGCACGGTCTAGACCAGAGCATCATCCGAATATCTGCAGTTGTTGGAGTACGGTGCCAAGGGACGGCTGTATTCGAAAACTTACGTAAATCTAAAAATCGTGCCTAGGAACAGTTCGATCAGTGACGATTCTCCTTATTGATGCTATTTGGTTGATTCATCATGAGAACCGCACGTATTCCTAGCATTGTCTAAAGTGTCCCAGACTACATGCATCTCAAACCCGGCCATGGCGATTACACTGGACTCAGTAATGAAATTGCATGAGATTTTGATTTTGACCCTATAAGCAAAAATGGCGTATTGAAGTGAAACCAGTCCCGTTTACGACCGGCGGGACGCAAATATCTTCTTGGAACAGTGACGGAGCAAGAAGCAGCCTCCAAGGCCAAGACTTGGTAATCAGGTGACAAGTCCTCCAAAGTGAGCCACGCCGCCCAGCTTCATATCTCGATATGCCTGATTCGCCACTTTCTTATACGCCACTAGTCGAAGGCTGCAAAAGAATGCCAGCTCTTTCAGCTAGATATTTCATTGCGAGGTACGGCCAAGTCCAGGCAGCACCTGCAAGACAATTGTGTTGACTGCCACTGAGACACCACCAACCCGAATTTGATTCGTTTATATGGTAACCTGTTACACTGTTGCTTATTTGGAAAAACTGTAAATAGTAAATGTCAAGACACTAGCTGACAGCCATTCATACATCACATATTACTTGACGACAGCAACAGCTCTTTCTACCTGTTACCAAACTTAAGAAACGGGCAGGTTATCATCTTGATGCAAGAATTCGAGTTGATAGGCCAAGATAAAATTAAAAACAGTCTTTTTTTTATCAAATAGGTTGAAACTACATGGAGAGTATATCAGCATATTAAGTACAATAACTGTTTGAAGACGATTTGTTTTGGGCAGATGGAGGTTGTGGTGAGGTGTTCGCACTTGATAAATATTGGTAACAACAAAAACCCAGACGGACCAAGATCCAAGTCCGGGAACTATCTATTTTTGTGTGTGCCATGTTACTTATCTATAACAGATCTGTAGCTCAGCCAAGTAAGTTGGGTACTGTACCGCCAGCGAAGTTGTGTTCTTCAAGCATAGGACAGAATCCAAGCCTTGTCAGTAATAAAAAGCATAAGGAGTCATGGTGTCCATCATGGCAAAGAAGCCGGAAGCCGCACTTTATGGCGGGGTCTTGAACTAACCCTGCAGCATCCGCACATAGGGCGAATCTTGCTATTGAAAGCTTGAACCTTGAACCTTGCAAATGAACCCACAAGGGTAGATGCCAATGTCTTGGCCTCGTTGATCTACAGGGACAGAGAGACGGCTAGAACAGTCTCCAAAAACAATAACAACAGGAACAAGTTAGAAGTCTGTTTCTGTTAATAACCTACAGTGGCTTATAAACTAACCATATCACGGTACTACGCTTTGATATGGGCCTACGATCACCTTGGAAGTGGACGCTTTTCCCGAAAAACACTCTTTAACCAAAGCTAGTAACTATAAGAAGCTCGGTGCAAGAGAGTAATAAAATACTCGCAAGTTGAAACACGCTGCTTGGCTTGTGTAGGGCATGCACATTGGTCGAGTGGGAGACGAAGGTGTTGCAATGGGAAGCTGTGGCAGCTGTGGTAATATGCGACGGGACTCGGGTAAGAAGCCCTCAAATTTTAGACACATGAATGCTGTGATATTGATTGTGGGATATCTCTTGGTAAATAGTAACGTTAGTATGCGAAACGGATCCCCTTCCAAGTATCAAATCCTTGCTACAGACCCCTGCCAAAGGTCAAATTGTGTGCCATAGGCTAAGCATAGCCACCCCCACATGCTCTTGGACCTAATAACGACCATGCAGGATTGGAAATCCGTTGCGCTGCACTGGTTTGGGTATGGGAAAATCTAACCAATGAGATGGACAATACAGGCCCGAAGAAATGTCACTAAAGACCCTTTCACCAGCATCACCACGTCAACATCCCGAGCACCCTTGTAGCCAATCGCATTGGGCTGAACCCCGAACTGAATGAATATATCGAGCCCAACGTGGAATCATTTCGCGTCGGCATTACGCGCTGCTAGCTGTATCATAAGTTACATGGGATGCAATGTACTTTGGCCCCAGACTGTGGGGAAACGGAACAACCTGCTTGTCTATGATTTTGTGGAACTTCGCTAGACGACCGTCCATGCACAGCCGAGGGGGCGGGATACCTTTGCACACATGCTCTTCAACAACAAGCCAATTTTTCCATAAGCGCTCATAAGCGCTTACATCAGTAAGATGTACAGGAAGTTTTAAAAGTGCTGTGCCGTGGAAAAACGACGCAGATACTCGCAATCACCTGTTTTGGCGAGGAATACGGATATCTCGGTTGTTTGTCCGTGACCGCTCCATGAAGGAATGCAGGATGCATTTACCCCAGCCAAAGCCCGTACGAGGAATACGCGTCTCCCTTCCGTGTTTCTTTTTCTCCCTCACAGCCATCCCTTTGGCGGAGTTGTGCATTTCTCGGGGCGTATTCATCCCTGCAGTCTCGCAATATCAGCCCAATTATTTAGCGGCATACTCAAACGAGCCGAAGTGTTGGAAAACCGACGATCCGTTAACCAATCCGAGGCATGTCTACAGGAGTGACAACTTCCCGATGGCAAAAGAGAAACAGGCCAAAGGGGCGCTGGTTATGACGTATAGCCATTAGTGGAAAGGTGGTTAATCAATGCACCCGAATGGCTCCCGCAGATGATCCTTCCGCGAGCTAGGAAGAGAAGGATTCTGTTCCGGCAAACGCCTCTCAAACGATTGTAACACATCGTGACCATTCCAGCTGGGATAGCTTCAGGGTGTGGTGCGAAATGAGCTGCATAGATGCAGGTAGAGAGCCAATGGTTATCCGAATTGTGGAGTTCTGTGGGGGTATAATAGCACCGCATCCCTGTGGTTAGTGGCAGGCAGGCAGGCAGGCAGGCAGCCGTGCCCATGTTGCTTGGCTGTGGTTGAACAGTCAGTTAATGTGGGTAGATCCAGTCTTAACACGGCTATTGGCCTTTCGCAATCCCAAGAGTGGATGTAGGGCGTGAGCTTATGTAAGACCTTGTCGCAACAACAGAACTCTGGGTGACAGTACTCCTTGGCAAGGCATCGCCAAGGGGTGTCATGCATTCAAAAAGAAGCTCAATATGTGAATAATACGGACAAGAGTTAGCCAAGCCTTCCAAGAAAAGCAACTTCTCTGAGAACACTGATGTGGCAAGCTATTTGGCTTCGAAATCAACGAAGATCTAACTATCACAAAATCACGAACCTGTAGCTCAAGCCTTCAAAAAGAGATACTCGTAGGTATCTTAAGATGTGACCGGTGTTGATTTCCATACACTCGTCAAAGTTCTACTATAGGTGTGGGAGCGGAATTGCCGTTAAGCCGCATGTGTTCAGTTGAAACACAAAAAACCTCAGTCATCTTACTCAATACGCCGCGTACTTTTCGCTTAGTCTCTCCTTGGTGTTCGATCCATAGTAGCGCTTCTTCAGACTTATCTGCCTACCTATGTATGTATGTACACAAGTAGTTATGTACATAATCGTTCTGATTACCCCGCACCCAAATACTGCCTTGCCTCTATAACCATGCAGGTGATGGCAAGTACTGGGATGGAGAATTAACCACCTTTGATCAAACTGTTAAAATTCACTCCCATCAAGTAATGCCACTGTTCTACTAAGTTCTCCTATTTGATGTGGCTACTGCCTTAAGACTAAACATGCTATGTGGTGTTTAGTGTAACGTGTGGGTTGATGGCGAAAGAAAGGAAAGGAAGGGAAAGGTTTTGAATGCTGCATGTATTTAGATGGGATCTAGCGTTGCTGCTGTGGGAGGCCAGAACCTTGTTATACTACCCTGGATCGCATTCTCGCCTCGGACTGTGGAGCAAGTTTCAATGGACATCGACGGACTAGATAACTAAGGGGCACCCTCCGAGGGTACCGATTGAGTGCTGATCGCTACGGGGAGGGAGGTTGTGGGAAAATGGGATAGTGTATCCAACCCGACGAATGGAGTACGACCTGCAGTAGTATTGAAGCATGACGGTGGCGGTGGTTCGGTCAAATACCTTCCTGGTATGCGCCCCTGTGATCCTTTCGGAGGGTAGGTAGGCTATACATCTTACAGTATCACTGCATTATTGGGAACAACCGATTGTCTGACCTGACTTCGTTAGAGATTGCGCTCTCTTCACGCCGTCAGGTCCAGAACGGCATGTGAAATCCGAGCAAACCTGTCTTTTCAAGCTATGATATCGCCTACATCTACAGTGGCATTGCCTCGCCAAGCTTGTGATAGGTGCCGCAAGCTTAAACTCAGATGCATCCGCGCCGACAATGCTGGTACCTGCGACAGGTGCCTCCGGAAGGGTTCGCAGTGTGCCTACAGCTCCAGTCTACCCAAAGGTCGCCGCAGCACACATGCGAGGAATACTGGAGCGGGCGGAGACCCCCCGGTGGGCAACAACGACGACTTTTCAGGTGGCTTCTTGGAGACTGGCTCGGGGTCATCTAGCATAGACTGCGATGGGTTCCAATTCAACCTGGGGAGCGCAGGGAGTCCCATGATGGCCGAGTCGACATTTGACTGGATCTACAGTATGAACTCTGTAATTTGCGACGACGCCACCACAAGCTCTACCCAACAGCTACCAGACTCTCGAGACGGTGGCCCTCATCAGGTGAAAAATCCCGTCAATGGGCCCAACAGTGGCAGCAGAGGAGACATTGAGAGCAGTGATGACGGCAAAGACGACCTTGACGTCCTGATTGCGCAGCTCGCGCAGTTTAGCATGCAGATTTCCCTGCTGCGCCGCTCGAGTTGCGCTATTGTAAAAAGTTCGGCACGATCCCCATCCTCGCGCCACCCACAGGCAGAGGGGAGTAATCAACCTCGTCAGCCAACCCTTGTCGACGATGCCGTCTTCCAATCGGTTGCGATGTGGCTGGCTCGCGGGCCGACTGACAAAATACCGTCCTGCTCACTAGTTACATCCCATGCGTGTTCGGCTCCAGGGCTCAAAATCAATACTTTAGGCGACCTCCTGTATCACATCTTCTCAACCTCGCATCAATTTCTCGAATTGCTGCGACATGCCCCCCCAATAACCACCGCCGCAGTAATCTCTGCACCCAAGCTGACGCCGAATTTCCCGAATCTTGTCACCCCATCGATGGAGATAGACAGCAACGCGACTTTGGCCCTGGAGTCAGCACAAGCTGTACCGTGGAGGCCATCACAAACATCAAGTCCAACTTCCAGCAGCAACACTGTCATACGTAATCTGCTCATCGCTAACCATATCATGCTCTTGGGCATCTACTCGGAAGTATTAGGCCTGCTACAACGAAGTGTGGATCCGAGCGCTCCAGGAGGTACGATGCCGCTACGTGAAATCAGGATGGTCTCTGTGGTCCAGCTCTGCTCCTACCTCATCGACCGTCAGCATCAGGCGGTGGACTCGTATCTATCGTCACCCATGGGTGTTCTTTTGGATCCGGAGACAGTTCCTGACACGATTACCACCGAAGCCATGAAAGCCATCAGGACCGAGGTGGGTCAGCGAATCCTGTCCCTGCAGCAGATGATACAAGTGTGAAATCTGTCGCTACCGTGTGGGTTGAAGTCCTTTCCAGTGGGAGCTCGCTCTAGCAGCTAGTTGAGGCACACTGGTATCATATAGACGATGGACTAGCTCTAGAGCTTTACGTAGGTGCTTGTTCCTTAAACTTGAGTTATTCTTGCAGTTGGCCATTGACCTGCTGCCATTAGAGCATGTAAGGTTTTCTACTACTACGAAAAGACTTTTTTTAAAGCTTCCCTACATGAAGAGCCTGATTTTCTGCCGTGAATCTGAAACGACGAGCATCGTGTACAGTGTTAGGAAGAAGAGTTTCAAACACAAGACAAGATAATGTAAACTCTAAATATACGCAACAATTCGTAGCGACTATACAATATGATGCGTAATCTAGCATGTACCCGAATTATTCGTGGAACTGTCCCGCAATCAAGTTGACGAGAATGCCTTTATGGCTTCCTTAGGGATGGACATTTGATTCTTGAAGCGGTTCATCCAAAGTTGGCCTACAGTCGTCTTATCCGGGTCGTCTGGATTCAACGGATTTGTAGCCATGATGTTACCATGCCAGAACAACGCGCAAGATAGCCTCTCCGCGTCTGATTTGTTGATTACCCTGTGCAGCACGCTCTTGTACTTGCCTCCTGACCATCTTTGGATCATGTCACCACAATTGATTACGAATACATCCTCGAGTGCTGGAACTGATAGCCATTCCTCTCGGTCTTGTAACCAGACCTCGAGTCCCTCTTTGCCCGGCTGTTGAATCAGAACCGTCACGCCGCCAAAGTCAGTGTGTGACCCAGCACCGAACTGGTCAGGCAGTGTCTTAGATATCCGAGGGTAGCGGAGTAGCTTCAGGGGCACCACGGGTTTCTGCGCGAAGGAATTCAGCGTTTCTGCAGAGTGGCCCAAGCCCTGCAGAAGGATTTCCCAAATTGTCCTCCCCAGCTGGCTTGTGGCCTCGTAGTAGTCCCACACTGGACCCTTGAACTTCTCATCCGGGAGCTCAGGCCAATTGTTGGGCCCGTAGAAACCCAGGTGCTCTATGACTGGGTTTTCCTGGCCGATGTAGAAGGCCTTTGTTCCTGGTTAAGCAAGTGAGCAAGAAAAGGGGTAAAGACAGCGTACCTCTTTCGAATCGGCGATGACGTCAGTATCTCGTAGCGACTGGCCCGAAGCCTCGTAGCCCCGACGACAAGGATTCTCCAGGAAGGAATATTTCAACTTATCCTCTGCGGGCAAGTTGAAGAAGTTGTGCATGCCCCGAAACAATCCCTGCTGCTGCTGCAGAGTCACGCCGTGGCCCTTGAGTTGAAAAAAGCCAAACTCACTGCAAGCATCTCGAACTTGTGCAATAACTCTATCTCGGTCTTCAGGAGACTTCGGTGCGAGGTACCCGCTGAGATCGATAAGAGGGAGTTGGAGAGCTGCTGCTGCCATAGTGAATAGATTGGGAAAAGAATTGAGGGTTTGAACTAACGAGGCAGGAGTGACGGGCTAATGACTGCCGTTAGCCGTTCAAGTAAGCGTTTGTATTTCCAATATTGTCGTGCTGCGGGAAGGAGTCTGAAGCTCTTTAAAATTCGGAGGTTTCCGACTATGGGGCAGATCGGTGCTTTTCTCCGGATCGGGTCTGAATTTATGCATCATTCGGTCCTATACTGTTATGCCGAATTGCAAAGTCGGCGGTTGACATCCCGAAGGCCATTGAGGAAGGCAAATTAACCCAAGACTCGCTAAATTTGTCGGAGGTTTTTATTATTGAGTCCTTGTCATCAACCCTTGATATTCCTTCCAGTGAAGGAGGCACCCTCATGATGCAATGTTCGGCCCTGGATGTGTTAACCGAAGTTCATATCTGCCGGCTGACGTCGTTCAAGCAACAGAGCAGTGGACTTAAGAGCCCCTGTATTATTATGCTCATGCTGAATTTTCGTTATTGCTCGAAGTATTTCCCTCCCATTCCTTAGGATTATACTTGAAGGCTGTAGGGTGGTCCCGAACCCTGCTGATTGACTAGATGCTCACCCTAGGGGCAAGCAAAACCCAGGGTATTAATATGGGTTCATAGTGGCAACTGTATTGTTATCAGTACGAGAAACTTCAAATATACAATAGCACTTTGAACAAATTCGACTTTCGTGCGTGGTAGGTAATGACCAAGATGCATTCCGGCGCCCGCAAAGAGCGCTTCATAAAGCATCTACTAAAAGCCTCTACGGAAACAAGGTTATTTGGGCATTGAAGCTTTTAAAAATCCATTCTGTCACAATATCCTCAACTAGCAAAGTATTACAAAGATTGCCTAAGGCAAAGTAATTACTGGAATCATTTGAGGATGCTGCCGCTGGCGGGCCGACCTGCCTTTCATAATTGCCCGAAATGCGTTGTAGCACAACCTCGGCTATAAGCTAACACCTCTGGTCGCATTGAATCATCGCCTTTAAGCTACCACAGTCATCGACCACTTGCATTTAACGCCCACATTCTATTAGCTCTACATTGAAGCCCTGTTTACGATACAGGGTAGACCAACTTAAACCCTGAAGGTGGATCAGTCCGCATTGTGTCCACGCCATGCATAATGCCCTCCCACGCCCCAGGCATCACTTTCGCAGGGTGAGTGTCAACTAAGCCGCGGTCAAGTAGCCCCTGCATTGCCAGGAAGGCCCGAGCTCCGAACAAACGGTCCTCCGGCCGTGCCTTGCGCCCAAACTCACCGTGCATGTCGACCTCGACACCGATCAGGGTGGGAGCCATGAACCAGGACGGCTGGACGGTCAAGGGTCGAGTTTGGGCCACAGCCTCACGGAACGGCTCGAGTGTCACGTAGCGGCCGCCAGCACGCCCCAGGGCTGCGTAACATAATTGCGTAGTGTCTGCTTGGGCGACGCAGTCGAGCGCGTAAGCGAGCTCGTTGCCAGTGTACGCGCGGATGTCAGCTGCGCACGAGTCTTGGTGGTAGTCGAAGACTTTTTCAGCGCCGAAGCGGAGGGCGAGATCGAAATTAGATGGAGAACATGTTGCGATAGGGCGTAATCCAGCTCTAAGCGCCGAGTGAGTGAAGTTCCAGTTAGCTAAATAAGTTTCTGCCTGGGATGATAGAAAAATTGGTATGTCATACAGCTTCAGCAGTTGGATAGCGCGGGTGCCCGTGGCGGTACTGCCACCTGCCACGAGGACGAACTCGCGGTCGTCATTACTGATATTTATGCTCTTTTCAGTACCGAGCTGGTCCAGCGATGCTGGTATGCCCAGCTCGCTAAAAAGAGCGTACAAGGCCGTGCCCACACCTAAAGGCAAGGTGGCAGCATCCTCAAAGCTCATGTCATCCGGTATCTTCAGCAGGAAATCAGCCATTGCGTTGACGTACTCTGCAAAGGCACCAACGTCGGGCCGCAGCTTGTTCATACCGAGCACCGTACCAGCAACGCGATCGCCAACAGAAAGTCGACCTGCCGCCAGGGCGTCTGCACCGAGCGCCACTACAGTGCCGGCAAAATCGCCTCCCACAATGGCGCCAGGCACCACACTGTATTCAAGGGTCTTTGCATCGTGTGGGTTGATAGCTACAGCGGCTGTCTTGACAAGCACCATGTCTGCATCTAGGGCTGGCACCGGTGCGTTAGGCCGAATAATTAGCTTGCCGCGGGATTCGGCAGCCACGACGGTATGATGCGTAGGTAGTGACATGGTGTAAGCACAAGTAAAAGAATGAGTGAGCTAGAGAAGACTTATGTGTAGTTGTCTCGTGTCACTGTTTCTACGGTGACGACACGTCGAGCGTCAAAAGGGGGTCGATGCGGTGCGTCAGGGCAGTCAACCTGGTAGCCGAGCGTACCAAACCTATATAGTGGAATCTCGATCTAGGTGCCTATTGCGTTCGTCTGTTAGAAGTATAGTGTCACAAACTAATAGTCTCCGTGATCATCAGATAGAATTCACAGGCCAGGAGCACCGTTACAACAACAAGGATGGCAAAGACGATTTCAACATAGTTGACAATCTCCCCAATGGATATTCGAAAGAGTCGCAAACAGACAAGACAGTATAATCCCCAAGCGGAATACGGACTTCGAGCCCTAGTACAAGAGATTTCATTCCGCTTTTTTCGGCGGTGCTCCACATCCGAATCGGCCAGAGCGTCCGGTGGTTATCCACTCAACCCGATCATTCGGTCCGAAACTGAACGGCGGGCTTACCGCCGAAGCGGCGTTTCGCCATTCTAGAAATTGAAACGCAACAGAACCTTGCGTATGGCGGGATACTGTAGGATCACGATGCTTCTCCGATGATCGGCTAATTTACAGTATTCGGAGCGTATACTAGCGGGGTTCCAGTCGGGAGGATTTAGCTTGATAAGCCTTAACAGAACGACAAGATGCGAAAGTGAATGGATTCGCATAGATGGCCTGCTTACTTAATATTATTGAGTTTGCTCTCGTCACATCTAGATATGTTGAGATAGTACTATACAATATCAATGTGGCTGCCAGTAATATAATTCCAGAGCTATATTCTACTGTCATCGCATAACAGTATCTATCAGAGGCTGAAATCACTTGTCCGGGATTGCGGCTAAACAATCACCTGATTCTATTTATTTCTCGTCAATTTAAATTCTCTATTAAGCACGCAGAACTACCTACCACGCAGCCACGCTTCAGGTCACGCTTAGCTGTCTGTAACGAAACAATCCGGCCTTGTGGAGCTGGACTAGAATCTGGCATCATGTCTGCTCAGAAATCAGAGCCTATTGCCATCGTAGGCAGTGCATGCCGCTTTCCCGGAGGCGCGCACTCCCCAGCAGCATTATGGAAGCTGCTTGAAAAGCCACGCGATGTGGCCACAGACATCCCGAAGGGTCGGTTTGACTTGACGGGGTATTATCATCGTGATGGTAGCCATCATGGAACAACCAATGTTCGACAGTCCTACCTTCTCCAGGAGGACTTACAGCTGTTTGACACGACGTTCTTTAATATCAGCCCCACGGAGGCCGACTCGATGGACCCTCAACATCGACTTCTCCTGGAGACAGTATTCGAAGCATTAGAGTCTGGTGGGCATAAGATTGAGTCCTTACGGGGATCAAATACTGCCGTTTATACAGGCACCATGTGTGTCGACTATAACGATACTGTGTTACGTGATCTCGACACCATTCCGACTTATTTCGCCACTGGCGCAAACCGGGCCATCATATCCAACCGTATTTCCTACTTCTTTGATTGGCACGGTCCCAGTATGACAATTGACACCGCCTGTTCATCTAGTTTGATCGCCGTCCATCAGGGAGTTCAGTCTCTGCGTATGGGGGAATCAAATGTAGTGTTAGCGTGTGGTACCCAGGTCATCCTGAATGCGGAGACGTACGTTATGGAAAGTAAGTTGAATATGTTATCTCCAACGAGCCGTTCGCGTATGTGGGACGCCGACGCGGACGGTTACGCTCGTGGAGAAGGTGTGGCGGCGGTGGTGTTAAAACGGTTGAGTGACGCTATCGCCGATGGCGACCACATCCAATGTATCATCCGCGAAACGGGTACAAACCAGGACGGCCACTCAAACGGCATCACGGTTCCAAGTACCGAAGCGCAGGCGAGCCTTATACGCCAAACATATGCCCGAGCCGGTCTGGACCCGGAGCGGAACCCATGTGACCGGCCGCAGTTCTTCGAAGCCCATGGCACGGGTACGAAAGCCGGAGACCCCAGAGAGGCAGCCGCTATTCACCAGGTATTCGGCCGGTGCCAGGATACTACCCGTGGTCCTCTTTATGTAGGGTCTGTCAAAACGGTTATTGGCCACCTCGAGGGCGCTGCGGGTCTCGCTGGCCTTCTCAAAGCATCTGCTATGGTTCAAAGTGGCGCAATAGTACCAAACCTTCTCTTCCGACGGCTTAATCCAGACATTGAACCGTACTATAACGGTCTACAAGTACCGACAGAGTTGCTTCCTTGGCCAAAGCTGCCCGAAGGGGCTCCTAGACGTGTCAGCGTGAACAGCTTTGGTCAGTCCTACTCAATTTGCTTCCCGCAAGATTAGTCTCGCCTTTTCTCCATTTTTCACCTGCTTTCCACAAAGTCATTTCGACTTGGCCAACCCCCGCCTATGCAATAGCAAACTTTCTGTAAGACACAAAAATCGCTAACAAATGCTAGGATTTGGTGGAAGTAACGCCCACGCCATTGTCGAACAATATCGTGATCCATCTGTCATATCTAGCAATCAGCCCATGATAACTACGGGTTCATCTCATATTCCACTCACCCCATTTGTGTTTTCGGCAGTATCAGAAAGCTCTTTGGTAGCTCAACTCCAGGCATATTCTGAGCACCTTGGAATACATGATGAGATTGACCCCTCTAACCTTGCCTGGACGCTCCAGGCGCGTAGAAGCGAGTTTAGCACCAAGGCAGCGTTTTCTGCATCAACTATTTCACAGCTGAAATTGATGCTCGACGCCAAGTTAGCAGAGACAAGTCGAAGCCCTGGCTCTACAGTCGGTGTACGGACAAGATCTGGCGCTGCCAAACCCGGCGTGCTGGGAGTCTTTACTGGGCAAGGGGCTCAATGGCCTGCTATGGGAGCGGAGATAATTCGTTCATCTGAGTTTGTACGGAGGCGAGTGCGAGATCTGGAGGAATCTCTTGCCACTCTTCCACCCGCAGATCGACCAACGTGGAAGCTTGGGGAGGAAATGCTCGCCGAAGGTGATGCATCACGTATATCTGAGGCTGTGATGTCTCAGCCGTTGTGCACTGCCCTCCAGATATTGCTCGTAGACCTCTTGCGCAAGGCGGGCGTTCGCTTCACTGCCGTTGTGGGCCACTCCTCCGGCGAGATAGCCGCTGCCTATGCTGCTGGCTTCATCTCCGCCCGCGATGCCATACGAATTGCGTACTACCGAGGACTGATCGTTCAGAAAGCGCAGCAAGGCGCCATGCTCGCAGTTGGAACCTCATTGGAAGATGCCGAGGAACTTATCAATCTGCGAACATTTCGCGGACGCCTAGCCGTCGCAGCTCACAACTCCTCTGCGAGCGTGACCATTTCCGGCGATACGGAAGCCGTTGTACATGCCAAGAGAGTCTTCGACGAAGAGAAGAAGTTTGCAAGGTTACTGAAGGTGGAAAAGGCCTATCACTCCCACCACATGCTGCCGTGCGGTGACGATTACATTAATGCATTGCAAACGTGCGCAATCGAGGCTGAACTAAACCGCGGCAGTGAAAGCTCCTGCGCTTGGTTTTCCAGTGTTTTTCCCAGTTCTGAGCCTGTCAATGACACTAAAGGATTGCATGACACTTACTGGAGGGATAATCTGGCCAGTTCGGTTCGTTTTGCCGATGCTGTTCGCAACGCTATCGCCATCGACGACCAGATTGGCCTCGTCGTCGAAGTCGGCCCTCACCCAGCACTTAAAGGCCCTGCGGTGCAGAATATTTCTGATGTGCGATCCGCATCTCTGCCATACTGCGGGACTCTCAGTCGAGGGAAGAGCGATGTGGAGGCCTTTTCAGATGCTCTGGGATTTCTGTGGACGCATATCGGGTCTCAAGGAGTTAATTTCCAGTCATACCACCGCGCCGTCCAAGGAGAATCAAATAAACCACAGCTGATAGTAGGACTACCATCGTACCGATGGCAACACGGACGGTCTCACTGGAGCGAGTCGCGCCGGTCGCGCAGGCTCCGTAGTCGGAAACAGCCCCCTCACGAGCTTTTGGGCTCTTTGGCTCCCGACTCCAATCCCCATGATCTACGATGGACCAACGTTCTCAAGCCATCCGAGATCTCATGGTTAGATGGGCACAAGCTCCAGGGCCAGAGGGTCTTTCCTGCTGCAGGTTATGTGGCCATGGCATTGGAGGCGTCTAGGTCTCTTGAGGAGCAAAACTTTCCGATCGAGCTGTTTGAGCTGCAAGACCTGTCCATCCCCAGGGCCATCACATTCGAGGATGCCGACAACTCGGGAGTTGAAACTCTTGTCACTTTGACAGGAGTACATCGTCAGGGCTCATTCACCGAGGCGCAGTTTTCCTGTTACGCGCTTCCGATTACTAGCACAGGCTCTGAGCGCGAGCTCGAGCTTATGGCGACGGCTACCGCAAAGGTTACGTTCGGAACTCCTGCCGAGGATGCCCTGCCATTCACACCGCAGGAGGATTACAACATGGCTCCGCAAGATCCTGCCCGTTTTTACTCATCCCTGGCTGAGTTTGGATATGGCTATTCTGGCTCTTTCACGACTATACGATCGATGCAGCGGAGACTCAACTACGCCACCGCTTTAATTGACTCGTATTCATACGTTGATACCGATCTTTCTATGTATTTGGTTCACCCGTCTACGCTAGATATGTCGTTCCAGTTAGCCATTCTGGCCTACTCTGCTCCAGGGGACGGTCAGCTCTGGTCTCTCCACGTTCCGACGTCTATCCAGAATATCCGAGTGAACCCCATGGCGTGTGTTTCGATGCCGAGGACTGGACGATCGGTGGCGGCCTGTGCTGTAGTAGACAGCGCCTCCAACTCCTTCTCGGCTTACATCGATCTGCTTAGTGAGGACAACCAGAGCAGCATGGTGCGGATCGAGAATCTGGCTATCAAGCCGTTTGCCCCTGCAACTGAAGCTGATGATCGCGTAATGTTCACGCTTACCAAATTTGATCTGGCTGGTCCAGATGGGTCATCTATTGTCGAGGGAACACGACCATCAGCTGATGAAGTCGAGGCGGCTAGTGCATGCGAGAGAATCTCCTACTACTACCACCGCAAGTGGAAGTCTACAATAACTGACGCCGAGTGGGCTAATGGCCCACCACACCAATTGCTGCTCCGAGACTGGGTTAACCATACGCTTTCCCTAGCCTCTGCTGGGCGGCACCCGAGTTTGAAGAAGCAGTGGTCAGAAGACAGCGATGAGTTCATCAAGGCGCTTGCTCTAAAACACTGGCGCCATGTTGACATAAGACTTCTTACTGCTGTCGGTGAGAATATGGCTGCCTCTGTGCGAGGGGAAACAACAATTCTCGAGCATATGTTGGGTGATAATATGTTGGATGAGTACTATGAGAAGGGCCCGGGGTTATCCACCTACCATTATCTTTTGGCAACTATGATGAAGCAGATTACTCACCGGTATCCTCACGCCAAGATCATCGAGATCGGTAAGGCTCCTTAAAATTACGCAAGGAATTACTTGTCCCTCTAATTAACATTCATTTTTAGGTGCTGGCACGGGCGGCGCTACAAAGCCGGTGCTTGAGGCCATTGGGTCCACCATGTCGTCCTATACGTATACTGATATATCGCCGGCGTTTTTCGAGAAAGCCGCAAAGGCGCTCGCATCCCACAGCCACAAGATGTCTTTCCGAGTTTTGGATATCGAGAAGCCCCCAGAGTCTCAAGGGTACGAGCCGCAGTCTTACGATGTGGCCATTGCATTCAATGTGCTGCACGCAACCCGGTCGCTGGAGACGACGTTGACCCACACCCGGCAGCTCCTGAAGCCAGGTGGCTATCTAATGCTGCTCGAGTTCACCAACAACGATCCCATACGCTTTGGTACAACCATGGCTGGGCTTCCAGGTTGGTGGCTGGGCGTTAACGATGGCCGCGCTATGGCGCCAACTGTGACGACTCCCGTGTGGCATAATACTTTGCGCAAGGCCGGATTCGGAGGAGTGGACACAGCAACGCCCGAGATCGACGGTGTCACCTGGCCCATCTCCATTCTAGTGGCACAGGCTGTCGATGACCGTGTACACTTTTTGCGACGACCTCTTTCTTCAGCTGCTTCGTCGATCCGTTCTTCGTCCTCCATTCGCATCGAGAGCCTCGTGATCCTCGGAACTGGAACTTTGGTGAGCTCACGCATCGCCGAGGGGGTTGCCGAGCACCTAGAGCGCTTTTGCGATGAGATCACTGTCTTGGACGGCCTTCCCACCGAAGAAGAGGCCCTTGGGTTGAACCCGCTTAGCACTTTCATCAACCTTGTGGACCTCGATGCCCCTATTTTCAAGTCTGTGACTTCAGAAAAGATAGAGGGCCTCAAGCGCATGTTTGACTCTGCCAAGCATGTGCTGTGGATTACTCAAAAGGCTCTTGAAGAACAACCGTATCACATGGCCAGCATAACGTTTAGTCGCACGGTACGCAGAGAAGCGACACACATCAGTCTGAACCACCTGGACATCTCTGATCCGAGCCGACCAGATACCTCAAGATCCATCGCAGAGCACCTGTTGCAGCTATACGCCCTCGATGAATGGGAATCAAACCCCGAGAACCAGCAGAGCAGTGGACAGCTTCTCTGGTCGAAAGAGCCTGAAATGTTCCTTGACAATGGCAAGCTCAAGATCCCGCGACTCATTGCCAACACGGATCAGAACGCCAGGCTCAATTCCTCAAGGCGCTACATCACGAAAACAGTACAGACATCGAGTGTGAGTGCCAATGCCGAAGTCTTGCAGCCCCTGGGTGATAGTCTACCCGACCTCGTAGAGCTTGTGATCCCCAGCCGGGCACAGAATGTTGAAGCACACAGCTGTCTCGTCAACATTGAGAGTTCAAGCATGATGGCGCTCAGTGTAAGCCAAGATACTTTTCTGTTTCTCGCTGCAGGTACAGATGCCACTACAGGCGGCCATGTTGTTGCTCTCTCCGCAACCAACTCTTATAAAACGGCTCCGATTGCGCGCTTCGACGTGCCAGCGGATGTGTACAGCAGTAATACCAATACAAGCGCCCTAGTAGCTGCAGTTGTTGGTGGGCTTATTGCTGACTCAATTGTTCAACATGTATCATCGGGGGCTCGAATCTTAGTACACTGCTCGAGCCATGAGCACGCTCTTGTTTCAGCTCTGCGTCACAGTGCCGCTACGAAAGGGGTTCACCTAATTTTGACTGGCTATGGCCGCTCAATTGGGGATTGGCAAGGCCAAGACGTAACTCTCATCCAGCTGAATCCACGAGAGTCCCAACATAGCCTGCGGCGAAAGCTTGAACTGGCGCATCCTACCCACTTTATCAACCTGAATAACCGCGGTGGACAGGTGGGTTCGGGTTCAAACGACTTTAACCTCAAGATCACCCAGTCGCTTCCTACTAGCTGTAGATCCATCGATACGGCCAATTTCTTCCAGCGTCACTCCTTACTTCCAAAGTCGGTTGATAAGAAAACGCTGGCGCGGCAGCTTGAGGCTGCTGTCCTGCGATCTCTGTTAGCAACGACTTCCAGATCACAGACCCTGCCACCTAGTCATGTAATCCCCCTGCACCAAATCCGAGAAGCGAGCATAGACTGCCACGCGACAAGCACGGTTAGTTGGCCTTTGGATGGACCTATCGAAGTGCGCGCATATCCCGTGGATGCAAGTGGACTCTTCTCCCGGGACAAGACCTATCTACTTATCGGCCTCAGCGGTCAGATAGGCCAGTCACTCTGCGACTTCATGGTGTCCAACGGTGCAGGTTGTGTGTGCCTTACGAGCCGCCGCCCTAAAATTGATGAGAGGTGGCTTGCATCTTTCCAAGGGTCTGGCGCACAGGTTAAAGTTCTCACAATGGACGTCACGGACCAGAGCAATGTTGAAGACGTGATAAAAGACATAAGGGCCAGCTGCCCGCGTATTGCAGGTGTAGCTCACGGGGCCATGGTGCTGTCCGATGCGCTCTTCTCCAAGATGACAGCAGACGAGATGACCCGAGTCTTGGGTCCCAAGATCGACGGAGCCAACCATCTCGATGAGATATTCAGCAACGATGACCTGGAGTTCTTCGTACTGTTCTCATCTGTTTCGTGTACAATGGGTAATGTTGGTCAGTCCAACTACGCTGCCGCCAACGGCTACTTGAATGGATTGGCCCGTCAGAGGCGCAAACGTGGCCTAGCAGCATCTATCTTCGACATTGGCCGCGTGGCTGGTCTGGGCTATATTGAGACAATAGGTCAGCACCTGCTAGATCAGCTTCTCGCATTGGGGCTCCAGTCTATCTGCGAGTCTGACCTGCGCCAGGCTTTTGTGGAGACTATAATATCGGGCTATGCTAGCCCTAACGATGAGGGCGATGTGTCACAAGCAGTGGTCACCACAGGTATTCGCTGCTTCCGTGACGACGAGGACGTTAAAGGTCCGTGGTTCACTAACCCTCTATTCTCTCACCTGATAATTGAGAGTGCCAACACCGGATTCGGGACCCGGTCGGAGCAACAAGGGCAGTCCGCAAAAGCTTCACTTCGTGTCAGCCTGCAGATCTCGCAGGCGACAAGCATGGAGCAGGCCGGGATAGTCTTGCAAGGTAAGTTTTGCGCGTGATTCAACACGATGAACTCGCATATTGCGCACCTGCTGATTAGGATCCTACAGAATGCTTCGCCGATAAGTTGAGGGTAATCTTGCAAACTTTCGATCAGACTATCGATCACAATGTCCCTCTCGTGCAGTTGGGAATCGATTCTCTAGTCGCGGTTGAGGTTCGCTCGTGGTTCCTAAAGGAATTGAAAGTGGATGTCCCAGTTCTCAAGGTGGTCGGTGGCGCCTCCCTAGCTGAACTGTGCCAAACAGCACTCGAGAAGCTGCCAAAGGAACTTCTCGACAGCATTGGAAATGAAAAGGCTAAACCTCGACTAACAGTGGCGGCCGGCGAAGCTGGAACTCAACTCCCTGTTCAATCATCTGTTCAACAGAAGCCTGTAGATTCGGGGCCGGCCTCTTCGGTCTCCGATACTGACTCAACCCAGGGAACTGAAAACACCCCCAACGTAGAAAGAACGTCGAGAGCGACTACACCATCTCCCACTAGATCTGCCTCTCTTGCTGCATCCGGCACGAAAACAAAAACGACGCCTGTTGAAAAGTCCTTCGTACAGGAAAAGACACTAACAGTAGAGACCTCAGCTCAGCCGACACAGTCAACTGTGCCATCAAGGCGGTTCCTCAAAAGTGTGCCAATTTCGCTTGCGCAGTCCCGATACTGGTTTCTTCACCACCTCCTCGATGATCAGAAAACTTCCAATGTAGCCTTTTATTATCATGTCCAGGGCAATTTACGCATTAACGACCTAGAGAGGGCATTGCGTGTGGTTACCAGCCGGCATGAATCACTGCGCACTTGCTTCACAAAGGACGACGCAGATGCTGCCCATGCATACCAGAGCATTTTGGCTCGCTCCCGAGTTCAATTAAAGTGCGAAAAGGTCGCCAGTGTGGACGAAGTCGTCGAACGGTTTGCCAGATTGAGGGAGCACGACTTTGACCTGGCCAGCGGCGAATTATTGCAAATTGTGCTCTTGACACTGTCACCATCGTCACACTATCTCTTAGTGCACCACCACCATATCCTCATGGATGGCGCGAGCGTACGCGTCTTTCTAAGTGACTTAGAGAAGGCATACGCGGGACAGCCCCTTGGGCCGTTGCCTCGCCAGTACCCCGACTTCTCCATGGCACAGCGGCAAGCATTTGAAAGGGGGGAAATGAGCAAGGAGCTGCAGTTCTGGAGAGAAGTGTTCCCGACTGGCGAGCAGCCACACGTCCTGCCGCTATTGCCCATGGCCCGGACCAGCTCACGCATTGTGATGAAGCAGTTTGACACCCACGAAGTGCACTGCAGATTGGACCCAGAGGTGGCGTCGAAGATCCGACTTGCAGCCAAAAAGCAGCTATCGACCCCATTCCACTTCTACCTTGCAGCGTTCTATACCATGCTCTTCCGCCTTACCAACGCCGACGAATTAACTATCGGTATGGCCGACGCTGCTCGTAACACCGGAGATATACTGGGTAGTATTGGCTTCTTTCTCAACCTCCTTCCCCTGAGATTCCGCCACCAGCCGACCCAGCGTTTCGACGAAGCTATCTCCAATGCACGAAAGACCTCTCACGCCGCATTGGAAAGTTCCCGCCTTCCGTTTGATGTGCTCTTGACTGAGCTAGGCGTTCCTCGCTCCGCCTCTCACAGCCCTCTATTCCAGGCTTTTATCGACTACCGCCAAGGCAGCCCGGAGAAGCAGGTCTGGGGCAACTGTCAGCTCGAAATGCAGGAGTGGCATTTAGGAAAGACGGCTTACGACATCACCGTGGATGTTACGGATACTGCTGCAGATGCGGTTATCATGCTCCGAGTGCAAAAGAGTTTGTATGACCTGACAGCGGCAAATTTACTGCTTGAAACATATGTCCACTTCCTGCATGACTTTGCCTCGGATACTTCGCTCACGCTGAGTGCCCCTCCTCTCTTCAGCAATGAGATGCTGACCCGTGCAGTTGAGGTTGGTCGCGGTAAGCTATTCTCACTGAAACCATAAGCGATAATGTTACCCTTGTGGCTAATTTTCCTTTTCGCATGTGTCAGGACCCAATATGGTCTCAGACTGGCCCAACACGCTCCCACATCGGATTGATGACATTGCTCAGAAGCATCCGAACCGAGTCGCCCTCATGGACGGCCTTGAAAACACGCTCAGCTACTCGGATATGATGAGTCGCGTTGAAGCTATTTCTGAGGCACTGCAGGCGGCTGGTGTTCAAGCCGGGGAGCACGTACTTGTCTTCCAGCAAGCTGCAACCGACTGGATTTGCTCCATGCTCGCTACCATGCGCATCGGGGCCGTATACATTCCTATGGACCTGCGCAACCCGGTAGCTCGACTGTTAACCGTGGCGGCAGATTGCGTCCCAGCCGCGATCCTCGCCGATGCGGTCACGGTGGGCGCCGTGCCAAAGCTCAACGCATCACACGCCCGCATCATTGATGTATCCAAAGTACCATTATCACCTACATCAGGTCACGTAACAAACCTCGCGCGGGCAGACGCCCCCGCAGCCATACTATACACTAGCGGCTCGACGGGAACGCCTAAGGGCATCAAGATATCGCACATGGGCCTCCGCAACGAGATTGAGGGTTATACCAAGACATGGAAGCTTGGGGCGGAACGTGTGATGCAGCAGAGCGCTTTCACCTTTGACTTCGCCTCCGACCAGATATTCACAGGCCTCGTCAACGGCGGTATGGTCTACGTCGTACCCTATGATGCACGTGGTAGTCCTCTCGAGGTCACCGAGATCATCCGGCAACATGGCATCACATACACTAGAGCCACTCCGTCCGAATACCTGCTCTGGATGCAATACGGCGGTGAAAGCCTCCGCCAGGCTTCGGCGTGGCGCTATGCATTCGCTGGGGGCGAGACATTGACCAGCACGGTCGTAAAGGAGCTCGCTAAGCTTGGAAATGCACAGCTGCGCTTCTTCAACTCTTACGGTCCCGCTGAGACCTCCATCTCGTCTTGCAAAGCTGAAGTGGATTACCGCGCGCTGTCTCTGGACAGCGCAGCTCGTATTCCCTGTGGATACTCTTTGCCCGCCTACTACACGTATATTGTAGACGAGAACCTACGGCCACAGCCCATCGGTATGCCCGGCGAGGTTTGCATTGGCGGCGCTGGCGTGTCATTTGGCTATCTTAATAACCAGGAGCTCACCAACCAGCGGTTCATCCAAAACCCCTTCGTGTCAGCTGATGACACAGCTCGGGGCTGGACGCGTATGTACCGTACAGGCGATATCGGCCACCTGAATGCAGATGGGGCCTTGGTGTTCCACGGTCGTATGGATGGTGACACGCAGGTCAAGATACGCGGGTTACGTATCGATCTAGGAGATATTGAGAGCAACATCGTTACGACTGCGCAAGGGGCACTCAAAGAGGCAGTGGTGACAGTACGCGATGGCGAACCACAGTTTCTGGTAGCTCACGTCGTCTTTACGTCGCAATATGCGGGCTCAGACAAGGAGAGCTTTCTGGAGCGACTTCTCAGCCAACTCCCCGTTCCCCAATACATGGTACCTGTGGTAGCTATCTCGGTCGATGCGCTCCCACTTACCAACCACTCCAAGGTTGATCGAAAAGCAATCAATAATCTGCCATTGCCACGCAGAGTCAAACGAGTAAGCAGGGATTCCGATATGACGGAAACCATGACGCGGCTCAGCGGCCTCTGGCAAGAGGTTGTGGGACCCAAGATTCAAGAGCTTGGTCTAGAAATTGGACCATCCACAAATTTCTTCCGCGTTGGCGGCAACTCTCTTCTGGCTATTCGGCTCCAGTCTCGCATCCAGAAGGCCTTCTGTATAGCCCTTCCGCTCGTTAAGCTACTTAGCGCGAACACGTTGGCAGAGATGGCGGAGAAGATTGGGGAGGCCGCGAGGGTCACGGTCATCAATTGGGACGAAGAGACGGCCCCGCCCGCAATTCCCGGGTTCCTTGCAGATGTCGGTACAACTTCCCAGGACCACCATGAAAAGGGCAAGTCAGTGGTTGTCACAGGGGGGACAGGTTTCCTTGCGCGGCATCTCCTTCCCATCCTTGCCGCAAGTTCAGATGTCGCCACCATTCATTGCATTGCGGTGCGGGAACGAGGCCCCAATGACCAACCGCGGAACCTACCCCTCGTAGACAAGATCACTTGGCACCAAGGAGACCTTAGTATGCCACTGCTTGGGCTCGAGCAGACTGTATTCGAATCCCTCGCTGCCAAAGCTGATGTGATTATTCACTTGGGCGCAGCCCGTTCCATATGGGACAACTACCACGTCCTCCGGGCCAGCAACGTCCATCCAACACGGGAGCTGGTAAAACTGGCGTCTCTGCGCCGCGTTCCCATCCACTTTATTTCCACCATCGGGGCGTCACTAACCAACCCTGCCACGGCCACCATCGTCCCGGCATCTCCTGCCCCTTCAGCTGATGGTGCTGACGGCTATGTTGTATCTAAGTGGGCGAGCGAACGCATCCTCGCTCGCGCCGCGGAATCGCTCGGCGTCCCTTCCGCCGTCTACCGGTTCGTGCCTGCAAGCGAGCCGGAGCCGGCGCCCAAACGGCTTCTAGACGAACTCGCCCGCTTTGTGGGCACCTCAGGTTGTGTGCCAGACCCTAGTGGCTGGGCAGGCCGGTTGTACATGACTCCGGCCGAAGAGGTCTCACGGAGATTGTCTGCAGCTGTTCTGTCGGGTGATAAGAACAAGGATGCAAAAGTGGAACACTACCAGTGTGATATCACGCTCACAGGCGATGAGATAATCAATCATGTGTGCAGGGAGAATGAAGATGGCAATCTCGAGAAGATTCCGCTGCTCAAGTGGTTCGGCCACATCAAAAAGCTTGGCTTCGACTACTTCATTGCATCGCATGAGGCGACTGTTGGCGGTGAAACGGGTGGAGGAGGGCTGGGCTCAAGAAGGTGAAAACTAATGAGGATTTCGTTACTCTAATCTAGGGGATGGATAGGTTACTTGGTCGATTGCTTCTTTTCCCGTACTTTATTTCTTATTTTATGGCTACTGGTCTGGTTGAGGCTTCTCTCTAAGAATATGACTTTTTATTTCTTCATAATAATATTCAACAATTGATCTAACTATGTTATAATGTGGATTACGAAAATGTCGAGATTTACACTCAGGCAGCAACTTGTGAATAGCCTATAGCTTTAGCACATTGTGACTAATATCTCTGGTATTATCAAGCTGCGTAGAGGCCTCGAGGGTGCCGATAGGTTTGTTGTCAAATGCCAACTTATCCTACAGTGGGCTCAGCCTTTCAAGACTGCGTCTTCTTAGCCTTCTTGATATTCTTCCATTCAATCGAGAGGCTCCCAATAATGGTCAGGGCTGACATGACCACGGCCACCAGGAATACGCGGGTCAAGGCGTTATTGTATGCAACCAACACCGCTTGTAGATCTTGTGACGTTACCAGAGATCGCAGTTGGGTTGCTCCCACGGAAGCAATACGGGAGATATCGAGGGTACCATTCGGAAATGCTGCTTCAAGGTTCTGTATGAGTTTATTTTGTAGCACAGCTTGTCCGATCGCAATGAATATAGCACCGCTTAATGTTTGGACAAGTATGACGATGGAAGCTCCGGATGGGATGTCCGCTTTGGGTAATACAGTCTGTATTGCGACCTGAGGTTGTTGCTGGCCCATGCCAATTCCCAGACCAGTCAAGGCTTGGTAGCCGACCCAATGGGAGAAACTGGTGTTTATAGTCCAGGTCGTCATCAGGCCCTCTCCAATAGGTGTAAAGATGGACGCGAGTAGCATGAAAGGGCCGTCTGAATTTTCCAACAATTAGTTGTCTCGAATCAATATAAAATGATTTTAGCCAAGAATGACCTACAATATCCAAATTTTGTGACGAGGAACCCGACCAGATTGGCCATGATCACAACTGCTAAGATAAACGGAAGTAGGCTGATGCCGGACGAGGCAGCACTAGCATTACGGACAACTTGTTGCCAGAAAGGGATGTAGTACACAAGCAAGAAAAATGAGGCTCCGTTGCAGAACGCGTTCCACGTGGCTGCCGCAACACTCCTCCGTGTGACAATGTGGATGGGTAAAGTAGCCTCAGCACCTTTCCAATATTCGAAGGCGACAAAAGCAATTGCCAATATGCCGAAGAGCACGAACAACACAATGATCCGGGCATTGTTCCAAGAATAGGTCGAACCGCCCCACTGTAAGGCGAGTAAGAGGCACGTAACGGTTGGTATGAAGATGAGCAGACCGATGAAATCAATCTTCTTGAGCTTCTCCGTAAGAGTAAGGGAGTTGAGCATTGGGCGCTCAATGGGCGGCAGAAAGAGAAAGAGGGCCGCCATGGTGAAACCACCAAAGGGCAGGTTGATGTAGAAACACCACCGCCAAGTCAAGTCCGTGGTGAAAATTCCGCCCAGAATGGGTCCCAGGACGGCGGCAACGGCGAAGACCATGGCAATGGAGGAAATGCATATGGGGCGAATACGCAGAGGGAAAACGTGACCGATGATGGTGTAGGCTCCTGACGTTACTCCGGCGCAACCTACCCCTGAAATAGCGCGACCGGCGATGAGGGCATTGCTAGTGGGCGCGAGTGCACATATCAACGACCCGAGCTCGAAAATAAATATCGCCATAAGTACTGTGTATTTAATGGAGAAGTTTGAATAGATACGGCCATAGAAGAGCTGGAACGCTGATGTCGTTAACAGATAGCCTGTATTGTTATTTTTGGTTTAGTCCATCAATGCAGAGAAAAGGGGCCTATTCTGGTGGGAATTTCGAGTGTCGAAGAGTTACATACTGCTTCCATACCATCCTTCATCTGATACACTGTGAAACTCATCTGTAATGCTGGGAATTGCATTGGATACAATGGTTTGGTCCTATAATTGGTTTCCGTGAAAGTCAGCTTGCTGGTGTAGCCGGAGGAAACTTCGCGACTGCAGCTGGAGACTTACAAGTGAGTACAAGAAAACGGCGAACCACAGTCCAACCCAAATAATCAACAGTCTTGGCCAATTTATAGGTTCCTCGTTGGAACTTTGCCCTGATTTTTTACCTGGGTCTTCCTGCGGTGTTATCTGTTCTGCATTTTCTTGCCCTGCCTTCTTTTCTGGTTCTCCCTGACCTGGCTTCTGTTCAAGGTCTTGTGAATCGTGTTTCACCACCCCTGAATTTTGCGGCCTCGGCTGATCGGGTTTGTCTGCAGCGAGGGTTGTTGATTGCTGGGAGCTGTCTTCTGAAGCCATCTTTAGGCCACCCGGAACCAAATACACACAAAATTGAGGTTTTTCTTGACAACGAGGAGAAATAAAGTGGTCAACAACAAAAGACCAACGTTGCTATCGAGCTCTGTCTGAATGGAAACTTATGACATATCCAGACTTTATGTTCCGAACCACACATAAGAGGCGAGCCAATCACAAGCTGAAAATTAAAGTATTGGCAGGGATCGCGTTGCCTTCCGAGAGAGGTTTAGCGCCCGCATCGCCAATTGCAGATCTCTCCCAGTGCCAATCGCTCACTCTTTTACCCTTATACTCTCAGTCAACACAGTGTAACTACACCATGCGAATCCCTTTGATCTTGGTAGCCACCTACGAGCCTACAATGGAGCTCACAAACACGCCCTGGTGCAATGCTTTTAACTAATTGTAGAGCCGATGATTGCTTACCCCCTTGTCCTCGGATCCGAGGTTGTCCTCGCATGGGTGTCTTTCAAGACGCCTTGCAATGTGTCCAATCACAAGCGACACCTACGTTTCCAATGGCTTTAATCCATATTAGGAAAATGTTGAAGCAGACTTCAGTTTGCAGATCTGTCATGTCTATGTTATGACACATTACAAAGGGAATGGTGTTCTTGAACAAAGGTAATGGCGAGCTCTATGTGTGCCTTTCGGAACCCCGCAGTAAGACGGCCAGCCGAGCAGCGGAAATCGGACGGTAATGGTAAACTCGGAACCTCCGATAATTACAAGCCCCGAAACTCGTAAGATTAGTACGGTGGTGACTTTGAACCTGAACCCGGCCGCATACCAGGCATATCTCAATGCTGCCTCTTCTTGAACTCCGTTTTGAAACTAGGTTCTATTGATTATCTTTTCTCTTTATTAGTACTCTTCCTGTTGCTGGGACAGTTTTGGTAAGCTTTCGGGATCATTACATCGAAACCAGTCGTCCGAGGCTTTGTCTACATGAACACGAAGTGGTTGATTCAGAGTTAGAATTGGATAGCACTGAAGTAGCCAGTGTATGTAACCCCGACAAATTCCGGTTCAAGGTTTATAGATCAACGTCGTGATCGAATGAGTTTGCGCGTCTCTCACATTGATATCTGTTCTTCTCACAACACACTGATTGTAGTTGCACTAAATGTGTATCATATTTTCCATTCAGCGCACAAATAACCAGCCTAGCAACATTGAATGTATGGCTTTCTGTTCAGAAAATCTAGACCGACTTCACTTTAGCTCCAATCCCCATCGAGTACTGTCGGCTCGCCCCTCTCCTTCTGTGCCAATAGCGTGTCGGCAGTCCACGGGCGGTAGTCAATACCGGGCGGTATGTTGGTGTTCTTGAACGGCGTGCCCTTCTGGAGATGATCCAGCGCCTCCGCGAACCGCTCCTTTGCGTAGGCTTCAGCATCGTGCGTAACAATCCAACGACTGTACCTGAGGAGATTCTGGCCCTTGCCACGGAAAGCCTCGGAGTACAGACCGAACGCCTGGAGGCATGAGGTGCGTTCGAATCGGAGGAGGTTAGACACACGCGTTGCCCAGGGAACTTTGAAGCCGGAGAGCAACACGCACGTCGCCAGCGACGCTGCATCTTCCATCGCCTGTGTGGCGCCGGCGCCCGAGCTGGGATGGTATATGTGCGCTGCGTCGCCAACCTGTATAATACGACCCGAGGACGAGGTCCACGTCGGCTGCGGCTCGCGCATCGAAATCTGATAGTCGATAGCCTCGCCAGGAGGCGTCAAACGGATGACCTCCGCCACGGCAGGAGGAAGTTCGGGGTGAGCAGCCAGGAATTCCAGCATCCTCGAGGGAGATGAGTATTTATCCCAAGACTCAACTGAGTGACCGTCGTCCTATATAGGTACAAGCTTTCTGTTAGCTCTTGGAAAGTTCGGCTGTTAGATGAATCAACTTACCTTGCGATGAGCGCCCCACCCGATCTCAAGCTTGAACCGCCAGACAAATAGTTGCATGTCCTGTGGCCTACAGAAGTCAAATTCGGGGATTAGCGAAGTCTTATCAAAACGAAATCCAACAAACGGAATGCAAAGCAAGGTTGGATTGGCTCACCGCCCTAGATATATACACATCATAGAACCCCTGTCTGCCGGGTACGTTTGCTGAATAAGATCATTATCAGCCGCCACGTCGGGTGGGTACGAGGCGCGAAACGCAGCAGTCCCAACCGGCTTTATGGGAACTTCCTTGCCGTACACTAGCTTGGCGCTCCGGCTCTGCACGCCGTCCGCTGCGACAACGAGGTCAGCCTTCAGACGCGTGCCGTCAGTGAGCACGACGCCGGCCCCTTCTTCGTCGTTATCAAAGTACGACTCGACTTCGCGGCCGTGTTCAACGACCACGCCGACGCGTCGCAGCTGCGACAGCATAGCCGCATAAATACGCGGTCGGGACGTTTCTTGCGGAGCAGTACCGGGAAGGAGCTCGGCGCGGGCGGACTCGCTCAGCAACTCCCGTATAGGGAAGTTCGTAACCTGGGTGCCATCGTACTTGTACACGTATAGCTGGGGGAACTCTCCTATAGTGTTGTTCTCGCGCATCAGGCGGGGGAACTTGCGCAGGGTGGAAAGACCGCTAGGGCCGAGCAGAAATCGGTCGCCTTATGACAGTGCTTTAGTACGCAGCATCTCTCCCAAAGAAGTGCACCGCGGACGATGCTACTGACCTGTCAGAATCTCCTGCGGCCGTTTCTCAAGCACCCGGACCTCACACCCAATGCGCCAGAGCTCACGCGCCGCAGACAGCCCCCCTATGCCAGATCCCACCACGATTACAGAGACTCCATTTGGTGGGAGTTGTTCTACAGCTTCTGGCACACTGGCTTGGCCATTACCGTTGGCCTCTGCTGACGACATGGTTGTAAGTAGCGACGAAGAGAGTTGTGAAATTGAACGCTTCTCGTCGTGCGAGAGGTTACGTAATGGGATGCTCACGCGCAAGTGGTCAAACTGAGACGGGTTATACCAAGCGCAAAACGAGCAGCATCATTTATTTGCTTTCTATATCTCTCTTCTCTTATCGGTTTTCTCTACCCTTCCCGTGGAATCTCCCTCGCTATACATGTTTGCAACTTTGGTGTAGCCCCAATAATTTAATCACCGAAGGTCGGGGATTTGCGAACTCATTCGGAGAATTGTCATAAGCGCAACACCCCGCCCCGTACCGGGCCCGCGTGTGCGTTGGCCCCCAAATGAACAATCCAAAGACTCTATCCCAACTCCTTCGGTCATGATAGGGAAGGATAGTAACAAAGCGTAGCGCTATACGAGGCACCGGTTGTATAGAAGGGTGTTCGATAGGCAACACCGGCCGAAATCTTATCAATTTAGTTGGATGCTTTCAGTAGCAGTCACATAACAATCTTTACCGGAAGCTCTCTCAAAATCCGTGTTACCTACCGGTCCCTTTGGCTTGGAGGTGGGTCGTCGCTTGCTAAATCTCGGCGACCGATGCGGTGAGACTCGTAAGGACCGAATTCTTCGGACCGGATAATATTGAAGAACCCGACAGTGCCACTGCTTCTCTGCATGTTCGGCCGGAACGATTCGCATCAGCCGTTTCAACGTAGGGTGGTGAGTCGATTTTTGATCAATTCACGCGCTCTGTTCAATTCACCAGACTTTCACGTGAATTGCAGCTTGTCTAGCTGAATCAATTATACATTGAGAGAAATTGGTTGTAAAAGAAACTGTAGAATATTTGATCATGAGGTGGTATTCTAAATACAATGTATATATATACCATCCGCTTCGTGGTTATTGCATCGCTAAGCGGTAGTACGTTAAAGTCAAATGGGCAGCAGTAGATAAATAGCCATCTTTATACTTGGCAGCCTCGGAAAATCCACTCCCAACTCGTTTAACTCGTCCTACTTTGCGCTTTCCAGGTCTTTTGTCGCAGAACAGCTAGTGGGGTCGATTTCAGACCTTCAAACCCCAGCTTCTCAATCTCCCCTACCTTCCACTTCCCGAGTAACTTCTCGCGCCGCCAGGCGTATACGTTGACCTCAGCGTTACTGCTTGTTCCCTCATTGACCTTGGCGCGAGGGATCTCCTTTGGGGGGATTTGCACGATGTATAGGTGCTCATCGTCGTCGTCGGCGTCGGACTTAACCAGGTCCTGAGCTGTGATGTTATCGGAGGGGAAAACCTCTCCAGTACCTTCGTGATGATAAGATAATTGCAAGTGGGTTGCTGGATACAGGGGGTCTTTGTCTCGGGCAGACGGTAAGGACAAAGTAAAAAACAGAGGTGAGGTAGCAGCTGCGATAGAAGGAATCTTCGGGGATCGAAAAGCCGAGGCCGGGGCGTCAACTGGTCGATCGGGCAGCGTGGGAGGCGTGAAGGAACGGACAGAGAGGCTGAATTGTGCCATGGCAGTTCGTGATAGTATGTAGTGCTCTGATGTGAACACGATCTCTACTTCTTAACACTTTATTCCGAATGCTTAGTCACCTATATGCTTTTCGTAGATGGCGAAGAAAGAATCATCCCCAAGAGATCTCGTGCGGGGTCGAGCTTATCGTCAAGTTGTTATCGTAAGCGAAGGCACAGCACATATACTAGGCAGACAAACCAAGTATTAAAAAAGACAACCATCCATGATATTGCACAGAAGAGCTCCAGTAATAATGGGAACTATAATCATCCTACAACTGTTATTGATAGCTCTTAAATCGCTATATGCAGTAGTTATCCCAAATCAGAGCTCGACGAATTGCCGGTCTGGAGGACATGAAATGTGATGGACGAGAAACTATCCTAGCACCTCACGTCCCAAGAACAGACTCAGTCCCTCGATAGCTTGTTTTAGCTTTGTGTATACTGGCCATGAAATTCATGATGTGGTTTCCTCAACTATGATCTGGCCAAGTGTCTCGGTTGCAGAAAGATGTGCCATATGTCCGGCTGCGAGCCTAACGACCTTCGAACCTGCCGCGGTAGCCATCATCTCCTGTACTGGGATGGGCAGTAGCCTGTCCTCCTCACAGATTATGTATGTACTCGGAACGTCTCTCCAACCGCAGTAGGTAACCTTGGTTTTCCAGTGGTGGAGGACCGGTTGTACGCTCATCGTGGCCTGCCATTTCTCAGCCTCCTCTGCTGGTAGGTCGTGGAACAGAGACTCTGTAGAGTCTTTGCAAGTGCAGCTTCCATCATCCTGGGAATCATTAGCCTTTGGACATCACAACATAATTGTTATGACGTTGTACCTGGTCTACAATGAATGGGCCACCGAATTGGTCAGATCCTTCAGGAGCCACCCCTGCCGTTATGAAGATAATCTTGACTACGCCACCAGTCTTCTGTTGAGGTTCAAGAAGGTTCGCGGTAAGACCCTCCATGGCATTGCTCCCTATGAAACCTCCAGCAGAATGGAGAACGGCGACCACACCTTCTGACCCGGCAGCATCCACAACTGCCTTCAGGTCGGATCGAATTGCAGCAATGTCGTCAGCCATGGTGGGATTCCCGGGATATTTTGTTCCCGTACTCAGTAAAGAGGTGGTAAAGACTCGAAAGCCTGAATTCTCGAGCCAGGATCTCAGCGGCGCATAGGCTTCCGGTCCCTCCCAAAGTCCGGGAACGAGAAATAGTGTGGGCGCCATAGCAGGAAAGGAGTATGGATGAATTGAACGGGGGCCGTAAGTGACAGGAAGATAGATGGCAGTGTGTTAAGTCTAAACGTGTAAAGGACGGAAAATTTTGAAAATTTGATTCTTGTCCTCGACAGGCTTTATAACCTGCCACTTACCAGTCGATGCATATTACCTCTATGGCACATATACATTGGCTCCGAAGAGTTGTTAGGGCTATGCAAATTTCACGGCTACTTAGAAGATGCTACTAAAGCGGGTAGCTTTGAACCGTTGACTCAGTTCAAGGTCCTGTCTTACCGCATTCTGCTAAGGCCCAACAAAGCTAGGCAACCGAAACGCCACAAAAGCAACTTGAAGCAACCTTGGCGTTCCCAAAAGGGAAAACGATGTACCCACCAGGCGGCTTATTCGGACCAACTTTCATCCTCGCCATAGCCGCCGGGCAAATTGGATGGTTTCTGGAACCGCGTTGAGAAGACGGCACTCTCACATCTAACGCCAAAGTCTGAACGGAGCTCAACACTCCTCTCCCACTTCTGGGCTATGAATTGTACCACAGAGACGCCCACGCAGCTTTGAAACTCTATGCCCCGCCATCTCTCACCTCTCATCTGATCCAGGCTAAAGGCAGCAGATTGGCCCGGGATATCTCCGTCTACGGCAGCTAGACCATGGAGCCAAAAATATACGCATTTGTCCCCACGGACCACCGTGGCAAGCCAAGGGAATCAGACAGGTGGTTGATTCGCAGCCGTTGCATGTATGGGAAGAACCGGAAGCCCAATCTGGGATGCGTTGATGAGCATCAGTCTCACAGCATACGCCCCAAGCCACACTTCCGACGCAGGGAGGTGCCACTTACAATAACGAAGCAAGAAGAAGTCAGAGACATGGCCCTGCATGTCCCAAGGCCCCCTTGTACCAACCATTCTCTCGGGACTTTAGCCGATGAAATCCCCAACAAGTCCCGGCAATTCCTCTTTGAATGTCAGTGGTCCGCAGATATCTCAGCCCTCTTATGCCTTCCCTGTTCTTGTCTGGTGAAGTCCAGTCTCCTCGTTTTCTCCTTCCATGGTGTCCATTGTATCATTGTCCTGAGTGTTCCGAGCTGATCAATATTCCAGTTCTGACAAGTTCTAAGAACGTTTGGTTTCCAGCTGACCTCAGCATTGACATTGACGTAGACAAAGGCCTCTGTTTCCCATGGCTTTCGCAAGACCCAGCATACCTGCACTCGATACTCTTTGCCGCCTCGGGTATCCACGACTACTTTACCCATAAAGGCCTGAGTACGTTAACATTCTATCATTTGGGAAAGGCGATCAGTTTTATCCATCAGCACATGGACAATGTCGCCGGCCAGCTCAGAGACTCTACCGTGTCAGCAATCATCACCTTGGTCCTCTTATCATCCAACTTTGTCGACTATTCTAGTGCAGAGGTGCACGCTAAAGGACTCAGGCAAATCGTACGGCTTCGGGGTGGCTTAAGCGCATTCAGAAAGAATCCTAGCCTGCTCATCAAGTTGTGCCGGTCAGTCATCATACCCTGGTTTCTTTTTTACGTTTTAGTTCTTCTCTCTTTGAATCTAAAATTGATTTGCGAAAGTTGTTAGTGTCGACTTTGCGTATTATCTTCATACTGGTCATACACCCGTCTTTTTCGCCGATGCTATTGCCTTTTCATATTTTCCTGGAGGGTTAAATCTCGACGGAGGACCTGAAGATAACACTTTATTTAATATCCCCGAAGTGATCCAAGACCTCAGCGGTCAGAATATTGCCTGCCTCTTCCGAGATCTGCAAAGCTTCTCCAAGGATCTCAACGCTTTGAAGGAAAACGATCAGAAGCTCCCACAAGCTCGGTTCCAACAGCAGGTCTGTCGACTTCAATACCGACTACTACACTTGCAAGGGAAGTTAGAAAGCATCCTAGATGAGTGTCTTCGGCTGGCGATGCTGGCGTATTTGACGACTACATTTCAAATCCCCTTCAATGAAGTGCGGTATCCGCACTTAGCGAAACAACTCCGCACGTGTTATAGTGCCATTGAAGTTGCAGATAATCGACTACAGCACCTGGCGCTCTGGTTGCTTACCATTGGAGCCATTTCCCTCTATGGCCTACAGGATCCCTGGCTCCGGGAGCGATGGCGCATCGATATCCCGCAACGTCTGAACTGGGACGAGGCCAAGGAAACGTTACACACGTATCCTTGGATTGATTCCATTCATGGGAGCCTCGCAGAATCAGCATTTCATGTGCTACAGTACGGAATCGATCTGGGCCCTGGTGACTCTGAAGGCTTATGTGCTAGTGGCTGGGCCATCTGCTCACTTGAGTTATAATTCATTATACATGAGGCGCACAGGGATGTCTCCCTCTGTCTCATACTCTAGTAAGCACCTGGTTCTTGGCTCAAGGCTTCCGGCCCCAGACCCAAATGGAGCCGCAGTTCGCTTCCCGCTCGCTTAGTTCTTGGAATATTTCCTCTGCCAGCTTGTCCGCGTCCTCCTTGGTGCGCATACCTTCCATTCCTCCCTTCTCCACAAGTCCGTTGAGGGACTGCGTGGCGATGGCGCTCATGATGCGCGGCATGTGCGGCTGTATCTCCGGCTTCGTCAGGGAACTGTACTGCTTCTCCTCACAATCCGTGTATCCCGCGTCTTGGATGTGCTGCAGCAGCAGCAGGGGCATGCGCGGATCGCGGCCGACCTTGATGGCAGCGCGGCTGTCGATGTCCACGTAGCGGCTGAGGGCAGGACTTTGCGGGAAGCTGAACCAGCTGTGGTACCCGGTCTCCTCCCACAGGACCCAGCCGCCGGGCTTCAGGAGGGACTGCAGGTTCTGCGCTGCCGCTACCCACTGGTCAGCTTTTAGCGCGTACATGAGCAGTCGCACGTGCACCACGTCGTACAGCTCCTCGGGCGGCGTGAACGGCTCCAAGATGTTGCCGTACTGCAGCTTTACGTTGGAGGGCAGAGTCTCCGCAGCCGGGAACTTGGACACGTCAAAATCATAGCCGTCCAGCTGTGCGGTGGGCGGTAACTCTTTTGCTACGCCCCGGAGCCAGACGGCGGTACCCGTGGCTACGTCGGCCACACGCGGTGACGGTCCCACCTTTTTCAAGTGCTCCGTAATGATATCCGGAAAGTATTTGCCCGGCATGGCATGGAACAATTGCGTGTGCTGGTATTCAAGTCGGCTCTCCTCCAGCCCTTGGGCTCCATTGTTGAGGATGTAGACGGAAGCGGGCTGTGACATTGTTTTTGCTGTGGTGTCAATGCTTAGATGAAATTTGGGAGAGAGAATGAGGGTAAATTCCTTCAAATACACGTTTCAATGATAAGTAGAATTCGGTTGTCTACGTAGAACCTTACATGGGCATATATCTAAGCACTGGAGATGCTGCGCGCTCCGAACCACTGTTCTTTATATATTGTGCCCTGTTTTGCACCACATCGCCTCAAGAAGTAATAATTTCCTGATTGGATCCTACGTTAGTGCTTACCTCATGCTATCGTGCCTGTGGGTAGCGAGAGCCGATGGATTTATTCCCAGCTACCCTACGTGAATCTAGTTGCTCACCTGCCACCACCCCGCCCCGTACTGAGGCCATGAAATTTGTCCAACTACTGTGGTAGTACTCCATTCGTATGAAGACTTGTTAGAGTGGGGTAACTACGCATCAGCTTTCATCCTTGGAAAGGTTGGTCCTAATTACCACTCAATATTTCCATTGATATATGATCTCCGGTTTCAACTAGTCTCAGGTTGTGCCAAGATACTGTAGCCGGCGGCTATCAGGGTGTCCACAATATTAAGTAGATCGGTATATCGATTTACCGTCACGTTGATAATCAAAACTCAACCTATACACATACATTTTATCATGACAATAAATATTTGTATCTGCCGCAGAACGAATCAGTCGAGGCTGTTCGCTTCTCTTCTGCCTCGGGGCAAGTGGGTTTATCGCTTCCCTATGTGCTTATTAATGTATTGGTTGCCAACTCTTCGAGAAATGTCACCAGCTGTCAATCAATTGATCTCAGGTCTGGAAGCTACTTAATAACATAAGCAAGTGTTGAGCCACATGGAGTGCCGATGCACCACACATATTGTCAGGTTCATGGTGAGCTGTATTGTGCGTGCTGAGCTAGTCCAAATATGATCCCTTCGGCTACAATTTTGCACGGTAGAAAAACATGCGCCATCCGAGGTCACGAATATCGTTCTTTACTTCGTTACCCGAGTCCACCTGAATGTCCTATTTAGGCATAGATCACCTGACACATATCGCCATCGGATCTTTATGCCTCACTCGAGTCACCACCCAGATCACCACCGGTGGTGTTACTTTATTGTCCGTCCAGTCTGACACCAATCTGCGTTCCAAGGTGTTTTTAATCGAAAGCGGCTCGGCAAATTCTTAAAATCCGTGGCCCAAGTTCGGCAGTAGCAGCTCCAGACAAGCCATATAGAAGCCGATACCCCGCTGGCCCCGAACCCTGTAAGAACGGTAAAATCAAAGTAAGACAACGGGCCAGTATGGTTTTCTCACTCCCAATCAACACTACACGACTCGAAAATGAACGTTTACGTCTTGTTCCTGCCGAAGTAAGTTTGATTTGTGTGCCACTCGGGCATGCGCCGCAGTCAAGAGCTATGTGCTCCAAGATCTAATCTAATTCACGGCCCAGAGTGACCTGACATCTTTCGCCGCAAATTACGTAGAGAACGTCAAAGACCACCCAGAGCTATACAGTTATCTCCCATATGGCCCTTTCACTACGGCGGAAGAATACGAGCGCTGGTACAACGGCAGAATAGCGCCGAACAGTACGGAAACAATCTTTGCTATTTACCTCAAAGCAGGCATGGTGCAACAACGGGGTTTGGGTGGCGGCGGGAGCGAGTTCTCTGTCGAAGATGATACTTTGGCCGGCACGATTGGCTTGTGCGGGACAGCCCCGGACCATTCTACCACAGAGATTGGTCACATTCTCCTATTCCCGTGTTTTCAGCGGACATTCGTGGGGACCAACGCCAACGCACTGTTACTGAGACATCTACTGGATCCACTACCCTATGATTTGAACCTGCGTCGTGTACAGTGGCAGGCTAACCTTGATAATGAGGCAAGCATAAATGCTGCTAAGAGACTTGGTTTCACATTGGAGGGAGTGATCAGGTGGCAGCGAGTCCTGCCAGTGACCAAAACCGGATTGGAACCCCAAGGAATTCCTAGAAAAGGAGCTGATGATCGAGAGTTGGGACCCGGAAGGCATACTGCGATGCTTAGTCTTTGCTGGGATGATTGGGAGGGCGGAAAAAGAGAAGGGGTTATCCAGCTGCTAAAGCGGTGATGCTATTAGACAAAATTTACGCAAGTCGACTTACAAATAATCTCGATTCTCGATTGGTCGCCTCTTACAGACACTAGATCTCGCGTATCACATTCTCAATAGCTGTTCACAAGACTATTCTAGGACCTATTCATCCTGACAATATGGCCTCCCATATAATCTATCAGCTGCCATAATTGCGGGCAGCACATGATACAGTTTGCAAGGAGAAAACCATGCTGACGTGAGTAAATGCAGTTATATCAAGTCCGGATTCCCCGTTTCTATTGGCTTAGAGCAGTTCGGATAAATCGTATGACATAATGCGCCTACTGGATGGAAGCAACTTGAGCCACAATCGTCAGCGCTGCGTTGAAAGACTGTGAGAACAAGTCCTCGAAGGGGTTTTTACACTTGGTATAAAACTTTCTATGATGTATTCAATGGTATTATCAGTAACAAGGCGATATCGCTCGTCTATATAAAGGCTACATTACAAGTAGACAAGTCTGTATTGTGGTATTAAATCAATAAAGAAGACCGATCAGTTGTAAAATTACGATCGACAGACCTACCCTCTAGCATAGTACTCCCTTCTTCTACTCACCAAAATATGTATTTTGTTTCATTCGCTCTCTTGGCACTCTTGTCAAGCTGTGGTACTACCACCGCAGGTCAACTGGCGTCTAGGGAGGTCGAAACACCGCCTGCGCCTTCGAATCCTGGACTGGACTTCTTGACGACATTTAACGTCACGCTAGGAGCTCCTATCAATCTCGGTGTCGGACCCCATGGAGACCGAGATGTGATCCCTCTCACGGGAGGTACTGCCGCGGGGCCTAAACTTAATGGTTAGCAACATTAATTTTTTCAATTACATGCTACTCCCTTCTGGAAGAAAGAAAGAATTTGTCTGTGGAATAGATCAAATCTAGATGCTAACATCGCTGTTTCTTTAGGTACGGTGCTTCCTATTGGTGCAGATTGGCTGTGGAGAGATAACGTAGGGGTCCTGCATCCAGATGTACGTGCTATGGTGCGGACTGATGATGGTGTTGATATTTACGTGACGGGATCTGGCTCAGGCCTCAGTGGATTGCCCCTACACGAAACTCTCTTTTTTGAGACTGCGTCCCCGGAGTATTGGTGGCTTAATAACATTATTACGGTGGCTGTGGGAAATATTGAGACTACATGGATCACCGTGGACGTATGGTATGTTCCTGGGTCTGTTATTACTCTAGTTTAATCACCATCGTCATTGTGCTTGGATATTTGCATATTTCGAGAGTCTTTGGATTACCGCGGTGTAGAAGGTAACTATCGAGTACAGCCGCTCATAGTTACATGTTTATTAAATCCAGCTCAATTCTATTACTTGATAAAAGGACTTCACTTAACCCGTCAGAAGTCTCCAACATATATAGGGAATGAATGTAAAATAATCCGGAATTGGGGTTGGCATGGGTGTGCTTAAACATGTTTCATGAGGAGATTACTTTTTCATGGCTATGATTTCACGATTCTCGCTAAATATCAGAACGGCAGATACGAGCTGAGCAGCATTGGCTGAAATTGCGCATAACCCGTCCGCGGAGTAAAGATAATTGAGCTCCCAGGGGATCGGGCTTTTCTGAATATAGATTCTCGTACACAACGAGGCGACCTGGATTGACTTCTGCTTATGACTAGGTGTTATGAATCATGAGAATTCATGTACCTAGGTATGCTTGGTGCTCTGAGGCACTACGTTTAACTGCCATCACAGGATCCCGGTTTATAGGAAAACTTTGCACTACGCTTGACAAGGCGGATCGGAAATATCGGGTTTGGAAACTAGATACGAAAAGCTTAGTTACATGAAAAACCCAATAGCGTGAAAAGAAACTTTTAGCCCGGACGAATCTTTGCAGTGGATTTAAGCCGTTGTCGCAATAGTGGAAGAAGGATCAGCTTACGTGCAGCGGGCATACCCCAAGTAGTTACGCTGCTCTAATAATAAGCGTATTACCTAAGGTCAGTCTACCGCATTACGGAGACGTTTAAAGGAGCTCACCCAGCATATAGAGCATGAGGGTCGGGCAGCCACCCAATGCCGTTCAAGCCATCGTCGTATATCGCTTGGCAACCACCCAATTAGGTGTGCAGGCGGTAGGGGCGCCAGCAGGGATAGATAGCCGTCTCCCGCGGCCATGTGGACATAGATCCAGGAGCTGATGGACCGTTAAGGGAAAGTGCGTGTCTCAACTGGAGAGCCGAAAGATGTCGGAAATTACATGAGTAAGCTATGATGGCCAACCGGGGATGCTTTGCAGATGGTGATTGGCTCTTCCGCATTGCCATTCTTTGAATTATTGAATTCCGTGCGGCTTCTCCACCTGCGAGCTTGAACATGCCGTGTCGGGTGATATACTGTTCATTGCTTGATCATCCCATAACACTTGCAGAGGCTTCGTATCCAAAATTATACTTGTCGGGTTTGCTAACAAATCCCAATAGGACATGTTTTCCAGGTACAAGGTTTTCATTAAAGAGTATTTAAGTCCCCTTGATTGTTTCTTCTAGATATTGAACCACTCTCGTTTCCGCATCACCGTGCTTGTCAACCGTTCTGCCTCTTTGATCATCCACTCACGAAGCAATCATGTCAATCTTTCAACGTCAAACCGCCCGAGGACCTCTGGCATCCCTCATTATTTTCGCCATTGCCTCGCCGTTGAGACTTGCTAGTGCCTTGAGCCCATCATGTGCTCCTGGAGGTAACTTCGACTTGAGCGTCTGGGACCTCCAGCTGCCCATCGGCTCCACGGGTGATCCCACCACCATTTCAACCTCCGCACTGGAGGGGTGCAGTGGCTACGAGAACTTCGACTACTTTTTCACAGAGAGTGGTGACGGTGCCCTCGTCATGAAGGTGCCCGGTAGCCCGGACACGACCGGATGTGTCACCACGGCAAATAGCGAGCACTGCAGGACTGAGCTGCGAGAGACCAACCCCTCCAGCTGGGACCCAAATGCCGCGGTCAACAGACTGACAGCGACGCTGGCCGTGTTAGAGGCCGGTGGTTCGACTTGTATCGGACAGATCCACATTGACGATTCCATCTCGACCAAGCCTGTAGCCGAGCTCTACTATGCTGACTCGGGAGCTATCACTATCGGAGTTGAGCAGACACGAGCCGGTGGTAACCAGATCGTCTCTCCTGTCGGAAATATCCCCCTAGGGCAGGTTTTCTCCTACGAAATCCGCTACGAGGGCAATGTTCTAGAAGTGGCCCTAAACGGAGGAGCATTCACCACCTTCTCAACCTACAGTCTGGATGCACCAAGCAGCTACTTCAAAGTGGGAAACTACCTACAGGGAGACACCGCCTCCGACGTTCACTTCTTCGCTATCGGCGTAACCCACTCGACGTCGGCGGGTACCTGCAGCGTCACCCAGCCCGCCATCACCGCCAACACCGTCACGCTCAATCTGTACTCCGACGACACATGTTGCTCGAGCGTTGAGACCATCAAGATGGGCACGCTCAACGAGTGCCACAACGGCAACGCGGCTTTCGGAAGCTTCACTCAGGCCGTGGCAACCACGCTGTTCAATCAGGGCATCCACATCCTCCTCTACGCGGACGCCGATTGCGCGGGCGACGCCGACTCCATCAACTTGACCAACACTGCGGAGTGCTGGCCGAGCTCAGCGGGGGCCTCTTCCTGGCAGAGCTTCATGATCTCCGCTTCGTAAATGCAAAGAGTACAAATTCCGGAAGGGGGATTCGGAGCCGAGTTGTACGAGAGTTCACCTACTATCTCCAGGGATTTCGTTCTACGATCGTGAGAATAATAGAAAGCTATATTTGGTGGATTTTTTTGTTCATATTTTGGATACGTTCCTTCTCTATAATGCTATTTAACCCCATTGGCGATGTTTACAAGCCTCAAAGATTTCGATAATGCCACTTTAGCTTTTTGATCCAGTGAATTTACGATGGTAATCCCAGTAGACCATGCGGGGGGCTTTGTGCTGGGGTTGGCCGTAGCAGCGCCACTCAATCAAACGATACCAGTACCTGGGGAAAGAATCCATCGATTTGTCAAAAATCTTCGTATTTAGCATATCGAGCCAGGGCTCAACGGGGACTCTTCGGAGAGGTTTTCAGGGGAAGCATTACTGGCTAGAGTTTGAAAGGTTCTGCAGAGTCTTGTATTCATCCAACGTAGGCAAGGGGTCCCCCATAGAAGGCCCCTGGGAGCTTTTAATTATTAAGCGCAGGGGTACTTATAAAGCATTATCTAATAATACTTCTCGCCTATTTGATATGCTGCCCGGCGGCGCGCTGCGTACTATCGGGATGGAGTTGGATAAGGTCACCTCGTCACAGCCGAGCATCTGCTCCCCGGTAGCCATCTCGCTCTCCCATAACGTACCGCTCAGGGTCGACACAGCTGAGAACTCGCTGGCCGTCCTGATCGAAGGTTCCGGCGCCAGCGTGAGACTCGCCCCCATGCCGTCTATCAGCAGCGGAAACGGGACGCGCGCGCCGTTCGTCGCCGACAACCACGCGTGGTCCTCCGCGAGCGCCCTGACCCCATCCAGGGTGGAAACAAAATCCCTAGTCTCGCCGGCTCCACCGACGGCGCCGTCGCTGCCGCCGCCCTGGTTCGCCGGCAGGCGGATGAAGATGTCATCGGTTTCGCCGAGGTCAAGATCGAGCTTGGCCCGTCCGAGATTGTCGAACGGGAGCAGCAGAGACTTGCCCGCTAGGACATCGTGCCGCAGCAAGGCTCGGTGGGGCAGATCTACTGCCCGGATGCGCCTGGCACCAATCATCCACGCCCTCCAGAGCCTCGGCGCCCGGCCGGAGGACGACAGTCGATACAGAGCCTCGCCCATCGTACTTACGACGGCACCGACAGCCTGCACACCTCCGTTCGACGGGTCGCATACTTCTGTTATCTTCATATTTCTCAGGCCCATGTCATAGTTTGCCGTGATTGTGCACTCCTCGAGATTTGGCGTGTCAGCCATTTCAAAGTGGGAGAACGCAGCGTAGCCCTCAGCCTCGCTCATCCAGTGCGGGTAGGCAACATACCCAGCGCCCACGAGGCTCGGGCACACGCGGCTGAGCTGAAGACGCAAGAATCGCAGGGTGTCCAGCCTCTCACGCACGACGGGGCAGATGTGGTCGTTCTCGCCTGATATGCGGAGAGTGCGGGGCTTCTGGGTGTCTCTGACATCAAGCTCGAGAGCGATGCAGCTCTCGGGCAGATGGTCGAGGATGGCCACGATGGAGCTGGCGGGTATCCAGAGCCCTATGGGAAGCTCCCTCGGCGAGTACAACGAAAAGCTCTGCAGGTTAATCATCTCGGCGAGCCGCAAGGGAAGCAGCTTTTCGAGATCCGTCTGGAGACGATGCATGGCACGGGCAGTCCCGCCTGCTTCGAACGTCATGGACCGGGTTCTCTGAACACCATCGAACCGTAGCGTCAGCGTCTGAACCAAGGCATCGTTGGCTGGGGAGGGATGACTGGCCCACTTGGTCAGAGACTGCGTGTCGAGGATCACATGCTGGTACAAGATCGGGGTCACTAGCAGGTTCATACGCTTGCAGCAACGCAAGCAGCCAGCGAGAGTGGCGCGCGATAGGTCGGCTTCCAAGATTTGCAGCAGCAGCTCGTTGGAGAGAGACAAGATGGTCGTGCCGCCGTGTCCCATCACGGCGTTGCAACTATGACAGCATGTGTATCCGTGGCTAACCTAAGGGCTGTTCCAAGCACAGGGTAGCATGCAGCGATATCCTCATCCCATGTGCAAACTCGCAATCCCGGGCCCCCAGTGGCACCCCCTTCCTCAGCGGCCCCGCTGCGCCTGGCGGGGCTATTGGGCTGATCCTTTCACATTGTTAGCTGGACCGGGGGACACGGTAAAATTGGAGAAGTATCCCAATGCGAAAAGTTAGGCGCTCCACCGCATATGCATACAGCATTTAACCATAACGTGCTAAAGCTCTTGATAAATTGCAGCAACAATGCTCCGGTGGGATTGTGATCAATCTGCCATTGCCCATCGACGACGAGGTGACCCAAATGAAGAAGCCTCATTCTGCTGGAATTGACAGGTAGTAAACTGGAGGTGTCACACGTCATCTCGCTCCTGGAACATGTCCATTTGCCGCTCTGCTCTGGGTCTCCCATCATAATCTAGCCGCTGGAACCCCATCTAGGCTCGCAGCTCGGCGGGTGTTGTACATGTTTTCTATCTTGGAGTCACCCAGGCTGCATCATATCTGCTAGGCCTCAGCCAATGTAGGTTCGTACCTTTAACCGTACGATGGTCAGTAGGAGGAGTGGACTTTTGCCGTTCACTAGGCTGGATTTGAAACTATCCCTTGCAGAATTCGGATGCTACTCAAGGCACAATTACCCTACGCGGTGCGGAGCGCGACGGCAGTTGAGAGGCTTCGGATGACCCAAGCATACGGATACTCCACGCGAGATTGGGCCATGGCTTGTTCATCCGTTATAGAAATGACGAGCGCCGGGAGAACGGAGCTTTGGGGGGAGATCATCATGGTAATGTAAGGATTTGCAGTTCGGAGATCATGTTCCGACAGGCTGCAAATGGCAGCTTAGCGGCCGTGGCTAAGTTGCAGTCAGCCGGGATCAGGGCATTCAGGCTGTGAGATGGTGCGGGGGGCTCCCACGTTTCAGCGTTGCCGCCTGGCCCGATGCCCACCTGGGTGGGATCATTAGGTCACGTCTTCGTCTGATGCATAAATAATCCGTCTATAGGATAGGCTGATGGATCCCAAATATCAAACAGCCAGGAGGCGAGTGGGCACCCGCAAGCTTTAGCAAGCGTACTGAAATGCAACCCCAATTCGCATCTTTACCCTCTTTTACCAACCATGGATTTCCAAGTTTCGGCTAAAATGGATCTCGGCGGGGGCTCCGTGAGCCTCCTTTGGCGTGCTGCCGGTAATTATATACAGTACCAACTTGCCAAGTATATATAGTCGAGCCAAGTGCCAAGTTGCGCCTCCTACCAGCCTTCTGCCGCATCAACCCACCCAATCTAGCCTCATCTGTCGAAGTGGTATACCAACGTGCATCACCTTCGACCATGGTTGCCTTCTCACGTCTCGCCTTTAGCCTTGCCGCCTTTGCTGGTTGCTCGCACGCCGCTCCTGCCGAGCAGCATGGAGCCGACAGCGGCATCAGCAAGCGTGGGCCGATGAACTTCGTTCTGGGGCCTGAGCACCCGCTCTACCCTAGGAACAACCTGACTGCTCGCGCCACCAACTACGACCAGGACTATACCACCGGGGGCACCGTCACCTACTCGCCTTCAACTGACTACTTCAGTGTTAAGTGGGACACTACTGATGACTTTGTCGTCGGCGTCGGTTGGAACCCAGGCGGCACCGAGTAAGTATAATTTTGCCACTCGGCTGGCTCTCTCTCTCTTATTCTGCCCAGGTTCTGAACTCTCACTAACGCGTGACAGGCCCATCACTTACAGCGGTTCCTTCACCGTGAGCAGCGGGCTCGGCAGTCTTTCCGTGTACGGCTGGAGCACCAACCCTCTGGTCGAGTACTACGTCATGGAGGACAACGTCGGCATCACCGTCGGTGGCACGCAGAAAGGCACCTTCGAGAGCGACGGCGGCACGTACACCGTCTGGGAGACGACCCGCACAAACGAGCCGTCCATCGAGGGCACCGCCACCTTCAACCAGTACATCTCCATCCGCACCTCGCCACGGACCAGCGGAACGGTTACCATCCAGAACCACTTCGAGTACTGGTACGCGCTCGGCTTGAAGCTCGGCACTCTGAACTACCAGGTCGTCGCTGTCGAGAGCTGGGACGGTGTCGGCTCTGCCGCGCAGTCCGTCAACAACTGAGCACGGGCAGTGGGTAGGCGTGGGAGACTCATGGCACATGCTTATAGGTATTGCCACGTGAAATCGAGCCCATAAGCCGGGCTGTGAGTTGCTATACATCCAAGAACGGCAGAGAAAGGGGGTGTTGGGGCGACTGGGTGATTCTTTTCGGACGTGTGATCGAGTTCTCTGCCCTGGTCGATCATGCCGTCTTTTTAACATTATTGCACCATATTTAAGCAGCTTCGAAGCTGCATGTATATATGCGTATCATTCAGAATTCCAAGTTTTGTAATTACTGATGTGTGAAACGAGCTCGATCAAAATGACTTATGTCAGCTAGGCTCCTCTAGTACAATATGAAGTCGTAAAGCGCTGTCAGTTTAATCAAGGTTGACGTAGAGAGAAGGCAGTGCCTGAGCTGAGTCGCATGCCTCTAAATTTCCAAAGCGGATATCCCCCAAAGTTCGCCAAACTCATAGTAGTCTAGGAGGAGTTATTGCCTTTCCATATGCACTTCAACGGACGCATGATTAATCTCTGCCGTTTACGACTCTGCTTTAAGTGCTCCTGTTGTCGCAGTGTGCTCTGTTCCTCTTTCCAAGTATCCCATTCATCTTTGGTCAACGGTCCATCCAGGGCAACCTTGAGAGCAATCATATTGCATTGCATTCTCGCGGGTTCATCTTCTCGTACTTTGTCTGGCTGGAGAGATGGCTAAGCTGCCTGTTGAGTTTTGGACTTAGATCTAGGCATGTCACGCGCACAGAATCCTCCATTATGCCGTAGTCGAAAGCTCTGTCGCACATGAGCGTGATCGAATTCCGCGCCGCCCAGGACTTCTCGTCTTGTTCATGCCAGTAGGGCGGTGCTCCTGAGTGAAAGATAGCACGCTGCAGGTTTTCAGTTCTCGCGCGAAGATAGTTGAAGAGAAGGCGGGCTGATGTGACCGTAAGCGATGGTGTGCGCGCTGGTGGGTCACCACCCAGGGGGAGCCAGATTTCAACTGATCGCACACTCTTGAATCCCGCAATGGCGTCCAGCATCGGGTACGGCCATTCATCCGAATCTTGCTCCCGCGCAACATCAATGGCCAATTCCTCTAAGTGTATTAGACCATTACTTAGTTGAACGAGCTCTGGAGCGCTGATAAACCCGTGATATCTGCCACTCCACGATTTTTCTGGCTGATGGACTCTTAATACCTTCAATGATGTACCGAATCGTAAAACTTGTTCGACGTTATCACTACTATGAATTCATGTTACTATGCTCAATGCTTCCAACAGTGAAGGGAGTTCGTTGAGAAACTCTGCCTTGTCTCTGACTCAGTCGAGCTCCAGCTCTCTGAGACTGATCAGCTTCGGCGCCAAAGCAGAGGCTATGGTCTAATTCCTGTTCTAGTACGCCCTACAAGGCTATGGCGCACAGGGGCCTAAAGAGCGCTGCTTCGATATCAAGACACTTCCACAACCAAGCACCGACATCACGGAGTCGTGCAGGTTTTTCCCAGATGGCGGCCCTAAGTTTACCGATTGTTCATCGGCCACGTTCGACAGCCCCAAGTCGTTCTCGATCTATGGTGGCTTTTGCACCCCGTACCCCGAGACGGGCTGCGGAGGTATTCCCGCAGGGACCGTGGCTGCCGGGATCGATAGCAGCAAAGGTAGCGGTTGTACCAATATCGTCCCCGCGCTTGGGTTACCCACTACCTGGCGTTCGATGAAGTGCTTTGCTTCTACGCGATAAGTACGATCCCTTCTGGTTTCATCCTGGCTTTTTAAGGGATAGACGGTGGGTGGCTTCCGAGAGTTACGCGTGAGAACTTTGATTACCAGCTCTTGGATTAGGTGACCTGGATATATAGTGGAAGATGAAACAATTCTCTACACTTTCGCATTGCTTTGCTACACAGTGGCAGTGTGGTAGAAAAAGCAGCTAATCTGTGATATTTTCTGTTATTCGTCGATGACTCAGTTTTCTAGGTATACATCATTGCTGTGATTCGTAAGTAATGTTAGGATCCTCTGAAGTTAGCCAGGTACAGTGATGCAATGTCAGTTGAATATACGGAAAAAGAACTAAGCAGGTAGAAAGAGAAAGGTCTGGGATCATGCAGCGATCGCCGGGACAGGCGGCAAGCGGAGACCACTTCAGGTGCCTGCAGCAGCTTACGGGGCGATCCATCCATATGACGCAAAGTGGATTCAAGTAAACAAGCAGGTTCGGAAACCCTCTCTTCACCGTCAGTGAATCGACCAAAAGCTCGCTGATGCGACGTGCTATATGCTACTAATTTAGATTTTTTTGTTATTTCGAAATCTCGTTCCGCCACTGTCCATCGTAAAGTTTGTCTACTCTTCACTTGATTAAATCTTGTCCTGACTAGACGCCAAGTTTGGCGGATTCAGGAACCCGTGCACTTGGCAGCACCCCCATTACGTCATTGTCAACGGTTGCTAGTTAGTGCACACCCACCCACCCACCTTGCCAGCAACTCTGACAGGCAAAGAGGCAGACCTTTACAGCTATATCGAGTTGTCGAAAATAAAATAAAAAGAAGCACGGGAAGCGAAGAGTGCACTTTTATATTTTTGAGTCGAATTGGAAAGCATTGGTGTTTGTAAAACTCAAGCAAAGATGGTGGGCAAACACAGCGTCTTCGCCAAAGGCGAGCGGGACTACGACACCGGCCGCGAAGATGACTTGGAGCAGGGCACACGCGGCTTGCCGAGGACGAGGACGGTCCACGACGATCCCGACAGAGGGCGCCACCGCAACTACAACGGTTCCGGTGATGCGCGGCCGCGACCGCGCATCTTCAAGTTCCGGGACATGGCGTTCACGGCGCTAGAGGACAAGCGGCGCGAGGACCTCAAGAAGGCGCTGCTGCACGGCATCGACCGCCACGCCATGGAGAAGTTCCGTGTGTCCGGCAAGGAGCTGAAGGCCATCAAGAACAAGAAGGTCCGGGCCTTCTACGAGGACCAGAACGAGCGCCTCAACGACTGGCTCGAGGTGGACTCGACGGTGGTGGCCATCGCCGACGACGTACTCGAGTCCATGGATCCGGACCCGGACCACGATGGCGACATGGAGCGTCGCGGGGGCTTGCAGGAGATGGATGGCAACATCACAACTTTCCTGCCGGAGGACGTGCAGCAGGAGCGCGCGCGAGCCCGTCGCCGCGCCCGCTGGGCCATCAATATCAACGTCGCAGCGAATATAGCACTGCTCGCGGGAAAGGGGGTGGCGGTTGCATCAACAGGGTCTCTGTCGCTGGTGGCTTCGTTTGTCGACTCGGCGCTCGATCTTCTCTGCACACTCATCATCTGGACTACCAACAAGCTCGTGAGTTGGCGCCTCGGCGCCCTCAAGAAGCGGTTCCCCGTCGGCCGCCGCCGCCTCGAGCCCTTGGGTATCCTCGTCTTCTCCACCATCATGGTCATCTCCTTCTTGCAGATCCTCAAGGAATCGGTCGAGAAGTTGGCGCCACTTGAGGGGGAGCCCTCGCGTCTGTCGTACACGGCCATCGCTGCGATGGTCGCCACTATCGTGATCAAAGGTATCATCGGCCTGGGCTGCTACCCCATCAAGACGACGCAGGTCCAGGCGCTTGCGCAAGACTGCAAGACGGACGTGATATTCAACACCTTGTCGCTGCTATTTCCGTTCATAGGCATGAAGGCCAATATCTGGTGGCTTGATGTAAGTACACTCCCTGTGTGCTCCCCACCTGAATGCAACCTATCGCCATCCCCTCTAATGTAATGGTCTTTTAAAAAAAATCAAACAATGAGGCATGCTGAGCTAACGTCATGGGGGGGGGGGGTTTAAAAATAGCCTGCCGGTGCCGGTCTCCTCTCACTCTTCATTATCTACGACTGGGCGCGCACTTGCTTCGAGAACGTCACGCGGCTCTCTGGCGAGGCGGCGTCCTCGCGCACGCAGCAGAAGTTGATGTACCTGGCGTACCGGTTCTCGCCCGTGGTGGCGGGCATCAAGCAGGCGACGGCATACCACTGCGGCGACGGGGTCTGGGTCGAGTACGACCTGCTCATGGACGACGCCACCACATCGCTGCGCACCGCGCACGACGTTGCCGAGACCCTGCAGTACTGCGCCGAGGGCCTCTACGAGGTCGACCGCGCTTTCGTGTCCACCGACTACTCGACGTGGGGACCCGAGGGCCACGCCCGGGACGCCGAGGTGCACCACTGAGGGGAAGAAGCGTTTCTCGCTAGGGGGTCTTCTTTTTTTTTAAAGAAATAAAACAAAATAAAATGAAATGAAAGAAAAAGGTGGAGAAGAAGGAAGGACGGGGTAGGATGATCGCTACTTCATTGTTCAGCGCATTCATATTCCCGAATCGTATATCTAAGCCTATCTTGAATTGACCCCATGTCGCCTTTAAGCTTACTATATATATGGTGTGCTGAACCTTAAGATAGAAATGATCCCTCAACTTTGATAAGATACATGAACTACGTATATATGACATCCAATTATAATTCGTCCACAGATTACCGACTCTAGTTATCAACTACGTATCGTGTTATGTAGATCATCCTAGCTCGCTTCCCTGCCGAAGCATGGGTTCCGTATCTATATACGAACACGGGAAACTTCGAACGATCCAACTTGGAATGCAATGTTTTTGCCTACTTACTTACAGACGTACTTACCTAGTACATAGATTTCTCTGCGTTCCGGACTTTCGCAGCTGGCTCGGAGCCTGCTGTAGCAGCGGGATGACAAGAAAAACTGTTTTGGCGTTGATCGTCAGGATCTGAGAATTGAGTATACATCGCTTCTCAATCTCCTAAGTCGGTCGTTATCATGTCGGGTTATTAACTAGATAGATTGATGAGTGAGTGAAAGCTCTCGATTTATCGGAGCAGCTCGCCTCGAGTATTTGGATGGCGGCTTGGCAAGTCCCCTCTTCGTCGCTTCGAGCCCCCAATCAGGGACACCGCTAGGGTGGACCCCCAATCCCGTTTACACTGGAGATTCGCTGTCACCTAGTATTTCCGTAAGGCGCTGGTGTTTGTGACCAGGGTTGTGGCACCATTGGACGGACCCCCTATCTGATGCAGATTTTTTTTTAGGAATCTTTTTTTTTTTTTCCTCTTCTGCTATCAGCTCATCATGCACATGATGCTGGTTCTTAGGTGGCAAAAAGAAATTGGTTAGTGAGTACCATAGCAGGAATATCTTTTCCTGAAAAAAGAAGCCGGGTCCCTTGATGCTGTAGGGCTCCACTGTCGACCATGCACAAGCCCATAAAATGAAACTCACATAAGGAAATAAGAATGCGGCGGACAGCAGAGAAACTTACGCAATTGAGTTCGAACGTGGACTCTTCTAGCCTGGAATCTTTGGAAGCTCGCCCCCTCCCAACCCGCGTCTCTGGGTTGGGAAGGTCTGGGGAAAGATGGAACATCGGCCTGTTGGGTCTTTTCCCCCTTGTTGGCCACTACAGTAGACTAACTTAGCAGTACGTCGGCGCACAAGCATGCACGGCACGCACGTACAGTGCTGTGTCTGTCTGTAGTGGGTAGGCTCTTCACAAGCTAGCCCGAAACCCCCTGCAGGCCACCTGGCGCCAGGGACTGACTGTGTAGCATGGGATAGGATGGTAAGCCTGGCGATGCAAGGCGAAGCATCAAATCCTCCCTGTTCTTTTTCCTCCTTTCTCCTTTCGGACGCTGGAGTCTGCTATGGGGACGTTTTGGACTGTACTAATAATCAATGTATGTGAGAACTACCTAGTTATCTCATTACCCACCCGTAGACTTCTCGTGCCCTCTTTGCGCGGCCCCACCAATTTCCCCAGACCCCCCTGTCTTCCAAGACAATTCCTCTTCAGTGGGATCAGCACTTCTCCACTTCATTCATGCTAAAAGTTATTACAGTACAGGAAAACTGCAGCTGGATAAGTTACCTATCTCGCCGCTCGTGGCTTCGGCACATGACTGGCCGCACGCTCTCCAGAACGCCTCCCCCAGTTTGTGCCACACGCGTGTGTTCGTTCCCTTCCCCATGGCTCGTTCTCGGCTCTAAGCCGTCGGAGGCTCTCTGTCTGTCGCTCGGTCGCCGCACTGCTTGGGGGGAGGGGATTAACAGTAAATTTAAGCTTCCTAATTTGACAGCCGCATACGTTAAAGTGCAGCTCGACAACCTCGTGGTTGACCTAAGACAACTTACTGGTTGCTTTTTTGGGTCCACGTAACCTTCTGTCTCTTCTGCCGTGCCGGCCCTAATGCTTCGCTTTCTTTTTTCTTTTCTCTATTCCCGCGCTTCCTTCCCGCCTCTCCTATCTACATACGTACACAGTAGTCGCAACGTGCATGCATACGAACTAAAGTTACGTCGTCCATAAGCAACTAACTAGCACTCTCAAGTCTCACCTCCTTCAACTAGTCGCAGGACTAGTTTGAATCCTCTCATCATTTAAACGTCTCCTCTAGTCCCCGTCTCACGGCCGCTAAGATTAGCCTTGGCGCGAAAGTCGTACGCGGCCGCTGCTAAATTCTAATTTTAAAGGGCATTGTTGTTCATGTTATGTGCGCTGTGCAGCCGGGGTACGTTTATGTAGTTTAAAAAAAATTGGCTGGCTGCACCGACGACGGCCAGCCACTGCGGTGGTGCACCTGTGCCCTGTTGTTCCCTCATCATCAAAGGCCTGGGCTGCCGATCCTCAGCTTTTTTTCGGCGGCCGATCAGGTCAACTGGGAGCAAAAAACGGTTGTTTAGACTCTAGCGCCCTTTCAAACCCCCTTCTCTCTACGGTACCTCGTAAAGCGTCAGACCTGTCGCCGGGAACGAGTTGCAATTACCGGGCACAAAGCGGTGGGATGCACTGGCATCTCTGCTGCAGCACCAACAAGTTAGCTCTCTCAGCTCGCTCGCTCGGCTCCGTCGGCACTCTCCAACGGCCTCGCTAGTCCAATCACTAAGCTCAACTGTGCTGCTGGTGAACGGGAGAGTGAAACCTTAGCCTTGTTGATTATCTTTGGTCACTGTGCTGCACAGAGCCCCCTACGTAGCGCTGTGGTGTCCTGATTGATTGATTGTCTGTGTGTGTGTCTGTCTGTTCTGTGTGCGCTGCTGCTCGGAACGCGGCACGTCGAGATTTCCCTATTTCGTCTAATGGCTTGGCCCCCCTCATCACTCCCTTGGCAAGATCGTTATGCTGGGCGATGCCGGTAAGTATGTGGTACTATGATGCACTTGTCTAAAGGCGAAAGAAAAGGGATTGCCCATCTCGGCCCCCTGGTGCTGATTCGTCGCAGGCCCGCCTTCGAACCCCCCCTGCCCGGTTGGCCTGGGCCCCTAGTCCTTGGCCCAACTCCAGCTTCTCAATGGGTTGGCGGGTGTGTCTTCGTGCGCATGTCAAGTTCGCACGCACACAATTAACTTAGCAGTCGGATGTTCTCTCCACCCCCCCTTGTGATAGGCCCCAACCCCTGGTCGGTGTGGCGTTCATATCGGGAAGTTTGGTGGCCGATGTTGCGTAAGGATTCGATTGCCTCCGGAAAAGGAAGAGGGAAGACCCTCCTGTCCTTTGTCACCCCTACGCCCGCAGTGGGTCACGGAATCTAGTAATAAGTAATCCTCGTATATGTACTTTACACGGGAACCCACGCGTGTTGGTGTCGACGGCCGTTTCTCGCTTTTTCCCCAATTGCTATTGTTGCTATTTGTTGCTGCTAACTGCTGCTTCGGCGGGCTTCATTCACTCTCCATGCCGGGCTGTTCCAACTAGCTATCGTTTCATCGATCTGTCACTCTTTTTTCTTTCTTTCTCCATATTCGCTTTCGGCTCCGGTTTTCGTCTTCGCCTACCTTCAATTCGGCGGCACGGACGGTTGGTGTCGTGTTTGACGTAGGTCACCCACGGCAGGGCAATTTTTTTTTCCCCCACGGCGTTTGTAGTGTAGCATCAACCCGCCGAGCAGACGACAACAATCGATACCCACATCGACAGTTGCTACCATGGCGTCCCTCACCATGGAGAAGTACATGAATCAGGTCTCGAATGGCCCCTACATGTCCGCGCTCATGGCCAAGCGGCGCTTCCTGTTCGGAGTATCCATCGTGTTTCTAATATTAATCGGTAAGTCGTTTCTCGGCGATGCTAGCGCTGAACCCTATGCAAGCCGAGATTTCGCTAACTTCCCCGGCCTCGGTGTGTAGCCTTGTCGTTGATGGAGACGGACGAAGCCAGCTGGCAGCGCTCCCAGGGCTCATCATTCACACACATCACCACCTCGAATGGCACGGTTCTGCTGCAGAACGGCACTACGATCCCGGCATCAACCGGGGGCCTGGTGCCCATGGGCAAGGGTTATAAGCGACCTGGATATGAGCTGCCGCTGGCAAACGGGCTGCCCCTCCGTATTATGGCCATCGGTGCCTCGACAACGCGGGGAGACGAGAGCTTCGACAACAACGGCTTCCGCAGGCCCATCAAGGAGCATCTGACGGCCATTGGAAACCCCGTCAACTTCGTGGGCAGCCAGCGCATCGGCAACATGACCGACAACGACATCGAGGCGTACCCGGGTGCCCGCACCGGCCAGATGCACCATCACGCGGAGTCGGTGGTGCCCCGGACCAAGCCCAACGTGTTCCTCGTCAACGTGGGCTCCAACGACTGCTTCCAGCACTTTGACATCCCCAACTTCTACAAGCGGTACTACATGTTCATCAACTACCTGCTCGAGGCCTCCCCCCGCGCCACCGTCATCATGGGCACGCTGCTGCCGACCACGGAGACGGCGCGCTTCAACGGCCGCGACGACGTCTTCGCCGTCAACAAGCAGATGCACCGCCTGTACGAGATCTTCAAGAGCGAGGGCAAGCCCGTGGTCATGGCCGACATGATGGACCTGGACGGCATCCAGGACTCGGACCTGTCGTGGGACGGCATGCACCCGACCTCGGCGGCGTACGTGCGCATGGGCCAGATCATGCTGCGCGCGCTGATCGAAGCCGACGCCCGCGGGTTCCTCCGCGCCGCCGAGCCCGTCCACGGCATCCTGCACGACGGCGACCTCGAGCACCAGGACGAGGCGTACGGCCGCTGGCTCGAAGAGAAGAGGATCCGCGAGTTCGACGCCAAGCGCACCGAGGAGATGGAGATCGACAAGATGAAGGCCGCGCTCCGGGACTACAAGCTCGAGCTCGAGTTCAAGAAGACGCACCCGGGAGCTGCCTACCCGCCCTCGGAGAACTCGCCGCCGCAGGGACAACCGCAGGGCCAACCGCAGGGACAACCGCAGGGCCAACCGCAGGGCCAACCGCAGGGCCAACCGCAGGGCCAACCGCAGGGCCAACCACAGCAGAATCAGCCGCCACAGGATCAGCCGTCGCAGAACCAGCCGCCCCAGAACCAGCCGCCGCAGGGCCAACCGCAGCAGAACCAGCCGCCGACACAGGGCCCAGCGGCATAGAAGAAGCCGGAAATTGGATCGAGGAATCGTTGCGCTTTGTTGTAGAGAAAATAGAGCTTTCTTGACTGTCTTATTTTTACTCTGGATATACCCTGTAATAACGAAACGAATATAACGTCCTTTTACACCTTCGACGCAAAGATTGCAAGCAAGGTGGGGTTTGGATCTACTCTAGGAGAAAGAGGCACGAATATCAGAACCGAACTCTCTGAAGAAGTTCAAGGCAGTTCAAGTTCAGTCAGTCAGTCTTCGCTCTCCCAAGATCAACCCGCCCATTCGACGGACAATCTCTCGCCTTTTGGTGTCATACATATCGCATACAATGGGGAGTTTTCCTGGGGTTTATTTCATTTTTATTTCCAACGGCAAAGGGAGGATTCATAATGGGCACCACTCTGAAAAAGAGGAAGACGCGGGAGTTGTTTTTTTTTTCTTCTGAGAAGGGAGGGGATGCTTCTTTAAATTTGCGTCCATAGTAGGACGTCTGATGGGAGTTGCTACTCCTTGTACACAAAAAAACAAAATGATTCTACGTCAAACTACAATGCATCAAGAATGCCAAAGGAACAAAAGGGCCCCCATATGCTGCGTGTGAAGAGGTGCCCCGTTCAACTCCCGCCCTCAAAAAAATATGCTGCCGTCGACTTTAAAAAAGAAAATTGTCGACGAGGATCTTTGGCCTCCCGAATGTTGGAAAAATATGATAATCATAGAAAGCCCCCCCCTTCTAACCCTCCCATGTCCTTCTCAGAAAGAAAAAAAAATCCCTTGATTCGTGTGAAGATCTCCAAAGCGTTGAAAAAGCCTCAGCATTTACTCGTCGCTGGCGCTGTCGGAGCCATCATCAGCAGCACCGCCGCTGGTGCCGCTGTTGCTGCCCTTGAGGGCACCCTTGCCCTTCTTGGCCTTGCCCTTGGAGCCCTTGCCGCGCAGGGCCTCGGGGACCTCGTTGCGGACCTCGCCGTCCTCGAAGAGGACGCCGACGTCCGAGCGGCGGGCCACGGCGCGGTGCCACAGGCTGCGGGGCACCTCGTCGGTGGTGACGACGGCGCCGGTGGTGGTGCGGTGCCAGGTGATAGGAGTGGTAGCGCTAGTGCTCAGGGCCTGGCGCAGGTTGACGAAGATGCTGATGTCGGCGGCCTCCTGGTGCTGGTGCGAAGGGGTGCCGGCGATCTCGCCGTCCTCGCTGACGGGCGCGAAGCTGATGTGCGTGGCGCCGGGGGCGCGCTGTATCGCCTCGGCGGCGACGATGTGAGGGTAAGCCTCGTACGAGGTCTGGTAGACGACGAACTCGGGGAGCTCCTCAGCCTTGTCCGCCGTCAGAGCATCACCCTCGATGACGATCGGTGCGGCAGCAGCTGCCGTCGTCGTGGAGGACGGCAGGCTGTCGCGCTTGTGCGTGCTGCGGATCTGGTACGACTCGGCGGCCTTGGTCTCGCTGCCGGGGCGCTGACGCAGCTCGAAGCGAGCCTTGGCGCCGACGGAGGCGATGCGGACGAGGTCCGACAGGGTTGTGCGGAGGTCGGTGATGCGGGAGTGTTGGAGCTAGAATCACACCCATTTGTGTTAGTGTATGATGGGGGAGGATAGAGAGAGCAGAGCACGTTTTAGGATGGATACGACGTACAAGATCAGGAACGGCGACCCAGCCATCCTCAGTGGAAATCAGGCGGTCACTGTCGTCGCTGCCCTCGTCCTCCTCGCTCTCCTCCTCGACCTCGCTCTGGCGGATGGCCCGCTTCAGGACGAAAGCGACAGCCTTGGAGATGGCAACGTCTCGGTTCTCCATGACGTTGTATCGGTTCTTGCCCTTGATGCTGGCGGCACGGCTGCGGCCATGGCGGGGGCTGTGCTGCACGAGGGCGCTGGGGGGCAGGGTGCCGCCGTTCTCGCTGATGGCAGAGATGGGGATGAGGACTGAAGCGGCGGCCATTGTGTATATCTGTCTGTGTGTGTATTTGTGATATACAAGAGTAGTAGTAGTTTACCAGGAGGGTAGTTGCTTCTTCACCAAGAAGCAAGCTAGGGTGATGGTGTATAAGACTGGTGTTTGTTTCCAAGGAAACTCGCAGTTGTTAATGCAAAAAGGGATGGGTAATGAAGACGTGATATGTAGAACAAGTCCCTTTTCTCCCTCCTCTCCTCTCGATATCGAGGGGGGAGGTTGACTTATAACGAAGGACCCCTCCCTCCTCGTCGTAACCCCGCTGACCGACACCGGCTCACGTCTCGCCATGCTTCCATGCTCCATATGTTCCGTGTCTACTCGCCAGCACCCGCGTGTGTCCAGACTCGTACCCCTCTCTCGTACGCTCGTACTCTCTGCCTCTCTCCTTTCCCTCTTCCCCTTTACCCCCCCTTGTTGGGCAGCCATCCGTGTTTGAGTTAGGTTGTTGACTCGCATGCGGGTAACAATGGACGCTGCTGGGCAAAAGCAGTATTGCGTGCGTGCGTACCGCCTAAGCTCCTTGTCAACTTCTCCCCCCAGTACTGGCGTTTGTGCCCGTCTAATTGCTGGAGCTCCCTTCTTCACCGCCGCCAGTTGTCCTGCAGCTCTGTAGCATATGTGATGCAGCTAGCGCTCCACCGAGCTCTCTGGCCGGCCAGTGAGTCGCTGCGACCAGCTCCACACCGCATCCACTTTTGGGTAGGCGGTGTCGTAAGTGGTCCTCTCCGTGTTCCCTTCCCATCGCATCTTACACGATCACGACACTAACAAGCTAGTCCGGCTGCCCAGGTGGCTATTCTAGTCGCTTTAGGTAGCTACAGTAGGTACCTAGCTAGCTACCCGCGCTCCCGCCCTCTCTAATAAGCTGCGGAAAAGGGAGAGAGACTCATCGGCTCGTCAAACCCCCGCCAAACAAAAAAGAATGAATACCCCTCCAACGCCAGCCCCTCCCCTGGGCACCGGTCAGGCGTGCCTGGCGCCGTTTGTTGCCATTCGAGACTTTTTTGTCTCTGAGGCGGGAACCGACAGGGAACCAGCTACCTAGTTAGTCTTGTTACCCAGATTAGATACAGGCATGGGAGGCATATAGGTTATTTGTTACAGATCTGCGGGGACCACTCGGGTGCCATCGCATCGCATATACAGTACCAGTGAGGGGTAAGTAGCTAAGTAAGAAAAAGCTCTGGGCCGCAACTCCGTTGGCTATTAGCTTACAGCGGCTAGCGATGATAAAATCGTGTCACGACAAGAGAGCAAACACGCCCTGTGACCCCAGAAAGGCTTCCAGACCAGCCAGTCAATCGCCAATAGCGCCGAGCAGCTTGCGACGAAACAGGCAACGAAACGCCACCTGTGAGTGGGGGGATGGTGGTCTGAGGAGGGACACACAGAGAGAGAGAGAGAGGGGCAAGGCACGCGACAAAACAAATCGCCCCTCTCTCCTCGTACGCACGCAGGTTACCCACCACGAGGCGGGCGCTGAGTAGCTGGCTCTTTCGCGCCTCCTTCCTGCAAAGCTGATGAGCTCTCTTCCTGCGGCTGGGCTGCCAAGATAATTGGGCGGGTGGCTTTGCCCCGACCCGACCCGACCTGCCGAGAACAGGCTGGCCCCCAGTAACCAATCCATTAGTTTTGAGGAGCTTACGGGTAACGGTGTTCTCAACTGTAATGCATGGGATGTTCGTAGTAGTTAGTTAGGTTATGCACCTCGTCTGTCGTCTGATAGTTACCCATGTAACTTGGAAGTCAGTTGGTTAGCTGGCTGGCGGGCTGGTTAGCACCCAACTAACTTACCCGCCGCAAATCGCTTGTCTCGCGGCTTTCTTGCCTATTCGGGCTACATTTTGGGGAGAAACAACCACGCACGACACAGTACTAGCTAGTTTTCACCCATTAGATTACCAATCTGATTTCTTTGGATTCATTGGAATAACTTAATAGTTGTAGAAAGAAAGGAGAAGAAGAGGGGTAGAAGGAAGTTAGTAACAGATTTGCCACCCTCTCGTTAGTGCAACATTTCCTTGGAAATTTTCTGCTACAAGGCTTGGTTTAGAGAGCGCCGGCTTTCACATCAACTCCTCCACGGCCCTGCTCCCAGACTGAGCTTGACCGCCCCTTGACCGCCTCGAGACTTCTTCCACACCCCCTTATTAATTGCAGCATCCTCATTACGTCTTTGAATCTGGGAACAGTGACACGAAAGTCGATCAGCACTCAATGCCAGTCTAGAAGTCCTCGGTTCAACTAGCTGTCTTCTGCCGCCTTGTTTTTTCCCCGTTGAGCTATGGCTGAGATCCCCCGGCATCCACGCAGATCATGGCCCGTTGTTGAACCACCACAGTAACTTAACTTAGTCTCTTTCCAACCAGGTTAATGCTAGCAGGCTATGTGGACAATTGCAGGCTCACCACGCGCATGTCTCACTCCGGCCATGCAACGTGGTTTTATAACAACGCCTCGAGCCTCCTCAGCTGTACGCTAATAAGCAACAAAACTAAACAAAAGCCGAGAGTAAGCAGATCACTGTCCGAAAAACGATGGAGTGTGTTGGGCTTTGCCCCAATGAGCATGACTGTCTCGCTACCCCATCCGGGTGGCTGCATTCGAATCACTACCTCAACTCCCAATGCGACATCTCAACTTTAAATCGACTGCACGGTTGCTAGCTCGCCCACATCGAGAGCACCTAGACAATAGAAGACATAATTAATTGCTATCCCTAATAAATGACTAAACTTGTTAGTGTACATAGATATGGATACCAATGTCGTGGATCAAATCAAGAAAGCTCTCCGTTCGTCTCTGACTGGATGATATAAGCTATATCCTTGGGTAAATACAAGATCCGCGCAAGTTTTGCTGATGATTTCAATCGACCTGCAGCCTATTGTCGAATAAACCACGGGCGCTTCGTGCACTTTCTTCTTATTTCTTTTCTCCTCCGTTTGCCGCAACAACAACTCTAAGTTAGGTAGGCTTGGTTTTGTCCATGTTGAGAAATATTATTATCTATTTCTGCATCGTTCAATCCTTAAATTTCTGTGTCCTGAGATACCATATGAGGAAGCCTCGAGAATTTGCCAAGTGTCCTTTTATGTATAATGACCGCGAACATGCTTATGGATTGATTATCGCTTCTTATTATCGTGACCTCTTTGATTTAAGATCCTGCGACCACTGTAGATTGTTAACTATCACATACAACTAACTCTAGATAGTTGGATGAATGGTGAAACATAACCGTAGTTCTCATGTCTACTCAATAACGTTACCTATGTAGGGCCAGTGTGACTTCTTCTGAGGACATGCCCATTTTCCATGCTTGTCGCATGGTATTTGCAAGCCTCTCAAAACTACCCTGGTACCAAGAAGCCTCTCCAATCAACATCGGTACTTACAAGCCTCTCAAATCAACGCCGTTACTTGCAAGCCTTTCAAACTACCCCGGTACCAAGAAGCCTCTCTAATCAACACCGTTACTTGCAAGCCTTTCAACTACCCTGGCTTTTGAATGCATCTCAAAAGTCATTGAATAGTCGAATAGTGCGGTGGTTTGGAGGCACTATGCGACTACCATCGCTTGTATTGTCGTCACCAAATAGAGCACTAATATCGGAATCGTCGTCGTCATGTTCAGTCTTCAAATGCATAAAAGATGGTCCAGTTCGCTCTTGCGAGTCTTTGCCCTCTCGCTATTCCCTGCGTTCCCTTTCAGATATTTCAGTCAACACAACTTTCCCACTGCTCTGGCGCATCTGGCGTATTCCAGTTCCTAAGGACTGGGATCTATCATATCTAAGTGGGTCACCCTTGAAACAATAGCAAACTCACAACTACGAATATCGGGCCATGCAACAGATTGTGTATAGCCAGGAGTCCTGCAGCGATGACCATGCGGAGAGGCTTGACGGTTCCCCGCCGGAACCAGCCGATGACTTCAGTCTTGTGGCCAGCTTTATGGTACACTCCCCCATTGCGGGTGGCGGCTACTCACGATGCACGAACCCCTTCGGCGCTGATAGCTCTTCCAAACTCGACTGCAATGACTTGACACTGCCTGCTAGCATATCTATGTACCCGATATATGTGCCCTCTGTGGCTACTGATTTAACCGAAAATGGGTCTTATGAGATGTCGGCAGGAATGATGAATGATCAGAGATCCCACATGGGCGACTCTGGTTACGATGTATGGATTGGTATTGATGCCCTTAACTATGGCATGTCAGCCAATCCTGGTACTATGTATGTGTCGAGTTTGTTAATGATCGTTTGCCAAATACAGTCGGAATGGCAAAAAGAAATACAAAAAGAAAAATCTGTGAAGACGGAACGTGGCAGTGTGTCTCAGATAAGCATGTAGTATTCTTTGGAGCATATATGAACAGATCATGAGTCGAGATCAAATTCCTTGAGATCCCTTACTCGTCCCAGAACACCGAACCGGCCCTGCGTATCGAACCAGTCTCTCCCCCGCGCAGTCTCGGGCCGCCACCGGAGAATGCCCCTGAGTCGCTCGTCCATATTGTCCTCAAGCAAGTCAGCGACCAGTACGCCCACTGCTGGAGAGCACATGAATCCGTTGCCAGAACCACCGGCCGCGAGGACTAGGCCAGCGTGCCGCGGATGCTCGGATAGTAAGAAGAGCCTATCAGGCGTATCAGCATCCCAGCAGAGCCGCGGGCGGAAGAGCAGCCGGTCCGCCAGCTGCGGCACGGTAGACCTCAAGAACGCGCGCATGGCCTCTTCCGAGGGCGGCGGAATGGCGTCGCGCTGGAGTGGAACGGGCTTTAGCTTTTGCTGCTGCTGCATATCTCCGTCGTTCTGTCCCCTCGGAACGAGGTTGATATACCCCGGGTGCTCGTCGCAGACCTTGATCTCGGGCGTCCCATTCGCAAAGGCCGACGCCGGCGGTGAGATGAAGAACCCGCGGTCCGCACCGTACAGCACCGGGAGCTCGCCCCAGAGGCCCGAAGCGGCCTCCGCGGGAGTCAGCGCGATGTGCGCGAGCGTCCAGGCCGTCGGGCGCAGCTGGTCCTCGAAGTCGAAGAGCAGCGAGCTCGATGCGCCTGCTGCGAGCACGGTGCGCGAGGCCAAGTGCTCCGTGCCGTCTGCCGTCAGCGCACCTACTACGTCGCTATTATCTCTCCCCGATGAATACAGCAGCTTGACCACGCGGCCCCGGTCGCGGTCGCAGAGGAAAGTCACGCCCAGCCGCACCGCCTCCGCGTGCACGTCCAGCAGCGCGTCCTGCGCTTCGACCCAGCCGGCGCCGCGCCTGCGGAGGTAGCCCCGCCATCCGTCTAGGTCGCCGGTCAGCACGCCCTTGGGCAAGGAGGCGCGGATGGCTTCGGCATCGTCGAGCGGCTCGTAGATGTCCGGCTTCCCCGCGCACGCTTCGCGCACCTTGGCGTAGGCGGCGTCACTGACGGCGGCGTAGATGAACCCCGTGCGGTGGTAGTGCGGCGAGTACGTGGGGTCGGTGGTCCAGATGGATGCCGCGAGGCCGTGCAGCGTGGACCAGGCGTATGTTTTATCATCGGGCTCATCCACGGCGGGGTCGGAATCGGCTGCACGCAGGAACACAGAACATATGCACGGTCAGCTTGCGCTACATTTTGACGATCGTCTGGGAGGCACAGGTATGGCCCCAATGCACTTAATTACCTTCCTCCAGAATCTTATTTAGGTCGTTGCCGGCGGCGATGGCTGAGGGAAATTCGTTGCAGTCGAGCACCTTGATATTAGAGTAACCCCGCTTCGCTAGCCTGTAGGCAATGGCAGTCCCCCAAGTGCCAGCCCCTACGATGAGTATGGAGGAGTCTTGAGTTAGCACCGCCGGTCCCTTAATCTCCATCGTGACAGCGAATGGATGGTTGCATGTAAGGGGATCAAACCGAACTCGGCTTCACTTGGACGACCAGTTTTTGATGTGACGCACTCTTCGGCCCGAGATGGCAGATCCGCACAATGCCAGCTAAAAAGTTAGATGGATTACGCCATCTCCAGAGTTTGGAAAACAAAAATACACCATCTGAACACGTATCTGATCAAGAAAAATAGATATTTAATCATATATATTTTGTCAAAGACGAAAGTAGCTTCATGCGTTTAGTGCCGCACTGTATCCAATGCATACAAAACGACGATGATGGCACGCTTGGGTACGGTGTTGGGCTCATTTGACTTGAGTGGCAGAGCTCAATATTCAACTCTTTGTTTTTTCAGTCCGCTATAATCTCTTGTCGGCTGCCATTTACTTTGCATTATTCTTCTTTTAGTACGTAATATCGTTCTTTCATGGCCTTCATGCTGCTAGCGAGTCCTCGTCGTAATTACATAATCCTTCCAATAATTCTGAATATCCCATTGAAAGATTGGCCGGGTCACTTTCCAGCAGGGCTACACTGGATAAACATGATCTCATTGCTCTTTCCCATGTTGGAATCGTATATTTCCCCTGATTTCGAGAAGCTACAAGGCGAACTCCAGCAGAGAATATAAGGTGCGATGTGGTCCAGTCGATCGGAAATACCGGTGTCCGTCTTTGTGTTTCCGTGTCAAGTACAGAGCATAGTGAGTGCTGCTGATGTCTTACTAGTAGATTGCTAGATGAGACAATCAAGCAACAGGCACTCATAGTATCAGTGACATCAGTCGCCTCTGTGGAACATTTCGAGAGCAACAAAACGCCCGCGTTATAATTAAGATCTCCCCACGCTTGGAGATACTGGATAGCCTTGCCCCAGTCTTGAGAGTCGTCCGCAGGGCTTGATAAAAGCTCCTGATTCCAGGATTGATGCCAGTCGCGAAGCCCATGCCAAAGCTCAACAAGATGGCTTTTCAGTGTGGCCGAATCTCGTTGTGATGACGCTTCAGATAGTACTAGACTGTGAATTTGCATTTTCAAAAACGAGATTCGATAAAAGTAAATAGAAATTCGCTCGTTCGTGGTGCCAAGTTGTCGTTGCATCATTTCCTAAGGACCTTGAGTTGGGAATGTCCCTTCGACCTTTTAAAGGGTTACACTCACATCGCGTAGTTTATCTCCTATTACGAGTAAAGTTGGCCGCCCAAAGGCAACCGATACTTGGCTGGGGTTCAACTTAGATTATTACCCTGAATGTTGGCTGGGAATACGACATACCATTCGAGACAGTAAAGGGTTCTTGACAGCATACAGAGCTGGCTAGTGTCTCTTGGGTCACTCGTCTCCGCAGGGCGGTGAGAAAGGTCAAAGTAAAGGCGAACGGCGAAGCCGAGATTTCGCCAAATATCCCCCGCGCTTGGAGTAAGCAGTAAATATATGCAAATGAGCAATGTCCGCTGCAGGAGATACAAGTTACTGGAGGTTGACGAGTGCTCGCACGTCGTGTCCAGATGTGCAGTGGCCCTCTCAAAGTATGCAATAGAGGTAAAGCTAACGCAATGCTCTGCTCTCTTCGTCAGCTGGCTGCCTATGGCAAGAATGAGAAATATCAGTTCATGTGCATGGTCCAGAGCTGAGCCGAGTCGGTCAATCGCACTACTTGACAGGAGGTTGTTAAGGGATGCGTCGTCCATAACGGGGTACCAGATGTGAGCTGATCTCGAAAACGTTGCAAACAAATGCAATACCGTGGAGCTCGCACAATGGGGTACCTGGTTGGTTAACGTGTTGATGTTGACACTAGGAATCGCGTCTGGTTCATAGCTTAGACTCATTGGAGTTAATCGAGCGAGTGGCGAAAGGACAGGGCTGATGCATGACAGATGACTTGAAATCCCAAAGAAAGAATGATTCCAATTCGCAGACGACGGTTCAATATTTCGTGCCGTGCCGCTGGTAGTGCTCATACAAGACTTTCTAGGCTCCAGAGCTGGAATGAAGATATTGACTCCAGATTTTGGTTTTAGACCAGCCTTTGGCACAGAACCTATTCGTGATATCAAAGATTGCTGTGTCACACCTTTTATCTTTTCCATCAAGTGGTGGATATGCCTGCGACATGAAATTCCGACGTCAGTTTCACAAAAATAGCCCCGGATTGATATAAACAGTAATAGGAAGAAGAAAAGTCAAACCTTCTTGGTACATCTTGGAGTAAAATCGGATCATAATATGTGCATTCACGACGAGATCTCCGACAAACACCACATAATGGTAGCTCACGATCACACCTTATATGCTGATCGCGACAGCAGTTGCAAGATGGGAGTGACTCTATGGCAGCTTCGATATCTCTCGAAAGCTTGGGACCAGATTCGCTGGTCTGCGATCCTGTATCTGGAGAAACACTTGACTGTTGTTGATCCAGCTCCTTTGGAAAATCGAAGAAATTGACAAACGGTACATCATCAAAGTCAAAGTTAGTCTCAATGAATTCCTGCCACATGCTATCTGAAAACTGGGAAGGCGAACACCCGTCAGACGATACAGGGGCTGTTGCGGGAAAAGACGGCGGCACTTCAACATTCCCGTGATACACACTGCTAATGCGCCTTTGTGTGACCAAGAAATCAAGCTCAGCTAAGAGCTTCAAGTTGTAAGCAGAATCGCTCGACCCTTTCTCGCTAGAGAGCACCGCGCTGCTGAGCATCTCCACGTATAAGCTCGTCCTCGTTACCGCTGGCCATCTCTTTGCCAAGATTGTCTAACCAAAAATGTTATCATTCTGCCAATGTCACAGCGACGTCTTCTTTACTCACGAACAGTTGTATAAGGTTATGAAGTGCGGCGCGGAGACTGTCTTGCAGGGCGGCTTCTTGGATGATGAAGCCGTGATTGCCGAGCACGTACAGCAGTACCACACCAGCCTGGAAAGTATTATTGGCTATTTGGAAAGTCAAGTACAAACTCGACGTTTGGCAAATACTGCAATAGGTGTTGATCATATTTATAGCACTTGTTGTTGCAGTTATTAGAGAAGATTGGCTCGGCACCATGTTTCTGGCGCAGGGTCGATGAAGTAAATGCTGGCTGTAATATGCCGTGTTGGTAATCCATTCGGGCAAAGAGCCATTTGAAGATCGAGACCGTTCAAGGAGACGTTGTATCGAGTCTTCCATGTGCCGCACCCAATCATCATACGAGGTAAGCTTATCTGAGATGGTCTGATCGAAAAATTGAACGCCGTATATTTCAGATTGCAGTTGGCACCATTGGACTCTTAGCAAAAAGAAGTTTTCTTTTAACTTTTGCTCGCGACTTAACTGGGCGTTTTCTGCTGTGTGAGAGTCGTCATCAGCCTCAGATGGTAGGCGGGTAGTGATATGCTCATCACTTATAGCCAATGGGCACCCGGAGGAGATTACTATGGTCCTTTCTAGCAAATAAACCTAGATCCCTATATTAATCACGGAGTACATGAGGGTCTAAAATGTGTAGGGCGCTTGACTCATACCGTCCAAAATAGCTTCCTGCGCAAGTTGATCTCACCAGGGTACATATCTTGTACCATGTCTATGTCCTGGTGAAGGCCAAGCCCGATCGCGATGCGGACAGCTTCACCGCTCATATACCACATATTGGCGGTGTAGGGCAGCATAAGGCCAAGTTGAATTAAAAGAAGAAGGCATTGGAGTGAGCGCATATCGGCCTCCTTCAAGAAAGTCCAGTGACGCATGGCATCACGTTGAAGAGATTCGCTCAATGATATAACTCTAGTGTAGTCTTGACGTTTGGAGGTGAGACAGCTAATGGCGAGGATCATTGACACGATGAACCTGTTTATATTTGGCGTAGGGGTGTCGTTTGTGAACTGCCTGGAATAGACCTGACCGAAATGATACCACAGTTCTTCGTCCGTGAAGCAAGGGTATCTTGGCAAGATCTTGCCAATATAATTACCAAAAATGTGCCGAGCAACTCCAAAGGGTATCCGAAGAGCATCTATCCCATTGAAATGAAAGTCGGAACCAGAGCTGGCTCTCTGTCGAGGATCCTCGTGGTAGACTCCATCTACGGGGACCTTCAATGGCGGACGCTCAGAAGGATAGAATAGCTTGGCTTCGTTGTGGAGGCCGAGGTGGCTGCGCACGCAGCTTGTTGTCGATGCGGATACTACGGGGTTACCCACCAAGTGAACAGCTCGAGCATATCCACGCTCATTCTCCAGCACGCCGTTGAGATCAGATAGCTTATTGTGAGTCTTGCCGACCAATCCATCCGACCAGGGGGTATTCCCGCGACCTAGTTCGAGTTCCACTAAAAGGTTTTCCAAATACTGCAGTACACTGCAAGGAAATTCAGCACCGACTACTAGTTGAACACGGGGGACACACAGACAGAGTTACAAAGTGGATGCAAGTACCTTCGTGGAACCTCGTTCTGGCTCATCCGGTCCAGCCCTATGCACTCCTTACCAGCAACAGCGCAGCGAGAGCAGGAAGGGAATTTCTTATCGCACTACACTAGCGTCAGCCAGTTGGTTATCCCTGCATCATATCACTGCAGGTAAAGGTCAATAATGAATAAGGAAAAAAGACAAACCTTCTTTTTCAAAGAGTAACATCTTGAACATGCTAGGGTGGTTTGGCGCCGCTTGTGGCTAGGCATGGCGAATGCCCCATGGAAGGAATGATAATTGCTTATAGAACGTTCTTTTCTGTTTACCCAAAGAGACGAGGCGGTAATGGAATATCTAGAGCAAGAAATGGGCCACTTGTGCCCGGGGGGATTGTGGGACATGCAGCTCCAAGGTTGGGCCTCGAGTATGATGAGATGTCTTGACAGAGTTCAAAGGGAACGGGGAATTAATTTTAGCTGGTAGCGGTCATAGCTCTCGCCCTCGGAAGACTAAACTCTCGTTAGATCGTCCCCGTAATGTGTGTACAGGCTCCACTAATCTAATGTGCCGTACTGTATGTACGTAAGATTGAGATGATGTTTTCAAGTAATGAAAGCTCCTATCTCATCCCTTAATTTACCCACTCGTCTCTCTTTGTGCTAATCACCACCGAGGCAAACCCGTTCTCTCTTATCAGAGCAAACCCCGAGACTGCCGGCCGGGCTGCGATGGGGGGAATGTGATGTGACGCCTGAATCGTGCTGGAGGTGCCCACTCTCGCCAAAGACCGCCGCTAGCAGATCTCCGACGTGATTACTATCGGCATTACCCCTGGTAGCGCCATTCTCGCCCCTTAAAGGCCCCGGAGCCGCTTCTCCTGAATTGCGGGGTCGGTTGCAAGCACCGAGGAACGGGAACCCTTTAGAGCCAGGTATTTAGATATTAGGTAAATTTGGTCAGACGACATCCATCACATTGTATATCGCTCGCGTATTGATACTATTCGCAGGGTCACCTGGTTACATGGGAAAGCATGATAACACCCCTTAGTGCGAATGCCTAGAACGTTTGATTTCAGCTGTCGTGACTTGCTAAGCTTTTCCCTATCTATTACTGCGTCTTCTTCTCTTGTGCTCGTACAGTGTAAGATACCCCTTCCAGCTCCACAATGTCACCAGTCTCCAGCTTCTGCTGGGCTTGCGCTGCCAGTAAGAGTGTGGTGGCCGATGCCTGGGGGATCGTCTGAGCATTTGCCGATTCGAATATGACCTTCCAGTCCTCTGCCGATTCTGCGCGCTCTTCGCGTCTGGCATCAAACCTCCCATCCCCGCCTAACCTGATCCCAAGATATGTGCCACCAATCTTCCCCACAAATGTCGAACCGTCCACGCTTTGGAGGATCCAGCTGCATTCGCTCGTGTCCAGAACTCCTGTAACGTCTCTCCAAATTTCCTCGTACTCGGTCAAGGCGCCGCCAAGATTGGGGTTCTTGTATGTTCCATATTCTAGATCGTCTCCATTCGGCAGTTTCCTAAAACTCGCTACATCAGGCTCTGTCAGGCCCAATGAATCGATAATGTGTGTCCATCTGCAAGTCACTAGATCCATTCATTCAGTCAGCTCTCTAGACGCAATACCGTGGAGGACACGATCACATCACTGACATGGATCTTCTTTGAGGATGCTTCTCTCGCCTGCCCGGCTCCATTGAATATTACCATCGTTCTTCTGCACTCGAAGGTCTATAAAGTAACCTCCGACATTAAGGGCAATCGTGTCTGTGTCCTCGTAGGCTGCGTCGGGCAGCCATCGGATGCTAATTCGCTTGAGAATCTGGGTAGTCATGATAAAACAGGGCGAGTTCGGTCTATGGTTGAGTGCCTTGACCACGGGTGATATATTGGGTCTAACGTACGATGATCTGATAGCATGAAGGGCGTGGACTAACCTATTATATTATTGAATTTCAACCTTGGCGAACTATTTTAGGTGCATCCTGCGTGGTCTTCTGGGGTCCCACTTGGTGCAGCTGGAGATGCCCCGATATCCGACAACGCCTTGGATAGTGTCGGACATCTGCGTTATATGCCGAGACTTGTGCAAGGACCGCAGTAAGTCGCTCTCCGTTGTACGGAACGATATCAGCAATTAAACCCACAATGATAAACCCATGTAGATCATGGGATTTTATAAGCATGGCGGAATCAACGACTCCTGTTCGGTGATACGTCCTCATGATTATCACGATTTCATTGTCGCTTCACTGTCGTCACTTCTAGCCTTTTAAACCTGCCTGTGACAGTTCAAAGTCAGCTGCATTTCTCTTACGACTTGAAAAAGATGGCAGAGCTCAATCTTGTCGAGGCCAGCATCGAAGATTTACAATCTGCACTTTCCTCGAGGCATCTGACGAGCGTTGATCTTGTCGCGCGCTATCTCCGACGCATTAGCGCCTATGACTGTCGCAGCGTGTCTCTTAACTCCATACCGCTACTCAATCCCGATGTTTTCGCTGAAGCGGAGGCATCCGATGATAGACGAGCGTCAGGGGCTATCAACCGACGTCTGGAGGGTATCCCGTTCACTGCCAAGGATAGTTACAAGGTCAAAGGCATGTCGGTGGCTAGTGGCTCCCCAGCATTCAAGGACCTCATCGCAAACGATGATGCATTCACGGTAGACATGATTCGAGCGGCAGGAGGCGTCTTAATGGGCAAAACCAATATGCCGTCTATGGCGTACGGAGGTATGCAACGGGGTATTTACGGGCGCGCCGAGAGTCCTTATAACCCACGCTTCCTCGCCGCAGCTTTTGCCTCGGGCTCATCCAACGGATCAGCGGTTTCAACGGCAGCATCATTTGCGGCTTTTGGCATGGGTGAAGAGACCGTATCATCAGGTCGCTCACCTGCATCGAATAACGCGTTGGTCGCATACACACCATCGAGAGGGTGGATATCCATCAGGGGCAATTGGCCGCTCTATCCAACATGCGACGTCGTCGTACCGCATACGAGGTCCATGGAAGACATGCTCACGCTGCTGGAGGTTATTGCCGCTGAAGATCCCATCTCCGACGGTGACTTCTGGCGTAGCCAACCATTCATAAAATTGGAAAAGCCCTGGCCAGAGGGTCCTGCATCCATCCGTACCATCGCTGGTAGTAAGTCTCTCTCGGGAGTACGAATCGCCGTACCTGAGATGTATGTCGGTGGAAGCGCTCCGGTAGGGGCAAGGCCTGTCACTACGAGCCCCGAGGTTATCGATCTATGGGTTCAAGCTAGAGAGGAACTAGAAGCTCTGGGGGCCGAAGTCATTTTGGTTCCCGACTTCCCCGCTGTCACGGGATACGAAAACCCGGAATTGCTCCCAGAGGGATCACCGCGTCTACCAGATCAATGGCACTGGACAGAACGTGGGCCACTTGTCGCGCACGGGTGGAACGGCTTTCTTATTGCAAATAAAGACCCGAATGTACCCGGCATTGCAAGTGTCGACGAAAACAATATTTATCCGGATTCACTGAGAACCTCCGCCGAGTTGAAGCAGATGGATCGAGCCAATCTAATCCACTGGAACAAGCTGGCATCTTATACGAAGAACAGCACTATGTGGGAGATTCCCAACCTCGAAGTGGCCCTCAAGGCTCTCGAAGGTATGCGCAAGACTCTCCTCGACGATTATCTAGCTTCACATGGCTGCGATTGCTTTGCCTTTCCCGCAGCTGGTGATGTAGGTGCTGAGGATGCAGACGTCAATGATACTAGTGCCGCTTATGCCTGGCGTAACGGAGTGTTTTACAGCAACGGCAACAGGGCTGTGCGGCATCTAGGTATTCCTACAGTGACAGTCCCAATGGGACTATTACGGAATAAGAAAATGCCTGTGGGATTGACCTTCGCAGGACGGGCATACGACGATGTGAATCTGCTGAAATATGCAAATGCATTTAACGCAAAGGCTCAGAGGCGTGTGCCTCCACCATTGACGCCAGAATTGGATTCTGATAGAATCCCCTTAACACAGCAAGCAATTGACTCGTCGCCCAAAATCCACAGACCTCAAATTGAAGTTACGTCCCACAGTGTAACTTCGCACAGCGCTGAGAATGAGACTTCACTATACCAGATTACCATTAAGGGTATTATCACATCAAATGCAGAAGTGAACTTGGGAGAACGGGATATAGCTGCGGATATCACGATCAGTGTTGATTCTCATGACATCCCCACAGGTCAGATCAAGCTTGGGCCAGTGACTTCCCGGGAAAACGGCAGTCACTCTATCACCTTTGAGGCCTGGGCACAATGTAACAAACCAGCCGAGAAAGATGCGAGAACGCGTACGGTGGTGCCTGTTGCCCTGGACAAGATCGTGGTAGTAATCCTCGCAAGATGGGCCCCGGGAGGTTACCCGTCCGGTTGGCTTGGTATGATAGATTGGCAATAATAATGAACTATTTTAGTTACACGTGGTACCAAAACTTCAAATGGTTAAAAGGAGAAAAGAACCCCAGTACATCAAGAAACATGGTGCATTATGTTTCGGGTTCTATTTCTTGGCTACATCTAGACCATCTTCGACGACTTGTTACCCGGACCTCCTCCAAATTTGCGATTATCAGGGGTGTATTGATAACCTAAAATCTACCAGCAATGCTCTTTTTATTATGCATCTCAGTTACTGTGTGGGGGCTGTGTCATACTGTATCTCGAATGTATAAACCTGATGGAAATATTTGTCTGAATTGTTCCCAAACAGTAATAATGACAGTTTCATTTTCAAATTTATGCCAATGGTTCTAAGCAAGCAAAGTATTTATAGGGTACTGCAGTATGTAGATTGATGAAGAAGTGGCTAGGCTAACTTAAAGAAAAATACTTCCGTGGGCGTGCAGATAGCCACAGATATCTAATTAGTGAGACGAGCACCAATGATGGATTGGAGTCGTGTCGTCGTGTTCGGATCCGTAGAAGTCGACGGGAATACAATGCTAGATCAAGAACATGTGAAAGCTCCACCGACAACGCCAGAATCGTAAGCGTCAACAATGCTTTGAATCGTAGTATATGTGCCGGCGACAGTAAGGAACAGTCCAAGGATGATGGTGAATATGTGGAACCCGAATAGTGCCTTCTGCTTGAGACTGGTTTTTGGGACACCCTTTTCTAAGTAAAGACTCATCGCGGCGGGAATTACGAGCTGTATCGACATGTTAGCAATTACCGAAACAAAGTTTGTTAGCTATGTTAAGTCTTACGCATGTTGGGGCACAGCAAAGAGATCCAATCAGGCCGATGAGGTAGCTGAAGAATGGAATAGCCTCGGCAATGATAAATGACAGTGTGGTAATTCCGATGGTTGAGCCCCTAGGAATTATTGAGTCAGTACGTAAATAACAGGCGGCTTAATCAGGTACAGTCAGCCAAGTTACTTACAGCCAGGTTGCCCAATGGATGAAGCTATTGCTTTGCAGGTGCTTAGAGTCGCGAAGGATGCGTACCAGGAGCTGTAAATGGTCAGTTTTGACTGTTACGCTTCGAGCGAAAAGAAAAGCAAAATGGTGAGCCGGTGAGAGACTTACAAATTTCGCTGCGAGGTGTACCCATAACGTGGATGTCATGATGAACCCAGGGATGGAGATGCCATAAGCGATCTTCTCAATCGTACCTCCTGCACTCGCCAACGAGGGGCTGGCGACGTACTGGCCACAGTAACTGGTTGGCCATTAGCAATAGTCCTGTACCAAAAGGTCCAAGCATTCATCAAGCGGGTTGAACTTACAAGTAGACAGTCATGCCAAAAGCAACATAACATGCTAGCAGGGCGCCCTGAGAGGAGAACAGAGCCTTGGGGAAATGTTTAGGGACCTTCATCTCGGCAATGACTGGCATGAACGTCGGAGTGGAACCAAAACCAGCTATAAATGATAAATTGGAATGGTTAGTTTTCTAAAATCTTTTATCCAATATATCTATCCGCTGTGGAGAAATCATACCAAAAAGATTAATGGCAGCGGTCAGGCCAGCAACGAATCCGGGGTTGCCAACGGCAATGACACCAAGGTCAAATGGGCCGGTCTGGGGAGCTGCGGCTGGTCGATCAACTTGTGTGACACCGACACTGTGTGAAACGGAAACATGTCAGTATTGCTGCTCAGCGCGAGGTGTTGTCTAACTGGTGTAGCAAGAGACTGGTTTACTCACACAACAGCAAAAACAGCCGTGAAGATACATGCGAAACCAATCCAGGTCAGAATGGCTAATTTTCCCAATGTTCGGATACTAGCAACCAATGCCGTGCAGAGTGCAGCAACAAAGGTCCACACAACCGTGCAGACTTTGTTGTTGGCCAGGATCTTTAGTCCTTGTGCCAACCCGATGAACCCCGAGCCGGTCGCTAAGCTGTAGGAATCTCAATTAGCAGAGAGTTCGTTAGAACTGCTGTAGAATCGAATGAGAGACTAACATCCATGTGAGCAAGAACAAGCCACCGACAACCTCGAAAGCAATCGGTCCACCCATCTCTCTGGCAGCATCGGCAATGTTGTGAACTCCGCGATATCTCATTCGAAAAGCGTACATGACGTAGGCGTAATCTTCCAAGCATCCACAGGTAAGTATGAATTCGAATTCGGTAGTGGCTCGTTAAAAAAGGTTTACTCACAAGTTGTCATGGCGCCCCAACATATAAGAAGAATAATACCAGGTCCGTAACCGACCACAGCAAGGGCAGATGGAATGGCCAACACCCCCGTGGCGAAGCACAGCTTCATTAAGATGATACCCGCTCGAATCCTGCGTGACGAAGATATCAGTGAGCATTCCGAAGAAAGTTGGATGTCCATTGAGTAGCTTACCATCCTAACGAACGGAATTCAGCTTGGCCAGTATTTCTCTTGAAGACTTCTCCATCGTCTTCCAAAACTTCTGCCTTTGCATGATCCTCTGATAGGCCGTGGAACTCAGTTCCCACGTCGGCCTTCTCCACCACATCGCCGTTGAGGTCTGCTTGGGTGCCGTGCATACTCATTATGTAATGTTTTAAGATATCGAGTGGAAAGACTGAGTCTGCGTGCGAGTGACCAAGAACCCGGGGGTTGAACGATCTTGGAGTCAAAGTCTTATATGCTCGAGAATCGTCGACGCTTATCTACGTTCTCGAATCGAAGAAGACTGCCGAGGTCGCGGGTGTCCGACTGATACTGGCATCTGTATACAGTCCAGGAACGCCTGACTTCTGGATTTTGAAATGTAAGATGTAGTTCAGAATATGCTAAGGGAATCTAGACTGCTCGACCCAATGTACTTGACTCCTAAATAGTATCCACATGAGTTTACTAACTAGGATGCCATCAACCAATGGGAGCCACAGCCTGCGTTATCTAGTATACCCCACTTGTCGCCAGAAACCGACGCTATAATTTGCCGCCCGCTACATTCCGACCCTCGCACCCGTCCGACAGTTAGCGGGCTGGCGATACGCTCAAGTGACCGATAATTTCTGGGGAATGATGGTAAATTAACGTTAGGTTCTTAATTCGTATCCTATATGACAGAAGTGTTTTACTCAAACTCACTAGTTGGTGAATCCACAATAGAGCACGACACTTTTCCGATGGCCACTCGGCAGTATTTAAAGCGAGCACAAGGGGTAGAGTCCGGCTCACCCATACCTTCTTTCTACTATTCCTGTTGGAAAACTACGCCGAGTACTGCATCGCCTGAGTTCTTATCAAGATGCCGGAACTCAACAGTTTGGTGGCCAATCTCAAAGCCCCTAACGGCAGAGACATTGCCCTTCCAACCGGACTTTTCATCAACAACGAGTTTGTAGCTTCCGCGGCGGGAAAGAAGATCACCGCCATAGACCCCACGTAAGTAGAATTGCTCTATTATCCAAATCTGAGCGTGGCCACACTGGCTATTGGCGGACAAGGTCTGAAGATCCAATACTGATAAGACTTTGAATTAGAACCGAGTTGGAGATTTGCTCCGTTGAGGCAGGCTCTCCAGATGATGTTGACAAGGCTGTAAAGGCCGCACGTGCAGCTCTGAACAATGAATCATGGCAAGCCATATCTGGAACCGAGAGGGGAGCTCTCATGCACAAGCTGGCCGATCTCATAGAGAAGTCTCAGGAAGACCTCGCTACTCTCGAAGCATGGAATGCTGGAAAGCCTTACAAGACCGCTATCGGACTTGACATCGCAGCTTCAGTCGGCTGTCTGCGCTATTACGCCGGGTGGGCTGACAAGTTACATGGAACCACAATCCCCACAACCTCCAAGAAGTTTGCCTACACCCTGAGACAACCTGTCGGCGTGTGCGCCCAGATCATCCCTTGGAACTACCCCATACTCATGGCGGCCTGGAAACTAGGCCCAGCGCTGGCTACAGGTAACACCATCGTTATGAAGCCGGCCGAGCAAACTCCGCTCTCGATTCTCTACATCGCAGCTTTAATAGCTGAAGCTGGGTTTCCTCCGGGTGTCGTGAATATTATTAACGGGTACGGGGCGGACGTCGGGAGCGCCCTGGCTAGCCACCTCGATGTAGATAAGGTGGCCTTTACGGGATCTACGGCCACGGGTAAACTCATTCAGAAAGCCGCCAGCGCGAACCTGAAGAATGTAACATTAGAGACCGGCGGCAAGTCGGCTCTAATCGTCTTTGACGATGCCGATATCGAACAGGCTGCAAAGTGGGCTCACAGTGGAATTATGGATAACCAGGGCCAGATCTGCACGGCAAACTCGAGGCTTCTGGTCCAAGAAGGGGTCTATAACCAATTCATCGAAAAGTTTGTCGAGGTTGTCAAGTCTTACAAAATTGGTAACCCATTTGACGATGACACCTTCCAGGGCCCCCAGATTACCAAAGTACAGTTCGACAAGATCCTGTCCTATGTCAAATCGGCCGAGAGCGAAGGTGCAGTTCTGGCTACTGGCGGAGTTCCCCATGGCGACAAGGGCTACTTCATCGAGCCGACCGTCTTCAAGGATGTCACTTCCAGCATGAAGATCTACCGCGAGGAGATATTTGGCCCATTTGTGACAATATCTCCATTCAGCACGGAGGCTGAAGCGTTGGCCAAAGCGAACGAGACCGAGTATGGTCTAGCCGCGTCTGTGTTCACGCAAGACGTGACTTTGGCACATAGGGTAGCATCCAAATTGGAGGCAGGAATGGTTTGGATCAATTCATCGGTAGACTCGGATTTCCGCGTGCCGTTTGGAGGAGTAAAACAGAGTGGTATTGGTAGAGAGCTTGGAGAGGCAGGGTTAGAGGGATATTTACAGACCAAGGCGGTTCATCTGAACCTCGGTAATAGACTAGCATAGAATTACTCTAAGGCAATCAGTAGTCGCTGATAAGACGCTTAAATTCCACTATGGTCGCGCTATCGGCCAGATCACACAAAGCATGATTGGCCTATTCTACCTCCTGTACTGACGGAGCGATTATATGATAAAATACCTTTCTTCCTCGCAGGTCGAATAATTCATCAACCCATAATATGCTATTAAGTAGCGCTTTGCACTCGTCCCACTCTCGAAGACCAAGCCCATTCGCAGCCACCTTAGCTATCTTGCCCACCGCGCTGTCGGAGTCGTCCTCAAAGTCAAATGTGACGAGGGCCACCATGGTGAGCCAGAGCATCAGGTTCGATTCTGCCTTCTGCAGATCGTGGGAACGTGCGCCGAGACTTTTCAGACTTAGCAAACTCTGCTGCAACCTCTGCTTGAGCAGCCGGCACTTTATCTTCGTGGTTTCCAACTGAACAAAGACGCTGGCTGAGAATGCCAGCATCCCCAGTCGAAGACATTGGATCCATGTATTCTCCGCTATCGTGCAGCAGCAGCCCATAGTACCGACATTGCTGGAGAGAGTTATAGTCATCACTTTATACATGAGTTTAACCTTGGTTTGGCGGAATGAGTCAGGGTCTACGGTTGAGTTTCCTTGACGTAGAAGCCGCGCTGTTTGGACCAAGGCCGCGAGCTCGTACAGGACGTGAGCCAGCTTGGCTTCCAGCGACACCACAAACTTACTTATCCAATACGGCAAAATGGAAGAGCCTCGGACTTGATTGCAATCCAAACCTGGCACCGCACTCTCCCACTGAACCTCATCTTCCGTGAAGAGAGGTTGACGTAGCATGAGCAAAGTTAATAGAATATCGGCCCTGTAATTTGTCTTTTCATTAGCACACAGTGCGAAAGTGGAAGATTGGCGCCGCTGCGAGAATTAAGCAGAAAGGGAAAAGCCGAATTAGGGTGGGTTGCTCACAAGCAGACCAGGTATGGTAGGTGGGGGTTCGTTATTAGGCACTTGAATCCGCCTCTGAGCTGCACCATTGTCTTCAATCCCTTCACGTGGCTCGTTGCTGCAGCAAAGTCGTTGAACATGGCAGAGTAGAGCGTCATGACGATGACTACGGAGATGGTGGAGTCGGATATGAAGCCGCTGTCATCTTCGACACGTGCCCTCAAGAGCTTGACGGTCCTGTCGAAATGGAGACGTGATCCTCGTCTAGGGTCATTATTCCTGATGAGTCGGGTATCTCCGGAGGCAGCAGCTAGGCTCTCTTGAACGAAGGAAGCCGAGAATAAGACGCTGTGAAGGTAGAGGGGATCCATCATCAAGTATTCAAACCAGATACTTGGGTACGTATTATACTTCAAACACCATTTGCAGGGGTATATCTCCCTCTTCATGTAGTTGAAGTCTGGGTCCATCTTGTTAGAGACAGAGCATGCTACTCACAGTTCTGGGGGCTTGGCAATTGGGGGGGAAACCCTTTAGGGATTCACACCAAAGGAGGGGAAGACTCACATCGGTAGATCAGGTCCAACATATACGGCTTGACCGGCTCCACAAACGGAAAGGTGGCCAATGCTGGCAAGGGGTACGCAGTAATGGGCAGGGTGGTGGACGCAGCCTGCGTATCCTGTGATTTGGATTGGGCCTTCTGGCGCGCGGCCGTGGCAGAAGAGCGCAGTGCCCCGGTCGGGCAGTACTGTGGAGGCCAACTAGCCGGCGGTTGGTTTCGAGCCCGCCGGCTCGTCCATCTCTGCATGACATGGCTACGGATCATCCGCCTCGTTGAGGAACGGGTGTCTAGGCGACCGTCCGGTCCATGGAGGACAAACTTGACTGTTGGTGACATAGGGACCTCCTGCGTAATGGATGTAACCGAGGCCGCGGGTGACCAACCACGCAACACCACCGCCACGAAAGTTTAGGTGAAGAAATGTAAGATTGTTAAGCTGACGGAACTGGATTGATTGCGGAGTTGCGGTCCGTGACAGGTGCGGTTTGAGAAGCGGCGCCGGCCACACAGGGCTGTTACAGGATGCTAGAAGCAAAGTAAGCATGCACCTGTTGATAATCCACTGGCTGGCGAAGGAGAACCACCTCAACTCAGGGCTTGGTATTATTGGTGCAGGGATCCCATACGTCCCTCAATAGCGCGGCGCAGTTGGTGGCTCGTCCGACGTCCCACTTTCTCTGGGACGGGCCATAAGTTAACATTAACCGTTAAATGATGGTTCGAATTAAGTTTGTTTGCCGTTTTGGGAACAGCGGTTATTTCATCGGAGGGTTAAAGCAGCGACAACTTGGTCCTGACGCGGCGAATATTGTCCAATTGGCAGCCCCATCGACCAAAGCGGATCGTGCACAGGCGCCAGTGGCTTAAAGCAGCCGCATATGACGTCCAGAATAACAACCCGAATGCCATCAGACCATTCATAGAGCCGCTGGGACGAAGAGAACGGCAGAAGCTTCTGCATTAGAGCTGACGAGAGCGCAGGTAAAGAGCCTGTAACTTGCCTGAAAATGTTGTGGATATTCCCGAATGATGCCGTGGGCCAAGCGTGGCTATATAAGATCCCATGTAATAGCTGTCCTGGCGCGTCTTCTTGATGGCCTTCTTGCTCCTCGTTGTCTTTGTATTTAACTTACTTCCCTAAATTGCTGGTTTTCGTACAATGACGCTCCACGCTAGCTTCCCAAGCGATATCCAGGAGGTCGATGTGATTGTTGCAGGAGGTGAGATACAAATATTTGCCATCGCAAGGTTATAACAACTGAGTATTGTCCAAAGGCGGCACCTCGGGGTGTGTTGTAGCTGCGAGGCTCGCGGATGCCGATCCAAGCCTAACCATTCTGGTTGTTGAAAGAGGTCCCAACAATGATATGCCTACCATCACCACGCCGGCGTTTTTCGTCACGCACTTGGCTCCAACCAGCACCACGACCAAGTTTTACAAGGGGAACAGGGCTCCGGAGCTTGCTGGTAGAGAGCCCATTGTCCCTGTTGGATCGGTTCTCGGCGGTGGCTCCTCCATCAACATGATGACTTACTCTCGTGCCCAAAGATCTGATTTCGATTCATGGGGTTCTCCGGAATGGTCTGCAAACAGCATTCTTCCATATTTAAAAAAGGTATTGGAGCAGTTTCTTCTTCTGATGCCTTTTCCTTTTTAGTTTCGGTGACAAATTAAAATTAACCACATCTGAGAATAGCTTGAAACGTACCATGGCCCTGGGCCAAAGGACACGCATGGCTCCGATGGCCCAATTCACGTCTCCAGTGGTACATTCGAATCTACGCGGGTCACTAACGATGTAATTGCTGCTGTCGGCAAGCTTGGATATCCCGAGACTGTGGATGTCTCCAACTTAGATACCAACAACGCTGTACAACGTACCTTGCGCTATATCAACCCCGATGGTAAGCGACAAGACACGGCGACCTGCTATATCCACCCTAGGCTCGGAGATGGGAAGCATCCAAATCTTCACGTGGCTATCAACACCGAGATTTTAGGTGTTATAGTTGACGGGAAAAGGGCGGTGGGGATTCAAATCCAACCAAAACCGAATCCTGAGGTGGAGGGTGAAGCTGCACCGTCTCCTCGTAGCATCAAGGCGCGAAAGATGGTTATCGTATCTTGCGGGGCCATTGGGACCCCTTTGCTACTTGAGAGATCAGGTATCGGCAGCCTTGAGGTCTTGAAGAGAGCAGGAGTTGAGCCCATTGCAGAGGTACCGGGTGTTGGCTTTGACTACCAAGACCACCAGTTGGTCGTCTGCTCGTACAGATCCAGCTTAGACCCAGACGAAACTCTCGACGGGATGGCCGCCGGGCGCGTTGATCCCACCTCCTGGTTTAGCACCAATGACCCGAGGCTGGGCTGGAACTGCCAGGATGCAGTTCTTAGAGTTCGACCTACTGATGCAGACATAAAAAGGCTAGGGCCGCATTTTGAAGCAGCCTGGCGCCGTGATTATGAGGCAATCCCAGACCGACCTTTAGCACATTTGGCCCTCGTTGTAGCGTAAGGCCTGTTTATTTTATTACAAACTTTCCGAATTACATAGAGTACTAACTACCAGTAGATATCCTAAAGACCAGAGCACGGTACCAGTCGGGCAGTACTTTAGCTTCTCGACATTCACAGTGCACCCTTACTCCCGAGGACACGTGCACATCACCGGGCCGGGCGCGACTGATGAAATCGACTTCCGGCCCGGCTTCTTCACCGACGCGGAGGGGCTAGACATCAAGAAGTTGGCCTGGGCGTACAAGAAGCAGCGCGAGCTGGCGCGCCGTATGGCCACCTACCGCGGCGAAGTGGCCAACACCCACCCGCCCTTCGCCACTGGTTCGAGAGCCGCGTGCGTGGAAACCGACGGCCCGCTCGCCGACGTCCGCGACATCGAGTACACGCCGGAGGACGACGCGGTGCTCGAGGCGTGGCTGCGCGAGACCGTCGACACGACCTGGCACTCGCTCGGCACGTGCAAGATGGCGCCGAGAGAGAAGCTCGGCGTGGTGGACGCCGCCAGCCTGGGCGTCTACGGGGTCGAGGGGCTGAAGATCGCGGATCTGAGCATCGCGCCGTCCAATGTGGCCGCCAACACGAATAACACAGCGTTGGTCATAGGCGAGAAAGCTGCTGATATATTCATTAAGGAGTTGGGGCTTAACCCAAGCTAAGTCATACACAATGACGTATTCGCATTGGTGTTGTTAGACAGTGCCAACAAATTGATGCTCTAAGAAGGTCCTCAATGCACTGATCATGTCACATTGACGTTTTACAATGAAGATACAGGTGGAGGAGTGGTCCGTATAGTCGTGCCGTGAAATATGTGGTTTCTCTTCTGCTCCATTTTATTTTCGTTTGTGCAATCTGGCTACCTCTTTGGATCCTTCACCATGTTTTTCATGACTTAAATGTGACAACTTTTCCTACTCACTGATTTAGTAGTCATCTCCGCGACTGATAACCTCTTTCACATTCGGTCGTAGTAGGATGGTCTAGAACCCTCCGTTAGCTACTGCCCCCTTCGCAACGTGTAGCACCGTACGCCACCTAAATGAACAACGAGTTATACCGGATAGCAGCTAAAGACTTACATGTTCAAATTGGGCTGTGTAGGTCCCTTTCTTCTCAAGCATGGGCGGATATTCTTCGACGATGCCGGCCTTCACAAGGTAGTTAAGCTGCATTTACTTGTTAGCCCGTGGCGGATTCTCCCTCACGTGTGTGCTTGCAGACTTGGCCATACCCCAAGTAGATACTTCTCTTGCCCAATTCTGTCCAAGTAGCGCCGACAAAAGGGTATCGTGCCAAAGTTCTTCTGAATGGTTTTCAGGAGGGATTTGGCAGACGCGTATGGCAGATCCATTTTGGGCGCATCACGGACCAAAGCGTAATGCGACATCTCGCTGCCCTCCACCCACCGGCCAGTTCCAGTGCTGCCAAAGGTTTCGATGGCGAACACCTCACCCTCTTCCATCTTGGTCATGTCGTTCGTCTTGAAGAATGGGATGCTTTTTGTGCCGTGGATGGAGTACGGCAGGATATTATGGCCACACAAGTCGCGGATCGGCTTGATCGGACAGGTAACCCCGTTGATTTCACATTCATAGCTCTCCATAGCTTCCTGGATGTACCCACCCAGCTCGCCGATGCGAACATCGATTCCGGCCTCGCGCACCCCGGTGTTGGTTGCGTCTTTGACGGCAGCAAGGAGGTTGTCATACATGGGATCGAAAGACATGGTGAAGGCGCTGTCTACGATACGACCATTCACGTGTACGCCGATATCAACTTTAATGACATTCTCCTGCTGTAGAACAACACTGCAGCCAGCATTTGGACTGTAGTGGGCTATCATGTGATCAATGTTCAGGCCCGTTGGGAAACCCATACCGGCAAGGTTAGAGTCGCCCTCGGTTAGGCCATCATGGCCGAGCAACTGACGGGTGGTGTCTTCGATGTTGTTGGCGATCTCGAGGAGCGTTTGGCCCGGCTTGATGGATTTCTGCGCCCACTGGCGGACCTGACGATGGGTCTCCGCGGCATGGCGAAAGTCGGTGAGAAAGTCGCTGTTCATGTTGTCCAGGTGGCGTTTCTCCTCGTCGGTGGTGCGATAAAGGTTTTCATCCTTGTACTCGACCTCTTCGCCCTTGGGGTAGCTGTTGTTGGGAAACAACTGGGAGATGAGGACAGATGGAGGCTCCGTCTGGACCTTGTGCTTATTTTTGGGTTTCCGCTTCTTGTTCCTCTTCTTCTTCTTGGCAGAACTGTCCGCGGCGCCGGCACCGACGGCAGAAGCATCTCCAGGTGCATTATCATCTGCATCGTCATCCGACGCTTGGCCGGCAAGCTGCCCCGCAGAGGCGGAACGGTTGGCCCGGCCGTCCATTTTTGGGACTGAATTTCACAAGTCTCCCCGTCAGCTAGGTGGTTCTTCTCCGTGGGCGTCGAACTGCCCCTCGGGAGATATAAATACAGCATACATACCACCGGGCTCCTCAACGAGGGGCATCGCAGCCATTGTTCTTTACTAGCAGTATAATGTTGGATGTGCTGGGAGAGGGGGACGAGAGATCAAGATAGGAGTTGTACTATTTGTGTCAAAACGAGAGAACTAGTTGGCACCCAGAAAAGGAAAACAGTGGCAGGTCGACACTGACGGAAGTAGCAGCTGTAAGGTCAAATCGTCCGATACGCGTTACATTATTAGTATCACACACTTCAGCAACATTGAATCAAACCTTCAACAATACTAAATACATAAGAGCGGGGCAGGAATCGTTACCGCACTACGATCGGTGTGGATAAGTACCTTGCATGTCTATATTCGAGTGCATGGCCCTCCAATCAAGCCTTGGAAAATCGGCTGTCTCTGAGCTTTGATGCAGATACAGATCTACTATGGGATGTTAGTTAGGGGGAAAAAAAAAAAAAACAGCCTTATGGTCAACCGAAGGGCGCGCGTCCCACATAGCAGTGGGGCACGGCGGGAGGCGCTGTGGATCCCCTGTACTCCAAGTGAGCGGTGCTACTGGATAATCAGGCATTAGTGACATGTAGCCCTACGGATTAAGGCTACGTAGTGCCAGCCCATGCCTAGAATAGAGGTGCTAACGTTACTTGTGTACTGCAATAGGCCGATTCAGGAAGCCCTTAACGTTGTGTGTGCACTCCCATCCCATGCACAGATGGACTGCATCCAGTGGGACCCACAGGAGCTTTTCTAGGCCCCACGTTGTGCGCCATCTACCTACGATAAGTTCTCGCTTTCACCCCACCACAAAACGCAATTCGCACCCACAGCCTTCCCACCTGGAAAAGAACCCAACGCGCGCCGCCAGCCCAGGGACGAGAGCGAGCGATACAGAGACGTACATAGAGAAAGAGATTACCGAAGGCAGAGAGCGAACAACATACTCTCCTCTGCAATGGCGGACGAGATTCAAGCCGACACTGCCGCCAAGCGCAAGTGTCTGGGAGCCGACTGCGAGAACGATGCTGGAGATCTGCAGTGCCCGACATGCCTGAAGCTCGGAATCAAGAACAGCTTCTTCTGCGCACAAGACTGCTTCAAGAGGAACTGGGTGCGTTCCACACTGGCGAACCCGACCCTGAGCACAAGCTGACGGATTGAGCGCGCACTTGTAGAGCCAGCATAAGACATTACACCAACCGGCGCTGGGTAAGACACAAAACGGTTCGTACTAACGGTTACCCCCCAAGACGTTATGCCTTGATCCTAGTCGCTGACCCCGACCCAGGCACCTCCGGAACATATGACCCGTTTCCAAACTTCTCTTACCCTCCTGGCCCGGTCCGACCTGTCTACCCGCTGTCGCCGATGCGAACCACCCCCAAGGGGATCAAGCGCCCCGACTGGGCTGATACGGGTATCCCGCGGGCCGAGCAGCGCTTGAACAGGAACAAGATCGAGATCCTGGACGAGAAGGCGCAGGAGGCTATGCGCAAGGTGTGCAGGCTAGGCCGTGAAGTTCTGGACATTACCGCCGCCGCGATCAAGCCCGGCGTCACCACCGACTATCTGGACGAGGTCTGCCACAAGGCTTGTGTAGAGCGGAATGTAAGTGTAACCCCTGGGAGCTTTGAGAAAGGATGACCAATCTTCTAACTGTTTCCAACCTTGGCCCCGGAATAGTCGTATCCTTCGCCACTGAACTACAACCACTTTCCCAAATCGATATGCACTTCTGTGAATGAAGTGATTTGCCACGGAATTCCCGACCAGCGAGTGCTTTTGGATGGTGATATTCTCAACCTAGATGTCTCCATATACCACGGAGGTTACCACGCTGATTTGAACGAGACATACTATGTCGGCGACAAAGCAAAGGCCGATCCAGATGCGGTCAGGTTAGTTGAGACGACAAGGGAGTGCTTAGACAAGGCAATCGAGATTGTGAAGCCCGGAACACCCATACGAGAGTTTGGTCGCGTGATCGAGAAGCATGCCAAATCTCGGGGCTGCAGTATCGTTGCTACCTGGGGAGGCCATGGCATCAACACCGAATTCCACCCTCCGCCGTGGATTCCCCATTACGCCAAGAACAAGGCCGTTGGAGTCTGCAAGGCCGGCATGACTTTCACCATCGAGCCCATTCTTGCGTTGGGCAAGCCTCGGGAGGTGTACTGGCCCGACAACTGGACGAACGTGACGGCTGATGGCAAATGGACGGCCCAGTTTGGTGAGTGCCCCAGTCGAAACCGTGGCCTTTCATCGGCAATACCTGTAGTAAACACCGTACTAACGAGATGCTATAGAACACACTCTGCTTGTTACCGAAACAGGCGTCGAGGTCTTGACTGCCGCGCTTCCAGATTCTCCTGGTGGCGCGATACCCATTCCATCAATCCCAACGAAAACCGAAGAGACCACCGAGGTGAAAAACAGCGCATAGGTTTGAGCCATGTTCCCAACCCGCTTAGCTACAAAATTGGTGTATGTGCAATGGCCATGGACATGTGATAGAGTTGGTTATATAAAGGGCGGGTGGCCAGGTGTAGCAGGAATTCTTTAAGCTTTCCTTCCCCCTGTTTAACGCACGCATGGATCCCAAACGATTTGAGTGATGTTCAACAAATATAGTCTGCCCTCGGTTGAGCCGTTGCATGAGCCGGGATGAATCATACCTAAGGCTCGAATTTAGCTCCAAGCCGTAGACAAAAGATTCTACCCTTTCTAGGAGCCTAAAGTTGTGTATATATGAAGCTATAATTCTATACCCCAGCTCGCCTCGAAGTACTCCTCGATTTAGGGCCCCAGTAGCGTCCTCGGTATTCTAACAGGCGTGGGAAGGGTGCTACATGCTTCCTAGGACCTGGCCTACCACTTTCTCTATTTAGTCACCACAGAGTCACTCTGCAAACATGGCTTCCAGTGCTCTAGTCGGTCTAAATTAATATTCATCCTAGATTGTAACCACGTCGCGCGATTCTTAGAAGGGTTCGCTGTCGCATTATTCAGAGGGGTTAAATTAGAACAAGAGGCAGTTAGTGAAGTGAGAAGGGGCTTGGATGAAGTGCTTACCTCATCGTTGTGGGCCTCCAAGTGGTACAGAGTCAACTACCGTGGCCATAACCTCAACGTGCTTTGCCATGTGAACCGCCCGAGATGTTGATCGAGCATCAATTGCCATCCAACTTCAACAGATGTTTGAAACACTCGAGCTTGGTGGCTTTTGTGCAACACTGGTACGTGTACCACCACTTCACCATTACTGCCGAAGAATCAGTTAGATACTCTTCAACGTAACACTTCGCTGTGCCTATAGCTCACATAAACTGGTTTTGGTACGTTGACTAATGAGAAGCGTCGTCATAGGGCGCCGGCCAATTCTCTTCACACCGAATCTCACGGCGCTCTGTCGGTTATGTACCAATGCACGAAGTACAAGTCCTATATCAATGTAGCAAGGTGACCACATCGGGCGAAATCCTACGAGGCACGGCTATAAGTCAAGCTTACGTCGCACAGTATCACCAAGTACTGATTGGTTGGCCACCATAGTACATGGCTGTACGCTTAGTCCTTGGCTCAGCTTCACGTCTCGCAGAGCCACCGCCAGCTCCAATAAGCAAAAAAAGAAAAACATGTGAAGGCGGCAATGAATCACACCCTGCTAGAAGCCTGGCGCCTCCAAATTCAGCTGCCAAGTCGATAGTTCTTATAAGAACAGTTAATCATCTAGTGAGTACGATATCAGATTTCCCTCTGCTTCTGGGCTGCAATCCTATCCCGCATTAGGTCGAGGTTTAACAGTTTCTATAATACCATATCTTCACAAGCTCGATCTTCAGTATGAGTCAATCTGCCGTCCAGTTCAATGAACAAAATGTTGGACTACGGAACTTAGAGACTCTGGTGAGTCGGTTGAGTAGCTTGCAGCCAGCAAGTGTCGAGCGCCAGAGGTGCCCAATCGTTCTCGGTATGCTGTCCCCCCCTTTCCATTGGGGGAGATGTTTAAACTGAACAATTGTCCTCAAAGTCCCTGGTTTCTCGGGATGGGGTAAGCCTTTTCTGGGCACTCTGAATTACTTTGGAGGGTTTGAGGACTTGGCCTTGGTATTGGCCAGGGCGGGTTACATCGTCTTCGTCGCACAAATCGCCCCCCTTTCAAGTAATGCGGAGCGAGCGCAGCAACTTCACGCTCAGCTGAGGGCTATCAACAGCCCAAATGGAGCGTGTGTACCCCATTATGCCGGTATCTATCTGCCAGTGCTAATCATCTTATATTATTCTAGCGGGTACATTCACTATGATCCCAGTCGAACCGAAAACATTTCACCAACAGTTAGCGTTACGTTGGAAACCTCTCCACCAACTTCCCGCCCGGAGCTACTAGTCGAAGCAAGAACCTATGAGGTTCTCCTGTACGACTCTCCAACAAATCGACTACCCAGTGATTGGACCTGGAATGAAACCAACCCGTTGAACTTCATCTGCCACTCCCAAGGCGGCACTACAGTGACGTACTTTATCGAGAAGCTGCGCGGTACGAGTGCTGCTTTCGACCCTCTCTTCGCCGGGAAAGATCGTCAGTCCTGGGTCAAGTCTGTTGTCACTTTGGGTACTCCTCACAAAGGCACTACAGTGGCAGACATAGCTCGAGTATGTACAACATTCGGCTGATCCTTATGGGGTTTCTTCGTGTTGAAAGGTCCTACCCGCTAACATAGTGCAGGAGTATGTCGAGATGAGTCCTGGCCTCCTAGTTGATTTCGTCACGTCCGTCTCCTACGAGCAACCCGCGAACCGAATCTATGATCTTCAGCTCGACTATTGGGGTTTTCGGCGTGAGCGAAATCAGACATACCGCGAGATGCGTGACCGGATCTACAGCGACGTGCTGACCTGGTGGAATGGAAACCACTGCGGACTATACGACAACAGCCTTGCTGGAATAGCAAATCTCGATCGTATGGCTCCGGAGCCGTCTCGACAAACTTATTACTTCACTCTCTCCTTTGACGCATCGGACGACTTTCCGAACGAGACTCTAAGTCGGCAAGACATCGACGAGTTCTGCCACATCCTGCCGGGCGGTGGTCTGCTCAACATGTTCAACACGGCTGGTGCCATCGTCAGCCCTCTTCTAGCCGGCGCCACAGCTCATGGAATTTTCCCCCGTCTCCAGTCTATCGCGACTTGGTTTACCAACGTAGCCAACAGGCACTTGAAAGTGCTCGGGTACTTTTCCAGCCTCCCTCGACCCGGGTCCAGAGTGCCCAGGCCGGATGTCTTTCCGGTTATCGCCGCTCCTGGCTATGCGATGGGGGGCAGGGCCACAGTATTCGACCGGAAGACGTTGGAGGAGTCGCAGAAGAACGACGGCATCGTCAACACCGTGTCCATGGAAGGTCCTTCCACGGGACCCGTGATCCACTTGGCCCCAGATGCCGATAATTTTCTTGCCGATTTCAATGCCACGACAGCCAAAGGCAAGTATTGGCATCTGGGCCGGAACAAGACGATGGATCATGCCGATCAAATTGGCGTTTTTACAGACCCGAATACAGTAGGTCAAGTTTGCCGTGTCTTGAAAACTGAAGGATTGTGCTAACGATGTAGCAGTACGCCGAGACGGAGAAGATGTATCGACTAATCGCGGAATTGGGATCCTTACTCTAGATCGTTCTGATACAGAATCAAGAATCAAAGCCAATTGTAACACCATGTAATAAAAAACAAGAAAATTACAAAAGTTATCAGTCTGTCATTTGATTGTCACTTGAAGTTGAGAAAAAAGTCTTTCGAAAAATATTTACAAGCATGCGTGGTCGACCTTTTAAATATCAGAGCCGTGACTATGTATATAGTAACAGATATCTTAGCAACTCATTCTCGTAATGATATGATGCTCCAATGATTTGTAAAGTAACTTCTGCATGACATTGAGAGAGTGACTAAATCGGTAAAGCTGACTATATCCACACAAATGAACGAGCGAGTGACTAAAGACAACAATAGAATACAATAGAGATAGCAAGCTCCGATATACTATGTTTCCAGTAGTCTCTCCAGTCCTCTTTGATTTCTTAGAAGATTCTCCATGCGTAAGCGAATGGCTGCGGATCAAAGGTAGTGCGGAAGACGCGAATGGTGACCTTGTACTTTCCAGGCTTGACGTCCCTCCATGTGACCTGTTCGACATTGTTCACGCGGTCAAATCCTTCACCGTCTCCCATGTTACCGTGCTTCTCCTTGCCTGATGGATCTTTGACAATAAGATCGAGGTCATTCTGTAGCGTTGCCCCGGACGGATCATTCCAAACCAGGGTGACCTTCAGGGTCAATGATGGCTTCGCACCGCCGTCCGTGCTGCTGTTCGTGCTGCCATTCGTGTTGCCATTCGTCGTGCCATCCAGAGTTTCAGGCACATCAATATCGAAATTGTACTCCTTGTCATGTTTGCCATCATCCGCCAAGCCCTGCGAGCCTTTGCGATCGCCGAAACCTGCTGTCTTCTTGTCGATAATGTTGGTGACGGAGTTGTAAATATTGACACGGCCGAAACCTTCATTCGCATTCGGAGGATCTGGGGTCGAGCCGAATTCGCCGTTGGTTCCGGATTGGCTGTACTGACCCTTGAGAGGCACCGCACCGTTGATGAGAAGAGCCTTGACCAAAGGCGCCGAGGGACCTGTAGTCCCGTTGTCCTCGATCGCACCACGGATGACGGCGACGGCGCTGGCGGTCAGCGGCGTCGCCATGCTGGTGCCTCCTTCATAAGACCAAGCATCGTCTTCGCTTTCGCCCCAGAAGGCCGCAAAGTGGCCAGGGTAGATGGCGCGGGATCGGGCGGAGAGAATGGTGGTGCCTGGCGCTACGACGTCGGGCTTGATGCGTCCATCTGGTTTGGTAGGGCCTCTGCTGCTAAATGCTGCGAGGCCCTCGGGGTTATTCGCAACCGGGTCTTCCGAGATAGGTCTGTATTTGAAGTCGCTCGTCCACGCGCCATACTTCAGTTCCCCGCCAGGGGAAAAGGGGTATTTGACACCAGGTCGCAGACTTTCCGAAGCTCCGACAGTAATGCTGTTGTGTTTACCCCATTAGTTCAGAATCTGAAATCTGCCAACATATGTATTCATTCTGACTGATGCAGGATCTCGGTATAGAAGAGAGGGTACCATCGCCCACTGGAGGAATTAAAAAGATCGGGAAAACTTACACATTCTTGGCGCTCGCGTCAGAGCCCAGCGAAAAGGGGTCAACGTGACCTTGATTGGCATCAACATCTGTTCCGGCATTGCCAGCCGCGAAGAGCACAACCAGATCTTGGTTGGTCCAGAGATACTGATCGGTGACACCGGAGGAGTTGGGACGATACTGGTCTGGACCGGCTCCCCAGGAGTTGGTGTGGATGCGCGCTCCAGCCTGGAAGGCAGGATCGAAGAGCTTTTTCAAGTTTGAAGGGATGCCTCCCAACTGTGCCTCCCAACCTTGAGGGTTAGATGGACTTGCGGACTTGTCAAAGCCACTGAAAATAGACTGAAAGATCAAAGTCGCCTCGGACGCTGGTGACTCAATAGCACCCTGGGTAGAGTGAGTAGCATTGCCAATAACTGACCCGCCCACGTGTGTTCCATGGCCGTCTGGATCATCACCAGTCTTGTGACCGAGAGCGAAGATTTTCTTGACACGGCCTTGGAACGCGGGATGGATATCAGTCTCGCTCCCTTTGTCCAATCCAGTATCGGCGACGCACACAATTTGATTCTTGCCCTTATAAACTGGGTGATTCTGTGGAAGTGGCTTGCGCGCGTCCATGATTCCACTCGCAACATTGTTGAACAGCCTTCGCACCGGGGCGCTATTGATGTATTTGACCTCATCGATGGCAGCAATGTCGCCAAGCTTATCCTTGCTTACTTTGAAACTTGCCTTGCCATCGTGAATTGCCACGGGTCCCGAGAGGCCAGCCTTCTCGGCGATTTCCGCCGCAACGCGGCCTGCGCCCTGTTCGTCGATGTCATCATGTAGAGAGACTTGAACATCTGCTGCCTCTGTACTCTCATCATCTGATTTGAGTCTATCTTCAACCACGAAACGAGGGTTGTAGATTTCCGCGTGGGTAACAAAATTCAAACCGCGGAGTTCAGAGAGGCGCTCGGAGTTGAACGAGACGAGATATGTATCATTGCCCACGTATTCTTGCAGGGAAGCATTCAAACCTCCGAGGGATCGTTTCTGCTCTCCGTTGATAGGGCCATTTGTCTGGATAATAGCGTAGTTAGATGGAGCTTCCGGCTGAGAGTGTTCCAGAGCATGGACCGCGTGGGCATTGGGAGAGAATTTGTTGCCGTTGATCTCGAACGGTCGGGCCATGTTATTCAGGACTTAGTAATTAGGAGAAGAGATTGGAATGGTGATCTTTTATTAGTGAAATCAAAAATTGAAGAGCAGGGATCAGAAGAAATCTCCGAGTAATGAAAACTTAGGAGGTTCTACTTTGTCTCGATATTTATAGACATGTTCCCAAATTTCCCGACCTGTCTAGGACTATTGACGGTGCTGGCTTTACATAACTAGACTAATAATACCAGCTGAGGCAAAATAACACCACAAGTTACCTCCCGCTACATAATCTCGTACATCATGGAGGGGCCGCGGAGCCAATTCCCGAGACGCCTCGCCGAATCTCTGCAGCACTCTTCTCAGCCCTACGAGATATTATCGAATGAAGACAGTAAACTGTTCGAGACTATCTCCTTGGCAATTCCTACAAGCAAAATCTAGAGCTGTCTAAGTGCTCCTTGGCATACCTACCCGGCTGGCTGTACAAAGCAGAAATGCATGAGTTTGGGTATGGCTATCGCGATGGATCAGAAACTCTTCCAATCAGAGAGATTTGCCCCCAACCCACTCATAGCTCAATTGGGCAAATAACATTACATTTGTTTTCGGTAGAGGATTGCACCATGGGACTTGGTTCAGCTGTCTGCTTGATAGGGCATTTCCAAGACAAGTAACTCAATCGGGCCAGACCCAACCGCCCACAGCCACTGGTTTCGGGCGTTCTTGGCCCCTGCAGCCCGAATCCCCAAACTTTTGGGGGGAGCGTCCCTGGTGGCAGCTTGCGAGTCCGCATGATGACTGTCAGCAAGAAAAAGTAACTGTGCCATTGTACCGCAGGAAGTGCTGCGGAAAAGGATAGTCAGGAAGTAACTAAAAGAGGCCAGTTGTGAATTTCAGCCATTGTTTTGTGTCGGTGAATAATGTTCTCGCATGAGAACTGGAAGCCAGGCATGTAAGGAAACACTGTGTTAAGTCCTATTTCCTGGATATAAGTTTGTGTGACACCAACGGCAACGAAGATGTGGTGGTGTAGGAGGTGTGACAGCCAAGAAATTTCCTGCAGTCATCTGTTGGTTGTCGCTGAGTATCCCCAGCACACGATTGGATAGCCATGTTTACGTGGCTGATCACGATCGTAGGCTTCGCTGTTTTCTACTCGGCAAGCTTTGGGCCACTTGGCGGTTACTGCTGTGTCACGCTCATCCATTTCTCCAACGATGAACTAGACTGTCATTCGTCCCTCATTATATCTATGCCAAGCAGGATGAAATGTAAATAGGGGCAGACTTTAGTAATCATGGAGGGCATTCAATTGCTGTCTCACGTGTAATGCTAACCCCCTCTCACATCCTGCATTTATCAGGCAAGCTAATGACACAGAAGTCTGTACACAAGCACTGCGTAAATACTGGATGCGACCTTTTAAGTATCAGAATTACGAAGCTTTGTGAAAATTAATCGAACATGTTTTGGTGACGTTTCAGTATGTATTCAATAGGGCTAAATAATCAATTGAACTATGTAAGACGCCAGAAGGAACTATAGGACAATCATAGGCATGCCGTGGTCTACAGTCATGGATGAGATAATTAGGACAATACAATTACACAAGTCGACCACAATTTAACTAACCATTGTTATCCCATAGCCTGAAGTAGTTTATCCAGATAATTCATCGTCCTTACTACTTGAATGAGTTACTCCTTTCTTCTGAGATAGAGCGCTTATGTGTGAGAATAAAGCTTTTAGCCTGTTTTGGTGTTTGACAGAGTATGCAGACATGGCGTCGAGTTTACCTTATTGCAAAGGTTGCATGAAATTAGAATTAATCAAAGACGTACGCACACGCAAGCACATTATTCTTGAAGCTTGCCTGATAATGTAAGTAAGTTTGTTTAACCTATCTGCAAGGAATGTGAATCTATTTTCCAACCAATCTCTTGTCCCTAAAATTCATCACCAGCGCCACTGCAAACTTCTTCAACATTGATGCAGTGGGCAACACCGAGCACACTTGCGACTATGGGCGGATGTGATGAAGCGGTAATTCACAGCGGTACTGTGTTAATTTACCGAAAGAGATAATGCCGAGTCAATATTACAGCTTCAACCATATGACATTCTCCCCGAAAGATGGAACCTCAATTTTGTTCTATATCAAGCCAACAGTGAGTTCGTTCCCATGCCTTATAAGACTTTTATAGTACCAATAGAATTCATCAAGTTGGAGAGACAACTGACAATCGGTCCCTAATTCCTTGATACTTTTCTATCTTGGGAAGAAATACTGTTAATACCCTAAAATCCAATCGCAAAAATGCCACAGTCGCACCACATTTTCGCCGAAGTAGAGACTCCATCCACAATCTATACCAAAATTTCCGAACAATATTCGCAAGACAAATCGGAAATTGGGTACAATTTATGGAGATGTGGAGATGCCGTAAAATGCGTTCTGAAATTACACGAGTATTGGCTCATATGATTTTCGTGGTGGCAATAGGCCAACAACTGTGCCATCCATCATGACAAGATTACCCAGAACATCGTAGCGTCCACGGGAAACGGCACGGCGTACTAGGATTATGTGCTTCTCGGATGGATTTGGCATTTTGCACTATTGCCTGCCAAACAGACAGGCAATCCTTCTAGCACCACCTGAAGAATGGACCCTTAAAATTTTGACGTGGGGAGTGGGATGATCATCTAACTTATTTCGAATGCGGTGGAGAATACTGTATCGGTGCATCTGGAGCCTCTGAGGGTTTGTGGTGAAGATCGGCGTGGGATTGTAGAATTCATCATCACGAGCCAGTAATACAGTTTTCTGATTGTTTTGGAGCGACTATGTATGGAACGGCTAACCGTAAGAGCAGATAGTGTTGAAACACAGACCATTTGCTCTGTTGCCCCCTGGTCTAGACCAACAACTAAGTAGTGTTGGCCCATTTCCCAGTGATCCTGTTTAGACCTCGAGCTTGGTGTTGCTGATCTTTTTACAAGGCTTGGGGGCCAGATCGCATTGGCCACGACGAAAGTTACTCTCGATAGCTTAGACAATTCGCTGTGACTGGCTACTACTGCCCCTCTGCCTCAGCCCGGGCCGTGATATTTACGGCTGACTCCACCAATAGCCCCACCGGCTGGATTGTGCAAGTTCCGACGGACATTGATCTCGTAATATGCCTAGCTGCTTACGTACGGATGTTCTTACAGCCGAGGGTGGTCTTCTCTTGTGTTGGGACCTAGTTATACACATCATTCACTATACTGACAGCCCGGTGGGAAGCTGTGCGGAACACCGGGATCCTGGGGTCTTTCAATACGCGGAAGCCGTTGGCATGACTGTGCACTAACTAGGCCACGGCCGATGTCAGAGTCATGCGTGTTTACGTCAACGAGAAGTATACCTGATACCTCGGGAAAATGAGCCACAACTCCCAAGGAATTGAGGTATCTCTGCAAAATAAGTAGGGGACCAGACTTATCACAACGGTTGTGTAGACTGGAACATGCTCAGGCACCTCGCGCAGTTTGTCTGGGGTCAGAAATGCTACTGACGCCAATATCAAGGTGCGCGCAACCCTTCGATACCACCGGAGACATTACGGATCCATATTCGGTGCCTAGGCACTCGGGCCAGATCACTTTTACGCCCACCTTTGCGTAGCTACCCTACCACCAGCACCGAGGTTCTTGTCAGTACGTAGGTATCGACGTAACGGGGGGATGGGGGAGCCAAAGCCGCCCCGTTGACCCTTGCCCGGGCACGGCCCAGTTGGCGGCGCCGGTGGCCCGGGCCTGGCGAGGCGATCAAACCGTCTTCCGTACGTTTGATCTGGCGCGGATATGCGATGGCGACACGATCCTACCATAACTGGGTGGCCAGGGCTTCTGCGCTGCAGCTCCCGGCCAAAGATGGAAGGTTGTAGGAGTACTTTTTTGGAACGCTCAAGTCCCTGGAACTGGCTAGAGAGTAACTAAACAGTGTTTTAGGTAATTTATTGGCTTATAGTGTAATATACTCCGCGTAATAAGAAGCATAACCGCTTTATGACACAGTTTGGTTGTCTAGGTGTTGAAGTACGGGTCGAAGCCATGGGGTAGGGCGATTGGTGCCGTTGCTGCTGATCTCATCGGAACCATGGTCCCGGCTCAATTGCATGCGGAATCCTTGACTGCTAGGTTGCTAGGCTGCTGGGCTGCGCAGACGGGGACTTGGCAGCTTGGGTAATTTTCCGGCAGGGCCAGCTTCGCTTCCGGCACTCGAATCCTCCCCTTGCATTAACCTACAGACAAAACGAGTGATGGCGCGCAGATCTTCGTGCAGCCTGCATCATGGTGCTCTAACTTACGTAGTATGTACGTATGTGCCAAGCAGCCAACAGCCAACAGACGCACGACCCCTTCTGAACAAAACCTTTGTGTGGGACCTAGATCCTACTCAGGCAGAGCAAACTCTGTCACGTCATTCTTGACATCGCTGTTAAGCTTAGAATTGCGCTCGGAGCAGTCTAGGGACCCGGCTGATAAGACAGCGGATAAGTAGTTCATTCACGTCGGTTTCTCATAGATAGCAACAGTGCAGCGGCGGGAGATCGACCAGAGCATTAGTTTCATCCTTTTTTTTTTTGACCGTTAGAAATAGAAGCTCTATCGGATTATTTAACAAGGTCATGCAGCAGTTGCTGATTCAAACTTTCAAAATCCAGTCCCGCATACTCGAGAGCCCCAATGCAAAATGAGAAATGATCTTGTCGCGCGCGTGGGTTGTATATCGTATCGTAAAAAGTCGCTTTTGTGTCGTAAACCCAGGAGATGATTAAGAAATGGCCCAAACATATATAATAAAAACGGGCATTTCGTTCTCCAATTATTCCCCTTATCCTCCACATGTGGCTATTTTCTTTTTTTTTCTTCCGCCTGTCTCATGGTCTGTATGTCTTGAAGAATTAGGAGAGAGAGGGGAAGCAAGCAGGAAGGATGGAGGAAACCGTCCACGCCCAAAGCAGAAAAAGAAAAATAGAAACCGTAACGGATGTATAGGTTATTTCACTCTTTCTTCTATCTTTGCTTATTCTGTCTCCCGAGGATTCGATGCCAGCGTCCCCTCCCACTTGACGAGGTTGCCTTCCCTGCCTTCGCGGTGGTCAAAGTCGACAAAGAAGCCAGCTGCGGCGATGGGCGCCTGGCCGAGCATCTTGTTGAAGAAGTGGCGGGCGGGGATGTTGGTCTCCTCCCAGACGAAGCCCATGCCGTCCTCGACAGGGTCGCCGGGCTCCTTCTCCTGGGGCACGAAGACGGGGAACAGCTGGTGCCGGCGGGGTTCGCGAGGAAGCTCCCACCACGAGCTGGTCACGGCCTTCCAGAGCTCGGTGCCGTAGCCCTGCCGCCAGTAGGCCGGCTTGATCAGGATCTCGGCCTCGGGCCTGCCCGATCGCGGGCCGTCAACATCCGGCAGGCCGCCCTCGCCGATGAGCTCACCCGTCGACTGCAGCCAGGCGCCGAACCACCAGTGGCTGTCGGCATATGTGGTGGTGAGGTTCTCGAGGTTCTGCCGCGACTCCTCCAGGTCGCGGTCCGGCCGCCCCCGCGTTGTCGAGTGGTTCTGGGTCTCTGCAATCGAGCGGAACTCGTGGAATGCCTCTAGGTCTGAGGTCACGAATGGCCGCACCAGCAGCCGCTCGGTTTTTATGTGGGGCCGCTCTTCTATGGCGGGCAGCGGATTGCTGGGCAGCTTGATGGTGTAGTTGAACCAGGGGATCATGCCAAAGCTCTCATATTCATCCTGCTCATAGCTGACCTTCAGCGTCCGAAATTTCTCCTCTAGAGTCATGGTTGCGAGCATATTACTTCGGGTATTACAGGTTATGTGGTTGAGAGGATGGGGTGCTTCTGGGAAGAGGGTGGAAGGACGGGCTTGTTCTGGTGTTTTGGTGGCGCTCGGAAAGGGGAGCCACAGATGTCAGAGGAAGAGGACGGGCTGAGGTTGAGATATAAGTGAGTAAATTTACCGACTCTAGTCTCGGAGGGGCCAGCCATTATTATTATGTTACGAGCCGGGCCGCAAGGGATGGCGGCCTTACCTCACATCGGACCAGGTAAGATTGGCTGCTGTCGTCTTTTTTTTTCTTTTTCCCTGTCTCGTCTGTTTTTTTCCCTCTCCCCTCTCCCCTCTCTCACTTTTCTGACCCAGGCCCGCTCGTTTTGGGTAACTTTTTGCTTAGTGACTAGTCTCATAGATCCTTGCAACCGGAACTGGACCCAATTGGTAAATATATCAATCCACCCCAACACTCTGTCGTCGTGCCCCAGTATAATTCTATTTCATGAGACCAGCGGATGGTCTCCCGACAGGCCAGCGGACAAGGAACCTAGTGAACTTTGTCTAATTGTCTACTGCTGTCTGGATGTATTTACAGGGCATCTGAAGATCGGAAATTATCCGACCAAAGACCTGAGGGGATCTTCATGTCACTCTTCCCTCAACGTTAGAAATGGGTCGAGCTCGATATCTAAATACGCTAACACAAGAGAAAAGCAAAAGTCCAATGCTTTGGTCTGTACTCCAGACTCTGGACTGGTCCTCTAGGATCCAAGGAGCGGGGCCAGCCTTCCGTCCCTGCAGATCGTGACATCCGATTGAGAGCATCTGACACCTACACAGTAAACACGCGATTTCAAACACGAGTACGGAGGGAATTGCTATTGCATCAGGAGTTGTCGTGGGGGAATAATCCTGAACGCAGGCGCGCAAAGCAAACATCGAAATCCACACTAATAGCACGTAGGGCTTAGTGAATATTTACTCTGTTTGTTATTTACTATTTACAGTCGTGCAGCGACCCAGAGACAAGGACAGATCGGTCTTCAACAAAGGAGAAAGATGGAGGCGCCGCCCACCATCCCGTCAGATTCAAGCTAGGCTTGTTGGAGGATATGAGAGCGCGGGCATACAAGGGTAGGAGCAGGGTAAGAGGCCTATCTCATTGGTGATCCGTTCGTTACGCGTTCTCTTTTCCCTGAGAGCCAAAACCCCGGTTCATTTGCTCCACCCACGACCAAGGAGCTGGGAGTCCTGCGGCCAGGGGGTAGAGAGGCCCTGTTTTCCTCAACGGTCTGGCAGATCCCCACATCCCCCCCCCCCCCCAAATGCCCCTCTGGCCCTTCAATAGTGCCGCAGAGTCAGGGCAACTCGACGCGGCGGGAGCAACGGCTGGCCAGCCGCGCTGAGTTGCGTCGTTAACCGCAGCCAGATAATAGTCGTGCTACAAAGTATGTCTGTGGTGTTTTTTCCGTTCCTGGGCACGCGGACACGTTTCTCAATCTTTTCTGAAACTGATCTGCAGTAGGGGGTCGGCGTTGACCTCCGATAAGTGGCCGGACGTGAGAAGCATTTCGAAATCCAAATCCTTCGCAGCGCAGGCATTGGCCTGGCCTGTTGGTGATGTGCATCGTGTTCATCCTTGAGTTCGCAATTTGTGGGTTGGTTTGCGGTTGGTTTGTAGTTAATTGCGGAACATAGATTCAAGATTCGGTTTAGATGTCACGCAATGGTGTGCGACTCGCGCGTGAGACCCAATATACTTGCATAGTAGTACGCGCGAGCAGGCAGGATCCATGCATCCTTGTCCACGGGCTTTCATGGCCATGCGCACACACATAAGATAAAACTCTGCGCTTACAAGGAATAGAAGTGGTTGGGGCGTCCAACTAGAGACACCTGCCGGATCGGCCCGCTCTCAGCACTGTCAACACTCCATACTCCATCGCGGCCATCGTGGACCACTCCAGGACCAGGTCGGGACGTTTCTGTAGCGAGAAAGCATTTGCGCTGGCGGATATCTCCAATGATTGCCAGACTTATGAGAGCGAGCAGGCCCTGGTGTACGTAAGCATGCTTAGGCTGGAGACAAGTTTTTGTTTTAATATTTTTGGTCTCGGTATGCCTGTAATGAGATACCCACCCACCGGTGTAGCAAAATACAGTGTTGTTGTATGACCGCGTTATCCCTGCTCCTTGCGATCAATGTCAACTACGCTACGTGCTACCCTCCCATTGTACGCTGCGTTGTTGCTTCTGGCCTCTCACTTCAAGATAATAACTCCATGTTCTACATAACAGGTCAGAAGAATATCGTGTTACAGGACTTCGGCGCGAGAACCGATCGGATGTCGCCGCCCAGTGATCCTAAAGCGCTGATCCGACGGCCACCCCTGTGCTTTCCCGCAAGATTTGAGTTCCACCCTGCGTTGGTATCGAAAGCTTCCCATGCACGAAGGACCGGTGTACACAGTAAAGCGCAGAGTAGAATAAGAGCACACAAGTGTGTAGTACCCGCCCGCTGATGATCATTCAGTATAATTTCCACACGGTTTCATCTACGGTACTGACTACGGACGAGATGAGGTGAATGTGCTCGGTATCTATTATGTCGAGTTCTTGACCCGCACCTTGCATCCGCTCACCGCAAGGACCCTAGTCCACAATGCTCCGACCTACATGAGACTCTGCTTCGAGAACCGTGTCACATGAACCACAAGGTTGGCAATAGGCGAAGGTAGGTAGTGCACATGTTTTGCGCCATACCGGTACAGCAGATCGTCTTGCAGCTTGTGCCCTTTTGTCCCTTCGTCGTAGTAGTAGCGGGTCGGACCTCTCTGTCTACCGGAAATACGGTGTGCCGTTGGTTTGTTCAATGCGGCTAAAGCTGCCGCATGTTCAAAAATCAGCCCATTTGGCAGCCGAGCCAATCTTTACTGTGTATTACTCCCTGTCACCCTGCTCTGCGACCTGGCAAATGGCGTGGGCTGTTGTAGCCCCGGCCCTAGTGCGTACAGTAGCGGGTGCAGGGGTGTTTAAGTGAGCAGTCCACTCCCGAAAGCGCACAGCTGCCTCGGCACCTGACTTGCTGCAGACTACAGTCATGTTGAGAAGAACCCCTGGTAGTACCCGTGGGGGTCGACGAATGGGCAGTGAGGAAAATGATCCTAGTCAAGGGGGTGAGATGGAAAGACCATTACATACAGACTAACTTAGATCTACATACGTAGTATACTAGCCAGCTTCCGGCCTCCTGGCTCTACTCCACAAAGGTTGGTCTCAGGCTTGGCAAGCTGCCCATTGCCCGCCCGTTTGGACGATTGTACTCATGCACTCGTGCATGTCCTTGTCTATAGTTACAGGATCAATTAATGGTGGATCCTATACATAAAGAATTAATTCATTGTTATATTAAGACATATATATAATTAGCCCTCTTATGTTACAGATCAAGTCCGATATTACGTCCTTTTAAGTATTATGTAGAATTAACAAAATGGTATTCTAATGAGGTTCCCTATTGAGAAATACAGAAGCAGCAGGCTGGGGTTGTAGTGGATATACTGACCCCCAAGTCACTTGGACGCTTGTAGGCTGGATCCGTATCAGGGCTGCTAACTTAAAATGGATGCCGTGGTTGACGTTGTAGTGAGCTGCAAGTGCACGACTAGGATCGCAGTGGGTCTGATGTAGAGCATAGTAATCCCATCCTATCGCGGGTTGTGCATGTCTCTTCAGACATCACCACAATCTTGGCGAACAAGCAATGTGGCAAAAGTACGTACAGGCGGCCATCCATACCACGGGCAAAGCTATAGGGGAAAGCCAAAGGGATGGCGAACAAGGCCAACCGGACATAGTCCCTTTGCCGGGGTTACTGACTCGGGATATCCTGGTTAGACGCTTACAGTACATGTTTGGCCAGAGATTGTCCTCGACCAGTCTCCAGCTATCTTTGTCCATGGCATTTGACGTTTCTAGCATTAGTAGAAACTACTGCACTAAAGAAAGTGTTACGTGCAACTGTGCCATTGGGAGATCCTTTACATATTCCACACGGGCTTGCAAAGGAACCGATTGTCCAATAGCAATGACCATGCGACCGAAATATGAAACGAATTTGAATTAAAAGCACGGCTAGACATTGAACTTTCGTCAATATAGTATTAATAAGGGAACTCAGGCTATAGGTCAGATCAATTCTCTTAAAATGTATACCTACGACGTGCTGAATGATAGCTTGAGGTTTAATAAAAGATAACACCACTACTGTGTGTAACCAGTAAGGGTGCCAGTTATGAGAGCGTAAGATAGAGATTCGATAAATGCTTTAAATCTTTCTGCAATAATTTCGTATGTTTTGGCTGGAAATAAACAAGACCAATCAAATTGGGACCAGAAAAACAGAGGAAGAGAGCAGCCCAGGTAATGACGGACTGTCTGCTGTCTGCAGTTGATAAGCATTATGTGTTCATATCCATCAGGAGGATGGTCTGCGAGCTCTCGTTATCCTCATGTCTGTATCTTCTCCAGCTTGACTGCCGCGTAGGTTATGCTGCTGGCTCGCAGCCCAACTGTGAGTAAGAATATTCCAATACTGTAGTGTAACACTTTTTAGTTTGTCGCTTGTCTTACTGTCATTTGCCGAATACAGTGGAAACCAGTACTTATATCTAAGGGGGATTACTTAGACTACCTTGTGTCCCACATTACTGAAAGTAAACTATTGACAAACTTCCCAGCTTTTTCACGATACACTCGGCTAAACCATAGGGAACCATAGCAAATTGAGAAAACACACGTATTTGTAGTTTTTTTTTTTTTTAAATGTTTGCCAGACGAACTTTATGCAAAACAAACCTAGGTATTCCATCTACCGGAAAACATACAAAAGCATGAACAGCTTAGCTGACCTATACCCAGAACCGTACTCTATCTAAACAACAAAATTGAGAAGCCAATGATCTAACAATGTTACCTACAGCTCAATATAACCGTAGTATCCCGTGACTGACTTCAATATTGAAAGATCCATAGTCCGTGATTGATGTCTTGCGATATAGCAGTAGAGGAAAAGTAGCGAGTAAAAGCATGAATGTTAAGGTTTGGCGTGGCGGGGTCACATACTTCTTAAATATTATGGTTCAGCTAAGCTGACATAGTCATGTATAACACTTATACAACCCTCCACCGGCTACTAGCAATTGACTGCGATTGATTATACAAGAGAAAATCAAATGTACACCCAAAATAAAAAAAAACTATCTACGTATGTTCGCAAGAAAGACCGCGCTTACCCTGAAATGAAGCACCACCTGACGGGTGCGGGCACGTGGAACTAACGAGCAAGCTGACTTTACTAGGCCGTGGGCCCGTGACACGCCCGTCGCAAATCCGCCTCAACCGGCCATGTCAGCAAATCAGCAACCGCCGCCATTGCCCGCACAGGGGAGGATTAATACGCAGCGGACGGCGCCAGGCTAAAGAGATTGGTAATTTCTGGCAGATTCTGAATCAAGGGTCATTGGTTATCCCTCGATAGATACCTTGGAGGAATTCAAGGGTGGGTTCGGTTCATTTTGTGTGCAGCGTTCTGGATGGATACCAACAACCAGTCGAGTGAGGCTCGACCGCCGCGTGATGATTCGGCAGAGCCAGCGCGTCACGGCACGACAGCCTCGCGCCAGGTCGGCGATGATGTGAGCCGCGATCGCCAGCGCAGAAGAGCAGCAGGAGCAGCAGCAACAGCAACAGCATCGGACGAAGGCAGAGAATTAGGGCCAGGCATAGGAACCCGCACCGTGGCAACTTATGACCCGGAACCAGCCATTATCCGAGTTGTGAGTCCGCTGAATCTTTGAACTACACACCGGCTCCTGAAGATACACTCATATGCTAACTAAGGAGTTCAGCACTCGCGCGCGGATCTGCGCCGGCGGAACTCCATGCGGGCCGCGGGTTTGTACCCAGCAGAGGGTTCGTATGATTACAATTCTCCATACAGCCGACGCAGGGTAGGCAGGGTACCTGCCTTTTCCTCACCGCTCCACGCCCAGGGCTACCCTTACCACGACCCGTGGTACACTACCGCTCCCGCGGGTGCCGGGCAGCAGCAGTCCCAGGGGTACGCTGTGGGGCTACCTCCTGTTCCCGCTCCTGGTCGCTCGTCTTGGGGACGGCGACAGCGGCGGCGGACTCGCTCGCTGTCATCTACCTCATCTCGCTCTCGCTCGCGAGCGCACGAGCCCCGTCGGCGCCAAACCGACGATGCCGACGAGCTAGAGGCTACAGTCGATGTGGACACACGGGGGATGCCCGTTGGCACGGGCCTGGCCGCAGATCCGTGGGAGCTGGCGGACGACCCGTACCGGCCTCCGCCACCCAATCGGTACCCGCGCCGGTGGGCAGTGGGGGGTGTCGACGAGTACGGGGATGAACGCATGGCCAGGGAGCCGGACCCTGAAGAGGCGCTGGGTGGGGAGGTGTTCTCGTTTAAGCTGCTGCGCCCTGATAACCCTGACACTCGTGACGAGGGGGATTCGTCCAGGAACGAGGACGAGTCTGAGGGAAGCGGTGTAGCGGTTGCCTCGAGCTCGGGTACCAGGAGCAGAGAGCTCGTTGCGACGGTGAATGCGGTGGCTACCACTACTGCGGCTACCGCAGCAGCTCCCGCGGCAAGCACCACAGCTGCCATACGACCGCTCTGGGTTTCCGCGTCGCAGTACACGGGTGATGGCTTTGCAGATGGCAAGCACTCGGGCAGGCTGACCGTTCTGCACACCAGCGGCGGCTCTCCTGGAGGTCAACGCGGCGCCGCCGGGCAGCAGCCTCTATTCCGGTGGCTGCACCTTCAGCAGGCAGAGCTTAACCTCGACGAATTGTCGGCCGAGATCGCACGCGTCCCCGGCCTGACGACCGTTGAACTGCACGGGCTGAGCGGACTACTCAGCCAGGCGAGAAGCACGGTCAAGACGCGGCGGACCGCTGACGGCCGCAACGTCAAGCACATGACGCCGGGATCGATACGTGTGCACATCGCGGCACCCGAGGGCGGCAGCGGCAGCACTTCCACGGGTAGGATGCCCGGCGCCTACGGAAAGGCTGGCATAGGTAAAAGGCCCATCACATGGCTCTGCATCCCATACTTCTCACTGGAGAAGTACTGCGGCCTCATGTCGGCCAGCGACAAGGATGGATTTCCCACAGAGACGCTGTTGCAGAGCGACTACGCGCCGACCGACCGCCCAAGAGACATGGAGCAGGTTGTGGTTCGGAGCGGCGCGGCGGCCGAAGGGCAGTGTTTCCACGTCGCGCAACTCTGGTGCATTGTGCTGGACGACTGTAAGTTAGGGACCAGACAACCCGCCTTTTTAGAGATGTCGTTCGTGTAAATACTAACTCTTTTGAAAACAAAGCCTTGATCGTCACTTGCAGCCGAATGCCGGCTGCCAGCCTCCGTGGCGATGTGCTCAAGATAATCACGCAGCCCCCCATGGCTTCCCCGCTCAAGGAACGGACGGTATATGTATCGTACTACACCACCGTCCTGTGGGCTTTGCCCCTGGAAGAGTGTATGACCTGGTTTGTGAGTGTGATTTTAGCCGCACCGGATATAAGAAATCCGCGCAACAACCACTGATGGCAACCACCAGGCTTTTGTCTCCCATTTTCACGAGTTCTGGCCACAGTCTATCCGTTTTCATCACAGGGACATCGTTGTCACCGAGGTAGAGTGGCCCCGGATCATAAAGCTAGTCAAGCACTCTACTGCGAGGATTACGCTTGATTTACGACTGAGGTGAGAAGCAGATGAGACATGGAGTCTACTAAATACAAAAATGCAGTACTGATGCAATGACAGCCCCCTACCTCCTCCTCCTACACCAGGAGTGCTTCGCCCATTAATACATGGCTCCAATAGCACTAAGGATCAGTCGACTCTGGATATACCACAGAAGACGCGCAAACGCGACATGACAAAATTAAGCTGCGAAGTCAATGACACATTCCATGTATTTTCGTGGCTAGACATCGTGCAGCCAGATGTGACCGAGCTCAAGAGCACGGACAAGTCTCCGGCGGCGGCAGCAGATTTAGATGCTCTAGCCATAACTAAACAACTGCAGGAAATTGACGACTACCTAGGAGGTTCCACGGCAATGGCAGAGCGACGGGTCTATAATTCCTGCCAGTGGTCCACCAGGGCCCGAGTACACGCCTATCTGCAGACCCGTGGTCAGTCGGATGAGGTTACGGGCGACGACCAAACAGAGGCGAGGCGAGACTATGAAGAGAGGGTCGACATCTACAATGCAGCCGATATAATTTATCGTTTCTTCCTGCCGTGGCGTTTTGATCCCGAAGCACCGACAGTGGTCAAGTACTGGGGTGCGATACAAGATTTAGTTGAGGTGGCAACTACATCATCCTTCGATGCTGCAGATGCTGGGCGGAACCGCTGGCCCAGTGAGAAGTCTTTCAAAGGTGTCATCAGCCAGTTCACACTACAAGACGTGCGGGTAGCCCTTCGAGGTCTGACGAGGGTTATCTCCGCCTTCCAAGCCATCATGTCCCACGTTCCAGACGCCGAGAGGGAACAGATACGGATCCCGGACGGGCTGGTACGCGCTTGGGCGCACCTGGTCATGGCTTTGGTGCAGGTATCACAGGCCGGACAGAACTGGCAGCAAAACATGGAATTGGCGGAAACCATGATTACGGAAGGATTGAGTGACATAATGTCTGCGCTGCAGGCACCTGATCTCATCGCGGACACTGTCCTTGAGCCGCTGCACCTCGCATCTCTGCTGAGTTGGAAGCTGTGGCAGGAGGCGGGCGTCAATTCTCTGAGTCTGAGCGACCTTTACTCGGATTACATCAAGCATTTGGTACGTAGCGGCCTTCTGCGAAATAGAGAAATACACAACCCCGGGCTGGTAAGATTCCGTGATAACGTACTAACGCGGAGCAGAACCACAAGATCAACAGGAGCCCGGATCGCTCGCTCCAGTACGTCATCGGCCAGCTCAAGAACGAGATTGAGATCATCCGGCAGGTGATTGCGTACCAGCAGAGCGCGGTGGTGGGGATGCAGCCGCCCAAGCCGAGCCCCGTGGCGCGCGCCGACAACAAGCTGGAAACGCGCTTGGTTGAGCGGGCGGTGTACCGGAATGAAATGGCCAACGCGCGCGTGGATGCGGTCAAGGCGTACCCGCGGCAGGCCCAACAGCAACAGCAACAGCAGCAGCAGCAGCAGGTGCCATATGATCCTTTTGATGCCTATGGTGGCTACGGTTACGGCTACTACAAGGGCGGCGTTGAGCTGCACAGCGGCGGAGATCTTGACGATCTGTCGAGACTCTCGCCTACCGACCCAGGCGGTCTGGCGGACCTGTTTGCACGGGACTGTCGAAGCATGCTGGAAAGGTTAGATGGCGACTTTTACGAGTTTGAGATCGAAGCTTCGAGGTTAGAGGTTACGGTATGTGGCTTTCCCCCTTTTCTTGTCCAGGTTTCTACCGTCTCTTCACATCTCACAGGATGCCATAAATCTTCTTCTGGAGTAAAAGCCAAAGCCAGTTAGCAATACTGACTCTGTGATGACTAGAATACAACCAACATTGACATTACCAAGGACCGGCAGGAGAAGGCCGTCTACGCCTTCACCATGGTGACTATCGTTTTCCTGCCCCTCAGTACCGTGAGCAGCATCTTCGGGATGAACACCAGTGACATCGCCAACATGGAGCTGGGCCAGTGGGTCTACTGGGCTACCGCAGTGCCGACAACCATCGCCGTCATCGTCGGCGGGCTGTGGTGGATGGGCGAGTTCGACGGGCTTATCCGGTGGGCCCTCGAGCCGCGGCGACAGCGAAAGCGACAGCAACAGCAGCAGCAGCAGCAGCAGCAGCTCGGGCAGGGACAAGGACAGAGGCCAGGGCGGCAACAGCAACGACAGCAGGACGCCGAACTGGTGCCGAAGCTCTCGTCTTCTGCCGCCACCGCGGTGCCGATGGGGGTCCCGCCCCCCGTGCTGACGACCGCCGCCGTGGTCCAAGACCCCGCGCTGCTGGTGCCGGAAGAGCGCATAGCGGTGCGCATGGAGGCCGAGCAGATTCTGCGCGAGCGGATGAGGGCGCGGGTGCCGCCTCCACGGCATTGGCACGCTTCACTGAGACCACCGGCTTATAGGTTTTGAACTGGCAAACTTTCTTTTTTCCCTCAAACTATTTATGTTACCATGCATGATAAATGTCGTAAAGGTGGACAGCTAGGTAGGGTAGGGTTTATTACGGGGTGGGCATGACGGAATGAGCATAGTATAAATAAAAGGGGGCGGATATGAGAGGGACCATTAATGGTTAACAACTTGTACAATAGAATCAAAGTGGAAATAATACAGGTTGGCTGTGAAGGGTCCACAGCCTCCTTCTAGAGATGGCGGACAGCATTGCACAGCCCACTGGCGGGTTTTTGAATAAGAACAACTTAGAGCCTCGCGTGCTGTATTCTCTTTTCTTAAACCCTCGACTGCCGTTTTCCTAACTCTTCATTTTTATCGCAAACAACTTGAAGAAAGAAAATTGATCGGCAAGTTTCTACGGGCGGAAACAAGGAGGTGTAAACACCATGGCGGCACAGATCCAAATCATATACGCTCCGTCGACGGAGGAAGCCCGCCACCGCAACACGGTCTTCTTGGCGGGCAGCACCAGCGGGCGCGACTGGCGCAAGGAGCTCTGCCAGAGTTGGACGGCGGCAGCAGCAACCGCCATTACCGTCTACAACCCAATGCGCCCGGACTGGGCGGCGCTGGTGCCCGAGGACATCAGCAACCCGAGCTTCCGAGCGCAGGTGGAGTGGGAGCTGTCGCGGCAGGAGCGGGCGCGCTTGGTGGCCGTGTACCTGGCCGCCGGCACGGATGCGCCCATCAGCCTGATGGAGCTGGGGCTCAGCGCTGCGGGTGCCGGTGCCGGTCCCAAGCCGAAAGTTATCGTCTGTGCCGAGAAGAACTACAGCAAGCGGGGAAACGTGCAGGTGGTGTGTCATAGGTACAGGATCGAGCTGGTGGATAATCTGGAGGGGCTCAAGGCTGGGATCGAGAAGATGCTGTTGGTATGACTTATGGAGTGTTACACGAGCGCAAGAATAAGGAAGTCATTATACTATACGATGTAAGCTTATTTGGAAGTCAACATTGGTTGAGCTTGGGTGGGGTTAGCTGCTAGAGGTATCATGGCCATGATAGCTGGATCCTATCTGTGGTTATACAGGAACCGAATAGATGAGACAACCGCCAATCACCAATCTACACCCGGAGCCATCTCTCCTTTCTTCCTGCATCTCGTTTTTCTCTTCTCTCCGGCTGAATTGTGATGTACGTCAAGTCCAACCTCCTATCTGGTGCATATCTTCTCACCCCTCACTTGTACTCTCTAGTTAGTCGTAACTAGTAGAGAACATCTACTGGATAAATCGGCTGTATGCATCCCATGCCAACAGTTTCGTTGCTACTCAGATCCTTGATGTTCGTACCGGCAGGGGGGAGAGTAAGAGACGCGATCTCAGCTGAGAGAGCTGCTGCACCGCATGCAGTTTGCGGCGCAGTTGGCGCACTGCATGTCAGAGTCTAACTAGGGCTGCCCCGCCACCAAGTTTTAAAATGCTACCGCGGGGTCGAGTCAAGATTACGGATCATTACTAAAATAAAAACGCCCCCCCAGCGAATAATCTGTGGTCCCTAGCGGGGGAAAAGTCGAGCCTGCCAGCCCGCCCATTGGCTGTTTTGCGTGTTCTCTCCTCTAATTAACCTGCCTACTGCCCTGTCTGCCTACCTGCCCTAGGTGGCTTTTTCTTGTTACGTTAATTTATTTTACTTCACCTTACTCGCATTATAGAGAAACAAGCAGCACCACCGGTAGTTCTACATACTCAGGTGCAGCACACTCTCTCGCTCTCGCTCTCCTTTGTCCTCCGTTCCGAGTAGATCTCCTGCCACCCGCGATCATGGATGACCAATTCAATGGCCGCACCGACGACGACCTGTTCGCCGACGACTTCGAGCCCGTCGACCAGTCCGGAGCCCAGCCTGCCGTCGCTGTCGAAAAACCAAAGGCTGCTGCTGCTGCTGCTGTTGCCGCCCCCTCAGCCCCTGCGCCTAAGCCAGCTGTGACGCCCGAGGCCAAGTATGCTCCAGCTCCAACTCCGGCACCCGCGCCCGCGCCTACTGCCGAAGCAGCTCCCATTGGGACCTCTGCCGCTGCTCCTACTGGCCCCGTTACTGCTGCGCCTACTGCTGCTGCTGCTGCTGCTCCCGTTGCTGCTGCTCCTGCGTCAGCGCCCCAGCCGCGGTCCTCCGGTTCGCAGCCCGCCAAGCAGAGCTCGCTCTCCCAATCTCGGCACAACACGCAGCGGCCCCCTCGCCAGCGCAAGCAGTCGCCAAAGCCAAAGGCTGAGAAGTCTGAGAAGGCGACCACACCCGCGCCTGCTGCTCCAGCCGCCGCTGCTGCCGCCTCGACGCCTACCCCGTCTCAGCAATCAGATGCACCGCCCGCTTCAGCGCCGACTGGGCCCGCAGCCTCCACCACCGCGACCGAAGACGCGAGCTCTCCTACCAGCGCGACCACCCCGGCGGGAGCATCAGCAGAAGGTGGGAAAGCAGCTGCTGCCGCCGCACGCGCGGGCACCACCGGCACCGCGGGGGGGCCGGACCGGTTCCTGAGCGGGCAGAACCCGCGGACGAAGCTGACCGATGCGGAGCTGGAGGCCAAGATGCAGGCGATGAAGCTGGCGAGCGCGGAGCGGGCGCGCAAGTTCCAGCAGGCGGAGCTGGACGAGCGGTCGCACTCGATGGCGCTCAAGAAGGGCGAGGAGGAGGCCCGCAGGCGCCGGGCCGAGGACGCCGAGCGCCGGCGGCGCGGCGAGGAGGACCGCAAGAAGCTTGAGGAGGAGCGCGAGCGCAACCGCGAGCGCAAGCTGCGCGCCCTCGGCAGCTGGGACCAGGAGAAGCAGCAGCAGCAACAGGACGACCCCGCGGAGAGGAGAACCTTCCGCGGCGCGAACGGCGGCATCCGCGGCGAGAGGAGGGGCGGCGGTGGTCTTGGAGGCAGCAGGTTCGCCGACAGGGATGCGCGCGGTGGCCCCGCGGTGGGAGCAGAGAATGCTGAAGATGCCTCGGCGAGGGAATCAGGCGGCGGCGAGTTCAGAGGCGGGCGCGGCGGTCGTGGCAGAGGAGGTGGTGGTGGTGGTCGCGGGGCTCATGGCTCGCGAGGCGGACGTGGCGGCCGCGACGGCGATCGTAATGGTCGACCTGCGGGTGCCGCAGCAGCAGCAGCAGCACCGCAGGTTCCACCCAAGGCCGACGACTTCCCTGCCCTGCCGGCCTCACAGACTAGCAAGCTGGACACGAGCAATGCGCCACCGCCCAAGCTGGAGTTGCCCTCGTTGTCTCCTCGATCGCCCTTGGGCAAGTGGGATGACGAGATGGCGGCGCTCGATGCTCAGGTCAAGGACTCGTGAAGTGGTGGACGAAGACACTTGCGCAACACAAAAAAGATATACGAACTTACTTTGGTCGATCATTCAAAAATCTATGTCACAACTGCCGGATATCCCCTTCACTTACAGAAGGCCCATGCTAGCTGGTGTCTCAAGGCGAGTATGAGCGCTGTGATGTTTTTTCTTCTTCTTTTGAGAAATTGGTATGGATGGATGAATGGATGGATGGATGGATGGGTTTCGAAAGGGTCTCGAAGAGGAAAGTGAATGGAAAACCCCTAAAGAGAAAAGATTTTACGCAGAAAGACAAACAGCATTTTTTACTCTCAGCGAGTAAAGACGAAAAGAAGAAAAGGGTCACTTGGAATTCATCACTTCAAAGGAGGAGAAAAGAAAATGATACCACTACTATTAGGATAATTCCATAGCCCCAATTATGTTATATACAGGCCTCCTTGGAAGCCATTCACGCATTCTAAGTCTCCTATCCCATTCTCAGCCGATGGGAACTCGTTTTGGATGATCTATTTGCGCCTCGCATTCAGAAAATTTCAGTACAAATCGGTGACAAACTTTAGACACATCTCGACCAATCCAAATTCGTCCAACGCGTACCATGAGTAAGACCTTTCCAGGCTTCATGCAACAGTAGTAATGGGTGAAATGGGTATCATTAAGTACGTATGTTCAAGACTACATATCCTCAGCATCCAGAATCTGCCCCTATCTCCGCTGCTTCCAGGTGTATCTCAGCTTGCCATGCTAGAAGCACAGCACAACTTGGCAGGCCTTCTGATAAGCTAGCTGGGTGTGGCTATGCACCAATACCTTCGTTGTTGGTGACTTCTTGGAGCCGTATCAGTGACGAACACTCTCAGTTTTCTCAGGCTCTATTGCCGTCACAGAAGAGTAGAGCCTGTTTCTTCTCACCCACCACTGCTTACCCCTTATGCAGTATAGATTTTGGTAATAGCGATGAGGCCAAGCGCAGCATATATTTAAATAGGCCAGAATATTAGTATTGCAAATATTGGCCCTGTTTTCTTTTTCATCACCACCCACCCCGATATCCACGCCCTCTGCCACCGCCGCCGTATCCTCCTCCACCGCCTCCACCCCTCCTGGGCCCCCTCGGCCCGCCGCCGCCGCCGTAGCCGTCGTCCCTGGGGCCCGAATCGTCCATGGGGCCGCGGGGCTGCCGGCCGCCCTTGAGCTCCTTGGGGAAGGCGTCGTAGGTGCGGCGCATCTGGGCGTAGCCGAGGTGCATCTTGCCGTAGAAGTGGTCAGCTAGGCGGCGGTCGTTGTCCAGACGACTGAGGTAGGCGCCGCAGACATCGCAGACCTGCAGCTTCTGGTGACCCGAGGGACCGCTGGTGTCGCTGAGGGCCTTGAGCTCGCGCTCGCGGTCGGCCTTCTGCGACTGCGCCAGCCGCACGCGGTAGAAGTCGTCGCAGGCGCGCGACACCTCGCCCATGTCGCCGAGCACGCGGATCTCGGTCAGCCCCACGTCGATGGTCGTGGACAGGTCAGCGATGGCCTTGAGCAGCACGTTGGTCTGGCGGATCTCGTCGGGCGTCTTCTCGAGGCGGCGCTGGGCCGTGTCGATGCGCCGGTTGCACTCGTCGATGTACTTCTGCAGGTCGCGCATGTAGTCCCATTCGAAGTTGTGGCGCTGTTTGGTGGCATCGGGCAGGCCCTCCCACTCGGTCTTGAGCGATTCGGAGTGCACCTTGGGGCAGGGTCCCAGGTCCTGCTTGGTGTTGGTGAAGAGGTCGTGGGGGCAGGTGCCGACCAGGTACGAGCGGCAGACTTTAGGATCGGTAAGCGATATCTGGTTGGCGCGTGACGTTATGGGATTACCCATCAGCTGCTCGAGCAGCTTCCTCTGCTCTGCCGCCATGTTGAGGGAGCTGGGTTGGAGACCACGATCAGGATTCGGCTACAGGCAGACGGGCTTTCGGAACCGTGCGAGAAGTGGGGTGCAACTGAGTCCGGGGGCGGATTTCGGGTCAATTGGCAAGAACGCTCAGTCAATTAAGTGTTAGATGGCGATCTGTGGCAGAGAAATATGTGGTGGTGGTGGTGTTGCGGTCGTTGCGTGGTCGTTGGGTTTCACAGAATTGACTGAATGAGGTTCAAGTTTTGCTGGACGGCTTTGCTAGCTGACGATTGCAGCTCGGGAAAAATCAATGGATTATGTAAGGCAAAGTAGCGGGCTGGCTTGTACTGTACATCGCACCCTCCTCGGTAAGGCGGCAGCTGCGTTGACGCTTATTAGGGGGTCCCATTGTCCGTGAGTAGCTCCAATTGGCGGCAAGTCTGGGGTTGGTGCTTTTGCTGGCTGGACAGGACAACACGCTGCTGCCCAGGGCACGGGTGTGGTACAGTACCTAGTTACAGCACCAAGCAGCCAGCCAACCACCCAATCAGGCCGAAAACCTCCCAGGGATCCCATCCCATATTAGCGTCACCCAATGGGAGTTGAACAGCGGAGGGGCTTTGACACTAACGGCCACTACAGCGCAAGGTCCCCTGGCGGCGCTGCCGGCGCTGAAGCCTCGCAGGGGTCGTTCCCCGTAAGCTTAAACTCTCCCGATGATCTGTCAGCTTTAGCTGCGGTGCTCCCAATTCACCTGCGCACACACACGCACTGCACGATTCGCATGCACATTTCCCCTGCACACATACACATACACACACTCGCACACGCCTGCCAGACACACGGAGCCGACCTTTGTCTGGGTTGAGAATTCTGGCTTGAGACGCGGCCCCTCATGGATCGTTGATGTCCGCCAGCCCAACATGCACCTCTCCACGTCCCTCCTGCTCCTCCTCTCGTCGCTGGCCCTCCCCGCCGCCGCAGCCTCCGACTACCACGAGCAGCTGAACCTGCGGCCTCTGCCTCACAACAACCTCCTGGCCAGCTTCAACTTCCGCTCCAACACGAGCCTCGCCGACTTCGAAGCGCACAACTACCGCCTCTTCCCCCGATCTTTTGGCCAGATCCTCCAGCATGCAGACACCCGCGAGCTGCACCTGAGGTTCAGCCTCGGCCGCTGGGACGCCGAGACCTGGGGCGCGCGGCCGTGGGATGGTACCAAGGAAGGAGGCACCGGCGTTGAGCTTTGGGCCTGGCTGGAGGCCGAGAGCGACGATGAGGCCGATCGCAAGTGGTTGACCCTCACCAATGCCCTCTCCGGGTTCTTCTGCGCCTCCCTCAACTTCATTGATGGCACCCGCACCACCCGACCCGTCATGTCCTTCCGCCCCGAGGGGCAGCACCCCAACGCCAGCACATCCTCCATCGCAGATATGCACCTCTTGCATGGCGTTCTGCCACGTGAGGTAGTCTGCACGGAAAACCTGACACCATTCCTGAAGCTGCTGCCGTGCAAGGGCAAAGCCGGCATATCGACGCTGCTAGACGGTCACAAGCTGTTCGATGCGTCGTGGCAGAGCATGGCAATCGACGTTCGGCCCATCTGCCCACCTGGTGGGGAATGCGTGCTGCAGATTGAGCAGACCATCGATATGGTGTTGGACATTGAGAGATCCAAACGCCCACGAGGTACGGTTTCCTCCAGGCCCCATCCCATACTGAACCCCTCCCCCTGTTTTACCCACCTCATGCTAATCCCATGGACCTAATTTAGACAACCCGATCCCTCGCCCAGGCCCAAGCCACATGCTGAAATGCAATACCACCAAGGAATACCACAGCAACGAGGCCTGCTTTCCCGCCGAGTCAATTTCGGCCCAGGACTGGACCATATCCCAAGTATTTGGCAAGCCGATGAAAGGCATTTGTCCTCTCACCGATCCGGAAGTTCCTCCGGTCTGTGTGCACGCGCCACACAGTCGCGGTATATTCTCATCGGCTGGCGTCATGGAGATCAAAGCCAGAGCAGACGAACGTTGTTACACGTTTCCTGAGCAGGACGACCTCGAGTTGGTGCTTCCGTCCATGCCTCGCGATGGCGATCATCCCATGACGGATGCCGACGAGTTTGTTCAACCCGCGACCCCTCTCCTCTATGCGGAGCGCAGTTTCACGGGGCACGGCCAGCAGCGCGGCGGTGTTCAGACCATCCTCACCAATCCCAGCCCTGATAACGAGGTAGAGTTTGTGTACATGGAGAGCTTACCTTGGTTCATGCGCATCTACCTGCACACACTGCAAGCACGCATCTCGCACAGCGCGGGCGTGAACAAGGGGAAGGCAACGAGTCGCGATGACGGTGTCATCCAGGAGATCTACTACCGGCCATTCTTAGACCGGGAGAGGGGCACGCAGCTCGAGGTCCGGCTGCGGATCCCTCCCGCAAGCACAGTCTTTTTGACGTATGATTTCGAGAAGAGCATTCTCCGCTACACAGAATACCCGCCGGATGCCAATCGCGGCTTTGATGTGGCGGCAGCCGTCATCACGATCCAAACTCCCGACGGCAAGACGAGCAACCTTCGGACGACAAGTCTACTCCTCAGTCTCCCTACACCAGACTTTAGCATGCCGTACAACGTCATCATCTTCACCAGCACGGCCATCGCGCTCGCATTTGGTGGGTTGTACAACATCCTAGTAAGAAGATTCGTCGGGCATGATGAAGGCCCCGAGGTCAGCCTGGTCAGACTGAGGAAACGCATTCAGGCTGGCGTGCAGAAGCTGCGCAGCCGGCTGAACAAGGGGAAAGCGACAGGACCCGACCCAGCGACGAAGGCAGAAGGGAAAACAGATTAAATAGAAAGCCCTCTTTATTTTTATTTTGTACGGTAAAAAGATTATTATTGAGAAAATACTACTGAGGAAATAATGACAACACTTGTCTGGCTTGGCTACACACCTAACCTGTGTACCCAGGCTGCTTTTTTGAGTCTTGGGTTACTCTACCCCTGTCCTGTGCCCCTTTGTGGAAAGAAAGAACTGTTCCTCTCGAAATAGTGCGACTTGTACTACCGCTTCCCTTAGATATATTGGGTTGCATCCGTATAGGCCATCCATCCTACTCCAACTCCCCTTCCCTCACACCCGTTCATGCGCGACTATGTCATCTAACGTAGTATGTAAGTACTGTGTACAAGATTGCATCGCATTACACGTAACTGCATGCAATCGATTGATGGCCTGGCCGCGTAACCATACAGGTAGATATGGTGGTCCGTGCTGAGGAGGGTATGGGGCAAGTTTCATGTGGACCAGAACTTTTAGTCAACTAACTTAGAGAGAACTTATCTTAGCTGCATCAAAACAACCATAGTCTGGGTGAAGTGAGATAAAAAAGAAAAAAAAGAAAGTTGGTTTCCTTCCATTGGCCTGATCAGCGGCACGTTAGGTTAGGATGAATGTGCAGGGATACTATCAGCTTGAGCAACAGTATACGCCAACAACCACGGGAACGGCAGCCGCAGTAGCCAATTATCCTGGGCCGGCATCAGCCCACCCCGGCCAGCACGGCCCGGACACGTCCGCGCATCATCCCCAGACGATCGGTCACCAGCAGGTCACAGGAGGCTACGCTCACGGTAGCGCTGCCGGCGGCGTCGTCGGCGGCGGCAGCGGCAGCAGCAACAGCCATGTCAACGCCATGGCCGGGTCCAAGGCCAGGGGCGAGCCGCGCGGATTCGGCCGCACGTCCTCCGTCTACCTCGTCGGCCAGGACGGTGTGAAACGTCGCGCCACGGCCGAAGACTTCCGGTCCGAGGTTGAGGAGCGCACCCGGAATGGTGAGAGCTGCGAGCAGATCGCCGACGCGCTGATTGCCCAAGGGGCTCAAGTTACAGCGAAGAGCATTGGTCGCTGGCGGATACAATGGGGTTTCCGGAAGAGGGTGAGTTTTCGATTTTCCATCAAAACAGCAAGAAGCCTTCTCGCTAACCACTCCCATGTTCCATCCGGGTACATAGGCCATGCGTAAGCAGACTAAGGTGGCAAGGCCCAAGGAGCAGGTTCCCTTCACCAAGAAGAAGCTCCGCCAGTCCCAGCACAAGGCCGACATCACGGAGCTGTCGGAGCAGGGACTTCCGCCCGAGGAGGTCGCCAGGGAGATGTCCGCGCGCGGCATGGTGCTCAAGAAAGGCGCCAGCACCATCGTGCGCCTCCAGACCGCGTGGGGTCTGCGCGGGTCCGAGGACACGCGGCTGCGCAACCGCCAGTACGTGGCGAGGCGGAAAGCGCGGCAGCAGCAGATGGAGGAGTTCTACGACTACGCGCGCGAGCTGAACCTCGACGACCCGGACGACTGGGTGAGGCGCAAGATGCAAGAGCCTACCATCAAGCGGCTGAGGGAGCACCTGGTAACCCAGATCATGACCGAGCTTGGCGATTCGGCGGATGGAACATCCGGTGGTGGGCAGTTCTCCTCGGATGGCCGCCCCGGCGCAGCTTCACCGGCTGCCACGGACGGGCCGTCCACTGATGGTGACGCTATGGACAGGGATGACCTGGGTAGCGAAGAGGAGTCTTCAGATCAGGAAGCCGCAACGATCATGAGAAATTCCACAGCTCGTGTCTTACAACAACACAACAACAATAACAATACATACAGCCAAACTACCACTAGCACCAGGCGAATGGCCGATGATGACAGCGACAGTGATGATCCAGACTACGAGCCGCTGCAGGTCATCCTTCAAAAGGATCCAGAAAAGCACCTAGGCCCTAGACCTGCCGCGCTGGCGCAAGCAACGCGCATGAGCATCGCCGCTGAGATCGACCGCCGCACTGAACAGCAGCAGGCTAGCCACGACAGACCCTCGACAGCCAGTTCCGACCCCCACGGTCTGCGATCACGCGCCGCTGCAAGCCACGCCTTCGCCGCCGCTACCACTCTCGCGGCCAAGAGCAGCCTGGACGAGGCTGCCAATTTGCGAGCAGAGATGGCTGCGGCAGACGAGTGCGCCCAAGCCTCGCAGCACCTCAGGGACCTGCTGCAGGCCAGGCTGCAGAGCATTCCGGCGACAGACTCGCTCGGCGGGGCGGAACCTTCTACCTGGGAGATCCAGGTGGCCCGCCGGAAGCTCCATGCTGCCGCCCAGGCGGTCCTCGACTCCGCTCCTTCGAGGCCTAGCGCATTATGAGGGGAGAATAAACTATAATGCTTCCATTAGGAGGTGTTGTCGCGTCATAGATGGGTTCGCTCAACAGTCCAACTGGGCTAGAGCGAGCGAATGTGACAGCCACCTCCGACGTTGGCACAGACAAAACTACGAGAAACGGAGATCTGAATCTCTCGATGGAACAGTGCGGACAAATTGGGTGTTCTGGAGGATTTAAGATTGCATTGCAGGGAGTCTACAACCCTGTTTATATGGTGTGATTTCTGGAAGTCGTGTGTGCTTCAAGCATAGAAGACACAAAAGGGGATGAAATATCCGACGAGATTACATACGGCGTTCGAAATGTACATGATGATCAACTATTAATAGAGATACCTTGCATGTCAGATTTCCAGTCATTAAGCAATAGATATAACATTTGACTGCGATTATAATGACAAGAATGGAATAAAGATGTATAATTCAAGAGTTTGCACAGCCACGACTCATTCTAAGCTTTATCTCTAATTAAAGACCATGTCTAAGCTAAGCAGATCTTTTGGACCTTGGAGCCTTTCTTGTCGATAGACAAGGAAATACCATGTCTCTGAGAGCATTGTTGTATAGATACCAACTCCCTGAAATCCGTGCCTCATTGTACTTCTTGCCCATCAAGCACTTGTCAGTGGAATTAGGAACTATTCCTAGGCTGACAATAATGTCATTGTAGCTTGCCCTTCAGCATATTCACCATCGCTCAAGGGTTGTTAAATAGCTACGGTAGGTTTCCACGATGAGCACAAAGCACGAAATATTTATGCAGAGAATCGCTTTTCTATTGCCATCGTCGCCTTTTACTACCAAGTTCATATATCAAGCATATCTTGGGTCTGTATTAAGTCGAATAAGTCAGCATCTCTCTTCTTCATTATCTCCTATATTATCGGATATTATCGTACTTCACAATCAGACACACAACATATAAGAAACTACTACCTCTGCTAACCAGAAGATTTAAACCCAAGAACAAGCATGTCTAGTCGTAGCGTCCGCCATTCTCGGTCCTCTGCCTCTGCCTCCGCCTCCGCCACTGCTCCAGCACTCTACCATGTGGACCACGCGGATTCTGCCACTAGACCGTGCTATGATCCTTACTGCAAACAGCCACACTATGTCGACCAAGGCGGCTCCGCCAGGACCGTGGTATCGTCTGCTGCCAGCTCCGCTACCACCGCGGTTCCAGATTCCCCCCGCAGTGCTTCCGGCTTGCGAGCGTTGATCCGGCGGTCCACCTCGCGATCACACCACTCCTCAACATCGTCCCGGCATCATCGCTCAAGTTCACGACAAGGCTCCTCCTCTAACAGTCGCCGCGGCGAAGATGTAGAGTCGCTGGCGTCCTGCCTTTCGGGAACCACGCTGGTACCTCCTCCACCGCCAGCCCCGAAGCGCCCGCGGCGATCGTCGGCGTTGTCCCAGCGCACGGAGAGAGCATGTTCGATTGCGCCATCGGATTCCATCTCACAGGTATATAGCCATCCACCGCCACCGCCACCGCCGAAGCCACCGCGTAGGGACCGGCGGGACCGGCGATCGTCCGTGTCGTCCCAGCAAACAGTGACGGCTTGCTCGATCGTGCCATCAGATTCTATCTCGCAGGTTGCTAGCCAAACCCGCTCGTCCTCGCGGAGCGGGCGGTCATCTTCTCGCTCTTCCCACTTTTATCACGGCGATCAGCAAGTCATTCACCGAAAAAGCAGTTCCTCCGGCCGCCAAAGCCACCGCGACCGGCGCTCCGAGATAGACCCGTCCGAGTCGGTCTCGCAGGTAGGTGAGAGTCGCGCGTCCAGATCTTCACGGCGATCGTCATCACGGCCCCCTTCCTCCTCCTCCACTTCCACTCCCGCCTCTACCCCGTCCTCACAACGTCAAAACCCTCCCCGCAGTAGCAACAGCACAGGGTACTATCCACCCTCCGCCTCCTCCGCTGCTTATGCGGCCTCGTATGCTACCCATCCGCAGGTTGTCGGGTATGTCCAACCAGTCTACTACTACCCGGTACAAGTACAGACCGTCACTCCGGTGGTGTTGCAGCCTCAGCAGCCGCCTCAGCCACCGCAGCCACCGCAGCCACCATCATCTGGGCAGCGGCGCCGCCGAGGGTCGGTCACTTACACTGTGGGGTACGAGTATGTAGACCACGCCGGTGCCGGTATCGCCGTCGCGACCACCTATGAGACGAGCCTGCCGCAATCGCAGCAGCAGCAGCACCCTCCCCCTTCCGGGGGAGCCTACCAATACTAAGACCAGTAGCATTTGACAGCATTGACTGTCTGGTGTTTGCCAGAGAAAGTGGTGTGCCTATACTGAAGTTGGCAACTGTGCCGCCAGTATTTGTGACTATTATGTCCATGCTCTTGGTAGAATTATATAGCATACAAAATTGGAGTGACACTATCGTTTCAACGTTCATAAATCATAACCCTGCTCTGAACTAGTGAATAGTACTCACAGACTAATGATATGCAACTTGTTCTTCTTCATTGAGAATATTTGCTTCAAGGCAGTCTTCCTTCATCGTCTTCGACTCCTTGATGCCCTACGGGTTGGACCAGGACCCACCGTTGCCATTTATAGCCTTCTGCATCTGGAATTTGATGTCGGGGTGTGACTAGGAGCTGCATCAAATGGCAGGGGTCTGCAGGAGAGTTTGCGCAATTGCGCAGGACTCGTCGCGCACGCTGACCTTTGCGTCAATGGCACGTGTATTTATTTATTGGTCCCCTCTCCAGAATCTTACCACGCTGAAGGTGGAAGAAAAGTAAGGCTCTGGTCCCCGATAAATCTCTTTGTTTCTATGATATTGTCACTCTTGTCGCGACATCTTTAAAATTACTTTTATGAAAAAAAAAAAAAACACAATTCCGCGAATTTCCCTGCTTGAATTTCTGATTCGAGTCGTCAACGTGAGCGTCAAAATAACACCATCTTGAAATCCTGCAAAATGCCAGAGATTGTTGGAAATGGAAATGGAACAGAGCATCCAAATGGGACACCAAACGCTCTCACCGATTCTCCCACCGATTCGGCGAGTGATCCAGTTGAGCCCAGCAATACTTTGACCGTAGAGACTGTAGGGTCTGCCGACCAGGAAGCTCAGGTATTTTGCTGCACTGATTTTCCGCCGTGCAACAGAAGCTTCCCTCGGTCTGATCAACTAGACCGACATGTTAGGTACGATCCACTATCCACGTCTATATTAGCAGAACTCTTACGACCGAAAGGAACCACGCGAGACGTTTTATGCCTCGGTTTAGGCAACGACATCGTCGCGGGTTACAGCTGGATGCAATCACTGGTCAGGCGAGAGAAGGCACTCCCGATGATAGCCTGGCTGGCAGGATTAAGCTTGAAATAATGGATGATACTACAGCATCTTTCAATGCTGCGTGTCAAGCAGGGGCCCAAAGACCGACGCTACATATGACGAAAGATACAATATCCCCTCAAGATCCTCCATCTCGGAGAAAAGGCGTTCGTCATTCAGTTTCAACATCCACTTCCTTCTCTCATGGACTAACTCGCTGCCAGAACGCTAATGCCAGTCCTCAGTATGTTTGGCCTGAGAAATTTGATGAGAAGTCATCTGGTGTGAAAGATGGCCTGATAGCCTCACTCTCCTCTCAAATGGAGCAAACTAAAATATCTACAAATGTCAAACAACCTCCCCATTTGACTAAGAGAACCGGGATATCGGGTTCCACCAAGACGGTTACAGCGTGTAGGTTATATTCATTTATGTATTATAATATTACATTTATGACCTCGCTAACGACAGTTCTAATTTTTCACGTACAGCACCACCAGTGATATCAAACCCTGACGATCCCCGGCCCGTGAGGAGCATTGATTTATGCACCCGTACCTACACCAAGCCTCCCAGCCCCTTACCCAAGCGTACCCATAGCAAGGCTCCGCCGCTGCCATTACGTGCAGATCCTTTGGACATGGCTTATTTGCAAAAGAAAGTTTCTTTTCCAAAGTTTGAGAGATTGGGTAGTTCTAAATATAGAAGCTGCATCGGAAATGAAGATAACAAGGATAGTTCATGGATTGAGAGGGCCCAATCCAAGAGAGAAACCCTTCGCATTCTAATGCCTATTGTCTACTCAATCTATAACGACACTCAAGCTCCATGTGAGCCGCAGGATGGTGGATCCAACTATTCCGGCTCAAGTACCGGGAGCTCTGCTACTCAAAGCCCTCTTCAGGGTCAGAATGGAGGTCATTCGGGATATTTGGGGAAACGTACTCAGCTCTCAAGCGACAACATTGACAACGAAGGCGAAGATGACGAGCTTCAACCGTCCAAACGTCCTAAGAAAGGTATACGTGACTCATCGCATCTCGGAAGAAAGAGGCTAGCTTGCCCTTATTATCAGCGTAAATGTCATCACAGGCTCCCTATTACGACTCTTCCGAGCAGATCTTGCCATGGTCCAGGATTCGGCTCGGTGCACCGGGTAAAGTATGACTCGCTACCAGAATTCTTGTTTAATAAAGACGGGGAACTAATGGCCATTGCGACAGGGAGCACTTATACCGAGCCCATCTGCTCCCTCTGGAATGTCCAAGATGCGATGTAACATTTGAATCGGATACATTACGTTTAATACACATGAGACAAGATCCATCATGTATAGTATTACCAAAAAGGACCAAGGAAGGCATCGACGTCACGACAGAAAAGATACTTCGAAGTCGAAACAAAGAGTTTAACAGCAAAACTGAAGAAGAAAAGTGGAAGGCTGTTTACGAACTTTTATTCCCTGCAGACAACCCAGAAGATCTGCCTTCACCATGTAAGTTGTGCTTTACACGGTCTACTGGCTAGGTGCTGCCTCTAAAGGATTTTAACAGATTATGAAGACTACTCGACATCCAGAGTAGAGGTTGAATCTCCCCAAAGTTCGCAAACTCCAGAACCTTACCAGGAGTTCGTCGGAAGAGAGCTTTTTCAACGGGTTTATCAAGTCCTGGAGCAAAAGATAGACGAATCTGTGGACTCAGCTGAGAAAGAAGTGGCGAGCAAGCTGAAGAGCGAGCTACACACCATCATCAACGACGTCAAGGCTGAACTTACCGCAGAGTTTCATCGAAACTCCGAAAAATCGACCGCTTTAACTGTTGCATATGTGCAACCGGAGCCACCAGGTGTTGTCGAGCCGTCTGCGTTCTATTATAGTTCCGACTGGCCATATCCGGCGTTCCAAGGCCTTGATCCCGCCTGGTTAGGAAACGCGATGGATGTACCATTGCTTCCTGGTTATCCGGAACTAACTCCATTCGATGCAATTGAATCGGCTCACGTGCTATAGTGTACAAGAAGCACTGGGAGATTATGTTGCAAGGCAACCCAGGTAGAATCTCTCGGTAGGATATAGAGAGTGAAGAAGGGGGAACAAATAATATCGGGCTGTGAATACATGCGCGTATTATGGGTGAATATATTTGATTAAAAGTTTGCCAGGGCATTTCAATATCGTGGATCACTTTTGAAGAACCACCATATCCATATCCATTTTTTCTCAACTGCGCGCGGCGATGGGAAACAGTATGTTTTCTTTTTTAACTTTAAAAGAAATTAAATATTTTCCTTTCTAGATCGAAATGCAAGAAGAACAAAATATTAAATATCTTATTATGAACGATTAGCCTTCGCAAAGTGCTTGTCAAACCACTCCAAGGCTTGGTCCTCTGCCGCATCCGCCCCTTTCGGATCGTCCTTGATGCTATCGACGCGGCACCCGAACCCGTGGCCGTAGCCGTCGTAAACTCTCAGCTCGCCCTTCTGCCCCTCCGGCTTGGCCTCGACGATGCTGCGCGCCACTGCGGCCTTTTCCAGAGGAAACTGCCAGTCGCGATCGCCCACGGCGAAACTGACGGGCAATCGCAGGTTCTCGATGTCGTCGTAGAAGGTCAGCTGGCTGGGGTGGCACGCGAACCCGGCGTCCATGAGCGGCCTGTCGCTGCTGTCCTTCTCTTCGTCCTCGGCACCGAGGAGCAGCACGTGCTTCCCGCCCCAGCAGAAGCCGGCCGCGCCGACGGGCAGATCGGCAGCCTCATGCCGCCGAATGGCCTCCATGAAACTTTTAATTCGAGGAAATGACTTGCCGAAGCGGTTCGGGATAGCGAAGCAACCCAATCCGTAAAATAGGCAGAGATAGTGATAACTAGAGAGGGTAGTTAATTTAAAACTTCCGACTTTTCATCGTGTGACCATGGTGATGAGTAGGCATATTATCTTACGGTTTGCTTAAAATATCCCACCAGGTCTCCTTTGCCTCAACCTGTTTTATGGTATTGATCATCCAGAGTGTTGCTGATTGACCTATATGTCTTTCTTAATGATTAGTGTCTTGTACCTCCCATTAATGTGTAGTCCAAGAATGACTGCGAGGAAACTTGAAAACGGACCATCCATGAAATCAGGTGCATAAACGCGGTAATCCCTCTTCCGGGCATAATGGTCTGCCATCAATCGAATGTTCACAAAGTCCCACCCAAAGGCATCTGGAATGATTAAAACAATTCCGGTAGCCGGACGGCCACTCGCAGGCTCCGCAACATAGGTGTTCAAGCCGTGCAGCTTTGTGACAGCGCCAGTTGGCTTGCCATTGTGGATGGCGCCTTTGAAGCAATCGGGACAAGACATGTGGAGGAGGATAGCTGAGAGGAGGAAACCAATGGACGAATATTAACCGAGATCGAAATATTCGGTAACAAATTATATCACATCTTCTCTTACACTTGCGCTTGCGATATCGAACGTTGATATTTAACTATATGCTTTCCCAAGTGGGACCAAGACAGGGGTGGGCTTGCTCGGCCTTAGGCGCCGGATTTATCTTGCAAAACCGGGCCCTACCCCCGGCAGCGCGGGGACGTCCACTGGCTCTCCAATGGCGGAGGCGATAAGCCGCCATGGGCTGAGACAATTGATGTCAGTCCGTCCCATTGCAATCCGGGATCCAAAGCTAGAGCTCTAAGATAAGACGAACCCACGTAACCCCCTTAGATCAACCCTAGAGCCATTCCTTCGACACTACATACATGCTAGACTAAGTAGCTAGCCTCCCTCAATCGCGAGCTTGCCGAGTGGCGGATAGTCTTATAGGGCCGCTTATTTATTCGCCGGCCATTGACCTTGGGCAGCCGCCTCTCGAACATGCCTCCCGTAATCATCCCTGTACGTGGTGCGGAGGATGACGACGATGACTGGGTGTCTCTGGAGCCGTGTAACGCTACCGCAAGCTCACCTGAGCCCATTGCGGACCGGGTCCGGCGAGTGCAGGCCGATCAGGACGAGCTCATTGCGTACTACAAGGTCGAGATCTCGGAGACACGGTACCACCGCTTCCGCGAGTTCTTCACGTCGGAACTCGCTTCACTCCAGCGCGAGGCGCCCTTCGAGTCGTACTCACAGGGCGAAAAGGCCGACTACATCCTCCTGCAGAACTATCTCAACCGCGCGCGCCGGACGCTGGACTTGGAGCACGAGCTTGATGCCGAGTTCGCGCCCTTTACTGAAGCCTTCGTGAAACCCATCGTCGGGTGGATCGAGAGCCGCATGCGGGTCAGCCCGACGGTCGACCCTAAAGCCGTGGCCGCGAGCTTCACGAAGCTCCTGGGGAGCATCGCCCGGTGCCGCGAAGACGTGGACGCGGATGCCGCCAAGCCGGAGGTTCGCCGTGCTTACTCACGCCGCGCCGGATACCGAGCTGCTGGTATGGTGGACAGGCTGCGCGCGCACTTGCGGGAGACGCATGGCTTTTACACAGGATACGACCCGTTGTGGGACTGGTGGGTCAAGGAGCCGTACGCGCGGCTCGACGAGGCGCTGGCCGCGCTCCCGGGCTTCTTTCGCGAGAAGCTTGTAGGTATCAAACCGGGAAGTGGCGACGACGACGCCATCGTCGGCCAGCCAATCGGGCGCAGCGGGTTGCTTTCGGAGCTCGAGGCGGAGATGATCCCTTACTCGCCCGAGGAGCTGATCCGGCTCGCGGAGAAGGAGTACACGTGGTGCGAGACCCAGATGCTGAAGGCGTCGCGGGAGCTCGGCTTCGGCGAGGACTGGCGCGCGGCGCTCGAGCATGTCAAGGGGCTGTGCGAGCCCCCCGGCAACCAACCGGCCTTCATCAAGGACATCGTGGCCGAGGCGACGTCCTACGTCAAGGAGAACTCGCTGGTGACGGTGCCGCGGCTTGCCGAGGAGGCCATCCGGATGGTCATGATCCCCCCGGCTCAGCAGCGCGTCTCGCCCTTCTTCCTCGGCGGGCCCGTGCTCTACGTCTCGTACCCGCGCGCCGACATGGCGCACGGCGACAAGCTCATGAGCATGCGGGGCAACAACCGCCACTTCTCCAAGGCCACCGCCTTCCACGAGATGATTCCCGGCCACCACCTGCAGCTGTACACGGCGGTGCGCGGCAGCGCGACCCACCGCGCGTGGCTGTTCCAGACGCCCTTCTACATCGAGGGATGGGCGCTGTACTGGGAGATGGTGTTCTGGGCCCGCGGCGACTTCTTCACGAGCGCCGAGGACGAGGTGGGCACGCTGTTCTGGCGCATGCACCGGTGCGCGCGCATCGTCTTCAGCCTCAGGTTCCACCTCGGCCAGATGAGCCCGGAGGAGTGCATCGACCTTCTGGTGCGCTGGGTCGGGCACGAGCGCGCCAATGCTGAGGGCGAGGTGCGCCGCAGCCTCAACGGGGACTACAGCCCGCTGTACCAGGCGGCGTATCTCCTGGGCGCACTACAGCTGTGGAAGCTGCGCGGCGAGGTGCTGGACGGCGGCGTCATGGGGGAGAAGCAGTTCCACGACGCCGTGCTGGCGCAGAACATGATCCCGATCGAGATGCTGAGGGCTATTCTACTTGGACAGGAGCTGAGGCGTGACTTTAAGAGCAGCTGGAGGTTTTATGGAGACATATGAGTAATAAGAAAAACGAGTTATGTACTTTTATCTTTGAAAAGGGAAAAAACCTAAGCTCAGTTGATGCACGTACGCAATCATGATTGGTCTCTGCTTGTTGGTGCTAGATGGGCACTTTTGTTCTATGTGTCGATGAGATATCTGTCATTCAATACAATGCCTGAACGTATCCATCCTTCTCCCAGGCCGACCAGTCGATCATGTCAAAGTCGAGATCCATAAACCTGTCGGAATCCCAGCCCACACCCGTCTCGGAAACCTTTGGACCGCGTACCACACGATCAAGGTCTTTCTCCATCTTGGCCACACACTCGGGCTTGTCCACTTGTTGATCCAATCCATTCAGGTACTCTTGGCGCTGGTGCCAGGCAAGGACGATGAGACGAGTGATGGCCACAATATCGGCTCTTTCGGGGGCTGCTTTCAGTTTTGGGTGTAGCTGACAGACCTTATTGATGAGGGTCCAGAGAGATGATGCTTCAGGCATATTGGCACGGTGGTGCGCTTCTATAATGATATAGACAACTGGAGAACCATGGATGATTTTTTATTAAATGTATTCTCGAGAAGGTTGGGTATTTTTAGTTCGAAGCTTGGTGGTTCAACTTACAAGACGTCCATTGAAAGTAATTCTCATTATGCCAGCGGAACTGCGCAATTAGCGGAGTGGTTGCACCAAGAACATAGTACTCCATTGACTTTATGCTATCATTCAGGAGATCCTCGCGATCATCCCGTGGTATCTGTGATATCTTAGTGTTTACAACTCCAGGCTGGTGTGTAACTCTCTTCATGGCCAAGATGAACGAGCGGATTCCAATCTGGATGCTGATATGCAGCGGATTGAGGAGGTCGCAGTGCTGAACAAATTTCTCGCTCAACCTCTGCGAATACTTCTCAACAAATGTGTCCTTTTTGTCGTTGGATATTTGCGACGAGGTCACCCAGGAGAAGGACTTCTGTGACGACCCTGGGTGTTTCGATAGTCTCTGCTGATATAAGATATCGTACCGCCAGAGGCAGTGAGAGATACCACTGAGGCCTACGCGATCAGGTGGTAAAGTTACCATGCCCGGATAGACATCTTCATCTTCCAGATTGGCTGGGGGTTCTGCATCCCAATCAGCGTACACCGTCATGGAAAGGCAGCCAAGGATCTGCGAGATCATAATGTCCATGTGCTGCATCTGCCACCATACGCGTCGTTTCTCCTCAGCCTCAGCGGGTGGCAGACCTAGCTGGCTACCATCTCGATGTAACCCCATACGCTGTGCCACCCGAATTGCCACGCCCATCAACGAGAAACAGGTTGCCGGTCTGGCGCGATTACGCATCGCGAGCTTTATTTCCACGCAAAAGAAGTCAGTCCTGTCATAACCTGAAAGACCGGAGGGAATCTATACCACGTATAGAAGAAAGGCTTGCAGCACAAGCAAGTCGCTGGTCGCCACAAACCCAGCAGCAAGCAGAGCAGTCTCCGCCGAGGATTGGAAGTTGTCGAGCAGCTGAGACTGGCTCGATTGGCCCATGACTTCCTCGCACTCTTCATCGGAAAGGCTCAAGATGGTGATGAAGTAGATGGCAAATACAAAAGCCTGCTCCCCGACTGACAATGTCTGAGGGGCGTTTGCTGCCTTCTTCAAGAGTGGCTCTTTGTCCCAGTCGAAGAACAACTTGGTCATAGGATGGACATGTGAGAGGTATCGGCTCCATAGTTCAGACACATTTTGAGGAGAAGGGTGGCTTGACAGCAAAGAAGCGGTATCTTCGTAGCGCATCGAGTCAATTAGTGAGCTGCAGTATCCCAACCGGTCTCGTCCCGGTAGAGGCTCTAGTGAATCTGTGGCTATCCGCTGAGCTTCACTCCAGCTATACCACACGGGGCTATTTTTAATGTATGAAAATTAGAGGAGTGTACTACCAGGCCAAATGTGGGCAGGGTTCAACCTACGCTTCTATATATGTTGTTTGGTCTTCGTGCTCTACAAGTCTGGCGTGCTCACTTGAAAGCAGATCTCTTCCTGTTGCGGTGCTGTGAGATTCAACTGGTTGTCGAGTGGTGATCTGAGCTGATACTGAGCTATTGAGTTGGGAAACCTCATTAGGAATGATCCGCTCCTTGGAGTTTGCAGACGCAATTCGTTCGCCACGTGCAACTTCATTTGGGTCAACCCCCAGGCTACGGATGTATTCCTCTAGCCTTTCTATCCTCCCAGATTGATCGCTGGTCATGCCAAATCTCCCAGGGTCAACCCGTAAAGCACCGATGGCGACCGGATATTCGCAAATGTCGCCCCTTCTCCGCCTACAATGAGAGCACGGCTTCACCCGATCGCAGCGCACCTTGCGTTTCGCGCACGGGACGCAGCTGAAGGGCATGCGCGTGGGTTGCATCGGTGCTGATATTCTGCACAGCTAGTTTGCCCACCTGCAGAGATAAAATAAATGATGCCAACAATCCCAATTGACTGAGCATGTATTAGTGGTGATTTGATGATGATGATGATGATGATGATGATCTTGAGGTTCGGGCCATCTTCGCACTAGCGTCAGAATCTCGGACTAGCGCCCGAGCTTTCGCTTCGGCCCCGAAGTGTGTGAAGTAGAGAAAAGGAATGGCAATGCGGATATTCAACGTCATACATTACGATGTTTAGCAATCGAAGGTTGAAGAAAGAAGGCGGCGTGTTACTTTATAAAATAACCAATGTCGTCCCCTACTACTCTGTTCTCTGCCAGCACTGCAATATCCTCACTGCTTTACCTGAACTAACACTATGCCTCTGACAAAGCTTCAACGCATCCTCGGTATGGACGACAAGGCAACACATCAGAGCAACAATGGGCAAGCTCAGCTTGGTGCCAACCTCGAAAAGGGCTCAAGTGACACCCAAGATGACCAGGACGAATCCAAATATCCACCCTTCAAAACGGTCCTTCTCTCAATGGCGGCTATATACATGGCCACCTTTCTCAGTGCACTAGTTAGTCTCCAGCTCAAGATGACAGCACCGCCCTTTTGCTAATCGTGCTCATAGGATCGTACAATTATTGGTGTGGCGATTCCGGCTATCTCCAACGAATTCGAGAGTTTTGGCGATATTTCCTGGTACGAAGCTGCGTTCCTGTTCACATTCTGTGTCGCGCAATTTCCCATTGGCAAAATATATGTACGTGCCTATTACAGTGTATTTAAGAACGAAGCGAGCAGCGAGATGAGAATAAATTGGTGATGCTGATAACTACCCCTTAATCCAGACATTCTACTCTGCAAAATGGACTTTCGCCATTCTAGTTGCCATCTTCGAAGTCGGGTCAATCGTGTGCGCCGCTGCTCCCTCCTCCATTGCCTTTATCATTGGCAGAGCAATCACAGGCTTAGGAGGCGCCGGTTCTATGGTCGGTGCATCAGTAATCATGGTCGAACTGGTGCCGCTGCAGAAGCGACCCAAGTACCAGGGCTTCCTGGGGGCCGTGTTTGGTCTTTCATCCATCATAGGACCCCTCATCGGCGGCCTGCTGACGACGAAGGCGTCCTGGCGCTGGTGCTTCTGGATCAATGTTCCCATCGGCGGCATCGCTCTCGTCGGTCTCCTGGTGTTTTTGCCGGCGTCGAAGCCACCGGGGGAGACGAAGGGGGGCTTTTGGCGAAAGCTCTGGCAGTTTGACCCGGTCGGGAACATGATGCTTGCCCCAGGGTTAATCTGCTTTCTCCTGGCCTTGCAATGGGGCGGCACGATGTATCCCTGGAACGACGCACGAGTCATTTCTCTTTTGGTCGTGGGACCAGTCCTGATAGTTGTCTTCTTCTGTATTCAGTTTGTACAAAAAAACGCAACAATCCCCCCTAGGATCCTGCGCCAGAGGAGCATAGCTGCTGGCGTGGTTGTCTCTTTTGGCGTCGGCGCGGCGTTGATTATCCCGACCTTCTACTTGCCCATATATTTTCAAGCCATCAAGGGTACGACGGCCGTTGATGCTGGCATACGTCTCTTACCGCTATTCCTTGGAACCGTCATCTCTGTGATCGGGTCTGGCATAGCTATTTCGAAATCCGGTTATTACACCCCCTGGTTAATTGTCGGATGTGCTATTCGTGTCATTGGGGCTGGCCTCTTGGCAACCTTGCAAGTTGATACTGGTGCTGGAAAATGGATCGGCTACCAGGTGAGCTTGGTCTATTTACTGATGGAACATTACTTTGAGCAGTATTAATGTGCAATTTCTTTTTATAGATTATCGTGGGAGTTGGCACGGGAATGAGTCTGCAGCAATGCGCCATGGCAGCACAGACAGTCCTGAAAGGCGAGGACATCCCCATAGGCCTCACCATGATTGCATTTGCGCAGTTCTTGGCTGGAACCATTTCCGTGAGCGTCTGCCAGACCGTTCTCACCAACACGTTAACTTCCGAGCTTTCCAAGAGTCTGCCAGGGTTCGATGTTTCCGTGATCGCCAATGCTGGAGCAACTGAGATTCAAGGTCTGGTAGCGAAAGATGACCTGCCGATTGTCCTAGCGGCGTACAATGCCGGCATCGACAACACATTTTACTGTACTCTTGCTGTGTCGTGTCTGGCGTTTGTGGCTTCGTTCTTCATGGAATGGAAATCGGTGAAGTCACAGCCATGATCATTGTCATGCTCATCTCATGTGGGTCGACGTCATCAGATGACAATTTAGGGATTATATATATGCAGAGTATTCGCAGATTTGGGTCATCTGTCAGCGAGCCACAGGGGGGGAGAGATTAGGTATCTCTAATGGAGAGTATTGACCCTCATGGAGTGTATGAGCTAGCAAGTGGTAGGTGACTTGGGAAGCTCCCAGTTATCAGTGGGGACCAGTACAATATTGTCAGCACTGATAGTGGCTCTACGAAATGTGGATTGTGCGTGTACCCCCAGCTCAGTTTCCTGGGTGGTTTGCGTCACGGGTAGACTCTATTTCAGCGTAGCAACTGTGGTCCTATAGATGAATTGTATTATTATTGACAATACTATTATTTCGCACCTATAATTAGATTTGGACAGTCCGTTGAATTTAACAACGAAGTGTTCAATGATGCATAGTGGACATTCAGATGCAACTGGATTCCGGAGTCTGCCGTGGTTGGACAATCGACGCCACATCCGAGAGCTGTTAACCAAAATGGGAAGGTCACCGGGCCGGTCCGATGTGCGGATCTCAAGCACGAGAACGAGTACGCAGCTTCAGGACCAAGAACTTTCAATCTCTTTGAACACCTTGAGCAATTCGCCGTCGCAACTTCTTGCTTGTAATCTTGGTCGCTGTAGGATAACGTGAGACTCACCCGTGGTTTTGCTTTCATTTGCTGGCTAGACGAGAAGCCAGACGACATGGAGTATGCATCGCCGACTGCGAAGGTTAAGCCTCGCCTGATCATCCATGGCGGCGCGGGCAACCTCCGACCAGACCAGGTCACACCCGAGAAGTACGCCGCATTCCGCCGGAGCCTCTTGACGATTGTGAGTGGTGACCCTCTAGCTGAAGCTGTATCGAGAGATCCAGCAGGCAGAGTTTTCCTATTTCGAAATCAAAACCATCCTAACCATGAATAATTTGTCTGCGATCAAAGGTGGAAAGACGCTAACCAACGGTGCAACTCACACCTATAGGTCACGCGGACTAATGCTTTCATGACCACGCCTCAGGCAGTCCCCAGCGAAGGCGGTGCCCGCGGCAGCAGGAAAAGGCTGCCCACCGCATTGGAGACGGCGACGTACGCGGTGACGATGCTCGAGGATGACCCGATGTTCAACGCGGGCCACGGCGCCGTCTTCACGCGCGACGGTCTCAACGAACTTGAGGCCTCGGTCATGGTGTCGCGGGGCTTCGCCAAGCGCGGTGTCGGCGTGACTGGCTTGCGTCGCGTGCGCAACCCCATCCAGCTGGCGCGCAAGCTCCTCGAGCACGGCGAGAACGACCTGCTAGGCAGGCGCGAAGGCCCTCCGTCCACCACTGCGTCGGCTTTTCCTGCTTCCGAGGGCGATGAGCTCGACATCCCCTCGGCCCAGGGCCACACCCTCCTGCACGGGCCCTCCGCCGAGCTCCTTGCTGAGCGCTACGGTCTGGCCCTCGTAGAGCCGAGCTACTTCTTCACGCAAAACCGGTGGGACGAGCACATCCGGGCACTCGACCGCGAGAAGAAGGCAGCGGAGACGGCGGCCACCGCTAATGGTACCAAGAGCTCCCCCGCGCTCGTCACCACCGCCACCTGGAGCCCTGACGAGTATCTGCCCCAAGGCACCACCGGCGCCGTGGCCCTCGATGCCGACGGCGTGATCTGCTGCGCCACGAGCACAGGAGGTTTGACGAACAAGCTGACGGGCCGGATCGGAGACACGCCATCCGTGGGTGCTGGGTTCTGGGCCGAGGAATGGGAGGAAGAAAAGACGGGCGAAGCGAGAGCGGGCGCCGCCAAGACCGGTGCAGCTCCCGCGTCGCTGCCGCCCTGGGATGCCTGGCGCAACCGCCTCAGCCTGCCCGGCCCCGTGGTCGAGCTGAGCAGTAACCTGCGCCGGCTCCTCGCTGACTGCCTGCCCACGCCCTTCGTCTATCAGCCCGTCTTCCTGGAGAACACCCACGAAGCCAGTACAGCAGCAGCGGCAGCAGCAGCCACGACACACCTGGACAAGCGACACGTCTCCACGCGCGCCATCGCCCTATCCGGCACCGGCAACGGCGACTCCTTCCTGCGCACGGCCGCCGCGCGCACGGCCGTCGGCGTGTCGCGCTGGACCGGCACCTCGGGGGCCGAGGGCCTGCGGCGCGTGGCGGGACGTGGCGGCGAGCTGCAGCGCAGCGCCGAGTGGCGTTGGGGCCTGACCGGCGAGGGTGAGGGCGGCATGATCGGTATCGAGGTGTCGCTGGTGCGCGATGTAGCTACGGGCGAGGTGGTAATGCCAGCGGGAGTGGGAGCCAAGGCTGCAATTCTGCAGGACTACAACTGCGGTGGCATGCTGCGCGCGTGGATTGATGATGACGGGGGTGCCCACATGATGATTTGGGATGGGGAACAGGATCAAAGGTTTCTTTAGGTGCTTAAGTTGGGCAGGTCGAGCGATGGAATAAAGGATTCCACACAGACCTGTTATACACATAACCGCAAGTCTCTCATATAAAGCTTCCGACAGAAACCTTTCAAAGTTAAATGCAAAATTCCTGCTTCTTCAAATAGTGTGGTTATGTCTCATTTTTGTCTATACAAGTGGTTGATCTGTGATGTTGACATCTATAACCGGAGAGGCGTCAGATGGGTGATGAGAAGATGGCACTCGCATCTCCCCCATCACAAAATCCATTGATGTTAGGCAGTCGCCCCTTTTCTCTAGACTGCTTAACCTGGCCTCAGCGCCTTAAAGAGTCCAATCGTACAGAGGAAACAGACCTTTGTCTATCCGGGTCCGTCTTCCTCGCCCTGCTCTCTATATTACACGCGGTACAATGGAAACCCGTTCCCGCTAGGAATCAAACAACAACTCCATGACAATGCAAGTGCCCTTGCCCATCCCGTTGAATTATGTGGTTTTTTTTTCGTCCCCTTGTTGGGAAACAGTATCGTCTCGTACATCATCTCGAATGTGATCCTCCAAAGCTGAAAAGGAGTAGAGTGGTGATGTGATTATCGACTCGTCTCGGTTTGGACAAGCTTAAGCCAACGCGGCCTCGGTGTTCGGAGGAGGCGCAGGAACCTAGAAGGAAAATCGAATGTTAGCGGGTTGGCTAATCAAGGTTATAAAGGGTTGACATAGATAGCTCACCTCCAATTTCGTGCTGCCAGCCAACATTCTCTGGAAACCGATACCGACACCCTCAATAACAGCGAGCAGAACAGCACAGCCAATAGCACCGTTTCTCGCCGCTTTATAACCACCTCTTATGGCGAGGGAGCCACCGGTGAAGAATCCGGCAATGATAGCGTTGTAAGGATCCTCCTTCTTGCGGATGCCCTTGACAGCACAATCAAATGTCGAGAAAAGACCACCCCAGACACCGAAGTTGCCACCCAGAACGGGTGCGCGGGCCTTGATGGCTGTGACGGCGCCTATCCGTCGCTCGCCGACTGGACTGTTACGGAAACCCTTGATGCCGTGCCATATCGTACCTCCGATAGCCTGTTGATCGTAGTAGAAAATCCATTGTCAGTACGGCTCCAACCAAAGAGTGGAAAGGGAGCAGAGCTTGCGCCTTTCTCGCGGTTGAACTTACTCCCATGGCAAAGGCACCACCAAAGTCATTCAGGATGACGTAGGGGCAGGGGTCGCGTGTGTGATCCATTGTGAAAGTAGCGAGAGAAAAAAGGAAGACACAAGGCCGGCTGGGAAGATGAAATGGGATGAACGCGGCAGCTGGAGATAAACCGGTACAAATCGAAACTTTCTCGCCCGAGAGATCGGTAGATGATCAAGGCAAGCGGGTGTTCTTCGAATACAAGGACTAGGCGAAAGAAAGGAGATGCCGCGCAAAATTCGAGACGGGGGTCGACGGTAGACGGCAACGCGGATCAGAAAAAGTCTGGTTGCTGGTTGAGCCAGGCGATATCACGACCAAAGTGAAGGACCAAAAGCGCCTCAGCTCAAAAAATTGTTGCGCACGGACCACTCCTTCGAATGCTCTGGAGCTGGGGTGAATGAATTCGGAGCATCCGGCGCCGTTATTTTCCGTTGTGGGGCTCCAGTGCTTTCTCAGCAGGTAGCTGTAAAGTTACGTCAAGTACCTACAGAATTAATGGGCTGCCCCGATACGCGCAGCTTGTCCTACGTATGTACAAACTTAGCACATACAGGAGCACGATTGCGATAAGCGATATCGTGCAGCGTGGGACGCTGAGCTAGCATTGAACAACGTGCAGTTCGAAATTCAACACCCAAAACGGCGAAGCAGTCGGAGCACGCGTGAGTTACGTATATGCTGGGGTCCCCGATACGTACTTCGCATTGAACACTTCAATGTTGAGTCCAAATGTTAGTTAGCAGTCGAGTGTAATTACATCACTGTGTACAGCGCATGATGCCCCGCTGTGCGCTTGCTCCTTCCGCAGTTTGCAGTTGACAGTCGCACCCCAAACTGGCCATAGCTCACGCGTCACAGGCGGGAAGGAGCAAGGTGCTGCAGTTTGTGACAATCTTCCTTTTTTTCTTTTTTTTTTTTCCGTTTCGGACTGATCGTCCAGGGTTTCCAACTTCCAATTGACTGCTGGGCGCAAATTCTAGAAGGTCACACGCCAGTGGAACATGCTGTGACCATGTTCCCTTGCATCTGCATGTCTCGTTGCGTGAGTGGTAACCCATCTGTTTCTGGCGCCCTCTGTCGAATACAGATCTTCCGGTCACGCAATCGCGGTGCGCGATGTCTGAGTGCCAAAAGCAACACAAAGCCTCCATCTAATGTCGTCTTGGCCAGCCACCGTGAAACAGCGGATGCTTTTCCACAGCCCTGCGTGCCGACATAGGTAGGTAGGTAGATAAGGCAATGCTGGAAAAGGCGGAGCCCTGCCTGGTCCAGTAAGCAGGCGTTCGGCCCGTAAAAAAAGGCCACACTGGGAGGCAAAAGTCAGCCGCCAAGTGGCCTTCTACGTAAGTTACCTCGAGAGCTACGTGGTAGTAGTCTCTTCAGTCTGGTGTTAAAGAGGCCACTGTGCATAATATCCACCACCAGCCTGACCTGTCGTCCCGTCCCGTGTTCTCCGTGTCTGGTTTCAAGCGGTGAGGGCGGCCCTGGTCGAATGGGGATGTGTTGAGCTGCCGCTCCGGGCAAAAGCACCAGCGTCAATCGGCCAAATGTCGTAAATATCGACGATATCGCACCATCCTGCTGCTTTCACAGTCATCCTGGATGGGCATAAGCACCAACGCACGAACCCGAAGCTGGCCTGTTGCCTTGGGTCCAGCTGGTGATATATAGTTTACTCAAATTCCGCTTCTCGGCGGCCGATGGCCACGCCCCAGAGCAAATCCACCCCGTCGTTGCACGATAGGCACTCCCACACGTTTAAACCCGCCCATTGACTCCCCATTGAGCCGGTATTGTGTTTAAATGGTTGATACAGCTAACCTCCCGCCCTCGCCCAGATCTTCTCCTTCATGTTCCTATCTCTCCTCCGCCACCAGGATGACGATAGACATAAACATGCGAGGGCGAGTTGAGCGGGCTGTCAGTTGTGATGGATGTCAGCGGATCAAGGAAAAGGAGAATCAAGATCGCGCGGTCAAGCCAGATCCAGCCATGAGCGGCGATAGTAAGTCTGGATTTTTTTTTCTCTTCTTCTTTTTGCATCTTTCTTTCCTTTCTTTCTTCTCGTTATACCTACATACATACATACAGAAAACGTACTTAGGGATTCACATTGAGAAGGAAGGCAAGTGTATTCCCCGAAACTACCTAAGTATCTACGTATGCCCACCCCATGCCATGCCCCTGAGAATTGGGAACGAGATTCCCCAGACCCACCTACACACCCAGTGATTTGGCCTGGCGCGTAGCCGGCGAGCCGGTGACGGGACGTGCCCCACACCGCTGCTCACAGTGGGTCGTTCACTAAAAAGTCCCGTCTCTCGCTGGCGTGCTGCGGCTGTCTCACCCCCTGCTCTTGTCCGCCTTGGGACAGCTCTGCCCCAAGCTGCAGTCCAGTCTAGATCTCTTGGGCTTCTCAAGGCTGAAAGCACGACAGAAGCTGGACCCTGAGTCGCTGGAGCCTATTGAGTCTGATAAGATTGGGGATTGGGGATCGCGAACACTCTCAACCGTCGGATTCCTGTCTGCACATATTTCCCTTGTTTTCCTATCTTCAATTGGTTTCGCCAGCATGCCCACTTAGGCACTGATACGAGCAAGTGGAGCTTTCTTTTCGAGTGACTCAAATTCCGTGCTCGCTCACCATTCTCGGCAGTAACCACGCTACGAGCAACGACATCGCCACCAGGGGCAAACGAAGCAGCCGAAGCAGCCGCCGACCATCTGCTCGAAGCAATTCGCGGCTTCACCATGCCTTCCGCCACGAGCCATTGCACGCCCGGGCCCATCGCCAGCATGGCATCGCACACGACGCCCGAATTGAACCACGTGCTCAAGCACCAGAGCTCCGTCCTCACCCTCGTCGTCGGAAACGACAGCATCTACGCCGGCACTCAGGATGGCGAGATCGTGGTCTGGTCGCTCGGCACGTTTGAGCAGACCCATCGCATCCAGGCTCATAAGCGCAGCGTCATGTGCCTATACCTCTCTGACGACGGCTCCCTTCTCTTCTCCAGCGCCAGCGATCCTATCGTAAATGTGTGGTGCCCCAAGTCCATGACCCGGCTCTATGAGATATACAGCACCTACGACTCCTTCGGCGACATCTTCTCTGTCGCCTACTCCTCCCAGCACGAAACCGTCTACTATGGCGCCCAGAACACCACGATCCAGTGGGTAAGTTTGAAGGAACCCACGCGCAAGGTTTCCCAGGAATCCGCCACGCACCCTGACCGCCGCAACCACCGCTTCTTCGACTCGAGGGCTGTCGGCGGCGCCTCCACACCCCGACCTACCGACGAGCGTTACGATCTGATCCCCCGCTCCCACACCGTGCTCGAGACCGACCGGCGCGCTACTCTGCAGTATGCGCACTACGGCTACGTGTTCTGCATGCTCGTGACAAAGGGCGTCACCGAGCATGTTGACCCCGAGGATGATGTCCTCATCTCGGGTGGTGGTGACGGGACTGTAAAAGTATGGAGGCTCGGCGGTACTGATGTCGGTCCTGATGGCATCTACAACGGCCTGGAAGAGCTTCTCGTCCTAGGTGAGGACGATGCAGAGTCTGTCATGTCATTAGCTGTTGATGGCTCGTTCCTCTACAGCGGCAAGATACACGGTATCATTGAGCTGTGGGATCTGGATACCAGGCAGAAGTTGAGGGTCATCAAGGCCCACAAAGGCGATGTGATGACCCTGCAGATGGGATGGGGCTATCTTTGGAGCGCTGCCTCGACTGGCACTGTCAGCGTATGTGAATTACATCCGCCACATCTGTCCATTTTCAAATCTCCACCCCCAGTATCATTTCCCTTTGCTTCCTGCTAATACATATATGGTCTGCAGAAACACAGCACTGTCCACTACGGCGACTACCAACCAAGCTCATCACAAAACGTCAGCCAGAAGTATCAGCTCCTAACTCAGTACAAAGGACACGAGGGGAAGATTCTGGCGTCGGCAGCTACCGAATATAAGGGGAAGCAATTTTTCATTACTGGGGCCAACGATAACAATATCGCCGTATGGGTTGTACAGAACCCACCTGCAACCGAGCAGCCGTCACACGAGGAGGATGAAGATATGATGATCTCGAGCTTGCGAGAATTTGTTTCCTACAAGACCATCTCGTCCCGGCCTGAATTCGCTGAGGACTGTCGCCGAGGCGCCACCTTCCTGCGCACGCTTTTCAGAAAGCTAGGCGGCGACGTGCATATGCTGAGCGATGGGACTAATATGCACCACCCCGTAGTTTTGGCAAAGTTCAGCGGCAAGCTTGAACCGGCTACGAGGCGCAAGAAGATTCTGTTTTACGGCCACTACGATGTAGTTAACGCAGACTCCAAGCATGGGAAGTGGAACACAGATCCATTTCAGCTCAAGGGCACCAATGGCTATCTATATGGTAGAGGTGTCAGCGACAATAAGGGCCCCATCATGGCTGCCCTCTACGCCGTGGCAGACCTCATGCAGGCCAAGTCTCTCGACTCGGATGTGATCTTCCTGATCGAGGGCGAAGAAGAATCTGGATCTCGAGGATTTCAGGAGACGGTTCGCCAAAATAAGGAACGCATCGGCCCCGTCGACTACATCATCCTGGCCAACAGCTACTGGCTCAATGATGAGACGCCATGCCTGACCTACGGATTGCGGGGCGTGCTACACGCTACCGTGTGCGTGGAGTCCAAGAACCCGGATCTACACTCGGGAGTTGATGGTAGCCACATGGTGAATGAACCATTAGCTGACCTCACTACGCTTATGGCAAAGCTTAAAGGTCCTCGCAACCGAATCCTGCTTCCGGGCTTCTACGATGATGTGCCTGCCCTGACCCCCGAGGAAGAGCAGCGCTACGATGATATCGTTTCCGTTTTATCAGAGCAGAATCCAGAGAGCGATATGCCCCCCAGCGTGCTGAAGACGTCCTTGATGGCGCGATGGCGCGAACCCAACCTCACGATGCACCGCTTCAAGGTGTCCGGACCGGAAGGTAGCTTAGTGAGCAGTCACGCCAGCTCTCACATCAGCTTCCGACTGGTGCCGGGCCAAGACATCACTCAGGTGATTGATTCGCTGCAGAAATACCTCGTTGAAGAGTTTGAGAAACTCGAGAGTGACAACACTCTGAGGATAGAGGTGGACAACAAGGCTGAGCCTTGGTTGGGCGACCCGGATAACTACATTTTCCGCACCCTCGAAGAAGCCATTCGCAAGGCGTGGGCCCCCCTATTCGCCGATGAGGTTCCTGCTGCGGAAGACGATGTGCTGGAAGAGTTCCAGATGAATGCCCAATTGCCCAATCGTTCAACATTTGGCTCCTCCAACAACAGTATCGCCAGTCCCGTGCTGGGGCAGGCTCCCCGAGGGGGTAAGGTGCGCAAGCCGCTGTATATCCGCGAGGGTGGCTCAATTCCTGCGATCCGCTTCCTAGAGAAGGAGTTTGATGCTCCAGCCGCCCACCTCCCTTGCGGACAGGCCAGTGACTCCGCACACTTGGAAAATGAGCGCCTGCGGGTCCTGAATCTGATCAAGAGCCGAGAAATCTTCAGCTGGGTCTTCAGCAAGCTTTAAAAGCTACTCACGCCGAGTAATGGAGAGCGTATGAGGGAGAGTTTGGGGATTAGATTTGCGCATAAGCTTTGCGAAGAAGATTAATGAAACCGTGGTTTGGCCTGTTGGCTCAAGCAAGAGCATGTGTAGGATAATGGGAATGTTTGTTGCCCACGGGTAGCGAGTGAACGGGTGTTACAGCAAGGAGTTTCGGGATCAATTGTGGAGGGTGGAACGGGATTGTCTTACCAGCTGCGGAAATTGTCAGTTGCGATATTTTAAAAAAGCGAAATAGGTATTAGTAAAGATCTCGCAAGAGAAAGCCATCAATATTTGTCCGATTAATTGTGCATTCTGTTCCCAGTATATCGGCTGTGTCCCAATACTTGGTGGAAAACCCGCGAACGGATTTGTTCCTCTGGCTAACAACAAAGTAACTATCGTGAAGGAGCGGGCGGCGGTGGGTTGAGCACTTGGCATCGTGCAGCCTAATAGTCCTGTGTCACTGTCGAGGATGCATCGTTTGAGCCTGTGCTGAGCGTCTAGTCCTACATTTGAACAATTATAGACGAAACTTGGACCGGCTGTGTGATCCCTCGGGCTGTATCTATCCGGACAATCACATCATACGAACTTGTTCGATCTGCCATTGTATTTGTAGCAAGTTCGCGGGGAATTTGCGCTCATTGACAGAGGAGGGAGGGTGTAGAGCGAACAGCCGAAATGCATCATGTATGCGCTTTCAACTTGAGGATGTTCAAATTGGAAGTGGTATGTAACGCAAACTGCTCTGCTACTCCGGCGAATCAACCTGGCAAGAGGTGCAAATGTGACCAGAGCAATCGAGATGTAATTATGGAAATTAACCATGCATGTGGAATTCACGAGTTTTATGCAAGATGCCCCGAACATACCCGGGAACTTGAAATAATGTAGGTTGGTCCTTATATGTTTGGTATGCATGACATTACAGAATGAATACCTGTGTTGCTGTTGAGACTTCCGTTTTTGACTGGCTTGGGCCCTCAAATTTCAGCAGGCGAAACATCCCTTCGTAAGTTGGTATTTAGTGGAGACCAGCGCCGTACTTCTCGGAGTCCACCGTACGCACACAATATATTTTGCCCCGACGTATGGCGCAGCAACGGCAAGGATCCAGGAATCGAGGTGGCCTTTGGGGAGGGAGTCCAGGAAACAAGATGAACGCATTATCCCATCAAATTCGGTTTTCTAATTTTCATCATTACTTCAATTGAAACTGCCGGGGGGGGGAGTCAGAAAAGCTCTACTTCTGGCTTCTGATTGGACAATCTGCAATACGGTGGCGCCAATTGGTCCATTATGATGAGACGTGCGGCAATGGGACGTCGAAGCGTTTTCTGCTTTTTAAGTAGTTAAATGTTTTGTTTTTTTGGTTTATTTTGTTGGTTACATACTTTGCTAACTACCTTGCTGCCTACTTTCCTGGTTATTATAATAAGATCTAAAGGTCGAATACTCATCATTTTCGCTCGCAGGCCACAACGGTATAATAAGCTTTTTGAAAATATTTCCCCTAAACATTTGAATAACTGTTTGGGGCGTAACCAACTAATCCAGTTACTATCAGTTTCGATTGGGTGCTATTTGGGGCACTATTTGGTATACTGCCTTAAATTTCAGACCTGAAGGTCAGGCGATTAACGTTAATCCGTGCCGAAGGCCTATTGACATTCGGATACCTCAAACACCAAGATAAAGGCGGGCGGATTCTGGTATCTCTATTTAGTCATAGTAATACAATAGTTCTCTTAAGATACCATGGCGGCCTTCGAAGACATGTCTGGAAATTTGCTGACAGAGCAAGCAAGACTGCTGTTTACCATCTTACAGCCACTGCTTGTTCCCGAACTGGGAGACAAATGCACCGGCATATCCTGTCTCGAGGCTTGCTCTATTGATCACAGCCATCATCTCGTTAACAGCCTGCTCTGGTGTCGTACGACCAGTGAAACGAGGAGCGTAGCTAACAAACTTGGCTCCTACAGCCATGAGCTTCTCAATTTGTTCCTCGGTGGCTTTGGCAATCTTTAGCGCAGAATTCCGAGACGAAGCTTAAATAGGAAGGGGGATTTGATCTTACCACCAGCGTCCTGTCCAACCTCGACAGTCCCAGGAGCGATGCTCAGGAACAAAACATTCTGGCTGGCATACTCAGCACTGTATTTGGCTACGGCCGTGTTCATGGCAGCCTTGCTGATTGAGTATGGGCCGGCCACCTCGATATCATACTTTCTCGTAAGCTCATCGTCGGCGTATCCTGATGACAGTGTGATAACTTTCTTGACACGACCCTTCAGGACAAGCGGCATGTAGAGATTGAACAAGTGGATGTTTCCAACGAGATTGATCATTAAGCATTCCAGGAGGTCCTTTTCTAACCGCTTAGGATCGCTCCCCCTACATTTTGAATGTATACGAGTTAGTGACCAGGCTTCTTTTCAACATGGGACATTATTAATACATACAAAACACCCATTCCGTCGTAAGCAGACCAACTCGAGATATGACCCGCGTTGGCAATTACATAGTCAAGAGCTCCGTTGACTAGAGGAGAGACTTGCTCGACAGATTTCTGAAAGTTGGTGTTAGTCACTTATATATAAATGACAAAGGACTAAATCGTGCTTGTTTACCTTCAAGGACTCGAAATTCGTGAGGTCGGCCTGGACAATATGAACATTGGAGCGATTAAGTTCGCTGATTTTTTTATCGGTCGCGACCTTGTCACGAACCAGCCCGACAACAGTGTTGCTCGGGTCAGCCGAGATGTGGCTAAGGAAGCCAAACTAGAGATGGGGATTAGCCTTCCATCAGACTATTCTCGTGGGATGATATACATACGCCAATACCTCGGGAAACGCCGGTGATTAGGTAGGTAGACATGGTGAAAAGTCTGAAAGTGGTAACTTGATTGAGATGAAGTGAGTAACAGTAATTGTGTAATAGTTCTTGAACTGGTTTTTGATGCTTTGTATTGGATTTATTCTAGATATCTGGTCTATCCCGTGGTACTTATGCTCAAACGCTCGATCTGAGGCTCGGGATGATCAATCCAAATCAGGCTGGTCTGTGCGTCCGCAGCATTATTAATAACACGAGACGGACCCACAAATCTCGCATGAACTTGACTTCGGTGGGTCCTTGGTAAGACAGACTTCGATCCAACGGTAACTATCCTCTCTTCTCCCATGGCTACTGTTCAAACGGCTGACCAGATGCCATAGGCAGATGCAAAAGTGTTTTATTAATCGGAACCAAGTCCCGGACTACGCCACATAGAAGATGACGGACCATCGTCGAGGGGGAACGATCTTGGCGCCACTCGGTTGTTGGACCTGCAAAGGTACAATTTGACAAATACAACCTTTTTGGTTAGATCATAGATGATGGGACCTTGTTGAAGACGGAAAACTGACAGCTTGCGTGCCCCCCAGATCGTAAAGTTCGATGTGACCGCACTCTTCCGGGATGCCTGAACTGTACCCGCGTTAGAAGGAACTGCCAGGGCTATGGCACACGGCTCTTCTGGCCAAAGGCCGATGACGCCAAGCGTGCCATCTTTGTCAACTTGCCGGCAATGGAGCAGAAGGGCCGCAGGATCACCAGGCTTCACATGATCAATGCCTCATTTCAGGATTTGGCAATGCACAACTATTTGCTAGACTTGACTTCTGGAAGTGAGGCCCACACCCCCCCCCTTCCCCGGGTTTTTGACCCTGATGTTTCTGGCAACTTGGCTAACTCCCATACAGAAATACCCAGAACAGCAAGGGCATTGCCTGAGAGGTTCCACGAGTCAGCTGCCACTTTATGGAGAGTCCCAACACTAGGTGGAGAGGACGCAGAATTGATTCACTACTGTGAGTTTAACTGAACACCGGTAAAACTCCTTTGACATTGCGCTAACCTGCTTGATATATAGTTGTATCCACAGCATTCTCATCCCTGGTCATCTTCAACCAGGATGCGGCAGGCTTTCGAGACCTACTGCTGCAACTGGCGCTCTCAAACGCTAGCTTACCATCCAGAGCCGTTTTGTATGCCTTGCTTGCCGTCTCTTCGCAGTACCGATATGGGCTCCACTCCCGAGCTATGGAGTTCAAGATGTCGGCCATCAGCGCGCTAGCCCAGTCCGCAAAGAGCGGGGCTTTGGACACTGTAGAAGCCGCCCAGCATGTTGCTGCGGGCATGCTTCTCTGCTCATTCGAGGTTGGTTAGAGTGCTTGCTCGTAAACTCCGACCCGAGATTGCTAAACATCTCCTTAGATTCACGCACCGTCAGAAACGGCTGGCCAGTGGTTGTGGTATGTCCGCGGCGCAAAAGACGTCATCAAAACGAACCACCTGGATAGCAAAATAGACCAAAAATTTGTATCGGAATTGCTCGATTGGGTGGATTACCATGATGTGATTTCCCAATTCAGCATTCTTCATTGGCGGCATGGTCCAGTAGAAACTGTTTTTGCTCAACAGCTCGGCATCAACGGGTGGGATTCTGTATCGAGTGCAAAAATAACCCAGGTAATATTTCTCCGGCTATTTGTTTCGTAATCTATCCTAACACCACCCGCTAGATTGCCAACCGCAAGCGCCCATCTCATCGTATTTTGCAGTTTCTATCTGAGATCTTTAGCGTGCTATTACAAACATCTGATCAAGTAACCAGAACGGAGACCTTTGTCGAAAATCTCAACCTGCTAGAAGGTAGATCTAGCGTCATCGCAGAGATTTGTGACACCTATGGAGAGTCCTCAGCCAAAATCGACAAAAACGCCACGTATCTGATGAACCTGTTTCGCCTAGCAGCAATGATTTATCTCGCACGAGCTTCTGAAAGCATCTCAGGCGAGCTACGGAATGTGCAGCCTCTAATTGATGAAGGATTTTTACTGATGTCAAAGATGCGCAGTTGTGACCTTCAGTTCCCGCTGGCCATCCTTGGCGCCGAGGCGCGGACGGATGAGCAGCGAATGCTGATGCTTGACCTGGTTCGGAGGACAGAACTTAACACATGGGGGCGAACTATTCATTGCTTGAGAGAGGGTCTTCGATCCTTGTGGGTACAAGACGACCTTGCTACTGAACAAGAACTGGTCCCGAATTATATGGACAAGTTGAGCGTGATGGTCAGCAGAGCACCATTCATTCCAAGTTTGGTATAAGACCTCCTGGATCAGCCTCCAGCTATGTCCCAATATCTGGCACAAGATATCCAACCATTCTTGGCTTACATATCTAGATTGACTACCTCATATAGGGTCGCTATTTATAAGATATAAGAGGGAAAGGGTCCCTCGATGCGCGATGAAACACCACTGTAGCCGAAGTCAACGCAGCAACCTTCACCTTCTCCGCCAACTCCCCCGCGAACTGCACCCGTGAATCCGCAAGTAGCTCGGGCCGTCAGCAAAAGCGGCGGGACGCTTTACATGATTGGGGTAGTCGCCAAACCTGGCGGGGACGACAGCGCTTCCTCGATTACAAAAAAAGTGCTCAATGCTGCACCAGGAACTAGACGGTCCCGTTTTATTAAACTGTTGTTTTTGGAGCAATACTCTATGTACAAGCTTCTTCGGCTTCTTAGGATTTATTGGGTACTTCTATTACATATGACCTCTGCCCTGCTCTGGGGGGTGGGACCAAGCTTATAAATCAGAATAATACGATAGTTTTTCTGTTGGCTGATGTACGAGTTTTAATTTGAACAGTGAATCAACTTGATATAACAATGTTAATGAAAGCATCTATTAAGAACTGTTGACAAGTTGGTCGTGAGAGAGAAACTTGATGCATGGAGTTTTGAGACCAGGAATGCAAGTCTCCGTGGATCCGGGTTCTTTGGCGACACCCTTGCATGTGACGATTTTGACCACTCAGAAAACGGAATTCTCGACAGCGGCACGGTTAATACACAAGTACCTAATCTATTATCGCCTGAACAATAAAACTACATATTCATCATGGCTGGACTATTAACAATCGGCATTGACCCTAAGAAAAAGGAATTCCTGTATATAACGCCATAAAAACCCCAAGTATCACATGACCTCGTTATATTATCTCGTTTTAAAGAATTTACACCTTTCCATTCATGCAATAGAGTCTAATGGAATCCGAGTCCTCATGATTCAAGGCTGTCCTTCTCGCCCCACGCCGAAATCTGCACAGAAGGATACCTCCGAGGAAGATGAGCATGCCGGGGCGTCCGCAGAGGCACCATCTCCAGGTTGCTGAACTCCCAAGACTCTTTGGGTACTTCCTTGCTGCTGCTGTCAGGGCTGTCGGCGACCCCCATCTTGCTCTGGATGGTGGTGGTGATCCTGATGCTGGAAACCTTGCCGCGCTGGTGCTTCGACCCGGAGCCGTACTGCATGTAACCCCTCGTGGACTGGTTGGACGTGGCGAAGCGCGGGATGAAGCGGCCGGCGAGCGGGCGGAGGGTCGGGATGGCGGCACAGAGAAGGCCCGAGGCTTGTTCGGCTGTTGACCACGTCGTGATCTGGATTCCGTCGAAGGTGAAATCAGTTTCGGAGGGGACTAAAATTAATCGGAGAGATGAAATAATGCATGTGCTGATTTACATGAAAAAATGTCAGCCCAGGAAATGTGAAAATGCGCCAAGAGACTGGACCAAGCAGCAGCAAACTGCGTTGTACTTACAAGAACCCAAGACTGAAAAGACCGACGAGGGTCCACTTTTGCGCGCTCGAAGTCTTTAACTTCATCACCATGGGTATAGGAAGCACCAATATGATGACGTCCGTGATAATATTGCCGGCCGATGAAATTGTCGACATGGTATGGGGGGACAGCGGCTCGCAGGTGCCTTGGATCGTGTGGTCCCAGACGGCTTGGATCGGAATGCAGGAGAATGCGTTGACAAAGATTTGAGATACTGCCCAGCCCGTGACGATGCTCATGGTGACACAGTAGATGATGCGCCACGTACGGTTCTTCCGGACGATGCGGTAGTACTGGAAAAAGTACATGAACTTTATGGCGAGGAGCGAAATGCTGTAGATCATGAGTGCTATGAATGAATCCTAGAAATAGAGAAGAAACAAGAATGTGTTAGCACTTGATGTTATTGTGGCACCAGGTTGAATCTATGATGAGCCTTGAATACCTTGAAGTACTCTGTTAGCGCATTCGGATCTGTCAGATCGTAAAGATGCGTTCCAAGACCGTGACCCGTTTGGTAGCACACAAATATCGTTTGCGCAATGAAGATCGACTAGGAGTAGAAGTTAGCAATATGTCACTGAGATCGAGCAGCTGCATATCTGGAGAAGAGTTACACGCTGTCTCCGTTGTGACAGGCAGTACTGACTAGGGCGAAAACCGAGAGGTAATCATCGATCCAAGCCGACTTCAGCATCACCAGTCGCGTGTACATGCGCATCGAGACAGCTGCCGTAGCCAGCACCATACAAACTACACCAGTAACAATAACGACCCATCCCCGCCGTGAGTGGTCAAGACCGTCCGAGTCCGCCATGTTGATGTTTTCTTTTCTTTTTCCTTCGAGATATGAACACTTCCTAGCAGCCAATGAGGCTATCCAGACGAACCACTTCTAAGTCGGAAATTTAAGCTTGAATGGCGGATAAGTGGAGATCGCAAAGAGGGACTGGAAACCCCCCTTGCGAAAAAAAAGGAAATCAAAGCCAAGACAAATATGATCGTGCCCTCGAGTTGGATACAAGGGATCAGCTGGTTTTAACGTGCCCGTTAGATCGCCCCCACTGAATAAAGATGGCCAAGAGATCACGGCAAAGAAGCTTATTCTTGGTCGCTTGCACAAGACGTCCATGCGTGCATTCGATATCGTACACAAAATACAATGGCTTGCATACATTAGGGCGAATAAGTGTGTCTGTGTGGCCCACCAGCTACCGTCTCGACCCCGGACGGGGCATGACACAACAGGGATGTCCAGGGGGTTTATGCACTAGGAAGTTCCAAATCTGGCAGTACTGTCCGATCAACCCCCCATAACTCGAGAGACAGATAGCGCTTGGACCGCTCAGAGCCGTGGTTGGTCTGGCGTGATGGAATCTTTCCACCAAACGATGTGGTTCGCTTGGGAAGCAGCCATTAATAAACCTGGTAACGGCTAGAAAGTCCAAGCCCAACTCAAGTCTATTGCCCGCCGGAGTTCAAGCCGAGCAAGCTGCATGTGGCTGCCTCTAGTTTCTAAATTTCCCATATATGGCAAACTGAGCGGGGGGGTGTCAGCGGGGTTTAAGGCAGGATGGGATATCGCATCCCTTATCTTCAGGTATTATATTCGCGTAGTCCGCGTACTCGTAAGGATGGCGATCCGTGGGCAACCCCCGATTCAGATACAGCGCAGGGTCGAGTTGGTATTTCAACTCGTCGGGACCAGCGGCAAGGAATTATGTTTAAAACATAGGGAATTCCCTTCTGTTATATCATTCGACCATTTTCAGGTGCGACTAAAGAATGCACGCACGTCGTGGGTCTGGATCTCGTAATCTCTCACAGTCTCGATTCCCGAGATTCCTCTCAGCGACGGCAATTGCTGTACAAGAAAAAGATGCAATGTAGATCGCCCAGCCCACGTTGGCATTGGGAGAGTGCCTGTCACTTCGGCGTCTGATTTCTATTCTGGCAGCCATGGGTATTCTTTTCTATTGTTTTTGAAACCATCACCGAGTAAGATACGTAGCCGCGGCTATCACCGTTTACTAAGACAAACGGCCGTGGTGAAGCGTATTACCAGGCTCCTATGGGACAAGAAAGTTACACCCATTCCAGGGAGTTTCTCAGATTCTACCCAAACATCCATTTGTTTTTTATTTTATTTTATTTTATTTTCCTACCAGTAAACATATCCCACCCTTCTCCTCTATCAGCGGAACTCTGTAAAATGCTACAAAGGATCCGAAGGGGAGGCAGGTTCCTGCAAGGCGGGTGAACGCTTCGGTGTCGGTTAATAAAAATCAGGCACAAGCACAAAACTGGGGCGCCACGTTTTGCAAAATGCACAAACTGCTCCGTTGCTCTGCGCCGACGAATCACCCGATTGGGCGAGCAACGCCACCGTAAGCTCCTGAAGTCGCATGGCCCCAACTTTGTGTGTTACTTTGTATGTGCACTAAAGCCGGGCGAAAGACAGCATAACAAGATTGGGACATATACTCTATTATGGGTAGTGCGCGTACATCCTCCAAGTGTCACACACATGTCACCGTTATCATAATAATCATTCATGGTATCAGTAAAAGACAGTAATTCGTATAATGAACGATAGATACATATTGTACCTATACAAATAGCTAAAGGGAAAAGTATTTAGAAAAGGTTTAGTTCATATCCTTTCCAATCTTTAAAAGGGATTTTGAAACCGGACTGTCGCAGATTTTGGAACACTGCAGAGCTATCGTAATTCTGAGATATACTCTGGAGGAACGCGATATTCTTTGTTCCATAGGTGGGGATTGGGTCTTGATCCCTTCAGGCATAGTTCAGATAATTCCAGTTGATATAGCTTCCCAGCTGCTTCGCTCCCGTATTGATGGTATCGCGGAACTCCAGTGCGAGTGGCAGAATCAGAGCTTGGTTTTCCGCAGTGTCTTCGGTTAGGGATATCAGCCAAGTGACAACTGTTCCGTTCGCCACTATATCCTCGACGCCAAGGATATTGCCGCCGTTAGGTTGGCTATGGCTGACCATTCGAGGTGGAATCGGCTGAGATTCAATCAAAGCATCGAGATATGATCTGGGCGCAGCAGCCTCCATTTTATCGACGTAGGTTGTCAATAATCGATTAATCAGGTCCAAGCGCCGACCTCGTTTTTCACCATGCCGACAATCCAGTCTGCACTGTGGACCGCACGTCAGCAACATATTCTCTTTCGAAGATCGAGATTACGTACTATAATCCAAGGGGTGTTGGGCCCGTGGACTGAGGAACGATCTCGGCCACAGTACCAATCGCCACCGTATTTAAAATGTTTGGAAACTCGGAGAATTCGGAAAATTCGGGTGGTTAAACCTCTGCTTTAGTGTTACTGAAGATGGTCCGCGCAGCATACGAGCCATTAGAGTAATACAGAGCAGCAATAATCTGGCTAGCCTGGTTTGTGTTTTGTTCATTGAAATTGGTGAACGCTGTGAACACCTTGCCCGTGTCGTTCGGATCAAAGCTGACGAACCCACCCCATATCTGAGCAGAAGGAATGGCTTCTACAAAATCTTTTGTCAATATAAAGTCCACGATCAAAGCCAGGATTGCATTGACATGTTTTAATCCATGTCAAACCTGGTCATAACGCCCAGATTTCCGGAGCCTCCCATTGAGCGCCTTGAAGAGATCATTGTGGTGGCTTGCATTCGCGTTCACCACACTGCCATTGGCTAGCACAACTTTATAATTTCAGACAGTGTCACAGGCGAATCCATACTCGCTGCTGAAGAAAGATATCTGGAATATTGCGCGTTAGTCCTATGTAATGCCGCATGAGGGCGTCATTCCTCTATTACGAGAGGTGTAGGTTCTGACCCCTCCACCAGACGTAAAACCACCAACCCCAATAGGAGAGGCTCGGCCACCCGTGACAGTAACATTGTATGCTTCCAGCGTGTTATAGACATACTCCCACCTGGCACCTGGTTGAATCGACGCAACACTTGACGACACATCAAACTTTGTAGTATTCAGGTAGCCTGCCAAGGGTTAACTTATAGTCTCTACTTGGTTTTAGAAGAAGAAAATCTCACCTAGGTCAATAGTGATACCTTGTTCCACCGTACTGGATCCGTTGAAGGCAGAATGTCCGCCACTCTTGATACCAAACGGTCAATTAAGGTGGAAACGACATTGAGTATTGATGAGACGTCTAAAGTGGTCGTAGTTTGTACGTAACACCACGAGTCGCGCGCCGCGTTCAAAGAGTAAAATGTACTAAGCGATGCATTGTAGGCAGTGCTCCCAGGGAAATAGACCTTTTCGGGTAGCTTAGCTGCCAGCACGGAACACTGTGGAACAGTGGTTAAATAGGAGTCATCGATCGAGGAGATGCTTCTATGATTTGGAATAACGTGGCGGAGAGAGAGGCGAAGAGGCGAGCTACTTACACATGGATTACATGTCGCTTCAGCGAAAGTAGAAAGAGCGACCAGATATATGCCCAGAATAGAAAGTAAAGAGATTATGCTCAGGTTTGCGTTTTTTGGAACTGGCCTCCTCTAGTGCACTAGACTTTGAGTTAGAAGGAAATTTTCCAAAAGAAAAAAGAAAAAGAAAAGAAAAGAGAAAAAAAAAACCTTTGGACAAGTGGAAGGAGATTATGTTGATATGACAACAATATGCCCATATAACCTCAGCCTCGGCAGAACTAGTATTAACTCAAACACGGCTACTAAATCCTATTATACCGACATGACTAGATGACTGTGCGCGCAGTAGCGAAATGAACTACCCAATGAACCATTGCTTTTTGGGAGAAGGGTTGCATCTATCCATGCTAGGGAAGGGTTGCCTTGTCCACCGTGTCCCTAGCATACATATCTTGGCAAACATTGTGTTTACCCCAACGGCTATTGGCAAAGGTGCACCCCAAGTTCGCAATATTCGCTTGCCCGTGACATTCACCTCACGGCCATTGCACTTGAAGTGGAAGCTCGAGATTGATGTCTTGTATTTGATTAACATAACATTGCCATTTAGTTCATCCCTTCACTGTATACTGACATTACTTATAGCCATTGGAAAATACTGTATTCCACGGGTAAGTTTGGGGAGGAGGAGAATTGTATTGTTGAGTAGAAAAGAGCACAAGTATATCATATCTCCTCAACCTCAACCAAACCCACTAGAAACCGCAGACTGTCATGTCAGTATTGCCACCACCAACTTTCACAGCACCATCTACTGTTCCAAGTTCTGCAAGAGCTCTTCAAAAAGCATATAAATATGACGATACTTCTCTCAAGTTCGACGAACTTGCTACTTAACTATTTCCGCGTCAGACGACTTACCAGCCCACCCCACATAACATTGACGAGCAGTGCATGCGCAGATGATCGACACGTCGCCTCAAAGAATCTATATTGTCCAATTAGCAAGATATTAGCATCTCACTCAGTTATTACATCACTAGTGTCCATACGTCTGCTGGTGCCGCATCTTCAGAAGGATGCGCACTTTTAGAACTGGGGGAAGATGGAATATCGTGTAAATGGACGTAAAAGGGGTCCTGGCAGACTAATTTTACAAGTTAGCCAAGTTATCACGTAGAACCTCAGTTGACGCCATTTGGCACCGGCGGAAATAACAATGCAGGCCTCTTTTGAATTGCCATTGTTGTGCAGCGCTTCCTTAGGAACGAGCAGATCCATGGACAAGGAAGCTCTAGGATGCAGGAATTGATGGACTGACTCAGTGACTAATATCTGATATTATTGAGAATACTAAAAGATGACAGAAAATAGAAGAGTCCTGCTACTTTATCCTTGTAGTTAGTCTAAACCTTTACTTCCAGCATTTTCATCTGCTTCTCTACCATCTTCTGCATCACCACGGAAACAAATTTGGGAACAATGGAAACCAAGAGTTTTGCATGCTTGTGCATAATCTCCCCGAATCTGGATTCCGCTGGTATCTTGTTGTCAAGAGGAGTTTGTTCTTCCTCTGGAAACTCTTCCACCTCTACCGCAGGACGACTACGCTCTACGATAAAAGTACCCTTGTTATTTGATCGCAGAGAGACGGATCGCTGCAGGCTCCTCTTCAAGGCGCCGGAGGCCAGCGAGAGGCCCTGGAGAGGCCTCTGGCTCCACCTGCTTGTGGATGATGACGAATCTGTTGAAGTTGGCGCTGTACTCCCAGAGCGCTGGCTTTCGGATAATGATCGCCGAAACGAGGTATTGGTACTACTGGAGACAGCGGCGGTGATAGGCATTTCCTCGTAGCGCAGAGCCCGCATTCGCTCGGCTTCAGTGTCGTTTTCGAGTTTGCAAGAGCAAGTAGCCTCAATCCCCCTCCACTCTCTCGGCAGCGGAGTGTTGCTACTTTTTCTAACATCCAGCTCACAGCGTGAGAGCGGTCGTGATGAGTACACGGAAGCTGTGTAGCCATCATTTCCAGCGCCCCGGTATAAAGAAGAGCAGTCTTGCTCCCTCTCATAGCCGGTTGAAGGCTGGGTAATGTGTTCGAGATGTGGCATAGCCAGTTCGGAGCGACTGTCAAATTCGAAGCGGTTGAACACGCGTCCCGAAGACACTATACGGGCTGGCACAAGATACTCCTCTAGTGCCTGTTTTGCATTGACGTCAAATTGGGTGAAGATGTGTGCAAGCGGCTTTTCATCAGCTCGAGAGTCATCAATGGAGGGTACTCCACTACCGCTTGTTGCAGGAGTACTATTCGAATCAGAGAGGAAGAACTCAATTGTGCAAAGACGGTCATTTTGGACCTCAAACTGTGTCTCGAGTCGGTGTAAAGTGGCCAAAATGTTGCCAAGGACACCGGGCTTGGGCGTTGTAGAAGCCATTGTGCAAAATATTTCTGGTGAAATGATCAAAGAACAGGAGAGATGTGTGCAAGAGGGAGTAAGAAGCATGAGAGAGGACAGAGTTAAAGAACAAAAGAACCGGGGCCGTAGGGATATCCCAAATACCCTTAATAGGGAGCTCGACGAGACGTCGTGAGGTGTGACATCAAGCTCGATGACTCCAAATTTCTGGAGCTATCTTCTCAGGGTCAGCTGCAGCTACCCCAACTGCAGGGGGGCCTGACGGCATGTACAGGAACATCCCATCTTCCAGCTGTTTTGGGTAACCCCGCATCATCGTGCCGCTAATCATTCAGTATAGAGTTAAGAAAGTGTCTGCTGACTGAGTCAGCATCCATGTAACATTCGAATTGAGAAAGGAGGTGATGGGCTTTGTCTGGTATATCACATGGATGCCCGGTTTGCAACTATTTCTTGGCCGCAATCTTGGCTTCCACGGGTTTTGCTTTTGGTGAAATGTGAAAGATGCACGAGCACCAATTCAAGAGGAGTGCAGGGTGTAATCTCACATCAGATGATGGCGGTCAAAGAAGAAGAAGATGGTGTCAGGTATTGTAATTCAAAGATAGGAGTGCAGACTTTGATCATGCATTCTCTATCACGAACCAGGATGAATCCTGGTCGTAAGGTATCTTCCGGAGCGGTACACACTGGTAAGCCTATATTCACCAAACGAGTATGCAAGGGAAAGGACTTGTAACGTAAGTTAGGTGGAAATATTTTATCTTATAAGGCTCAGATTACAAGGTCAGAGCAAGTGCCCATCCATTTACACCACGCTTCCCTACTCTCTGGCTCATCTCTTCCAAATTCTTTTCCAATTTGGTATACCGCACAATGAAACTCAGCGTCACGTTGCTTCATCTCTCGGGGCTCATCCCAGCTGCTTTTGCTAATTGGAAAAGCAAACGTGATGATTCCGAGTGTTGCACTTTCACCTTCTCCTCTTCAGGGGCGTTCACCTGTCCAGCTGGCCAACTTGTAGATGGTCAGATTCGTCTCAATGGATCGTATCCGACGTCTACCTTCTCTATAGACAAGGACGGAGGAATCACAGACGAGAATGGATTTGGATGCATCATCACTGGTTAGTATGCGGAACATCCTTGGGTGCCGCAAGAAGTGTCTAACTCAGCTCCAGACCCGCCAACCACGCAATTTCAATGTGACCAGGGCAAAGAGCCCGTGACAGGCTTCTCTATTAGTTCTGACAACCAGTTTCTGTACAAGGGCTCTCCATCGTTCTTTGCCTGCCCCGCTACAGATATAGAGTGGAACATCTACGTGACACCTGATTTCGGGCAAAGCAAATGCGTGGCCATAACGCTGCAAACAGATGGCTGCGGATCTCAAGCTAGTTCCTGTTCCGCTGGACCTCCTTCCACTGTTTACCAGACGCAGTGGATGACTCAGTGGAGCACCCTGACCAATAACGAAACCGTGACAGTCACAGAGACTAAGCTTGAAATCACCACCCTGCCATGCACTTCGTCGAGGAACGCGACCACGCGCGGCTGTTCAAAGTGTACCCGAAAGAACTCTTCCACCTCAGGGTGGAATATGACGACTGCCAGCCTCAACTCCACGACAAGCGGCTGCCACAACTGCGATGGATACAAAACCAGTGTTTGGAGTACCAATGCGGGTGAATCCTCTGAGGTGGGCTATGCATCGGCTACGCCTTAGAGCTAGGGTAGCCCTGAATCCGCTCGAATGTTAAGTTAACAGGCGTAGCGCATTCTATGGAGATGCTGTGATCTCGAGGTGGCGATACAGTAACTCTGGACACTTTCTGATTCGAGCGTATACTTATATACGAGCTCTACTGTACTTGTTATCTTTTGTGAAGGAGTCTACTCTGGACATATTTGGTTTTCTTTTTAAAATAAAACTTTTGGGAGTATAATGTACTCGCTAATCGCTACTTTAAAAAGTGCCGACCTTCTACATACGGTCTTTATCTTATCAGTGGTTTATTTCAATGGTCTTACAAGATAACTGTCATTCTAAGCTATAGAGTTACTCTATTGAATTATACTACTCATCTCTCGTAAAGACATGATACTGTAGAACAAAACTAGATGTATTGGCCACTCTTTGCGCATCCTCACGATATTACGCAGTTCAGTGGTGGTTGCAGTTCACTTCGACTTTTTTGTTCTCTTCTCTCTCTTTCTTTCTCCCATCCTTTGCCCATAGTTTTCCTCTGGAGCCTTCTTCTTACATCTTACAAATAGACTAGTTACTGAGCCTGTTAGTCCAGGAATTGAGCACGGCGCTAGCTGTCAGGCATCGCACGAGACGCTTGGCATTATGATACATACTGGTCTGAGTAATCACCATAATGCAATGGTGTGGTAGAATTAAACGACATAGCCTATCAACAGCAAGGGCTGTTATAAATGGCGCTATCGAATGGGTAGAATTTGCCAAGATGTAAGATTATGTGCCAAGTCTTGTGTGATACAACTGTCCAAGGGCATTGGTGTGGGCACATTGACAACTGAAATGATTATTGTCTAGATGTATTGTTGTGACGTACGATATAACTGGCACAGGAGCTAGTATTTCATATCTATCTTCGTCTAAGAAGTATGTTCTCTGGCCGTACCCGTGTACAATAATTGTGTGTCTTACCCTTTGCCGACTTGACTTGTGTGGCCGAACACTCCGAGCATTTAGGCGTTGTCTGTCGTGCGTTGAATTCAAGTTGCCATTTCATCTATTTCAAAGTACGGCTCTATCCTTCTCATGATGAAGACTCTACTTGGCTTCCTGTTTCTTCTGTTTGCTCTACTGGCATCTCGTGTCTCGGCCGAGTCTGAGTTAGCACATGCTTGGGAACGAATCTTTTTTTATGCCAATTACCGCCTGGAAGAACTCCTATTTGGTGACGACCCAAATTCAAACTGGATTGGCAGTGGGTGTAGGGGTCCTGCGCAGAGGCGGTGTACTTTCAATGAAGTAAGTTATATCAAGCCAGCTAGGAACAGACGAACCCATACCTTGAGAACTCACCCTTGCACGCAGTTTATTCACTACATAAGCGAAGGTGTCGCAGCTGGAGGCCCCAGATACATCATTGCTGATAACCTAGACATATTGACGACGAACCCGGAGACTGCTGCCAGGGCAATCGAAGTTGGTGGCTTTGGGGGCAACGATATCATTCCTAGCAAGGTGTATAGCAACTTGAACTCGTTTGTTGCAATGTACGACCGCACTACCAGATTCTGGGCAGCATGTGATACAGATGTTAGCACTGAAGATCAACGGAGAACTCTTGCAGACTACAAGTCTAAGTTGCGGGTCGTACTAGATAGGATTGGCGGTCTTCGTGGGTTCGTCATGCAAGCTAAGCTAGCGATGGACATGCAGAGGATATTTCCATCCGATAATAACCTCGCCAATGTTTACCAAATCGGAGACGATCCTAAAGAAAGGTACAATCCCATCCAATGGAAAACAAAGCAAGTCACAGTCTCTGGCAGAGACTTTGTGGTGTTGGATCTCGATGCCACGGCGCTGGCAACCCCGGGGCTCAATGACAGTCCGCTCAAGGGAAGGATCCTCGAGTGGATGAACCTTTTCTGGGCCGACTCGCCAAGGCTACCATCATGGAATGGGAATTTCTTGAGAGCGAACCGAAACCACGCAGCAGTCCGGGATGCAGTCAAAAAATGCCAGGATTGTCTCCCTGCACCAGCTCCTGCTGCTCCTCCCGCCCGATCCTGAGCAATATATCCAACTCTTACATTACCATGACATTGTCTCGGAATTTATTTAACCACTCCAAAGTACGAGTTCATACTCCTAGCTCCCGACCACTTTTTGGCTAAAATCGAACTTTAGAGAACGTATCTATTGATTCGAAAGTAAATCTACAGCGTTTACATACCATTTCTCGTTGCTTATACTTAACGTATCATCAAAATATGTCCAATCTTTTCTTGCAATTGAATTTACTGAGACAACCAAAATATCTTTTATATTTTACACAAAAGAATTTATCTTGAACTTGTCATAGTGGCCATAGCTAGATGTTCGAAGATTATTAGCTTTATCGAAAAGCCTTGGTCTCTGTGTCCGCTGGACATGTAGGTGTGGCAATCAATCCGATGAATATCGTTGTGTGTGGTGTGATGAAAGGTGCCAAGGCTTGCTGACGTGGGCACAAAATTAGAGTGGGCGTTGATAGGTTATTGAGAGTCTATGAATGCTTAATTGCATGTGAATCTTTTTAAATGCTTCGTCTTGCCAGTTCATACACCACAATAATCATTTACCGTACATAGATCTGATCATTCAACAGATCGCTCTTCGGCTTGCTATATCTCTCCAACCACCAAGTGAGACACGTTCAAAGGGAAGTGGCCTTCCATTCCGTTGCGGCCATGCTAAATTGGGAATCAGATGCACTCAATGCATCGACAGGATGGTTTTCTGGCTCTGGTACAACCCAAACGTGCAGTAGAGAAGACTGCCTCGCTGCGATTAACGGTGAGAGAGTGCCTCCTGCAGCGCTTGAGCAAGGTCAACTGGCCCTCCAGCTTTGTGTCATACGCGGGATCCGCTATCACTATGGCTTTGCCGCGGAGTTGCGTAATGCTGGCACCGAGCATCCTGAGTATATCCGAGCCCTCAACGCTCGCGATATTATGAGCGATATAATTCCGGAGATAGTGAAACCCCGCGAATTTCCATACTGTATATGGCACCCGGCCATCGCCGCAGAGCAGACATATCGCGCGCTGTGGCAACGTTATCCCATTCTCCGCTACCACGTCGGCCGTGCCTGTGCTGTTGCTGGGTACGTTCAGCTATTCCGGGAGCTCCAGCTGCTCCCGGAGGTGTCCATTGCGGAAGAGGCGAGAGATAACCAACATCGAAATTCTGGGAGCCGGGAGATTTATGATCTCATAATGAGCACGCCTAGCAAATGGGTTGTGATGGATGACTATAAGCGCTCCGTGAACCTGCAAGATCCACGGCCCGTACGTTTTGGTCTTAGCGGTGACACTGCTGTTTATTCATCTTTGCAATTCAAACGACCCATTGAGGAGCTCGGCGAGAGCTGGGCGCATGACGAAAATCTGCTGCGGGAGCTAAAGGAGGCCAGCCATCCAACACCATATTTTAACATCACAGAGGACTGGAGTATTGGCACAAATAACTTTACGCCAGACAAAACACCTGATAATGTAAATATGGCCACCCATCTCCGAAATTCAGACGCCATGGTGGCTCTACTCTGGAACCCTCTACCCTTTGATCTCCCCGAAGGCAGCAAAGATATACTCATCCTGATGTCAGCTTACCATGGGAACATTGACAGATATGAGCGCTTAAGGCGTCCAGGCCATCCAGGCCAAGCTGAGGAAAACTGCGTTGTGCGTGGCATCTACCACAGTGCCATGTTTGCCAAGTGGTGGTCTCTCCAACCGAACAATGAGGCATACAGGCGTGCAATCAATGCCCGTTTCATCATGAGCAATGATATCTCCCGCATCACCACTGATATCCCCCCCTATGAGTTACCTTATCTGATCTGGTACCCTGCCAGAGCGTCTGCTGCGACCTATCTCGAGCTCGCACGGCGCCGGCCTGAGATGAAGCCAGCCGCTGCTCGTGCTTGCATTGTAGCGGGCTACCGCCAGGCTTGGGATGAACTCGATGTAGATCCTAGCTATGAGCTCTTTGTTGAAGCCAAGGCCTGCGCCGACCAGTATTATCTTGACGATCTACGTCGACGCAGCGCTGAGCGCGGGCTTGAGCATGTCGAGGCATACAAACCAGGGTTGGACGCTCCGCTGCACCAATACCCGCAACATAAACTGGTCGAGGGTTCATCAGATCGTCTACTACCTTTCCTGCCAGTGAATCACACAGGATTTGACCCCTTTAGCACTGGGCTGTATGGTTTAGAGGTCGATGCTGGAGACGTGCAGCTGTTTGTGTGCGCACCCGAAGAGTTACGCCCAACGGCTGATTACAGCCACCTTGACATCGCTCAGCTGTACTACGAGATGGGCCATCCTTGTGATGCCGAGAAACCAGAATCTCGCGCTTATCAAACCAGGGCTCGGCGAGGACGCGTACGACCAAGAGCTATTGCATGGGGAAAGCGGCCGCCGAGAAACGAGTGAGCTGTTATAGTAACCTTGCTAACGCAAGCAATTATTTTATACCATTAAGGAGCTAGTGAAACTTGTGCAACTTTGTGTTTCATTTCGTGCACCCCGTGGCTTAAGACCTCCGCAGAGGCACCACTTACATGATTGAAATGTGTTTGAACCTGGGGTGAGAAGTCTTCTGATATTACTTGTCTAGAACCTGTCTGCAATGCATGGCAATGGCCTGTGCTATCTAGCTCATATCAAAGTCTTCACCAACAACAAGCCTCCATCGTATCTGTATACCATGGTATATTGGTGAAGCACAGGATAGGTGCTCGACGAACCAACTAGATTGCCCTACTCACTACTACTCAAAACTCCAAGCTCTCGATACCTGCATTTGCTTCGAGGAAGAATATTCTCTAAACGCCATCCCTATGGGCTAGGCTCCCGCGGTTATACTGGGTCTGTGCTGGCAGCTATCTAGCCGAGTCTTACGCCCAGATTGGCCAAGCGCTTGGCGGCAGTGGTAATAGCCGAAAGCTTCTTGCCGTTTGTCATCACGGCACACCATCTTCAGGGCACATTTAACTCCGCATGCGGGGTTCGCAGGGTAGCTGGATGGCTATTCGTTGAAGCGATATGATGAACTTGGAGTCAACCCCCGGATGTCATGCAAGATTTTCTTGGGAAGAATAAAGCCGCTCGTGCGATGTCATCCATGCACGTTTATCTTATCGTGGCATCACAATTATATTCTATCCTTGCACACAACGCCACTGTCGGAGTTGTTGAGTAATACCCGGTTGCATATGAAGCATCAATGCTCTGCACATATGTAGGCAAGGATTGCTCAAGCACAACTGCCAAGGTATGCTGAATCCTTATGCACATCGGAGATGCTTAAACGAGTATAACCAGATAGCTAAAGCTTTGGAACTCACCAATCAGTTGTCGAACTGCTATATAACAACAAGACAAACATCTCCAGACTCGAGTACTCCCTCCCTAAAGATTGTAACTAAGTCATTCTGTGCAGTCTCACATCAGATAGGTTGGCTGTATTCATGAGTCAGCTGCCACCCCTTTCTATTAATCCATGTAAAGTAGAGTACATTGACCGAACTTGAGATTCTCACCGTGGGAGGCATATTCCGGCTTGTAATAGTCATGCTCAGCTATGGTGTGGAGATTGGAACGGTGAGAGGTGTATCTCAGACCCAAACCAGACGTTCGTCGGTCTTCGTATGTGCTTAAAATCCATCCCAAAGGTATAGACTTGTGGTACTTTTGTCAACCAGAATGCTAGACCGAGTCGTGAGAATAGCAGAGTGAAGACACTGATAGTTTTCTGAAAACCATTTACACGGGTGATCTGTTATTGATCTATTGTATTGCACAGGCGACGACGAACAACGCTTTTTTCTAAGCTTGGTGCGCGAGATGATGTTGTTTCGTGTAGGCTTTGTCTTGTCGTTCGCGGCATCGGCACAGCATGTCACTGGCGCCACGACAGATTCCGCGGCGCTGTTCTACTCAGATCTTCAGCCATGTCCAGCCGTTTGCGAGAAAGGTCGCGAGCTGAGTGACTGGACCTTTTATCATGACATCGACCGCCTGGCTGTTTGCGATCAACCAATTATGTTGGATTTCAATATCTACACAGCATTAGACGACCCATGCTCAGATGTAACCATTAGATCTTGTACGGTGAAAACGAACTTGTCAATGGACGATCTTTCTTGTTATGGTTGCAATGATACCGCCTCGAAGAGCGTCATTAGCATCTCCAGAGCACTCCAGGACTATCTTCGAGACGACACTCACAAGAGCAGGAAGATTCTCTTTGCTACCTTCAAAGGCATGCTTGCTGGTGCATATTTGGGACCGTCAAAGTTTAACGAAGTCAAGGCTGCGGACACACTTATTCCAAAGTTCATCGCCAACATCAAACAGAGTGGAATCGAAAACCGCACAGCTCTACAGATATGTGGGGGGGATCGCGGCTCGGATCAGATACTGGGCATCGCCGCGGACCCCCAGGGTGATTTCCTGTCCATACAGAGTATCATGAAAACGTGGGATAGTGGCAAATGTATCACAGGGGATGGGACCACCGACTGGGATGGGGTCGAGGACTGGTCCGTTAAGAACAGCACGCTGGCCAGAAAAGCACTAGAAGCTGGCCCTAAGGATCGAGATGACACCAGTCGCGAAGAGCACAGCAGGCGCAGTCGTCTAGGTGTGCGCGCCGACTGTCAGACTACCATGGTGTACGCTGGAGATACATGTGGAACTCTGGCAAACAAATGCGGAGTCGATGCTGCGGCATTTACTGGCTTTAACTCAAACACAAACAGTTCAACTTTCTGCTCCTCGCTGAGCCCCGGGCAGCAGGTGTGCTGCTCGTCCGGGACGCTTCCAGATATTAAACCGAAGCCAAGCTCAAACGGCACCTGCGCCACCCATACCATTGAATCCAACGAGTACTGCGATCTGATAGCCAGCTCGAATGGAATCACGGTGCAAGATCTTGAAAGTTTCAATACCGAGACATGGGGCTGGCTAGGATGCACCAACGTACAAGTAGGCACCAGGATCTGTGTTAGCAGCGGCCAGCCTCCTCTGCCAGCACCCGTTTCCAATGCCGTGTGCGGCCCGATTGTACCCGGCACCAAAGAGCCGACAGAGGGCCAATCCATCGCCGACCTGAATCCCTGCGTACTGAATGCCTGCTGTAATGTCTGGGGCCAGTGCGGCATCACGGCTGAGTTCTGCACAGAGACCGTCTCGGAGACGGGCAACCCGGGAACGTCGGAGCCGCGTGCCAATGGTTGTGTGCAGAACTGCGGCACCGACCTCGTGAATAATGGCACAGCCCCGGCCGAGTTTCGGAAGATCGGATACTTTGAGGCTTGGAACCTGGACCGACCGTGCCTGCAGATGCACGTCGCGCGGATAGACCAGTCGTACACGCACGTCCATTTCGCCTTTGCGCAGATATCCACAGACTTCAAGGTCAGCATTGCGGAAAACCTCACCACTCAGTGGAATGCCTTCAAGGCGGGGTCCGTCCACTATAAGAAGATCCTCTCCTTTGGCGGCTGGTCGTTCTCGACCGAGTACGACACCGGTGCCATCTTCCGCCAGGGTGTGTCCGCCGGCAGCAGAGCGCTATTCGCAGATCAGGTGGTTCAATTCCTTACCGCCAACGGCATTGACGGCCTCGACTTCGACTGGGAGTATCCTGGTGCCACTGACATTCCCGGCGCCCCATCCGGCAACAAGAATGACGGCGCCAATTATCTCGAGTTCCTGAAGCTAGTCCGTGCCAAACTGCCCAGCGACAAGACTCTGTCAATAGCGGTGCCTGCCTCCTTTTGGTATCTGAGAGGCTTCCCCATTAGCGAGATCTCGAGTGTTGTCGACTACGTCGTCTACATGACATATGACCTGCACGGTAAGAACATTTCACCAATTTAGAATTGATGCCTTTTCTTTTGGAACAACTCTTTTGCATGATGGCCCTTTTGCTAATAATGATATCCGTTAAAGGCCAGTGGGATGCGGGAAGCCAATGGGCTAGTGATGGGTGTCCTCGTGGGAGCTGCTTGCGCTCCCACGTGAATTACACGGAGACGTACTCTGCCTTGTCCATGCTTACCAAGGCTGGCATGCCCACCGACAAGATTGTCGTCGGTGTCGCAAGCTATGGCCGTTCTTTTAAGATGGCGCAAGCAGATTGCCGCGGTCCTACATGTAAGTTGTCACCGTGAATATAACCTAGTATCCGCTGCCCAAAAAGGGAAAATAATTGAATCAACTGTAAATTTGTTACCAATTCTTCATTGTAGCGGCTGACTTGTCCTTACTATACAGGTCCGTTTGAGGGCGGCAGCGACACATCGCCTGCAAAAGCCGGGAGATGTACTGCAAGCAGCGGAATCCTAGGCAACGCCGAGATTCAAGAGATCATCGATGGAGGAGGAGACATTGCGCATTGGCATGATGACACAGGTAGCGATAGCGACTTTCTCGTGTATGAAAGCACTGAGTGGGTGGCATACATGAGTGGTGAAACCAAGAACAACCGCGCTCAAAAGTACAAGTCGATGAATCTGGGCGGCACCGCCGACTGGGCTATCGACCTCCAAGAGGTACTTTTTTTGTTCTTTCTTCCTTTATTTTCCTTCTTTTTCTTCCTCTCCGTTTACCGCCCTTCTACCTCTCGTTTGGATATCGTCACTAAACAGTAGCAATAACACAATAGTTCCTCTTCTTGGGTTCAAACCCGAGCAACTTCGACCCTGATCCGACCGTCGACTATGATCCTCCAGTCTGCGATGCGTCCTTTGAAAGCCTTGACCAGGTCATACAGGCAAATCCACCTATAGAGTGCGGGCCGGTATATGTCCTTCCTATCTTGCAGAATATGCTCCGGCAGGCTGTAACAGATTTTAATGCTGTCCTCGCCAACGGTTACGACAAATATTTCGGAATATATGCCGACTACACGGCTAGTAATGCAGGAGGTATGATGCACGACTTTCTCAATGAGAAAGGAAACGATTACTTCTCCTGCCTGATCATCGAAGAAATAACATGGTAAGTAAATCGCCGCCCAAATCTGTGCCGTCTTTTTCATGCCACATTCATGACGTCTTGCGGCGCATCCGGGGGGTTTTTTTTTTTTTTTTCTTTTTCATTTTCTGCTGCAAGTATTTGTAAAAACCATCTTGTTTCGCTAATATAATGTACTTGTCGCTCACAGCTGCCGTTCGTGCTACTGGACCCATGGTGATAACAATCCCCAATGCCAGCACTGCACCCTCGAGATGTGCGACAAGATAACATCGCCCTGGGGCGTACCATCCGAGTACCACAACGTCTCGGAGCCGTGTCCGCCCGACATGTCCAAACGCGGCATCCCGCCGGACCTGGGCCGCGACTACAGCGACCAGTCCATCTTCTGGAGCCTGCGCTCGGATCGCTCGGATCAGTTCTGGGCTGACGTGACCGCCCAGGTGCCCGCTCCGAAAGAGAAGATCGTCTTCCAGCAGACGATGCCGATAGTCGGGGGCCAGGACTTTGATCGGGGGTGCGCCATAGAGGGTGTCTGGTCGCGCGAGTTCTGCCAGTACCACGGCTGGTGGTTCAACGTCCCTGCGGTTGTCGGACTCACCACGGCCGACATCGTGAACCCCAAGGACTCCGTGGCCAAGGCCCTCGATTCCGTCACGGGGCTGCTGCCCAATTTGTGGGTCATCGAGGTCGAGCTCGTTGCGGGCCAGTACAACGGCAGTGGCGAGGACGTCATCGATGCGGCCGCGCTGCCCGTGTTCATGGTGCAGGCAGCCATAGAGAACATGAATGAGGTGGTCAAAATGGGGCAGCAGATTGAGGAAGCAGAAAAGAAGCAGTTCATCGCCACGCTTCTCATGGCACTCTTCTTCGTTCTGCCCGTTCTGGGCGAGGGTCTCGCGGCTCTAGGCATGGGGACTCTTGGCCGCGTGTTCGCCGGCTTGGGCGAGGTCGGCAATGCCGGCCAGGGCATCTACGACGCCATCCAGGATCCCAGTTCGGCACCACTTGCGATCTTCGGTCTCGTTTTGGGCGGTCTCGGGCTTCGCGATATCATCAACGTGCAGAAGGCGGCCCAGATTCGGCGCGGCATGTCACCAGAGACAATGGGTAGCTTGGGGACTTCGATCAAGACCAAGATCGACCAGGTGGAGCTGGTGGTGAACAAAAACAAGCTTCCTAGATTTTGCAAAGCAGCATAAAAATGTACTTGAGTTGGTGTTCTGAAAGCTTCTGTATCTGCGTAAAAAGACGTTCTGTCCTTCCATATAACCGTCAATAGTATTATTAAATGATGCCATTGGCAGAGTTTCCTCCGTGTGATTTGCCCTATCATGCTCATAGAGTCGAAAGGAAGAACGGGCATAAATTTTGACAAAGCAATACTCTAATGTGTAATAACCTGCACGTAAGTGCCACGGTTAGGTCTGGTGTTAGGAGCTTGAGGTGGCTGAGAAAACAGCTGCTTTCATTATCAGGAATATTGCGTCCGGGTAAAGTTTAGCCTCAACAGCATCACGGTTAAGCTTGGAGGAGTTTGACGTGGCTGTAGAAACAGCTGCTGTAGTATTAGGAATATTCCATCCCGATAGAGTTAGGGTAAATTCAACAAAAGATTCCATGAGCGTTAGCGCGGCTGAGAAAAGCTGTTGCTCAGCAAAGAGATATTAATAGAGTGCGCAGATGGACAAAACCGAGAAGCTCATAGGGTCTGCGTGGAATCTACTGTGGGTCGGCCCACCTTCTTGCACATGCAGCACGGCACTCAGCCTCTGTAAATGCTCAGCGACGATTGCACGATAGGTCGTATAAAGAGATTGAGCAAAGTCAGCTATGACTAAGAAGGAATAGCTCACCCATACCTTGGGCGATATGACTAAATATGATAATGATTTGGAAACATAAACATGGATAGCTGGTATACATGTTCCATACAATGACGAGTTTTATTATAAAATGTTCGATGCCCATCCAGCTTTTCCCTTCTGCAGACTTGCTTGTAGATTATAACTTACATCTTTACTTCGCAACAAACGACATCACATCAACATGCTTTCCATGACTCGGGTCGTTTACAGTGTTCTCCCCTACTTGGGCATAGCTCTCGCTGCAACCTGCATTTCTCCCGACGGCAACGACGCAATCAGCATCGACGACGCGCAGCAAGCACTTACAATACTAGCGAACAACGAGCTGGACCCTCCAATTGACTACCCTCTATACCTCGAAGCATCGCACTCCAGGGAATTTGATGTTAATACTGTCAACATGTGTATCGGCAATGACTACCTCTTTGAGAACACCCACGTTGCCCAGAGTGACATGATAAACGCAATTCAAGACATTATAGATCAGTGTTACACTGGAGGAGATTTTTACGGGTAAGTTACCGACTACTAAAGCGTTTATCCTTTATTGGTACTAAAGAAAACAGGGGTACCTACCAAATTCTCGGCGATTCGGGACTTCCCACACAGCTATACATTCGGTCAAGCTATTATCAAGGCTGTTAAAGGAAATGCTCAGTTGCGGGCGACCTAATGATTCGAGTTATAGGATAAATAAGACTGGTTATTTGAATTTTGCGACTATAAAAATGTGGAAAATCAAACATATTGTGACATTATTATGTAAAAGATTTGAAACAACCCTGAAATCATTATGAGTCTAGATAGCAACGGGTTTTTTTTTATAGATCTGATTTTAAGAATGTTATTTTTTCTGAAGCATAAGTTAATATTTTCATGTTACGCGGTAAATTAAACGCATCACAGTAACCACCTCAAGTTAAGGAGGGCAATATAGATACCACGCTTTAGACAACAATAACAAAAACATCAACTCCACGTTTAAAAGAGCCCATCAATTCCTAGTATCATATTACGGAAATATCAAAAGATGTATGTATTGAAACCTACAGCTGGCTGGGAATTAATATACATTAAATATCATGTTAATGAATATCGCTTTAGCGATATTGACGCGGCTGAGCAAGCCTGTGCTCGAAGTGAACTGTATACCGAGAGATTGAGCCTAAGCAGACGAGATACTCCAAGGACCCGATCGTTGACCTGAGCCTTGCCTATGAAATTTACAGAGATCTTTACGCGATGATAATGATCTTTCATTCATAAACATTGCTCATAAGGGGATGAGTGAGTGGCGATATCACCCAGCTGCGAAGACCTAGAACTTCAAGCAATTCTCAATCCACCTTGGTGAAGCGCGGACGCTTTGACAGCTTCCCCTCTCCTTTATCATGAGATTTGGCATATCGTAATATTAATAGTAAAGAATGGTTGTTCTGGGTTAGCTCAAACTAGGCAAACATATATCAAGCCAAAGCATAATTACTTGTATATGAGATGAGCAAATACCCTTTCTTTGGTTATTGGATTCTGAAATATAGAGATGATTTATGGGACTCTCGCAACTGGTTAATGAAATTTGTAATGCAAGAATTGTAGCGTTGTTTACACGGCAGCCTCAGATGGAGAACGCCAGCGACCTGCCTGCATATTTCTCACATACTTATAGGCGCTACAAGCCTGTCCTGGCAAAATAGGACGCGGCTTACTTCACACACCACGAAGCATCATCATCTGAGGATGCGTGGTTGCGCAGTTATGGTCTTCGCTCGTCATCCCATGTCACGATGATTGTACTGTGTGGTTACAACAGCGTCGAGTTTTTAAGGTATTTAACATGAGGCAGCCCCACTCTGGCATCGGGCGCTAGGACCCCGGTTCTGAAAACCCCTTCTCAGAGCCTCCTTCAATTCCCCTCTGCTACATTAAATATATTAAAATCTAATGGCTGCTGACTCCTTGGATAAGCGAGGACACCGGCGCGCGCACATGGGAGGACTTCGTACTCGACTCTCCTGCTCCTTCAATTGTTGGGGAAAAAAACACCTAGAAGTCTAATTGAGTGCGATCCCATCCGCCCAATCATCACCTACCCGGGCTCATCTATTCGTGCTATGTAGGCAGAGGGGAAGACGAGTGTTGATTTACCATGCGATGGAGACAAAGACAGAATGAGAATTGCATTGCACTGCACTGCAAGAAAATTGCGGGGGTCACCAGGCTGGCTTTGCCCCCCTGCACTCGTTCTGCTGGGATGGATCGTGGATCGTGCTTGGCTCGTTGACTGGTTTTAATCAAGATCAGACGAACTACGAGGCCCAGTGAAACCTGTCCCGGCTGCTGGCCGGGGTCCCAACGCTGGCAAGGTTTAATTGCACACCACCCACCAAGAGCTCGCGCTGCGGACTCTTTGCCTCCTTTTGACTATGTTTGAAACGGAGGCGCCCAGCCTGGCGGCGGGTGCGGCTCCGCCCACGCCGACTCGGGTCATACCCCGGTCATCAGCGCCTTAAGATGCGACGCCGTAGTTATAGTTATATAGCGCGACCCAATCTAACAAACTCAAGCATCGTTCGCTGGCCCCGCAAGCAGGATACCGGTTGCTGCTATTCCTTACTTGGCCTGATAGATTGCTTTTGACCTACCTACATTGCTATCATGGAACCGCCCCGAAGGTGAGATCATGGGCCCATAGAAAGGCCAGCCCATGTCATGGGTGCCTCCTCCTGTGATTCTTCCCACCCCTGGCCCGCCAAGTCTTTGCGTAGTAGCGAACTCTGCCTCCGAAGTCGATTTGGTATAAATGCAATCTGGGAACCCGTCCCGTGGATGTGACTCGTAGTGACATCGCTTCGTCGCCCATTCGTTCATTTCTTCCAGAACCTCTCTGGCTTCGCTGTAGCCGCGTTTCATTGTACCTGCTGGTCGGTCAAGCTCTTTTTATCTTCCATTCGTTTTATCGAGCACTTCTGCCGGTCTCTCTCGCTCTCTCGCGGCTTCGAAATCTCCAAAGTTTCTCTTCGCTATTTTCTCTCTCCACGACGCCATTTCTCTCGCTCTTTGCCTCCCCAGGAATCCTCGGCTGGCCCTCGCAGAGTAGACAGGAAATTTTGGAAAGGTCAGGCACGCTTCCGTCAACATGAAGGCCTCTCCTCTGGTTCCAGGCATCGCTGCCACCCTGGCAGGTGTCGCATCCGCTGGCACCGTCCTCTGGGACGGCCGCTTCAACGACATGACCTCCTCCGAGGATCTCAACAACTGGTCCTGGTCCAATGAAGTGGGCTCGTACCAGTACTACATCCACGGTGACGGCAACGTGACCGAGTACGTCAACCTCTCATCCGATTTTAAGAACCCGGCCGACACCGTGTCCAACCAGGGCGCCAAGATCACGCTGGACAGCACCGCATACTGGGAAGGCCAGACCATGCGCCGTACCGAGCTGATCCCCCAGACCTCGGCCGCCATCAACGAGGGTACTGTATACTACCACTTCAGCCTGATGCGTGAGGACACCAACGCCCCTTCGACCGAGCGTGAGCACCAGATCGCCTTCTTCGAGAGCCACTTCACCGAGATGAAGGCCGGTTTGCTGAGCGGCGAGTCTGGCACCACCGACGCCAGCCTCCGCTGGATGGCTAACAGCCAGACCCAGTGGAACGTGACCTGGGAGGCCGGCGTCTGGCACAACGTCGCCTACGAGATCGACTTCTCGGGTGGTACCGTCGCCTTCTGGCACTCGACCGGATCCGACGACTTGACCCAGGTTGTGGCCCCCGTCTCCGTGAGCGCTTCCAGCAACGGCGCCGACTGGCACGTCGGCGTCCTCGAGTTGCCCGTCAGCGGTGTCGCCGACACCACCGAGGACCTCTACTTCTCCGGCGTCTACATCGAGAGTGGTGACCTCACCACGGCCATTGCCGGCGCCGGCGGAAATGGCTCCACCACCACCACAACTACCTCTGGTTCTTCGTCCTCTGTCACATCTTCGACGGGGAGCGTAAGTTCTGTTGCTTCTTCCGTCTCTTCAAGCACCTCCACTGCCGCCGCTGCTACATCGGCGGCTGCCACTACTACTTCTACTGAAACAGCTGTAACCACTTCTTCTGTTTCCTCTGCCGCTGCTGTGGCGGCTTCCTCGTCTTCTTCTTCCTCTGCCCAGACGACCACCACTTCTTCCCCTGCTACTACGTTGACCACCCTAACCACATTGGCTACCTCGCAGTCAGCTTCCACGAAGACTACGTCTACGGCAACGGCCACCACCACGACGGCCGCTGCTGCTACTCAGTCTGTCTACGGACAATGTGGAGGTAAGCGCCGCAGAAGAAGAAGGAACGCCGACGCTTCTGCTGGTCAGAAGTGAGGTGCAGTCAGTTAGACGAGATGGGACAAGAAAAGCCGAGACCCCTCCTCCTTCCTGATTTCTTAAAATCCCCCCTTACAAGGAATGGCAAAATAGAAGGAAAAACTGGAGTATGGAGGAATGAAACAAAGAATCAGACAGTAAACTCTTTATGTGCTTTCACAGGCATCGGATACACAGGTGCAACCGTTTGCGCCAGCGGCAGCACCTGCACCGTCCTCAACGCGTACTACTACCAATGTCTACCGTAAAGAAGACGCTACCTCGAAGCGATATCCACCAGCGAGAAACGCTCGAACGAGCTAATCTGGTAGCGCTGCTACTGCATTTTCCAACATCAAGCAAGCAACATGCACGCTGTGGGATGGGGGGATATTGCATTACTGTTTGTGTCATTTTTTTTTTTTTAAATCCTTCTTCTGATTCTTCCTCTCTTTTTCCAGGGTGGCACTGGCACTGGACAGCTCTTTTGAATGGGGTCGAGAGATTATACTTTTTTTTCCTTGTACATATATCGATGGGTGCGAAAGTGCCACTCGAATTGTAGATAGCATTTGATTCGTTTCGTGGTACAGCTTTGGAGTCAGAGAGAGTACAGAGAATAAAGAAAACCTGCAGGTTTGAGGTCATTAGTTCGAGTCGCCGCATTCGGCACTTTCGTCTCGGTTATAGCCGTTGCATCCCGTATTGCAGGGATATCGTGAGCTCGCTATTATGTAAAACTCGACTGAGCAAGATCGTTCGGTGCCCCAGGATGCACGGATAGTTGGCTGAAAAAAAAGGCCGGTTAACGAGAGAAAAAAAACCCAAACGAAAAAGAAAAGGAAGGGACAGACACGGGAGACTACTGATGCGCAAAAAAAAAAATACATCGACCCACAGCCAAGTGACGGTGAGCAGTTGTCATGAGGTAGACCATGGGCCCCAATACGGACCCTGAAGGAGGGATCAGGTGTCATCCATTCCGCCGCGCCGCACCGTACACTTGGCGGTGGAGACAAATTGGCCCAGCGCCTCCCCCGCATCTCGTATTTGGGACAATATAGGCTGTCCATATATAGTAGGCTCGAGTCCACGTTGCAGCCGGAGGAAATAGAGCTGCCGGCTAGCGCGTCCAGCGGGTATGCATGTCTGACAATACGATGTTGCGTTGTGCAATGCGGCCGTGTTCTAGTCCCTCCAGATCGCCTCTGAAGGGAGATGGTCGTTCGTTCTATGGAGCATCCGACTGCAGGAGCAGGTGAGTCTGTATATAAATAGATATTATCAGTGAGCAAACATACATGCTCAAAAGAGTATATAAATCAGACTGAGGTGCGGCTTTGAAGGAGGCATCTTGCACCATCCAGCATTATTAAAATCAACCCATAATAACACAACCGTACTATCACCTAATATATAATTACTATTTTCTACTATCAGTTCTCGAATCAATCTTAATTGCTTCTGCTTTACGACTGTAGTCGTATTAATCAAAACCAAAGACGAAAATGTACTTTACCACCACCTCCATCGCGGCACTCCTGCTCGCAACCCTCCCCTCTGCCATCGCCTCTCCTGTTCTCGCCCCCCGCGCCACCACGTGGACTATCCGGTCGCTCAAGCGGCCTTGCAACTCGGCCGACACTTCCTGCACCTGGACCTTCGGCATAGACACCGGCTCGGCCGTCACCCCGTGCTCCTTCACCGTCACCGGCAGCCCCGCTGACCAGACGGACAGGACCGTGGGCGCGACCTGCGGCGCTTTCACCGTGACCACGGGCTGGTCGGGCCAGTTCGGTCCCGGCAACGGGTTCACCACCCTCGCCGTTGTTAACTATGCCACCAAGCAGATCGCCTGGCCGGCCTACACCGACAAGCAGCTCGCTGGCGGCGTCGTGGTCTCGCCTGACCAGAGCTACGCGGTGACGCAGCTGTAATACTGTGTGCCCACCCAAAATCTTATTAATTCTCATTGGAAACTTTTTTTGGGGGACGGAAAAGAAGAAAAAACGATGGTGATTCCGTCTGTAATGAATCACAATGAAACATTCTGAGTGATGGTCATGAGAAGAAGAAAAGAAAAAGAAAGAAAACAGAATGGTTGGGGCAACCAGTACACAGAAGTACCCATAGGGAGGAGTTTGTAATGAGCGACTGTGATAATTTAGTTCTTTTTAACACCAATTTATACGTATACCAGCAAACATTTAGCTTCTTATTTGGCAATACCTATTGATTAATTGTCCTTACTCCAGTAACATGGGCTCGTTGTGATATGGATTGGATATGTGGATGCTGATTTGCTATAGTAAGTCAAATATCCCAATCCGAACACGGCACACTTGCAATATTCAAACTTTGGCACGCGAACCACTATATCTTCATTCTGCATCTATTTGCCCCTTTATCTAGATTGAACCTAATTGTCTTGAGATTTGGTATCAGCTCGATGTGACAATCAAATGTGGAGCTAGCATTACCCCACGCATAAGCTTATCCACCTTTATGAACAACAAGGATGTGTTGTCCCTTTTGTCACGACTCACAGGGAACTACGTCGTCATGTCAGCGAGGAGCTGGTGGTGCTGAAAATACCTATGGATGCGGCACAGCAGCGGCGGTCAGCAGCCTACAAAACAGAACAGAGGCGGCTTCCCCTTCCGGCGAGGCTGAGTGTCACATCAATTCCGCTATCAAGCCCCAAAATGCCTGACAGAATCAGTTACTCTTGGAAGCTTTTTCCAAAATCGTTCTCTCTACGGTTGCCTTTTCGTGGTACTCGCATATCGGTGGGATTCTGGGTTCGACGGGCAAAAGATGCTGTTACCCCTCAGCATCCCGGTAACATCGCCAATGTAATGCGATATCTCAGCTCGGAACTAATGTAAAATCTACTAAGCTAACAAAATTTGTAGAATAATCTAGAAGTATTATACCAGCCTCTGCCAATCAGGCATATCCGCACCCTGACACTGCATCCAGGGTCTGGTGACGAGCCGCTTTATGGGACACTCGACGCCGTTTCGCTTGATTCGTCCCCAGAGTTCGATGCATTCTCGTATCTTTGGGGTATTTCTCCAACGGGGTCCCATGTTAACAGCATTATCGTAAATGGCCGCAGTGTGCCAATTGGCGCATACCTAGCAGAGGTACTATTTACGTTCCGGCATAAGAAGAACCCGACAGTGTTCCGGGTAGATGCCATCTGTATTAACCAGCAAGATGATCAAGAGAAATTGTGCAACGAGAGCTGTCAATTCTGCAGACATGGACCACCATATCTCAGCTGATCCCCGGCCTCATCGTTAGCGTCCCGATGGGACTTGCTGCTGATACCTACGGCCGCACAGTTGTGCTGGGATTCGGCCTGGTGGGCGTGACACTTTCTTACTGTATCGCTGTTATAATATGTGAGTCAGTGTATTGTGACTGATGTCCTGGTGTGCTTGTGCCTGCAAAAATACTGAACTGATGCTCGAACGGCAACTGCCTTCCAGGTGCAATGCCGCAAGTATTTGACGTGCGGTTTGCAAGCCTCGCGCCGATGATGACCATTATAGGCGGCGGTGAGGTAGTCATTTTGACCGTTATATATGCCATGCTTGCCGACGTGGTCACGGAGGCTCAGAGGTAGGTAACCTGATACTCTCTTCAATTTGCTAGCGATTTATTACGGAGCGTTTGATATTAATGTTAAAAACTATTCAGGCCCATCATATTCTCATATTTCTTAGCCAGTATGATGGTTGGAGGGATGTTAGCAAGCCCGATCGCATATCTATTGATCAAGCTCAGTCCATGGGTGTCAATAAATGTCGGCCTTTCAACCATTTGCTTGAGCACAGTAATAGCATTTCTTTCACCGGAAACCTTAAAGGAGAGGATCGTGGATGAACAAACCGTGGATGAACACAATATCGAAGAGGATGGTAGGCGTGGATTGACCTATTATATCATTGAACAGGTCAAATTTGGTGCAACCCACTTCTATGGGTTCATAGTATTCATCGTGACACAAGAGCGTCAGGTTGGCTTTCTGCTTCTCAGTCTGCTACTCACAGCCTTTGGAAAGGATACCAGTCTGATGTTGATGCAATACATTACTGTTAAATTTAATTGGGAATGGAGTGAGGTAAGTATTGTCAAATCTTCTGCTTTGACCCTGTTGACCTTAGCTAACCCATCGCATTTCATCATGATTACCAGGCCGGACTTGCCATATCTCTACAGCAAGCAGTCATTCTCATTCTATTTACCGTCCTCATTCCACTCGCCACCAAGGTACTTAATAATCGTGGACTTAGTTCTCAACACAAGGATATCTGGGTTATAAGAACCAGTAGCATTCTCCAAGTTGTGGGAAGCTCCGTGATTGCGTTGGCGCCTACCCCAGCCCTCCTCATCATCGGTGTTAGCATCTCAGGTCTGGCGAGTGGCTATGGAGTATTCATGAGATCCCTTATGACGCACCTAGTACCCACCAAGATAGCTATGCTGTACAATATTATCAGCATCTTTGAAACTCTGGGCATTCTTGCCGCGAATCCTCTACTATCAGCTGCATTTCGATTGGGCTTACGATGGGGTGGGCCATGGACAGAGCTGCCCCATATGATAGCTGGACTATTATACTTAGGAGCTTTCTGTATCGTCGCATGCATCAGGATTAATGATGGCAATTAGGCTGGTCTAAGTTTTCTCCTCCTACATCTAAGTTCTGCAATCAACAAATCGGAAAGGATTCCTAGCAGTCGTTTTCAACGCATTGGTGCAACAGATGCCGGCACCGAGATTATACCTGCGTGTTGTCCCAAGGATGGTTGGCAGAAAATATTTATTAGAGGGATCGACGTGAAGTAAGAGTAAACGCGCAATTCTACCATTGGTCGGCTTGGTTGATCATGGCGTAGGTATAGGGGCAAATCAATAAATAAAGCTTACCAAAATGATGGCTGAGAGCACGAGCGTTAATAGGGCTGTCATCACACACCAAAAGTACAGGCGTTGCACTCTGGAAGTACTGGTGCTACACACATTAAGTATGCGACCTTGTATCTAATTATAATTGCCTTTTGTGGCTGTTGGTGATTAAGTGTGACCCCACAGGTCTGTGAATCACCGATCTGCGCTGACTCTCCGTCGTACCCACAATGTAAATACAGGTAATTACTCTCAGGACTATCATATCACACGGGGTAACCTATAACATAGAAAAGCGCTCCCGGTCCTCCCAGTTGCAGATTATGGTGCATCCTTTCCTAGTCGCTGAGTGGTACACTGAGAATTGTCCCATTTCGCATAGAATAACAGGGGGCTTTCTGACCGCACAGTAGCGGCGCACCAACTTGCTCTTCCTGTCCTGTTACACTAAGCTGTGAATTATATCAAAATCGGGGATACGCTATCAAGGAATTCAAGAAGAATATAATGTTACCAGCTACCCAAGTGCAATTAGGCTCATAAAGAGTCACATAGCCTCGACTATGGAAGAGGATGCAGAACCTTGTTCTTTCTTGCCCAACCTAAGTAGCTTGGGGTAGCACACGTAGAATGAATTTAGTCCCGGAACTACTAAAATACATGTCTATGATCAATCAAATGTGATTCAAACTCCAAGACTGAGTAGAAAACATACATATTACCTACTCTTGGTAAGTCATAAGTTCTTAAAATATATATAATGGTCTATAAGGACTTCTATTTTGACATCAACATGTCTAGCACGTCCAAGGTCGCCCAAGGCTCAATATTCCTTCCTTTGTTGGTACATGGGTATTCAGATCGTGAGGATCTAGGTTGCTTTTACATGGGTCCCATAATACATTCTCCAGACTTGAGACTGGTTTATCCCAGAAGATCTCTGGATGGATAGAAAGCTGACGAATCAAAAAGGGTTGAGAAGTCCGTCTTTATGCCCCGCTCTGTAGGGGAGTTGTAAATAGTGCGGTGGCAATTGCTAGGAAAATAATAAACAGAACCGCTGCTGTGACCCGGAATGGTGTAGGCGCCATTGCCAGTTCATGATCTGGTATTATTTCGTCATTTTTCTCTTTAGCGTCTAAATCGTATTCCTCTTCCATGTCCCCAATAGAAGTATATACCGCCTCTGGCTCCGTCGTCAACGAGGGGGGCGAGGACGAAGATGGCGGTGGCTGCTGCTTGTAGAAGTGATAGCACCACGTTGCGATAGAGATAAGCCCAGCACCCAACACCGTCTGCACAGTGAGGGTAGAACGGCGCAGCTCGGGCATCAGAAGGCACTGGAATGCGATGATGGTGACGATGCTGGCTGAAGTGCCAACCAGCTTGACGAGATTGTCCTTCTTGCGCAGGATGTTGGCCACCACCAAGCCTGCCGCTGTGCCGGTCAATATAATGGCGCTCGAAACAAGAAAGGGAGATCGTAGCCCTGCTGTCTTGTGCGTGATCGCGCTCAGCTTGGCCGCTTGGGAGGGTGACGAGACAGCGTTGCCGTCCCAGAAGAGAGATACTATAGCAGCAAAGGTGGAACCCAGGGCATACAGCCAGAACTTCGCAACGGTAAAAATCAGCTTTCTTTTTTTCTTTCCTTTTTCGATCGCAATTTGTAAATACGTATTGTTTAACTTCGCTCTTACCTGTGAAACCCAGAAAGGGACATTTTGCTTCAGAACGACTTCAGTATATATGCTTGTAAATGATGACAGCACAGCAATAACCAGGCCGATAATGACTCCCAAAAATGAGCCGAATGCTGATGAAGAGGTGCTTTCGTCATCTGCAGGGCTACCCATTATCTGGCTCAGTACACTAGGTGAAGCGTTCGTGATGACTAGACCAATACATAGAACAAACAATGACGCCCAAGCTCGCAAATTACGCTGGCGCCGAATGAAGACATGATGAATCACGGCTGTGAGAGGTAGCTGTAAGGAAGAGATGATGGTTAGCAGCCGATGGTAATTGGGGCTGAAGCTTTTTGTCTCGTTACACAGCCCAGAGGGGTAGGAAGGGTTGTTCTTTCACTCATACCTTGGCAAGAAGAGCGACATGCAGCAGAGCCGGAGTGGTAAACTGAAAGGCGAGGAGATACAGGAGGTTGCTGATGAGGTAGAGTAACGCTGGGAGCGCATAAGTTGCGTACGCCATCCATATCTTTTTTCCACTCTGGCCGGCAATGATGCCGTTAATCTTTGCCACGAAGGCCCTCAAACTAACGGAGCCATCTTCTCGGTAGGTTTGGTAGAGCAGCGCCAGTATGCTGAAACTGGTTTTGGCGAGCTCCGTGCTGTTAATGAAGAGTCAAGAAGGACCATGACTTATGATTAGTACAAGAAAATACGAAAGCAGGATCTCCAAAATCAATGGCTACAATAGAAATCCTAACGAGCTTCCGACTTACCATAGTGTAATGAAGGAAGGAGATATTTTGACGCCTGCATGTGTCGCGGAATAGGTTGTGAGGGCCTTTGCGGTCTCAAAGGTGATATATGCAGGTAGCAACGAGACACCGTTTTCAAACACACCCATGATGAAGGCTTTGAAAGAGTGAAATGGGTCGTCCACCTGTGCCACACAACCCACGGACAGGCCAGATCGACAGGATGACGAGAGAATGGTCAACGCATGTGCCTCGAGTTGGAAAGAGGAAAAGAGTGAAGCAGAGGATCGTCGTAATTGAATTTCTAGAACTGTCATAAGAAGCTGTTTGCGAGTAATAGTTAGAATAGCGGCCTACTACATAAGTATAGGGAAGATACCACACACGAGAACTCTAGATTACTGACCAGTGCGGCACTGGTGGGACTGATGAGATGATGAGATATGTTGAAATGTCAGCTCAACTCGAATTAGTTATCATCCAGGAAGAAGAACAGAAGGTGTGCAGAGAAGGGTGAAAGGGCTGGGACAGCGCTTATCTCCGTTCCGCCACCGCCCCGCCTCCCCCCTTCCTCCTCCACCTCTCCATGTTCTACATAATATTTGCCTGGATACACTACCTGCAGTATATTAATTGCACGTCACGACCAACACCAGCCAAGAGAAATGCCCCGAGATGAAATTTCCCTCTATGCACTAAGCGTGGCGCACTAGACAGAATGTCAAACGACTACTGGCCACGACCCGGATATTGAGCGTCAATTTTGGTGTCGAGGGACTAAGATAAGGCCCTGACCTGATTACGCGCAAAACATCCCCCTCTACTGCACTGTAAGAAAGTACCTGTGTAGTCATTTATCGATCTAAGTTGCCTCATTCGGATGCAACGGTTGCTAAGCTTCTCAGCCCCATCTAGTCTAAACCTAACCGGGACTGCTCACATACTAAGATTATTTTTAGGCTAAACGTACACGAGCACAAACACGAGGTAGTCTGACAGCCCGTGATGACCCTTGCATTTTGCCTCTTAAAATCTCACGTTCTTATTAAGATTTTAAGGTTTCAGCTTGGCCGTGTAAATGGCCCCGAGAGAGAAAGAGACAGGGGACAGAAACTTTCCCAAATGGGAAGTGAGGCGATTAAGAGCCAGTAAGAAAATAACTCTAATGGTGGTCTCAACTTCTACACGTGGAGCCCCTTCGGAGCAGCATGTGCGACAGCATGTGCGATGAGTAATAATATTTGGACTTGAAGGTCCAGTGTCAGCATTTCATTTCATCTGCCATGATAGTCTTACCCACGCGAGGAAAGGAAAAGCAGGCGGGCAAAGACCATCGTCGCTATGCTCGTGTGGCATTGCATTGCATCTTGGTGAACCTCCGCTCACCTAAGCAAAGTATCCTGTAATTACACAGTATACTGCCAACTTAGGGAATAAATAACTTGGCATCCAAGCTCCCTCGGGGGGTTTCCGAAGATGCATAATTACGCCCCTGGTCAGTGTGGCGGACCAAAACGCCATAAGCCTGGCCTTCACAACAATGCCCCACTGATCACTCGCTAGCCAAGGCGACCTTTAGACATTGCCCCTGTCCCGTACCCATGCTTAGAATAGTAGCTGCAGCATGAGCAAATGTTTAGTGGGAGCAAAACGAGCCCCCCTATCATCGTCCAGGTATAGCCCATAATCTGGATTACCTGCGCTCGGAAGATCGGGGCGCATGGTGCGATTAGAAATGGGATGAAACATCCGCTTTCGTCTTGGGCTCTGCTTGGTGTAATATGGTATGGTACGCTCCGGTCTCGTGAGTTTACAACTTTTGCTTTGCCTTATGAAAATATGACTACCCACCATCTCTCAGACGCCGTAACTTTACTCCTTTTTCTCGTATCTCTTAGTGCCATTCATTCATTAATGTATTCGGATTTTGACTAGGATTTCGGTTTCCTTTATCGCCTCGAGCGTCCTCCAACCACTCCACATGCATATACCAACGAACTGCACAACTTTTCTCATATAACTTCTGGCGTACAAGAATCGACAGTTAATTCATCAACTCTTCGCCATTTTCTTCACTACACTCGTTAATTTCAGATATGGACTTCCCAAAATGGCTGGTTCCGCACCAGAGCGGGTTCCAAAGGGCCAAGTACGCACGACTCTTTGCAGCCTTTGGCATCTCGATTGCTGTGCTATTTGTCCTCCGCTCGCTGGTCAAGAACGAAACTGTTGTGTTCCCAACGGTGGCTTATAAGGCTGCACCAATCCCGAATATCGTCCACTATACGATGATGATGAGAGATGAACAATCCGAATTTAACATCAGCTTTATCAACTTCCTCTCCGTATACAGTGCCCTACGCGTCCTGAATTCCAAGGAGATTTATATCCACACCGATTTCAACGAGACCATGATAATACAGGCACGCACGACCGGCAACAAATGGACCCAAATGCTGCTCAACGAGTTCCCGGAGATCATAATCAACCACGTGCCCGTCATTACTCACGCCAACGGGCGCGAGATTACGAACGTCGAACACCGCTCTGACATGGTCCGCTTCGACCAGGTCTACGAGAAGGGAGGAATCTACCTCGACTTCGATGTTTACGCTCTGCGCGACGTCAAGGTTCTTCGCGAGGCCGGATTCAACAACATCGTCGGCCGCCAGGACGGCGGCACCCTCAACAACGGCTGCTTCATGTCCCAGAAGAAGTCCGCCCTCGCCTACATCATGCGCCGCGACCAGTGGAGCACCTTTGACGGCGGCTGGTTCACGCACGGCGTGCAGCTGCTGACCGACGTGGCCGAGCGCCTCGTGCGATCGCCCGGCGAGGTGCTCATCCTAGAGCAGCGGGCACTGGCGCCCTTTGGCTGGGGCGAGGAGAATATCAAGAAGATGTACGCCCCGCATCCAAATAGCGTCCCGCAGTTCCCCCAGGTCAATGACCCTACCGAGGACCCCCTTGCTCGTTGGCAGAACAAGGCTCGCAGCTACGACTGGGAGTTAGACTTCAGCGCCACCTACTTGTTACATGCCTTCCGATGGCATAGCGGTGCCATGCCGGGCTTTGATGGCGTCTCGGTAGAATACATTCTGAAGCGAAACTCCAACTTTGCTCTGGCTACTTGGCACATCGTCCAATTGGGACTGAAGGAAGGCGTCTTCAAGGAGACAGACTCCGACTTTTAAACGTGGTAATACTAAAAATAGAAATATCCCTCTTTTCCCGCTTAGTGTAAGATACTTTGTCTCATCCTGGCTTTTAAATGGCGTCAACGGATTTCATCGGACAATAGAATGGAGATAGACTTCATATACATATGTCCCTTCCCATGTAACGCAGATTAATAAAGTGCAGGTTCGCTTTAATAGGGTAAGGACCCATACACACCGAGATGCCTCAGCTCGTTTTTTTATTACGTTGCATGAATTTGGTGGTATCCAGGTCCGGTTATCTAGCATCCTTGTAGTTTGGAATCAGTATCCGACAGCTCGACATAATCCTTTATCTGGCTGCTCAACCCAGTAATCACTACCTACTGCTGTCAGGGCGTAGAATAGATGATGTGGATCGTATTTGTTCTTAATTGATAACAACCTTTCATAGTTAGGTCCATAGAAATCTTGTTTCCAATTCAGGTCTTGAGGATCAGCCTAAGTATGTGCCGTTAGCTTTGGTTCGAGAGGTGTTCATTTGGATCCTACCTCGTTGAGATAAACTCCACTGGTGGGAGCAAGAGCTCGAAGCTGAGAGATAAAATTACGATCCAGCTTTAGGAGACGCTCGTTTGCCTCTTCCAAAGTCTCGTTGACAGGTTCCGTGCTTTACTGTGTAAGTAAATCCATGGGAGCATCCCTGGATGCAAGATACATTACTTACAGCAAAACATTTGTATAGAATAAGGCATCTCTCCATGCAGGTAGAACAGCATTGTCTACACGACCAGATACGTTGAACCCGACGATCCCCGTCGTAGCGCCCATGGATGAGAAATTCAAAACGGTGTCAACATATTGGAACAAGCGATCTTTGTATGTGACAGTTGAACGAGGTACGAGCCAGTTGCCAAGTTGATTGCTATTTGCTGACCCATTGAACATGCTTTGCGGCCCACCTTCCGCGAAGTACTGGTCGATTGTTTGGAAAAGAGTCAGGCTCCTTTGGTAAGAAATATTGTGGGACTCCATAAAGGAAATCCAAGGTTCTAGAAGCGTATCAACTTGTTCTTCCGATAGCCCTGGCGCCATTAAATCCCGAAGTACAAAAGATTCACTGGACAATACAGCCAGGACGTAGCAATTTGCATCTACCAGATCTGGGACAACCTCGAGGAAGGTTGCAATAGCAGCTCGAAAGACGTCAGACGTCAAATTATCCCTTGAAAGTGATATAGCTTGGCTGATGACTGATTCCGTGGGAAAGGCTTTGACAGTAACACTGATGATCACACCATATGTACTGCCTCCGCCTCCGCGTAGAGCCCAGAAGAGGTCTGAGTTGGTCTGGGTGTTGGCAATGAGTAAGTTTCCCAGTGCATCGACCACCTCGAATTCCAGTGCATTATCGGTTGCAAGACCATATTTTGAAACTAGACCACCATGTCCGGCGCCTTGTACGTAGCCGCCGGCAATACCGACAGTTGGGCAGTATCCAGTGATGACCGCGAGGCCGTAAGCATCCGCGAATGCGAGAGCCTCGAAACCTTGGATACCAGCTCCCATTTTAATTGCAGGTCCAGAGTATAAATAAGAATTCCAATCTAGCTTCTCAATTGCCTTCATGTTGTGTGTCCAGATTGCGAGACCACCGGCCCCGGTAGATTTACCGAGATAGCTACGGCCGGAACTATCAGAAAACAGATCGTATGGGTTCGAACAGGGTTCTCTTACTCATGCCCAGTGTTACGAACAACTAATCTGATGTTCTTCTCGTGCGCGAATTTTAATGTCTTCGATATATGATCTGGATTCGAAACATTGACGGCATATTGCACGTATGTGCCTATTACGCACTGGGCATCACGGGGAGTAAAGGGATCACAGCTTTGATTTGCGTAAAGAGCTGCCGCTATGGAGGATGATGTAGTATAACTAAATACGAATGTGAACCGGGGCCTTCAAGATCGTCGTAAATGCGGCGATACTTACTGCGTTTTGTCATTTTGCCAGACTTGTTGCAGCGCTGTGCAAGCTGCCTCATTGTACTGCAGACCATGGCACACGCTTGCAATTGGGACTGTACGAATCAAGTTTCCACTAACAGATGCATTGAATGTGGCCCATTCTTCTGCATTCGGCCAGCCAGAGTCGCCAGGAAGGTAACGACAATTAGATGTAAGAGCACCAATGCATGATTTACCGAGAGCTACAAGGTGACATAGGGAGTTTTTCATTGCTGAATATGAAAGCATGTAGCAAACACGATCAACTTGCCAATAGAAAGAGCGGGGAATCGGTGGTGTTGGGAGATTTGAATTATATAGAAAGAGATCACACAACGAATCAGTTTTTATTTTCTTTCTGGTTCCTTCTCGATGGGAAGCGCCGTATGCGCATGTCACATACAACACTGTCCTCGGAGGGTTGGGTGCAGGCAATATTGTATGAACAAGCCAATGAATGATCGGCACATTCTGCAACTCGGAGTTTCTGAATCTGGCTACCTTCCTTGTTCCTATATTTTCAAGCATTCTTACCAGCACTGATCCTTCTTTAATTCACAGCTGATCAGATAATAGTGTGGAGTATTCATGGTGGGTGTTTGTTACCTAACCCACACACTTTCCTCAGTAGTATCTACAATGTCTCTAATATCACATCGATAATTATGCCGGCAGATGTATAGCCGGCAGTAGTGGACCAATACGAGAGAGACGCAAGCGTTACTCTTTCCTTTGGTGTTATCTTCTATGAACTAAAGTAAGAGCTTCAAAACAACTTGTGAAGGTGCGATGCGGACGATGAAGCTTCGCGGTGCAGCCTATTGAGCACTCCAACGATATCTTGAGCCTCACCGAGGATAGATCCTGCACAGCGCGTGCAATGCCGAGAAGGGTCGAAACTAAACGTCACGGTGGTATCTGCCGCTCTAACATCTAAGGGACAAGAAAAATATCAGGGATAAGACCAACGCTAGCAAGGTAGCTTACTCTAGAATACACATGTATCGTTGCCGGAATACTGACGCAGAGGAGAAAGGTATTTAGCATCCGAGAACCATTATAAGCCAACCTGGACCCGCAGCGTAATGACAGCTCGATATTGGATCCATACGTGTTTCGACTCTCCTTCATCATGGTCTGATGCAATTGCAAATTTCTTTTTTATTTGTGAAATATGACCAGAATGGTTGTATCAAATATTCAGTCAGCATGGGTGTACGGAATGAGAAAAAATGTTGATTTGGCTTCTGCATACTTCATCCCCGTATCCATAGTTTGTCGATAGCAATATATGTACCGAAACCCGAATGATACCTGCATTTACATATATGTCTAATTATAAGAAACATCTAGGTGACTTGCCAATTAGAGCAATATACATACATCTTTGTAAATATCGATACCTGCGTTACACACCTGCATAAGATCAAAGGCATCTAGAAGTACTAATATAAGCCTTCTCGCGGTGCAGAAGAAAAAAAGGAAAAAAGGAAAAAAGAAATGGAGCTCAGGCGTTCTAGAAATGGTGGAACCACCGCTGGTATGTTTAGGATCGCCAGGGGGGTTGCCGGACGGATCGGCCCTGCTTGGCGGTGTCTGGATTGCCCAACAGCTTCTGAATGCCAAGAGCTTTCACTACATGCAAAAGCAACTTGGCACGTCTCAGTCCTGCTGGCCGTCGTGGCTCGTTGATCTTTGGTCAGGCGCAATTGTCGTCTTGTCTTATTCCGCCACCCAGTGTCGTAAAGACCGACTAAAAGTGCTGATACAAGTTTTTGTTTGTTTTTGCTTCTGTCTTTGTGTTGTCTGGTTTACTCGCCTGTTCTCACGGCTGCTGTGTTTGTCCGTGAGTGGGAGGTCCCCAAATGCCGGGATCCGATGCGGGGCAGAAAGCTTCTGCCCCAGAGCTTCCCAGGCGCCAATGGGATAGGATCTCAGCTTTTGGGAAACCTTGACGCGCTGCGCTGGCCGTTACGTCTTGTCGTGGGCTGTTGTGGGCTATTGTGGGCTGCCGTTGGAAGATCCGACGTTTCGCTCAGCATTGCTGCATTGTGTTTGGCTTTTTCGTGTTTCTCTGCACCGTCGCATAAGCTGTCGATCCTCCTTGGGTGTTGCGGGACTGGGACTGGTCTCTTTGTCCACTCTCGAAGCTTGGCCCAGTTAAGGGTCAGTCTAACTTAGTGGATGGGACGTCACCAAACAGCAGCTGCAGCAGATCAGGTTCACCCCACTCTGGCACTCTTTGGGCTGCGTATCTAGGTATCTTCTAGACCAACGTAAATCACTAAGCGTAGAGATCATTGATTCTTAATTTGAAATTCGGGATCTCCTTCTGGAATGCAATAGGTGTTAAAAAGAAGGAAAAATAAATATCATCGATTCTACCCTCTAAACATCTGCTCATTCGACCGGCGGCCTCCTGCCGAGTGGGGTGGTCTGAGTTTGGGTCTGGGTCTGGCCGCCGCAGTTCGCCTGGCGATCCCCGCATCACCGTGCCCACTTGGGCTTGCGCCAACCTTTGGCCTGACCACCAGGGAATCAAAATCAGGGTCTCGGTTTCTTGTTGAGAGACGTCACTGGAGCAGCCTCAGCCGCTTCAGCCAGCAGACAACCATCGGGCCTGCCAAGATTTCAGCTCTACTTTTCTAGTCTCGGCCTCCACCATCTTTATTTACTATCTCCTCTCCTTCTCTCTGCCTATAGCTCAGGATCGTGATTGATTTCCCCTTTCGGCGTTTCTCGTTCAGTTCCAGCTCTGCAAGTTTCGGTCACAAAAATCAAATCGACCAAAACTCCCCTAAAAAAGGGGGTGGGTTCCACCACGACTTGACGTGGCCTTTTTTTGCTTTTCCGCAACCATGGCAGCAGATGCTCCGATTCCCGTGAGCGCTTCCAGTAACCAGGCCGGCGGTGGCCAGGCGAGTGGCGAGCACCGCACTATCAAGGAGGTCCACGCCGCAACTTTGGAGAGCCTCGAGCTCATATTCAATCGTCATGCGGGGCCCAGCAAGAAGTGGACCAAGGAGCAGATCATCGCCTTCCTGCACCACGTCCAGGCAGACAAGGTTACTGAGCCCTCTGCCGACATTGCTACCAAGGAGGAGCTGGACTTCAATGGATTCCTACACTATATGACCTCGACCGCCGCCAGTGCGCTGGCGCCACCCCTGGAGCAGGACCTCTCGTGGCCGCTGAGCAGCTACTTCATCAGCTCCAGCCACAACACCTATCTGACTGGCAACCAGCTGTACAGTGATTCTAGTACGGATGCCTACAAGAATGTACTGCTGCGGGGTTGCAGATGCATTGAGATCGATGTCTGGGATGGCGACGAGGATGAGACTGAGACCTCGTCGGAGGACAGTAGCGATGAGGAGTACATCGAGAAGAAGGCTATCAGGAAGGCCAGCCGCAAGGAACGCCTGGCCAAGAAAATCCCCGAATCCATCACCAGCCGCCTGGAGAACACGTCCCTGGGACGGCGGCTGGAGAAGTTCGCCGGCGTCCACAAGAGTGCACCAGCGCCTCATGCAGAACCCGTAACAGCGGGCACAGCTGGGGCCAAAGGGCCCGATGCGGCAGCGCCACTTAAGAAGACCCCAACATTACCAGCAGTGATCGAACCAAGGGTTTTGCACGGGTACACTCTCACAAAAGAGGTTTCATTCCGCCACGTATGCGAAGCAATCAAGGAGAACGCCTTTACCGTGACTGAGTTGCCCTTGATCGTCAGTCTGGAGGTCCACTGCAATGCCGAGCAACAGCAAGCTATGGTGAACATCATGAATCAGGTCTGGGAAGGGCTTCTGCTGCCCCCACCCCACGACAACACCAAGGTGCTGCCGTCACCTGCTGATCTTAAGCACAAGATACTTGTCAAGGTTAAGTACGCCCCGCCGAAGCCAGCAGAGGAAATTCCTTCTGCTGGGAAGACCAGCGGAGGTACCCCAGCAGCAACACCCCAGAACGCGGCAAACAAGCCAGCCAAAAAGAAGAAGCCTTCTAAGGTCATCCAAGCACTCAGTCAGCTTGGCATCTACACTCAAGGCGTCTCCTTCAAGTCACTGAACCAGCCCGAGGCGGGAATGCCGACACACGTCTTCTCCTTGTCCGAAAGCACCGTCATAGAAGTGCACGAGAGGCAAGCAGGTGATCTGTTCCGCCATAACGAAAAGTATCTCATGCGCACATACCCGTCGGGAATGCGCATCGGGTCGTCCAACCTGGACCCGCCTATCTTCTGGCGCAAGGGCATCCAGATCGTGGCGCTCAATTGGCAGCGTTGGGACGAGGGAATGATGCTGAACGAGGGCATGTTCTCGGGGACCGGTGGCTACGTGCTCAAACCGGACGGGTTCCGAGGAGGAAAGCCGGTGACGGCCACTGACAGTGCCTCGACGGTCTTAACGAAGCCGACGGGGGATGTCGTGGTCGCCCCCTCGGTGGCGCCACCAATTCTGAAGCAGCACCTGGATCTAAAGATCACCGTGCTTACAGCACAGAGCCTACCGCTCCCTTCGAAGGACGACATCGCGTCCAAGTTCCGCCCTTACGTCAAGATTGAGATACACACAGACCCGCCCAGCCCAACTGGGCTGGCCACGGCCGCTGCCGCGGGCGACAAAGCGCCACACAGTGGCACTAGCACTGGCAGCGGCGGCGGCGGCGGCAGCGGCAGCGGTAGTAGCAGTCACTCGAAGCTGAGCCGCAGCAGCAGCAGGAACGGCAAGGCCAAGGAGGGCGAGTACAAGGTGCGCTCCAAGACCATGAAGGGCGTGGACCCGGACTTCAAGGGCGAGCTGCTCGAGTTCAAGGGCATCGAGAACGTCAACCCGGCGCTCACCTTTGTGCGCTTCATCGTCAAGGACGACGAGATCGGCCGCGACAGCCTGGCGGCGTGGGCGTGCGTGCGGCTCGACCGCCTGCGCAGCGGGTACCGGTTCGTCAAGTTCATGGACCACCACGGGTTGGCCAGCGAGGGGGCGCTACTGGTTAAGATCGAGAAGAAGCTTTACTAGTTTTGTATGAGGAGGGAGAGTGTGCGGGCTACGGGTATGGTACCTACCTGTACATACAGAAGGCAGCGGAATGGTGCGAGGGCACCAAACTAGAAATACAGATGGATGTAATAAAAGTGCAGCACTGGCCTGCATAGAGAAGTACAGACAGGCGATGAAACCCTTGGATTCTAAGTGGAAGGCACAAGGCAACCGCGAGGCTGAATACAAATAAGAAAATATTGGGATGTGGGTATCTTTCAGCGGTTGCTCTATCATGTTTTTACAGTGGCCCTGCAATGTCCGTCTTCATGAGTGCTGTTCGCCTTGCTTGCAAACGGAGTTTGTAAAAACATATCTCTAATCCTTTAGTCTTTTCCACCCAACTCTACATCCAAATCACTATGGTGGTCCGTCGTAGATATCAGCCCGATGGCGGGTCCCCAACCCCGACGGATGTCACCAACGTGCCGCTCTTCCGACGAAGGCCATATGTTACTGTTTGCAACCCTGAATGCCTTCAGCCGAGTTTCATACGCTCGCGCCGATAGTATCGACGCCTGTGAGTCGTCCCTCAGCTCGTCATCATCTTCGTCATCGATGGTGGCGCCGGTCAGTTGCCGGGACTTTTCGCCACGGAACGTCTCGTAGCTGCGCTTGCCCGCGAGGGGACTGACGGCTCCGGTCGTGGCATTGGCAGCCTCTGGTTGGGAAGGTGAAGGAAGCACAGGAGAATCCTGAGAGAATTCTGTGAGATCGATGGTCATAGTAGCCGGTTCACTTTTGGCTTCTGTAGGGTGATATTGGTCAGCTGGCGCATGCCGTGTCGATTCTGTCTGCTTTTGGTTTGGTAGGGGGTGAGTAATGGTTGATGCATCGAGTGATGGATGCAGTAAAGGGCTTATTGGATCATATAGTGGTGAATCCACTGTCACCTGGCTACTCTCTGGAGCATGGCCATTCCCTCGAGCCGCAGTCCGCTCCGCGACGATCTCCTCAACTAAAAGGTCATGTACAAAACTATCCCCAGAGCAGTAAGGTCCAAATAGCCCTTTCATCGTGATGCCGTGTTCATGCCAGTAGGGAACATCTACCGTGCAGGGCCACACCTCTCGTGGCCGGAAGGTCTCCACCAGGTGTCGCAGCTCGGGATACGCTGAATGCCGGGAGTAGGGAAATACAATCCTCCTGGGGAGGGACTCTACGGTGGCGGCTCCCGTTCCGGGGTGATGAGTTTTCATAGTCCGGGCTTCGGCGATGGATTTAACAGCGGGGCGAATTACACTCTCCAGCCGTGTCTGGAGATCCTCAGGGAACTGTTCCGTGTCAAGCTCGTCAAGACTCCCTCGGGCATTTGACAAAAGGAGGAGGAACATAGATTTCATCTGCTGTTTAACGTCTTCAGAGACACCCTGAAACTCGTCAAGCCTGATAGAAATATTAGCCACAGAAGAAGATTCTCATGATGAAAATTATCTCGACTAACAACTTGGTAATGCTCTCGGCGTTCTCTAGCATTACATATCGCAGATCCGCTTCCTCTTCTAGATCATCACCTCCTCCACCGATGCCAATCTCGACAATATCCTGTCCGTGTGGGAGATGCGCCACGATGGGTCGGATCCAGACGATGGGCTGACTGAGCATAACCGAGCACCGAGTTCCTTTCTCGCACGAATGAATGCGTACGTTCTCGTCCGGGGTCAAGCAGCCGGGGTGATAATTGTTACCGCAGTGGTAGCCAACGAGATAAGGTGCCTCCTTCGCGTGGTGCACTTGAGGACTGAATCGATCTGTGCTAGGCTTGGCTGCAAGTGATTTATAAACACCCATCTTATACTTGTCTACGTGTATCTGAGCAATTCATTAGCAGAGGGGTGAGAAGGGATCCGTTGAAATCAAATAGCCAGATCGTACCTGAGAGTTCAGAGCTTTAGATAGTGCTATCCAGACCTCTTCGTAACCGTAGGTCCAAGCCTGCATGCAGAATACAGTGTCTTTAGGATATCGCGAAACTTTCCCCAGCAATTCCTTCAACCCTTCTGCTTTCGTTTGGAGTGCATAATCTTGCAGCATCGAAGTATCCAGGTAGATGCGGTCTAGAATCTTCAAGCCGGACGAATACTCGACCAGACATGGATTTCGAGCGATGGCGCCGACCCACCACGGTTCAGCTCGAACGTCACCGGTATACAGAATAGCTTTGCCGTCTCCCTCAATCACTGCAAGGGTGCATCGTCAGTTTGAGAGACAGAACAGAGGGAAAAGAATAGAGTAGGCAACGACGCACAGAACATAACAGCTCCGGGGCAGTGATTCGCATCGATCAGGGTGACTCGGATACGACTGCCCGGCTCCAGCTCCAGCTCGGTGGGCGTGTCGAGCGGAATCGGCTTCAGCAGGGCCTTGAGGTGCGCGTAGGTGCGCACGGGCGGGCCTTCACGCAGGCCGGCGGCATCGGCGAGCCGGTTAGCGCGCCGCTCGAGGCGCAGCAGGATCTCACGCGTGGCGGCGGAGCAGTAGACAAAGGGCGACCGGAGAGTCTCGAGCCCGGCGAGGTGGTCGCTGTGAACATGGCTAAGGAAGCAGGCCCGAGGTGGTGGGCGGCGATCGCGGTGACGGGACCCACCACCGCCGACCTGCAGGCGGAAGAAGTCGATGGCGATGCCGGGGAACTCGGGCACGATGCCGTTGAAGGTCGACATGGCCAATCTTCCCGCCTTGGGAAACCAGAGCAGTCCAGGACTATTAGCAGAAATAGGCTCAGAATAAGATCATCTCGAAGGCAAGAGGCATATGCCCGTTTTCGTAGCCCGTTGCCGCGTTGATGTTGATATCCAACGACGTATGATTTCGACTGCTGCTTCAGTACCTGGAAAAAAAAAGTCACGAGTCGCACGGGTCCACCAGTGCAGCACCAGGCAGGCAGACGTCAATCACTGTAGCTGGGTGGATTGGCAGGGGCAGGCAGAAGCCCTAAAGGTCGACTGATTCTCCGGCGGCGACTTAGAAAGTGATAAATCTACCCTTGCTATGCGTAGCTACAAATCGCAGATTGTTATTGGAAGCTCGTGGGATGGGGTTGCATCGGATGCTCGATAGGATGCCTGCCCAGTGTGGTCTGTAGTGCAGGGCTGGGATGCAAGTTGTGGGGGAGGAGCTGTGGTCTCCCATCCCCGCTCCGAAGCACTAAAGAACCACGAACGCCACTCACTCGGAGGTCCCATGCATGTAGCTAGCGGGCATTGGTTTTTGGTTATCCCGGCAATCTAACGAGATGCCCCAATCGCATTTCTCGTGGTTTATTTGATGCGCAACAGAGGAGATGCATTAGATGGGGTTTGATGCCTGTATTTGGACGGATGACCGCTTTGATGGTAAAGCCCAAAACCCCTGTGCTACGCTTAGTGGTATTACCAAGGCCCAGGCCACTCTGTGACAGGGCCACCTTGTAACCCACTCCCTCGCTCGTCTGCGTCACCAGTAGCTGGGATGGGATGGGATGTTCTTTATGTCGCGCACGCCCAAGGTACTTATTGACGTGATTGCCCATCTGGCCGGGCTGGCCCCTGGACCAGCCTCTCTTGGCTCACACTCAGAGACGTAAAAGCCCCTTCTTGTAGGGAAAATATAAGTGGCATCAATCTGCGAAGAGAGGATCGAGAGCCTGGGCCAAGGGAACAAAAAGAAAGGCAGCATCGGCAAAACACAGACACGCAACGAATGCCTTCAACAGAGGAAACAACCCCGGCGGCGGCGCCAGTGGTAGGCGGCCACAAGATCCGGCTAACGGGCGTGCAGGAGACGATGCTGATCACGCTGCATGCACGGATGATGGATTGCGAGTCTGCGAATCCCATCCTCGGCGACGAATGGTCCGGCAAGGTACTGGCGCAGGTTGACTATGACTTCGCCAAGCTCAGTGTGGACTACAAAGCCCAGGCTATCGTCGCCATGCGCGGCAACACCTTTGACAAGTGGACTTCCGAGTTCCTGCGAGACCACCCTGATGGCGCCACTATTGTCAGCCTGGGCTGCGGCCTCGAGTGCCGTAGCCTCCGGCTCGACTGGGCACGCCCGGGCATCCGCTGGATCGACGCTGATCTGCCCGATATCGTGGACCTACGGCGCAAACTGCTCCCGGAGCCTGAGGGTGGCGAGTATCGGCTCATGGCCGCTGACGCCACCGAAGCCGCCTCGTGGCTAGAGTCTATCCCTGCGGATCGGCCCACGCTTGTCATCCTCGAAGGCCTGGCCCCGTATCTTACCGCCGTCGAGAACGAGGCCATGTTTGGGGCTTTTGTTGCGCGATTTCGCTCCCAAGGCGGTCAGATCCTCTTTGATACAGTGAGCTCCGTGGTGACTTTGGCTCAACGCTATATCGCCCCCGTGGCTGCTACCGGCGCTACATTAAAATGGGGCGTCGACGATCTGAGCATTATCGAGAAGTTGGCCCCCGGGCTCAAGCTGGTGGAAACCATCCGCCAGGCTGAGAATGAGGCTATGGCCAAGATGGTGACCAGTGCGAGATGGATATACTGGTTCTTGGGGTTTGTTCCATATGTTAAAAACATGGCGTGCAATTTTCGTTGTAAATTCTAATCAGAAGAAGGGAGGTAGCTATGTACGTAGTTCATCATATGGAGAACTACCGTGCCTCTGATATGCCCTTTTCCAATGTTCCTCTTTTGCACGCCTCATCAACGCAGGGTTTCAAACTGGACTCTGTTTTTATCATTATACAAATAGCTATCAATAACGTGCTAAATGGGTGCTTTGTTTCATTCTTCTGTTTTATTCAATGACACCACTCAGGCCCTGACTGCTATGTTTCCTCAACCGAGCCCTCTCACGCGGTATTTCAGCATTCCCATTATCTGCCGGTGTCGTTCCCACCACACCTGGCGCTGGCCTCCCCGTTGCCTTACCAATCAGCCCACTGAGTCGACCGCCGCCTCCCAGTGTCTTGCGGGCGGAATTCGGGTTGAGTGGCACCGGCTCCGCGGCTGCCGGTGGCTGCTGTCCATTGGCAGGCGGCACTGGCGACGACCACGCTGATGAGCTCGTCACGTTGTTACCCGTGCTGTTGCTGCCGCGGGCCGACTCTCGTGATGAGAGAGACTGTGCGGCCCCGGCGTCGTGGCAGTACTCTTCCCCACCTTCGCCGAGTGGCTGCAGGCCGTCATACTCCCTATGGTGGTAGAATTCTCGGTTGGATCGTTCGTAGCGGCCCGCGTCGAGCGCTTGCTGGTCCTTCTCGGTCACGGCTCGTCGACCAAAGTGTCGGTCCACGGAAGAGTTCACAGTTCCTCGCAGAATTTCCCCTGCACCCTATCTATGGTTAGTTGACGTTTGCTCTCAGAGGGGCCTGAAACTATAGTGAAACAACTTACATGGATCCCCGCTGCTGCTGACTTGATGTTTCCAAAAGTGTGGTGATTTTGATGCTGGGCCTCCGTGTCGTTTTCGAGCCGAGGAACTGGCTTTCGCTTGGTTCTATTTTGCTGCTGGTTTGGGGTAGGCCGGCCATTATCTGGTGGTCGCGACCATATTGGATCGCGAGGCGGGATGATCCGGTGTCCAGGCGTTTCAGAGCTCCGCCGTTGCGGCAGTCTATCGTCAGTTGAGGCCGCCACTGGTCCTTGGCTTATGATTGCTTGTCTAACCGGCTGCCTGGGCTCCTCCACAGTTACTGACGATCCATTAGCATCGGTGACAGTAGTTGTTGTCGTAGTGGTTGTGGTTGTAGTCGTAATTGACTGGCCCGTAGTGGGGTTTATCGTCGTTTCTTTTTTCAGAGTTGGACCAGAATGTGAGTGTGCTTCTGGAGGCACTGTTAAGTTGTTTTGCTGACTTCGCTGGGAAGCTGTGGAGGTTGCACCATTCGAAGTGCCCTCTGTGTTCACAGAAGAACCATTCTCGATGCCGCCAAGGGATGATGAGTTACCCCCAGAGCCATCTGCAGTCTCTGGTTCGAGGGATGTTTCATTTATTCCTTCATTACTGGAAGGTTTCTCTTTGGAAAATATCTTCCACCGAGGTTGTTGCTGTTTAAAATGCATGTTCGAGGGCTTAAACACCCGATTTGATGGTATAGGCACAATGAGATAATACTGGTGAGTTCAGGGCTCCTTCTTAGCACGCCGTCGTGACACTTGATATCATTGTTCTGTCACAGCAATGCAAACGTAAAGCTTGATTGATGAAATTAGTAGTCACTGCAATCGCGCCGGATGTCGCTTCTGGACAAAGTTGATGTAATTGAATCAGGGTTTAATGTGATGGGATGCCTTCTCCATGACGGAGCTATGAGGTCACAATGCTGGCTGCTTGTCCAGTGAGATGACGTTCTGCTGATAGGCAGTTTTGCCGATCCCCCGCGACTGGAGCGTTGAGCGTGCAGTGTTGAGGCGTCTAATCAGCTCACGATTTCTGAGTTTGACCATGCAGCCCCTACCCGATTATCATTAAAACCGGGAATTTCCATCTTTGACACTGACACAATGAGCGTGCAAGAAGTAGCGAGCGAGTAGGTCCCTCGATTGTCAAGCCTAGCCAGTGATGACTTCTGCGGCCGGTTCTCGGTGCGCGTTACTACACCCCAATACACCCTGACGGTGCAAGCGCTGTACTTGATGCACCGTAATTGCCCATGGGCTGGGTGTCAGTCTCTCCGTAGCCTTAACTTAGCTCTCAATCTCGCCGGCTTTTACATATTGAAGACGGGCAGGGACGTGCAGCCATTAATAAGTGGAATTGGTTAGTCAGCCCAGGTTCGCTTTACGCCACATATAAGTCCAGTTACAGATGGGTAAAGGAACAAGAGTTTTCGGACTTTTTTATCATCATGAGGTGTATTTTGAGTTGAGCAGATCGAGCTTGATTTTTTTTTTCCTCAGAACTTTGATTATTTGAGTCTTTTATGACCTGATTTTGTGATTTCATACATTGGTTTTACACACATACACTTTAAGTTTTTCAGTCGGCTCAATTCATAGTACGCGTTCTCCCACAAAGATCTATGATCACGGCGGATTGATTCTCTACAGCGTTTATATTGGATCTTCTTTCTGTTTAGTTCATCAGATCTTTCCCCCTTTTCAATATACTGGAAAAGGTGTGACATATAGTTACTGATGCTTCATAACCGACATGTGTAACTTCCCCAACCGGTTTCTCTCTGTGTTCCAGTTCTTTAGGTGTACATTGCTTCTGCGGTTCCCAAAAAGTACTTCTCATAAATCCGAATTTAAAAGGGAAAGCTGCGACTAGGAAGGCTTTTCCTAAGCCACTAAGACTAAGTGAATTATAGATTTCAATATTTGACGGCGATGGGTGTGAAGTGCATCACTGCAATTAAAGAATGAAATACATACTTAATCCGATAATTTCGTTCATTGGAATAGAGCCGAGTCTATAGCTACACATTCTTCGTGCATGTAGGATTTTATGTGATCTTATCGTTATTCACTTCGATAAAAGTGTTGTAGGTAATTTCCATAGCATTTCGATTACTTGGCTCCACAATACCACAAATATGTGCCTCTATAGTAAGTAGTTACTCGACGACACAGCCTGATGTGCTAGCTTTCAATCGCTGACAATCTCAGTTTGAAGCGAATTTGTCTGGTTCAACAAGGTTAAGTTACGGTAAATTTTGAATCCGAGGTGCATATAATATGGTCCTAGGCGTTCCAACACAAGAAACAGAGTAATTGGCTTCGATTAAATGTCGCAAATGGTTCTATGCGTGGTGGTGGTGGTGGTCAACGCGTCAGTAGTTAACCTTCGGTCGCAGCGAACCAAACGGGGAAGCTGGTTATGGTAAGCAATCCGGAATACCCGTGTGATAAAATAGAGCGGCCATTGAGCCTCAGTGGCTCTGATGCAGAGATAAGCATTCGCTACGTATATTAAAAAATGCGGGAACCGCATGACGTTTTGTCAAAAGCGAGGACCGTCTTTTTAAATCACCGATAAAGCAAGTGAGGGGGAGATAACGAGATCATGAGAACGTCGTTTACGCTGGGGAGTGTGACAGCAAACATGTGGGCGTCACTGGGACTGGATCAAGCGGTCCCAAAATAGAAGGCATAGCTGCGCCAATCGTCGTGATCGCATATAGTGGCTCACCACTACTACGGAGGCGATGTCCCCCTAAATGACTGTGGTCGGCCACGCTCGGTAGAGGGTTTGGGGGTTTCTCCACAGCTTAAATGTGGCCTGATTGGTGCGCCAGGCAAACCACCTCCCTCTTTGGGCCCCCGCTCGCGCAAGATGCTCTATAGCACCGGCATGCTATAGCGAGCCACTTTCGCTTATATCAATCTGGCTCCCGTTCCTCGACGCAACTTCCGGCTGGCCGCCGCCTGTGTCCGTGTTCCCACCAGACCAAGCGCCTGTCGAAGGCTTCCGCTGCTCGGAAATGAGATGAGGTCCTTGCGTCAAACATCGATACGACCTCTGATCTGATTTCATGGATAACCTGTGGAATGACGGACGGTTCGGAGGCATCGCAGATATAGTCTGCTGGGTTATTTTTGGCGTTACCGCAGGTGAGTTTTCGTCGCTGATCATCGTCCTCCCCGCGCTCCATCTCGTCCCTAGCGCAATTTTGTGATAAGAGAAAGGTAGAGCGATGCGACGACAACCTTAATCACAATACTAACGATAGCTATTTCTGGTCCTGATCCACAGTCATTGTATCCCTCCGTATATACTGTCGCTTGCGAACGGGCACCAAGTTCTTCGGTGCGCTAGGCCTGGATGACCTCGCGACCGTCTTCTGCTTGATGATTATTCTGGCAGAATGTGTTCTCATAACCATCGCCGCTCGTTGGGGCTTGGGCAAGCATTTCGACTCGCTAAGTCCGGTGCAACAGGTCCAAGCAATGAAGTACAACGCGATAATAGATGCTGTCATCATATGGGGGTTCTCAACGCCAAAGTTCGCCATCATTTTTCTACTAAAGCGACTCCTTGACCACGGGATCAAGACCACCATCTTTTTCTGGACACTTGCGCTTATTGGCCAAATTACCATTTTGGTCACATCCATCTGGGTCTTTAAGCAGTGTGACCCAGTTGACTATCAGTGGCAGCAGTACAGTGGTGAATCAGATGTTACAGGAACGTGTGCACCTGTGAGCATTTTAACAGGAATCGGATACTTCGGCTCATCCTACTCTGCCTTCCTTGACGTTTTCTTTGCACTTTATCCAGTTCCATTTATCATGAAACTACGCATGCCTGTCAGGGTCAGGATTACAATCTCGGCATGTCTGAGCTTGGGCGCTGTGGCTTCCATCATATCTATCTATAAACTGACTATCATGGGTGCTGCGTTTGCGATCATGGGCGATGATCCCACCTGTAAGCCTTTCTAATGAGCTTTTCTTTCACATATCTTCTTGTAAGGAAAACTAACTCTGTTTCGGCCTAGTTCCGATTCCATATCTCAACACCTTAGGGCTTTCTGAAGCCTGTATTTTGATTGTCTGTGGTTCCTTGCCCGCTCTTGGGCCGCTCTTCCGCGCAGCTTCGAGGAAGATGACAGGTGATCGTCGAAGTGCCAGTAACTCGCATCGAACCTACTTTACGGAGGATAGCCATGGAAGCCAGACTAGGAACCGCTGGACGAGGATCAACGATAAGAACAATGTTGGCCATGAGACTGTCATCAACGGCGCTGCCGCAAGTCACGATCATATCCCATTGGTTTACATGCGCATGGAGGAGGCGGACGAACAAGGTGTTAGATGAGCCTTCATTTTGGACTTGATACCCAATATTCTTTGCAACAATAGCGTGTTTGATTTTATGAGATAATGATATTGGATATGACTTAAGCCTCCACAAGCGCAAAACAGGCCTAACACGGCACACTCCTTCGAATTCGGACCAACTTATCTTCCTCAGTATGGTCTTGAATGAACGAAAATATTCTCGTACTCAGCCTCCCACAAGAACACACTAAGCATCAAGAAAGATCGGAGTTATGGTCTTAATGCACATCGACCCTGGCGGTCGAATATAGACATATTGTGTATTAGATCGCAACAAACCCTTCCAAGGTGGCCTTAGCTGAGCAGTAAGCCGGCCAATGGGCGAGGTTAGAAGACTCGATACGCCTCAGCGGCATGCCAGGATACTCTTCAGCGGGGGACACAACATTATGGAGACTAGTGGACCCTCTCTAAGAGGCACCTATGTATCTATATTCTAATCGACAGGCAGGAGTGGAGCAATAGTCAGGCATACGAAATACGGCTAGAGAGACTAATGCAAACAGTGCGGCAATTAACTGTGGACAATTCATGAGAAATCTCAGCATGATCAACCCCAAACATGATCCTACCACGTATTCCCTCACTTCGGAGGAATGACTCCCCTCCGATAAACGACTATTATCTCCTCCATTCTGCTCCATCTTCGCCGACTACAACACCATGCCCACCACCTTGGCTAACGCCTTTCTGCCGCATATAATAAGACCACTTTATGCTAATACATGAACTCACATACGGCCACTGCTCGGCCGCGATAAAACTCCGATCACTGCTCTGCGAACTCAATGAGTTTACCGGTGCCAATAAATAATTAGAAATCGCACGTCTGGTTCACCACAAAGCTACATTTTAATAACAACTTCTATATTGGCAAATTCGTACCTTTTGCCCCCGTGAGATTTATCATTAGCATTGGTCCGTCGACCACTAGTAGCACGCCTATTACACTCCAAGTCTTTGCATTCAACAAAGTCGACTGGGTAAAATTGGGTCCACGGTGATGACTCTCTTTAGGCAATTTCCCTTTGGCTCCAAAATAGGAAACTTCCCTTTTTGGGCCAAGGTGACACCCAATGATCACCTTCTCGCCTTCCCCGCGTTTCTCCACACTTTTAAGATGGCTGGCTTGGAAAAATCTGGAGAAGCATCTAATAGCAAGTTATTAACGTTAAGTGTGATGGAAAACCAACACCCTTTGCCTTTCTTATCAAGACTGGTATGGGCCATAGGCTTGAAGATTGTGTATTTATTACGTGATCAAGGATAACCTTTCTTACTTATTCACAATATTCTAAATTGAACTTATGTGGCTTACAGTTAAGGACAATTAAGGCTGTGACTAGGTAGAGTTACATAATTGAGTTGTGCATGTGATTTGAGAATCATGTTAGCATTCGATTAAGAAATCAAAGTTTTCAAGTATAGTCGTCACAATGTCAATTTCACATTGGAAAGGTCTGCTATAAATACTTCTAGCCCATGCGGTATTCAACTCCAACTAACTACTTCTCAATGCTTTCGTTGAGCAGGCCAGCAATTGACATGCTTGTGGCCGTATCCGAAGGGTTCCAACCCCAAACCTCCTTCAGTTGCACTTGACTAAGTGAAAATCAGTTTGACGTGCAAAGAAAGGCCAAAGAGGGGGGTAAACATACGCAGCATCCGTTGGCCAGGCCATTTGCTCAGTCTTAACCAACACGGCATAGAGAGCTTCCTGTTCCTCTTTTTCCGTGAACCGATCACCAGCCATTGCGATCGATATACTAGCATTACTACGAAGCTGGGTTAGGAAGTCTTCCCAGATTCATCGTCTATAAAAACCACTGTAGCTACACATAGCTGGGTGCCGTTTGCGGATTTGCCTGGAGTAGCATCAGCATGGGGCTAGAATCTCAGGCTACATGCGAAGTGCTCACCTCAGCAATGCCGCAAATCATGCGGACGGTTTGTTTAATCTCTTCGTTAGCATTGTTCAGGGTACGCTTACGAGCAGTTCCCAAGCGAGGCGTCCTCGGGTCATGAGCCTGGAGGATCAGCCGCGCAAGATAATAATGCTGCATCCCGATGATAGCAGGGTCGAAAAGGTAGACCTCACTTGGCAGGAGAGTACAGGGACATTTGTTTCCATTGCTGGGAATGCTTTGCGACACCGCCCGGAAGTACCATGGTCGTTCCTGCAGCCATTGGTCGAGGTAGCCGCTGAGGTCAGTCCATCTACTCAAGGACTGGTCCTCATCGCCGAAACAGTATTGAATACATGCAGCGCAGTGGAGGATGACTCGGTTCGCGTAGGTGGATTCTGAATCTTCCACCTCAAGCAGCGTCACAATCTTCTTTACTAGCAAGTTCGGGTGGGCTGGTCGTGAATGTATCAACGCCATGAATATCTCCTGGCGGAGAGCTATCCAGAATGTAGCGAGCCTCAGGCTAGTGAAGTCACATGTATGCTCCTGTGCTGCCAATAACACGCGCGTTCCAATAAGGTGCGACTGCGGGCCCAGAATAGAGAATGGTATGTCCACCTCCTCCATATATCGCAATATCACTATTGTGGCGAGCAGGTTCTCATCCACCACTGTAGCCGCACTTGCTAGAGCGGGGATTAACGTGCGCAGGCAGTCCTCGTAGTATTTATCCACCACGACCGCATCCACCAAACCCACCCGGCACAGTCTCTTGGCGCTGGCAGCGAGAATGGCGTTGAGCAGTGGCGCGCACCGTGGGGCACGCAGAGGTAACACTCGAGAGAAATGACGTTTCATTGTCGCACATGTCGAAGAGAACAGCTATGTCCCGCACATAATGCTGGAAGAGGAATACTTCTTGGTCATCTCGGAGCGGCCAACGTGGCTTTTCGAGGTAGATACCCGCTAGTATCGCTTCATCGGCAGGGTCCTTATCGACCAGGACTTTCTCGCCGACACCGAATACGGTTGGCTCAAAGGGTGTGAAATCCAATGTATGATTTGAATCGAGAAGACTCCCGGCTCCGAGCAGCAGCTGCAACCCAATATTGTCAAGGTCGCTCGGGGATGCCGTGGAAATGGTGTTTGGACAATTGTAGCCATTGCTGCTCACGGACGTCTGTGAAAGGAGAAGAGCGACTTCTTCATCCGCACTCAAACTGGTCGCCGGGCCCATAGAGGAAACTGAACTTAAAGTACGTCTTTTCCGGGGGCGTCTTTCGTGACTGAACTGAGACGGGCCGCTAGAAGGGTTGATTGGCGGAACAGAGTGAGACTCTGACGCCGGGGAAGAACTAATGGCATCTTCCGTGATCGTGCAGCTGGTGGGGAGGGAAGCAGAGTTGCTATTGACTTGTCCAGTCAATCCGTGCTCTTCAGATTCGTGAGTGTTGACAACTTCTTGTGTCTCATCGACCAAACTCCAAGATCTGGCAGACGATACCAACGGTTGGTTTTTGTCGAACTTATACTCGCGTTTATTGACTGCAGGTTGCCTTGATTTCATGCTGCACCGGATCCATCAGTCCGGAGCGTCATTGGAAATTTATCCGCCATGAAGGCGCGATGCATGAAGCGTCCAAGCAGTTTGGACACTGGTTGAATTTGGAGTTGCTTCAGAGTGCACAATACTAACCTAGGGTTCAACGTATGTCGAAATCGGACATTGAAACCACGATTGCAGGTTATGCCCGATTTCTGGCATCTTGAACATGCCGGCTGATTGTTGTCGCCTATCCATCGGGTGACATGAGCACGTTAATCGTTAAAACTCAACCTTAGAGGAGACGGGTTGGGAAATGGGATCATTGCCACTTACACTTGAGATGCCTGACAACGCATATAATTTTCTGTTAAAACTCAATCCCATCGCAGAAACTGAACACAGAAATTATGTCTGAGTGAATGCAGACTAGATCTCACCTTAGACGACATGTCTATGCTGATTGTTAGCCTCGTATATCCCAACCATGCCAGGGCAACCCAGGATGGAAAACTCACATGGCAAGGAGTCTTTACAGGACCCCCCTTGCCGGTGTCCGCGTTATCGGCAGATGCCGTTGCTGACATGGCTCTGATAATCGGAGCCGCTCGCGTCTATACCTAATTTCGTCAATCGTCCGTGATATTCTCTTCTTGCTTACTGGGACAGTGATTGTTCATTCCGATGAGGAAACCCTGCGCTGAGACTCATCTAGAGTGGGAAGTGGCCCAAAACGGCAATTACCCTTTTCAGCTACCCCGGAGTTTGCCACTAGGGAAAAAAGGTCTGGGGAAACAAAACGTGGGGTATCGAGCAAATCCAAGATCGGATAGAAGTAAACGACGAAGGCAGCAGCTGTGAACCACTCACCAACTCTCGCACAACTTGCCGAGATCTTGTGGGGAGAGATAAACAATGTCTCAAGCAAGGTGATACTAGCAAATGGGAAAATGATGATTTGACACCAGATTGTAACCTGGTGCTATGGGGCCAGAGTTGCCCTTTTCAATCAAAATGGGCAACTCTCTGACCTGGCGAGCTGGCGCAGAGATTGCCCAGGCGAGTGGTTGCAAAAACGAGAGATCATTAGTGCAGATATCCCGCACTGCATATACAAAGCCAGTCAGCCGTAAACCGTTAGGCCAATCACGACCCCGCAGATGGTTACGAGAGACACCCGTGGATCTGGGCGGGTTCTAGCTAAGCCGGGCGAGGCCTCGTGGCGATTAGCTTCGGCCCAGTTATCGGTGATCCACATGGTCATCAGGGCTCTCCTCCCCATATAACAGCTATGGCTCTTCGGCAGTTGAGGTGGAACGCCCCCCTGGATTTGCTGCCAGGGTGCGACTGCGTGTAAGCAAATTAGATACGCAGATACGCAGATATTGCCTCATTGCATTGTCTGGGGAAGGCTCCACCGACTCCGCTTCGCCTTGCCGAGTAACGAACGAACGTGCAGGTACACATCATCGCGCATTGCTTTCTTTTTCTGCGTATAGCACGTGTGAGCACGATTTAGGCTCTGGTCAAGACCGTGGCAACAATGACCTGAGATGACTTGATGTTGGCGAACAGCTACTGACTCTCCCAAGAGAATCTGGGCCAAAGAGAGCCAAAAGTATTATGAATTCTACACATGGCCCTCACTTTCTCAGCTCTATTACAAGACCAAAAATCAGATGATCTATTAAACCCTCTGTTTCTTGACTTATTCATCGCTACTTCCTGCTCTAAACAGCAACTGATTTTGTTTATAAACTCCTCAATCACTCACTAAGATGTCGAACTTGAGTTCCAAGAATGATCTCAAGACCAACTTCAACTCCACCCCAGACGACGTGAAGTCAGTGGTTCAGCACCTCGAATCAGTCAACCAGGCCAGTGGCTCAGTCCCGTTCTATATCGAAGATCTGGACAGTATTGAACTCACCAAGACCGGCTACTACCCATGGCTGGTCTCCATTACCGCTGCCGTTGGCGGCATGCTATTCGGCTACGACACAGGCATTATTGCTGCAGTCCTACAGTACATTGATCAGGACCTAGTTATTGTGCTCAGTTCATCTGATAAAGAGCTCATTACTTCCATTACCTCGGGTGGGGCTTTCTACGGCGCCGTCTTCGCCGGTCTTACAACCGATCGCTATGGACGCAAAGTCGCCATCTACGTCGGATGTGTGCTTTTCATCATCGGTGCTATTCTGCAAGCAGCTGCCTTCTCCCTCGCCCAGATGACGGTGGGCCGATTGGTGGTTGGCTTTGGCGTCGGATCCGCCGCCATGGTTGTACCTTTGTATATTGCTGAGGTCTCCCCCGCCAAGTATCGAGGCCGGATGATCGGGTTAGATAATATGAGTATCACTGGCGGTCAGCTTATAAGCTACGGGGTGGGAGCTGGCTTCGCGCATACCCGAGGTGGCTGGCGATATATGGTAGGCGGTGGTGTCATTCCCGCCGTTCTCCTCGCAATCATGCTCATCTTTTGTCCCGAGTCGCTGCGACAGCTCATCCTGCACGGCGAGCTTGAAGAAGCTACTCGTGTTATCCGTCGCATTTTCCCTAACGCTTCTGAACAAGACGTCGATAATAACATCCGCCACATTACGTTTTATGTCGAGCAGGCTAAGCAGATCAACATGGGTAAATCAAATTGGTGGGTCATCAAGCAGCTCTATATCGTGCCGAGCAACCTGCGGGCTCTCATATCGGCTTGTGGCCTCATGGCTATCTCACAGCTATCGGGCTTCCACTCGCTCATGTACTATTCTCCTCTGATCTTTTCACTGGTAAGTCGTCCTAGATATTTTCCTTTTCTCACCCCTTGCACAAATATGACGGCTACTAATGTTTTCTTCCCCTGTAGTTGGTTTTGATAACCCGGTCGCGGTCGGAACTATCATTGCTGGCGTCAACTTCTTCTTTACATTTGTCAACCTCATCCTTGTTGATCGTGTAGGGCGCCGCCGCATACTTCTCTGCACTGTTCAGTTCATGGGGGTTTTCTTGATTATCGCAGCAATCGCTTTCATTTATATTCCGATCAAGCCCGACCTCAACATCAAGACAGGTACTGTGGTGGGCTGGCCAGCAAACTTGGTGCTTGCCAGCGTGATACTCTTCGTATCTGTCTATTCTTCTGGCATCGGAAATACTGCTTGGCTTGGTAGTGAGCTCTTCCCGATCTCGGTACGAGCTGCCGGCACCATGATGCTCACTATGACATGCTGGGGCTCCAACATCATCGTGGCCTCGACCTTCCTTACTCAAATGGAGAACACTACCCCTTCTGGAACCTTCGGCTTCTACGCAGGAATTTGTATTATTGGCTGGTTCTGCATCTATTTTTGCTATCCCGAGGTCAAAGGAATAACCCTTGAGGATATTAGCAAGATCTTCCAGCATGGCTTTGGTGTAAAGCGTGCGCGCGAAATTCAGAAGCAGATGCACAGTAAGAACAAGGCTAACTTAACGAACACCGCAACTGAGGTCAAAGTTTGAAGTAGTAATGGGACGAGTTCCCTTCGCTGGGCAGAGAAACAAGCTCCTCCCTACCTTTGCTGATCAGGGAATTTTCTCATGTTGCGTTCAGATATGAACTATCAATAGAAAAAGGAATATACCAGGTTTGATCAGTACGCTTCAAATTTGAAGCAATCTACAAATATTGCTGTAGGACGCTAAAGGGGTCACTGTCAATGGAAACATGTCAAGTCCCAGCTGCTTAGATTGACCAGTTCGATGAAACCCCAAGGATTCGTACGTATCACTTCAACGTGAAAGTGTACGGAAGCACCCGGCGTGCATTTTGTAGACGCTTTTCAAAATCCAACCATACGAAGCAAGTAAGAGAGGCGGCAAACAGACTGACTGATTGGTGATGAGTTTTGTGGGGAAATGGCCACCCCAGTTCAAGAGTACAGCAAAATGATGCCGGGATTTGTGGGTAGTCTCGGGTGGCATTTCACGCGGTAGTTGTGGGTCCGATGCTCGCAAGGGTTCGCTAATTTTCTCAAGTGTCGGAATCGATGAGCTGACTAACCTTCTGTCAGTCCGACCTCTCAATATTCCCTCTCGCCGAATCACCACGATGTCAGTTATACCTATTGAATTACGCCCAATAGCAGCAGAGGAGGTAGTTCACTTACGTCATGCTGTCCTATGGCCAGGCCTACCCTTAGATAAGCAGCTCATGCCGTTGGACACTCTTCCCACGACGCGTCATTTTGGAGCATTTATTACGAGACCCGTTGATGAGCCAGCATCACCCACTAAAGGCTCTAGCGAAATATCTACTTTCAACAAAATATTAGAGTCTGTGAGCGACCAGTACCTACCTCAGTCAGGCGCCAGCCAACGGCCTGTTGGAGTGATGACGCTGTCCCTCGAATCTTTCGCTATCCCTGACCAGCTACCAGACCACATGAGGGCTGTTGGTATCGAGGTACAGCTGCACAAGTTTGCGGTCATGGAGAGTCTTCAGGGACTTGGCATTGGCGGGCAAATGCTACGAGAGGCTTGCAGCATTCTTCCCACCATCCACCGCACAGTCCCAAACTCGGCAAGCGCTTCAATCGGGGAGTTACAAGCCAACAGCTATTCGTTGCCAATTCTTTTGCACTTTGACGCGCGAGCCTCCCAACAGCATGTATATAGACATTGGGGATTTTCCGTATTGAGCGATGCCATATTTACCAAAAGAGGTCCCAGTGGGAGTGGGAGCCCCGTGCAATACGTCAAAATGGGTCGGCTGCTGCCTTGAAGCGGTCATGTGGAGGTATGTAAGTGAGGTTTATATGAAACGTACAGTAAATATTATTAGAGAAGCTTTGATAATCGTTCTTAGTACTTGGTGGTCCCCAACAAGTAGAAATAGCCATGAGGTTCACTAAAATCAAGATTTAATGGTAGCTGGAGCCCTCTTTCTTATCTCTTCTTGGTATCGCCGCTCGGAGATGGGTCTGCGCAGTGCACTCCTGTTTTCAGCCACCCAGCTTGGCAGCGCTTTCTCCGACCTAATAGGAGCAGGCATCACATATGGACTTGAAGGGGCCCGCGGTCTGGAAGTATGGCGGTGTCCTTTTTTTATTGAAGGCTCCATCACTATCTTCATTGCTATATACTCTGTTAAAGTCCTACCGGATTCGTCCTCAACTCAAACCACAACCGGGCTCACGCCCACTCAGCGCACAGTGGTTGAGTGGCGCTTGATATAAGACGCCATCCAGATCGAAAAGCGAGGCACAGGTCGAGATTACAAGTTTAAGCGAGGAGCAGACGGAATGCTTTCCGTTACATCACCTAAGGAGCTTCTATAAATATATGTAGCTGTATGGTTTTCTACATTAGCAATATATATACAGTCCGTGTTTACGGTTGTTAACCTTTTATTCTCAACACTGCACTTGTTATAGCTCAGGATCAATTCTGTCAAGTTGATTAAAACACTGTGTGAACAATCCTTCTTTCCCCTGTGTTCTGGCTCCTTTATCCGCTATTGATGAACCAATCCAGGATAATAGTCCCTGCAACGTCCCTGAAATGATTGAACTAGACACAATAGCTGTTCTAGTTTTTAAGCCAACATTCCCTGTATCGCCCCATTCAGTTGAAGTCGCGTGTCCCTTAGTAGTGCGGCCATCATCCTTCTGTTCGTTTACAATACGACGGCCAATTATTTTACTCAACTAACAAAAGATTAGTGTTAGTTTCCCCATTGTAAAACTGCGGGTGAACAATGTTCGCTTTCTAGGAAGTCCGATCAGCCTTATTGCTTTCACAGAAATACTTGACGATATCTGGCACATTAAGATTAAAAAAAAGCATGGCGGCACAAAATACGACGCCATTAAAAAAAATAAAAAGCAACATACAACACCAAGGATTCGCTGGTGGTCACCCACCCAACTACTAATTCGGCTCTCTGCAGTTTATCTAGGGGGGAGCGGACGGGACCCCGAGTTCTCTACAGGATATGGTCGTATGTGATGGTTTCTCCCCGTGAATAAATTTATATCAGGTCCAGTTGGAGGATGGAAACAAAGCCTCTAGGCCTGGCCGTACCGTACAGCCCTAATGAATTGTATTAGATTATTACTATGGTGTTATGAATTAGCGTCCATGACAATGGTGTATTCTCCACATACTTGCAGTGGATCAGCATAACCTTATTTATTTGGATCTTGGCTCTGTACCGCTCCATGAACCGTTCAATATCACCCATCAAACATCGGGATCCACGTGATGCTCCACGAGATAGGGCGTCACGTCAGCGACACAATCTAAAGCCCAGCGAATATTGTCAATACAGTATTCAACGTGCCCTTTCACTTTCTCTGGATTCTGATTTAAAAGTTGTTATTTATACATATCGTAGTCACCTCTAAATGCACACTGCATCAACAAATGCTGGTAAGAGTATATTAATATAGCAATGAGCTTTACATGTGCTGTTTTTGGTTCAAAGTCATACCAAGCAGTGGAGCCTGGGAAACCATTCAAAATATGTCTTCAATTGACCAGAAAAGCGCGGAGTCTTATCACTATGCCGCACATAGTGGGTTTTGTCATTCTTGTTCAGCAGATCCAATTTGTCATCAGCGATGGCAGGAGCACCATCTTTAAGAGTCATGAGTATTAAAAGAAGACTTTTAGTATCAACGCGACTCAAAATTCCATAATTCATTCTAAGCGTTACCTGCTTCTAGACCGAGGCCTCCCGTAAATGCCGACTGTTTCGTAGGGTCCGGAGTCGTGTCTTGAAGGCCAGTCACATCGACTAATGATGACTGCTCAGGCGGCTTCGTTTCGAGATCTAGCAGCCGGTTACTAAACAAGTATTAGGGAGGAAGAGTTTATTTGTATTATCCTATCGTGATTACATTGCCTTTGACAGCCATTGTTACTACGGGTGTGTAAGGGCCTAGGGCTTTTCTGGTTACCCAATTATGAAAGAAAATAAAAATAGTGTATCCACTTTGGCGAACGCCTCATTAATAACAATTACGTGACTCGGTTCCAAACCAAGAGAAGGCGCAGTGGCAGAGTGGTCTAATGCGCAAGACTAGAATTATCAGCTATCTTGTTCCTTCGGGAGCGTCTGTTCGAATCAGGCCTGCGTCGAATTCTTTTTAATTTTTGTGTACCTTTTCCATAAGCTATTGATGGTCGCGTCTTCTGCCTCTTTTTTATGTTGTGGTGCAGGGTTCAGTCTTCTCAACGCGTCCCTGAATTTCATATGCCAAGAAATCTGCAGCCACCCTACCAGAAAGTATTTGTGATGCAGTAGATGCAATATTACGGAGTCTCCGTGTTTGCAAGCGTCCTGGTACTACTCTGCCGTCTTAGGAAAGAACTCCGATTGGCGCAGATATTCGTCTGCAAGTGCCGGGACTTTTCAACATCGTCTAAATGTGCAATGGATCGCTTACACAACCCCTAGCAGTTCAGACCATTGGGTTACTTCGAACCCCTCAATGGCATGTCCAAATGAGGCACAGCCAGGTCATTTAGCGCTGGTGCTGGCTGACGGCTGTCGGATGCCATATTGACTTTGCACGCAGAGTGATGGAACCGAATGGTAAAATCAAGTGGTTCAATAGTACGGATTCCACGTATTGCCAAGATACAGATTACATACGCTTAATCCCTGGTACGTTGCCTCCGGTGGCACCTCCAAGGTAACCACAATTATGTATATTATACATCCCATCTCCAACAAAACTATCACGCGTTGAACATGTGCATCATTGTCTTTCATGTGGAAGCATCTGTCGGAGTCAATTCTCCCCGCAAATAATCCTTTACTGTATTGAATTGCGGCTTGATAGTGGACTTCGCGGCACTGTCTAATCTCCAAAATGAAACCAGTTACGCTCAACACAACTCTCGCGCTCATTTTCGCCCTTGCTTTGGAAGTTAATAGCACTGTAATCAGTAAGATTTCTAGAACCAGGCGATTATTCATTGATCTTTTGTGGTGAGCATTGCTGACCACTTCGTTGTTTAACTTGCACAGGTAAACGGGCAGCGGCTGAGGAGGTCTCCACAGATAGTGCTGCATCTGGCGTCAAGTATTTCCCGTATGAGGCTATCCAACTTACAGCTGCAGTCATTGCAGGCTTGGAAAGTCTCGATGAAGACAACACGGATGCCTTCAGCTTTGGGGACTCGACATTCAGCCGCAAGTCTGGCAATAGCTCCAACCTCGGATGCAAATCTCTACCTGGGGACTCCTCGTGGCCGTCGAGTAGTGCGTGGCTCGACTTGAACCATTTACTTGATGGTACTTTATTGGAAGGTGTGCCTTCTGCCGCAGTGTGCTACCAGGACTGGCCACAGTACGATCAGTCAAAGTGCGATGAGGTGACTACGTCGTGGACCAATTCTTTCTGGCAGTAAGACTTTAGGACATTTCCTGTTCTAGAGCCAAAATTGCTAATACCATGCTAAAGAGCAGACGAGGCTACTGGTATCGACTGGCCAGTCTTTGAAGGTGTCACCTGCGTACCGCCATCATTTGCACCACCAAACACAACATGTACACTGGGTGGCCTGCCATCGTACATCGTCAATGTCACTAATGGTAATAATGGAACCATTCCCCAATTCTCTGGACAGATCAACTAATGGTGCCATAGTCGCACAAATTCAACTTGCCATTAACTTCGCTCGTAATCGCAACATCCGCCTAGTTGTGAAGAACACCGGTCATGATTTTGTAGCGAAATCCACCGGTGCCGGATCTCTTTCCATTTGGACACATAATCTACGAGATATAGAATACTTGGGCGATGCCTACCAGAGCACAGCCGGCCACATAGGCCCAGCATTTAAAATCGGAGCGGGTGTGCTGACTGAGGATCTTTACAAAGCCGCAGAGGCTAAAGGTTTGCAAGTAGTTGGTGGAATCGTCCCGGTATGTTCTCACAACAGTGACATTCTTTAAACATCGATAAGATTATTCTGACATCCAAATCTGTACATAGTCAATTGGGATTGGAGGTGGGTATGTTGCGGGAGGTGGCCACTCACCCTTCATCTCCAAGTACGGCATGGGTGCAGATCAGGTTATCTCGGTGGAGGTAGTCCTTCCTAACGGTAGCTTCGTGTCAGCGGATGAAACTACCAACCCTGATCTGTTCTTCGCCCTTCGTGGTGGCGGTGGAAGTACTTGGGGAGTTGTAACATCTTTGGTCCTTCGGGCGTACCCTTCCACCCCTATCACCAAGGTGACGTATACCTTCGGCACTGGGGTGGACGTGGACACCTTTTGGGCCGGCCTGAATGCATTATTTTCTTACTTCCCTTCCTGGCCCAAGGCCGGACTCTATGCCTACTGGTCTATTACCTGCGCAAACACTACGTCGTGTGTGTTCGCAATGGCGCCGCAACTGGCTCCCGACTTGAACCAGTCGCAACTTCAGGATTTGCTGCAGCCATTCTTTTCCAACTTGACTGATTTGGGAATACCAGTTGACGACTTGGAATATGTGGAATATGATAATTTCCTGGATGCCTTTGAAGATACATTCCCTGAGAGCGACGTTACTGTCGGAACCTGGCTATTCCACACTGCCTCAAGGTTATTCCCTGAGTCAAACTGGCAAGATGAAGAGAAGTTCGCAACCCAGATGAATGCGATTCGAACTACTGCATTGTCTAGCGGTTTCTTGATTGGATATAACTACCAGCCTGCTGTGAACGCCGCTGTGAACCAGAAAAATGCCGTCAACCCAGCGTTCCGTGATTCGGTCTTATTCTTAATGTCTTCCGCTACATGGACTCAAAATGCTACGGCAGAAGATATTGCTACTGCTAACAAAGATCTTGTGGCTGCGCTACAACCGTGGCGAGATGCGAGTCCAGGCAGTGGAACCTATCTGAACGAGGCTGACATCAACGAACCAGATTGGCAGCAGGCATTCTATGGGGTAAACTATGCTTACCTCTATAAGCTCAAACAAGAATATGACCCATGGGGACTATTCTACGCTTCCACTGCTGTTGGTGCCGAGAATTGGTACATCACAGGACAACTTCCTTACTACCCTACTCAAAATGGACGCCTATGCCATACCTAAATGCTTATAAGAAACACTAGGTGCTGTGGCTATGCGAAGCATTCAAGAGCATCAAGCGTTTGAACAACATAATAACCCTCTGCTTGCCACCCATAAACAACATAGGACTGCCTAGGTCAAGAAATACTTTCTATACAAGGATTGAGAAATGATTCGAAAATTCGTTGATAATCTTTTCGGCGTTTAGACGAATTCGAATGGAATGATCGCTTGGAGGGGAGATTTTAGTGTTACTGATAAATATATATGAGAGTTTCAATAACTCAGCATTCACTGAAAAGTATTAAACTACGGAGAACGTAGCGGTGAAGTTACCAAGCCTTGAATAAATAACATCTTCTCTCTATTAAGACGGACTTACACCACCTCAGAGCCGCAGCCCTATTATTCAACGCTGACGTTGAACTGTAGACGGCTAGTACTTATACATTAGAATGTGAATATGATCAGGTTTAATAGTTGTTCTTAAGTAAGATCAGTAGCAGGGTTTTAACTTAGATTATCTCCATTTTATCTTTAGTGTTCTCGTTAATAGAAGGATGCTTCATAGCCGTCTACTTTACCTCAAACTTAACATTACTACAATGTAGCAATAAAAAATAATACTTATGTAGTACCCTAATTGATATCTTGTATAATTTCCACTATTACTTCGCAAAGAGCAGCCGTCGTGTCTACATGAAAAGAATGCCCACCTGTCGAAGAGGTATAAATGAACATGCCTCCTGATAAACGTATCTCGACTTGATACACTATCTAGCATGACTTATCTGTCCGGGTTTCCACAGCGACCGTCGCAATTTGTACCTGGAGAATACCCTTTTGGCTCTCGCCGTCTTCGGTGGGGTCTTCATGACCTTGGCTTGCACCACTGATATAATTCAGTCCTGAGTGTCTTTGAACCTCTACATTATCAAGCCCATATAGCGTATCATCGAATTTGGCAAACTTTCTTCTCTTTTGGTTGTGTTGGCCGAAGGTAATGATGGATTTGTGCATGTGATTGGAGTTGTCGGTACTCGAAGAACGCCGTCCTAGGAATTTCGGCGCAACATGGTTCAAGAATTTCTTCAAACTTGGAAGACTAGCACAGATTACCATAAGATATGCCTCAATAACTCTATAGATATATATTAACAATCGTTTCATGGTGATATAGTCTTTTTATTTTATAACAAGGGCCTCGATACTCACAGCTAGAAAGCCGTCGGGGCTGAACCCCAGGAAATGTCCTGGTCGCTGAGTTCTTGGATGATGACGTTCAACCTCATGATGGAAGTGAGAATGGTTCCAGTTAGAGGCGAGTAGAGGTCAGAAAACCCGGTATTTGATACAGGAATTTGTAAACTGGGGTTGGCTTACACAATACCGACCGCAAACATAGCTATCAACCCGACCTTTTGCTGCCAATGCATCTGCAATCCAACAACAATTGGAATAGGAAGCACAATCAAGTACACATCCAGTACCAAGCCCAAGATCGCAGTCGCCTTGTAGGATGCCGATCGATCGATGCAAGTCCCTGTAAGTAAAGGATCCCACGCCACTTCGAGGGGACGACACGGGAAAGTGGTAGCAAATGTGAGAGATATATTCGAACCGAGCGCTATGAAGACTCCGAACCAAGCCGCAATTTGATACACCCTCACCGGGCTTAATCGTGTGTAGAAAATCATGAGGCTCATCTTTGCGAATATGAGATAAAGCGGGTAGATGATTGGCATTGGATAGAAGTCTTTCATGTACTCGAGAAATTTACTCAACTCCATCTCGTATGCATGTGTCCCTATCGTTCCATTCGCTACGGTTCCTATCGGCTCCAATGAATAATAATTAGAAGTACTTTCTCGATCGAGTGAGTTTTTGTGAATGAGTGAGCAAGGGCGGATGGGTTCCACTTACGAAGTATCAACACATCTTCCAGAATTACCAATAACTATATTGTTTTATCTTTATTTAAACCAGAGCGACAGTTCCACATATCAGAAAATTCAGCCTCACCCAAGATATGAGCAACAAGACGTCTTCAGTCATGATTTTTTTGAGCACCCAAAAGTGAATGTAGCATCGTTGTGCAATGAAGAGTACAGATAGAGCACTAAATGCTCCCGATCCCCAATACAGTGCCGCAACATATTGTCGTTGTGGGTGTTCGAAATCTGGTATGTATCCAGCAGGAGGAGCAAACAGAGTGACTTGACCAAATGGATATGTATACAGAGGCACGGAGGGCGGCAGCTATCCAAGGTTGCTGGCGGTAAATCTGGTCGACTCAGGACCAAGACATGGCCAAGGTGGCGCTTGGATATGTATTCAATCACAGGTGGTCAAATTTAAAGAAATCATTCTCCTTAATGACAATGTTTTTAAGCGTGCCATCCACATTCCCAAACGAGCTACATTAAATGTTTGTCATTACAACATGTTTGTCGTTACAATGTGTTTTGATTGCAATTTCAGTCCAAGGATTTCTTCGTCAATTTACGGTTGAAGCCGCAGGATACAAGGATGACAGTGCATGTTACTCCAGTTCCTTACATACATACCATGTTCACATCATATTGGGCTTATTATTTTGCCCCATTGTCTGTCCAGAAATCATATACATCTTGCATATTTTACTATAGTCGAATCGGAGAGACATGTCTCTTAAAGATACATCAGCCAAGGCTGTGGAGGCGCTGAATCAAGCCGGGTTACGCGACCTTGTATCTCCTGCCGGGTCAGATCTGTATAATGAGCGCATTGCCGACTACTGGTCCCTCTCGGCACAGCTCAAGCCTTTCTGCATTTTGCACCCAAAGAGCACCGAGCAGGTGGTACTTGTTTTGGAAACGCCGCTCTCTGTCCCTGGTTGCCAATTCGCAATCAGAAGTGGCGACCATGTTGCTTGGGGTGCCAGCAATATCGACGGTGGTATTTGTGTAGATCTGGGTGTGCACTTGAACTCTGTCTCCGTCAGCGATGATAAAGCTATTGTTTCCATCCAGCCCGGTGCCCGCTGGAGGGATGTTTACAAACAGCTCGAGTCGACCGGTATCGCTGTTGCTGGTGGACGTACAGGCGGAGTTGGTGTTGCTGGACTGTTGACCGGTGGAGGGATTTCTGTGAGTCGCCAAACTTGTATCCCACATCGAACCGCGTAGAATAGGATTAACCGTCAACGCTGAAGTGGTCCTCGCCGATGGGCGAGTGATCAATGCGAAGGAGAAGGAGAACAGCGACCTTTGGCGATGTTTGAAGGGTTCCAGTGCTGGTAATTTCGGGATTGTGACGCGGTTAGACGTTAAAGCTTTCCCGTATGATGGCCTCTGGGCCGGAATGCTCGTGAGCGAAGCGTTTGCTGAGCGCACCGCCGATCACATTACGGCAATGAAGAACTATATTTACAACCTCAAGGACTGCCCAGATAGCTCGTACATCGTTCTCTGGAACTACGAGCCAACCATTTTAAGGATGTTGTCATCACCAGTTTCGCTGCCAATACCAAAGGGATAGAAAATCCTGCTGAGCTCGCGGAGTTGTGTAATATACCTTCAATCGTCAATGATATGAAGCAAACCAACTTATATGACTTTGCATGCGCAATGGAGCAACCGTATGGATATTAGTAAGTCCATGTATCATCCGAACACAGCGAGCTATTTTAACCCAGTTTATATAAAAAGTAACTTCTGGCATACCGCCACCTTTCTCAACGACGAACGTATAATGGCCAAGGCAGTTGAGGCGCACTTCAAGGCTGTAGAAAAATCAAAGCCGTGAGCAAGACTGGCCACTTCAGCTCCCTCTGTCTTTTCCAATCCCTGCCCAACTTCTACGGGAAGCTGGGCGATGAGCGCGGGGGCAATGTCATGGGCTTAGACCAGCACCTCAAGAGACGCAATGCCGTATTCATGCTGCTGTCTATCAACATTAGCGAAGAGGAGCTATGAGAGTACGGATTCCATGTGGCTCAGGATTATCTGACTAAGGTAGACAACTTCGCCAAGTCTGTTGATGGGTTCATTGATTGGACATATATCAACTACGCCGACAAATCCCAGAATCATCTGGCATCCCTTCAAGATCCGGACTTCATCAAAGCTACAGCATTAAAGTACGATCCTGAGGGTGTTTTCCAGAAGCTCACTCCGGGAGGGTTTAAAATTTCAAAGTGTTAGCTACTTTGGATCCCCAACCAGCATGACGGCCGATGTTTCCCATCACCATTCAAAAGTCACCTTTGCTAAACTGCTATAACTTTTCAAATAATCAAGTTATTAACTAACATATTTAAGTAATGTTTTATTGAAACTCAAACATAATGTCTTTATTAAATGAAAATGTTAGATTATGAACAATACAAAAGGCATCGTCCAAGCTAAACTTCTGGACACTTGAATAGCCGACCCTGAAATCCCAACGTAAGTAGGAAACAATGCTGGGTATATAGCGTTAGCAGGTGAGATTTTGGTCGTTGTCAGCCCCTCCGAACCCAAACAATTGCCTTGAGCACCGGAAATAAAGTTTGGGATACCGAATTTTTTAATATATCGATATAACTAATTGCCGTCCTGGCGTAATCTATATCGCAGTACAACTTTTTACCCTGACCCCATCTTTTTGTCCTAGTACTAGGTTAACCATTTCAACGGAGGCTAGGTATTTCGGCTCAGGTCCGGTGCAGGTTGAAGCGGCCATATTGGTCAGGAAATCGGCACCGGGGTTACTCTGACCGTATTTTCAGGTTGCCTGTGTTATTTCCGGGATCCCGATCTGGCATGGGATCGGCAGAAGCCCCCCAAATTCCCCCCACTGTCCCTGGGGCACGCGCTGTCAGTGGGTCTTGGTTTCGTAATTACGAAGCAGCAGTTTGAGAATCCTAACTTCGACGTCCAACATTTCAATCTGTTGTTGCCTTCCGCCATCAGAAACTCTCCATCCCAGTAAATTTGAAGCCCTTCTCGCTTGGTGCTGGGCCCATTCTGCATCAGAAGACCCATAGTTTCATTTCCCCCGAACGCTACCTTTTTACCTGGTACCGTTCTGCTCATCGTGTGTTCCGATTTAGACAGTGTACTTGTGTGCCCGCCCAAGGCCTGCCATGAGCATACGGCAGACTAAACAGATCCGACCGCCAAGGGACATAGTGCCCGGGCGGCCGCGCCCTCCCAACATCCGCTATGTCTATACCCTGACCGCTTTTGTCTGTCTAGGCGCGTTCCTTTTCGGGTGGAACCAAGGTGTCATGTCCATGATCATTGCTGACGACCGCTGGTTGCGGCTGATGCAGCCAGCCAATGACTGTTAGCTTTCCTTGACCCATCAGCGTCGTTATTGCTTTGGCACTATAAAGCCACGACGAGACAATCCAAATCCCATTTTTGCTAACCATGCTGCAGGGACTGTCGGCTTTGTTATTAGTATTTACAATATTGGCTGTGCGGTTGGCGCGATGACCGTTGGTTACCTCGCGGACGCGTACGGCCGTGAACGCACCCTGTCCCTAGCCAGCGTTGTATTCATCATCGGCGCTCTTTTGCAAGCCACATCCTATACAGTCACTCAGATCGTAAGTCTCTATGTTGAGTTCCTTATTCCCTTACATTATAAACAACATCATTGTGACATCAATCTTCGCAGACATTGGGCCGCCTGATCCTTGGCTTTGGCGTCGGGGCCTACTCCGCCGGAGTTCCGTTATACATCACTGAGATTGCACCGGCCGTGATCCGCGGGAGTATCGGAGGAATCAACCTCATGATTCTCTGCTTCGGTGAAATGATAGTATTTTTCGTAGTTTACGGATGCTTTTTTATTCACTCCGACAGCTGGTGGCGTTTCCCGCTGGCCATCCAAGTAGTGCCCGCAGTGATACTTGCTGTCGGCTGCTGGGGTTGGGTCCCTCCATCGCCACGTTGGCTTGTTGCCCAGGGGAGATACGAGTGCGCCCATGAGGTGCTTACAAGACTCCATGGCTCTGAAGTTGCAGAGCAAGAAATACGAGAAATCCGTGAATCCCTTGTAGCTAAGGAGATAGACACCCAAGGGGTTTGGGCTGACATGTTTCGAGGGCCTGTGCTTTGGATCACCTTCTTGGGCACCGCCATCCAGTTCTTGCAGCAGATAACGGGAACTAATTCCATATTTTACTAGTAGGTTTATATTTATACTTGCATTTCCCATTTCTCTCTTGGTAACGGCCTCATCCTCACTATCACTAACCTTTCGTTCACAGTGCTCCAACTCTTTTCAGGCGAGGAGGGTTAAGCCCTGAAGCCTCCAATCTAGCAACTGCTGGTATCGGTGTTGTTCTCTTCGTCGCCGCTTGGATCCCAGTCCTTTGGTTCGACAAGCTCGGCCGCAAGACTTGGCTGCAGATTGGGACCGTCGGCATGTTCGGAGCACTGATCGGTATCGCTATCCTGCTGCGGCACGCCGAAGGACACCCTGAAGACCCACGCAACAACGCTATAGTTGCCTTCCCTTATATGTTCTATATTTTCTTTAACCTTAGCTGGAGTTCTGGCTCTTGGACCTATGCGGCTGAAATATTTCCTCTATCTTTAAGGGTGGGTTTGAACCTACGTTACTCGCTTCACTGCAGAATGCTAACTTCCCGACCTTCAGGCTAAGGGCAATGCGCTATGCACGGCATCGCTGTGGATCTCCAACTTTATTGTCGCGCAGACTACACCACCCATCGCGAGTGCTATTGGTTGGGGCTTGTATGTATTATTGGCCATTTTCTGTGTGATAGCATTCTTCTTCGTGAGATATGCCCTAGGTACGTATTATAAAACCCTTCAGCGCCATAGTTGCCTCTCTAACTTTCTTTCTGTAGTGGAAACAAGAGGACGCACATTGGAAGAAATGGCGCATATATTTGGCCTGGAAGAGGATGAGATAACGCAGAATACCCAAGATTCTGAGCGGAATGGTAAGCATGCAATGTGATACCAACAGCTGCCAAGTTACATTTACTGAATATCTCAACAGAACTCCTACGACGCACCTCCGATGATGGACGACTATCGATTGACTCGGGTGATGACTAGACTGGTAGGATCCTTCCCTTTATGGCGCCTCCAGAGTTATAGGTAGATACAAGTGCAATGTCTAGTGGCTTCTTCTAATTCATGGAAGGTTTAAATCACGCAGCTGTCTACGTCTTGAGACTAGTCATTTCACGAATACGTCATGCTCTAGAAGCTTCACAACCATCTTGGAGAGCTTTATGTAGAATTATATTAGGCTTTCGGTTTAATAAGTAGTTAAAATTAAAACCCTCGGTGGGATTATAGCCTTTCAAATCAACAATAGTTCTGTTCTGTTCTGTCCTAGGCTCCTTCTATCCTCAAAAGTATGCCGTAGTCATATTATTGTCCCCAGACTGTGTCCAAACGATCTGACATGTACGCAATCGCTTCGGCACGGTACGTGTCTGGCTCAAGAAACGCTAGGTCGGTAGCATTAACATCAAAGACAATATTTTGCGGGTTATCAAGGGTGTACTGCGGCCAATACACCGAAGTAGCTGGATTCTCAGCATTAGCAAGTCGAACATAGAATTTGATGGTTCTAGCAAGAACATACCATTATTGTAATTGGGATCTAAATTTACCACGAAGCTCACCCACATCCTAGATATGATATTTGCCAAATCTGTGAATGTGTCGGGCTCCCCGGCAAACGGATTCACGGCCACAGCATTCTCATAGCCCAGGCCGTTCACGTTGTTGAACACGAAAGCAACTTCTTGGAAATGCGTCGAGCCGATGATGCTGGGCAGGCCGTTGACGACCACATCGAAGTGGTACGACCATGACGATACGTTGTAAGCAGCCCACGACTGCGAGGTGAGTCGCCTCCCAGCCTGCATGTACAAGTCGCCGCCGTACGCCGCGGATCGCTTCCATTGTAACCCGAAAGTAGGCACAAGCGATGGTGGGGGCCGGCCGTGAAGAGTAGCGGGGATGCCGATCTCAGGGATATCAGGGTACAGCGCTGCAAGGGTCTCAGCAGTCCTGTTATCGCTCACTCGGGTTTGCACCATCGCGAGAAACTGTTCCGTGGTGTTGATACCTGCGACCCCAAATGCCGTACCCTCGTCAAAGTTTGTGCCTATAAGGTACGGTACCTTCACAAATTCACCGCGTCGTATTTGTGTCGTGCCTGAGTTCAACAGGAAATCGCCGTCGATAGCCGGACGGTATTCAACACCGAGATCTGTGACGAGGGTGCTGTTGAAGATGTCGGATAGAGTCTGGGTGTCGACTGTACGCAGACATGACAGCGTGTCAGTCGCGCTTGAGCACCCTGTTGCGTTAACTACAGCATCATAAGCTGGCTGCCAGTTGGCCACGGTGGAGAAGTTAGACAAGCCCGTCGGAGCACCGCTCTCAGAGATGGCGCCGCGGAAAAGTCCGTCATCACGACCACCGTATGCCACCAGGTGTGTGCCAACGCTGTTTCCACCGGCACTTTCACCCCAGATAGTGACTTTGGAAGAATCGCCACCGAACGCCCCTATATTCTCTTGAATCCAGTGCAGAGCCAGTCGCTGGTCGCGTAAACCCAAGTTGGTGGCACCTTCATCTAGCAGCTCCTGAGAAAACATGAACCCCCAACCAGAAAGACGATAATTGAAGCTAACGCCTATGATTGGGGAGTCTAGCTCCACGGACTGCTGGACAAGGAACGAAAGGTTGTACCGGGGATCACTGCTGCCACCCTCCACATAGCCACCTCCATGGATCCATGCGGCGACTGGTAGGTCAGCACCGGCACTGATGCCTTGAGGCCGGATGATATTGATGGTCAGGCAGTCCTCGGATACGTCATTCCCCAAGACCCAGTCATCACTACCGTAGCCATAGCACTCAGGCGAATAGCTTGTTGCATTGCGGACATCCGACCAAGTCGTGTTCAATGACTGGGGCGGGCGCAATCGTAAGTCGCCCAAGGGTGGCTGAGCATATGGAATGCCAAGGAAGAATTCCTGACTATAGGTAGACTGAACTAAGCCATAGTATGAGCCATTGGCAAGCGTGACTGTAGGCTGAGCAGCTACCGCGGCCGCGACGGCTGCCAGCAGAGAAACCATAGAGCTGATGTTTCTCATTTTGCTCAGCTTCCAGAGAGTATTGCCACAAGCATGTACCAAGCCCTACATCCCGTACCCAGGATGTGTTGTATATATACATAGCTGAAGCTTCCAGTCCACTTGCTATAGCTTCTAGCCTGCAGGGGGGATTGATGCTGTCATGCTCGCTCGTGGACATACTTACAGAATCCTGGCAAGTCTCGGTGCTATCCTCGGCGGAATCTACCAAGAACATATGTGATTGACATCGGAGAACCCGGAATTTCTCCGCAATGCGTGAAGTTATCCTACCATCCAGCGTGGCAATTTGCGGGGAAACGAAGTTAGATGTGTGGAGATACTACGATAGCAGGGTGTGTAACGGTCCCAGGAAAAGTTCGTTTATTCTATATTGGATCTGTGACGCGAGCTCTGTCTCGGTTCCGGATTATACTATGACTAATTATATGACATTTATACTCGATCTGCTTGAGGTTATTGTATTCCAGTTTTAGGAAACAATATTGACGAGATCTGTTAGTCTTAGTGGGAAGAAGACTTGCGGTTAAAGCCATCCATTGTATCCACTGTTAGCTACCTTGCCCAAGTGCCGAGGATCACGGCCGGCAGTTAGAGAGAGGGAGGAGGCTAGTTTCATTTGAGCATACAGCAATTGCGTATGTGTATCACGTCACGCGAAGAGAGGGGCCAACAGGGTCGGCCGGTTAATACACGGCAGATTGCGAATAAATGTGTGGACGCAGTAAATGAGCACTGAGATTCTAGGGGTCCTTATGGCGGGGGTGTGAGTCGAGGGACGGCAATCGCACCGAGGACTAGTGCTACACAAAATACATCGTGACCATGACTTATTACGTGAAGTGTTCGGCTGGGACATGGGGCATCCAAGATGTTACTTGCTCGAGTAGTAGCGCGTGATAGCAATAAGCCGGGAAATCCGATGTACTCTTGCTATTTGTGCTCCACTCACACTAAAATTCTTCATCGCTCTGCACCTTTCTCCATACTCCTTCCCCACTTTTGAAGAGTCGATTATTTTCTTCATCCAGCTTTTGCCCCAACTCTCCGCACTACTCCACACTCAAGCGACAAGGTCACGGTTGTGTGGGGTACATGATGGTGTGTTCGATGACGAAACCGGAGTGGGAACATATCAAGCCGCCGGCTATTTGTTCGTGACCGAACACGAGTTGATACAACCGAGCTCTTTCTTGTCACGTAAACAACAAATGATGCAGCTTATACTACGGGTTGACTTTAAGGTTGATATGTGAGAATTAAACTGAAATGCACCGGCGAAACTGACCTACTGCATCATTTCCTGCCTACTCCGCATGAAAAAAGCTCTCGGGGGGGCCAAGGTAACTTTTACGGACTCCACCCAGATCGAGCACCAACTTTTCCAAGACGCAGTTCTCATTGCATAAGCGTAGTCTGAGCGTGTGCGGTCCCACATTGCTCAATTCCACCTCGTGACGCCGTTTCCACACGTTGTCCATCACCGACTCGAGCCAACCTTCAGGAAGCTGGCCGGGCTTCTCTGGATCCGGTAGCAGCCGATGTGATGTCACTGCTCCAGCATCCAGTTGAATTTCGTACGTTAAGGGTACTTCTGCGTCTGTATCTAGGGTCAGTGTGAACTCGAGCATTACCGCCGCCGTTGTTGATGATGTGAATGTGATGAAAGGATACTCTAGGAACTCCCCGTGTGATGGGGGAGTGCCCGCCACCAGTGCGACTCCTCCTGTGGACGTGCGACCGATAAACGGCATGATACGATATGACGAGCTCTCACGTTCTTTGGTGCGGGTGAAAGACGCGGCATTGATGGAAACATGGCCGTCGCTTTCCACGAACCCAGACTTAGCTGCGCTGATTATGTGGCGGTTCTTCACGGGGACATGGATCAGCTCGTAGTCACCAAGAGATGAGCGTAGCTCAATGAGAACTTCTCCATCGAAGTCTATCGGCACCTGCGACCATTCCACCGAGACCTCCACGACTGTATCGATAACCTGTTTAGGGTTTATCTGCCCAGACTCCGGTGAAACCCAAAGCCAGGGTTGTGGTGATGCAGCTGTCCAGGCTGCTTGCCTATTTCCACGGCAATAGATCTCAAATGTGCGGGTTCGAGGTCCAAACGGCTCCATAGGCGGCATCGTCACCCCTGGGACGAGATCGCGGCGGCTCGGGTGCGTGCGGTCGGACTCTTCGTTAGTCAGCCCTGGGCGGACACCGGGGTGGCCCTCGACGGCAACGCCGATCCATCCAACGATAGAATTGGAGTTTTGGCGCGCCTGGACAAACGATAACCCCGTGATAGCATCCCGCGATGGCGCGTGCCAAGTTTCGCGGTAGCCCAGGTGTGGCTGCTGCATGATATGGTTCCACTTCCCATCCAGTAGCGTGTGGTATTCATTGCTCAGATCGAAGTCGGCTTCGAAGAGCTTCAGAGCCTCGTATGCCAACGGATTTGCCGTGTTTCGTCGTTGCAATGCATAGAGAGCGTTTTTAGCTTGAGTCACGCGCAGTGCCATATATGTATAGCTTGCTTTAATGGGATGGACAACGAGCTGGAAGTACGAAGGGGCTGTGCCAGCTGGTACAGACCTACCAATCTCTTCGGCTTGGTCTAGGAGGTCTTTCCAGCGTCGGGTGATTCCATCAGCCTCGCCGTAGTTGACAACAGAGAATGTATCCGGCTCTATATGCTCATGCTTTCGCAGAGCTAGAAGGCGGTCCTGCTTAAGCAGCAACTCTGATAATGCTCTGGATTCAGTATCCCCGAGGTGGAAACTGCTTACTGCAAACTTGTGGTAAAATGCCTGCAATTGGTCCATCTGCAGCGTATTGATGTTCCATGCTAGAGTCATAGCAAATGTGAGCGGCGCCTCAATTGGTTTAATGTCGCCCACGTTGAATACCCAGATCTGGTCGGCTCCCCGATTGTACGCGTGCTCAAGCTGCTGCCAAACTTTCGCGCATGAGTTGCTATTGAGCCACTTATAACTTCTAGGCTCACCAACATACTCGAGATGATAGTAGATCTGCAGCTCAAAATGTCAGGTGAGGCCAAGGACTGGAGGAAAACTGGATAAAGCTTACTCCTGCTCTACCAGCTCGTTCTGATTCATTTCCACAAGGCAATCGCCGAATTGTCCCAAAGTTATCGTCGGCGAACAGAAGAGTGACATCATCTGGAATCTCCAAACCACCCTCATAGTATTCTTGCACTTCTTTATACAAGGCCATCAACTCTGTTCAATATTGTATTAGAACCATAAACTCCAGGTGTTCGGGATTAGGCGTTTAAGTCATTGCTTACGAGGCACCCCATCCTCTTTCCCGTATGCATCCTTGATGATGGATCTCTGTGTGGAAAGAATCTCTTTTACCACTGCAGGTGGATCATCGACGTCCATCTCCCTATCTCCGTCGCCTCGCATACCCATGGTTATGTAGCTCTCATACGGCTTCGCTCGCTGGGCACCCTCGATGAAGTACTGGTTTATCTTATCCTTATTGGTGATCCATGACCAGCTCTTCTCAGGTTCGTGATATGGACTGTCAAACCACTCGTTCATGGCTCTTTGCATGGGTTCATGATGTGAAGTTGACATGACTATCCCGTATTTATCTGCTGTTTCTTGGTTTAAAGGGTCGTCCATGAAAAAGCTGCTACCGGGATGGGGGAAGCCAAACCACATAGCCGGCCACAAAAAGTTGGCCTGAATCCTGGTCAGCAATTGCGTATTCAGGGCAAGAATTTGATGTCGATTTCGCGCAACCTTAAATCGTACCTTGAGTCGAAGAAGGAGCTCGAAGACTCTCTTATAGAATGTTACATTGAAGTGTGGCCCAATCTTCTCATGACACCAATCAGCTAAAGACGGTGCTTCATCGTTGATAAATATGCCTCTGTACTTGATGCTGGGGGGGCCATTCTTTGTCACGACATTAGAGGCATATATCTCTTTGCTTCGCTTCGCTGGCACATCGGCCCACCAGTACCACCTGGCAATAAATATTAGCTATCATGCAACTTCTTTATAGACCAGTATTATGTCTTTCCTGGTTCCCAAACTAGAAAGTATAGCAAGGTAGCAAAAGCCCTAGCGTTCTAGAAGATAGCCATGAATTTGGGAGACTTACGGAGAAACACCGATTTGCTCAGATAAGGTGTATGCCCCGTAGATAGTGCCCCTCTTGTCACTGCCTGCAATAACCAGTGCTCTGTTAATGCCCTTTATAGGCGCTTCCACGATTGCTGTGATGAAGCACTCCCATTGGCCGCTGATGCTTGAAGTGTCTAATTTGGCCCTCTGGATCAAAGACTTGATCACGGGGGATTTTGTGGCACTGCCGATGATGATAGCCGTATCCAGGTCGATCTCTTGGTTCTTACTATACTCAATCACTGAGGCATCGTGTCCGGTGACGCGTCCAAAGTCTTCAGCTAGGGTGGCTACGGCAATACGGACACCATCGAAGTCCTCGACAGCGACCAGAAGAGGTGCATTAGCAATGCTTATGCTGTCCTCGAACGGAGCATGCGATGCAAAAACACTTGCAAACATGTCTGGGCTGTCTCAAAGAAACTAAATATCGCTGCGTCATCAGATACAGGATGCTCGGAGACTGCAGAGCCGCTGGAGAGATAGATTTGAGGAAATGGCACGTCGGAATATTCGCTCCCAGCTGTGCCGAAGGCGGAGTTCCGGGCGCTCTCTTCGAGGGGTCGCCGATGAACACTCCGAGCTCTCATGTTTCAGTGGGGCTTAACTTCGTGGGGAATTCCCCAAAAGATCAATGGGGCAAGTCTTATTGTAACCACCATCGACAAAGGTCTAAAGGGAACACGGCATGTTGTGTGAGAAAGCCGTATGGATGTTGTCACACAACCCTAAAGTTAGGTGACTTCATCGCACGACAACTTAAGGCATGCATAATCATATTTCCTGCTTAGACATAGCTACGAGACAATAGTACATGTAGGCCCACTGTCCGTATGTAGCTATCTTGTTAACTGATCAGAGAGTGACCGAAAAGTGGCTAACGCAAGTTAGTCGTTAGTGCGGAATTATGTGGCTGAACTGCACCCGCGCTTACTACAATTTGGCAACCTCCGCAAGCCACGTCCTTTGGGCGTCTCTCAATACAAAGCAGAGATATCCATCCAAAAAAGATGTACGAAACTGATTTACATAGATTGTGGTCCAGAGCATGGCCTTGGTTAAGTGGAAACTCAGTGAGCAGAGGCTCCCGCCTCCCCACAAACGTCAACACAAATGCGCCATAAACTCTGGACAGCGGAGTACTTTCTATCCCCATTGTAGCATGTCCGGGTTATCTTCGGCAACGGGCGCTTAGAGTTTCCCGCAACCCAAATAGGATCTGGTTAGTCCATGGGTTTTCGACCAACATGGCGCTTCGTCTTGCCCTTTTGGGCCGCGGGGCGCTGTCTTCAGTCCCGCTGAGGATGCTAGTGAGAGTAACCATCGGAAGACTCGAACTAAGCATATATAGGGAAATCGACGGCTTTCAGATCGCGGTGGTGATCGAGAACTTGGTGTCTCCATTCCCATAATCTGCGCAAACCCAAACTCCCTTCCTGTAACCATGTCATCACCGTCCGACCGATCGCAAAAGTTCTCTGGGAAACCACGTGTTTTCATCATCTCCGATATCTCGAACGAGCCCGATGACGCCGAATCCCTTGTGAGATACCTCACATACTCCAACCAGTTCCAAACCGAGGGACTGGTCGCCTGCACATCGACATGGATGAAGACAAAGGTCTGTCCTCAAGACATGCAAAAGATCATCGACGCTTACGCCGGCGCTGTGGATAACCTCAACAACCATGTGCACGCGGATTTTCAATACCCCTCCGCCGAATCCTTGAGCCAATTAATTCGCCCAGGCGCGCCGGTAGGTACACTGAATGCAATTTCACGCTACAATCTAGCATACCTACTGGGCTAACTTACTGTTTCCAAGGTCTACGGCATGGCGGCGGTGGGCGATGATGTTCCCCTTAGCGAAGGTGGCGAGCTGCTGTTGGAGCGCATCCTGCATCCATCACTAGAACCTTTGTGGATTCTCTGTTGGGGTGGCACGAATGTTCTCGCACAGACGCTCCTCAAGATAAAGAATACATACCCCACAGATGAAGCCGCAGCCCTCCGCGCCAAGCTCCGAGTCTACACGATCTCTGATCAAGACGACACGGCCGCATGGATCAGAAACCAATTCCCCGATATATTCTACATATCATCTGTGCATGGATGGAACCAGTACGGCCTTGCAGCATGGACCGGTATCTCCGGTGACAAGTATTACTTGTTCGACCAAGGCGGTCCTGACTTTACCAAGATGTCGAAGGAGTGGATAAAGAATAACATCCAGATTGGCCCGCTGGGCTCTGCGTATCCCAACTACCTGTTTATTCCCGAGGGCGATACGCCTACGTTCCTGTACTTGATCCAGAACGGATTAGGCGTTCCCGAGCAGCCCACCTATGGCTCCTGGGGTGGTCGGTATAGGCTTACTGATGCCAGCGATGCTGGATTGGATTCAAGGCATTTTTCGGACGCTGTAGATAAGGTGAAAGGTGCGGATGGGAGAAATCACCTATCAAACCAGGCAACAATCTGGCGGTGGCGCGATGCGTTCCAAAACGACTTTGCAGCACGTATTCAGTGGACTTTGACAAGCGATTTCGCCAAAGCCAACCACCACCCGGTGATATCTATCAATCAGAGCAGGGGTACCGCGCCTTTAGAGATCGAGGCCGAGGCAGGCTCTACTTTGACATTTGACGCAACCGAAACATATGATCCTGACGAGGGTGACGAGTTGACCTTTAAGTGGTGGCATTACCGCGAGCCCAGTGCTACGCAGTGGATGACGGACTTCGAGGTTTTCGAGCTAAACATTGAACCAGTAGACGAGCAGAACCGGGTCGTAAGAGTCACACTTCCTGAGCCTGAGAAGTGCTGTGTAGAACTCCTCAGCAGACAACCTGTTCCCAAGGGGCAGGTCTTACATCTTATCCTGGAGGTCACGGACAACGGTGTCCCGGCACTCACAAGTTACAGGAGAATACTAATACGGGCCACAAATAAGGATCTGCGTGGCGGGGGAAAGGGTGCGGAGGCCGTGGGCGATTTGATGCATGATTTTGTCTGAATATATAGGATTCATTGATTTTATCTTGGATGGCAAACGAATAGAAGTGCTAACAGGATGCTCGGAAAATGGCTCAAACAATTTCAACAAGTGTGCAAATTAAGTGTTTGGAGAAGAACTGCATATAACGAAGCAGTACTACTACTTCTTACAACAATGGGTTTGCTTTATCTAGTCCCAACATCCTTGTGAATCATGAATTCTCAGATTGTAAGCTTCCTCGAAATATATTGCTTTGCCACTGGTGGAAGAATAAGGCCATAATTCTCTGTAGTTTCAGTTACAACTCTCTCAATGTGGTGGCGGATATAAGGGTCGTTATTAGACTCGGTTTGGGCTTGTCCCTCATCAGTCGATTTTGTCCTGACGTAACGCTTGGCGGAGGACGAGATGTGTCGAAGGACTGCCCTGAGTACTGGGATTGAGCTTGCAATAATAGTTATAGCCGTTTCGGCAAAACTCCAGATCAGAGGATTCGGTCCACCAACTGCGTAATGATTTAGTCACTACCCATGAACATATTCGACATTTCAGAACGGGTGAGCTTGGATGTTCACATACAGCTGAAATCAATTCCAGTGAACCTGCTCAGGTCTGCACATTTTGCAAAAGCCATTGCAGAAGCGATGATACCCATAGACATAGGAATAACTGCGCCGATCCTCTCCTGAGGAGTAATATCCAATTTGGGGAAAATTGCAACAGGGATGATAGAAAAGAAGAGGTCCATTGCACCTGAATAGGCTTAGAGATTACATCGTTAACTTATATCATTCTAGTCACTTGACTCAATGAAAAGATAATTGCTGACCTGATGTGAATGTCGCATAACTATTGACAGCGTGATCAGGCCAACAGTAGCCTGTGACTTGAGGTTCCCATATCTTCCAAACAGGCACGCACCGAGTGAAAGTGAAAACCACTTCTAGGACCATAAATACCTATATCAAAAGTCACTTTCGCTTTCAATCACATGCCTTTAATTTATCGAGCACTCTTATTATACTAAACTCGATCTCTTGAAGGAAAAATCAAAGACAGGTAGGCATGGTAAATATGTTAAAGCTTCACTTACTTTTAGACTGAATATGGCACCCCAGACTGATTTCTTAACCCATCCATCAGCTACACGAAGAAGTGTAACCCCGAATGAAGTTTTGCTCCATAAAGCTCCAAGTATCGTAAGCATCGAGCTAATTTGATCAAGAAATATGACGTGGGAGAAATCCACAGGCTTATCTAGCTCAGACATAAGTTCTCCGAGGCCTAAGTGAATTGCCACAGTTGTGAGTGCTCCAGGAGCTACGAGGCAAAGCTATATTAACGAGTTAGAACAACCTGGTCAAGTTGAGAAAATTAAGATAAGTGATGACGTTACCCAAGATAGAATAGCTATGATGTCGTCCCACCATAGTCGACGTTGTTTAACCACTTTACAGACAATTCTCAAGCCTAAAACGATACCAGATACAGCAGTAAGGCTCCAGATGACGGTCAAAACCTCCGGGCCATGATCGAGAACAGACATTGCATTTTACGGATAGTACCGTTTGTATTAACTTAAGTAGGCACAAATGTATCAGAAAATATTATCAAATAGATTAGTTTGTAAAATTCGTAAATGAAGAAAACATTGTTACTTCACTGATTTATAAATGGAATGTGATTGATGGTATTTATTAACGAACAATAGTTTATTTCAAACTTTGTTTTTTAATAATAATTTAAGTTTTGATCTACGATAATTAAATTTACTTTTTATTTATCTTGAAAAAAAACCACATATATATGACACTTTTAAAATACGACGATAATAATTTATTGAAGTTTAATAGACACAATAATAAGGTTTTCATTTTAATAATCTGTATTTATGAATTATATAGCTTTTTCTTAACTTTAAACTTTTAAACTTCTCATTCATATTAGTAAGTTAAGAACACGGGTTTACCGTTCATATTTAACTTTAGTGATAGACTCAAATGATATGTCAGATCTACATAACCATTGAAAGTTAAAACAACAGGAGAATCCGTTCATACATACCTACGAGTTCTGTTACCATTTACCAGTCTATGAAATGGCCGACATTATACTCTCATAATGCTTTCATACCTGGTTGTAAATGATATTTGTTGTCACATTTACTGTGATATACAACCTTTATTTTCTAGTTATACAGTCTCAAGCAAGACCCCAATTAATGTGTGCGGATCTTTATACTAAATTAATACCGAATTCATTTCATTGATAGCCTCGTTGTTTTTAAAGCTGGCCTATATTTGATTTAATTATACTATATTGATTCGTTTGATTTCTATTCCTCTATATTACTCCTGTTTCCGCTGCTTTTAAAGTTGTAAGGCTCATCAAGAATCAGACCTTCATCACTGCCGCTCCATGAAGCCCGCCGTGGCGGCTGAGGAGGTCTCACAGGGGTGAGACGATGAAACCGTAACGGGTCGATGTTACCAACACTCAAGCTACGGACAGCTCGTTCCGGAATCCGCGGTACCTCTGAAAGCTCTTCGGAATAATTGACTCCATAGTTAAGGTCATATTTGACTGAAGCCCCCGAAGATAATGGGGACAAGTGATAAGACGGCGGCAGCTTAGTACTGAAGTTAGAGGTCGATTTGCGCGACTGCATTGACTTCCTGGAAGTGCTCATCATTCCACCATTGGCAGTTGACTTTACTTCAGAGTTGACCCCCGTGATGGTGGAGATGATTTTCTTTTTGAAGAGAGATAGTGCTGGCTTCAACGCCGGCACACAACCACATACAACAACACACAGAAGCTCAATGGTACTCCAGGCATTTACATAAACATTATACCCTAACACATAGTTAACACACCAGGAACAGTTAGAAATATATCTGAGTGGATTTATCAACCTACAAGTACTGTCATATTGCGAACTTCCTTCAGCAAGATATTTTATGCGAACCAAGCTTGCAATGATTCCCCTGAAACAAGGTTAGCTCGATTGAAAATAAAGCCTTCTGAGTTGGCACTAAGATGATATCTGACTTACAAAGAAGCAACGATGAACATGAATGAAACGACTGATCGTCTTCGGTTGCTGATTTGGAGTTTTAGCAAAATGGGAATAGGAAGTATCATCAAAGCCACGTCTGCAGCAATATTGACACTGCCTCCTGCTACCCATGCTGCCGTTACACCCACGCATCGGGTGCTTGGTATCGAAGGGTCCCACAAGGATGCCACGGGTAGGCATTGAAAGGCGATGAGGAATAAATAGATCGCCTCCATGATGAAAGTCAAAACAATAAGCACCCTGCAAGCTCTGTGAAAGGCTAGCTGGTAGCCGCGAACTCCCTTCGGTGTCTTGAACAGACGTTGATATAAAATAAGGACAGCAATTTTCCCCACGCCCTGCACGACCACATATAATATTTTGGACACGTAGAATAACTAATACCATGTTAGCTAGAAGTTTTACGAGTTTCATACTATTGATCGGAAAATTGCTTTACTTTACGCTGGACCACGATGTCGTCCAAGTTCTGGTTCCAGTAATGCAAACCAGAGCCATGACCAGCGCTGAAAATCTCGATTCCGGCTAGACCAAGTAACATGATCTGCAAAGTCCGAAGTTAGTCAACAGTAGCGGAGATAACGGATACCATGTGTTATACCAGAGCAAATATCGATAAATAATCATCAGACCATAACCTCTTTGTAAACATCAGTCGTGTGGCACATCGAGCAGCAACAATTGGAACCGATACTGCGATAGTGATGGTAGCAGTGATGATGGCTACATTGGTTCGTGACTGAATTGGATAGCCTGCGCACACCTCATTTTCGACACCGAAAGCAGCTGTGGAACGTTGTGTTAGTTAGTTTCTACAGCGTCCCGTTCCCGCGGTTGCATAAGAATTGGGCGTACCTGCTTGTTCGGCCAACGACGAGCAGTTAAGCTGGACGCAAATATTGATGGCAGATTGTAATGGTATATTCGTGCATAAGCAGCTTGCAAGCTGATCCGCGTTGGCAAGCCCACAGTCTGCTGCTTCAATCGTGCTAGTCATGCATGGCAACTATGGAGGGAAAACACCTGGATGAGCTGAATGGACCATCGAAAGTTTCGGGTCATGAAATCAAAGATAAGCGTCTCTGTGGACTACTCAGAACTTACTGCACACTCTGGAACACCAGCAAGAATTGAAGTACTGGTGATCGACGAGTTTTGAGCCACAACGAGTCGAGCTGCCATCAAGGCTACAGAGGCCCCTTTGATGCTGTCCAGGCGCATCATATTCAGAATGAACTATTTCCCACAGCGAAACCCGCCACCAAATAACGAGAAAGAGGAGGAGGAGGCAGAGGGTGATGATGAAGACATGGTAACCGCGGGATTGGGAGCAGAAGAGGGGTGAACCTGTGGTTTTGATCTTCACTGGAGGACACGGGGATCGCACATGCAAGATTGTCTCGTGCTGCTGGTGATTGTCGGGTGCCGGCAGGGGATGCTACGATATCTACAACGCACGGAAGTTACGAAAACCCCGTTGGAGGGGTGAGGCAGCGGGTTGCGCAGCTGGGTGTTAATTGTAGCCACATGGCATTGCCATGCAGGTGATAAAGGTCCGTGAACGTGCATGCTGGATGTAACTCGGCTGTGGTCAGGACATGAATGCAAAGTTCGGACGGCCAAATACGGCGGACGCTCTCACTTCTGGTGCGACATCTATGGACATCATATTGCTGGGCATAGCTCGCAGGGACGATTTAACCCACCCCAGGCCCCCTTTGATGCAGACTCGTGCAGTGTGGCTGTAGGCGATACTGGATAAAAGGTGGTTTGTGGGCTGGTCACGGGAAGTGGAGGGTTGCCAAACGCAGGTCTGGGAGCGTGTTAAGCGAAGTCCTTAAAGTCAGAGCGCTAGAACTCACATGTTAGGTGCGTGGGGTTTGGCTGAATAACCAGCAGGAATTGGCAGCTCGAGCGGCGACCATAGCCCGCGCTCCATGGCCGCAAGGGCGAGAAGACTGCCACACCACGCCACGAACGATCAGATTGTTCGGCAATGGCGCACAGCGCTATTATCTCGGTCCAATAGCAAGACAAGCCATGACAGGCGCTTTGATATAGCCGGGGGGTCAATGCAACCCTTGCCTGGGTTCGCTTCGGTCCCAGTTGCTTGTTATGGCTTAAGGCTTCTGGAAGCAGATGCACATCTGGACAAGACGTCGCATTGAGCTAGGACTAGCACTGACTGCCCAAAAAGCTGGCAGCTTTCAAAATGTGCCAGTTTCAAACTTAGATTTCAATGAACAAAAACCTTATCCGCTCTCCGCACAGATCAACTCCTTGTGAAGCCATTTCCGTTAATGGTTCAATCCTTATTTTTTTCCTAATATCGCAAAGAAGGATTACTGATTAGGACGGCTACATGTTTATCAAAGTCTCACCTTTGATATTTGGGACGCTTAAAACGAAAGCGTTGGGATTAATAAATTGAGTATGAGGGAATTTTGTTTTTGTTTCAGAGTATTCTGTACTATTGAATTGACCAAGTCCACGACGAGTTTTTTTAAAAGGAAAAAAAAAAACAGTCAGTTAATTAGAGAAATTCAACATAACTAGAAGTAGCAAGAAGTCGTTAAAGGGGCCGGTTGATCATCGATATAACTCACAGAATTGGGATGAATTCATGTCTAGCCATTAATGGACTACCTAAGCGGCTGCTGGTTCGTCACGACTGGTGTGACATAAATACTAATTTCACCGTAGAATCTGTTCAGTAATAGTATATGTGGCGTCACAAGTAAAAGATTAATAAGTGATTAATATATCTATGGTATGGTACAATCCCTACCTTACCATCTTTATTATGTCGATCATATTACTCAATATTTCGGACGTTTCGTACTGATTTTGAACTCCCCGTAATGAGCATGATCGTGTTAGCACGAACAAGATAGCTATGTGGCATATACCTATACAGACAAGTTGCTCTTACTAACGTAAGTCATGGACGATATATTTGTACAAAGGCCCAGATTTCGTTGTTTTGTTTCGGGTCAGTCTTACGGATGCTTTTCGACAGAGTTTCCACCTGGTGCCGACCGGGGCCCGGCTAGAATTCGGCCACACTCTGCCGGATAAACAGTTATGAGGTTGTGTCAGGTGCTCCTGAGGAACTTAGCCACTGGTCGGCGTCTGGAGCCTGATCGGAGTCTGTGTGGACCGGCGGTGACATCGGAGGTGATATTGAAAACAAGAGCACCACCAATAAACTGATGATCGTTGTGGCATTCGTGGTAAACAACAAGAGAGCCACATGAATCATTTGACGAACGGGAGTCGTTAATATATTGAAATTATTCAACATTACTTGCTACAGTAGCCGCGAAATATCGCCGGATGACCTCATCGACGGACATTTTCGACAACCTCTCCTCTGTTAGTAGATAGCATTTTGGGAATAGCACATCTGGCTCCTGGCCCACCATCATCCTGACTATTGCTTCACCAATGGCCCAACACTTATCCATTCCGTATCCACCAAACCCTGCGGCAACCCACTCGCCATCAGAATGCAATCTGCCGGTTACAGTTTTCGGCAATTTCCCCACCAGAGGTAGCTCATCTGCTGTATGGCCTTGTATCCCGGACCAGAAAGCCTTCTCGTCTGATGTGGACAAGTCGAGCTTTTCTGTTGCAGGCCATCCTCCCTTGACAAATGCCCTGCGCAGAAAATCGCAGAGGTTTTCTATCGACGTCGGTGGTACTTCTGTATCGTCAGGAGTTAGACACTCTAGAAGCGTCGAGCTCTCTGTGCCAGCCCAAAAGTGGCCGGTTTGCGCGTTTTGTTGAACATAATGCAAACCTGTAAAGAAGTGGCCACTCTCAAGGTTCAGCGTAGGTTTGGCCTTCAGACTCCAGTTCACCATGTTCCCAACAGCACGCGGAGACTCGGGCCCTTCCTTTTGTCTAGACATGGTTCCCCGAAACGGAAAAACTCGTCCCTTCAAGTTGGGCACTAAATGTGCCGTATAGGCATTAGTGCAGTACACAACCTTGGATGCCAAAATATTTCCTCGTGACGTCACAACTGTATAGGGGTACTTTTCGTGATCATTTTTACTATCAAGAGAGGCTGGGTCTGTCGGAATCGTCTCTACCACCTTTAAAACAGGTGTATTTGACTCGATGGAAAGGCGTTCAGGATACTGACGAAGCAAGCGCTCAAAGATGCCGGTAATGAGACGATAAGGCCAAACTGCTCCAGCACGGAATATAATTGCACCACAGGAGTCTCGAATATTGTAGACCTGGTCGCCAGAGTTAACAAACATCCAAGGCTCAATTTTCTGTGGGGTAACTTTAAGAGATTGCTATAACATGGCATACCTCAGCAGCTGTTTCTTTAGTCACGTAGCTATGATAGTCTTTGTACTCAGGAACCTGTTCTTTGAATACAGGTAAAGAAGACTTCATGGCGTTCCACGTCTCTTCATCTCCTGCTGCAATGATTTTGGGCAGTCGACGAACTTGGCAGTAATCTTGTAGCTCTCGGTCCATAGTGTCGATTAATTCTAGCATGCGGTCAATGTTGGAGATGCTGAATCGCGCAATCTGCTTCGCGTTATCCTCTCCGTATCTCGTGCAGAGCTCCTGAAAGGTATGCCCGGCTGTTGAAACAAGGTTACCACCGTTCCTCCCGGTTGCACCGCTGCAGATAGTCCTGGCTTCTAATACGGTAACACGTGCAGACGCCAGAGCAGGCTCTTGTAAGATAGCGTTAGCAACGCTGCAACCGGTGATGCCTGACCCTATGACCACAATATCCGCGCGGGTGGGAAGGACCGCGGACTGGGTTTCAGCAATGGTTGGATGGGGCGGTAGTTGCCATTGCGAAATTGTACTACCCGATCTAGGCAGCCCGGGATCTGCAAGAACTGCATCACGGATACTTGCTCCAAAAATTTCTTCTGTAAGACTTGTCAGGGTACCAAACTCGTTGAATCCATTCCACCCTCTAACCCTTAATCTTGATCTAGATTCTACTTACTGACAGATGACGCCATTGGTTGACGAGGTCATAAAGGTTGGATTCTGCTAAGGAGTAAATCTAATGAATCCCTGACTTGAAGCTTTGTCTTGGAAAATGATAAAAAGTCAACCTTGTAGATCTTTCTTGTATTCTGAGATCTCTGTCTAAGTCAAGTGCAATGTAATTAAGGTGCGCCTACATAATGAAAACGTGTCGCTGTGTGGATGCGTTATCACGAAGTAGCTGTCCTGGTAAGCCTCCGCAAGCCCCACTGAGCTTTTACAAATCTAGTAAGAAATTCCCGTGGCGATTATCTGCAGTGCTCGACTTACATTGGCTGATCGTTGTTGTGGACCCGCCACAGAAGATTAGCAACAACGTCCCCCAATCACGGACATCGTGTGCCCCGTCTGCTTTCATGAGACCTTGCAGCTATCAAAACCAGTGGGTCGTCAATTATTTGGTCCGTAGAGGCGTTGGCCCTTGCAATCGGTGTAAAACTGTCTCTGACTAATGATATTGATCTTATCGCATCATCTAATCAGGAAAGATAACGCGGCTTTCCTACGCAGGTATCTACCAATCTGCATCTCAAGCAGTTATAAATTTACATTAGAGGATTGTGGTTTGATTCACGGCTAATACCACCGGAAGTTCCTACTCCATTCGTGCCTAGTCTAATCTCCGGTTAATCAACATGCCCCTTGTGAGAGGATTGGATTCTTGATTTATACCGCGGGGAAGCTTTATCCTCGGTGCTTTGAACTAAACTAACATAAACACTAACCTATGTACCTCCACCTGTAACGGCGTTCTGGAAACTTGATACCTCCAGTGCTTTTCTTGTATTTCAAGATCGAGGAATCAGAAACTGCTGGGCTAAGGATCATAGCTTACGCTATCTGTGCTAACCCAGTAGAGCACGATTCTCTCAGGTAGACATGGCTAACAGTACCGATCATGCCAAGGGGCTCTCTGGAGGCATGCAGGAGGATGAAATACGCAACGAATCGGCAGTACCGGGTTATGTTGGTGATGAACACGGCGAGAAAAGTATTAACGCAGATGACTATACACTGATCCAGATGGGGAAAAAGCCCAGGATGAAACGAGTATACAACTTCTGGACCTGTAGGTTACGCTGTTCTTAAATATCATGGGTTGAGTGTCTTATTAACCATCGATAGTGTGCGCATATCAAATCATGATGTGTACAACTTGGTCATGTACTGTTGTACTCTATGGGACCATATTCGATATTGGCGGGCCAGTTGGACTATTGTATGGATCGTGAGTAAAACTTTACTTGACTTCGGAAATATGCTGCTACCAAATGTATACTTACTTGGAGGTATCTCCGACCAACAGTGTTGTTGTTGCAGTGGGTCAGACATTACTTATGGCATCACTTGCGGAATACTGTGGTATTTGGCCCACAGCAGGTGGACAGCAGTACTATGTTCAGGTTCTCGCGAGCCCACGTTGGCGCCCTCTGCTTTCTTACCTTGTTGGTTGGGGCTTGATAGTTGCCGAGATGTCTGTCAGCGCTTCTTGTGCCCTCAATAATGCCGATATCATTTCTTCTTTCGTGGCCATCATCTATCCAGACCTCGAGTGGCAGGTGAGTCTGCGCATGAAACCCTTACTTGCGAAACAGTGGTCTCCCAATAGAACCAAAAGCTTACTCTTACTAATGTAGAATTGGATGACATTCCTTGTCTATCTTCCTATGATAATGATCCCATTCGCGATGAACTTGAACGCCTCATTACTGCCCGCCTACAGCTCCTTCGGGGCAATTCTTACAGTAGTTGGCTTCATAGCCTATGCAATTACTTTCCTCGTTATGGCTCCCAAGTCCGACGCCTCTTTTGTTTTCACTGCATTTCTCAACAACACGGGCTATACAAGTTCAGGATGGGTATTCATTATGGGGTGTTATAATTCCATGTATGGTCTTTACGGAACAGACTCCATGATGCATCTTGTCGAGGAGATGAAGGATGCTGCAAGAGATGCACCGGTATGTCTTCACTAGCTATCACTCTGTCTGCTATTTGATCTTCAGGACCTTTCAGTTACGTCTGACCTAACATCATGTTATAGCGTGCCATGGTATGGTCCATGGTTCTTGCAAGCGTCACAGCCATCGTATCCGATCTCATCCTCCTCTTCTGCTGTGGAAACTATGAAGCTTACGCAGAAACACTGTACGTATTAGCAGAAATAGATGAATCCTGCTCCACTGTTCTTTGCACTTCACTAACGCTTTCTGTAGGTCTCCATACGTATCATGGTTCATTGATGTGACTGGGAGCGTGTATGGCGGTGGGCTGTTTGTTTTAATTCTATTCTGCCTGGGCAACGTAAGCATTCTCACACTACCTAGCTATGCGACAATAATTATATCGATTCTGTCACTAACGAGATATATCAGCTGCTTATATGTATCGGTATCATGTCTTCCTGTTCTAGACTCGGTTGGAGAATGGCTGAGGACAAGGCTTTTCCCTATTCAGAGTGGTTGGCGAGATTGCATCCTCGTTTCGGAATCCCATTCAACATGATGATAGTTATCTTTGTTGCGGAGGTGATCGTTGGTACGTTCTGCACTAATTGTTGAGAGCTTCTACAGTCGCTGTATCACCGCTAACTGACCTTTCTCATTATAGGTTTGATATCTCTTGGGAGCGATCTCGCCTTTTATGCTATCGTTAGTGGTAGTGGTGTTTTTTTCCAACTCGCTTATGCAGCGCCGATTATAGCTGTCCGTTACTTCCCCAAGACTCCCGCGAGTTATTAACTTTTCTGCATGCTTATACTTACTCATTCAGGTACTGATTCGTGGCCGTGGAATACTTCCCCCACGCCCTAATTTCGACTTAGGTCGATGGGGTCTTGTGATCAATTATATTTCTGTTTTGTGGGCACTTTTGATGGTGGTAATGTACCTGTAAGTGCCTCCGATCATCTATGAGAATTTGGAGATGTGTTTCGGGCTTACAAGTATCTTCTTCAGATGCCCCCTTTACCTCCCAGTGGATGAAGATAATCTCGGCAATATGAATTGGGCCATTGTGATTGTGGGTGCTGAAGTACTTTTCTCGGTCGGCTACTGGATCTATGGTGCTCGCCACAAGTACATGGAGAATAGCAAGAATTCCGTTGATATCGAAACCGAAGTGTTAGACGGACATCCCATTGCCACAGAGGTCACGAAATCGACTCTTCCACCGAAGGCTCAATAGTTTGGGATTAGTATGACGTAGTACTACGTTCATCGTAGATATATATTTCTTTGGTACTTTTCAAAGTTTCTATTTAGCATATATATCTCTGTATGTCCTTCCCAGGCCGTCCTCGTGAATCAAAACATAACGGCACCCCATGGTTATTGATATTTGAGCATCTGAACTCCAATGGAGTGGATGTTTTCTTTTACATCAAGCTTGCTGTTATTTCACTGAGCATCTCAACACTAGTCATCGAAATATTATAAAACTAGAAAAACGGCTGTGGTTCAAGACACCATGATAATATTTGTGCCACTATCCCATCATCGTACTGAGGTGCTGTTCGTGCGCCAAGTCGACCCAATATGTGTCCAGGCTCCCCGAATCCATCTTTGACCAGATGAGGTCGACTAGATCAACTACATTTTTAACCTTCCGTAATGGCAGCACATGCATATAAGCGTTTAGCCGAGCGCCAATAGATCGACGCGCAGTGGCTATCTTGACAGAAAAGAAGTCAACTTCACCTTCCCCCAGGCACTGAGGATATCGAAGCTCATTTGACACAGCTACCAGCAACCAAGGCTGTGCGCATCGGGTTCTCGACTCAAATGGGATCGCCATTAGCAACCCTAGAATGTGTAGAGCGAGTTCAGTCAGCCATCGTCTTGCCTCATCATCAGTAGGTGTCTTCGATGCTTGCTGTGATGCCAGAAGCTCCTCAGGGCCCGACCAGGGTCGAAACCGGTCTCGGAGAAGATCTGGGAAGACACGATAAAGCTGAAGCAACCCGGTGCAACGGTAAGCTTCGTCTATCTGACAAAAGTGGGAGAGAGTTGTCACAGGATCAGCGGGATCGTCGAAGCATCCTTGGTCCTTCGTGCGATATGCTAATAATCTCCTTTCGAGAGACCGTGCTTGGCATAAGGCATCAAGAAATTCGCGAGCTGTCTGCTCTGAGATGATGCTTGCCGCAGAGGATCGTCTCACACGAAAAACCAGTCTTCCGACCTCAGATAGGGTTTTGACCATCAAGTAGGAGACGCCACTGAATTCATGTGGTTGCAATACTCCTGGTGTCTTGTTGATTGGTACGGCAGTGACATGCTGTCCTTCAACTAGAAGTTCGTCACTAGAGGTAACAAATGATAGAATCATCTCCCAATAATTCATGCAGCCTATGAAGAAGTGAACTGATCGGACATCACGAGCCTCTTTTTGCCAGTCGCAGACAGTTTTTTTGACGGTTCGGAATTGCTCAGTGGCCAAATCATTTGGGGAATGCCAACTCGATGTCTGCGCCAAGAGCATGAGGGCTATTAGCCTACCCTCAAACCCAGACAAATCGGTGTACTGGCTTCGTAGGGCGGCAAGAGCAATGGATCTCTCCTTCTTAGCGAACTGGCGGAGTTGTGGGAAATTGTTTTCAAGACAAACTGCCGCCATACTTTGCATCGTATGGTATAGAGGAGCGCAAGACTGCCATAACTGCGCACTTATGTTACGCATGTAATTTAATGGGCTGTCCCAGGCACAATATAGTCCAACAATATCCCTGAAGAAGTATTCACATAGAGCCGACGAAGTGTCTGACAAAATTGGCGAGGGGGATGAAACCACATTACACGAGCTTGGATCTTGATATACCAAACTTGTCGGTTCAACATCCAGTATTGGATTAGTGGAGTTAATGCCAACACCTTCAACATTTGATAGAACGAGCGAGGGCCATATTTCCGAATCACCCTCTGGGCTAGTTATGATGTCGAATGGTACTGTATCAAAATCGTCAAAGAAAGCTGATGGCGATGTGGCCGAATAGTTGGGTTGTAACACGTCATCATTTTCTTCTGTGGTTGGATCTCTGGTGGTGCCCCAATTCGTTCCTTGTGTGGGTGCAGAGGGCAAATTATCGCACTCGAGCACACTCCAGAAAGAGTCTCCCCAGGGATGTTCTTGGGACGCAGTCGGACTCAGAGAAATATCTCCGCACGTGACTGCAGTGGGCGTGCGTATCCTTTCGCCATTCGAGAGCTCACAGTTTGCTTGAACTTCGCCATGTAGGCCCGCCGATTGTAGAAAAACTTCGTGTTTCCTAGACCAGCGGACATTCCATTGGTAGCCGGGACAAGCGAGTCCCTTTTGTTCGCAGCGCAGACAGTTCGGTTTTCTCTCGTCACATTTAATCTGGACCGAATTGTTAGCGACATGACCATGCACCCAGAAAGGAGCTCAAGTTTGTGGTTCACAATACACCGCGCTTACCCTCTTAGATTTGCAGCGCGAGCAACCGCCACGCGACTTCTTTGAAGGCCGAATCACACCTGCGGAAGATGCCATCATGCACTCGAACTGTTTTGGATGGCTCCTTGTAGCGAATCTGTTGATATGATCCGGTCAGGCGATGGCCAGTTGATTTGATGGGTGAGGGAAACCCCATACATATCAAGTGGGTCGTCTGGCGCGAAGAGTGGATAGCTGAGTGAGGGGCGAGATAAGAAGAGTGGGTTAGCCTTTCGTGATTCCCATTGGATAGACACTGTAGCTCCGGGCCTATGGCTCCGTTCTGACTGTCCCAGCCGAAGACCCCGAGGCGACCAGTAGATATACCAGATTGGTTTAATGGATTAAAGCCCCTGGCCTGGCCACACACTTCTCCTCCGCATTGATATGTGTTGACACCAGGATTCTGTACATCGTAGTCAACATGTACATGGGTAAAGATTTAATGCCGGGAAGGAGATTTTTATTATTAATGCAAAGCCTCCCTGGGCCACTACCTCGGCACTGACGCTACCATCTTGCACAAATTGATTCACTAGCCACACCATAAACAACGCTGAATGGCCTTTACTTCCAATTAGAGATTTGGGAATCAATCATGTGAGTGCATCTTAAACAGCAAATGCCCCTCCACAGACCACGTACACACAGGTTGGATCTGTTGGTGATTTCCGCACGGATTGCCTAACCAGAAATTTATGCGACCCGCACAATACCATGATTTTGGAGTACCTTTGCGTATATATAATAGACCTTGGGTCTATTGTATGACATCAACGGTTTAGAGTGAAGCCGTGTACTTTCAAGGTCATTTGGATTTGGAGAAAGTGAATTTGACATGATTTGTCGGCCAGCATACTACTCAATGCCGTGAGACTGATATTCTTGGCTTTCTAACTACCCACTCTGGTTGCAGGCTCCATTTTTGCCTCTGTTAGCGTAGAAGAAGGGATGGAATTTTCCTACCCCGCGTTCGCGCCCGTGTAAATTGGACAATGCCAAATCCTAGGCTGCTGCTAATGGGATCGAGCTCCCTAAATCCGGTTCCAAAGACCACCATGTTACCCATATTAGAGTCCGTTGAGCTGGTTACGGACCAGCTCGAAAGGCCTTTGACAGACGATCGAAACTACTGTGTGGTACGCTTACCGAATGATCTGGAGGTTTTCCTGGCCCATGACCCCACCACTCACGAAGCCGGGGCATGTCTAAATGTGGAAGTCGGCAGCATGAGTGACGAAATTCCCGGCTCGGCCCATGCCCTTGAGCATGTAAGTTCGTGTTCTGGTTGCGTGAGTCTCTCTTTTCATCCTGGTCTCACGCAATTTAGCTTGTTCTCCGGGGCACGCGAAAGTATCCTGAGGAGCATGATTTCGACAAATACATGGCGGCTCACTCAGGTTCTAAGAATGCCACCACCTCTGCAACACAGACTTGCTTTTATTTCCAAATCATTGTACCTCCCACGGCTGGGGACGAGTCCAGTACCAACGACCCATCTGCCCTCCACGGTGCCCTGGATCGTCTAGCCCATCTTGCAATCGATGCTATTTTACACCCCGAGACTGTCGAAAGGGAGCTCCACGCAGTTGACTCAGAATACAAGATGCGCCTACAGAGCGATGAGCGGCGTCTATGGCAACTGGAAAGATCTACAAGCAACCCCGAGCATCCTTGGAATCATTTCAGCGTGGGCAACCTCCAAGTTCTCAAGGAAGAGCCAGAGTCTCGTGGCATCAACATACGTGACTTTCTGTATGAATTCTATTTGAGGCATTACTCAGCAAATAGAATTAAGCTTGCCGTTGTAGGGCGGGAGCCGCTCAGTGTCTTGGCAAACTGGGTCCTCAAATCTTTCGCCCGTATTCCAAACAAGAAGATCCAACCTAATCGGTGGCCTGATATCAACCCGTTGACCCCATCACAGCTTGGGGTTCAGCTCTTTGTTAAACCAGTCAAAACCATCCGAGAATTGATTATCGCATTTGCATTAATGGATGAGTCGGAATTGCATGATTCAAAACCAAGCCGATACCTTGATTACTTATTGTCTCACAAGGCCTCGGGCAGTGTCTTTGCTTACATAAAAAATAAGGGTTGGGCTACAAACTTGACCGCAGGGTCATTTTCGTTTTGCCAAGGCAGCCCGGGCATGTACAGGTGCCGTATCTCATTGACACCCGAGGTGAGTAGATTTTTCAAGTTGAAAGGGATATTGTTTCTATATACGTTTATCTGAACATTCTACAGGGCTGCATTAACTACAAGGAAATTGTCAAAGTGGTTTTCATGTACATTGGATTACTGCGAGATGGTAAGCCCCAAGAGCGCTTTTTCCAGGAGGCGAAATCCTTAGCAGAGCTTCATTTTCGATTCAAAGAAAAAACGCCTGTACGAGATTTTGCAAAGACAGTCTGCGCGCGTATGCAGACCTCCGTACCGAGAGAATGGCTTCTGGGCCCTCAATGTCTTCGCAAATTTGACCCCGATGCTATTACTATGGCTCTACACTGCTTACGGCCAGATAATCTTCGACTGACCTTGGTATCACCCGATGGGATATGGGACCAGAAGGAGAAATGGTATGGCACCGAATACCGACAGGAGTATATATCGGAGGAGTTTATCAACCAGCTTGGCCAGTTTATCGGTAACAATGACGGCGAAAAACGTCACATCGCCGAGCTTTATCTTCCGTCGCCTAACCCGTTCTTACCTGCAGACCTGACTATCAAGAAAGTGTCTCAAAGTATTTATACTATGAACTATCCTACAATACCAGTGCTCGTGCGCGATGATGAGAGAGCTCGCGTTTGGTGGATTGGCGACTCTATGGGTGTGCCAAAAGCCTATGTCACATTTTTGTGTCGCTCTTCCATTCTCTATGGTTCTGCTGAGAATCTAGCAAAAGCAGACCTTTTATTACGCTTAGTGCGAGAGAGCTTGATAGAGAGTACATACGAAGCGCAACAGGCTGGCATGTCTTATGAAGTATCATTTGATCCCCGTGGCTTGCTAATTTCAATCTGGGGGTACAATAGCAAGCTTGGCAGCTTACTTGAACTAGTCGTGACCACGTTAAGAGACCTTGAAGTGCGCGAAGACCGGTTCCATATCGTCAAGAATAAAGTAATCGATATTGGGCGCAACCTGGATTTTCGCATGCCATATCGCCAAGCGATTACCGCTATGTGGTGGCTCACGACAGAGAACTATATCAGTCCCGCAGAGAAGGCAGCACAGTTGCCTGGGATCAATCTAGAGGCTTTGGGACGTTTCAAAGTCGACTTGTTGTCACAACTCTTTGTGGAATCATATGTGCACGGGAATGTGGAAGCCAATGAGGCGAGGGATCTGACCGAGATTATCGAATCATCTTTGAACCTTTCCAAACTGCCACTTTGTGTTTGGCCCGTTCGCAGATCCCTAAAGTTACCACCTGGGAGCCATTACTGCTACAATCAAGACCTGCAGGATGGAAAGGAAATCAACAACGGCCTCGTTTACTGGATGCATATTGGTAACAACACCGACCCGTTAATACGTGCGTCGACTCGTCTCCTCGGCCAAATCCTCAGTCGTACAGCATTCGACTGGCTGCGCACTAAATTACAGTTAGGATATGTCGTTCGGGCATGCCCTTGGCCAACATACACCGCGAGCGGGTTTGGTATCTATATTCAGGGCGAATATTCGTGCGCTTATATGGCGCGTTGCGTGACAGCATTTCTCCGCGCATACAGTCAGTGGTTAAACCAAATGGATGAAACGGAGTTCGATAATCAAAAAAGAAGCCTTATCACTAAGATTCTAGAGAAACCAAAGAGCCTACATGAATGTTACCGGAGAGGCTGGGATCGAATTGATGACGAGACTTACAATTTCGCACAAGGTGAAAACTCTTCCTCCTTACCAATCAATGCGTGAATGTCGGACTAATGAGAAATTGCACCAGATACCGAAGATGCTAAAGCTATCGATACCCTTCGTAAAAGTGACATAGTTAACTTTTATAATTCTTACATTACACCTGATTCAAGTCAATGTGCAAAGCTGTTGGTCAATTTCAATAGTCGAGCAGTTGGAAAGACCGAGACAGCTCCTCATTTCTCATTTGCAACGAACGCGAACGTAGATGATGACCAGATTAGGACAGACACCATCAAATTATATCTCAAGCAAGAGCTGAAAGTAGCAGAAAACGAGCTCGATGGGGGAGCTTCACTAATACATGAAATAATTGGTGAACAAGAATTAACAGACACGGAAGCTACTCAGATCAGTGACAAATACTTATTTCAAAAAGACATTGGAGGGTAGACACCAACAATAAGAATTAATAAAAGGCTAGATCTTTATTCAAATGTTTTATGAATTAAAATGATGATTCAATATAGGTAAAACAGTAAGTATATAGACAAGTTTATATAACAGAACAAGATTTTAGATATATCGTTATGGGATGACATTACCGACCGTCAAGTTCAACTCTATTTAAGGATTTAAATACAAAAAACATATATGAACATATTTACTTCACTAGACATGGATTTAAATTAACAGTTGTATAAACATAAAGTTTATTACTTTATACACTACAGGTTCACAAACCATTCTATTAGTTATAGGTCTTAATGTGACTTATACTTGGAGAATATTCTGTTATAATTGGTCCTCCTTACGACTCTTTTAACAGCGTTATTAGTGCTGTAGCGTATGACCAATAGTCCCAGTTAGCAGGGGGCGAACAGGAGCTTAAGGCCGACATTAGTATGTTCAACGTCACACCTAAAAGTATCTCATTTAATAAATCTTACACCAAACATTTGCATCAAGAATAGTTCATTATAAATAAATGGGGCGTGGCGCGGTTGGCTTTTTACCTACATCGTTCTAGATATCACTAAAGTCATTAGGGTACAATTCAGCTGGCCACGACAAGCTAAGAGCTTCTAGTTATAAACTAAAAGTTTGAGGGAAAAAAAAAGGAATCAGTAATTTACTGCTCTTGTGTGAACATCACCTTTAAATAATATTCGCGTTCAGATTCAAAGTCATCGATCTTTGAGCATGCTCTGTACTTATCACATAACTTTCGCTTTCTCCATTTGATTTTCCTTTTTTTCACACGTTCGCTCAACATCATGGTTCTGGCACTGCCCATCGCTGCATTCACTATCAGCGAGATCTTCTGCTTGACAGAATGGGCAACGCGTCACCCTTGCCATGTTCCAACTTCGTCGGCAGTTGGGACCACTACCAAAACCTTCACAGAGAAACATACGGTGTACCCTACCATCACAGTCACGCCTATACCATCGACACAAACACGAACCGTTACTGTGATTGAGTCCAATGCTCCCAACTCTCAGCAACTCACGGATACGCTCGCTTATTCGAATGGCTACACTGCTATTACAACTGGTCAGCCCACCACTAGTACCATGCCTGTCTCATCACTTTTCACTCCGATCTCCATCAGCAATAGCGGGGTTGACATCGAACCATCTACCACGACCTCAATAGCATTATCATCATCTTTGACTTTATCTTCAACTGCCAGCCCGACTACCAGCTCCACTACGACTGAATTATCAACTACGAGCGACTCAGAGGCCACGCCAACACTCTCCATCCTAATTTCGACTGTGGATACCAGCACTAGTAGCGTTATCCCAACGACGTTCTCTACCACGACTATTTTATCCACTAGTAGTTCGATATCTAGCTCAACATCATCCACGGGAATTTCAAGCTTGGATGGCAACACTAGTAGCGGTATCCCCGTGACAATCACTGTCACAGTGGACACGAGCTCCACTACCACTGGCACGACAACCACCTCTGACACCACTACAATATCTGTTCCGTCATCATCGACGCCATTACCGAGTGGGAGTCAAGTCGCTACGTATGTGAATTGTCAAAAGAGAGCTGTACCAACAGGGGCTGGCGTTACATTACAAAATGGCGTCTTAGAAGGCCCAGAGGATAAAGCTATATACAAACAAGAGGTTCAATGCTTAGGCGAGGTTATCCCTATCGTAGTACTTGCAGCGACCGTCACTGCGAACATCACCAGGACCGTTACAGTCAGGCCATCAATAATTACCGAAACTACAACCACTACCATTACCTGTACTGATGCTCTGACCCCCAGTATACCTTTGACAGTCATCAGTACTGTAACTTCAACATCTACGGTACAGGCCGTTCTAACCATCCAGGCACCCGCAGCAACACATTATGCTGCATGCGACAGCGAAAATATGGTCACATCAGTACTGGGTTTTGGCATTGGCGGATTCGGTGGCAGTGACAAGGGTGATATCGTTTCCATCACCTCAAGCGACGATGCTTATAGCTGCTGTGCTTTATGCTTCCAGACTCCTGGGTGCGTCAGTGGTGGATGGGATGAATCCACCGCCCAGTGCCTTTTGGACCTGGGAACCGGATCATGTCACGCTCATGAGAACCGTTTCGGAATTATTCATGCTAAAGAAGGCGATCTGGGTCTTAGTATATTCAATGGGCCGTGTGGAGAAATTGAAGTAGTACATTTACATTAGTTATAGAACTCTAACCAAACCATTTGAGAGGGCCATCCAATATGTATATAAATATTATTCGGAGTAACTGGTTAATAACAGTACTTATAATTACAACTGATCTTAGGCGCTGCTGGGCTAATGTGGCAGCGGATGTCTAAATACGGACTTCGTGAAATTTTTGAAAACAACACGTTAATTGCTAAAATGCAGCGTAATATTAAGTCAAGACTCAAAAGACAAGACTTGTTGAATATTATGGCAGCCTGATGATGCAACCCAAATAGTAGCCTCATTGTTAGAAACAACAAACAGTCTCCCAGCTGACCAAAGAAGTAGTCTAATCTACACTGTCTCCGATAGGCCGTAGATCTAACTTTGGCAGTGGCATTGCGTGCAGTACATTGCGTGCAGTATTGCCCGATTAGGTAGGCGGAGTTGCCGCATTCGCCGAACGACCTACACTCTATGAGTTCAAGCCGAAGTGTCTCCGGCTCGCGTTAGGAGGTAGCATATAAGAAACACAATGATGCATCCCCCAAATCACATTGCTTCAAATTATCCTTTTTGCTTTGTTTCTTACATCAAAACGAGGTAACGCTCAATCAAATCATATCTTGGTCAATTAAGCCAATGGAGGGCATGGTTAACGTTATAACATTATCACTTTGACATAAGGTGTTTTCCACCAGATTTGCCCAGGCCAGCAATTTTGAATCCTCAATTATGATTGCTGAACCAGGGGCTATTCACTTGTCCCAGATTCCTGGAAAGACTATCAAGATGGCGGACCCAATGCCTCGGAAGGGCCACAGTGCTCAGGAGCTCCAAATCCAGAGTATGGCGTATCTTCCGCAGCCCGCCACTACAGCAAATGCAGCTCAACAATGGAATCATCCTCGGAGCAATATCGCGAAAGTTTTTGCTTGCAATTGGTCGTTTATTGTCATGGGGGCCAATGATGCTGCATATGGAGTAAGCTTCAGCACCACCGATAACTAAGTGACCAGGCTAACATGACTGCAGGCTTTGATTTCTTATGTACGTTGAGGAACACTGCCAGAAATGAGAGAGTTTACTTAAGCTAACGTACACTCTTTAGATTGAAAAATACTATGATCTGACATACCTCGTTGTGTCTCTGATTTTTCTCTCCCCGTTTGTAGGATATACTCTCTCAGCTCTAATGAATAATTGGCTGCACCATGCCATCGGCCAACGCGGCGTCGCCACAATTAGTTCTGTCTGCCACCTCATGGCGTACTTGACTATGGCATTTCGCCCCCATATCCTGTCCTTGTGCTGGCATTTATGATCGCGGGTTATGGTAATGGACTGGCAGATGCGGCGTGGAACGCTTACATCGGCGGCATGGCTAATGCTAACGAGTTGCTGGGCGTCTTGCACGGCCTATATGGGTTTGGTGCCGTTATGTCTCCACTAATCGCTACTTCGATGATTACGAAGCTCGGAACACCGTGGTACGCCTTTTATTACTTGATGGTATGTCATGATAAGTATTTGACCTAATAATGCTCGTTATTAATCACACCCTAATCTCGCTTTGAATAGATCGGCATGGCTGGAGCGGAGGTTCTGTGCGTGGTCAGTTCCTTCTGGACGGCGACAGCGGCCCAGTACAAGGCTTCTCTATCACAGCACTCAGATTCAGCAAAATCTGGGCTTCGCGCAGCCTTATTCAAAATGCCTGCTGCTCGCGTTACCTGGCTTTGTGCATTCTATTTGCTCTGTTATGTGGGAACTGAGGTTTCTCTGGGTGGCTGGATTGTTGTTTTCATGATTCAAGTACGAGGTGACGATGAGTTCTCAAGTGGCATGACAGCCATAGGTTTTTGGCTGGGACTTGCCGTCGGACGAGTTGTATTAGGATTTCTCACACCGAGGATTGGTGAAAGGAAAGCAATATCAGTAAGCCAACATCCTTCTAAGAAACACTAATGTCCCAATCGGATATATCCGTCTGATATATGATTGACAGATCTACTTACCTCTTGCGGGAGGACTTCAGTTAGTCTTTTGGCTTGTTCCGCAGTTTACTGTGTCAGCAGTCGCAGTGGGGCTTCAGGGATTCTTTATTGGGCCACTGTTTCCCGCAGCCATTCTCGCGATGTCAAAATTGCTGCCATGTCACTTGCAAGTTGGAGCCATCGGTTTTGCTGCAGCGTTTGGTGGCGGTGGAGCAGCTATCCTTCCTTTTGCAGTGGGTGCCCTTGCCCAGGCCAAGGGAGTACAGGTTTTGCAGCCTATTATTTTGTCATTTTTTATCATGCTCATGATTTTGTGGCTTTGCCTACCAAATTTTGACAAAAGCAAAATATGATTCAAACTTGATTTCAATTGGATATATATCTAGTTTTTGACAACTTGGTTCGACTCAGCTGAGAACCCTGATTAGTACTTAAATTAAATTGTGATATGGTATCTGCCTACTTTACAGAGAAGCACAGACCTTAACCTTTTGTCACGGCTGTGAATGTCACGGGCAAGTGCTACGACGAGCAAGTGGTTGGTGAATCCACATCGATTGACGAGGAGTAGCTAATTCCCCTGGGTGGTCTACTGGGTGTAAATCAGTAGGTGGTACCACAAAAAAACTAAAGGTGAGGAAGAAGAAAAGCTTCTTTAAGGAACTACTATTATAACTACTCTTTTATACTGTTATTATTACTGGGGATATTCGGGACAGGTATGATGATTATCTGATTACGATTAAGGTACGAAGGGTTTCCGACCAAAGTTTAAAGAACACTCGTCTAAAGTACTGTTTTAGTATCTCCACAACCATTAAAAGTACGGTTCTCAGATTTGGTGTAGAGGCTGTTTTAGGGTTGATCAAACCGAATCTGAAGTCAGATTGAGTGAAGGTTGAGAATTGGGAGAGTTGTGTAGATGGTGGTCGGGGCCGATCGGAGTCTGGACGGAGTCTAGAATCCGGGCCGTGACAACGTACGTTATAACACCACGGCCGTTCGACCTTTTCCACCAGACGGGTTTACGCCATTGTTCTCTTACCTCGTTTATGTAAGTTGATCCAGTTATGGTATTTACGGAGATGAATTTATATCTGTTTTTTAAAACGAGTTATATATAAATAATAATTATATACCGGTTTATCGGTTTCAGTAAAATAAAAATGAAAAACGGTGGTTTTTGAAATCGGTAAAAACTGAGTTATATATAATTTATTTCGGGTCTGAATTAAACCAAAAAATATACGAATAATAATGACGATCTTTTATCGTTGGTATAACGGTCGTTATATATAACGACAGGATTTAAAATAAATTTCGATTTCAATACCGATAATAATATAATAATACTTTTGATAAATCACGATTTATAAAATTAAAAGAAATATAAATACTTTTATTATATATATAATATTATAAAATTTAAAATTTATTTTAAATTTAATAATAATATAAAATCGTTATGATTTTATAATTAAAAGAATTAAATTATATAATAAATAAAGTTATATATAAAAATGATATTTATATTATTTAAATCGTTATTTTTTAAAAACTTCAATATAAATATAACCGTATTTTAAAATGATTATAATACGTAATAAAGTCAGTTTAAACCATTTCATTAAAAGTTTAACGTATTAATTCATTATTATAACTATCCGTTGAATTTAAACGATTTATAACCGAACCGGATTGTTCATTCCTTTTTAGTACCACCTACCATCATTTCTAAGAAAAACAAAAACGTTATAACTTTAAACGGTAATGATTATATAGATAAAGTAAGGTTATGAAAGAAGAGATGCCCCCCCCCCCCCTCTCCCCTCCTTTCCCTTTCGAGTAAAGCACAGACGTTGAGCAAGTTGGAACCCTGGTTGGGTTCCTTTCAGGGGTTGAGTTCTTTCGAGTATACGGAGTAGGCAAAGGCAAAGGCAAAGGCAAAGGCAAAATATTAGTGGCCCAAAACCCATCACAATCCCTTCCAATAAAACACCCAGTTTATTATCAAGATTCGTAATCATATATAGCACGAGTCACATAGACTAAAAGCTAATCTCTCTAATAGATGTTATAAAGCGGTTAGGATTTTGTAGCTTGTTGTTCAGAGTTTGGAGCACCCGGTTTAGAGTGGAGGTTCTCATATAAGGCTGGACCAGGCCATCCTGTACTTACAAAAGCACGCATCTTAGACTTTTACATCTTTTTTCTAGACATACACATTCTTTACAATTCGATCAGACATACGCTAAAGCTTTACACTCATACGACTCTTGTTCGTGGAGTTATTCTTGTTTATCATGACTTTTTGATGTATTTTTCTCCCCCTCTTTTATTAGTACCATACATATATATGGTCGCGCTCCCAGCGCTCTTCAATATGGGCTCAGTATAGAACTCATAATAGGTTGCGCTTCTCTTTGTCTTTTCCGAGGAAAAGAGCTTTTTGTAGCTCTGACACTTGCAGGTCCTGAAGGCGGTAGTCTGCGACCTCCAATGGCTTATTGTGCGCAACAAAATGACAATCGGCCTTTGGTCCTTTATACTTCCAGCACAATGGTTCAAGCTGAGAGTACTTGTCAACCATACGCTCCAGAAATTCTGTCTCTCCAGCCCAACCCTTGAAGTCCCAAAAGTAAGGGCCCTTGAGATAGCTTCCCAGGACTGAGGAGTTGTAAGCAAAGGCTCCGTAGTCCAAAGAAAACTTGCGCCCAGGAGGTCCAGTACTTCCAGTTATTACACCATCGTTATTGACGATGGGTCCCTCCCAGAAATCAACGGTGCCGTCGCTCTTGGCCATACCGACATCGAAAACCCCAAGCCGGATTAGCTTCGTCAGCATCCCAAGAAGATTTGGAGCAATTTCATTGTCATCGTCCATACCGTAGACTGGCCCATGTCCGAACAGTCCTCGAGGCCGAGGCCGAGAAAGAGCATATACCATCTCCATTGCTGCATTCTTTTGCGCGTTACCCCAGGAGTTCGTCTGGCCGTAAGCAAAATAAATGAATGGAATACCCAGCGAGCGCAACGTTAATGCAACAAGCGGGTCAATCTCAACATCATCTTCGACCAAGATCCATATAGCTTGCCACTGATCTGGTTGCGCCCATCTGTCTTCACTACCAAACCATTGCATAATTGATCTTGCGTGACGCTGTATGTACTGTGGTCGGTAGGGATTTGCTTTGCCGTTCGGTGATGTCGCGGTAGTCAGGTAAATTGTGGGTTTATCGAGTTGAAGATTTACTAGAGACCATGCCATGACGCGCTCAGTTGATCTTGTCGCTGAGCGCATCAAGCTCTTGGTCTGATCCACATTGAGATGTGCCTGGGCACAGTATATGTCAAAAATTGTCCTCTGTATAAACCCATTCACGGCGGCGCTAGATCTTGCACGCCGTACATCCTGCACCTCAGGTCGTCGTGGCAAGCTAGTGATGTACTCTGGCGGAGAGTAGTAGGGAATAGCTGCACTACAATTGCAGAGGAAACATGGGTCAACTCTTGGAAGGACAATATTACTCCCAGAATTAGGGAATGCTGGGATTCCCGAAGAACCGACGAAGGCACGTGAGCCGTTTGAAGGTCGAAAAAAAAGAGTCCAGATTGTGAAGACTGTCACAAGAAGAGAAAGGCAGGCAGTAGACATGGCCCATTTCATTCGTGGTGAGGAAGGCTTAAAGGCCTCTACTGCCTGCCAGGATGCGACTTTCTCATTTTGCTCATCATCTGATTCAAAACCATCAGATAACAGCGGTGTCTGAGATTCGCTGGCGAGCGCGAATTCGCCGTTGGTATTCATTGGACTTTTTAGCAAGAAAGGTGTTTTACATAACGGAAAAGATTGAATTGTGAACAGGAAATCAAAAGAATGACAATGTCGCGTCGCGAAAGAGAATGCTTCAAACAGAAGAGTGATCGTTGAGAGGAAGTCCCACCAGGTAGGTCATAAGTGCTGTGGAACACGATTCTTGAGAAGGGAACTCAGGCATAAAGAGTTCTCTTGCTCATACGAGGTAAATGCCACAGCTAAGAGAATGGGAAAGCCAGCAAGGATTTGTCGTTGGTACGGACACAGAGGAGTCTAAAAAGGGGCAATCAGCCGAATATCAATTGGTCTGGACTTCTAGCGCCGCACAAAGCGTGGTTTTCAATCAGCTCGACGGACTGACGCCACCAAACACTACTGACTCGGAATGTAGAAAGCTGTTTGGGCGCTTTTCCAAATATGTCTATAAGCTGCCGGAATAAAATAGTTAACACTCAGGGGTATGGCCCTAGATGAGACCCCACCTCTTAACAAAGACGATTAGGCACCTCAGTCAGCAGATCTTGCCCCATAACTTTTCTTAACGAGGGGCCATTACCATAATCTGTGTTCAGCTCCGCTTCCTCGGGAAAAAAACAAGATCCCTGTCGCGACCAACTCAATAATCCACTTTCCCAGTTTAGATTTAAATAATCTGTACGTAAATCAAAGTTAGATATCTATGCCACTTTGTATATTATATGCCACGACTTGACAACTGGGATTTGAAGTAGAAGATTGTGTATATTTAGGTTATAATGAGCCCATTATTAAGTCTACTGACTATTGCGATTATGCCGACATGAACTTAAGAGTGATGCCAAACTCTTGTGGAGAATGCTGAAGGAAGAAGTAAGGTGGGGGTGAGGCTGTTACTAAAGCGATTTTTACAAGCTGAAAGGAATAGTCTCCAAATTAAGCCACGCTCTGACTGATAAGAACGACCAAGAGACACTAGAGCATCTAGATTTATCAGCTCTTCGATGGGAGTTGCCCCTTTTCGTGAGAGTGGAAAAGCACTATTATGTCTTTGGGTCCCATCTTCAAGGCTTGGTCGCCTAACATCTAAACTTGTTCCTCCCTTACAAGTCAAAACTCGGATGCTTCCATGCATTATTCACTTTAGTTTGTCACTCACTAAGTATTCACTCACTCATTCATTGTGTTTTTTCTCTCGTTGAACGCAGATTTTAGTATGCGTTTCCTTTTCAGAGTCCCCAGCAGCGGACGACGTGCCCTCGTCGTTTCTGCACTGGCAGTCATTCTCTCTTTTTCACTAATTTACTCCCTCACATCCACTGAGAACGGTTGGACTCTGGCATCTTCGGTTCGTTCATGGGGCAAGGGTATCTCGGAATCTGTTCCTTCGCAGTTATACGGATACAAAACAGAAGTCCAAGTTCCAATTGGCGACCCGCAGAGTCAAAAAGACCCTTGCCTAGACCTTGCTCTCCCCGACGGTGGAGTTTTACCAGCAGCATCTCGAGGAACCCTTGTGCTCATTACTGGCGGCGCTGGCTTCATCGGCTCCAACTTGGCGGATCGACTGCTCGAGCTCGGTTACCGTGTTCGTATCCTCGACAACCTCTACACTGGATTTATTCGAAATGTCCCTCTGCACAGAAAGAACTTGGAGTTCGTGTATGGTGATATTCTTGACCCCAAAATTCTCAAAAGAGCAGTCAAAGATGTTGAGTTTGTTTTCCATCTTGCTGCGATGAGCAAGGTTGTTCCATCCCTTAAAGATCCTGAGATGGCGCGGTTCTGCACCGAAAACAACGCCCTTGGAACTTGGAATGTTCTCAACGCGACTCGGGGGGAGAACAACATGAAGAAGGTTGTATACGCAGGCTCTTCCACTTATTATGGAAATCGCCCAATCCCACATCAGGAGGACCTGGCACCTGATTTCCTTACTCCATACGCTGCTAGCAAGTACGAGGGAGAGATGCAGATGCAAATGTTCGACAACGTCTTCAACATCCCAACCATTACGAACCGGTTTTTCATGGTATATGGTCCGCGACAGCCGACAACAGGCGCCTACGCAATCGTCACTGGTGTTTTTGCCCGCCAGGCTTCTAAAGGCTTGCCGCTCACCATTGAAGGAGATGGAAGTCATTTCCGCGACTTTATCCACGTCTCCGACATCGTCAATGGATTGATTTTGTCACAACAAGCGGAGAACCTTCGAGGCGGATTCCCGATCAACTTGGGATCTGGTACCTACTTCAGTGTACAGGACGTTGCCAACATCGTCTCCAAAAACCAAGTTCACGTGGCTGAACGAAAGAACGACCTTAGCGGCACTCTTGCCGATACATGCAGGATGAAGCATCTCCTGAGCTACAAGACCCAGAAGGATTTTATAACTGAAATGGATCACATGGCCCGGGAAACCATGAAAGGAAATGTTTTCGCCCAAGAATGGCTCACTCCATTTCATGCTCTGTCGGCCCCGCACATCGTCCCCGCCGGATCACCGATAATTCCCTGGCCTGCTACCGAAAAGGTTGATGACTTCCTAGCTGCATATAAGCAGTATGAGGAACATGCCGCTGAAGTACATGACTCTACAGATGCTGAGCTTCAAAAGACTTTCAGTGTAATCTTCTTTGACGGCGCAGAAGATGATCTCAAGTCACAATCTCGACTTGTGCGCCAGAGTGTATATTCACTAGTTCGTTTCGGTGGCGTTAGACGCTACTTGGTGCTGAGCTCTGGAGCATACTTTGAAGCTTGCCAGGAAATGAACCTCCCTTGTATCCGAGCCACAGCTGCAAACTCAACGTCAATTATCGCCGAAGTTGCCCAAAAGAACGACAGGCTGCACATCTGCCGTGCCGGTACAACTTACACCATGCCCCTATCCCCTGCTTACAATGTCAATGGAGACATCAGTGCCGTCAGCAAGGGCGATGATATTCTTATTACTTTGAATGAGCGAACACGAGCAGCCGTCCATAAGATAGCTCAAGCCGTCAAGGTCAGCAAAGACGCTGAGGATCGTCGAAGCCTGGATCTTCCGGCTCTCAACCTTGACCAATGGACTTCACAGGATCAAACTCTGGATATCACAAGTCTTGGGATCGACACCAGCTGTCCAACTGAGCGTGTGCCTGGCAGCTGCCCTTCAGACCGCTTCGTACGACCCAAATGTGGGGCTGCCAAGTCCGCTGAAGACATCATATCTGGATTGAAAGCCAAAGATTTATGGTTGTTGAGCGAGTGCACCAACAAGAACTTTTGTGATACCCAGCAATCAGTGCCCTTAAGATGGCTTCAGCATCCCGCTGATCTATCTACTAATGGGCCATGGTGCTCTTCAGCATAAAAAAAAAAAAGATACAGCAGGCGTCACGGCTACTTGGTCTGGACTGAATTCTTTGGAGATGATCATTTAAGGATACTAAGCTATGGTGTTGGACATAATGAAATTTTGAGTTTTAATCACAATTCTTATTTTAATGATGACGAAAGAGAATCCCCTCACAACTTTTTGAAATTCGCCCTGTAAATTGAAACAATCATCCCACTCTGCAACCTTCCGTAGATAGTAAGCGGTGCAGTTAATACGAAACGCAATAATTACCACTTCGCAAGCTACATCCGCGTAAACTTAGCTTTCAATACTTTGCACATGACATAGTGTACTGACGACTAGATTTAGTTTGTGCACTTGCATAAAAAAGATCGCCCCAACATCATTATCATTTTACGCGCTTTTTATCGTATTTTAAGGTTTCCTAGAAATGTAAATCACTGATGTAAGACGGTTAGGATTCTGTAGCTTGTAATATGGGTCGCTAGACCTGGAGTGGAGGCCTGCTTATAAGACCGGGCCAGGCCACTCCATATTTGAAAACACCATGTAACTTAGACATTCACATCTTTTTTCCTCGAAATACATATTCATTACAATTCGATCAGACATGCGGCCGAGTTTTACAATCACATGACCTTCGTTCGTGGAGTTATTCCCATTGTAGGCGATCATTCGATACATTTTCTCTCCCTCAATTACTAGTGCCATTTGCGTATTATGGTCGCGCCTCCAGCGCCTTGCATGAATAGTGGAGATCTTACACACTCTCAGGTCAAGAAACAGAAGTGAACCCATCACAATTCCCCCCTGAGCTTCTACTGAGCTATGCGAAGCAGAACGCCATCGCAATTTCCACCTGAGCTTCTACTGAGCTATGCGAAGCAGAACGCCACCACAAGAGCGCTACCGAACGAATACCACCAAAAAGCCCTATAAGCAAGCGATGGAGAGTGAACTGTGCCTTATCCGGCAAAACAAAACGCCGTGGCCCCTTTTAACCCCCTTTTTCTTTTCCCTCCAAGCCTTTTAGCGCCGCATTATCGTGGACTAGCAGCTTGGCGTACTAGCCGTAAGTCGTGGGGGTGCTGAATCAAAAATCACTTCTTTTAACATTCAAAAAGGCATAACACATAATCACTCTTCAAAATGGCAGAGGCCTCATATTCCCTCCTAGGCCAACATGCTGGACCCTTTATGGGCAAAGGACGGAGATCCTTTATTGTCGGCACAATCGCTCTTGTCGTATTGATCGCGTTTACAGGATCTGTAATGTATGGTCCTGGGTCGAAGCCAGCTGTAGCACCATTCGATGAGCTCATTCGTCAGCCATGGGAGACAGAGAAACTTGACATCACCGCACCAGTGTTCATTGATCAGGATGGAGACACACATCGATTGCCACGAGACCCAGTGTATAAGAAGAAGCTTGGGAAGCGTGTCGTAATTCTTGATATGGACACACGACCATTTGATCATGAAGGCGAATTGCTTAACCCTCTGCCTTGGGACTGGAACAAGGTTGAGCATTTGTCTGCAGGTATTATGAGCCATTATCTCTACGGTATGTAATCCAAACAACTCAATAAAAGTTCATCAGTAGTATAAGACATACTTATTCCTATGGTATAGCGCTGATTCACGGATACGACTATATGATGATCCGGAACCCCAAGTATGAGGACCGCCATGATGCATGGGGCAAGATCGTCATGATGGAGCATGCGCTGAAAAACCACGATTGGGTCGTATTCTTTGATAGTGATGCAATCATGGCGAACCCAGAAGTTCCCATTGAGTGGCTCATGAACTACTGGCGGGTTGATGGTAACACTTCCATCGCAATTGCATCTGAATCGCTGCTCGAGCGTGACAAGGATGATAGAGGCAACCCTAACCTCTAGTCCCCACGCATGCTAAATCACAAGTAATTAGTTGTGATTTGATTTCGGTGCGGGACGCTCGGGCCTCATTTTAGCGCCTTCGAGGACGCGATTAGTTGTGATTTACTTAGATGTAAATTATCTGATTGGTCGGTCCGCACGAAGAGAAAAGGGAGAGGGAGAAGCAGGGCCAGCCATTGGAATATGACAGTCGTACGAAGATGAAAAAGTAGCTCTTAGAAAAGTAGATAACCGTACGATTCTACTCCGTCGAGTCCCGAATCACGCATCGGCTGATCTGGTGAAGGAATTCCGCTCTTTAGCATACCCTAACCCAGATTTAATAGGGGGCCCCGCTGATTTTCACCGTAGTAGAGGTGGTAATACCAAAACCCTCAGGGTTTTAACGTTTCCGTTACATAATGGATTTGCTTTATTACCACGATCAATACCATATCTATATCTGTCGTATATACAGATACGCAATCACACTTGATCATGTACATCTATACCTACGGCGGTACCATTCGGATATCTCACTTCCGGAACGTAAGGCCGCCTCACAGCAGCTCCAGGAGTCCGCACCAATACTGGCTATCCGCACGGAAGCTGATATCACCGCACGACTATTACCTCAATTGAAAGTAACACGTACGGTGGTTACAGAATTGAAAGAACCCAGGACCGATAGATTACGATATAACCAATACCCGTATATCGTTCTCCGCCTCCAGTATATCTAAAAACATTACCGTACGAAGCACAACTAGGAGAACCCGGTATCACGCGGCCGACAGAAGTAGAAGAAGAAGTGGACGACGAGAGATATGGCGGGGGGAATACGAAGCCTAATAAATCTAGGAGAACCATCGTACGTCCACCAGAGGTTCCACCCGATTCATTCTACCAGCAGGATCAACAGGACTGGAGACCCTGCCAACCGTACGGACGTTGACCAAGGAGAAGATGGGATTTCCGCTACCAGTTCAAGTACTGGTGTGGATCGTGCGGAGGTGATAAAGACAGATGATGAGGCAGATGATGGGGAGGTGGCGGTACCACCGTGGCGTACGGGGGTGCACTGCCAGCGCTTCTTCGCGAGCCGTGCCGGGAGCCAATGGTTCGAGGTGATCGCCACGTCTGAGGAAGACGATAAAGATCGGTTAAGGATGGGCGTAAGAGCCGATTATGATAAAAGACAGGGTACGAACCAGACACCGATACCACCACCACCACCACTAACAGCAACAACAACACCGCCGGCGGTATCTGATCAGACGGCCGAACTGGTAAAGGATCAATAGGCCGATCTGGCCGTCCGTACGAGAGAAACCGAGACCATCGGGGAAGAACACGAGAAGTATACCACCAACTACTGGTTACACCATACCGGTTAGGTACAACACTTAAAAAGATTTAACCGTATAGTGATTTACGAACTCAGTAATAACCAAGCAGATCTAGGGTGGAGGGACGTACAGAGGGATAAAACGAAGGGGGAGAAGGAGGAGGAGGGGGAGGGAGGAAGAGGGGAAAAAGGAAGAGAAAAGGAGGAAGAGGAGGAGGAGGAAAAGGGGGGAAACGGGTTACTATCATTACCAAAGACACTACAAACTATCTAAAGCCGGTTCGTATACATCGTACAGAACAGTATCCCATTCGTACGACAGCACATGGTCGGTAATACCGTCTTATTCGAGATCAAACGTAAGACCGTCAACGTTAAACCGTACGTCCCGTTCTCCAACTATATAGAGAAAAAGACGACCGGACGCTACATCAAATACTAACAGCGGATCTTAGGTTACGTCGTACAGTGCCAGTACGGTAAAATGAAGAGGCGCCCGAGGACGTACAGACTCATAACACAACAGACGATACTGTTTAACCAACTGGTAGATCAGGTCCGTATACAGGCCGACATCCGTACGGTAGCATCCCAACGGTAGATAGATAAAACGATAATGACGTTCGCGATCGCATTACTGGACCACCCATTCGATACCAAACCGTACGAGAGTATACTACTAAACGTATTGGCGGCGATGAAACTGTCGAAAACGGGCGGGTGGATGCGGGTGTAGGAGTACACCCCCGTCTACTCAAACGTGATCAAGATCGCCCGGATCCTGTTCGTACAACACTGCATAGATCTGGCCAGGGCGGAAAATCAAGAGATAATAAGAAGATAACCGAACTGGGGCCCGGACCAGACCAGCGACCAGTACGTTGGTCTGTTCACGTTCGTATGTACCTATATGAGCCGGTTCATGACGACGATATACAAGGACACGATGCCGTCACCGATAGACTGGATCTTCGAGATGCGGTCGTACGGGCTGGCGATCTAATATAACGAACCGGTCGACGGTAAAGTATACTGGCAGGGCCCGTAGATCTCGTACGGCATAATCAACTTCAGCATAGACCGGCTTAACGAAATGGTACACGGGTTGGTAGCTGAGCTCCAACGTACGATAGAGGACGAGTTGTTATTAGGACATACAGGTACAGGTATAAGTACAGGTACAGGTACAGGTACAGGTACAGGTACAGGTACAAGGCCGGGGTTATTACTACCACCGATACGTACGTTCCACGACGATATAAGCGAAACGCAGCCGGGTTACTCATTCTTAAAGGACGAACGCAACCGGACGGCACTGAAGGACGGCGGCAGGACCTTTCTCATCCGGAGGAGTACGGCCGACAAGGCGTCACGAGAACACTGGTGGGAGGAAAGCGTACCTGGGTTCGGGGCGAAGCAGGCGCGTACAGCAGCACATGAAACGTATAGGAAGGCGGTCGACGAGTTTCTAGGCAAACTACTGATAATGATACATTTGGTAGCTGGACAGCCGGCGCGGGCGCCCGAGATCTTGAGTATACGATACCACAACTCGATGACGGACGGGAGCATACAAAACATCTTCGTACAGAACGGACTGGTGCTTATACAGGTCTCGTACCATAAAGGTTTCCGTACGACGGCGCGGCCTAAAGTGATCGACCGCTACTTACCAGACGAGGTAAAACGGTTGTTGGTTCAGTATCTATGGCTGATACTACCGTTCTGGCAGATGTTAGAAGGGTTCCGCACACAACGTACATCGACCAGTACGTTTCTATAGACGTACGATACCATCACACCAGACGGGGATCCGTACGAGAAAGAACAAGATGAAAGGGGCGAACGGGAGGGGGGCGAGGGAAAGGGTTGGACGGACAGAAGAAGGAAAGGACGAAGACGAGGGCAGAAGAGTACCGGATACCAGAATAACGAATCCAGCAGTGACGATAACGGCGGTGACGACGGCGACGACGACGACGACGACGACGACGAAGGGGAGGTTTATGTACATCTATCACAAACCAGCCCCGAACCCGTGCGAGAACGGATCTGGTCGGAAGGGACGATGCGGCGGATATTCGTACGGCACAGTCAACGGCTACTGGGGTACCGGCTGATGATCAGCCCGTAGCGGCACCTGGTGGTGGCCATCGTACGACGGTACTTACACAGACCAGATGTACGACAGTTCGAATCGGGCGGTAACAAAGGAAGAAACGAAGACGACGACGAGGACGGCGGCGGCGGCGAGGACCACCATTACCGCCACTACCACCATCACAGAGGTACCGGCGGATCGTACGATACGGTATGGGATCTGCAGGCAGGCCACAACATACGTACGGCAGAACGGGTATACGGGCGACTCCACCAGCAGGGGGCCGGGTTAACGACACAACAGGAGCAGTTTTGGCGTATGAATACGAGCTGGCACCGGTTTCTAAGGTTCTACCACAAAGACGAGGTAACGTTAGGAAAACGGAAACGGATAATGTTCGATACGTTCGATGAAGAACGGTAGAAGGTACGATAACAACGGTACGTACGATTACAACAGAGTAATTTAAACGTCCAGCTCCGTATGATGTTAGGGCCTGAAACGGAGTTCCGAGGAAACCAATTAGAGGTGTTATAGGCGATCGTACGAGGGGAGAGCCCTGTAGTACAGATCGCGTCGACGGGAATGGGGAAGAATTTGTCGTTCTTGTTACCGGTATACTGTACAACGACGACGGAAAAAGGGACGACGATCGTGGTCGTACCGTTGACAGCGTTACATAAGGATCTGAAGAAGAGGTACGATCAGTACCAGATCCGTACAGAGACCTGGTCGATAACGCGGCCGGCGGCGGCGGCGGCGGTCGTCCTGGTGACGCCCGAGTCGGTGAGGACCAAAGCGTTCCAGTATTTCGTGAACCGGCTGTTCGTACGACAGCAGCTAGACCGTGTCGTGGTAGACGAGTGCCATACGGTGCTGGACGGGACGGCCCGGTTCCGGCCGGCCCTGCTGGAGCTGGGGCAGACGATCCAGTCGTACGGGGTGCCGCTGGTGTTTCTGACGGCAACGCTGCCGCCGCAGGACGAGAAGGTGTTCTTCGAGCGGGCGTGGATCGACACCCAACGGGTACGGCTGTTCCGGAGACGTACGGCGCGTAAGAACATCACGTACGAGCAGGTAGCGGTCAAGTCGATACAGAAAGAGGAAGAACGGGCGGCGGAGGAAGCCGTACGGCGGCAGCGGCCGCGGCGGCGGGGCAAGGCGGTGGTGGCGGCGGCAGCGGCGGCGGCAACGGCGGCGAGGGACGGAAGTAGCAAGGTCAAGGTGATCATATACTGCCAACGGGTCACACAGGTAGAACGAGTGGCGAAGGCGGTAGACGGGTTCGTATACCACGCCCAGATGACGGCACAACAGGTAGGTAAGGAAGAACAGCTCGCACGGTGGCGGGAAGAGGGCGGGATCATAGTGGCGACGAACGCGCTCGGGCTGGGGCTGGACGTACCGGACGTACGAGCGGTGGTACACATAGGGCTGCCCCGTACGGTAAGGGATTACGTACAGGAGAGCGGGCGAGCGGGGCGGGACAGCAAAACGAGCTCGGCCGTACTCGTGTACAGCACGACACGGATCGAGCAGCAGCAGTAGCAGCAGCAGCAGCAGCAGCCGGCGGCGGCGGCGGCAGGAGGTCGGAGACGGGCCCAAACACGGCTGCCTAACGACGTGGAGATGCTTGTACGGGACCGGTGGCAGTACCGACGAATCGTGCTGGACCGGCTGATGGATGGACGCACGGATAGGACACGATGTAAAGAGGAGGAGGCGTACTACGATTGGTGCTGTACGGTAGAGGAGGAAGAGGCGATACGAATGATAAAGGGGGGAGGAGGAGGAGGGAAAGAAGAAGAAGAAGAAGAAAAAGAAGAAGAAGAAAAAGAAGAAGAAGAAGAAGAAGAGAGACAGGAAGAATACGAAAGGCAGGATAGAGAAAGAAGGTGGGAACAGAGAAAGAGGACCGTACGGATACAGAAGGAAAGCGAAGAAGTAGAAGAGTTCCGGAAAGGGCTAGAAGAATGGCTGGTACGGTGCCCGATATGCTACCAGGATGGGAAACGGGGCCGCGCGGTAGAACACCCGAAGGGAGGATGCCCGTACGAGGGCGGAGACAGGTGGGTTAACCAGCTGGCGGGCGAGAGGGAGAGGTGGGCCAAGATACGAGAGGGGAAAGGGATAGACCAGTACTACGGATGCTTCAAGTACGGCGTACCGCAGGGCATATGCCCAAGCTGGAGATTAGGGGTTTAGGGTTTAGGGTTAGGGTTGGTTAGGGTTTTATTGACTATCAAAGCTAAACTGCCCATTTACAAATCCGACTCTTGGTTTACATGACTTTTGGTATACAGTGGTGTTATGACCAAGTACTACAGGGTAGGGTGGCTGCTTGTTGGAAGCTGTGGCCCATTATAAAAACTGCTCCTTAAGAGGCGATTCGTATACGTGCCTGAAAGGGGATACATATACGTAGGTAGGTAGGTAGGTAGGTAGGTAGGTAGGTGGTAGGTAGGTAGGGAGGTGGTAAGTAAGTAGGTGGTAAGTAAGTAGGTGGGTAAGTAGGTAAGTGGGTAGGTAAGTGGGTGGGTAAGTAAGTAAGTGGACGGGTGAGTAATCTAACACCTTAGTGTTTAGGACGTGGGTTTGATCCGCTGATAGAGATGGCAGCCTGAGCCCTGAATTTTGCCAAAGTCAGTGAAATGGAGGTGTCCATCCAGCTGGCTATATACGGGCCCATAATGGTTTGGAGTTCTTTATAATACTTGGCGGACTCTAAAGCCATAAGTCCTCCGGCCGAAAAGATCAGAGGTCGAAAATGGGAACCAAGGCTTTTATATTTCAGCTTTTTGGCGTCAAAAGCCTCCTGGAGGGTGTTATATACGTCGTCTCGGGCGTTCTTCTTAGTGATAGCTATCACTTTCACGTCGTAATAATAACGGCTGTTACCTATCAAGGTACTGAAATCGGCTCTCGTTTCCGAAATGGGGTCGATTAACGGCTCCTTTTCTGCCATCAAACTGGCGTTACCATTTAAGGTATTGAAAAGGGTATTCCGAATGGCGTTATGACGGTTAATCCACCTCCGTTCGGCACCTCGGCAGAGGTCCTGGTGGTTAATAGCGACGTCGTTACCACATTCGTTACAGGGGTCACCCACTGTCTTACAGTAGATCAATAACTTTGTACGTAAAGCTTCAGTGAATTCGGTATCCGCAAAAATGAAGTTTTTCTGGGTAGGCAGGATCCGGAGCCATTTTCGGCTAAGGTAACTGGAGTTTTCGATTACGGTATGTAATTCGGTAGGTGATAGCCCCGTTTTTAACGCCTCCATCTGGTAGGTATGGCTATCCCGTAATACCTGTTTGGCGGTGGTGACAGGGGTGGAACTATTCAGACCAAAAGAATCAGGAGGTTCTTTTGGTTGGAGGATCCGTTGTAAGGTAGGCTGGCAGGCAGTTTGGGTAGCTGTAAAGATTCCGGTGGCTACGTCGGCATGGCTAAGTAGTCCTAAACCGCCTTCTTTGATAGGTAAGAAAATCAGGTTATTACAGACACCATTTAGAGGATCGTTTGGCGTTCGAGACGTTAGATCAAGTATGGTATCCGTAATAATATGATCCACCTGGAGCCATAGGTCTGTCAGACCTTCAGGGTTAAGTTGGCGGAGTAGGTGACGAAGTAGGAGTTGGATACTACTTTTAAGGAGTAGGTACGCGTACTGCTTAGGGAGGTCGCGGATCGAAAGGACTACCTGTTTAAAGGTATCGATTTTGGATGCCAAAAAAGCCTCCGTTTGGTTTCGGGGCCTATATACGAGCCTAAGGCTTCGAAGCCGTGGGTACGGAGGGTTTCTATTATGTATTCCTTGGTTTTGGTGAGGTTGAGGGTCAATGGGACTTGGAGACACCTCTTTAGTTTCTAATAGAGGTGTATCGGCGTTAGGGTCCAGTAAGTAGGGTTGGTTAGGGTTTTATTGACTATCAAAGCTAAACTGCCCATTTACAAATCCGACTCTTGGTTTACATGACTTTTGGTATACAGTGGTGTTATGACCAAGTACTACAGGGTAGGGTGGCTGCTTGTTGGAAGCTGTGGCCCATTATAAAAACTGCTCCTTAAGAGGCGATTCGTATACGTGCCTGAAAGGGGATACATATACGTAGGTAGGTAGGTAGGTAGGTAGGTAGGTAGGTGGTAGGTAGGTAGGGAGGTGGTAAGTAAGTAGGTGGTAAGTAAGTAGGTGGGTAAGTAGGTAAGTGGGTAGGTAAGTGGGTGGGTAAGTAAGTAAGTGGACGGGTGAGTAATCTAACACCTTAGTGTTTAGGACGTGGGTTTGATCCGCTGATAGAGATGGCAGCCTGAGCCCTGAATTTTGCCAAAGTCAGTGAAATGGAGGTGTCCATCCAGCTGGCTATATACGGGCCCATAATGGTTTGGAGTTCTTTATAATACTTGGCGGACTCTAAAGCCATAAGTCCTCCGGCCGAAAAGATCAGAGGTCGAAAATGGGAACCAAGGCTTTTATATTTCAGCTTTTTGGCGTCAAAAGCCTCCTGGAGGGTGTTATATACGTCGTCTCGGGCGTTCTTCTTAGTGATAGCTATCACTTTCACGTCGTAATAATAACGGCTGTTACCTATCAAGGTACTGAAATCGGCTCTCGTTTCCGAAATGGGGTCGATTAATGGCTCCTTTTCTGCCATCAAATTGGCGTTACCATTTAAGGTATTGAAAAGGGTATTCCGAATGGCGTTATGACGGTTAATCCACCTCCGTTCGGCACCTCGGCAGAGGTCCTGGTGGTTAATAGCGACGTCGTTACCACATTCGTTACAGGGGTCACCCACTGTCTTACAGTAGATCAATAACTTTGTACGTAAGGCTTCAGTGAATTCGGTATCCGCAAAAATGAAGTTTTTCTGGGTAGGCAGGATCCGGAGCCACTTTCGGCTAAGGTAACTGGAGTTTTCGATTACGGTATGTAATTCGGTAGGTGATAGCCCCGTTTTTAACGCCTCCATCTGGTAGGTATGGTTATCCCGTAATACCTGTTTGGCGGTGGTAACAGGGATGGAACTATTCAGACCAAAAGAATCAGGAGGTTCTTTTGGTTGGAGGATCCGTTGTAGGGTAGGCTGGCAGGCAGCTTGGGTAGCTGTAAAGATTCCGGTGGTTACGTCTGCATGGCTAAGTAGTCCTAAAACCGCCTTC